>OY728142.1:1705909341-1707258091 GCA_963277665.1 Viscum album
AAATAAAATCTATACGCAAATAACATCAAAATATAATGGGGGATATAGAATATAGTTTTTTATAAAATTCTATTGCCTTTATGATAATAATATTTTTTTGATAATTTATCTTTTTCCAGAATTATTTACAAAAGTGTTTTGAACGAATTATATGTAATTATATCTTGATAAGAAATATATAGTTTTATAGAATATTTATATTATATGAAATAATATATTGACCAAAAATAAAACAACTCATTAGAAAAATCTGAAGGAAAAAGTAATTTACCTAGCACCACATAATTAGATGGTCAAACATCTAATGAATTATCCATAATAGATTTAGATATACTGTTATAATTTTTGATCTTGAATAATTCCATAAATTATACCTATATTTTAAAAAGTAGTCTCATATTGACCAATATTATTAAAATTTGGACCTATTACTACTATATTTTCATTATTTTTTTAGTGATTAATATTAGGCCTTTCATTATGTTCATAATCGATATTTGCAAAATATGTACATTAAAAAACATTTCCATACTAAAATTAAATTCCCCAATATTATTTTTAATAAAATTATCATGGAATGGAATATTGATTTTCTTACATTTTTATTTCTTCTATGGATTTTTTTATAGTCTACGTTTTATTATTTTTGTTAGGGAATTTGTGATCATCAATTAAATTTTCTTCCACCTTCTTAGAAAATCAAACAAGTTTCTAAAAAATTTGGAATTCATATCTTTCGAAATCATTTATTTATATAGGATTCAATAATTATTAAATTAATTAATTTTTCTATGAAGATCCTGAATTCAATCTGGTGTGTTCCATTCCAATCGGGTAATGTTTTATGCATACATGGAAGAAGAATCTTCCTCCACTATAATAATTTCAACTTATTATGATATATTATAAGATAGGTTCATTTATTCATCATAAATATTCACTCAAAACATATTTTTGGTAATGTAATTAAAATACCACTAAAAATAATATTTTTAGAAAACAATTTCAGTTGGAATTTGAGTCCATAAAAAAATTTATAATAAAATTAAATGTTATTGTGAGAGAATTTTTTTACAACAGAATCTAGAATTCCATAAAAACTTTTTACGATGAAATTTTAAATTCATTGAAAATAAATATTTGTGATAGAAATTTTAATTCCACCATAAATAATCTCATACAAAATTACATATTAAGGGAGGACATGGATTACATTACAAATAAAATTTCTACAAATGGTTGATGTTTAGATGATTTTAGAGGTCATTAAAAACCAAAAAATTCACCAAAATTTATTTGCGATAGATTCTAATATCTCTAACAAATATCCTAATGAAAAAAATTATTTTATGATGGATTCCAATGATCATTACAAATAATTTGTTAATTTGTGTGGAAATAAATTTGTAATATATTAAAAAATTATTTATTATGGATAATTTTTATGGAGGACTGTCATTTCCAAAACAATATGAAAAAGAATATCATTTTTTTAACATTTATTCTATAATAAATACTTTAAATTGTAAGAACCCAGAGATTCGGTTTCAGATACGAATCTCTTTTACGGGCTTTTAACATGAAATGGTGAATCTAGAAATTTTTAGAGTACACGCTGAGTACTTTATGAGTACATGCCGTGTAATCCTCAGCCACTCAAAGCCATGTGATGGCCGAGACCCAGCTACACACACGTTGTGTAGGGGTGACGTGGAGGCTGATTTTGGCAGAGTACAGAAAAACCAACTACACGCCGTGTTCATTAAGAGTACACGCCGTGTACTTTTTTTATTTCATTAATCAACCCAGGGTCATGCCTAATGACCATAAATGTCTTCTTCTCCACCTAATCCCATCTAGAACGTCCAAGAAGGCTGATTCTTCTCCGAGCCCCCAATCTGTCACCGGTTGTCTGAATCAAACTCCGTCGGTTGCAGAAGAATCACAACAGTGAGTTCTTGGCTCTTCTTTAGCCTCATTTCCTGATTCTTACACTCGTGTATGTTACCTTAGGATGAACGTTTTAGACGTTTTTGAAGATCTAATCTGTTATTGGCTGATTCACGAGCCTAGGTACAAGTATATCATTCTTTGAGGATCGAGGTAGGAGGTTTGTTGCCCTACATTGATGTTCTGTGAGTTTTGATTGCAAAAGTGATGGATACACATGTGTCGGGTATCCCGGGTTTAGGATTTTTTTCCTGTTGTTTATCTGCTCTAGATTTCTTGTTAGCTTATGATGAATTGCTGCTAATTTATGCTTTGTTTCATGTTTGAGAATCACCCCATGGGCGTTTATCTCTCCCATTCAGCTGTTTATCGCCATTTGGAACCATTGCCGTGAGGCAAACCAATTGAAATTGTTAGTTTCTTATTATCACTGATTGCATGTGTTGACTGCTGTTGGGATGGTTTTAAATTATGGTAGCTATTATCCAAGTAGTTGTTTAACTTACTTAGGGCTGCTAACAGTCGATTACGCACGACTAGATTGCTCAGGGCTGTGAGAACCTGGTGCGGGAGATCAAAGAGAGAATAGATGATTAAGTTCTTCCCTAGAGGGGCTGTTGGTTTTTGTTTCGTACGTAGGACCTATGGGTTTAATACTTTGTGCCTCCCAAGAGTGTTCTTAGTTATCCACGCATCGAGACCACACGAGGAATTAGACGTAAGGGATTCCTCAGATAGTCTATAGCTATCGTTGCAAGACCATAGAGGAATTGACGCGAGAGCTTCCCAGAGAGTCTGTGCCTTTTTTGATTACTGGACTATAGGGGTCTGCTAGTTTAAGCCACCCAGAGAGTCAGTGTGAATTTTGATGGTTGGTTGTGACGAGTCCACCAAGCCAAAGAACAAGCTTGGGTTTTTGTGCTGCTTGTGTTTAGGTAGTCTTTTTAGATACCTGATGTGTTACTTTCTTATCATGGAATATAAAACATTGATGGTATTCCCTGGGTTTGTAATTAAATGAATGTGAATGGTAATTGCTAGAATTGTTTACTACATTTATTTACCTTTACTTTTTCTATATCACTCACTGATAGTTAGGAAAAAATCTTATGGTGGTTGCCTATTGGGATTAGTCTCACACCCTGTATGGGTCCTGCTCTCGGCCCAAACAGATTATATGGTTGCAGGTATAGGTATGGATTGTGTCCCTTCTACCTCAGGTACTTAATTACTGGTCGGAGCTAGAGAGCATGGGATATGGCCTTGGCTCGTGATGCAGCTGGAGTTGCCGTTTAAATTTAGTACTTTGGTTTCAGTTGTATTTCAGCACGTTGTTTTGCTTACTGCTTTCTATAGATACATGTACCGTTCTGCATCAGTATTATATTAGACATTGCTTCTATATTTAGTTCAGTTTTTGCATTCTATTTACTGCTTCCGCTATTGTTTATGCTTATTCTTTCACTGCAAAATTTACCAAATGAGGGAATAGTTTCCCCATTGACTCACTGAGGCCCTCGCTGCTATTTGGTAGCCTCTGGAATTTGGGGAAACACACTTTAAGTCATGTGGAGAACTTGGTATATGGCACCAGTTATGCGGCTCCAGAATCGGGTTGTTACAAAGTGGTATTATAGGATTTTTTTTTCTTTACTATTGATTACTGTTTTGCGACAATAGCCAGGGATATGAAGAAATGGGTAGTTAGTACTTAACTATGATTAGGAGTAATTAACCCATGTACAAGGAAAAGCTATATTACCTCGTAAATGCAATTTTCAGTTTTTTCAAGTGTTACAGTTTATTATATATCACCGTTGGGTGATGAACATGTTTTGTGTTGTTACATTTTATATGATTATGGTTCTATTTGGTTTCAACTCGATGAGATGAGGGTGTGCCATCTCATGTATCATATAGGTACTGGGTATGAAATCTATTGTCATGCATTTTACCATGCCATCTAGGGTGAATTAGAATTGCATGCTGTTTTGATAGATGTCGTGATAGATTATGCATGCTGTTTTGGTAGTTTCTATGATATAAATACTTGTTGCACTGATAGAGTATTACTTATTTTACAGCCTATTTAGAATGGGTGCCAAGCTCTGTTCCTGGAGGTGTTATGGGCCCTCGAGGATCGGAATTTGGCGGATCATCGTTTATTATGTTTTTTACTTGTTGTATGCATTGTTATAATGCCAAGATTTGATTCGCGGTGAGTATGGGTCCCCACGGATCAGAATAATGCACATAGATGGTTGTTTTTCAGTATTTCTGGCATTCAAAGAAGTTTTAGAGATACTGCCGAGAAAACCCCAGAATACACAGCGTGTACTTTATTCATACATGTCATGTAGTTTTTAAACCATGTTGTTATCAGTGTGAACAATAACAAGGGGTGGCGAAAAATCTTCGGGGACACACCGTGTACTATAAGTAACCGTCGTGTAGTAGTCATCCATGTACCCGGCCGTGTCACAATCAACACGTGTCGGGTAAACTCATGTAGTACATGCCATGTGTTATAATAATACGCCATGTAATTTATTCTAAGTACCCGGCCATGTCACGAACAACACGGGTCGATGTTATCTTCTCTGATAAACACCATGTTTGTTCGGAACACGTCCTATAAGGGGTTTTCCGTGTTGTCTGCCGTGTAACCTGCTACACGGGTTGCTGATGCCTGGATTTTACACGCTGTGTCCTTAGTGCATATGCCATGTAGATTAGAATTAGGAGGACCATGTAGGTTAGCCATCCAAAGAGACTCGGGCAGGGGAGTGGAGTTCAAGTACACTCCATGTTTTCGGACAACACGCCGTGTAGTCTGGAACGTTATAGGCCCATGTAAATGGCCTTAACAAACACGCCGTCTAGTTTAAATACACGTCGTGTAGTTTAAATACAAGCCGTGTAGTTCATTTTTTCAAATTTAAGTGTTTCTCTATCCTATTCCAATTTTTTAATCTTGTGTTTTCTGTCCTTGTTGATCCTAAATCGGAGGCGTGATTTTGATCTTTCAGGGCTATAAAACCAAGATGTCCCCCCGTTGCACGTCAGGAACCAGGCGGTGACCGTACGCCTGATACGGCATACCAAGGACTACTAGTAGTTCCACCGATTTTCCGGATATGAAACCTGCAAGGATTCCAGACACTGGTGAGGATTCCCAGTTCAGAGAGGGTTTCATGAGGTTCATGCAGAACTTCTAGGGAGCTCAGCATCATGCCTCGTCTATGGAAGAGGTGATGTGAGTCTTCCAGCAATAGCATCCTCCCACATTCAGAGGCGATAGATGACCTCAGGTTGCAGAGTCATGGATAGAAACCATGCTTTCCATCATCGAGCATCTAGAGACACCCCCAAACAGAATGGTGAAGCTCACGACTTACATACTGTGAGATTCTTATAAGAGATCGTGGGATGTAGCCTCACAGGCAGGGCGCTAGCGAACTATGGATTGGAACGAATTCTAGTGTACGTTCTACGACTACTTCTATCTAGCAACGCTAAGGGCAGACAGGGCTAGGGAGTTCATGAAACTATAGCAGGGTACTCTTTCGGTTATGGAGTATTCCTACCGCTTCACTGAGTTAGAGAGTTCTTCTCCCGTTCTGGGAAATGACGACCTGTTTTGGCAAGGAAGTTTGAGAAATGCCTCAAACCTAAGATCAGATCACAGGTGAACGTTTTCCGGTAGACTTATATTACTCTGATAGTCAACTAGGCACTGATCACCGAAAGAAATCTGAGGGAGACTGGAGCTGTTGACTAGGGCAGTTCAGCATCCAAGGCTGATTCATTTCGTACTGACAGTAGGAAACGACACCGAGAGTCTACTCGAGGTGACTCGAGGAAGCGAGGTATATCTTCTGGTATATGTAATCATCCATTTGGAAACCCGGTGGTGTGCTATCAGTGCGAAAAGAGTGGGAATATGAAGCCTCAGTTCCCGAGAGATCCATTGGAGTGCCGATTAGGATTACTAGTCTAGCAGAAGACTGGGGGATTGAGTTCGTCGGGTCGTGTATTGCAAGGTAGAGGTCATGGATTTGGTAGTCAAGCTCAAGGGGGATCATCTCAGGGATATCAGGCTGCTACACAGGGCCTCCATACTATCCAGACATTTGCAGCAGAGTAGATCCATCTGGAGCAGGATCCTGGACCTTCCATAGTTCGAGGTACGATCTTAGAAGCCTTAGTTTTTTCTTCAGCCCTTTTCGATACTGGTGCTTCACATAGCATTATCTCTATTGCTGTAATGGAAAGTCTTGATCTATGTGTCTTTTCGTCTGCTGACATGTTTACTCTTGACACACCCTTGGGAATGAGGACATCTAGCGTACGTCAGTGCAAGGAATTCCCTCTCAAGGTTGTGGGGCATCGTTTCCTATGGGACCTCTATATCCTAGATATGACGGGCTGTGACGTCATTCTCGGTATGGATTGGATGGTTCCCTTGTAGGAATTTTTGGATTTCTATCACCACAGGGTGAGTTTTATATCACCATAGGGTGAATCTTTCCTTCAAAAGGGAGAGTGGGATGTTCAGGCAAGTTGAGCCGGACTCGAGCATCATGGGCTAGGAGGAGTTATGGCCTAGATTTCTAGTATTTATCTGGATGACATGGGGACTTCATAGTTAGATTTTCCTCCAGTGGTTGATCTCTTTCCAGATGTCCTTCCAGATGATTTTTCCGGTTTGCCTCCGGAGCGTGAGGTAGACTTCTTGATTGAGATCGTGTCAGGAGAAGCACCAGTGTCCATTCCACCTTATAGGATGGCTACACCTGAGTTTTAGGAGCTCAAGAAGCAATTGGAGGAGTTGCAGACAAAGGGATTCATCTGACCCAGTACATATCCTTGGGGTTCGGCTATACGGTTAACGAAGAAGGAAGACGGTACCCTTAGGATTTGCATAGATTATCGGAAGTTGAACCAGTTGACAGTCATGAACCGATATCCCATTCCGAGGATTGATGATCTCTTCGATCATATTTGAGGAGCTCGGGTGTTCTCGGAGATTGATTTCAGGTCCGGATATCATCATCTGTGCATTAGGCCTTCAGATATACCTTTGACAACCATCAGGAGCAGGTATGGCCTCTATGAGTATACGTTTCTGCTGCTCGGCCTTACGAACACACAATCAGTTTTCATGGCACTGATGAATCGAGTGTTCCATCCTTTCTTGGATTCCTTCGTTGTGGTATTTGTGTACAATATCTTGGTGTACTCTCACACTCGACACGACCATGAAACCCATCTTGAGATCGTTTTGAGTACACTGAGGGAGCATCGGCTTTATGCTAAACTCTCAAAGTGCCACTTTTGGGTGGACAAGATTCACTTCCTGGGTCATGTCATCTTAGTGACAGAAGTATCAATAGTCCCAGAGAAGGTGTGATCATTAGTGACATTGAAGCATCCGAAGAACGTCTTCGAGGTACGGAGCTTAATGGGGATTTATGGTTACTACATGCGGTTTATACAGGACTTATCATGCCTAGGAGAACCATTGATGGGATTGACTAAGAAGGGGGTGAAGTTCATTTGGTCAGAAGCCTGTGACTCAGCCTTCCAGGTGCTAAAGGGGAGATTGACATCAGCACTGATTCTAGTTCTTCCAGAGCCAGGCAAGAGTTATACAATTTTCTGTGATGCATCTGGCATCAGGCTTGGAAAAGTGCTTATGCAGGAATATCGTGTTGTCACGTATGGATCTTGGCAGTTGAGGTCACATGAGAAGAACTATCCTATGCATGACCTGAAGTTGGCTTCTATAGTTCATGCTTTGCATTGTTGGAGGCACTATCTCATGTGAGAGAACTTCATGGTATATACTGACCACAAGAGCCTCATGTACATCTTCACGCAACTTGAATTGAATCTGAGATAGTAGAGGTGGGTCGAGTACCTACAATCTTTCGACATCGAGCTTTCTTATACGTCTAGGAAAGGCAATACTGGGGAAGATGCACTAAGTAGGAGGACTCAGTTATAGGTAGTTCATGAGGCTAGCAGTGAGTGGAAGCTCATGGCTCTGTTCTCTGAGATGCATCTGGAGGTTCATGACAGACAGGGTCAGAAGGTTCTTTCTTCTGTAGATCTTACCTCTACCCTTTTTGATCGAGTTCGAATACGGAAACTATTAGGCCCTGAAGGCCTAGTGCTACGGGAGGGTGTGTCATATGGAGACCCTACTCTGGGGTGGACAGTGGGTGATGAAGAGGTGCTACGTTTTCATGGATGCGTATGGGCTTCAGTGGACATACCGGAGGAGCTGATGCGGGAGTTCCATGCTTCAGCTTGGGCAGTTCATCCTGGTGTCACCAAAATGTACCGAGACTTGCACCATCAGTATTGGTGGTCAGGTATGAAGAAGGATGTGGCTGGTTTTTTTATGCAGTTTTCCACCTTTCATTAGGTGAAGGCAGAGCATCAGTGACCAGCAGGGCTTTTGCAGCAGTTACCCAATCCTGAGTGGAAATGGAATGATGTCGCGATGGAATTTGTGATAGGTTTACTGATATCGCCTCAAAGAAAATAACGTAGTTTGGGTTGTAGTGGACATGCTCACAAAGGTTGCACACTTCTTGCTGATCAAGGAGACCATTAGTGTTGGTGAATTGGGACGGTTGTACATCCGAGAGATTGTATGTCTGCATGGAGTCCCACACTCCATTGTTTCAGACAGGGATACACGTTTTACATGGTACTTCTGGCAGGGGCTACATAGGGTATTAGGTACACAGGTACTTTTGAGTACAACATACCATCCCTAGACTGATGGCCAGTCTGAGCGTACAATCCAGGTGCTTGAGGATATGATCCGAACCTGCATTCTAGAATTTGGCGGTTCATGGGAGAAGCATTTTCCTCTGGTGGAGTTCACCTACAAAATTAGTTTTCAGGCGACTATTAAGATGGCACCTTATGAGGCTTTGTACGTTAGGCCATGACGATCACCTTTATTCTAGCTAGAGGTTGGAGAGGTAGCTTTTCTGGGACCACACCTTGTTCAGGAGACCTCAGAACAGATAGAGTTGATTCAGAAGAGGATGGAGACAGCACATTCTTTGCAGAAGTGTTATGATGATCAGTGGAGATGACCATTGGAGTTCGAGGTCATGAATCCAGTTTTTCAGCGTGTCGCACCGAGGTTGGGACACAAGAGGATTCAGAGACAGGGTAAGCTTTCACCGAGATACGTCAGGCCATTTGAGGTTTTGGAGAGTCGGGCTGGTTGCTTACAGGTTTCAGTTACTTCAGAGGTACCAGGCTATGCACGACATCTTTCATATTTCTCAACTTCGACAATGTTTCTCAGAACCATCTCATGTTTTTCAACCCATGGAGGTTGAGTTTGAGCAGGATGCATCTTTCGAGGAGCATCCTATCAGGATTGTTGATCGTAGTGAAAAAGTACTCTGTGGCCATTTTATTTCTCTAGTACGGGTGCTATGGTAGCTCGGCCGTATACAGGAAGAGACTTGGTAGAGGGAGGCTGATATGTGATCACAATGTCTGGAGTTGTTCAAGGTTTCTTCTTCTATGCCTTTTTAGGGAAATTCGGGGAGAAATTTCTTTAAGGGGGGAAATTTTTAAGAACCCTGAGCTTCGATTTTAGGTACAGATATCTTTTACGGGCTTTTTAAGGAAAAATGTGGAATCTGGAAATTTTCAGAGTATACGCCTTGTACTTTATGAGTACACGATGTGTACTCTTCAGCCACTCGAAGCCATGTGATGGCCGAGACCGGACCACACACACGGTGTGTAGGGGTGACGTGGAGGCCGATTTTGGTGGACTACAGAAAAACCCACTTTACGCCGGGTACATTAATAGTACACGCCGTGTACTTTTTTATTTCATTAATCGACCCAAGGTCACGCCTAATGACCATAAACATCTTCATCTCCGCCTAATACCATCCATAATTTCCAAGAAGGCCGATTCTTCTCCGAGCCACCAATCTGTCACCACTTTTCTGAATCAAACTCCGTCGGTTGTAGAAGAGTTGCTGCGGTGAGATCTTGGTTCTTCTTTATCCTCATTTTCTCGATTATTCCTCTCGTGTAAGTTATCTAAGGTTGAACGTTTTAGATGTTTTTGAAGATCTACTATGTTCTAGGAAGATTCATGGGCCGAGGTTCAAGTATATCGATCTCCAAGAATCGGGGTAGGTGGTTTGTTGCCCTATGTTGATGTTCTTTGAGTTTTGGTTGCAAAAGTGTCGGATACCCTTGTTTCAGGTATCCCGGGTTTTGGATTTTGATCCTATTGTTTATCTTACATATATTTCTTATTATATTATGATGAATTGTTGATAATTTAGGATTGGTTACATGTTTGAGGATCACCCCATGGGTGTTTACCTCTCTTGTTAGGCTGTTTATCGCTGTTTGGCACCGTTGCCGTGAGGCAACCCTATTGCAATTGTTAGTTTCTTGTTATCACTGATTGCATGTGTTGCCTATTTTTGGGATACTTTTGAAGTATGGTTTCTATTATCCAAGTAGTCGTTTATCTTAATTAGGGCTTATAACAGTCGATTACGCATGACTGGACTGCTCAGGGCTGTGAGAACCTGGTGTGGGAGATCAAAGAGGAAATAGACGATTAAGTGCTTCCCTAGAGGGTCTGTTGGTTTTTTTTATACGCAGGACCTACGTGAATATGACTTTGTACTTCCCATGAGTTTTCTCAGTTACGCATGCATTGAGACCACAAGAGGAATTAGACGTATGTTCTTCCTCATAGAGTCTATAGCTATCATTGCATGACCATTAGGGAATTGACGTGAGAGCTTCCCAGATTGTCTGTGCCTTGTTTGATTACTGGACTATAGGGGTCTGCTAGTTTAAGCCAACTAGAGAGTCAGTGTGAATTTTGATGGTTGGTTGTGATGAGCCCACCAAGAAAAAGAACAAGCTTTGTATTTGTACTGCTTGTGTTTAGGTAGTCTTTTTAGATACCTGCTGTGTTACTTGCTTATCATGGAATAGAAAACTTTGCTAGTTTTCCCTGGTTGTGTAATCCAATGAATGTGAATGGTAATTGGTAGAAATGTTTACTGCATTTATTTACCTTTACTTTTGCAATATCACTTACTGACAGTAGCACACAAATCATGTGGTGGTTTCCTACTGGGATTAGTCTCACACCCTGTTTGGGTCTTGCATTCAGCCCAGACAGATTATATGGTTGCAGATATAGGTAGGGATTGTGGCCCTTCTACCTCAGGTACTTGATTGCTGGTCGAAGCTGGAGAGCATGGGACCCGAACTTGTCTCGTGATGCTGCTGGAGTTGCTGTTTACGTTTATTACTTTGGTTTCAGTTGAATTTTAGCACGTTGTTTTTCTTACTACATTCCTTAGATACATGTACCATTCTACATCATTATTACATCAGGAAATGCTTCTAGTTTCAGTTCGGTTATTGCATGCTATTTACTGCTTCTACTATTTTTTATGCTTATTTTTCCACTGCATACCTTACCAAAAGAGGGCATAGTTTCCCCACTGACTCACCAAGGCCCTCGCTACTAGTCGGCAGCCTTTGGTGTTTGGGGAAACGCTCTTGAGGTCATGTGGCAAACCAGGTATGGGGAACCAGTTATGCGGCTCTGGACTCGGGTCGTTACATAAATGAATATATTTTTTTGTACGAAAAATCAATTATTGAAAAATATATATAATTAAAGTCATAGAACCATCAAACAATCCATGTATCACCTATAATAATATTTTTTTTGAGATCTAAAACTAAATAATAACAAATAATATCTTAGATTTCCCTCATCGAACTCATTGAAATATACATTAGAACACATAAGTTATATTTTTTTCTAAAATTTGTATATAACGGAACATGAATAAATATATTTAAATAAGACAATAATAGGAAAAAAGGGAATATAGTGTATTTATTAGAGAAAATGGAATATTTTAAATGAAAAAAATATCAAATAATGGACTATGTACTGGGTAAATCAAATGAATTACTATACATTAAAAACATTCTTTTCTCACTTTGTATAAAAATAAAAACATTCTATATCTAATAATAAATTGTTACGTTTCAAATATTAATATAATGAATTAAAATGTGATCTAAAATTTCCTTTTTAATTACATTATTTAATTATCTATAAATTAGTTAATCAATTCATACATGGATAAAAATTGTTTGAATGAAATAACTTATATTATTGGAACATGATTTTAAAACAAAAAACCAAGTATGACATGATTACTGTTAATAAAAATATTAATTATAGTGTTGAATTTTCATTAGATTACTAAAATTATTAATTTAGTGTGATTAATTATCATATTCAACCATGAGGTAGTATTACACCCCAAATAAACAAGAGGTGAACATTTCTTATGAGCAAATGGATGTCAATCGAGAGTAGGAATATATTACCTTGAGTTAGATTTTTCATGTATATTTTCTATGATCTAAAATTACAAAATAAGTTGACTATTTTAATTAAAAAAAATACCATTTTTATTATTTCTTTATTTCACTCATATCAATGCTATTTTTAATTACTTAATATATTGATATCATTTTATATTTTTTCAAGAAGATCCAACTTAAATGCCTGAATTGGGTTATGTAGGATAAAAATGGACAAATGGATCATGATTATAACATTTCAAGAATCTAAATCATATTAAAAATATCATTTTGATAGATTATAACTAATATTAATACCAAAAATGTATTTTTTATGCAATATAATTTTTTTACAATCCTGGAGACTATAATATATTTGTGCGTGTGAGTAATGATTTCATCCTCCAACGAACATGAGGGAATGAATGTATATTTTATTTTGATATTTCATTATTATAATTATATATTAATTATAATATTATTTCTTTTAACACACTTATATATACTATCAATTTTATTTAATGATGAAACATAAAATATGTCGGTACATGAGGTGGATGATCATACGTACCCATGACTGTTATCTCTTTTCTTTTGATTACGAAGAAATAATAATAATATATGTTAAACATTATTGAATTAAATTTAGACACAATATATATATTTATATATCATATTATATGTCTTTGGTTTATAATTATTTCTATCCAATACAGTTAGTGATGAAAAATGAAAGGCATTATCTTGTGAGTCAATAGTTATCATATATGCAAGAATAATGTTACTTGACTTCAATTAAATTGATAATATAATAGAAATAATGTTATAAATAATAATAATAAATTTTATGTATATTAGAGTTTTTTAATTTAATTATATTACATATTTTAAGAGTGTTTTTATGAGGTAAAATTTGAAGAAAAAAATGAATACTTATGGTAAAAAGCTACACAACATTTTTAGAATACTTTCATAGGTTAATACAAAAATTCTACCTATGAGATTGTTATAAAAACCCAAGAAATATATGTAATTTTTTTTATTTAAAGAAGTTATTTATATATGGATTTTATAAGATGGGTGAATATTGACTTTTGGAGAAATTTAGTAGAGGTGGTATCCTTTTATATTCGATGAAAATGACAGACATGTAATTTTTAAAAAGATTAAAATAAATTATTTTCTATGAAAAGAAAATTATATAAAACTTTATAAAATTTAAAAAAAGGATATATTTTAGGGGTTTTTATAGAAATTTTTATACATTTTTAACATATTTAAACCCTTATCACTTTAGGATTATAAATTTTTACACATCATAACTCTTACCATGGTAACTAATTTTATATTAAAGTTTTTATTTATAATAAAACTAATAGAAGTTATGTCATAATTTATTTTGGACATTATAATTCCATAAAATGTTTCAAATTTATCTAATTAAACTAATATAAGTGGGAAAATTAATTTCAAAGTTAACAAACAAAACATGATGAATGCAGTTTTCTTTTATAAATGTCATCTTTATAAAAACAATTTTAATTCTAGAATCAAGTGTAAGGACGATTCCATTGAAATTAATTATATTATTATTATTACAAAGGAAGTAATGAAATTTATGAACAAAAAAAATTAATTTTTCATTTTAAAAAATGAATAAATTTTTTTAAAAAAAATTGTATTTTCTAATATTCACTGAAAAATAATCTTTTCCCAAATAATTATGGAAATTTTATTGTAAGATAATTTTATATTGAATAATTCAAAAAAAGAATTTTTTTTAATTTTTAATTTAATATTTAAAATTAATCAATTTAAATAAAACTATGTTGTAAATTAGATTAATTCAGTACAAATGAAACCATTTTTTTGGAAAATTACTAAATAATATTATTTTAAATATACAAATATAAAATATAAATCATGAATATTTTAAAAAAAATTAAAATTACTTATTTTTAATATTTAATGGATTCTTATGTCTAGACTAGAATATTTTTATATTCAGTATATCAATTTTTAACCTAATATTGTGAGATGATCCAAAAGAATATTCCAGGATTTGAGTTACCTGATTATTTATTGGATCCCCCAATTAAATGATTGGATAATATTATCTTTTAGAAAATTATATTTTATAATGACTTGGAATCATACATATTATATATAGTTTAAAAATATTGATAACCATATTTTAATTCCTAATGTGTGACCAGGTCGCATCATCCAATGACTAAAAAATGTTGTTCATCGTGTTTCTATCCATGTCATTCACTTTTAACTTCAAATAAAACAGTTCGGATTCAAGATAGGCGTGATAGGAAATTATCCATACTTAACAGTACTTATATCTTCATTTTACATAGTGTCAAATTATTCACATTTAATAAATCAATATTGATTTTTATTTTCATCTGATCACACATTTAGTCACAATATGCTCTCTCTGAAAATAGTGTTCTAAATAATGTAAAAAATATTCTTCATTTGAAAGAGTAAATAGATCCATATTCATAATTAGTACTAAATATTTATGAATTATTAAGGTCATGATCCCATCCCTTCAATAATACCCACCCTTTTCTAAAAGTGAATTACTAGTGATAATGAATCCCATATATCTAAAATTCAATAAGCTATTAGATGGGGAAAAGCGACGATGTTATAAAATTCCAACATATGGGAGGGATAACACTATATAAAATTAAGATTGTAAAGTAGGATAGATTTGGTCCCAAAAACATAATGAAATAATTTATAATTAATTAACCACAACCATCCCTCAATTCATTAATTATGTTAATTAATACAAAGGGTCTCTAAATAAAGAATGAAATGATAATTATGGTATGAGTTAACCAAAATAATATCTAATTATAAAATAATCTATTCTCAAACGAACTTCAATTATTACCTCACAAAAACCCAGATAATAGATTGTATATTCATTAGAATATCGTGCATGTATATTGAGTAGGATCACAACCATGGTCTCCTATGATACATTGAAAAGAGAATTCCAATGCAGCTATAACAAAAAAATAGAACAAATAATGAAAAAATAAGACACCTAACCAGTAACATACTATTCAAGGAATAATGATTGCAACACTATGATATTTTATGAAATAATAATTTTTCAAAATAAATTTAATTTCATCAATAACTAACCTTACATGAAATAAAGAGAATTATCGAAACATAATATATTATTCAATATTTCCTATCCATTTCATTGTTTTGTATGAAGAATACTAAATTAATTACTAAAATATTATGAATAAAAATGTATATAATAAATTTATTGTTATTAAAATTTTTTGAAATGAAAAACAATGATGAATTGAAGGTAAAAGAATTTATCTTGAAAAACGTATTTACAAGTGCATTTTGATATTATAATTAACTAATTAACCACTACATGTGAATTATTTTAGTGATATTTATATAATATATATTCAATAAAATTATCATTAACATAATATTTTTGTAGAATGCTACTAGTATAAATCCATTTTTTTCTTAAATTATTTTTTCTTATAGTGGATTCATTCTGTTTTTTTCCATTATTTTAAAATTAATTTTCACAATATTATGAAAATTATTTGAAAATGTTGTCATAATTTTAAGAATAAACCTACAAAAATTATCCTACAGTGAATTGTTTGTAATTTTTTTCTTTATGAAATTATTAATTAAAAGTGAAGATATTGATTTTTATTAAAATGATTATCTTCAATTAGAAGACATTAAAATTAAAATTTTGTTTTATTTGAGTTTTAAAAGTAAAATTATTTCAATTTTATTATTATTAATCCAATTAAGATAATTATAATCATTATTAAGGATAATTGGGATAGGGAATCATTTTATATTTAGGAAAACGTTTTCATTAGAAAACTTATTTTTCATCCCAAATATGGGTTTAAATTAATTCAAATACGAAAAAATTTGTGAATTGATATTTAAAAAGTATATTAAATAATTTGATATAGGATAATTAATAACATGTAATTATATAAACATAATTTTGACTCAAAATTAATTAAATTAATAGAATGAAATAATTGTTATGATAAAGGTTAGTGAAGGATTTTTAAGGGTATTAAACAAAAACATCCAGAAAAGGTTTTAAAATAATCTTGAATATGTCCAATTTTATAGACATATATCAACCATATATTATCCCACATTTGAATATAGATCCATATAGATGTCTTTTTATTTTGAATGACTTCATCATTTTGTATCTTTTCGGAAATTTTATTGTGGTTTTCCCCCACCAATTATAAAAGGACATCCCATCCCATGTCTTATACACACATAAATGTCATATTGTTTCTGTTAATACCTTAAAAATTAATTACATCCATCCCATTTTTATGGATTCTTTTTTTTTATTTCAAAACCTTCATAATAAGGGCTTTGGAGCTTACCTTGTGATATTTTCTCTAGAAGTGGTATCATTCTTAAGTGCGTGTTTTTATATTTTTATTATTCTACTTACTGAAAATATTTTGAAACCATTTAGATATAATAAAATAATCATATAAAATATATATAGATATTATTAATTAACTTACATAACATTAATTCATTTCCTCTTCCATCAACATTGAAAATAAATTCTTTATCATTTGTAAAGAGGACAACCTTTTCACCAAAAAATATATTTTGGTTTCCATCACGACCTCTCATGGATAGATATTATGATGGGTTAAATATATATATATATAAATATTATATTTTTGAGATAATTATAATTCTTAATTTAAAATATAACATATATCTTCTTACCTTCGAATCCTTTGGAAAAAGATAATGTCAGTCTTGGGTGTGTTTGGACTACCACCTCTACAAAGAGTTGTGAGATTATTTTTTCATATAATTTGATGTGGATTTTGACAGTGGTATGTTTAGATAATATATATATGATATATAATATATAAAATTTATTATGTAATGGATAATTTTTCCTTAATTTTATATCCTTTCATTCATCAAAAAATGGAAACTTAATTTATGAATATATATGGCCTACCACTCTATGAACGGTGTAATTCATTTTCCTATCTGTATTTTTATGTCTGAATCTAAACATGTATATAAATAAACTAACATCTATAGATCCCTATGAAATTTTAAAATATCATTATATTATTTTAAGAATAATTAACTATCAAATTACAATATATGGATAGAAAATACTAGTGTATTTGAACGATTAGGTGCATATTTAAGCATTATGAAAAAATATTTTTTCTAGTCTCCATACTGAGCACTTAAATTCCATTGAGCTCATATGTATTCATAAAACAAACTAGGGAATACATGAAGAATATTGGTGAGATATATAATCCCAGTAACGAAATAAGAAGTGTAATACAACATAGTACATGGATAATAAGGCAGAACATGATGTTATAAAAGCAATCAAACATGAATAAATCTATAAAATCATAAAATTTACAATATAAGAATGTATAATAATGGTATCATATTAATGTGTAATAAATATATGTCATGAAATAAACATGATTCAAGTATTACGTCTATAAATGTATAACATGTTGGAAAAAGTCTCATAATGAAACCAGGTTCACTCAATTTCCCAAAATATTGTCTCATAAAACTAAACATTAACCAATGAATTGGATTTATAACTAGTTTCACACTTAATAACATGTTCATGAATATGTGTTCCATAATAATAATAAACATAATGGTAACCAAATGAATGAAATGGGTGACATAATCCAATAATAAGGCCTAACAAATGATAATATCATAAATGTTTCCAGGAAAGAATGCATTCAAACCATATGTGGATATTCATATTTAAAAATAGGCATCAATAATGATAATTTATGTTCAATTTATGTTGAAACATATAAATAGAGTGTCTAAGAAAAATTATAAATGAATCATTTTAGTGCGATTTAAAGAAAATATTAAATAGAATTCAATGTTAAAAATTAAATATTTGTTTTTGTTAAACCAGAAATGAATCTAAAGTGATTTTAATGATAAAATTGGTGATTTTAGAAAAATAATGGTAGACTAATTTATAGTATGTTGTTCACCTTGAATATCATAATAAATCATGAAGTATTCTAGAATCGAGGTTGCTTATCCAGAAGAATTGAAAATTGGACTTTTCTAAAACATGTATTACCAAAAAAAGATGTATCATCTAATCAAGATACATGATTTTGGAACATATTCACAAAATTTAGAATAATTATATTAATTTAATGGAAAATTATACTAGTTTAAAGATGGAGAAAGGGTAATCCAATGGGAAACTAATGTTTGCTGTAGAATCCCTTATCTTTTGTTCGAAAGGGTTCTGAACATGATCATAATAAACAAAAGAGTCTAATTAGACTGTTTAATTAATAATTAAAGATAAATTTCAACAATTAATTAATTAATTTTAATTTTATTAACTGAATTTATGTTTTTTAGGAGTTATTGTGTTCAATTTAATCATTTGGTAGGGATATTTTTCTTAGTTTTCACGATTTGTTCACTTATATATTATTATGTAAGTTCACGTAAAATGGAAATAAAATTCTTATTTGTAGTTATATGTTATTAATTAACAAACATAAAGTAAAATGTTTTTATAAATCATTTAGTTATATGGTATGAGGATGAATAATTTTATAAAATGTACGTTATATTAATTTAGATTATCTTAGGCCATTTTTTCTCAGAATGAATTTGTATTCATTTATTATATAAAATCATGTGTGTATAAGGAATATAGAACATTAAATAGGATGTAATACATATATAATAATCTATTATGAACATAAATATTGTTTTATTACCATCCATGAAGTCATTAATAGGAAATGAAAAAAAATATCCATCAAGAGGATCAATTAAAACCACATGAAATGTGTTTTCATTTCTAGGAATATGGAGGATGAGAATCAGTATGATGATAGATTATTATATTATCATAAAAAAATTAATATTTATTTGAGGTAATTGTGTTTTTAAACCATTTGGATGAGTGGGTTTTGGGAGGGAATAAGAACAGACAAAAATGTGAAATGAAAACCGAAGAACATGAATGATTAATTTACTTCTTGAATTTATTATCCTTTGAAACCTCTTTGGTGAATGGTTTTGGTATTTTGGTGAAAAAATGGATCCTATTTGTGGGGAAAAGGTTTGGGAATTAATTTTATTATTATTTTGATAAAGATAAAAGCATTGTAGCTTTCAGAAGAAGAGTTGGTGAGGGGTGGTATTTATTGGGTAGTGGGGGGTGTTTTCTCATTATTTAATTTATTATCTCATTATTTTGGATCAAGACTATAAATTGTTGGAAAAATGTCAAAAAATAATAAAAAATAATAAATGTATGTTTAATATTATTGTTTTTAAATAAGTGATAAATAATTGGTTATGTTATTTAATTTATAATGTATGTATACCATAAATTATCATATTTTTCTATTCACAAAAAATTATATTATGTTTAAAAAATAAAAAACAAATACCCCTAACAATTTCTCAATCTATAGAATTAAAATTTTAACTACATTATATGATTTATTTTCTAAATATGGGACATTTAATTTTTAATTAAGATCATCATATACATTGAAAATACCAATTTTAAAAAATATAACTGATTTTGTAAAAAATTGTAATTTTTAGTAATGGCTCATAATATTAAATTAAAATATTAAAATATTAATATATTAATTTATTAAAAATTTTATGGAAATTCATTTTCTTTTAAATCACTAATATAATTTTAAAATTGAAATTAAATATTTATACCATAAATATAAAAAAAATAATTAATAATATCTTAAAAATTTATTTTATTATAATATGATATAATTACATTATAATTTCATTACTATGATTCCTAAATTTTATTTATTCTTTCGTGGCTGTGGTTGCAATTCTATTCTATGGATTACTATTCATTTGGGACATATTACTATTCTAAAGTCTAGTTTAATATTCTATTAGTGTATGTTTCTTAACATCAAGAAATACCTCTTATTTCAATATTTATTTCATTATAATGTTTCTATTGTTTTATTAATATGATTTGTACGATGTCAAATTATTATTACAAGGGAATATTCAATGATACAAAGTTTGGTTAATTACATTATTCAACCATTATGAAATTTATCCATCGAAATTTAATTTTATATTCTATGTTGGAAGCAGGCATGAGTAGTTCTTCACCATATCTTCCTCAAGTTCCAATGTTGCATCTTCACAAATATGATTACACAATATTTCTATGACTAGGTGAGTAGTCTTTCTGCGTAGAAATTTATCACTTCGATATAAGATCCTAACTAGATAGTCCTCATAATAGAGTTCATTTTATGACTATACTCCCTTTGAATTATGTACATGTGAAGGATTCAATCATTACGTCCATAAGAGGGATGCATGGAATACATCATTGTTGACCTCACCTATTTTAATAATCCCAATTATTATTTTACATAATTTAATAATCCTAAATAATGTGTATCTATATATTAATTCATTCAATCTATGATCAAGTTGATTATTATATTAAAATAATATTTGAAATATGTTAATCAATGTTTATCTATGTTTATATGATTTTTGAATTAACTCTAACTCAATCAGATTTGTTTTACATAACACAGATAAGTGATAGTCTTTGATATGCTTGTAGATACTGATATAGACCTACCAGTACATAGTCTACCGATATACATAGTCATCGATAAGAAAAGGTCACCGATACGTAGAGATACTGGTTTGTATAAGTCCACTGGTATGCACAGGCCACTGATAAGTCACCGATAAAGACAACTACCAATAGAAAAGGAGCTACCGAAAGAATATGTCTACTGATATACACATCACTGGTACATAATGGAGATACTGATATACACAAGCTACTGATACAATGATTATCGATACAGAGTCACCAATACAAAGGATCCACTGATAAATGCGAGCTACCGATAGACAAAGATCCACTGATACAAGTGAGCTACCGATAAACAAAGATTTGTCGATAGATGGAGTCGCCAGTATATAGAGCTACTGATACACAACGTAACAGCTACCAATACCTAGAGATACTGGTACAATATCAAAGAGTTACCAATAGGTGATCACTTCTTTACAAATTCCACCATTCCACTTATACCGATAGATGTATACTAATGAATGACTGACCAGTCATACTCTATACTATAAATATTATTTATTTATTAAGAAACAATAATATGTGATGTTTTTAATGCAATTAATGTTATTTAATGATAGTTGTTGGCATGTCAGGGATCCGTACCTGGTACCCATGAAAAGGTAATCATTCCCATTGCTAGAGCTGAAATCTATGAACGGAAGGATAAAGGCCAGATAAAAAGGAACATTAACAAGGAAGTGAAAATTGTAGAAAGGTAGTTGCACGAAGAGTACACACAATGGGAAAAAGAATGTTTTAAAGCGGTGCATACAGAAAGACTAATTCCATACTCGAATATCACTAAACATACACGAAGCCATTCTTCCTGAAGGAGAACACAAGATGCACCTTAGTCAAGGAGTGAATTACTACAACGAAAGCTCTTCATGCACTCAAGCTGATCAAACTGAACATGAAGAAAACGAACCACATTTTTTAGAAAAAACCAGATATGGACTCATAGGTTCATTTACATTAATTCAAGGAGTCCAGAACTTCACTCACAAAACATAGTGTACTCTAAAATCATCTCTTTTTATTTAGCTCTATTGTGTTTTATTCATTTACTTTTTGAGAATTGTATTTACACACTGATTCCTAGACTGAACTGGAGGATACTAAATCCTCACTCCAATCATCTTACACATTACTATATCCCACTTTGAATTGTGGAAGAGGTTAAGTGTGACCTGGATAGCTTGTGTGCTATTGTTTTTGTACGCACGTAGAACTTTGGTATAGGTTTTAGTACCTGGACAGTCTTTGGACTGTTGTTTACCCAGATAACTGTGTGGATCAAATTTTTATAAATTGTTTGAGAGGACTATGTCACGGCTTGAGACTGAACCTCTTGTTTATATCTACTGTGCATTTCAGATTACATTTAAATTATTATATATTTTTTATATTTCACTGCTAATTACATTGAAATAAAATTTGTTTTAATGTTACTTTGATAGATAAAGTAGAAAGTGTTTATACTTATTGTGAACTAGTAAGTTAGTTTCAAAAGTAAATTTAATCTCCTGATTAAATTAATTGATACCTAATCAATCTTTGAGGAACTAATTGAACCTTTACAATCTGTATAAATTCACTACAGTATAACTTGTTTTTAAATGGGGTGATTTTTTAGAGAATTATTATTAACCTAAGTTTTAATTGGAACTCAATTCACCCCCATCTTGAGTGTCCACTCGACCAACATTTGGTATCAGATGTTGTTTTTATTAATACAATATTTCAAAACAATCTATTTTTCAACTGTGATTTTAGTTGTATCCTAATGTTCTTAAATTATTTTTATTTCTAAATTTTATCTCTTTAAATATTTTTACTAAACTCTAGCTATGGATAATAGACTAGAAGGTGGTTCTACCAACATGCCACCCTTCTTTAATGGAAAAAATTATGCTCAGTGGAAGCATAAAAATAAAATAATTTTGAGAGTATGGGATTTGATATATGGAATGCTATAGAAACTCAATATAAGATGATAGAAACTGATAGAACTACTTGGGATGAAGATACTAAAATAGCTTACAATAATAATTGTAATGTTATGAATGCTTTTTAATGTCCTTTAGGAGTTGAAAAATTTAATCACATATCTATATGTCAAACTATTTATGAAATTTGGGACACTTTGGCTATTTCCCTTGAGGGAAGAACCAGTGTTAAAGAAATGAGACTGAACACATATACTATTAAATATTATAATTTCAAAATGATGCCCGATGAGCCCATTTCTGATATGTATCTCAGGTTCAATGAAATTTTCAACACCATGAGCTCTCTTGGTAATGTTGTTCCTGCAAAAGAACAGATCATGAGAATATTAAGATGTTTACCAAAAATACGGAGAGGCACATTTGTTTCAATTAAAGAATCATGTGATATTTGTACTTGGACTGTTAAAAGAGCTAATTGGGGAGCTACTGATGTAGGAGGATGAACTCAAGGTGAATACCGAAGAAGATGATGAACCTAAAATGAAGTCATTGGAATTTAAGTCTAATACCTTAAGGAGAAATGACAGGGAGAAAGTTCACATTCAAACTGAAAGCTCAACATGTGAAAGTTCAGATTCTGACAGTGATGCTGAGATGGCTCAGATAGCCAGGTGATTTAAGAAATTCGATAGGAAAAAGAAATTCTTCAGAAAATCAAACTACAAAGGTAAATATGACAACAAAGGTCATTGTAAAAAGCATTGGAAGAAAGCTGATAAGAGTGATGAAGGTATCTTCTATGAATGCATGAGAAAAGATCACATAAAAGGTGACTGTCCAAAATTTATGTTCAAGAAGAAAAATTACTATAAGAACTACAGTATAAGAAAGAAATAAAAGCATCCTGGAGTGCTTTAGAAGATAGAAAGAGTGAATCTGAAGATTCTGACTCTTAAAAGAATTGAGCTAACATGTGTTTTATGAAAAACACATATGAGGTAACACTGGATACTCCAACTTTAAATTCATATTATTCTTGAGTTGATTTTGATTTTGATTATGAATCTGAAAATATGTCTCATGAAGAATTATTTGAATATTTAAATATGCTAGAAGAGAACTGTAATGAACATAAGGACAGGTACAAAGCATTAAAGAAACATCATTCTTTATCTATCACTGTTAAATCTTCCCATGAGATTGAAAAGAAAAAGAATGCTCAACTATTAAAAGAAAATACTGAACTGAAAATATCTAATGAGAAACTGAGAAAGTTCTTTGAAAAGATCACAAATGGAAAGAACAATCTAACTCAAATTCTAGGTACACATGTGGAACCAAAATATAAAAGTGGGATAGGCTATCGGTGTAGAAAGAGAGAGTTCACTAAAACTATATTTATTCCAAAATATGGACAGAATGCTGTTAGTTCTAGTTCTGAAAATCTGTATGCTTCAACTAGTTATTCATATGTTTATAGATCAAAAAACTTTTATCTTTCAAAATCTATTGATTCTGTAAATTATAGGAGACCCATAAGACAAATATGGGCAACTAAAGCTTTGATTGCTAACCTGTCTGGACCCAAGAAAATATGGGTACCAAAATCACTTCTATTTACATATTTTTTGTAGGAAACATGCTTGAATAGTTCTCATAAGAAGGTATGGTACATGGAAAGTGGATGTTCAAGGAAAATGTCTGGAGATTACTCATGCTTTAAAATATTAATAAAGGTTGATGGAGGCTTTGTCATCATTGGTGATAACTGTAAAGGAAAGATCATCGGCCTAGGACAGATTGGTAACACTGATTCTATTTTAATTTCCAAATTTTTATTTGTTGATGGACTTAAATATAATTTGCAAAGTATTTCTCAGTTATGTTATAATGGTTTCAATGTTTAATTTTCAAATGATTATTGTAATGTTTTTTATTCTAAAAATGGTTTATTATTTTATGCATTGATAAATGAAAATGTTTATGCTGGTGATTTGAATTCTTTAGATAATCAAAATGTTACTTGTTTAAATTCTTTTCATAAAAAATCATTGTTTTGGCATAGAATATTAGGACACTGCAACATTAATTCACATAGAAAACTGACTAGGAAGAACATAGTTAGAGAACTACCCAAAATTGAATTCCCATCAGAACATGTTTGTAATCTCTGTCAAAAGGGAAATCAACATACCTTTTTTTCCAAGTCAATGAAAGAAGTTTCAACTTCTCAACATCTCGAGTTGATTCACTTGGACTTGTTTGAACCTTCTAGAGTTGCAATCATAAATAGGAGGCACTATTTCTATGTCCTAGTAGATGACTTTTATAGATATACTTGGGTATAATTCTTAGCTCACAAAAGTGATGCTTGTTCTTACTTTATTAAATATTCCATGTTTGTAGAAAACCTTAGTGGACTAATGATTAAGACCTTGAGAAGTGATCATGTCCATGATATTAAAAATCATGGGTTTGAATCTTATTGCTCACACAATGGATATAGTCAAAATTTCTCTGCCCCTAAGACACCTCAGTAGAATGGTGTAGTAGAAAGAAAAAATAGAACCATTCAATAAATTACGAGAACTATGATTAATGAATATGATCTGCCTATTTATTGTTGGGCCGAATCTATAAACAGAGATTGATGTATTATAAATAGACTCGTGATCAAACCTGTCCTAAAAAATACCACTTATAAAATGTAGAACAATATAAAACCCAACGTTAGTTACTTCAGAGTCTTTGGCTGCAAAGTAATTATCCTCAATACCAAAGATAATATAGAAATTTTTTATTTTAAGAGTGATGAAGGAACTTTTCTTGGCTATTCTATAACTAAAAAATCCTATAGAGTGTTCAATAAGAGAACTATGTGTGTGGAAGAATCTGTTCATATCATGTTTGATGAAACTAGTCCACATGAACCTAAGATTTCTCTTGAAAATCTTGGGAAGATTTGTCTGTTATGGACCTTAATGAGAATAACCAATAAGCCTATTTTAATGACATCCAGTTTTGGAATATTCTAGAATCTTCTTCTATAGAAACCGAACATATAGAAGAGCCTGAAATTTCTAGTTTAACCTTTAGTTGATCAACTAAGATTCTAAAGAATCATCTTTTAGGTTCTATTTTTGGTAAACATGATATAGGGACACAGACTAGATATTCATTAAGAAATAAGGTTGAACATCAAGCCCTTGATTCATAGCTAGAACCAAAAAAATGTCAATGATGGAATCAATGATGAATTTTTGGTAATGGATATGCAAGAAGAGTTAAATCAATTTTAATGAAACGATGTCTGTGAATTAATTGAAAGAACTAAGGACACTTTGAACATAGGCACTAAATGGGGTTTTAGAAACATAGTTGATGAGTATGGAAATATAGTTAGAAAAAAAGCTAGGTCAGTGACTAAAGTTTATAGTTAAGTAGAAGGTATAGACAATGAGGAAACCTTTCCCCCTATACCTAGATTAGATGCTCTTAAGATCTTAATTTCCTATGTTGTGCATCTTAATTTCATGTTATATCAAATGGATGTTAATAGTGCTTTTCTATATGGTTTTATAATTGAAGATGTTTTTGATGAACAACCACCTGGATTTACTAATCCCAATTTCCAAAATTTAGTTCTCAAGCTATTCAATGCCTTATATGGTTTGAAACAAGCTCCAAGAGCTTGGTATGATAGAATAAGTAATTTTCTTATTTAAAAAGGTTTTACTAAAGTGATTACTGAACCAAATATTTTTATTAAAATAATTTCTAAATTTTTTTGATAGTACAAATCTATATCGATGATATTTTTTTGGATCTTTTAAACATTCTTTATGTTCTGATTTTTCAAAGAGTATGGAAAATGAATTTCAAATGAGTTTAATGGGAGAACTCATATATTCTCTTGGATTTCAAGATTTTCAAAATGAAAATAGTATTGTTTTGAATCAATGTAAATATACAAACAATATTTTAAAACATTTTGGTTTGGATAGTATTAAGGAATGTGCTACACCTATGAGTACTGTCTATAAATTGGATGTAGATGAAACTGGAAAACCATTGGATCAAACCAATTACAGAGATATGACTGGAATCTTACATTACCTTACTGCTAGTCGACCAGATATTATGTTTAGTTTTTTCCTGTATGCAATATTTCAAGCTAATACTAATGAATTGTATATTATTTATCAATAAATAATTTTCAAATATCTTATACATAATACAAATTTGGGTTTGTTTTATCCAAATGGAAAATCCTTTTTATTAATGAGTTATTCAGATGCTGACTTTGCTGGATTCAAGTTTGATAGGAAAAGCACATATGGAACAAGTCATTTATTGAGAAAATCCTTAGTATCATGGTGTAGTAAGAAACAGAATTCTGTAGCTTTATCTACTACCAACATAGAGTATATAGCTTCTATTAGTTACTGTGCAAAAATTATGTAGAAGGAACACACTCTTTTAGACTACGTATATGATTTTAAGCATGTTTCTATTAATTGTGATAACACCAGTGCAATTAACAATTTAAAGAACCCTGTGTCTCACTCTAGGACCAAACACATTGATGTAAGGCACCATTTCTTAAGAGATCATTTCCAAAAAGGTTATATTACTCTTGAATGTATAGGTACTGAATATCAATTAGTAGACATTTTCACAAAACCATTAAGTTCAGATATGTTATGTGACATTACACATGAGTTAGGAATGATTAACCTTAATCGGTAAGTACCTCACTAATGTGATACCTCACTGATGTACGTCACCAATGTGAAACATCACCGATTAGGAATTCTCAGTGATATACCCTACCGATGCATTGTTTTAAACTTCTATTTACTACCAGAATATGTATCGTTTATACTTTACATTTTATATTTTTATTACTTAATTTATAATTCCTAAGTGATAAAACTAAGCCTTAATCACTTTTCGATCCACATCAAACCCTTTTCCCTTAAGCCTTAGCTCCCGAATCTCTTGAAAACCCTATGTTTCTTGAACCAGAAATGGAAAAAACCAAAATGCCCTCTGTCAGAGATGATGTTGATAAGCCGAATGCAAAGAAGTTGAAAAAAGATCAAGAAGGATGTATCAGTGTCAGTAGAACAAGGTCAGGGTGGCTACCAGTGGACCCTCACATACAAAATATTGTTATTGTGATCGAAAAAGAGTTGTGTGTGGAATGGCTGGTGTCTAATAGATACTAAGTTATAAAGGTGTTGGAAGATCATAAGTGGGTATAATTCTTTTCAAAAAAACAATGGCCCCTACTATCCAAAGCTAGTGACATAGTTCTATGAGTTTATAACATTTCAGAAATCAGAAGATGAGAACTGAATGATTTCACTAAGAAAGGAAATATCTTTTTCGTCTATTGAGTGGGCTGAATGCGTAATGGTTCCACAAAAAGGTGTTCCTTGATATTTCTTGAGATCATTACCACCTACAAGTGAGATATTTGATTATGAGACTACTTTACAGGAGCTCAATGGTAGTGGGAAGCAAAGACAGGTGGTGGCTGGTGAAATGGATGGAGATAACATATTTATGTTCATGTTTGTTCAGAAATTATTTAATTCCAAGGAGTGGGGACTTTGTGATTTTAAGATATCATGATATCTATTTGTAACATATTTCGAGGATAGGTGTGAAAGTGAATCTGTGTAGGCTGTAGGTGATTCAAATGGAGGATATTATTAGACCAAAGACAAAAACAAATTCCTTATTCATTGCCAAGTTGATCTCAGTGATGATCAAGGTGAAAGGGGTAGCTGAGTCTTAGGATGAGACAATGGTAGTAAAGAATAATTTTTGTATCACAAGAATAATTTTAAAATACATGAAGATAAAATGGAATTCATGGAGAAGAGAATGGGTTAATGATAACATGAAGCTATATGATAAGTTCAATCTTGTGGATCATCCTTCAATGCCTAATGATGTGAGGGATCAAGGTCTAGGACCTGATGAAGAAGAATCTGAGTACAGGGATAAGTCTGATGAAGAGGAGATTTATATGGCTGATGGAAAGGATCCAAACATTCCCCCCAAGTCCTATTGCTGAAATTATAACTACATGAAAGGAAACTTTACTAGAAGAAGAAAAACCTATTATTGAGGAAAACCAGCCAACTCTTGAGAATGAAGAAGAAAGAGAGAATGAATTTTAATCCTCTGATTCTGTTTGCTTAAATCTGAGTCCATTGATTGGAAGCTTAGTTGTGCCTGTTAACGAAGTAGTGGGTGAGAAGAAAGGACCATTACCTAATCAAAAATAGCTGCTTGTTGTTGCAGAGATGGAGTTGATTGTAGAAGATTCTTCTAAGGATGAAAGACCTACTGAAAAAGATGTTGCTGTACAAGAATATGCACCAGTTGAGGGGGAGCATCCAATCAGGTTTGGCAGCGTTTCAGGGGAAGTTGAGATTGAGGATTGGACATAAGTCCCTGTTTTTGTGGTTTTTAGATTGGATTATCCAGATTCCGATAATGAGAAATCCCTCAATAGGCCAAAAATTAATTATGATATGAGGTATGAGTTGTTTCCTGAAGATGTGGTGAGAATGCAAGATCTATAAAAGCTAATGTCTGATGTCAAAATCATTTTTGTGGATGAAATAAGGAAAATGGAAGCCTCACTAGTGTCATTTATTCAATAGATTATGAATGAATCTGTGGATAGTATAGTATCTGAAAGAGAACCTGTTGTGGTTGCACCTGATGATATGATCACCAAGGCTAATATTGAATCCTTAAAGAATGAGCTGAAAGAGTCTTTTATTGCTAATGTTTCAGAATGAAAGCACTACATTGATGAAGAGGTGAGCAATTTGGAAAAGTGTTTTGAACTCTCTCTTGGTTGTAATGACTCTACCTTTGTGGCAGAGATAGTTGATGAAGTCACAGCTTTCCAGAATTAGATGACTAGCTTAGTAGAGGATGTTTAAGTTCTAATGAAGTCTGTTATCTCTTTAGAATCTTATATGAGTTCTATATCTCAAGCATACAAGGACTTACCTTATGTCAAAAGTGTTGTGAGACTGATGGAATCAGTGTTTTAGGGATTTAAAACCTTCATGAATGATCATGTTAGCACCCATGATTCCCATGTGAAAAATCTTATCAGTGGGTGGACCAAAAACTTCAAGGAAAACGTAACCTTTTCTATTGGTTCTCTTCCCTCTAGACCTTTATTAGATTTGGATCAGATTAGAGCTGTGATGAAGGTGGAGCTTTGTTCAGCATCAACCAGTGGCTTTATGGACTCGTCCGATCTAACCAAAGTGGCGACTTCTACTAGATATTCATCTAGAGAAATAATGACGATAGTCCAAGACTATATGAGAGAAGCTTCTGCCTCTCAAAAAGTGGTGAAAGACTAGGTAGATTACTATTTCCGAAGGTTTTATTCCAAGCTTCCAATCAAAAATTATTTCAAGCTTATGTTAGAAAACATGAAGCTACATCCTTTGAATCAAGCATTTAGAGAACAAGTCAGCAAACTCATAGATTTGACTCCAGCCTTGGACAAATTTTTGGAGAACATGGATGATTTAATATATGATATGGGGAGAGGAGGAGGAATCATTATGGATTTCAGAAATATTTTGTTGCCTTTATTGCATGTCGATGCTTGGACAGTGATTATACACCCACCTTTACCTGCCTCTGCCTCTACTACTTCTCCTGCTCAGATGACTCCAGTCCAAGATATAAGAATCCTTACTCTGATGGTCACTTAGAGAGCTACACAGTATTGACCAGGAATAGTTTCAGTAGCTTAGCCGCCTCTGATCATCTCTGGAGTTCCTAAGAATTCACCTGAATCCACCTCAATTGAATCTTCTTCTGATCCCAATGGGAAATCTCATGCCGAGGATGTGGATTGATCAGTGGTTAGGATTTTTTTGATAGGAATCACAATTTTTTTTCATTTCTATTTCTATTTGTAATCTGTTTGCTCCAAGGTATATATATGATCATTATTTTTTTACCATATGTTACTTATTTTTCATCTGTTTTTTCCTTCTTATCCCAATTTTTGATTATCAATAAGGGGGAGACATATTGTCTAAGGGAAACATATATGGTAATAATAAATTTTATGATAATGGGGGAGAAATAGTATCTTTTATGATTTTTATTCATTTCTCTCTGATACATTTGTTTCCTATTTTATCATTGATATATGTGCTTTATTATATATTGTTTTCCCAGATGCAATTCGATCTAATTCACTATACTCTAATACATACCTATTTATTTTGAGACTATAATATCATATGTTAATATCATAAGTAGTTATTATCAAAAGGGGGGAGATTGTTGACCTCACCTGTTTTTATAGTACCAATTATGCTTTTACATACTTTGATAATCCCAAATAATGTGTATCTATATATTAACTATTTCAATCTATGATCAAGCTAATAATTATATAAAAATAATCTTTCAAATATTTTAATCAATGTTTATCTATGTTTATATGACTTTTGAAATAATTCTAACTCATTCAGATATGTTTTGCATAACATAGATAAGTGTCAGTATTTTATATTCTTATAGCTACTGATACAGATATACTGGTACTTGGACTACCGATAGACATAGTAACTAATAAGAAAAGGTCACTGATACACAGAGCTACCGGTTTGTATGAGTCCAGCGGTAAGAACATGCCACCGATAAATCACCAATACAGACAGCTACCGATAGATGATGAGCTACCGATAGAATATGTCTACTGATATACACTTCACTGGTAAAGAATGGAGCTACCAATATGAAAAGACTACCGGTACAAAGTTTACTGATACAGAGTCACCGATAAAAAAGAGACACTGATACAATTGATCCACCTATAGAAAAAGAGCCACTAATACAAGCGAGCTACTGATAGACAAAGAGCTACCGATAGAAGGAGTCACTGGTATATAGAGCTACCGATACATAGAGTAATAGCTACTGATACAAGGATCTACTGGCACAAGATCAAAGTGCTACTGATAGGAGCTCTCTTCTATACAAAGTACACTATTACACTTATACCGACAAAAGGCTACTAATGAATGACTGACTATTCAAACTCTATACTCTCAATATTATTTATTTATTATGCAATGGTAACATTAGATGTTTTTAATGCAATTAATGTTATTTAATGATAGTTTTTGGCATGTCAAGGAATCATACCTAGTACCCATGAAAAGGTAATAATTCCCATTGCCAAAGATGAAAGCTATAAAAGTAAGGACAAAGGCCAGAAAAAAAGAAACAGTAACAAGGAAGTGAAAAGTGTAGAAAAGTAGTTGCACGAAGAGTACACACAACGGGAAAATGAATTCTGTAAAGATGTGCATACAGAAAGAATACTTCCATACTCGATGATCACTGAAAATAAATGAATCCATTCTTACAGAGAGAGAACACAAGCTTCACCATAGTCAAGTAGTGACGAACTACAATGAAACCTCTACATGAACCCAAGCTGATCAAACTGAACCTGAAGAAAACGACCCTCTATTTTTCAGACAAAAACCAGACAAGGACTCAGAGCTTCATTTACATCAATCCAAGTAGTCTAGATCTTAACTGAAAAGACATAGAGGACTCTAAACACATCTCTATCTATTTAGCTCTATTGTATTTTATTCATTTACATTTTGAGCAGTGTATTTGAACACTAACTCCTAGAATGAACTTGAGGATACTAAATCCTCACTCCAAACATCTTACACATTATTATATCCCATTGTGAACTATGGAAGTGGTAAATTGTGATTCAGATAGCCTGTGTGCCGTTGTTTTTTTCCCACGTAGAACTGTGGTAGAGGTATTAGTTCCTGGATAGTCTTTGCACTGTTTACCCCCGATCCAGGGTGTGGATTAAATTTATATAAATTGATTGAGAGGACTATGTCTCGGCTTGAGACTGAACCTCATGGTTAAATTTGCTGTTCATTTTATTTTAATCTTAAAGTATACTATATTTTTTATATTCCACTTCTAATTACTTTGAAATATCATTTTTTTTTAAGTTACGTTTATATTTAAATTATAAAGTGTTTATACTTATTGTGAACCAGTAATTTATTTTCAAAAGATAATTAAATTTCTTTATTAAATTAACTGAGACCTAATCAATCATTGAGAAACTAATTGAACCTTTAAAATCTGTATAAATTGAATACAGTTTAACTTGTTTTTAAATTGGGGGATTTTTCAGAGAAATATTTTTGAGAAAATTTTAATTGGAACTCAATTCTACCCCCTCTTGAGTGTCCACTCCGACCAAAAATCATGTACATGAAACATGGTTGGAGGAAGTGTCAGTTGATTGGCCATAATTCTGACGCGATCATGAATCATGAAGGGGATGATGTACCTGTGTCATATCTATCCTTTATTACCAAATCTTGTGAACATATTCCCAAGACATATGTTAAGTGATACATTGTCTCCATACTTAAAATCATGGCCACATTGACGATTGTCCACTTAGCTTTTTCTGTCGACATTATGATTCCTTGATGTACTACTAAAAATTTTTCCCCTTATTTACCATTTCATTGACCATTTCAGGAACTACTAGATTATATTCACTGAATTCATCCCAGAAAACCAGTGTTCTACATCATTTCCCAGATACATGTTCATATGGATGCATTTGGATGCTCAAGTGGAAACTATTTTAGTAAGAGAACTCAACAAAAGGAATATATATGTTTTATACTACTTTGAATTCAATAGAACATTCTCTTAGCATGTATTATAGTGTCAAAATAGTTCTATAAGTATGTCCATCATTTTGAGGATGATGGTATGTGTTGAAGTATAGAATAGTGTTTAGATAATGTTGATGACATTTCCAGAACATTGAAACGAATCCTACATATTGATCATATAAAATTGAATATTTTACTCCATGAATCCTAACCACATATCTGATATATAAAATATCTTTTTTATCTAGTGATAAATACACTTGAATTTTAATAAAGTGTGATTTTATTGTAAGATGATCCACAAAACGCATATAGAATAGTTTACTTTGGATGTATTAGAATGTATAGTGATAAAGTCTATGGTAATGCTCTCCCACTTCCATGTTGGTACGAGTAGTGATATTTATCACCCTCTTATACATTTTACTTTTATATTTCACATGATAACATGCCAGGCACATTGATGTATACACATCAATATCATTTTTCATATATTCCCACCAACAATTCTCTCAGAAATCTCGATACATCATTGTATTGCCAAGGTGAATGGAGATGTCTGATTTGTCTACATCACTCAGAATCTACTTCTTTATATCCAAACTATAAGGTAGACATAGTCATGTAAAAAATATTATAGCTCATTCCTCATAAACTACAAAATCTAATGATTCCACATTTCCCATTGCTTCAAACATCATCTAGATTTCCACACATTTCTTTTAGAATAATATATATTATCCACAAAGGATGGTTGATAAATAATTTGACAAAGGATTTATGATTTTACATAAAAACAATTCTCAAGAACATCATTTCTAGGGAAAATAAGGCAGTATCCTTTTAAATTCTAATCATTGATAAAGATGCATAATCAATTAAACATCTAAGATACACTAAATTATTTTTATTTATCAATATTTTAGTGGATTAAGATGTCATAATACATGATGGGAATTAACCACATTCAGTAGATTGTATTAATCCCATTTTGTTGGATTATATATTTGAGACTTTTATTATTGGTAAACATCTCAAACAATTCCCCAAATATAAAATGCCTCTTGATTTTCAATGCAATGGTCACAATTAAAAAATATTCATCATGCGTGTGATTGGTTTTCTCAGTAATTTTAAACATCCTTGAGGCTTATGCTATAACATTATAATTTTTCATGAGTACATATCCCAATCCATTAATTGAATCATAATTTTACACTATAAAGCATTCCCGATTTTTGGAGTTGTGAGTACAGAAGTAGTGATAAGCCTAATTATCAACTATTTGAAGTAATATTCACATTCACCGGTCCATAAAAATCTACTCCTTTCCAATTATTCTTTGTTAGTGGTTTTAAAAAAACTGATATGTTATTCAAAAACACCCATTAATACCGTGCTAGTCCATGAATGTTACATATATCTATTTCAGAAGTGGTTCTTGTGCACTCATTGATTTCCATTGTCATGGAAGGGTCCATAAATATCTCTTTACAGATTATTATATACCCCAATAATGATACTTCCATTTTTAATAACTCACATTTTATATAATTTACATATAGTTTCTCCCTTAGAGAGGTATTCATCAATGTATTCATATTCTCTTCATGTTTCTCCTTACTAATAGAGTATATCCAAATTTAATCAAAATAGAAAACAATACATTTTTTATGTAATCAATAAAAACATTGTTTATTAAGTCCATGAAAATTTCAAGAGCATTAGTGTGATCGAAGGGTATCACTATGAAATCGTAATTTCAATAACATGTTTTAAAGGTAGTCATGGGAATATAATCCTTTATCACCTTTAATTGGTTATATATTAATCAATGGTCCATATAGGAGAAATAATTGACCCAATGTATGTGATCAAACCTCTCATTTATCCCTAGGACGAGATCCTTGTTCTTTATTATGAATTATTTTAGCTCATGATAATAAATTTAATGGAACATTGATCCATTCTTTGTCTTAACAAGATTACTAGAAAACTACATGGTGAAGTGATTTTCTATATAAAACCCTTTCCCAGATTCTCCTACAAAAGATTCGTTAGTTATTCATTCTCAATGATGTCCATTATATAAGATATTTTTATATAGTCATAGATCTTGGAATATATTCAAATGATAACTCAACATATCGAGTATGCAGAAGACTGTACCACTATTCCGGGAAAATAGTGATGTAATCCCTCATAATGGGAAAATATTCAAGCATGATTCTATCAATAGAATTATTTATTTTAGATATATAAGACTACTCATAATGAAATAATATACACCACGAGAAGATGATTCTAATGGATATTTTTCTTCCTCCTTAAACATATACCTAACTAGACAATTATTCATGAAGATAAGTGTCATCTCTCATTCCAAATAGTTTATTTTTTTTGTATAATTATAAACAATACATTCCCAATATTACATTATACTATACCATAAAAAGTGTGAAAATAATTTTAAAAAGGATATATCTATATATATTAAATGGTGTTGAGTTATAAAACATAGATTAAGAATTATCATCTTTTTTTATTCTCATGGATAAAACAACATCAAAATTTTGGTGGTGCTTTTTGAGTAGTTATACTAAAATTACATAAAATTCAATAATTCATAGAACAAGAATCAAATAGTATGTTTGCTAATCTTTAATGAATAATTAGTGTACATATAGACACATCTTCATCAAGATCCACATCATTAATAGTGATAGAATATTCAATCTCATACTACCTTGGATGATTTTGATGTTGACTTCCTTCAAGAATTATTTTCATATGGGAATGGTACACACAATTCCCATGTTCCGTGTAGTGAAACCCAAAACTACAAGCTCTGTGTTCATCAGAAAGTTCTTTTATTCACCCAATGTATTGTGATTCTTGATATACCATTAGAATTTATTATCATTATTACATTTTGTTCCACATTTGAAGCATCTTTTGTTCCCCTTTATGCTGTTTCTAGGATGATTCTTCCTACAACATTGACGTGTGGGGTGTAGGGAATTCATTCCAACTTTGGATTTATTGTAATAACCCAATTATATATAAAAAATTAATATTGTATTTCTATTCATACATATGAATAATATATTAAATTTTATTTAAATGGGATCATTTTTTCAATTGTGAATCCGACACGCAACAACATGCTTCTCTGAAATCATACATTTCTCAAAACATTGAGTTATACAAAAAAATAAATTTATTTTAAAAATTATTTAGTTAATATCCATTGTAATTGAGGAAATTAATAGTATAAATTGAATTTGGAAATAATGTTTACACATGTTTAAATGAAAATTCATTTATTACAAAATTTATTATAAATGAAAATAAAAACCAAATAAATGTAGTGGAGGTGTTTTTATGAAATCCTATTTAAAAGAGAATAATTGTGTTTTCATATTAAAAATTATGTATTGTTATTTAATGAATGTTATATGATATTTATTTAATTTAATTTTATAAATTCATCTTAAAATTTTTCTAGATATGATATAAGAATAAATTTATTTATTTATGGATAAAATAATTATTTTTTCTATAAGAAATGTTGATTTATCACCTTTTTATAGTGAACCCTTTTTAAATATAGTTTTTGTCACTTTTATATATTACATTTTAAATAATAAAATTCCTCTTTAGAAGTGGGACATCAAAATTTCTTGGGGAAATATTTTGTATTTTTATGATAAAGTTTATTTTTATATGAATAGTGAAAAAAAGCATTTTAAATCAAAACTATATATTCATCATATTTACTAATATTGATAGATTAAATTATTAATAGGTTTTAATGATTTATTAAACTATTTTTTTACCATTTAATCCAATGTTGGTCATTGGAAGCAATCTCACTTTTTTACCAGACATGAACACATGTCAATCTTTTGATATTTATTATTTCTTAACAATGAACGTTTTTGTTTTGACATGAGGAATTAAAATTATATTAATTTTTTTTGCATCTTTGGTGTTTTAAATATGAAAAAATTGATTTCATATTTGGAATTAGGTGATCCAAATTTTTTAAATAAGAAAATTTTATTTTTAGAGAAAGTGAATTGTCACTTCAGTAAATATTTTATTTACCATTGTTAGTGGGTAAATCCAAAAATAAGGGTAAAATTAATATTATAATTATTTTAATTTACCATAGCACATGTACTAAAAATATTTAATATTATATTTCTGACCATGGGTATCCTTGCATCAATTTTGGGTCCCCATGGAGCCACATGTTAGTGAAAATGAAATTTTATAAAAATTTATTGAATGTTAAGGAAAATGTAACATAAACATAAATATTTTAGTAAAAATAATATGGGGTTATCTAAGTGATAATTTCAAATATAAATAGTAATTTTAAATCTAAAAATATGTCATATATCATGGAATTTTATTTATAATATTTATCCATTAAATAAATAATATTAATTATGACACAATGATGATGCATTGATGGATTCATTAAAAAAGGATTCTAATAATTGATATTAAATGTAATAAAATAAATGTAATTTTGTTATATGGATATCATATATGAATTTTTTGGAAGGCAATTACATGTTATCTTTCTATTAATTAATTTTTTCGAATCAATAATGTTTTCTTAAAACAGTGATGATATGAATAGTGTCAAAATTGAAATAATTTATATTTGAAAATATAATTTTTTTTATTAAATATTGTAAAATTCCAAAAAATCAAAGATTTATTGAAATTGTTATAACAGGTCTACAATTTTTTTAATAACTCTTTATTTGGATATTTTTCATGTTTTGGTAACTATTTTGATTCTCAAAGTGTTAAATGCTTGATAAAATGGTAAGAGTAAAAAAGTGTTAAATAGAAAATATAAATTTAAAAAAATATCCCAAAACTATAATATTCTTATTGGATGATTTTACTTCAACATATATTCATATAATCATGGAAATTCAATATTTTTGGTCATTTTTTAACCTAAAAACATTTTATAATAAAATAATACTTTCAAACTATTCTAAAGATCCCCTCCTCACTTTTATATAAGGATACCACCTCTAACACATTACACACACCACTCAAGCCCATTGCCTAGTCGAAAATCTACACCAAATAATCTCCCAACGCACCTCTCTTCCTCCTAGATTCCCACCACTAGGAATAAGTCAATTCAATGGAGATCAATGGTTCAAATAAAAAGATGTTATCAAATTTGAGTTAATGCCTTATTTCATGTTTCTTTACATTATTATCCCTTATCCACTCCCAATGCTCTTATTTTTCAATTTTTAAATAAAAAAATGGTATCATCAATATAATAGGCTATTGTGATGTCAATTATTATAACTACACTTACATTCACCTCCATCTAATGGGTATAGAAAATACATTTTTCTGTGGATTGTGAACTACTGACTCACGAAATGATGATTGCTCAACCTTCTCTTACCTCATATTATAGTGGCCATTTTGAATGAAATATAATTATATATGTTATTTATGATAATTTATTTATGTATAGGCTTCTATAATTATCATTTATAACCTACCATTATTATTTTCATGTGGTATAAATACGATAATTTCATTTGAGGGAGTGTTGACTACCTGCCCCTCAAAGTGATACGACTCATTCAAGCTATACATGGAATGTATAAAAGATGGTGTTAATGAAATTAGGTAAAATATATAAAAAATGATATTATATTTTAATTATAATATACATATTTATCATTATGTTTTCATTCCATTAAATATTAAAAAGAAATGAAGGTAGTGTTCTTGCGTACGTACGACTTTCCTTCTCTATGAACAGTGCATTTCATTTATTATATCTTAATGTTATGGACTACTCTAAAGACATATATAATGAATATATATGATATATATGATATCTAAACCATGAATATAATTCTTGAGATAATGGATGTTTGACCAAATGGACAATTTATAATGATAACAACTTTGTTTTTGACTCTTGTTTCGAACATTGACAAAATGCCCGATATGAACTAAAATAATTAACTAATTTTTATAGCCATGTAATAAGTGATATGAAAGGAATAATAATTTTGAAAAAGGTTCTGATTCAATTATAAAATAACTTCAGTTTATTATTCAAGTAATAAAAGATCGAACGAGTGAAGTCAGACATTAGGTAAGGGACTTTGTCTCAATATCCTTTCATTGAGTCGTCTTTTGTTAATATACACCTCCTTCTTTTACACAATATGTAATAAACCCCATTGAAATTTATTTTCATTTAAAGAGAAAATTTTTTCTAAATAAAATTTTAATAAACTACAAAAGGAATGTTTTTAATGTACGTGATGAGATCGACCTTTCCGCTACTGCGAGCAATATTTGATATTTGGCTTCCTTAACAAGACATGATGTTTTTAAATAGAAAATAAATACCATATACAATTTTTAAAAATTTATGTATTACAAATGGATTTTAAAGTGGATTTACCATTTTAATATCTTCATATTATTTTTTTATTAAAAATAAAATTTTATATTTGAAATGTTGATATTTTCAATATTTTATCTGTGATGATTATATAATGGTACATAGACATTTAACAGGTGGTTACATGATAAAAAATGATGAGTTATTCCATGATAAAACAAGGATGGGTGGTTATGTTATATCCTCCAAATCATTGGGTATGGAAGCTGGCCATATCGCAATTCTATTTAGTGAATGTGTTGAAGTTGACCGTATAGTTATTCCATTAATTATATTTTTGTCCCAAGTTATCTTTATATAATATTTGTTTACTTCTATGGGTTTTATGGTCATATTGTGTTAACAAGATAAGGGTAAGAAATTTTCATATATACAGTGAAGTGTTTTTTTTTACTTCTTTAATGTGAAAAGTATTAAATTATGACAATGTATTCAAGGTTTACATATTGTTTGGAATACAAATGGGTTTCTTTCATTATATATACTTACTGAGATTTTTTATTCTCATCCCATGTTTCTGGAATGTTTTCACAATAATTAAAGTATAATATGGTCATGGATGGGATCATGGAAAACTAATGGTATTTAAAACATGGAACTAAACATGTTTCATTTTTTAGAGTATTAATTTTTGAAAAAAATGGATACTGAGTAGAACTGTCTACATCTAATATTCAAGTTGTTATTTATTTGTTATAACATAATTCTATAAATATCTAAACCTAAAAGGGCTTTCAATGTTGATTATGAAAATAATTAATGATTATAAAATGATTAAGGAAATGTCCTTATAGTTGGTATTAGGGGTTCGTTTAGATATTCTTAGATGTTAGAGTGTTATTTAAGAATAAGTGACATAACCATAATGGTTAGAATATTATAGAGAGTCATAGTAATTTTAAATACACCAAATGAGTTTAAGATGACATGAATAAGTATATATTAGTCTTTACACTCCCCATAAGATCTGATATGATGATTTTACCAATATAATTACACTGAACTTCTTGGTTTTAGTGAATGTATAAATCTAGAAGGCACCAAACTAATAATGGATGTGAAGAAAACTGTTATGGTTTTTTGAATAAGCAACCGAATGAAATTATAGCTGCAATGAGAACTCTTGTTTTTATTCACAACAAATTATATGGAGTCGTTATTGACTACAAGAAACCTAGAGTTTTTTATAAGGAATCATATATGAGAGAAAAAAATCTGTATATAGAATGGATGATTCTATAGATGTGGTAATGATATTCATAAATAAGAAACCATCTATTGAAAAAGTAAGCATCCAAATGACTCCAGGAAAGGGAATGTAGGTCTCTCTAAGCGATCAATTGAAGGTTTTAAATGTGGTGTGTAGGGACATTATACAAATAGATATACTATGAAAATGGCTTAGGATTGGATTTAGCAGGACCATACAAATAAATGTTTATCAATACCTAAGCCATTTCTACTGATGATGGGGAAACTGACAATGTCCAATGAAAGGTATGGATTATTTCATAGCAGATGTTTTGACATTGATGAATCTTAGGATATAATTCATGTTTTTTGTGGGAATTATTACATAAATAGTTGGAAAATAATTGTTAATGGATCATGAAGTACATTTAATGATTATGATGAATATATATAAACGATTATATAGTTGTGGTAGATATTATGTTGATGAAATTATTTATTGTATTAAGGATTTTTTGATGATGGGATTATTTTGGAAGACTTTTTCTAGTACGTGTAACCATGATGTTTAATACGTGAAAATTTTATTCAGGAAAGAATTATCTTTTGTTTTGTGGACATAATGGAAAACAATAGTAGTTAATTTGATCTTTTTTTGAGGTGATAAATGGTTATTAAAGTTTGGGACGAAAATTGAATGGTATTAGATAACCATTGATGATAAAATTTGTTATGGTTATTTTTAGGGAAATTATATTATTCTTTAGAATGATATATGAATGATGTGGGTTTATAAAAATGGAAACGCGCAGATTATTTGATAACCCTTTGTGTTAGAAAATTTGCGGAAGTTGAACCCAAAACCAATGTATGATGGGGATTTATCGCCTACCACTAGACTAATTGAAGTACCCGGTTAGTGTCACAAACCAAGTCAGGTTGCCATCAAATTGACCCCTGAACCAGTACGCAACAATTCTTGAGGGGAGTTCGTGATCCCTATGGGTTGGAATAACTACCCGGTTACAGAAAATATAATTTGGGAATGATATACCTGAATAAATAAATATAAAACAATCAATATGAAAAATAAATTATATCTAAAATCAGACAATCAAACTGGCCCTTAAACCATGCTCAGATTTAATGATTACAACATAAACAAAAAACCTGAAAAGAAAATACAGAAAATGAAAACAAAAACTTCAACTCAAATCTTGTCACAAACCTTGTTGGTTCATAATCAAATCGATGCCCGAATCGGTCCGTGATATGTCTCAAAGGGCCCCTGATCCCCATGGGCTAGCACACGTGTCTGGGTAAAAAAATAACTTGGGAATTATTTTCTCTAATAAATTAATATAAAACAAACCCTAAGAAAAAAAATTAAAACTAAAATTAGACAACAAAATAGGCCATAAAAAAGATTATATTTAAGGTTTAATACATAAACTAAAAACCCAAAAAGGGAATACAACAAAAGAAAATAAAAACTCTAACTCGTACCTCTGTGCATCATGAAAGGACACATCCCCAATCCACCACCACCAACATGAATGAGAAAAATAATAAAACTCAATCCTTCAATGCTATGCTCGATGCTTCGACCCCGCATGCAAAAGAAATAGGATCTACATACCCCCAAAGGTGAATAGGGTTTGTGAGATAAAATCCCAGTGGAATGTCACCGAGAAAAAGATTCCAAAAATCATTATTAAATGTCAAAATACATTTTAAATTGTAATTAATGAAAACATGTAAATTCATTAAGAGTTTTAGAGAGACCATGTTTAAATAAAATTGTTTCAAAAGGAACAAATTAAATTAAAAAAACACACACAATTACTTTTAAAATAACCAAAGTGTAGCACCAAATAGTGTAAAGCAATCTAGGATCACCAAATATGGGGAGGCCTCATGGGTGTTATCAAGCTTGAGTCCCTAGATCTTCGTGTCTTGGTGAAATGTGGATTTGAAACCACAACCCACTTAAATCGTGGAATAAGAAAAGCAACCCTCAGAAAATGCTGCTTAGAAATCACAACCCTCAAAAATTCATATGTTTAGTTAGTGTTGAATTCATCAATCCTGCTAAGAGAATCTTGTCCAAAGCCACCCACGTATCAAAATTCCACAAGTCCAGTCCACCCTCCTAGAAACCTAGGCTTCTTTCTTGTTGCTCATGTTGTTCAGAGTTCATGTTATGTGTCATAGTTCTATACTAAAACCATACAAGACCATACACAAAACAAAACCATCATTTTCACACACATATTCAATTTGAAAAAATTACACACAGTAAATTATCACAAAACTAAATGTACATCACATACACAAATGAATAAAATGACTGAACAATCAATGAAACCACTTCCATCACCATACACACCATTGATGGAATTTATTGGAGAATTTTCACATAGGTTGCATGGATTTAAGCATCAGAAACCATCACACAACTCAATGAAAATAATGTTTACACCATTAATAATTATTTAAATATCCATATATAATTTTCATAAATAAATTTTAAAGAGAATAACACCACATTACTCACCAAACATACACACAATGAAAAAAACTGCCATTTCTATGGTTAAAAAATACATCATAAAAATTTACCAATCCATTTCAAAATAAGCCGCAAGACTTTAACACCATAAAATCCTCCAAATATTCATTTATGACACAATGCATATATACGCTACAAAAAAATGCATTCGCACCCTTTTTTACATCTAAAAAAATAATCCACACAATTTATAGAACAATATTAAATAGTTTAACATGGGTTTACCACAAAAAGGATTACGAACATACATCATAAACATTCTACTACCAAATCAAATGTACATTAGATCTAAAAAAATTATCGCAGAAAAACTAAAAAATATGTGAGATAAATTAATCAAAATCGCAAATTTAATTGTCAAACAATAAATATACAATGAAGCACCTACCTCACAGTAGGAAGCCTCATGAGCATGGCACAAAACAACCACCGCACAACTGTCGCACCTCAATGGACTTAAAGTGAACCATAACACATGGAATCAAATTAATGAAATAAAATTGAAACAAAAAAAAACCAAAACACTAACCACAACTATACCAATTTGAAATAACGAATAAAAATGGTGTATCTCTCATATTAAGAGGGTGTGGGAGGTGAGACGTTTCTTAGAAGAGGCTGTCAGGCTTGCATAGAACTGGATAAACAACGGAGGAGGTCATTGTTCATTCGTCCTAACAAGGGGAGTTGTGTGCGGCCTATTGGAAGAGGGTGGGGGAGGGTCATCAGTGCGTGGTGGCCTGCCGAAAAGAATGTGGAGGTGCTGTGCATATGTATCCATTTGTAAGGAGAAGGTAAAGACTAAAGAGGGGACTAGAGGGGAGTGCGTCGACTGTATGGAGAAGGGGAAATGAGAGGATGTGCGAGGGAAATGTGTGCTTGGTGAGGAAGCAGTCGAGACTGTTGTGTTCCAGTTAGAAGGGAGGGAACTAGATGGATGTCTCTCTAGAAGAGAGAAGAGGAGGAGGAGGTCCACGATAGAATAGGAAGGCAAAGGGAGTGGGCAGTCTGTGCTAGAGGAGGATAGCAAAGGGAGGGGATGTGTGCTGACACCCAAGGGAGATGGGGGTAGGGATTTTGTAGCCATGGAGCGGATGGGAAGAGTCCTTTGTGGGTAGGGTTTCACTAAAGGGGGAGTCGATGGGAGAGAGTGGGAGTGAGGAAGAGATAAGAACAATGAGAGAATGGATAACAAAAGAAAATAAAATAAATAATAAAATGGAAAATAAAATAAAAATAAAATAGGAGGATTAAAATCCCCAATAAATAATGAATAATTAATCATTAATAATAATAATAAATATTAAACCAACTATAACAATAATAAATATTATATATTAAGGTCAAACACCGTGGAATTTTTCATTCTTGGTCATATAGATGGTTCTGTGCCCGAAATAAAAAACGTAATACGAGAACATTCTCATATTAAGGATGGGAACCGAGCATGGTCACTCACATTGATACACAACCATTTAAAAACCCATTTTTTAATTTAAACCCAATTAAAACGAAATCCCAACAGCATGTCCCCAAATAAAAAAAATTGAAGCATCATCGGGGCGAATATTACTTTAGAAAAGCGATGGGGTTTTGATCGAGCCTTCCTCGTGTGTCGAGCACTGCTAATCCAAACATTCATTTTTTAGAAAAATGAAAAAACTCTTTTCGGGCTCGACATACATCTCAAAATAAAATAAAATAAAATAAAATAATCAGATAAAGGTAAAAATTAAAATCATTACCAATGTGCTAAGTCATGGTATGGAAAATATCCCCACTGTGGCACTTTTTCCCCCAGAAAGTCCCAAAATACTTGGTAAACCCCATATACCAAGAATGAAAAACAAGATACCTAATACAAAAAATTAAATCGCAAAAAGGAAAAGCTTTCAGAACATCCATGACCAGAAATTTCAAATATCTCTAAATCATAATCACTATAAAAAATAACCAATGATAATGAATTGACCTAATAACATAAATACAAGATGGAACACCCCTACACCTAATATAGGTATCAATGAGGCCGCTCGATATCTCCAGGAACACTCGCTAAGTGACCCACTACCCAAGCTAACCAATTACCATGGTCATGGTCAGGTAGAGCAGAAGTAATAGTTTGTCCCACCAAGCACACTTTGAAAACATATTTTTCCCCAAATTCTCATGATGGTGGTCTCCCCACCGTATTAGGATTCATGTCAATCATAAGTTCTCCAATCCAAGATGAATCACAAAACCAGACAAGCCTCTAACACTATCTTGAACACACATGTTCCCTATGTTAAAACAAACCAACACAGGGGGAGACACCGATGAGACTCTCACTATGCCTCCCCACCCTTTTAAAATTTTCCTAACACCAAAACACATATGGGAGTATTCCAAATTTAATTTGTGTGATAGGAACTGAACTCATTATAATGAACCCACCAACAAAAGATGACCTTTATAGATGATTCCAACAATGGCCAAAACTCTCCCACATGAGATGGGTTAGATTGTGGAAACCCCTACCATTATGAGAAATTGGCAGGTTCACGTCAACCCCATAGGATATGATCTTCCCTTGAACAAGTACAATTTTTATCCATAACCAACCACAAGAAGGTTCATAGAGAATTCCCACTGTCTTTAGAAGAATCATGATTCTCAAAATATCTTTAAGGACAAAGAGGATATCCCAAAAATCAAGACTGCAACAACAAGACAGGGACTTAATGCACCTAAAAAAATCCTTTAGAGTTTATTCTATAATAGGGAAATTTACATTGTCCCTATCCTATTACTGTGGACATTAGTTGGACCAAACCCATCCCACGTCCGACGAGTTTTGACTATGCCCAAGCTTCACCCCGAAAACTATGAATGTAGCCCTGATGTCTGAAGCATCTACATCCTCATAGTCATAAGAAGACTACCATTGATTGGAACATCCCCTACTAAAAAATGAACCAACATACTTCTCCTGATGTCCCAAGTGGCCACTCCATCATCATACCAACTGCGAGTTACAGTGAACGACATAGTGTGGCCGACTGACCATACTAGAGAGAGGAGATTGAGAAGTCTGTCAAATGCGTGACACAACTGACTGAAAGAGTACTCCAAGAATCAGTTGCTTTGGTTCAAAGTCATCATCGGATGAAGAAACATAACATACAACAATATGAACTAGTCCAACAAGTTTTACAACATTTTAATTGGTTGTTCCACAAAACCTTGGGATAAAATGAAACTAGCTTATCAGAGTGGTCAACATGCCTCCTTCTCCACCTAGTGATTGGTCAAGAACCTATTAAATCCACCACTTTCCATAACCTTCACTTCCTTAGGTAAAACTACAAAATGAGGAATGTATTTAGGATCTCTTATGAAATCCGTATTCAAAAGAAAAATTAAATGATCACCATTTACCAGTGTAGTCTCTCTCCTCTAAACATACTCGAGATAAATTATGTCTAAGATACATTTGGAGTTCCTCAAAAACTAGAGAAAATCCTAAAATTGTCAATATAGTAAATGATATCCAACTGACCTCGACATCTACAAACTATCTATACAACCGAGTGGAACCCAACTGCACCACTCCACTTGGAGTCTGGGATGATCCAAGAATGAAGAGACATGTTGGAACCCATGAGACGTTTCTTGGGGCATATCCCAAGCAAGAAACAAAAAAAAATCCTTCAAAAAATTCAAACACATCATAAAAAAAATCCACTCCTTATCCACAATTACAATAAATCCAATTTAAAACATCAATTTATTCTTAAATAATAACACCCTCTTGAGAAACCTAGTACCGATTTACTTATACATTCATCTCCCATTCACAGACACGAAATTTAGAAATTTAAATCCTAGAATACCCATTCTTACATGTGGATCAGAACGAGTAAGAGTTTGTAATGCTTTTCCCACACCTACCACATGATTATGGATAATCCTCCCTCCGATCTACCTGAAACCCAAAATAATCCTTATCTGATACCATTTTTATGAACCAAGTCGAGTCGCTATCAAACTCACTCCCGAACCGGTCCTTGACAAGGCTTGAAAGGAATTTTTGATCTTCATAGGCCGGCATAAGTGTCTGGGTACAGAAAGAGTAACATGAGAATAATTTACCCAAATAAATAAATATAAAACAAACAATAAGACAAATAAATTAAAACTAATATCAGAAAACCATAAATGACGTTTAACAAAGTACTAATTTAATTTTTACAACAAAAAATAAAAACCTAAAAACGGAATACAATAATGGAAAACCAAAACTCTAGGTCAATCCTTATAAAAAACCATGTGAATTCTCCATCAAAACGATGCCCAACCATATCCACGACAAGGCCCAAAGGGTGTTCCCGATCCCCACAGGCTAGTACAAGTGCTCGGTTAAGAAAAATTGATCTTCTGAATTATTTTTCCAAATAAATAATAATAAAACAAATAATAAGACAAATAAATTAAAACTAAAATCATAAAACCAAATAGGCCCATAAACCATGTTTTTATTTAATTTTTACAATCTAAAATAAAAACCAAAAAAGGGAATACAATACAGGAAAACCAAAACTCCTTCTCAAACCACAGTCCCACTTGATGAGCCATGTCCCCAAGACACCACCAAAAACCTTCATAAGAGAACTAAGAGAACATGGAAAATCAATGCTGAGCATGATTCTTTAACCAAAAATGCAAAAAAAGAGAATCTACACACAACTAAAGATGTATATATGTTGTGAGATAAAAGCTCAGTACGATGTTATCATGAAAAAGATTCCATGCATCATTATTAAATTACAAATACATTTTAAATTTTAATTAATGAAAATAACTAAATGGTTGATCATTTTTTGAAAAAATTGTCTTAAAGAAAACTATTTAAAAAACATCATAAATTAAAAAAAACACAAACACTTACATTTAAAATAACAAATGTGTCACACCGATGAGTTTAATGAAACCAATGAGGAACAAATAGAGTAGATGCCCTATGGGTGTTAGCTTGATTGGGAGCCTAAATCTTTGTGTGTCAGTGAAACATGGATTTAAAACCTTGACCCTTAGAAATTGTGTCTTAGAAACCATGACCCACATAAAATGTGGCTCTGAAACCACAACCTATATAAATTTATATGTTTTTTATTATTTTAGTCGTTAATCCTATTATGAAAAATTGGGCCAAATCAAACCTTGTATCACTAACCCACTAGTATAGTTCACCCACCTAGCTACCCAGTCTTCCCACTTTGTGCTCAAGTGGTTAAGAGTTCTTCTCATATGTCTTAATGGTATACTCAAACCAAAAAAGACACTACACAATAAAAACACACCATTTTCACACAAAGAATCCATTTGAAATAATAGGCACAGTAAAAATATCTCAATACTATATCCACATCACATTCATAACCGATTAAAATGACTGCACAATCAAAGAAATCACATTCATCACCAGACACACCATTAACATAATTTATCGGACAATTTCTACACATGTTGCATGACATTATGCATAGAATACCTTTACACAACTCAACAAAATTTTTTTAACCCCTAATAATAATTTAAATGAACATTTAAACATTTAATAAATAAATTTTAAAGACCATAACACAATTTTACTCACCAAACCAACACTCAATTAAAAATCCAGGGTTATTTTTATGGTTGAACATTCCATCTAAAAAATTTACCAAACTATTTAAAAATAAGTCTCATGTCTTTAAACACCAAAAAATCTAACAAATATCCATTTATGACACTGCACATTTAGGTAGTACACCCAAAAAAATTCCCACCCTTTCCAAATCCTAAAAAATAATTTGCACAATTAATACAACACTATCAAATAGTTCATAATGGGTTTTCCACAAAATTTATTGTGCACATACAACATAAACATGCTACTACCAAATCAAATGAACAAAGTTATAAAAAAACATGTTCATAACAAAAAAAATAATAAATAAATGTGCTAAATTATTCAGACTCGAAAATTAGTTATTCAAACAAAACATATATGTGGAACCATCTACCTAGGTGTAAAAGCCTCACGAGCTTGGTGCAAAACTCCCATCACACAATTATCGCATCTCAATGGACCTAAATAAAACCATTAAACTTGAAATAAAATCAATGGAATCATAAATGAACCAGCGCAAAATGGAGACCCCAATCATAACTTTTCCAAATTGAAATAATGAAAAACTCTATTGTATTACAACTACAACGATGGTGAGGGAGGTCAGTCGAAGCTGTGAAGAGGCTTTTAGGCTTGCACAACACAATAAAAACAATGAGGGAATCTGTCGTTTGTTTAGATGAATGAAGGAAGTGGTGTGTGGCCTATAGGATGAGGGTGAGTGAGGGTCTCCAGTGCGTGGAGGTCTGCTGGAAGGAAGGAATAGGTGGTGTGTGAGGGTATCCATACAAAATGAGAAGGGATTAACCAAGGAGTAGAATGGAGGGTAAAGCACTGGGCAGAAGGATCAGGGGAAATGGCAGGCAGAGAAAGGGAAAAATGCACTTTGTGAGGAGGCATAAAGTGATGTGGTGTCTCAGTTCAAAGGGAGGCTTCTAGAGGGCTATCTTTCCTTATGAGAGGGGGGGGGGGTGAGGATGTCTATGCTATAAGAGGAAGGCAAAGGGATGAGTGATCCGTGTCAAAGGAGGAAGGAAAAGGGAGGGAAACTACGTCAACACCCAAGGGAGATGTGGGTAGGGATCAAACAGCCATGGAGGGGAGGGGAAGAGACATTCACTGGTAGGGCTTATCGAAATGGGGGAGGCGATGGGAGAGTGAGAGGGTGGGGAAGAGAGAGGAAAAAAAGAGATAGAATAAAAAAATGAATGAAAATAAAGAAGAAAAATAATATAAAATAATAATACAATAAGTGGTTAAAAAACCCCAAAAAATAATAAAAAATTTATCACTAATAGTAAAAATTAAATAATAAAACCAACCATGATAATAATACATTTTTTAAATTGTGGTCGGACATTGTGCAAGCTTGTGTGCATGGTCACATGCACGGTCGCATGTCAATAATAACAAGTTTAATACGAGAACATTCTCTTATTAAGGATAAGAACCTCGCATAGCCATGTTCATGGCCATGTGCCTGTATATTAACCTATTTTTTTTAAATTTGACCTAGGATCAAACTGATACACAAAACCGAGTCACAAAATAATTAAATAAAAAAAAGCATTGTTGGGGCTCATCTAGCTTTAGTGATGCAACACTTCTTTGACCGGGCCACGCCCATCTGTCGAGTGATGGTAATCCAAACATTCATTTATCAGAGAAACATAAAAACCCTCGTAGGTCCTGGCATGCACCTCAATAAAACAATTAAATCAAATAAAATTATCAGGTAAAGGTAAAAATTAAAATCATTATCGATGTGCAGAGTCGGGGTGTGACAAATAGTATAACTTATTCTTTTTTAGTTAAATAATTTTATGGATAAAAAATAAGATGATTTTGGGAACATATTTTTTATCAAATGGATATCCTTAGTATAGTATAATTATTTTTTGATTAACTGGAAATTGATATTTTGGAAGACATTCTATCTTTTGGGGAGACTATATGATTAAGAAAAATTGTATACTATGGGATCTCTTTTCTAGAGTAATTGTTGAAATTTAATTTTGTATTAATATATGTTTTATTGTGTAAATATGGTGATATGGGTTACTGAAGAAAATGAATAACCTATCATATAATATATGTGATTAAGTTAATTACTTATCAGTATGAGATTTTAAGAGTAGTTGATGGAATTTGGAGATAAATTTTACGACTTTTTTGAAGACTATGCGATAAAATCCATATTAATTTTTGGTTTTAAATATATTTTGTAAATTATTTAATAATTTTAAGTAAAATTATATATTGAATGGTATATTTTGAAATTTGGGTCTTTATTGTTGAATTATTGAGATGAAGAGTAATATGTATTTTAATTATCATTTTTGGTGATTATCTTATCTTGTCCTAACCATTTTGGTTTTGGATAATTACTAATGAGAGAGGAAATATTATGTTTATATTTTTGGATTATGTGATTCTCTAGATGTTGATTCTAGCACTTCAGGTGTGACCATGTAGTCTTTAACACTCATTTTTTGGAGAAAAGAAGAGTTTTTGTTATAAATATATTAAAGGATGAAATTAAACATGAAAGGTAAGTATATTTACTTATGTTCATGGTCAATATCATAAATATATTCTTTAAAATTATGAAAAGAAACTTAAAATAATTTTCCATTTTATTTTCAAACATGGGAATCAAAGACTGTTTAACCTATCACATGTTTGTGATTTTCTAGTGGTTGAATTTCTCATAATCATGTTTTCAATCAATCTCCATCAGAAATTAACAACTGTTTCTTTTCAATATACATGATTTCATAGAATCATAGTATGTTTTTTCTCGAGTAACCATTATAATTCTATTCATTTATTTTAATGTGATAGTTTTATTGACTCTTTTTTTGATATAAGACTTTCAATGATGTTTTCGAGTCCAATTTTAAAATTGCGAGGACACAGTATACAAAAAGGTGGAAGGTTGTAATGACACATGTTTTTATAGAATAAATTTTTTATTTATTTTAATTATAATGAATAATATATTAATATTATGTTAAATTGGACATTTTTTTTGACTGCATACTTGACACGCAACAATGGGCTTCTTAGAAATCTTACATTGCACACAACAATGAGTTATACCTAAGAAAATATAATTAATTTAAATGGTAGTTTATTCATAGAACTTGTAATAGAAAAAATTAATTGTATAAAATTAATTTTTAAATATGATTTACCCATGTTTCAATGATTATTCATTGATTAACAAATTTATTAGAAATTGAAATAAAAACCAAATGAATATAATGGGTGTGTTTCTCTAACGACCTGTTTAAATGTGAAAAATATTGTATTCATATTACTGTTTATGTATTTTTATTTAATGAAAACTATATGATATATATATTCAATTTAAGGTTTCGTATTCATATTATATGCATTCTAGATATGATATTAGAATAAATTCATTTTTTTCAGATAAGAGAAGTATTTTTCTAAACAAGTAGTTTTACCACCATTTGATGGAGATCCAGTTTTAAATCTAGATTTTTTTTACTTTTATATGTTCCATTTGACAAAATATACATATTTTTTATATTTGTAACATAAAAATTTCCTTTTGGTAAATATTTGGTATTTTTTTATGATGTTCATTTTTAATGAATTGTGTAACAAATACTGCATTTTAAGTCAAAACTTTCATTTCATTTGAATTATTTATATGGTTATATTATCATGATAAATGGTTTTAAAGTGTAATTATATTATTTCATTACAATTTATTCTAATTTTTTGTGAAAGGAAGTATTTAAAATTTTCAATTATGCGTGAACACTTGTCATTCTTTTGATAGTCATTATTCTTAAAAATACGCTTTTCACTTTTTACAACGAGAATTAATTTTAATTTACTTTCTACAAATTATGTTTTTTGAATTTTGGAAAATTGATTTAATATTTCGAAATATGATGTTCCAAATTGTGTCAATATATATCTTTTATTTTTAGACATTATGAAAAGTAACTTCATTAAAAATATTATTTACCAATGTTTAATCGTAAATCTGGTAAGTAATGTAAGAAAATAATATTATAATAAATTTAAATTACCCTAAAATGTGTTCTAACCGTATTTTATGGTACATTTCTGACCATTTCCATATTTTGGTCGATTATGGGATCCCATGGAGCCATTTGTTTGTGAATCTTACATTAAATAAATATTAAATTAAAGTAAAAGAAAATGTAACAAAGACATATATGTTTTAGTAAAAAAATATATAGGGTTATATAAGTGATATTTTATTCTATAAAAAATATTTTAAATATAAAAATATTTCCTACATGATGGTATTTTTTTTAATTTGTACACATTATATAAATAAATTTAATTATGACATAATGGTGATGTGGTGAATTCCTAATTAATAAAGAATTCAAATAAATGATATTATAAATGTTAAAATAAATGTAATTTGGTTATTTGGATGTAATACAAGAATTTATTAGATGAAATTTACATTTTATTTTTTAATTAATTATGATTTCTTGAATCAATGAAGTTGTTTTGATTTTTTTAAAAGTCATGACATGAATAGTGTCAAAATTAACATAATTCATATCTTAAAATATAAAATATTTTATTAAATAATTTAAAAATAAAAAAAATAACAAATTATTATGAGAACTTGTTATCATAAGTCTCCAATTATATTAACTACTATTTATTTGTATATTGTTCTTGTTTTGGAATCTATTTTGATTCTCAAAGTGTTGAATTTTTTATAAAACAATATGAGTAAAATAGGGTTAAATAAAAAATACATGTATTAAAAAATATCATAAACCTATCAAAAATTATTATTGGATGATTTTATTTCGACTTATATTCATATTAGCTTATCTTTTAATGAGTTTTGGGTCTTTGGATACTACAAATTATTTTATAATAAATTAATACTTTAAAATATTCTTAAAGAGCACTTCTTCCCTCTTATAAAAGGCCCCCACCTCTAACCCATTACGCACACCTCCCAATCCCCTTTGATCATCCAAAATATATCCCAAATAAGATCAAAACATACCTATTTTCCTAATATAATCCTTTCCTTAGGAAGAAGGAAATTCAAGAGAGTATGTTGGTTCAAATCAGAAGAAGTTACCCAATTTGAGGTAACGTATTCATTCATGTTTATTTCCATTATTGTTACTTCTTCACTCCATATACTCATATTATTATTATTTGATATAAAAAATATAGTATCCTTAATATACTAGTTTTTTTTATTTGACTAATTCCAATAACACATACACACACCTCAATTTAATGGGTATAGAACACACTTTTTCTGTGGACGGAGAACTACTGCATCATGAAATGATGATTGTTCTATATTCTCATAACACATCTTTTGGTGTCCATTATTATGGAAATGAAATTATATATGATATTTATGATATTTAATTTGTACCTACTCATTTTTAATTATCATTTATATCTTACCTTTATTCTTTTCATGTTGTATAAATATGATAATTTCTTTTGAGGAAGTGAAAACTATCACCCCCTCAAAGTGATATGCCAAATTCATATTATATATGGAACATATAAAGGATATATTCATTTAACATATGATATATATATAATATCATATTTTATGGGAATTTTAATATATAAATTTATCATTTAATTTTCATTCCATTAAATATGAAAAAGAAATGAAAGTAGTCTTCATTCGTACGTACGGCTTACATTTTCCAGGAATGGTGTATTTTATTTCTTATATCCAACTATTATGGACTCTTATAAATACATATATAATAGATATATATTATATATATGATATCTAAATCCTGAATATCATTCTAGAGATAATATAATTATGAACAAATAGACAATTTATAATTATAAAATGTTCAATTTTTTCACATGTTCTGAACATCGACAAAATGTATGATATGAACTCATATAATTTACTAACTGTTATAGAAATGTAATAAGTGATATGAAATGAATAATAAAATTGATAAATATTTTGATTCATGTATAAATTAACTTATGTTTATTATTCCAGAAATTATATAACGAAATAGTCTAGTCGGACACGAGGTAAGGGACATTGTCTAAGTATCCTTTCTGTGATGAATGTTTTAGTAACATACCCTCCTTATGAAAGTGTATAATAAACCCCTTTGAATTTTATTTACAATTAAAGGATATTTTTTTCTCCGTTGAATTTTACTATATGAAAAAATTAATATTTTTAACGTATACAGTGACAATGACCTTTCCACCACCAAGACCTTTATTTGATATTTGGCTTAATTAACAAGTCATGGTGTTTTTAAATAGGAAATGAATTCCATACAACATATTTACATAGTTTTGAATTGAAAATGTATTGAAAGTAGATTTACTATTTCAATATTTTAAAATTTTTAGTTGTGATTTCAAATAAAATTTTATGTTTGACATTTTGATATGTGCAATATTTTATGTTTGATGATTATATAATGGTACTTTTACATTTGATTGGTGGTTAAGTGAAAAATAAAATGATGGGTGTTTCCATGAAAAACCATGGACGGGTGGTCCTCCAATGCATTGGGACGGGAAGTCGGCCCTAATGCTATTCCATTTAGTGATATGTGTGGTAGTGGGCTATATTGTTATTCCATTTAAGTATGTTTATTTATCAAGTTATCATTATATACAATATTTTTATTTCTATGTGTTTTATGGCAATATTTTGGTTACAAGAGAAGGGTAGGAAATGATCTTATATTCATTGAATTGTTTTTGATACATCATTAATGTGAATGGTATTTCATTATGATAAATTGTTCATGGTTTACATGTTGTTTTGAAAACAAAAATGTTTTCATCATTATGTATCCTTTACTGAGAATTTTATACTCATAACATATTTTTGAAATGATTTTCACATGAAATAAAGTTGAATTGGGTAAATGATGGGATAAATGAAATTTTATTCTATCTAAAACATGGAAATAAACATGTTTCAATTTTTTAGATTTTTTATTTTATGAAAAAATCGATACAATGTAGAAGTGTACACAAGTAATATTCAAGTGGTTATGTATATGTTATAAACTAATTATATAAATCTCTAAACCATAAATGATCATCAAAGAGAATTATTATCCTAAATAAAGAATATTAAATGTTTAAGGTCAGGTCATTATATTTATCACCCATATTAAAATCCATTTTACTCTTTTTTTTCAATGGTCCCACAAGGCCATTGAATGTATATGATCTTCATTTCATCATTGAGGGGAAAATAGACATTCTCTTCACAGTTGAAGAATTCTTGAATTGTGAAAACATTATGTAGACTCAGCTTTAGTACTCTAAAGTAGTGATTCATCTTGATTTAAGTGTTCATGAAAGTGATGACGGTATATCATTCAAACATTGTGAATTTTTCTTCATATGACCTATTAAAATTGTATTCCTTCTACTTTAGTATGATGAATTCTGTTTAGGAATGAGAATGCATGTTCATGGATAATAGTTATGGAAAAATATTATCTTGACATAATCTTATTCCATGGAATCAATTTTTTCATAAAACATTGTTTTCTTGATCAGTGTCAGTTAGTGATCAACATCCCTATCAAAATGATAGACCAATAGCACTACAATATATTCTCTTGAGTATTTGAAGAAAATGAATATCTTCTCTATGGAGTCAATCAATATTTCAATGATAGGGGGATAAAAAAATCAACTTAACATGGGAGGCCCTTTTTTATTAAGGACTATATAGGAACAAGATCTTTCTTAGGAGAAGTATGGTTTTTCACACTATTCATGTTACTATTCATAAATTGAGAATGTTGAGAATGTACTATCATTAATTTCATGAGTGATCCTTCCCATCACATTGTTAAATTTATTGGGAGAATTAATACATTGCAATTCACATTTATTATAGGAATGTGGACTTCAATTTCCATCAATTAACTAAGAACAAGAAAGTACAATTAGGGGTCTTGAGTACTTAGTAAATAAGAATATAAAAAATATAACATTTAACATAGATGAATAAACTTATAAATGAAAATTATTTCTTAATGTGTGATTCCATTGGTTTTAATATATGTTTTACATTATCTATATCTTAAAATACATTAATATGGGATTTTTCCCTTTAATACTTTTACATAATGATATTATTAATTTAACAAAGAATATCCCTAGAGAGTGACAAACATGATGTGTAGTAAGGCATGTTGTTGTTTACTCGGATACCATGAGTTTGGACTAGAACACCATTATAGAGTAATTACAGCTAGTTATATCTGTAAAAGAACCACATCCACTTGTATAATATATACATAGATGTATTTTTGTGATAATCCTCTTACTATATAATAACAAAAATTTAGGGATTTTTTCTTTATACAAAACTTATAGCTAAAGCATTCCCTAGATTTTTTGTCAAAATCCAAATAATAAGTAAAAATTTATTTAGATACAAACTATAGTGACCCTATTATTTTTACTATATCATTAAATTATTTTAGTAATAACAATAACTCAAATTAAAACCCATTGATCATAATGTCTAGTGTATTTGGAAGAATATGAAAATAATTAAATAGCATGAAAACATATTTTATTTAATATTCATTTTCCACTTCTAACATCCATTGGGAACCTATATATTCAAAGGATAAGCTGTGAAATAAATGAAAAAAATGGATTAGAAAAAAAATCCTAGAATAGAAAAAATAATAGGAATAAAATATAAGACATGGCTAAGAATGAACAACATGATGGAAAAAAATGCATGGAACATGAATAATGATATTGAAGAGTTACATTTAAAACATAGGATCATATCATACTGGAATCATATGAATTTGGAAACAAGATAAAAGATGACCTAAACCTGATTCAAGGCTAACGTCCAAAACTATAGAAGATTTATGGTAGAGTCTAATATAGGAATCTGGTTCACTCCTTGTCTTAACCTGGAATCTCATGGGATAAACATTACCCAATTCATTGGATTGTTATTTGGGAACACCCATCATAACATGTCCATGAATATGTGTTCCATATGAATAATAATCATAGTTTATACTCAATGAATTAAATGGGTAACATAATCACGACTCATGAAAAAGTAATTAAGATATCATAATTGTCTTCAAGAAACAATTGATTCAAAGCAGACTTGAAAATTCATAAGGGAAAAATCATGGATCATTATTTTTTATTTTCAATTGAATTGGTATCCTAAAAAAGGAGTGTTTGTAAAAATATTTAAGTGAATAATTTTAGTGCCATTTAAATAAAATATTATAGAGAATTAAATGTGAAAAATGAGTATTTGTTTTCATAAAATAAGAAATAATCCCCGACTTATTTTCATGATAAAATGAGTAATTTTTTAAAAATAATGGTGTATTAAAATATATTATACAGTTCAATTGGATATGGGTAAGTAATTTGGATGTTCCGTTGATCTGAGCTATCTTGTTGGAATGAATTGAAAGAGTAACCCAAAAGAAAAAATGGTGGTCTAGGTAGAATCTCTTACCTTATGTATGAAATGATACATGTTATAACCTTAATATCTTAAAGAAACAAATTAGATTCTTTAATTAATAAGTACTGAAACTTTTAAACATGAAATTGATCTATTATAAATTTATTAATTTCATTTATGTACTTTTGGATGATTTAGAGTGTTCCATTTCCTCGTTCTGGGGTTCCATTGGTCTTAGTGTTCATGATCCTTTCTCTTATATAATAGTATGGATGTTCATGAAAAATGGAAATAAAAATCTATAATTTAGGTTAAAAGTTATTAATTAAAATAAATAAGGATATAATATGTTATAAATATTATAGTTATTATGTATGTTGATGAATCATAACATAAAATGTTAGGGATAATAGTATGGTCTATCTTATGACGGTTTTTCTCAGAACGTACTTTTTTCATTTTATTATATAACAACTTTTGTATATAATGATTCATAAACATTATATTGGCTATAATACATATATAATAAGTTGGTTCAATCATAAAAATTGATTTCTTCCCTTCTATTATGGCGTTAAGAGAAAATAATAATTTCTCACTCGTAAAAAAGATAAACTAACACCCCACGAATGATGTTTTCATTTATAGAATAAATGGTAGTGGATGAGGGGTTTTATGATGGATTATTCATTTTGAAAAATATAATTCCATTATATTTACAAAATTCTAGCTTTTATTCCATGAGGATGATGTTATTTGGGGAGGGAATTTGAAATGAAAATAATATTAAAATAAAATAAATAAATGTACTGGGGAATTTTACTCCTGAACATACACTCCATTGAGAAAATCCATTTGGAAATGGTTTTGGTGATTTAATGTGACAAAGAGATATTGGATTTGTGAGAGAGGATTGGGAATTTTTTTATGCTGAATTCTAACATGACCCAATGTATTAGATGAGGAAGGAGAATAGGTGGAGAGGGGTGATATTTATAAGTCCTAAGAGGGGTGTTTTCAATTTTTTTTAATTCATTATCATATTATTTTGGCTCAATCCTAGGAATAGTTTCATCATAGTAATAAAATACAGTAAAATAATATAGGGAAGTTCTAAATTATGGTTCTTATATCTGCAATGACTCATGGAATAGTGTATTTAACTTATAATGTAGATATACCATAAATTACAGTATGTTATCATTCTCCAAAAATTTCACAATTTTAGAAAAATCTGAGAAATTATACCTAACCATTTTTTGAATTATATAATAAAAAATGGAACTTTATTTTATGAATATAATTTTTGAAATATGTGAATATATTTTAAATCATTAATTAATTTTAAAATTCAAAAAAATTATTAGTATAAATTATTTTTTAAACATTGCTTAAATAAAATTTTCTACTAATAATTTATTACAGTCCTATGATAAAAAATTATTAATATATGATTACATTTTATGGAAATTAATTTTTATATTTGAAACTATTATATAAATTATGAAATTATAAATAAATATTTATAACATACAAAACTACCAACACATTATTGAAAAATTTTAAAACGAAAATTTAATTATATTTTGAAATAATTATATCATAATTAAATTTATAGGATTCAGAAATATTATTAATACATTTACGTGTGAGGTTACTATTCTATTTCCTAGTTTAATATTCATAAGGGTCATATTAATATTCTAAAGGTCAAGATACTATCCCTTTAGTATATGTTTCTTAACATTTAGAAATACATGTTATTTAATTATTTCTTTATTTTTGAAGTTTAATTGTGTTCATAATGTGATTTATACTCGTTTAAATACTTATAAGAAAGGAATTTATATTGATAAAATTTTTGGGTCCTTAGAACATCCTATCCCAGATTCCACCAATTTGGTTCTCTAAGCCAGAACACCATGAGGTCTAACGTGTGCCTCCCTTTACATGGAGGTTATTGAATAGAATTGAGGGCTAAATGTGTGATGTTTAAGAGAGCATTCCATCATATCTCTATATTTATATTGTAAAAATATCTATGTATCTTAAACATAGTCAAATAAACATATTTGGAATGTAGTAATTAATGGAAATAGAACATTTTATAATAATAAATCAAATTATATAAAATCACAATCATCTATGTTATAAAAACAACATTGGTCACCCACTAGGTCAACCATACAGATACATGACATAAAAATCAAATCTAAAATAAATAAATAGGGGCCGACTAGTAACTTTGAGCTGGGACACATACCCCTTTATAGACACTTTCAAACTACTCTATCCCAATCATAATAACCCACACGAGTTTCCCCCTTCAATCGTGAAACTCTATGCCTTACCCACAACATCCATGCATCTATGATCAATATGAAAACAATACATATGTTCTATTTTCACACAATGGTTCACATAAGATGTTGATAAATTATATTAGTACACCACCCCAATGATGAACCTATAATACATACCCATATGTGTATTCTCATAGAATATTCATAACCTTGCTGAGATAAACCTAAAAAGATAAATTAAATTAATAAAGTGAATCCATAGTTGATCCTTAGGACTTTATTCATGATAAAATGGGAATGTGTTATCATGGATATACATATTTATATGTGTACATATAGGTATATTACCATACCTACACACATGAACATATATATGAATATACATGAGCTAGGAGAATTAAATCATATAAAAATTACCAACTATTGCTCATTGGATCTATAATCCTATTGTCCTGGACATCCTATTTAAGGGAATTGAGTTTGACATGATGCCACTATCTTCATGTATCATAAGTTGAGCATTAGTATTATAATTTATTAGATGGTGGAAAAATATATTTGAGCTTGCTACATCAGCATTTTGGGGAAAAATTTCATATCCTTGGGTTCACATGTACATCCCCCCAATCACAATAATATATGATTCCAAAGAAGTACATATATACATAATATAAATGTTCAAGATATATATTCCATGCCACTCATTCAATTTAAATATAGTCCATTTTCTGAGCCCTACTTTTTAGCCCATATCCAGTCACTATATTGAGACTCATATAAACCCCATGTGAATGAAACATAGGTGATATGCAATGAGAGCTCACTGGTGTGAGATCATTCCCACCCATCATGATATATATGTACACACCATGCACAACAGTAATAATATATGTGATAAACCATGCTCAACAACCTTTATTACGTAAATTCTCATAAGATAGATCATATAGTGCACCTATGGATATCCTATTCATATTATTAATTATCCATAGTAGAGTCATCCTCTATAAGCCACAGGTCGAGGAGAGTGTAGCCATCCTCTAAATAATCTATTTTCAGGAAATCATAGCAATCCACCAGCAACCATTGGGTTGATGGGAATGTAATCATCCTCACTTAAACTATTAGATGACAAAACGTAATCATACATTCACAAAAGATGAGGACAGTATAATAATCCTCATCACTTAAATGAGAATAATCATTCACAGGTATGATAACGTGATATTTCATGCTTGTATGTAATAATCATCGACTCAATAGACTGATACTAGGAATAAAACCTGGGAATCAATATTGATTGTAATTAACATCACATCATGCTCACCAGCCACCATCCTGGAAGCACTTTAGGTAATCATCAATGTAATAGAAGTATATAGGTGAAATAACTAATTAAAGATTAAGGACGAATGAATTCTAAAGTATGCCTATATTGCCACTACCTTATGGGCTTACCTATTTTTCATGGGTTGAAAGGTGAAACATGCCACCATCATTACCAAAATTGGATGTTATAACTCATGGATCGTAAAACATTGGATCATTGACTGGGTCACTCTAGTCACCACACAAGAAAGACATCTTACTCAGGAACCTTCTCAAAAAAGGTAAATATCAGAGTCCCACAAGAGATCCTATAATGGTTGAGAAGAAGAGGTTTCTTAATAGGGAAACTCTAATTTCATCGATGAATAGGTATTTTACAATAGATCTTTTGAATGTTATATAAGAAAGTTTGTCCTATAGGGGACCATCATTACACAATATGTATGTGGAGGCATTATACATGGGATCCTCAGAATGGAGTATGTGTAATGGGATCATAAAAGGGATTACTATTACATTATTATGTGTATAAATCCCTCAGGTAACTATTGGTATGAGGAAGATGATAGATGCATCCCAAATTTGATCCTCTAAGTTGAAACATAAATAGAGGAATCCAAGCTGGGATCCTCAGAAACAACAAGTTTCACAGACTCTTAGGCTCAAAGGGAACATCTTGAATGGGGGATATCCGCAAGGGTATGATAATAAATAATACTTCATTAGTGACAACTCATGGATCATATCAGTTTATGGGTCTCATAATCCAAATGCAATTTAATTCGATAACTTGAGGAAGAAAATCTATATTTAGATAACAGCTTCTAATGCCTCTTTGGAGTCCCAAAACCACCTTAAGTGACATAGTATAATGATTTACATGGATATATACCCTAAATAGATTAATCCAGGGTCCAATTAATACTCTTGAGATATAAGAAATGAAAATCCATCAAATGGAAGTATGATTGGAGTACACGACATGTGTACCTTGGTATATGGCCTATAACCTCAATTACTCTCCTAGACCTATTGTTTATCCGGACATGGTGGGTAAACACCCAAGTACACAATAGTTTGGTCTTGTTCAAGGAATGTACAAAAATATTAGTACTTTCATATGTACCTCACATGGACTCGCCATGTATTAGGTCTATCTTGGTACTTCTTCACAGTGTGGAACCCACACTGGGTCCGGTTATGTACTTTACACGACATGTTCTCCTTTCACGAGCTACCTTTCCAGGTAGCGATCTATATGATTGATTCATTTTACACTACATGTATATCCAATAGTTTTTTTATCTAAAAATATGTCATCTTCACAATATAGTAAGAACACACTATGTGTTTTCTAGAACCACACATTATAAAAAGGGTTTTCTTGTAGAGAAAACCACAAAATCACCACACAAAAAATATTTTCATAGAAAACTCAATATTTCATCTCACATAAGGTCCCAAAAAATGTTAATAAAGATTCAACAAACATATTATTAAAGAAAATATGAAAAAAATAAAATATTATTCCTTTGATATAGAACATACTATTTTGTGGACCGTGAATTACTACCTCACGAAACAATGATTGTTCAACCTTCTCATACAACATATTATAGTGGCCATTATGACGGAACTATAATTATATGTGATATCTATGATATTTTTTTATCTATGTGCTTCTGTAATTTCACATTTATAACATACATTTATTCTTTTGATTTTTTATTAATATGATAATTTCATCTGAGGAAGTGTGGACTACCGTCCCCTCAATGTGATATGACTCATTCATGTTATACATGGAATGTATATAAGATGGTGTTAAGGAAAATATGTAAAATATATAAACTGTTATATTATAATTTAATTATAATGAAACTCTGTATCATTATGTTTTCATTCAATTGAATATTAAAAAGAAATGAAAGTAGTGTTCATGCGTACACACGACTTACCATCTCCATGAATAGTGCATTTCATTTATTATATCCTTATTTTATGGACAACTCTAAATAAATATATACTGGATATATATGATATATATGATATCTAAATCATGAATATCATTATGATGATAATGGAGTTTATACCACATGGAAAATTTATAATTATAACAACTTTTTTTGACTAATGTTCCGAACATCGAAAAAATGCCCAATATGAACTCCAATAATTAACTAATTGTTATAACAATGTAATAAGTTATATTAAAGGAATAATAAACATGAAAAAGTTTCTGATTCAATTATAAAATTACATGATATTATTATTCTTGAAATTAAATAATGAACGAGTCAAGTCGGATAAAGTTAATTGACTTTGTCTAAATCTCTTTTCATTCAATCATTTTTTGGTAATATACACCTCCTTAATTTACATAGTGCCTAATAAAACCATTTGAAATTTATTTTCATTTAAAGGGAATATTTTTTTCTACATAGTGTTTTACTAAACAATTAAAGGGATGTTTTTAATGTATGTGTTGTTAATGACCTTTCTGCCACCATGAGCATTATTTGTTATTTGGCTTCCTTAACATGACATGGTGTTTTTTAATGGAAAATAAATACCATATACCATTTTTACAAATTTTGTTATTAAAAATGGTTTTTAAAGTGGATTTACTACTTCAATATCTTGGTATAATTTCTTGTTATTACAAATGAAATTTTATGTTTGAAATGTTAATATTTACAATCATTTATGTGTGATGATTATATAACAGTAGTTAGACACTTAATGGGTGGATAAATTATTAAAAAAGGATGGGTTATTTTATGATAATCCAAGGATGGGTGGTTAAATTATATCCTCCAAATCATTGGTTATGGATGTTGGCCATATTTCAATTCTATTTAGTGATACGTGTTGAAGTCGAAAGAATGGTTATTCCATTAATAATGTTTATGTCCCAAGTTACCTTTATATGGTATATATTTATTTCTACAGGTTTATAGTAATATTTTTCTAACATAATTAGCGTATGTAATGATCTTATATTCAGTGAGGTGTTTTTTTCTATATTCTAATCTGAAAAGTATAAAATTATGATAATGTATTCATGGTATACATACTTACTGGAAAACTAACAGGTTCTATATTTATGTATCTCTTACTAATCTTTTTTATCCTCATACCATGTTTTTGAATTTTTTTTCACAACGATTAATATGGAATATGGTCAAGGATGGGATCAAGGAAAACAAAGGCTGTTTAAAATATGTCACTAGTCATTTTTCATTTTTTAGAGTTTTTAATTTATAAAAAAATGGATACTGAGCATAACTGTCTATTTCTAATATTAAAGATGTTATGTACAATTTATGACCTAGTTATATAAATCTCTAAAATGGAAAATACTATCAATGTTAATTGTTAATTTAATTAAAGATTATGAAAATTCTAAGGCAAGGTTCTTATAGATGGTATTAGAGGTCAGTTTAGATATCCTAAGAGGTTATAGTGTTATTTAAGCATAAGTGTAATAAGCATAATGGATAGAATATTATAAAGAGTCATAGTTATTTTAGATACACCGAATGAGTTTAATATGACATGAAGAAGTATATATTAGTGTTTACCCTCCTAATATGATATTATATAATGATTTAACTGATATCATTTAGCTGACCTTTTTGGTTTCATTGAATGGATGGATCTAGTAGGAACCAATGTAACAATCGATGTGGAAGAAACTGATATGGTTTTTTGAATAAGAAACCTAATGAAATGGGAGCTGTAATGGGAACTCTATAGTTATTTTCAACCAAATATATGGAGTCATTATTGACCACCAGATCCTTGGTTATTTTTATAAATCGTCTTATATGCGAGATGAAAATTAATATAGATTTTTAGGTAATAATCATAAAGGTAAGTATATTAAAAAATCAACGTGTATAGGATGAGGAATGAAACACCGAGGAAAATTATTCAATGTGAATGGATGTATCTATATATGTGGTAATGATTTTAATAAATCCAAAACCATTAATGGAAAAAATAAGCATCCATATGTCTCCATTAAAGGGACAATGTTCATTCCAAGTGTTCAATTGATTTTTTTAAATGTGGTGTGTAGGGTCATTATACAAATAGATGTCCTATAAATAAGGTTCAGGATTGGGATTTTCTAGAACGTACAAATATATGTTTACTAATAACTAATTCCATTATAATTTAGGATGAAGAAACTAACAGTGTCCAATTTAATTTATCCATTGTTTCCTTGGAGATAATTTGACATTATTGAATCTTATGATATGATTCATGATTTCTTTGTTGGAAATATGTATTAGAGAATAAGTTGGAAACGAATTTTTAATGGATCATGAACTATTTTAAATGATTAATAAGTCCACATATATGGTATTCATGAGTTATGGTATATTTTAGGATGATTAAATAATTTGAAGTATTAAATATTTTTTGATGATAGGATTATTTTGGAAGACTTTTTCTAGTAAGTGTAACCCTGATGTTTGATACGTGAAAATAATATTCAATAAAAAATTATCTTTTCTTTTGTGGACATAATGGATAACAATAGTGGTTCATATGATCTTTTTTGGATGTGATAAATGGTTATTACATTTTGGGATGATAATTGAATGGTATTAGGAAACCTTTGAGGATAAAATAAGTTATGGTTATTTGTATGGAAATAATATTATTTTTTATAATGATATATGAATGATATGGTTTTATAAAAAGGGAAACACACAGACCGCTTGACAACCTGTCCTGTTAGACAAAGATGTGGGAATTGAACCCACAAACAGTGTATGATTGGGATTTATCGCCTACTACTAGACTAAGTGAAGTCCCTGGTTAGTGTCGTGAACCTAGTCGGGTCTCCATCAAACTAACACTCGACCTAGTATGCAATTGGCCCTGAAGGGAGTTCTTCATCCCCATAGGATAAAATAAGTGAGCATTTAAAAAATATATAACTTGGTAATGGTATACCCAAATAAATAATTATAAAATATAAAATAAGACAAAAAAATTAAAACCAAAATTAGACAACCAAACTAGACCTTAAACCAAGTTCAGATTTAAAGAATACAACATAAACTAAAAACCTGAAAAGGGAATACAACAAATAGAAACAAAAACTCCAACTCAAGTCTTGTCAAAAAACATGATGTGTCACCATATAACAGATGCCTGACCCGGTCCGTGATAAGGAACGAAGGGAATTCCCAATCCCCATAGGCTGGTACAAGTGCCTGGGTACAAAAAATATAACTTTGGAGTTATTTACCTAAATAAATAAATATAAAAATAAATAATAAGACAAATAAATTAAAACAAAAATAAGGAAACCAAAAAGGCCCTTATACCCAGTTTAGATTTAATGATTACAACTTAAACTAAAACCCCGAAAAGGGAATACAATAATTGAATACCAAAACACCAACTCATACATATTTGTGACATGAGTAACCACACCACCAATCCACCACCACCATCATGCAACATAAAACTAATAAAACTCAGAACATCAATTCGATGCTCAATCCTTTGACCAAGAATAAATAGGAAACAAGATTGACATACAGCTAAAGATTTATGTAGAGTGTGAGATAATAACCTAGTGGGATGTAACTGAGAAAACGATTCCAAACATCATTATTAAATGAGAAATACATTTGCAATTTTAATTAATAAAAAATGTATATTCATTAACATTTTTACAGAGAATAAGTTTAAGGAATACAGTTTCAAAAAGAACAACTAAAATCTAAAAACACATACCCACACTTAATTTTAAAACAATAAAAGTCTCACACCAATATGTGTAATGCAACCAAGGAGAACCATATATGGGAGAGGCCTCATGGGTGTTGGCTAGCATGGATCCCAAAATATTTGTATCTCAGTGAAATGTGTATTAGAAACCACATCCCTCTGAAATCGTTGCTTAGGAACCATGACACTCAGAAAACGTGGCTTAGAAACCACAACCCTCAGAAATTCATATGTTTAGTTTGTGTTGCATTCATCAATCTTGCTAAGAATACATGGCCAAATCCACCCCCGTATCACTATCCCAATAGTCTAGTCTACAGTCATAGCTGTTTGGGATTCCCAATTTGTTCTCAAGTGGTTCATAATTCATGTCATAAGTCATAATTGTATACTAAAACCAAAAAAGACCTTACACACGCCAAAACCACCATTTTCACACACAAAATGCATTCAAAATAATACATGCATTAAATTATTACAATAATAAATCTATATAACATTGACAAATGATTAAAATTCCTACACAATAAATGAAATTACTTTCATAGATAGACACACTATTAAAGGAATTTATTTGACAATTTCTACACATTTCACACAGCATTAAGCATTAGAAACCATTACAGAACTCAATGAAAATAATATTTACCCCCTTACTAATTATTTAAATAAATGTATATAATTTTCATAAATATATTTTAAATAGAATAAGACCAATTTACTCACCAAACCAACCCACTATTAAAAAAAAGTCATTTCTATGGTTAAAAAATCCATTATAAAAATTTACCTAAACATTTAAAAATAAGCCACATGTCCTTAAAAACCAAAAAATCCCAAAAATATTCATTTATGACACAATTTATATAGACTCTACACCAAAACACATTCGCAAACTTTTCACAACCTTACAAATAATCCACAGAATTTATAAAACAATATTAAATAGTTCAATATGTTTTTTTCAAAAAAATCATTATGCACATACATCATAAACATACTACTACCAAATCAAATGTTCATTAGATCTTTATAAAAATAAAATTTATAGCCTAAAAACTAATAAATAAATGTACGATATTAATCAAACATGAAAATTTATTTGGAAAAAAATAAATATACATTGAACCGCCTACCGTGGTGTAGGAAGCCTCATGAACTTGGCACAAAACTCCCGCCTCAAAACTATTGCGCCTCAATAGACCTAAACTGAACCATAAAACATGGAATCTAATTAAAGGCTTCAAAATTAAACCAACAAAAAACAAAAATCCAAACCATAACAATACCAAATTGAAATAACAATCAACTAAGATGTATCTCACATATGATGATGGTGTGGGAGGTCCGTCGGATCTTAGAAGAGGCTCTCCGGGTTTTGCGACACCAGAAAAACAACTGGGGAGGTCTTAGATCATTTTTCCTAATGAATTGAATAGTGTGTGGCCTACTGGATGAGGATGGGTCAACAGTGTGTCGTGGTATTTTGAAAGGAAGGAGAAGGTGTTGTACATATATATCCCGCTGGAAGGAGAAGGGCGCGACTATGGAGGGGACTAGGGGGCAGACCGCCTGCCTGATGGAGCGGGAGAAATGGGAGGCAGTGCGAGGGAAATGTGTACTTGGTGAGGAGGTCGGATGGGCTATAGTGCACCGGTTCTAAGGGAGGGAATCAGAGGGATTTCATGCTAGATGAGAGGAGGGGAGGATGAGGTCCACTATGTAATTGGAAGTTAAAGGGAGGGGGCGGTCTGTGATGGAGGAGGAAGGCAATGCGAGGTGATGTGCACTAACACCCAAGGGAGATTGGGATAGGGCTCATGCCACCACGGATGGGATGGGAAGAGACCTGTGTGGGTAGGGTTTCAGTAAGGGGGGGAGTCGATGGTAGAGTGTGTGGGTGAGGAAGAGAGAAGAACAAAAAGACAATGAATGGAAAATAAAATAAAATAAATAATAATAGGAAAAATAAAATAATAGTAAAAAACCCCAATAAATAATAAAGAATTTATGAGTAATAATAAAAATAAAATAATAAAACCAACTATAATAGTAATAAATTTTATAAATTGAGGCCAGGAACTGTGTAAGATTTTATGCTTGGTCAGGCACACAATTGTGTGCCCATAATAAAAAATTTAATATGAGAACATTCTATTATCAAGGATTGGAATAGAACACGGTCACACACATGTCCACACACCAATATAAAAACCCATTTTTTAATTTATTCCTGATTCAAATTGAATCCCAAAAAAATTCCCAAAAAAATTAAAAAAAATGAAGTATCGTCCGGGCGCAGATTGATTTATCGAAGCAATGAGGTTTTGAACAGGCCATGCCCACGTGTCAAGTACTGCTAATCCAAAAGTTCATTTATCATAAAAACTCCAAAACTCTCCTTCGGAACAACATGCACCTCAAAAAAATAATTAAATAAAAAAAATTATGTGATAAAGGTAAAAATTAAAATTATTACCAATGTGATATGTCACGGTGTGAAAAGTCTCCCACACATGGCACTTTCGGCCCAAAGAAAATCACAAAATACTTGGTCAACCCAAGATTCCAATAAAGACCACGAAGATACCTAAAAAAAATTCAATCACCTGAAGACCAAGATTTTATAATTCCCATGACCTGAAATTTCAAAAATCCCAAAACTAGAATCACCATGAAAAATAACCAACAATAATGAATTTACCTCATAACCTAAATACAACACGAAACACCCTATAAACAATTTGTTTTTTGGAAATAGAGCTTTAAATGGTTGGATAATATTTAGAAATCATTATTAAAATACATGTTATATATATATATCCATACACTAGAGAAAACCATGTGTTCCCACAAAGAAAACCATTCATACTCACAACATAATTACCATGCCTCACAACCTATAAAACTATCAAAACCACCAATACATGAACAACACGACACAACAAATGAACAAGACATAAAGGAATATGTACGATTTATTTCCAATTATGTCTTTTTTTTAATGTTCCAATTAACAATCAAACTATAATTTAACAGTAATTAAATATTATTTTATTAACTAAACCACATATATTCATCAAATATTTGAATATTACCATCCCCTTCAAAAAATAAAATTAAAAATGCAACACATCGGTTCGTTGAGATGGTAGTCTAGACATACACAAGAACAATATTAAAAAATTTCAACATATTGGATGGAAAGAAGGTTGATGTGATATTATAATTACATAATAATTATTATTTAATAAATATAATATATATGAATTTAATCTATTATTATATCCTCCTATGGGAGTTTGTGACGAAAAAAATTACGTCAATTTGTGATACAGTATTCTGTTGTACACATGATTGACTGTTATTTTTCCAATTTGATGGAAGAGGGGATGTGTGTAAGTAATTAAATTTAACTAAGGGAGTATAATTATATTTAATATACTGATTAAATTATATAATAATGTTTTAAAAATAATTTCCTTATTTCTGAGATGAAATAAATAACAAATTATCAGTTAAGAAAAATATATATTCTTCGCACAACCTATTTACATTTGTGAAAAACAGAACTCTGTATTGGATGGTTCTATAACAATAAAAGGAATGAAGTTCATGGTAAGGGATATAATGAAGGGATTTTATCATATACTATTTCAAATAAAAATTTATTTATGATTTTATGAGAGATGATCGGTGCTGTCCTTTTTTATGTGGGCGTGAGGACACACATGTAATCCACATGGAAATTTCCTATAAATTAAAATTAAAACTGATAGTCATTCTAAATAAAAATGCAACCAAATTAAATTTTTTTATAATTTGGTTATTATAAGATCAAAATACTTATATAATATATGATTTAAAATTGATTAATTAAAAAACATGCCCTTATTATTTTGTTTAGCCCACTAGTATACCAATTTTAACCCTAACATGGGTAATTAGTTTTTTCTCTTTTTACAAAAACATTTCAACAACACAAATTGGGAAATATAACCATACATAAATTATACTGAACTGAATATTTGGAAAAAAAATTACCAAAATAAAATCACTGAATTGTTAGTATTTATTTTAAAATAATGCATGTTAGGGGGATAAAAGTTTGATTTTCTAATTTTTTTTTACAACAATATATTTTTTTATATAATCAATCAATTTTAAATTGATTAAAATAATAAAAATATTAATAAATAGAATACTATTTTACTAATTTTTTTTAAAACATTCATAAATTTTATTATTAATTTTTTATTTATTTATTAGACATTAATTTTTTTAATTTAAATCATTATTTTTCTTTATACATTGAAATATAAATATTTATAAAAAAGAATCTAATAAATACACAATATGATTATTTAGAAATGATGATTTTTAAAATTGAGAACATTTTAGAAAAAATTATAAATGATTTATGAATATATTTTATTATAATTGTGAAGGATGAGATTAAACACACTTTTCAATAAATACATGTTTTAAGAATAAGCATTTTTTTATTATTATATCCTAGATAGAGAATATATTTGATCAACTAAAAAGAATTTTATTAAATATATATTAAATATATTAAATTAAAATAATTCAACATTAGGGTATAATTGAATTGATTATGATAAAATCACATTGCACGGATAAATAATAGTTTTTTGAAAATATTTAATTTATTCTCAAATGATTTTTTTATTCATATTTAATGAATTTATTACTAGTGAATTTATATTAAATATGTGTAAACCTTACTATTTTAATAATTTAGTTTTTCATATTCATACCTATCAAATTAACATCTATGGTATAACAGTATTCAACATCATAGTAATTTAGATCCTGGTGTTTCATGTAACATAAGCTATCAAAAAATTAATTTTTTTTAAAAAACATATTTTTTATAATCTCACGGTGTTTTTCACCTAGCCGATTTTTGTTGTATATAGAAACAACCCGATAAGAAAAAACATTATTTCCTTACTAATGTATGCATTTATCACTATTCGAAACTATATATTTCATCCTACCCCACAATCAAAACCCATGATAAAACTATATAATTATGACTTCCATCCAACGATATCCATCAAATGATAAAATTAATGTAAGACATAATTAGCCTCAGGACCCTCCTCTAATATTCCTGTTGTTAATAATTAGTAATGAATGTTTTAAATTTTCACGTATCTGCGTCAATAACATTTATAAAAATAAGATCATGAGATATTATAAATCAAGAAAAATAAATTCTAAGAGGTAATGCAGTAGACTATAACAAAAAAAATCCCACAATTCAATTATAATGTAAACAGATACAATGAATATACTAATAAATTAGATAAATAAATGTCATACAGCAATGGATCAATAATAACTCTAAGGGTCCCAGATAGTAATTTCCAAAAAAGTTTTAAAATTCTATTTAGAGAACTAAATAACAATTTGTATATTAAATTGGTGATTATAAAAGTATCCTCTATTGGATCATACCAAATGTCTCTCATGAATATGTAAAAATGGAAAATTATTGCACCCCAAATAAAATAGTAGAACCATTAGAACATAAATAAGTAATATAACCAATCTCATAATCATTAATTCACACTCAGGAAAAAACCCATTCATGCATATAAAATAATAAAAGGAATAACGACAATAAGGGTACACTACACTACATTTCACATGGTTTTCGGCTGAAACAAAATAATGTTAAAATACATATTTCTCCCTTCAAACCATATAAAAACCTTATACAAACAGAAATTGGGTATCACATTGCACCACACCATATCTCTATCGAAGACACATAAACCATGACATAACATCACATCTCACATAAAGACACATGGGTCATGACATCTCACCCGCATACCCCATGGTCATCAAATCAAAGCCACGACCCTAAAATGAATATTAGTTCATCATTAACATGAATTATTTCAACCAAATACTATATCCTATAATTGCTTACCCAAACCTTATTCCATCTCATATACTATCACCATAGTTCACTTATGACTTCTATTCATCAATTACCATGCATGTCAATATCACCTATAAGAAAGAGTGGGAATGAGTGGGTTTCAACCCATAAATCATCAGAAAATTGATGTTGGAAAAACACACCAGAAACAGTTTGTTTTTGGAAAATAGAGCTTTAAATGGTTGGAGAATATTTTCAAATCGTTATGAAAATACATGTTATATATATATATCCATACACTAGAGAAAATGATGTGTTCCCACTAAGAAAACCATTCATACTCACAACATCAGTACTATGCCTCACAACCTATAAAACTATCAAAACCACCACTACATAAACAACACGACACAAGAAATCCACAAGACACAAAGAAATATATACTATTTATTTCCAATTAAGACTTTTTTAATGTTCCAATTATCAATCAAACTATAATTACATCCTAATAATTTCATATTTTTTTAACAACTATGTCAAACAAATATACCATTTCAAAAAAATAAGTAGAAAATTATAAATAAAATTTCAAACCGTCCCATGGAATATCAATTTCATTATTTTAAATTTAAATTTTATAACTATTTAAGTATCCATAAAAATTAAATCAAACACAGAAAACATACAGATCACGCCATGAAACACCACAATGCCAACATTTACCAACCAAAATCTCCTTCCATATCATGAACACTCTCTATATCACATCCTTCCTGTATATTCACACATCCTCACATCCTCCCCACAAAATAAATCCAAAAATCACCACCACAGATCACAATGATATAATAGAACAAAAAAGAACACAACCACACATCACATTTTTAAAGAACATATTTCTATTTTTGCAAGGTAATATTCGTTACATTCAATTATTTATTAAAAGGAATTTTTAGAGATCCTATAATTTCAAAAGGAGTCAATTTCATTATTATGATATAAGTGGTTATAAAATTACATTTTAGGTAATATGATATAAGAATACAATAAGTAATAAAATTAAATATCAATTTTTTTTTGAAAAAAGCCCCCAATAAACATTATTTTCATACATTTATCAATAGAATAAAGTCACAATATAATGTAATAACAAAACTGTAAAACATTTGATTCCTTTTCCCTTTCCACTTAAATTTCAATGAATCTAATTATTTATTAATATTAATATGGTTAATACATTATTCAAAATAAGGAAAAAGTGCATAAAAAATAATTCATGATAGAACATTATGAGATATTAAAGAAAAAAAATCCGAAATGGAGATTATTGAACTCTTACATAGATTTTGAATGAGATGGAGACTACCACCCAGAACCACAATGAAGATGAACACCACATAACCTTATGAACATAATCCCCCAACATCTTTATTCCCAATAATCAACAAAAAAATGTTCCCCATCATTAAAATCTTTTATGAATGAAAATATGGAGAACCATAGGGAAAAAATGTGGACTCACCTAAAACCATCGAGGATCGATCAGTCATTGTTTGGGTTAAAATCCAAATAATGGGTTTAAAACAACTCCATTAGATGAAAATTAGAAACCCATGAACTAAGAGAAATTCCTGATCAAATTTATTTTTCATCTATATTTTGTAATTTAAATGTTATATATAAATCATATGACCCTCACTCCACCAAATCATCATTCCACAAGGTTACTGGAAAAAGTGTGATCAGAAAAAAATATAAGAGTGCATGATGAACCCCAGTTGTTAAAATATGTTTCTAAGAACTCTTATTATATCCATATCATAGATCCTATGAAATAGTATAAATATCACAATGTATTAAAAAACACCATGTTTCAGATTCTAGTCTCTATGAAATACTAACACATCCACCATACTCCATGAAATAACCATTCCATAATTAAATAAACCACATATAAATAACTCTTATGAAACCACACTAGATAAAACATTGGAGATGAAATATAATCCCTATATCATATTTCATAAAACTCAATGCTTTTTAGGACCCCCACTCGATAACTCCACTAAATGAAATTAAAAAAATTAATGAGTAAGTGGACTGAGAACACTACAATTAATTCAAAAAAAGTACATATATCGTGGCCACAATCATCCCCAGATAGAATTTATTTTTCATAAACATGATTATCAAATTTGTGTTGTGATAATATTGATATAATAATAAAGTTAAAAATATGTAAAAATAAAACCAAATGTAAAATATAAATGACTCTAAAAAAGAGGGGTAAAAACATGGAGAAATATTTGTGTAAAGTATATATAATATCTCCCTCTTATTATTAAAACATAACAAAACACAGTTTAAATTATTTTTTAAATAATACAGAATAATTACATAAAAATTCAACTCAACTACCATAGAGATGCCGAATTGATAATATATTTTTAGATGAATAATCCACTGGGGGAATAAAACCTACTTTAGGAAAATCACCCTCTCTATTTCATCTTCTATTTAATATAAGTAGATGGGGTAATCCACCCACCACGTTAACAATTTTCCATCACCTATTATAAAAATTATGGGAGACCTACCATCCATATAATCATAAAATTAATGGATTTTTTAAAATTAAAAAGGGTATGTAGACTATAATATTCAAGGGAGGGTTGTTTTTTGTTCTTAATTTGTTTATTATGTGGGGACATTGAAAATAATGTTATCAACAATTACCTAGGAGAGTATTCCATGTTTTAGAAAAAATAGAGACATGGTGTGTGTTGAGGGCATCTTTTAATTATTGATGAATTATTAAAGTTGAGAAATAAACTATTTTAATTACATTATTAAATTAAATTTTATATATTTAATATGTTGACGAAATAAAAAATTTATTGGGTTAGAATAGATCAATATCCAAAATAATTTATTTGACACTGTATTATAAATATTAATGTTTTATGGGTGGATTTTATTGTACCACATGATTTTCCTTAATGGAACCCACATAGTCTCCACATATCAATTCAAATTTCATGAAAAATACCTCTGTGTAATATTCTATATGTTTAAATAAAATTTAAGGTCTAAAATACTCTTTTTATCTATAATTATCATTAGGATTAATATATTAATTCAAATATATTTTATTTTAATTATTCTTTGGATTTTTAAAAATTATGTTCGTGATGTCAATGGTGTTGTAACCTATAAAAACTAAAGTGTAAAATATATATAATATTATCCAATAGTACTATTCATGTCTCTATGATGAATGGTTTAGATCACCCATGATGAATAAATATATAAAATAAGACTTTTCCCGTAAGTGTGTGTTTATAAAATACAATAGAGTTTTTAAAGATTGAGTAGTGTGAAGAGTTATTATGAAAAACAAATAATATGGATAATTATGATAATGAACAAAATTAAAAAATGTGTCAGTACTATGTGAATATTTTAATATCTTATTCATGCCACACCAATTGATTAATAATTTTGGAATATTATAATATTATAAACCAATAATTTGTTTACAATGATGTATGAGTTATTAAGAAAAATATTTTTATTATATACTACTTTTATCCATCTCATTATTATTACGGGTGAAACCCATTTATTTCACTAGGATTTTACATGGTGAATGATTGGAAATATCAAATTGACGATGATAAAATATTATTTAATGTGGTTTTATGTGGAATTTGAGATCATGTATCATAAATGAATGAGAAATCATATGTTAGAATACATTAATTCTATCATAATTGTTTTTGAATTATAGTACACTCTTATTGTGTTTCGGTGATATCTATTTTTACTGTATAGTGGTTCACTATTTCACCAAGATAGGTAGATGAATTTATATGGGGAATTAGTTATACACACAATTTAGAAACTCAATAAACTATACAGGTTTGAACTTGTGAGTAATTTTTGAGACATTCCTTGTGACGATGTTGTTCGTTACTTATGATTATTGGGATAACGTCTTATTTTTATGATGAACATGTCATGTAGATAATGAAATCATGATTTTGAATATAATATATATAAAAATAGGTAGGAGATGTTATTTCATGATATAGTGGCATATTATACATAACTCTATAATTATGTTCTGTTGGATAATAAAACTGATTTTTTTATTATGATAATGCTATATATTACATATTTATAAGGGTATTGAAATATTTGAGTCATTAATATATTTATTTTTATGATATTTTAGTTATATTAACATTTTCTATGCAACCATAGGATGAGTAATGTTTACTTAGGTGTGACCTAAAATCTATTAAGTGAGTGGGCTTTCTTGATGTCCAACTTTGTATACCAACCCTAAACCCATTGGATGATATTTATTAGTTATTTTGATTTGATATATGATTGATTAAATATATATATGATTTATTTAGTTATAATGGATGTTTAATTAATTAGTGTCTGTTTTTAAAAGAATCATTAGATGGTAGGGTTATGGGTCCTTGCTAATGGGTGTTTTTTTTAAATTGAAAATATATATTTTATATGTTGTTTTTATATTAAATGTACTTTCTATTAGAGAATATTTATTACCATGAGTTTAGGAATAAAATTTACTAATGTTATTTATATTATGAACTATGATGATTAAGACTCTAAATTTAGTTATAATATCTTAAAAAACATATGATTAATTGAGAATTTGAATATTTTATATTTAATTTTATTACTAGAATACATATATGAGTAACCAAGATATGTTTGTGTGACCTTGTATTATGGTTCTGCTGATTTTATTTTTATGAGTCAATAATTATGAATTTATTTTCCTCTGATATGTATTACCCTTGGTATACTATAGGTATTATCACCCATAAATCTATATACAATGTTATATTTTTCATTTGAAGAGATATTTAGATTTTCTATTATGAATATTGACATTGAGAATGGGATTTTGGAGTATGGTAATTGAAATGTGTTCCAATTAGGTGTACTAGATGTTCAGTGTTCTTTTATATGATACATATTATAATTTATTATATAATATAGTGTGTTATTTTATCTCTTAAGTTTCGTCACATTTATGAATTATACATTTATCATGATATTAATTGATCGTAGATTTGAAATTTTTCATGGTTTAGGGTTTAAATTTTCTTTTAGAGTATTCTATAAAGTTCTATTAAGGGTGATTATATTGATTTGAGTATAGAAAACCATCAATGATATTCATTATCCATTGAATTATCGACATGATTCACCATGAACCACACATGTAGATCTGGTGGAAAAAAAATACTTCACCCATATTATTTAACAGATAGATATAGGGTTCTATATAAATATATATTTATATAAAATCATTTATAAAATATAAACATTAAATGACACAAAAAAAATTCAATATAGCATGAATGAATCATTTTGAATCTTAGAGAACTAGAAATATAAGTTGAATATTAAAAAAAAACTTTTAAAAATTTATCTATAACTTATTAACACTTGAATTATCATTGTAATTATTATATGTTATACCCATATTATTTTAAAAGGTATTATAATAATAAAAAACGGTAAACAAAAATCGATCATTAAATGAATAAACTTACAAATTTCACAAACGGTGAGGTCATATGAATTCGATGAATCATATATAGTGGAGAAATATATTAAATTTTTTGAAAAATTAGAGTTGATGCTATTTCAAAATAGGACATGTAATATAAAAAGAAAAAACATACACCATAAAAAATGTGTAAATAATGACGATATAATAAACAAGAGATAAATTTAATAATCATGGGAATATGGAATTAAAATGAAATAGACCGTTGAAATATAATATAAAAAATATGTTTTTCATAAATAAAATCACCTAAAATCAATATATTATATGAATATCCAAGAAGTACTACACTACATTATCTCCTTATATAACAAATGAATCCAATAAATTTTATAGAGATATATGATATCACTGATAGTTATCCATATAGATGAAATAATGAATCACTATCAAAAAATAAGTTTCTCAAAGGTAACAGACAAACATTTTAAAACCACAAAATTTATAGAAATATATTAATGATGTCTGGAAAATGAAAAAATGGTATAATATAAGAAATGGTATGTTTGAAATAAAAATGAACAATGTAATAGAAAACAAATTTTCTTTTCTGAAATTCAAAACATGAATACAATGATACATAATTCATTTAAAAAAAAGTAAATATAAATTTTAGGATTAAAATTAATAAATAAGAATTATTTTTCAAAACAATAATTGTAGAATATCATAAGGAAAATTAAATAATGATAGAGAAGAAAAAATATCATTAGGAGATAATAAAATTTATTATTAACTTCATTATTTATTATTTATAAATTGATATATCAATTTAATTACACATAAAAAAAGATGAAGGGAATTATAATTTCATTAATGAAAATAATAATTCAGTAATTAAAAAAATTATTAAAAGAGGAACAATTATTTTATAAGAAAATAAGTTCAATTAGAAATACTCTTTCCTTTAATCACTCTTATTCAATCTTTCTCTAACATATTTTATAATAAAAATAACTATCTTAATCACCTATTTATGAACCCTATTTAAATATATATCTTTTTATTGGATCCATTATATTCTTTTTTATTAATTATATTAGTTGGATATATTCTATTTTCATCATTGATTGTCATTAGTTTCGATGGTCTTCATGGAACTATTTAAGTAATGGAATTATTTATTCTGGATTGTATATTAAAATTTAATTACTATGAGATCATTTTATGGAATGATATACAAGTATACTAATGATTAATAAATTTATAATTTCATTTTTTTATTCTATATATCATTCGTGTTGTCGATGTCTGTGACAAGCATATTTTGGTAATATTCCAAAACATGGGGGGTATATTAAAAATGGGTTAGATATTTGAAATAACATTCCAGTTAAATATAATTTAATTATAATTGTCCAATATCTTCTGTTTTTATGTTTCCTTACTTATTTATGATAAAATGTTTAGCATTGTTTATGTTGGCAGACAATTTAATCCTTAAAAGAAGAGGCTATAATCTATCTCTGATGATACTTATGCAAGTGATTCTTTTTCATAATATCATTCATAAAAATAATTAATGAGATTATATAGAATATTATATGGTAATGAATTATAAAATAATATAGTTTCATAAATAAGGAAATCCTAGAGTGAAATGTGAAATACAACACAATTGTGGAGGTTATATTCAGAAAAAACACATGGGTGACAACTTCATTTTCCCTAGATCAGTGAGGGGTGGGATATTTACAATGATTTATAATTCAAAAATACTTTAAATTTTATAAATATCTTATGAAAACATTAGATTTACTTTTAACTAATATTTTATAAATGTTATGAAATACCAGGATGGCTGTTTTTGGTGGTTTTAGTCCCCACATATACATGGAGACATATTCATTTTTTGAAACATTTTAGAGGAAGGTAGGAAATTGGTATTCTAATAATAAAATCAAACTTCCAAATATTATTAATATTTATTGTTTTATAATTTCACAGAATTAAATGTTTTATATGGTATAAGAAATAATATATTTGGAGGGATATGATGAGAACATTTCGACGGTTTATTTATGTTCTCACATAGGTAGAACATTAAAGCTCTTTAATTTGGCTAATTTTAAAAAATAATGACTATAGGTCATAGGGATATACATAGAGATATGACATGACAATAGTTTTTCCATGATAATTATTTTTGATAAATGTATATATAGTGGTTTGAAGAGATCCATTTATTTGTGAAACAAACGACATATTTTTAGAAATAATTTATATTGATAAAGAGTAGACTTTCATAACATAGAATCTTGAGAAAAAGTTAAAACTAATTATGTACGGATAATATATGGTCCATCATATCTAAAAATCATCTATAATAATTTTTAGACAAATTTATATGTTTTTTACTCTTAGATTGTTTCATATAACATTTTTTATTATGGTAATTATTTTTTATATAGGTGATTTAATTTTAACGAATAAAATAAAAATATAGTTATTAAATAATTAGGAAAAAAATTTAAATTTAAAATATAATATTTATTTTAAAATTTTCAATTATTATAAAAACTAAATTTTACATTATCCCTTGTCTCATGTAAATCTTTTTTTTAGAAGAGAAATTTTTAAGAAGAAAATCTATTCGTAGATAGAAGTATAATTTCACTATTCTAAATATAATAAATTTATTTATTATAAATGAAATAAAATTCTTGTGTCATTAAAATAATTCTAATAAAAATATTCTATCAATTATATTTAATTTAAAAAACTGTAAAAATATAAGAAAATATTAGTTACTTTTACATAATGAATGAGATAAGTTTTTTAGATCAAAAAAATATTCTTATATGAAAAAATATAATATATAAATTGATATAATATCCTGAAGAACCTTTCATAAATTATTTAATTAAACTTAATTATTAGTATTTTCATCAATGAAATGGTTTTAGTACGAAATATATTTTTAACTTTTCAATTAAATAACATTTATTTCAAAAAAATGATAGAAATACATCTTAGGATAATATTGATACTTGGAATAATTTTTTTTATTTTCCCAAATTATATTCTTAAGTAACATTGTAGTTAGATTTAATATAAAAACCCTTATATCTAGAAAAATAAATTTTACCCATATTAATGAATCATTTTATTATACAACTATATATTTTTTTTATAGTTGTTACTTCAATTGATACCTTAAAATATAAAATTTTCAATATATTAGCCATATTTAGTAATTTTAATTTATTAATTTATTAGAGTTTATATTTTAGTATGTAGTTATTTTTAAGACAAGATATTCCACATGACATATATTTTATGAAAAAAAATTACTAAAAAATGGGTCATTATATTATACTCACCTTTATTAATAATTTTATAATTAAAATTTTATTAGAATAAAAAAATCGAGGCTCTTTTTTTATCATTACATCACTAGGTTCCCATATATCTTCTACAAACTTATGATTCCCCCATTAAGTTTTTCAAAATTATGGTTCTTCTAACATAGTCCTATTTCTATTAGATAAAAAATATCCACTTGTTTTTCAATATATGATAACTAATGATCAAGTTATATTTGTATTCATGGTTTTCTAAATGTTATTTTTCATGTATTTACTTCTCAAAAAATGATACATAGAACAGATCATGTTGTTTGGAGTGATTTGTACAGAGCGATATGTGATAACCTGTAACCCCATCACAATTAATGACCATAATTGGACCTATATACACACAGATCTACATTACTTTCTTTCAAAATTTCATAAAACATTTCTAATGAGATATCCAAAGGAATGACTTTTTGCCAACTTATATCACTATAAATCATCATTAATTATCTATATATCATTTCAATAAAAATTATTCCATGGTATAATTTCACTATATGGTTTTCACTATTTCACCATTTCTTGGAGTCGGTAATGTTCTTTTCACATCATCTCTCAAAATTTATCCCATAAAGTTAGATTCTTTCATATCTACCGATATGGATACTTATATGGTGGAGCCTATAATATATATTACAAACTATTTTAATATAATAAAATTCCAATGGGATAGTATTGACCCCAATATCATTTTACAAACATTATATATAATCTGAACATGTCATAAAGTGATTGAATTATTTTATCAATATGACCCTCTATCAGTGGGTGATAATTTGTGTTGAAGTTAAACTCTCTATTTAAATGTTACTAAATACTTCTCATGAACATATAGGTAAACCTCATATCTAAATAAAATACAATATAGAGTGATACACAATGTAGCCTTACCCGATAATTATTTATATATTATTATGTGATTCATGTGATAAATATATAATGTTGGAAATAAAATGTGTTAAATTTTAAATATTTCCAACTACAACACAAAATACATTAAGGCTTTTAGATATATTGATGATTCTATTATTGAAATCCAAGGTGTTTTTATCCAATTTATATACTAGTATGGGTAGTGGTTTATTCATTTTAGTTGGATGATATCATTCACACTTAACATAACAGAATAACAAGAAAACAGTTATGTATTAAACAATAATTCTCTTCAGGTTTCCCGCCTACTTTTTGTCTATTGATATCTATACATATATTTGATTCTTGGATTAATATATATTTATATATATTTTTCCTGCAGATTTTATTTTGCAAAAAAATATTATTGTTGGATATATATTGCAGGATAATGTTGGAATATTATTCAAAAGTTCCATGATCAATTTTTTATGTAACATGTATATGAATTTCAAACCAAAATAAATAATGTTTATAAAAGCTGATCATTGAAATTATTATTACATTTTTTATCTCCACACCATCATTCTAATATTTGTTGGCATTCATGTAAATGGATTTTAGGTAGTCAATATTTAAATATAGTATTTTCACCATCCATTATTAGCTACGAATAATCATTTGTACATCTATATGTCTCGGATGTTTTTATTCCAAATCACAAATATGGTAACAAAGAAAATTTAAGGTTGAAAGAATAAACCTTGGTATTTCCATTCCCTAGGTTTTAATGTATTCAATTAACCTAATATTTAATAAAATAAAAACATCTAATTTCTCCCATATGAACTTTCATATATGTGAAAATATATTATCATAGTCAATATATATATATATATATATATCATATTTTACAATAGAGAAAATGTTGGCAAAGCATTAATACAACGATCATTTCATCTATCTTAAAATCACATGTCTTGTAATTTTTTCCATTTATATTTTATTATTATGATTCATAATGAAACAATTACAGTTTTAAATGATTATGGAATCCAAAACCTTTTATGGATGAAGAACATATTTTAAAAATAATCCCTAGCTATAGGGTAATGTGAGTCTAGGTAAAATGACCAACCACACTTTTAGTTCTTCAAAACACTATTCAAAAAACAATTTCCATAGTATCATTATACAATTCTGGGTTAACATGTTTAGAAAATTTAGTATCAAGGAGATATTAATCTATAGAAAAAATTAATGAATTTATTTGAAAATAATATATATATCTTAGTAACAATTTTTGGTCAGATCTTTTTTTCGACAACATCCCTCTTTGATTGATTTATCAATATTCCCATTCTTATTATCGAATGAATGAAGGATAATACATTATATAGATATAAATAACACTTCCATAACAAGGTATAGTTTTTCCCTTTATTATTTTCTTAAACACATTTTTAAAATGTTTATCCAACTTTTTTATAGTCATTGATTATACAAAAATAACCTTGACAGAGAGAACAAAAAAATCACCTTGATTGTTTCTAAAGAATATATTATTTATATTGAGGAATATAGAGTTATAAATTGTATACGCAAATGGTTTCATCATAATTTCAGAGTCAACATATTTATTTTGAAATGACCACCTGGAAATATAGTTCCATTTTACATTCACATATTGGTATCAAGATAAATAGTTTATTAACGAGACATACTGATTCCTCTTAGTTTATCATGTCAATCCTTGAAATGATATTGATGAAATTTTTCATGTATCACTATTTTATTAATATCATGATATAAATAAATTGAAACATTGATAAAATATTATTTTTTGAAAATTTATATTATTATCTCCCGTTATGAAACACAAGGGATAATAAATTGTCTATCAATATTTTCGCGTACCTTCTTACCTTATTATCCCAACTCAATAGGGTCCTTTTTATATGGATTATTTAAGTTTGTCATGGATCCATTACTTAGCTTAATAAAATAATCAACCATTCTTTTGAGAGTAATATATTGTAGTTCATTCAAAAATACATGATTATATATTTGTACATCGGGCATGTAGCCTATAATGAATTACACTATAATATTTTTAGTTATAATTCCATTGTATCTGTGTGTCTTGACTAATTTTGTTGAGGATTTATTTTAAATAAGTTCATGTTCATAATTACATTGATATTTTATAATTGGAAAATTAAAGATATGAAATTATATTTCTATATCATATAATATATATGTGATATCTTTAGGGAAGTACATTTCATTCCCAATATTATGTCAAAATCAACTAGGAGGAAGAGAACAATAAATAAAGGAAGTAACTTCCCAAATTTTTCTTATGGAGAAGTGTTATATATCATATATGTGATCAATGTGAAAAAGATATATTTCAAAAATAGTTTAACATCAAATTATTATGATGGTGAATCCATATTATTAGCAAACATTCCTGATATACATGTAATTGGAGAACCATAATCGGATGGGTAATTTATATTTGTTGAGTTAGGAATGAGTCCCCCATGAAGAAACTAATTATCATGACCCACCTCAGAGGTAGTGATATATTAAAATATTAATTTTTCCATAGGGTTTGGAGGTTACATGGTATTATTCTATATAGTATCTTTTTGAGTCATTAATTTAAATAATTTTAAAACTATTTTCATTTGAATAATTAGTGTATGAGTGGTGCATTATATGAGAAGTTATTTTCCTATATATAATTTACTAGAATCATTATCCCATTATAGAAGTCGTCATATTTGGTTCGAATTTTCCAAAACATGATACACATACTTAATCAACGATGGTAATTACAAGAGTTCTTTCACCCATAAAACAAGTATATAGGTCATTGAAAAATTATTCCCACCATTTCAGTAATATTTGTGATTTCCTAATATTCTATTTTTATTTTTATCCAAACATAATAATTAGAGTGCCAAATTTCCTTCTCTACTTTAAAATCACATTTGAAAATCACATTGTAGCATGGAATGTCCGTTTTGGATTATTCCTTCCAAATTATTGGTTCTGAGAAACAAAACAAAAAAATAATTTTACAATAAAATTAAATCAAAAGATCAGAATAATAACATTAAATTTACATTATGTTTTCTTCATATGTTCTAATGGACTAATACTCATTTGTTTACCTCAAAAAATTATCTCTCCATCATTTGATGATTATGAGGATAATACATAAACACTAACACATTCATTAACACATACCATTATAAAGACAATATATCCCCATTTTTTAAAATTTATTTATAATGAGAATATACCATAGGACAACATCAAATTATATATAATAATTTCATAAGAAAACCTTTTTGTGTTTTGAGCTCTAGAGATTGGAAAATATTGATTCCATCAATTTGATCCATTTCTTGTGAATAATAATACTACTATATCCAAAAAATAATGCTGGACATATTCAATATAATGAATCAATTGAATGGATATCCTTCCTTGGTGATTTATGGAGACATATATGGTTTTCATTATCTTTAATATCCTGCTAGTGAAAACTGATAATCACCATAAGATTTTGTTTAGTTGTTCTAATATTATATGGTTTCTCATTATGACAGTCATCATATTTTCTATAACACACATTATTAACTATTCTTATCTATTATCTAATCATTTCTTATATAAAAAAATTTTAAAATTCGAATAAACAATTTTAAAAGTAAAACAATTTTTATAAATTAAAATATCAAAAAGACATATTTTTCCAGGTTTAAATATCATTTATTTTATGTGTATAACCGATTATGTTATTTAACCATGTTAGTAATATATTATAAAATTATTAATATTTCATAATAAAACTCCTATGGTAAACCTTAAATTATCATCATGTATTGTACATCTTAGTGTGAAATCTTTTGTCCCTTGAAAAAGCCTTGAGTGATGATCAGGGTGATACTGAACCTACCATTTTCATGGAAATTTCCCATAGGTAAATATATAAAGAATGAAAATCCAAAATCCACTATATAGATATGGATTCAATATATAATAAAACCCAGAATATTTTACCAAAATCCCCAGAAATTAATCATTTATTAGAAATATCCATAGGGGTTTCACTAACATTACCAAATCCTAATCACCACAAATAACTATTATAATCCAAAAAATAAATAAAGGTCGTTCTCATCTATAGTAATGGATCCCAGACCTTCACTAAAAGATATAGTTCTTGATATTTTGTTTTAACATAGGATTTAATTATATGTTGGATGAACCATACTATGCATGTAATAATTTTACTCATTTAAAAATGTTAAACCTTACAATGCACAAAAAAATCATATAATCTAAAGAAAAATATTTATATTTCATAGAGAAATAGCTAAAAATATAATTATTTTACCACTCATTATGAAATTTATAAATTACTGATCCATAGTAGAATCCCATATTTATTCCATTTAATTTATACTCATTTTCATTACTTGTGAACAGTAATATAAGAAAGGGGTCATCTAAAATTATTATTAGTAGAAAATATCATCAGTAGGTCATAAATGTTTGGTAATAATTATAAAATAAAAAATATTATTTGCAGAAATATATTATGAAGGAATAACTTAACAATAAGTTATAACAAATATTATTGATTAATGGACACTTAATCTCAAATTAATAGACATATATCATGGAAAATGACTTTGAGATAATAAGATAAAAATTGTGATCCTTTGGTAATAATCATATCTCTATATAATGGAAATGTAATATTCCATTTAAAATAATATAACACAGTGATATGAAACCAAAATAATAATAAGGTATTAAAATATTGTTTTTATATCCTAAAAAGACAATCCTTTAGATTATGTGTATATCTATGAAATCCCACACATAAATTCATGAGAATTTTTTTGAAGGAACATGATACATTTTATCATTATATATAAATTCATTAATAATATAATTTGATAGAAATATAAGACACCAAACGCCATCATCTGTATATATTAATTTCATATGAATTGGTTCATTCAACTTACTTTGAAAATATTGGGGAAGAAAATGGGCTTCATGTCATTTCTAAAATGTATTTCTTAATATAATATCCAATGTATATTGGTTGGTACCAAAATATCATTCTCCAAAATGATTTATTTAATAAATGAATTTATATGGATATTCATAAATCATAATTCTATATTAAGAAGTAAATAAATATGAAAAATGAATGTGAAACAACAAAAATGAACTTCTATAAAACATTTATTATATTTTTGAAATATAGATAAAATTATAAAACACATCCAAGAAATAATTTTCAGGAATGTTACATGAATTTCCATTTAAGACTAATATTTTAATAAAATTAAATTAATGGTGTCTTGAAATGAAAAACGAATTTTTATTTCAAAATGATGTGTGCATGATAAGAATAAAAACTAGAATGGTAAATAATTCATAAATTTATTAAAATTTCATTATTGGAACTTATATTATAAAGAGAGTGATAAATAATTCATTTAATGAAAGGAAAAGTTGGATTGAACTATTTTAATAAATAAATCATATATTAATAAGAGAACATTTGAAGGAAATGTAAATATGGATATTTACTAAAATTTTATCATTTATATGGATTTGAAATTTAATGGGATCTAAAAATAATAATTATTGTTAGTAATTTATATGAAGAAATAAATAGGTGAATGTGAATAAAAAATTATGTATTGTAATATTAATAAATATAATAAATAAATTATGTAAATCCCTTTTAATGTTGAATAAATATGACTTATGAAATTGAGATGATTCCAAAATCCCAATGTATCTTTAATCCTAATAATCCAAACATGTTCTAACATTATGTGTATTGAAAATAATATATATAACCACCTATTTAAAAAATTTATTCAAACCTATAATGTATCATCTATATTATTTTATGAAAAATTTTCTTTAAATAATTTGAATTCATCAAAAGAATTATTTATATACAATCAAGAGTTTAAACAAACTATGAGATGATATTAGTTTAAAATGGAAATTATTACCTTACCATTTGGTTAATGGAAATATGTATAACCAGCTTATAAAAATGTAATGGTTATTCATTGGAAAATAATTATTGATACAAAATATAAGTCAATTATATATTTTTATTTTTTTATTAAATTAATACATTTATTATTGTTAAATTAAATTAGTAAAATTTATATGTTATATATTTTGTAAAATAATCGTGATATTCATATTATATATATTTTAGTCATAGGGTATGAATGATCACTATTTAATGTATAAAAATATATATATTTCTATAGGAATGTTTTACCCCTTTTTTAATGGTGAACCTATTCTAAATTTAAAATTTTGACCAATTCATAAATTTTATATCTCAATATAATAATATTATTTATATGTGGGATATAAAAATATATATTTAATGAATTTTTATATTTTTATCATATCTTTAATGTTTTGATGAAGATAAAAATTATACGAAATTTTAATTGAAAAATACCCCATCAGAATGATTTATATATGTTAAATTATATTATTTAACGTTTTTAATGTATAAATAGATTATATGTTTTATTTAATTTAATTTTGGTCCTTAAAATTAATTCTGGATTGAATTCATATATAAATAAATTTCAATTGTTTGAAATATATTAAATTTCTAAAATCATTTTCACATTCAAACAAAAAGATTAATTTTAATATAATAACTACATATTATTTGTATTGAATTTCAATAATTTTATTCTATATTTTGAATAAGAATGTCCAAATTATTTAAAAAGAATTATTTTATTTTTGTTCATTATAAATTGGAACTTCTGTAATTTTTAATTGATACTGTAAATGGTTGAATTAGGTAATTATGTTAAAAATACTATTATAAAATTACACAAACTCCTTTTCAAATATTATTGGATTATATCATTTGACATAAATCATTCTTGGCTCAAAATGGTATCCTTTTAAAGCCACATGGATGAGATTTGTACATTTAATATATTTTATTAAACGAACTGATTACATTGTCTTACTCAAATTATAATAAATATATCATTTTTAATAAAATGTTATACATAAGATAAATTAAACTATAAATACTCATTTGAATGCATTTTTTCTATTTATCATTTAAATTTATTTTTAATTTCTGGATATTAAATAATTACCTAAATAGTTTATACATTGATGATGAAGAAATTATTTAATATTTGAAAAATATATAAAAGCATATCTATTAAAATGATAGTATTAATTTTAAAAAAATATAGACTAAATATTTTAGGTCAGGTATAATAATACATTGGTCATTTTTTGACCATTTGGAGCGATATGGATATTATTATGAAACATATAATATTATCTTATAAATGATGGGAAAGTTGTCACATTAATGTTTTAATAAATATAACATATTTTTAATTTAGGATATTCCAGAATATATATTCAACTATAAGTATTATTATGTATAATATAGGATTTTTCTTCTTTAAAGTTTTTAATTAGTAAATTTTTTTGGAAAAAATATGTCTATAAAATAATTACAAAAAACTAATGTAGATGTAATTTTACTGAAGTTGATTAAATATAAATTTTGATAAAAATAATTAATTAAATATACTTTGGAATAATTAATATATCAAATTAATAATGTATGACCATGTTCTATAATTAATATAACAAAATATTTTTTTTGAATTTAACTTGTAATATTTTTATATTTAAAAATCAATTAACTAAGTATGTCAAAATTTTAAATATTAATGGATTATCAAAATAATATATTATTAAATTATATAAATTCAAAGAACAATTTTCTAAAATATATAAGAATTATATAATGGTAAAAAAATTATTAAAATGTTTATTTTTTGTATAATTGACCTCAAATAAGATAATATTTCACCCATGAAATATTGAAATATTTGATACCATAGTTAAAATTAAATTGATAACTAAGTGTCCTAGAAAATGATATGGTTAAAATTTATAGAAATTTTTTTCTAAAATATATTAATTTATAATATTAAAACCATTTATCATCTCATAATTTAGTTTTGTACAACTATGTGGTTGTTGGATGTGGTTTGATTTTGTTATAAATTATTATTTTTAGAGATTATAAAAGTTCTCGTCACATCAATTATAAAAGGTAACCTCTTCCTTCACTTATTAAATTTATTTTTAACCATCAATATCAGTAATCCCCTAATCATTTTCATTATAAACTTCCTTAGTTGCATTCCATATGTTTCTATCTTATCCAAATAACAACCCTAGTTTTTTAAGAGGTTATCTAGAGAGAGAGAGATCGTCGAAGAAGCATTATTCTCCACTTTTCGTAGAAATTCCATTATTCTATTAATTCCTATTATTTTTATCCACTATAATGCGGGAACGATTGTGTCACTTATATATTTAGATTTTATTATTATTATGGATTGACCATATTCAACATTTTATCCATCCTACGAAAAACGAAATCACCACGCGTGCGTATATACGACTTACTATGTCCACCCCCGTGAAGAAATTTTATTTCACAACAAAAATACATAGATGGGTATAATTATTTAAATAATAACATTACATAATTATCATATCATAATATAAATTATAGAAAAAAAAACACCATCCTCTTCCATACCATTTCACAATTATGTGAATGATATCGTCGCTTGTGTATACGTATGACCTACAGTCTCCATGATGTGATGTGTTTAATTCATAATGAAAAACATTAAATCATGATTATATAAAATTATAGAATTTATAAATATGGTATGTATTATATAATTATATAATTACGACCTAATAAGAAGAACCAGAACTAATTAAAAAAACATGCATAAGAAAATAAACTAGGTAATTACCTAATAACGAGTAAATAATGAAATGTTATACATGAATAAATGATAATATAATTATATATAATATCATAAAAATTAATAATATTGTGGAATAAGTGAGTTAAATTAATTAAATCATTATATATGATGTTTGGATATATATATATAAAGGATATCAGACATAAGTCAAGGGATAATATTTCAATCTCATTATCTGATTTTTTCAATACATAAGTATATACTGGTGCATATTTATAATCCATGTACATGTTTCCTTAAAATTAAATCCATAATATTCATTCTATCCTGATATATTTTATAAATTTATATTTTACCCATTGGAGGGTTTTTATTAAATGTGATAAAAATAATCGTTTTTCATTTTTGATATGAGGTACCTTTTAACGTTATGAAAAAAGTATGAGAAGAATGTTTTATATTAACTTATATAATATAAAGTATTTTTTATTTTTTCACAACACCTTATTTCCATGAATAATCGTCTATGATATTTTATCATTATTTTCAAATAAACTCCAATCGTTTAATATTTCATGAAATTTCGAGAAATGAAATTTTTTTTGAAGAAGAAATCATATTTTCATTAAGAATTATTTTCAAGTGTTCTATAAAAATTATTTTCCAAATAATATATAATATTTTAATATGGTTATGTATAAAATATATTATCTATAGTGTTAATATTATTAGTTTTACTTATTATGTAATTATATTAATGAAAACTATTTTTTACATGGAATCAGTTGTTCTGTAGCGAAGTTTAAGGAAACCCATTTTATTCCGTGGGAAATGATTAATAATTTATGTTTTTATAAAAAATGTACTATTGATTTTATTATGAGATGGGTGGGAAATATATCTCCCTCCAATAAATTTTTAATGAATTATATCTCACGATATAGATATGGCTATAATGAGAAATGCTCTTGGTTCAGTAGTATGGGGATGGAAGATTGAGTGAACCCAGTTTAGAAATGGAATTATCTGCTATGATGGTATTGGAAATGATAATGGACAAATATGAAATGATTTAATATTATTTTGTGTATGAAACAAAATTTAATGTCTTACATTTTTACTTATGGGATTACTTTTATTAATTCATTTGACATTTTTATGATTGTCCCAGTACATGATATCATGATCTTTCATATGCATGATAATAGTTTCAAATGTTATTTTATTTTTTCTAATATTGAGGTATGATTTATTTCTCCATTATTTAGCCTTATTAAGGATCTATGATCACCATTTATTATGTTTATTTTCCCCATATCATGAATAAGGGTACAATGTATGATATTTAAAAAAATTTATAATTTGGATGAAATAAATGGGAGTCAATATAAATATATTTTAAAGAAGTTGTTTATGATTTTATGATTCTAAATACAAAAAAATTATATGGTCCTATCATGGATTTGTTATGTTTTTTAACATATATTCTTCAAATATTGATTTAATATCATTGTATGTAATGAATAGTCCCTTATAGTTGGTATTTTAGAAAATGTATAATTATATTCTGAAAACTAGGATGAGAAAACCTTTGATAAACCCAAAGTATATGTCAATATATACATTACAATCCAAATAATTCAAAAATGATCATAAATAACCTATGATAATACCTAATGTTTTTTACACTATACTTTATACATGACTATGTGGTTTTCCCATTATGATTAGTATTGGTCACCCTATTTTTTTGTTTGTATTCAATTGATGAAACCAAAAGAAACCAAACTAATAAATAAAAAGAGGCGAAATGAAATGATTTTCCTCTTATTAAAACAAATTTTATTGGTTATGTAATGTATAATCTTGTAGATAAGATCACACAAATTTCTCAAGCAATGAATCATGTAGGACATCCCAATGGGAAATGGAGGGAACAACATTCTATTAAGTCATTCATGAGGCAGCGTCCACCTTCCAATAGCTGGTCTTTTGATCCTATAGTGGATAAAAATTGGATCATTACCACTAAACTGATATTTAATCTTCCCCAATGATTATAACATGATAAATATATCTTGGTATTCTATGAATTGGATTGTGACGCTGATCAATGGTGGAAACTTTTCAGGAACATTAGGTAAAGATATGGTATTAAATCCATAGAATGAGATGAGTTCAAGAACATATTTTTAAAATAATTAATTTACTCTTATTCTTAAAACTATTGCTGAGAAGTTTTTACATGTGCTTAAGTAAAAGGAATATGAATCCATTGTTACCTACAAAATAATGTTTCAAGACAAGGATGATATGATTCTAGAATTATTATCCAACTGGGGATTAAAATTCATCGAATCATTAGTGGCTTAAAACCATGTCTCTGAAAGGAATTATCCATAACATAATTCAATATCTATACACAAATCATTTGATGTGCTGTAAAGGTTTAGATAGATATTAGAGTTATCCATCCATTCAATGCATTTTATAAGAAGTGAAAAATTGAATTTAAGGGAAATTATAAAGAACACACTGAAAAGAATAAATGTTTTCCCTGATGCTCAATGTGTGGAATGAAAAATGGAGGATTTTATCATAAAGAGACTAGAAAATGATTTATGTGTAGTGGAGTAGGCCATCATGTAGTTTAATATTAATGTGATGGAAAAACAGATTTCTAATGATGTGAATAGAGAAAAGGCTACATTGAATGAATATTCTACACCTCAATGATAAAAGTTCATGTACATGGTCCATTGTACCAAAAAAACTCCGATTGCAAGGGATATCTATGATAACTAATTTTAAAAAACTCTTATGTACAACTAATATTAAAGGTCCCAGGTGATCCCTATCAGCTATATAGAGTACAATATTGATGTTGTAAAAGGTACATTTACTATCCACTCAAATGTGGAAAATGTTTTATTGGATTTTTGATCCACCCACTCTTTAGTTTTGATTAATATTATAAGGTTATCTTCATTCTAGGTCAACAATTAAGATTTTTTTTAACTGTGAGAACACCTAATGGAACAACATTCGCATCAACAGATTTTAATTATTCTATATTTTATGTTTGTGGGAATATGAATACTAATTATATTGTGATAATTCTATAGTGTAATTTGATGTGATTCTTGTCATGGATTGACTTTATCTATTTTGGGATCATATCAATTTCCAAGGAAGGGAAGTCATATTTTATATTCTGAGTCTATGATCATCTATCGATGTAAGGATGATTATGAACATCCCATTGAAATGTGTTCAGCCTCACAGATCATGATTCCAATAAATGATATTTGTCTATATCAATTGTATATGGAGAAACTCCCCATTGATAATACACATTTTTTATGAAATTTTATTAATTTTATTATATAATAATTTCTAGGTCTTCCAACGAATCTTGTAGTTGATTTTTGAATATAACTCATACTTAGTGATAAGAATATTTAAAAGAAACATTATATAATGACCCCTATTGAGTTATAGGAATTGAAGAATAAAATCAAAGTGAATCTTGAAAAAGGTTATTTATATACTAGTTAATCACTATATTTTTCAGCTGTTCATTTTAGTAAGAAGAATGGAAGAAAAATTAGACAATGTAGTGGTTATTGAAAACGTAAAAAGATCGTAATCAGGAACAAATATCCACTTAACTACATTGATGACTTATTAGACCAAATATGTAGAGATCAATACCTTTTCAAAATTGATCTTCGTTATGGAAATCATTAATTAATGGTCATAAAGGATGATATAACAATCATAACATTCCATACATTGTTTGGGCGAAATGTATTTATAGTTATCCATTTTGGTCATTCTAATTCCCCAGTTATCTACATATATCTAATGAATAGAGTCATTAGAGACTATATATTTTAGTTTTTTAATAGTATTTATATATTATTTTATTTTATATTCATTGAGAAAGGAATAGAATCATTAAATATTTATAATTATACCAAATACAGTGAGAAAAGATAATATTTATGAAAACATTACCAAGTGTGAATTTTGACTTGAGAATGTTTCGATTTTTGATCACATAATATCACGAGAGTGCATTTATATGGGTAAAAAAATAGAAGTTATTTAACATTGGCCTAGATTAACAATGGTAACCATGAAATGAAGATTTATTTTCTTGGTTGGATATTATTGACATTTTGTGAAGTATTTTTCACATCTATATAATACACACACAAAGATGAATCAGAAAAAAGTTATGTTCATGTAGATTAATAAATTTGAAGATAATTTAAAATTGCAAAAAAAACCTAAGTGTATGAAGTTATGACCACTATACCATATAGTGGATAAAGGATTCTAAAAAGGATTTGTTTTCATTAATAATTATAGGGTGATTGCTTATGCCTTGCGAGAATTGAAAATTCATTAGCATAACTACCGACATTAGGATTTGAAGTTAGCTATAGTAATATCTATTGTAAAGATATGGGGGTTTTGTCTTCATGGTGAAAAGGGTGATATTTATATTAATAAGAATATTATAATGTATATTTTTAAAAAAAATGGTTCTGAATATGAACTAAAGAAGATGGTTGGATTTGATTAATGATTACAAATTGCTGATACACTACTACCCTGGGAAAGAGAAAAAGATGGTAGATGCTTTGGGTCGAAATGAAAAAGCTACCCTATCCATTATAAGTATAATAAAATATTAAATATTTTTGGATTTATGATGGATAAATTTTCAAATTCTATATGGAGGGGATAAATATTATCTATCTCAAATTAATTTTCAACCATCTATTAAAGAAAAATTGGAGATGAATAGAAGGAAGATATAGTGATACAAAAGATGGTGAGAAATGATCTAGAATTTAACCTATATTATGAAAGAATAATATGATTGATGAATGAGGTTAGTATTATTCAAATACCATAATTAGAGAATGATCAATTGGGTATGGTTCATAGTTCATCATTCTCTAATCACCTAAAAAGCACAATGATGTATTAGGACAAGAAGAGTATTTCAGAAGGGATGAAATAAAAAGATATTTTGTTGAGTATATATCTTGGAAATTGGGTTTATAACAATATAAGGATGAGATATATAAGGATAATGGTATATTGAAACCATTACCCTTACCAAAAAAGAGATGGGAAAACATCACAGTGGACGTCTTCATTATACTTTCTAGAAAAACTGATGGTCATAATGCTATATGTTTTATAGTTTACCTCCATTGAAATACATCACACTTCATTACATTTTCATATTTTTTCATTCTTGATCATCTTGATAAGATATATATAAATAATTTCATAATATTTCATGAAGTACCAATTTCAATTATATCAGATCGGGATATAAGGCTCACCTCAATACAATAAATATGTATCCAGTAGGCTCTAGATAGGGATTTATGTTTAAGAATTAATAATACTAGTAATACATATGATCATATTGAGTGGATAATTCAAACAATATAAGATATATTTGGAGCATTATTTATGGATTTCAATGGTTTTTGAGATCAACACCAACCTTTTATAGAGTTTTCATACAAAAATAGATTCCACTCTAGTATTCATAATTATCCTTATAAATCGCTACATGGAATTAATTACATAACTCTAAATTTATGGAATGATGTTGGGTAATGAATGATATTTGGACATAATCTTGCAAATGAAATAAAAAAGGTGGTCAGATATATTCAACAACACAAAAGATCAGATCAGAATTAAAAAATAAGGATACAGTAAGAAACAATAAAAATTCATACTATTTGAAGTTTGTGACAATGTGTTTTTGTGAAATACTCATTGGTATGGAGTAATGTGACGTGGAAAGAAGGGAAATGTGAGCTGTAGGTGAATTGATCCTTCAGAAATTCTAGATCATGTTGGGTAGGTATCTTAAAGATTAACACTTCAACCAACTCTCCCTCTCATGTTTATGATTTGCTTCATGTATCTCTCCTAGGATGATATATACCTGATCTTTCAAAAGTTTTAAACTATGAATTCATACCACTATTTCATGTTCTTTCTAATGAAGAAAAACTGATATATTTTCTAGATTGTGGTGCACATGTTCTATGAAACAAGACCACTATCTTGGTGAATGTTTTATGGTGGTGCCACCAGTTTGAAGATGGTACATGTAAAGACGAGGATGTGATGAGGTAGAGGTATCCTCATCTATTTGTATCGATGTTATTAATTCTGTCGGTGAAATTATATTTAGGGGGTTGAATTTAAAACCACGATGATTTTAGGAACTACTTTCTCTACATGATTTTAATTATTCAACAAATTTTATTCCATCCAATCACGAGTTTAAACAAACCACAAGACAACATTATTATAAAATGAAAATTATATCCTAATATTATGGTTATATGGAATTAATATATGTTACTTATTAAAATTACTGGTACATTCATTATCTACAAATTATTTACGAATAATATAAATCAATTATATATTTGAATTTTTCTGTTAACATAATAATTGAATTATAGTTATAAAATGAAATTAATGAAATCAATAAAATATATATTTTCTATATTAATCCAATAGTTATTTTAGTCATAGGGTATGAATAACCCCAATTTGATATACAAAACGATTATTTTCCAGAGGAAATTATTACACACTTTTAATAGAGGAACAATTTTAATTTAACATTATTTAAAAATTAATAATATTTATGTATAAAAATAACATCTTATTTTAAAGAGGGATATAAAAATATACATTGAATAAATTTTTTATATTTATCTAATAATATTCATGTTTTAATAAATAACAAAAATATGCTAAATTTTAATTGAAAACATCTTTTTCCATTGAAATGATTTATATAGACAAATTTAATTATTGAATATTTTAAAGTATAAGTTGATTATATAATTATATGTTAACTTATTTTATGTCATTAGAGTTAATTTTACATTGAATTAATATGTAAATCATTTCAATCCTTTTTGATGTTTTTTCTTTTAAAACCTCTTTTCTCATTTCAAAATGATATTAATTTTAATTTAAATACTATAACATACATTTTTTGAATTTTGGAAAATGGGTTCTATATTTTGAATATATTTGTATAAATTAATTTTAAATGATAATTTTATTTTTGGGTATTATGAAATGTAACTTGGGATATTTTTTTTATTTAGTAAAAGGAAAAACCAGGTAATTAAGTGTAAAATGTTTTTACTAAATTGCCCTAAAATATTGCATAATGAAAATTGATGAGTGATTTTTTACCTATATCATCCTTTGGTAGAAAGTTTATCAATTGAAATACACTTGTTTGATATTAAAACATTTATTTTATTTTCTTTATAGAAAAGTTATAATTTTTTACTCATATATTAATAACTATATCATTTTTAATATAAGGATATAGAAAAGATAAATTTTCCTATAAATACAAATTTGAATGTAAAATGTTTTTCATTATCATGTTAATTTAGTTATAATTGTTAGGAAATAAATATTTTCCTTAATGTTTTATATATTTATGATGGATAAATTATTTAATCAATGATAAATCAATAAAATAGTTTATATTAAAATGAAAATAACCATTAAAAGACCCCAAAACTAGACCACATATTATTGGTTTAGTGTATATCTACATTGATCTTAAAAATGACAAGTTATTGACCATTTGGACTTATATGGTCAATATTTTGACACTAATAATATTTCTTTTAAGGTGTTGTTATAGTTGTCCCATTAATAATTTAATAAATATAAGATTTTTATGTGTTATTTTCTAAAATATTTATTATACTATTAGTATTTTATATAAATATATAGTATTCATATTCTAAATATTATTTTATTATTTTTTATTCATCAAATAGGTTTATTAAATAATTATGGAAAACTAATGTAGTAAATGATTTATTAAAGGAGAAAACACATAAATGTTACAAAAAAATATAAAATAATTTTATTTGGAGTAAATAGTATATCCCATGAATTTTCTAGATTACATTTTTATCATTAATATATAGAAAAATATTTATTTATTTGTTCAATTTTTTTCCTTATATGTTTAAATATCATTGATTTTAATCGTGTGAAAAGTTACAGTATTGATTTTATTTCAAAAAATGTTTTAATAAATTATATAAAAATTATATTTTATAAAATATATAATAATTTTTATTTGGTGGAAAATGTTCTATTTTGTTATTTATAATGTAATTAACATCAAATAAGTAAATATTTCACCCTTTTTATATTGAAATATTGATTACGTCAATTAAAATTAAATATAATAATTATGTGTTAATTAAAATGATTAGCATTAAATTTATAGAGAGAATTGTTTAAAATATATTGGTTGATTATATTTCAACCATATCACATATCAGTTTAAAAATTGAGATATTTTTTAGGTTTTTGGATGTGGTTAAATTTTATTATAAATTAATATTTTTGGATATACCAAAATTACCCATGAACTCAATTTTAAAATGGCACATCCTAATTCACATCATTACTTAAATTTTTTCCTTCATGATCACCCATCCATTGTACATTTCCTTTATCAACATCCCTGGTCACATTATAGAGGTTCTAGTCTCCTTTGAGAAAACTTTTATTTTTTAAAAGATAATGTAGAGGGAGCTCTTCGAAGAATAAGAACTCTCGATTAATCTTTCAATCTTAGTTCATCATATAATTCCTCTTCATGAGATGTTTCCATTATAAAGTAATACCTAAAATACAAATAATATACTTATATGTAATTATTTTTATGTAACAAAGATATTACACCATCTATCTAACATATGAAAAAAGAAATCACTGTGTGCGCATATGTACAGCTTACGTTGTCCACACCACGGTGTAATCTGTTTTTCACAACCACTATACATGGATGGGTATGATGATATAAATAATAAATATATATTATTATTATATCATCATATGAATAATGGAAAAAAATAAATACCATTCACTTTTATACCATTTTATAATTATTGGAATTATATCAACGCTTGTGCAAACGTACTACCTACCTTATGAACGATGCGATGCGAATAATTCTACAAGATATCAATTAAAGAAATATTATATAATTGTATCAAATGAATATGTATGTCATATATTATGGTTCAATATAACTATTTTTTAATATGGAGAGTAACAACTTATTTGTAAAAACATGCATAAGTATATGAATTAGTTAATACCCAAATAATGTGTAATAATGAAATGTTATTAATATATAGATGATAATTTTATCATATATGATATCATAAAAGTTACTCTTTTCCCGGAATAAGTCAATGCAATTATAAAAATTATCATACATGAGTATCAAATACATACTTTCAATATCTGACCTAAGGAAAGTGATAATCTTTTAATCTGATTATCCAATATTTTTTACACATCACCATATATTAGTGTATATTTATCATCTATTTCCATGATTACATAATATGTATTCTGAAATATTCATTCTACCCTTCTACAATATAATAACATCAATTTTAACAAATGGTTAATTTTTATTAAAAGGTATTAAAGGAATAATTTTTCATTTTTGATATGAAGTACATTTTGACATTTGGATGAAATCATGAGAATCATGATTTATTTTAACTTATATGACATGAGAAGATTTTAATTTCATTATAAAACCATTTTCTATAATGAATTATTTTTTATATTTTTTATTTATTTGGAAATTATATCTCTTCTATAAAAATTGAGCACCATTCTGAGAAAATAAAACATTTTTGAAGAAGAAAAGATATATTTCTCAAGAATTGATTTCAAATATTCTATAAATTTTTTTCCAACTTAGATGGATATCATTAATAAGATCATGTTTCATGAAAACAATCCCTACAGTTCCAATGGTTTTATTGTATTTTTTATTTAATGTTATTTATTAAATCTATATTTATGATGGATTATGATCTGGTGGAATGATTTTTAAAGAAACCCAATTTATTATTTTGGTTATGATGAATGATTTAGGTCTATATTTCACACATTATAATGATTTAATTATAAGATGTGTGGGACATATATCTTCCTCTAATACATTATGTAATTATATATTTCTCATGAGATGTATACAACTGGAGAGAGAAATGATCTCAATTTACTAATACATGGATAAAGAGAGGAATGAGCAGAGTTCAGATATGCACTATCTCCACAATGATGGTATTGTAAGTGAACCTCAATTAATATGAAATGATTTTATATGATTATGTGTATGCTAGAAAAATTCATTTCTTTTGTTATTACAAGTTGGATTACATTCATAAATTATTATGACCATTTATTATTTCTCCTAGGACACGATATCTTGATCTATTATATAGAGGAAAAGATTTTCAATTGATATTTTTGTATATCTTATAATTCTGTTATGATTAATATCTACCTTTTTTACCTTTAATAATTACATAAGCACACCCAATCTTATGTTTTTTTTCACATGGTCTTGATGAATTTTTTTAAGTAAGATTTTTTTAAGAGGGGTATAGTTATGGAGAAATAAGAGGGTGAAAATAGAGACGTATATTGAACTTGTGGTTTATGTTTCCTAGTTTTTAAAGACACTAAATATATATGTTCCTAGAATAGGGTTGTAATGAATATTTTTTAATTTAATGTAATATCTATTTATTTAATGTATTTAAAGGTATATCAACTTTAACCGGATTTATTTATAAAATTTTATTTCAAATATGTTAGTAATTTATATTATATTTTTATCATCTGATGTATTATTTTCAATTATTTTCCTGGTACTAGTTTCTTATTATGGAGGTTAGTAATTGTTTTATTCCTTTGAGTTCATTATAGTTTGATTATTATGCATACTAATATATAATATTATAATGATTAATAATTTTTTTAATTACATGTTATTTTATTATAGTAATGATTAATGACACCAAATTAGTTGACGAGATTATTTTGGTAATTTTCACAAAAAAGGATTACAACATAATAATGGGTAATATAATTCAATTACAACTTATTTTCTCAAAATAAATATTGAGTATCTATTTTTGTTCCAATATAACTATTAATTCCGTTTAGATTGTAAATAATGATATAAACATATATCGTTGTTTTTGTTGGCGTTTAAACTGACCCACAAAATAATGAGCTATAATATAAGAAAATGTATATATAAGAAACAGATTCCTTCTAAATAATATAATTATTTAAATGAAATAATTACGCTATTAAGATAATTTTAAGGTGATTAATATGGCTTTTAGCGAGTTTGGTTAATAGGGAAATACTAGAGGGGAATAGAAAATACTCCATTTTTTTAGTTGATGCAATCTGCATATATACATTAACAATACATTCATATTTAATATATCAATATGAATATAATTAGTTATTTATAATTTAAAATGACCCATAATTTTTTTAATATTATATTAATATTTTAAATTTAATTTATAAATAGTGTTTTGTGTCACTCATGATATGTCGAGAATGTAATTCGTGGTATCTCTTGTCTATATAGAAGCATGATAACAACTACATTTCTTAAAAGCATTAGACGAATGATGAATCTTTATTTTCAATAGTATAATAAATTTTATCCCATTATAATTATAATTTTTTACCATACATTCAAAATAATGTATATTATTAAGTGGGTATAAAAATAAAAATAATTAAAATATATTTATTGAGAACATTAACTCTCAAATTGAATTTTTCCCATAGGTAACAATATAATAATCCATATATTTGAATTTTTGTAAGAGCAAGGATTATCAGAGGAGTGGAGATTTTTTAAGAGGGATCAGGTTTGAGATTATATTATCATTATTAATTAAAACGTGTTTATAAATTTAGTGGAAGTTATCACCATTTATTAGTGAATGAAATGATATTTATATGAAAAAAAAATCTTAAGATAATTACAGTACATGTATCACATTGAATGTGGATTAATAGTGTAAAATAAGGGATTATGGCATTATATAAGGTCGAGAATCCTTCAATTCTTCACTTTCACAGTTTTTTGGAATACTTTTTATGACTTTTACTTATATAATGTTATTTTCATTTTAACAGTATTTTTTACCATGATAATGATTATTTCCAATGTATTTTAAATTTAATTTAAAAAATATTAATTAATCTTATAGCATAATATACAACTATTAATTAAAAATTTGAAAAAAATTATGATAAAATTAATATGTTTTGAGTAATTAATTTTATTATTATATCATGAAGTGTCAAATATATAATTTTTCAAGGATTATTTTGAAGAATAAAATCTAAATTAAAAAATAATTATCATTTTTTTAATATCAGGATTAAAAATTTATTTCGATTAAATTTATATAATTTATGTGTCTTAAAATTGAATCAAAAAACATTATTAAAAAATTACTAAAAAAAATATAATGAAACAATATTTTATTGGAAAATATTACTTATGTTTTTTAAATGGCAAACATAGATGTTATAAATCCCAAAATATATTTTTTCATTCACAAAACTTGTAAATAATTTTTTTTTAAAAAATTATTATATGTTATGTTATAACTACATTATTAATTAATCATAAATAGGAAAATCATTACGAAATCTATTTCCTCTATTAACTTAAACATCAATAATTTTATAAAAATACAAAAAAATTACCTTTTTCTAATTATATTATCTGGAATCGGATAATTTTTTAAATATTATAAAATTAAATTCGCAACGGTGTTACGAAATAATTTTAATATAAATATGAATTAGTGGAAACCAAAATTATGTCTTATGTAAATTTAGTGAATCACATATTAATATACCAATTATATTATTTTCAAAAAATTGTATCTTTTATTGATACTCAGAAACATATCAAAAATAATATATTAATCATTTTTAGTTATTTTAATTACTAAAGTATTATCATTTTCATATTATCTTGTTTTTCGTGGTATGAAAAGATACCCATCATGCTATCAATATAATGAAATTTTTTTTACTAAAATTGTGGGTCATTAAATAATGGAATATTTTATTTGTACTCTTATTTATGTTGAATAAATATAAAGGGTTTTATTTTGGGTTTGGTTTTGTTATATCATCCTTATTTATTCATAATGAATATATATATATAATAATAATATATTTGATTCTTCTAAATCGACTCTTAGTGTATACAATAATGATTATTCTGGTGAATAACTCTCATTGGCTCATTCCTTTTATATATATTAAATATATATACATCCCACTCGTGAGTAAATCAATTTGTTAATTCAATATAATATTTATATTCTTATTTATATTTTTTATTTTCTTCCAATTTTTAATATTTGTCACTATTTATGGACACATTTTTTTTACACATCACAATATTCAATATTCATTTTGAGAAACCAGTTAAACAAATTTTATACTCTCTATTGGTTTTATAAATAAAAAACTACCTCACCCACCAAATATACATTGTTTCCATTATATTAGTCATTATATAGAAATGATTTTCATTTAAATGTTTAATTATCTTTCATAGTGTCATTCCATATGATCTACATCTCACAAGGGTTATAATTTTGTTTTTGTTAAAGGTGTCTATGTATTGAAATATATGAAATCTATTTCTCTCATTCGATATAGTAGTTTGGTGAAAATAAAATTTTAATTTGAAATGTAATCACTATAGTATTCATTATTAAATTTAATCTATGAGAAACTCACTTTCTATAGAGTTATTTAAAAAACACAATGTTGATTTAATGAATCATGAATGAATTTCCATCATCAATTTATGTTTACTTCATTACATTTTTTAAAATTAATTATTTTATCATTACATAACATAGATTTCCACATGGTATTTTATTATTTTTGATATATCATTCACTTTACTCTTTTAAAATATAATCATGATACATGGAATAATATATATGTAATTAGTGAAAAATATATAGAATAAATCACATTTATTTTAATTATTTTCATAATTCTATAAATAAATATGTGTAATAAATATAGTAATATTGTAGAAAATAATTTATTTTTCAATAAATGATATGATATTTTATTTCTTTTAGTAAGTAATATCTTTTAATTGTCTAATGTATGCTTTAGTTTTTTATAACAGTCAATTCTATTATCAATGACCGATTTTTAATTAATTTATAATGTTAGGCCCCAATGAAATATTCAATATGTTATTCTATGATTTTATAAGAAGATAATAATTTTTTTTAGTATACATAATTTATATCTCAAATGATCCATTCTTCATGAATCAATTAACATTTGTCTTTAATTTGGAAAAATATTCATCTCCAATTGAATGACACTCTATGTACAAATACACATTATTAAATATTGTATTTTTCAATGTCTTTGATTCCTCTATAGGCTACAAAATAATGTACATATAATGAACACACACCATGAGGGTTGATGTTTTTTATATAGTGTATGCTTCTCTTACATATCATTTTATTTTTCTGAAATTTACATTATCTTGTGTGATAGGCTGTGGATTCAATGTACCCATGTATATACGATGTACTACCAAGAATAATTAGGTATACTTTATAGAACTATTATTTTGGACAATGAAAGGAGAAGGATGAAACATTCTCCCATGTTTGAAGGATCTGGTAATTTTGTATGGGGAATATCTCCATTAATGAAAGATATAAAGTTTAAAATGATCATGTTTCAAGACATCACTATAAAATAATATGATAAAGTAAGTGAAATTTAAAAAATTAGTTATTGATTATGGGGTTTGGGAGATTATATAATGATGTTTATTATCAAAATAAAAAAATGCATTTCATTAATGATGAATGCTCCATTAATTACTATTTGAGAGATTATGAACAATAGGGATTATCAAAGAATGAATTAAAAGATTTTATCCTCAAGGTAAATTAGAACATCCTTGCAACATCTTACTTAATTAAAGGAAGCATTTTTCTCAAGGGTGTGCTAGAACATTAATATGTGAATATGATTTACAGGCCAGGAGTTCAATAGTGAAATTTTTAAGAAATTTATGAACTAAAATACTATCAATGGAAGATCCAATACCATTTTAGTTTTGATATAATAATTGAAGAGTATCAGAGTAACAAATTCCATCTCATGTTAGCCATTATGTGTTACTATAATGCCTTCCCATTCGATATGTGTAATCATTGACGATTTATAAATTTAATATCATGAATTCATTTCAATACCTATTGCCTTTTAGAGTATTAAATTCGATGAAAAATTATATTTGGGTATTTAGAATGATTTTTTGGGAAACTACTATTTAGACTATGATCATGGGCCTTAAAATATCTCAAGAAGATAATTTTTTTAGTGTATTTGAGACAGAAAAATATTTTTAGGACACTTGGGAGAGTTGAAGATAGACTGGGCCGACCTATATATTCATTGAATGATGGTTCTATTATATAGGGATCACTACTGTGTATGTATTTCTATAGTCGAGTAGTGACACACCTAGATGAGGGTGGTGCATGGTCATTTGTTGTGGGTGTGTGAGAGGTGCCCTTTTCTATTAATTTTGAGAAACAATATACATAACGATTTTTTTTTAATAGTGTAATGATAGGAATATAGTAGATTCAAGGACCAATGTTTTAGTTATAGGAAGTTATATTTTATCATATTGAGTAACTAGGATATCCCCTCTATGGGAATCGAGGATCCAAAACTACCTAGATTAGTGTTTTGGATGTCGGGATGGTGTCTAAGGAAACATTCATGGTGTAACAAAAATGACCTATAAGGGGTGTGTACCTTGTAATCGGTATGGGTTTGGTTCCATTTGGGATACTAACAAGGTGGATTTATCATGAATATATCACTAAAAAATTTAGCACTTAAGTATGAATAATTGTGCGAACCCTATGGTTGATCTCCTTAGGGGGACTCTCATATACATTTTCACCTTCTAAAACTATATTTAGACTAAATTATATTCATATAATTATATAATAATATATATTGGGGTATATAAATTAACAAAATATATAAATAGAAAAAATATATACAATGAATAATAGATAAGATTCAAATGATAGTAAAAACACAGATTTTTTCTTATAGAACATGATAATATAATAATTGATATTTAAAATTGTAATTACTAATATTTTACTCAATGTCTAGATCAACCCTATCAATCGACACCATCCATTTGAATTGTGATTATGTCACACTATCCCAATTTATATTAGAAAATACTACCTCACATCTTTACCATAATCCTACACCACACACTATATGACATTACAATGATGAAAGCGAGTAATAAAAATGAATGAGATGATGAATACAAAATTATTTAAATCTGAGTAAACCCTACACTAAAAAAATTTAAACATTACAATAATTCTCTGAATATAATAATAAAATATCATATATATAAAACAAACTAAAGCATAATGAATACACCCTCAAACACGAATGATGGATAGATATCAATTTTCAGGTTGAGTAGAAAGATCATGGGTGAGGAAGTAAAAAATTGAATAAAAAAGATTTGAGAGAAACAAAAATTGAATAACATATATTTAGAATATAATTTAATATTATAGAAACAAAAAATCAAACCTTAATATAATAACAGAACGGAATAAATCATACAACAATTGATAAAGTAGTAGATGTTATATTTTTTTAGAAAAACATTGTTTATATTTCACACAAAACAATTACTCTAAAATTTATGTTCTTTTAATTAGAGATAATAGAATAATTGGGGAAGTGGTAAAATATAATTCTTCCTCCCATTTTAATGTGAATTTACTCAAAAAATCTAATCTCCATTATCCACGTGTTGTTAGATTTATTATAGAGATACATAGAATATATTTACAATAATTTGGACTATTATAATTCTCTTTCCCTAACATCACATGAATTAGTGGAACTGATGGGGTTTAAATATTTCATGGAAAAAATGTATCCCTCCTTTTTCTTAAATGTACATGTTTATTTTTTTGTCCATTGGGCTTCCGATTTAATATTTATGGGACAATTTTAAAAATTTACAAGGTTAGGGAACACATTTGGAGGCCCATATTGAGAGTTGTTTTTGGAAAAAAAATGTATGATTGAGAAATGGTATTAGATGAATAAAATTAATGTTAATGGTTATAGAATCTAAAATGAATTTAATTATCAGAAATAAATTTTTATATAATATTTTATTAGGGAAATGCTAAATTAATACAAAATACATTAAAATTTAAAATAAGGTTTCTTAATTAATCACAAATCAATAATATAATTTAAATGTGTGTGAATTTCAGTTCTAAAATAAAATTTTTTATATTAAAAATTTTAGTTATAAAATTATATTTTTGAAATTATGAGTTTTATCAATCCCCCACACATAAATATTATATAGTCGGGAAATCGTGATAGATATGAATCAAAATCTATACTAAAAATAATTCATTATAAAATATCCATGATCTTTTACAAAATTTAATTTAATCTTGTATCTTCTATAAAAAACATTGTTATTTCATTCTCTATAGTAACATTTAAATTAATAAAAATATAAAAATATACCTATTCCATAATCACAAAAATATAAAATTGAAATTCTTGTTAATATTCACTCATGAGAAATGATATATGGTGTTCTTATCATACATGTAATTTTGAGGTGTCACTATAGTATTGTATATATTCTCATCTCTCTGCAATATAAGACATAAAAAAATTTCAATCATGAGTAATTTTTAAATGTGGATTCTATGGGAATATGTTTACGGGTAAAAACATATAACATTATATGGAATGGAAGAGGATGTTGAAAACAAAAATATCAGGAATGAATATTTAAGTAATCACCAACAAAATATTCCACACTCAACTCAGCATACATATGGAAGACAAAAAACCCTATTGTAATATACTCCATGAGTCATGGAGTCAATAAATTTTATGATTTCATCAAATATCTCTCTTTTTTAGTTAATATTTTTTACAGGTGGATTATATTATATTTAAATAAAAAAATATAAAATGAATTACCCAAATTATATTCAAAAGGAGACGATTCATATATGTAAGTACAACGATTAATTAGAAATAACAACTTTTTCTTTTTCTTTTTTCTATTTGTAAGAATTAATTTTTTATTTTATAACTGAGATATCGATGATATAAATAATAAATAATGGACTTATGATTCAGGCCAAATTATATCCCTCCTTCATCTTCTAATGATTATGCAATGAACATTAAACCAGCCAAAAATAAAACACTTCCCAAATAACACAAAATTGGCCTTTCTACCCTACTCAATAATCAAATTTCCCTATAAAAGTATTCTTAAATCATATATTTAAGAAAAAATATGATTACAATGTGGCTAAAAACTATTAATAAAATCATAGATTTTAAGGTATAAAAAGGCTAAATTAAAAGGTGTTTATCTTGTTAAAATGTGAATTTACATAATTAAATAACAAATGACCTCACAAATATTTTAAAAACAATTATTATTTAAGATATAATTATCACTTGATATGGTTTCCAAAAAACCATGATTTCTATCCAAAGGTATATGGCTATTAAGAAGAGTCTTTCAAAAGGTTTCAAAATACATCATTGGATGGTACATAATAATTATTCTCATTGATTCATGGAAATAAATTTTAAAAATAAAATATTCTCATTTAAATTATTGACAATAAAAAAATATTTTTCATTAACAATCACATAAAATCAGTTTCATACAAAATCTTCAAATATATATCAATGTTATTTAAAGTGAAGGAATTAATAATTTAAATTTATTGAAACTAAATATACAAAAAATTGAATCCATAAATATATATTCATGGATCCTAAAAATCAGGATAAATCCCTCCCACACATAAAATTTTTCGACACATTAATTTGGATCAAAAAAATGGAATTTTAGGGGTAAAAAAACAATAAGGAATGAATTATTAAACCTGAATTTATTTTCCAATAGATACACTAAGTAATGATCCTAGATGATACCGCACAAATATATAATGAAAGAATAACATTAGACAAAAAATAATAAAAATGAAATGGAAGTTAAAAGAAGTGGCATAGAACATGGTTTCATACTCTAAATAGGTGTCAGTTTTTGACTTCCTTTTGGTGGAATGTTGTAACGAGTTATCACCACAATGATGGTGGTTGTTGATTTTTTAATTTCAATAACAAATTTTTTAGTTATAATATTAATTAATTAAAAAAAATTATGCAAGAACATTTTTATAGAGTATAAATATATCACCACATAGTAATTTAATATAAAATGTAAGGTGGGGGAAGGAGAAAAAATGATTCTTCCATTTCAAAAACCAAAAAAACATTTACCAGATTAAATTCAATAACAAAGAATTAATCATGTTATCTTGTTTGGTAAATTTCTGTAATTGGGATTTTATAAAATAATTAATCATTAATATGATGAAAAAATAAAAAAAATTAATAATTAAATCATCCCCTTCAAGAAGATCTTCGTAGAACATCTTTTATTCTAGATGGTCCACTAGTAACTCGAACTAGGAATGTTAATTCTGTTCATATTAAAACTAATATATTGATAGGCATAGAAGAACACTATTTTCATTTTCAAATATGGGAGAATCACATACCAATTAATGTTCTAAAAATTTAAACCCATATTTATCAAACTCATGTTCATCTCCCAAACATTCATCAGGTAGAATGTATTATTTATAGACCATATATATATATATATATTTGTTAGGGAAGTTCACATGTATCATTTATGGATATATTCATTTCCAGCTAATTTTACTAAACCATTACTATTTTTTTAATATTTATTTCAAATTCACTAATTTGTCTTTTTCTCTATCCTCAATTATATAATTTAATCAAGAGAGGTGGAAAGTCTATTATTTGGATACTCACATATTTCTATAGATTGGAACTTTGATTAATAATTTTTTTGAACAGAAATAGAAAAAGTTTATTCCCTTCAAATATCATACATTTTATTATCCTTATACAACGAATAACATAAATCAACTTGAAATCCCATATTTAGAATGAAAATTAATGATTCCCATTATTGTTCTATTTTTTTATTAAAAATTATGATTTGTGTATGGGTTTTGGTAAATATTTTCTATAAATTCATGGAATTCTGGGTTAAAGAATCAAACTAATGAGAGGTTTTTTGAATCCTTCAATAATGAATTTTTATTACCTAAAAAGGCATCATAGTGCACACTCTATGTTCAATCTCTCGGGGATTTTCTCAGACATAATATTATCCAATTCTCACTATTTTTGAAATAACTAAAATTCTTATAATTATAAACTATTATAATTTATGGTTTATAAACTCATTAAAAATATATATTTTTTATTAATTAGTTAAAACCAAATAAAATATTGAAGAGAATATGAAAAGATATTTTGGATGAAGAGTTGTTGTTTTTAAGACATAATGTCGACATTATCATTGTTCTCTAAATTAATAAAGATAAATATTATAATAAATAGTGAGATCATCCTAGTCACTCAAAAAAATCAATCATGTTTTTCATTATATATCACTCAACATCTTCATGTGGGGAAATAATCCCTCACAATTTCACCAAAATTCTAATACATCGCATATACTATATTATGAGTATAATAAAGAGGATTAAAATTGAAATTCTAGAAGAATAAAATATTTCAAGAAGTATGGTGAACCATAGAACATAAATGGCTTAAAAAATTATTAAATTTTCAGAATATAATAATGAAATAAAATTAAGAACAAAAAAATCAAGCACAACCACTCCCCCAAAAACTACAATAAAGATTAGTCACTCATATTCATAGAGAATCGAATGAGCACAGATGATGAAAAATTTAACAAAAAATAAAATATAGCAGATGAATGAATATTTTCTAACATATATTGAAAATATAATTCTATTTTACAACTACATAAAATATCACTCTACAAAAAAACGAATCACCAAATAATAGTTCCCTAGGTAAATGAGTAGAAGTGCAAATTTATTGGAATATTTGTGTACATATTACCCCCCAATAATTTCCTAAAAATAAGCATTATTTTAGAGATTATTAATATAATAATCTAGGAAATTTGTATTTTATAATGTTGTTCTAATTTTTTATTCATGTTTACCCTTAAAGTTTTATCTCAATTGGCCTTGTTTTGTGAATGTTATGCTGGTTTTGTCTAAAAATATATCCATCTCAATGATTATCTTATTTCACAATATACATCTTTATATAAATTTAATGTACATAATGAGGATTAATTTAATGTTTACATAGTGATGAAATATTTCACTAAGAATTTTTCAAATTAAAATGTGAATTTTTAGCTCCTTTGGCATTCAAGTTTATGATATATGGGCCCATCAATAAAATTATTAAAATCTGTGCACAAATAGTTTTGCATGGATTTTTATATTTTTTAGCCCCAACAATATTGGATTGATGATTGGGTTCTATATAATGAAGTAAATCCACAAATTTAATGAAGAATAAAAAAGTAATTAAACAATTTCAATTAATCTTGAAGTTGACATATCATAAAATCAAATGAAAATTAAAATAAATTAAATCCAAAAATACAAAATTTCTTAAACTAATCTCAAATTTATATTAAAACTAGAAAATGGTAAAATTAACCTTAAAATATTAAATTTGGTGGATTATAATATTTATCTATAAAATTTGATATATGAAATTATGAGTTTTACTAGTTACCCTTATACTCAATGGTAATGTAAAACACCTATTTCACATGGTGTGGTGCTGTGGAAAATGATAAGGGGACAAGGGAAAGGTTATGGGGGATCTCGCTCGCTATTTTCCCCTTATTTAGGTCTAATCCTCGAGGGGGCTCTCACTCTCTCTTCTCCATTGGTCCATCATTGTTTTTGAAGGATTTTTTTGATTTATTTTTTTTAATAATTATGAGTCTTACATTCATCGTAAAAAATATATAAGTTTTTTTTCTATATTCATATATATTGATTTTATATGACCCAATTAAGTTATTTTGATGAATCCTTAAATGCATGTCTGAATCGGGTGAGAATGATGGATATTTTACTCAATGTGGTTATAATAAATCCTAAGGCAACCATAACTTGTCATTTAACATCATTTCATTATAGGAATACTAACTGATAAATTCTCAATATTTTAAGCCTGAATGTTTTTAATGTTATTTATGAAATTATGTTATATTATACTAATTTATCACGGGATGGTTCATTGAATAATACTAAACTTTTATTAATCTACACCAAAATTTAGGGAATAAATCCCCAAAATTTTGAAATATTCAATGAAATCCCATCATTTATAGAAGAAAAAAATATTTTATATTTAATTATGAAAGGTATTTAGTCAATCATTCATTATGTTTTTATAAATATTTATATTTTTAGAATAATAATTATATTTAATTTTAAATTCTTTAATAACATTTCAAGGTATGAAGAGTCCATTGTTAAATGATCCGATAAGGCTTGAGTTTAAATAAGGAATTTCATAAATTCAACATAGCCATATATGAGAGTTTTGCTAAATTACCACAAAGATATGAAAATAAAAAATGTAATATAATTATTTAGATGAAAAATATATATATATTTATAAAATATCATATATGTATTCATCTACATATATGGATTCATTTGTGAAATTTTTGAAATGTTATCACCCATATACGAGATTGATGCCCATATTAGTCAAATATCATTCTATATTATTGTCCCAAATATCATCAAATTATATTTTATATGCACTTTATGCTAAATCTAGAAGGGATCAAATGAACAACTATTAACCCTAAAATGTCATACATGTGTAATATATAAAATTAAAATATTTTAAAACCACAATGAATGAAATTTTTTAATAAGTAAATTAGTATCAATATTTTTGGAGACATGAAGACTCTGGTGATTAGGGTATATCAAAAATTGGATGGAAAGGATGATATTCAGTGTTTAGAAATTGTTAAAAAATGTAAAGGGATATTTTTAAAGGATTAAAAACTATTTATAAAAGGATGTAATTCTATAATGGTGGGTTATACTATTTATGTAATACACAAAAATAACTAAATAAATTATGGGAATATCAGAGTGAGAAAAAAGGGCGAAAATTTAGTTTTATGAGTCAAAAATACTTAGAAATTGTGATCCTTGGATATCCAAGGTAACCTTATTCGGTGTATATTTTTTTCACTGTTCTTTTTTTGAATTCTTATTGTTATTTTTTAATCATTAAAGAAGGTAATTTTATATTTGGAATTTATATTATTCTAATTTACAAGGGATGGTAATTCAAAACTAATAATATAATGTTATTGTGTAAATTATTTAAACATATTTAATAAGTAATTTAATTTGAACTTTGGTAGTTTCTTCGGTTTTATTTACAAATAGTTCGTTCGTTAGTTAAATTAATTTCCTAGTATTATTAACAAATATTATGAGGTAATGTTTTAATATTTTATAAATATTATTTTTTCTCATTTATGTTTTGAGGAATGGATACGGGAATTAAAATTGTTAATTTTTATTGATAAGGATGAAATTTATGTTTGAATGTTTGAAACTGGTATAAAATTATTTCTTTCTAAGCATAATACCAACATATCTTATTAATGTATTTCTAAATATTAGTTTTGTTGATTTTATTTTTTACTTTTTATTGTTATATTGATCACTCATTTAAAGAAAATAATACCTCTAACTAATTTATCTCCTAATATATTATAAGAAATGGGTTTTATACATTTTCTCTAACATCCTTGAGAGAAAACCCTTGTTTATGTCTACGAAATTATTTATGGGATAATAATATGTTGAATGGGATCCATGAAAAATCCCATCCTAAAAGTTTTTACATTTGTAGGGATGTTTCCAAATATTATTTAATATTATTTTTCATGAATATATGTTTAAACCATAATTGATCCAAATTATATCATAAAATTAATATAACATATCATTCTAGTGTTATAACTAATAGAGTTGCTAAAACCAAATCCAAATACATTAACCATGTTAGTGAAAACACCCTAGGAGATATAATTTAAACATTAAATGACTAAATTAACAAATAAAATGGGTAATTGTGTGAAAATGAAATTACAATGGATACCATTGAACACCCAATGAATAAGATAAATCTTCAAAGGACTATGAAAATAATACTTAATATCATCATCCATCTGGAATATTTTAAATCATTTCTGGAATCATATAGTAACATACATAATATTTTACATTTCCAATATAATTTCCATATAACAACCATTATATTTTTAGTTATCAGTGTGTTAATATGAACCCATTAGTTGCAAATGAAGACTACCTGAATCAAAAATATTTTCTATTTTCCTAGAAAAAAGATGAAATAATGAGTGTTTTTTTTTATCAGTCAACATAAATTATATATTTTAATGAATTAAATAACCCATATATATATATTTCTTCCATTCATCTTGAACATATTCAATTAAAAATGAAATTTACCAATAACAAAAACTAAGGGAGAAATCTTTCATTAATTTCGTTAATGAATGAAAAATTCTTGTATATTTCACCTTAACAAAATTTCAATGAACAAATAATAATTCAATTAATAAATTTAGGATTGTATGTCAATGATTAAATAATGATTTTTTAGTTTCATAAATGATCATTTATTGAAAAAATGGATTGATACTTATAAGACCTTAATTGAATGACATTCCGAACGTTGTCACCAATTTTGAAAAATTGTTATTTTTTATTTTAATTTTATTTCTAATATCTCAAAATATATTGATGATAATTGTTTGATTTTTAGTCAGCTCAAAAATCATACAACAATGGGGAGATATTTGATTCATTACCACACATCCCAACAAAAACCCAAATAAGAAACAAGTTTTCCATTACAATTTCACTATGGAGTTTTTTTCTAAATATATGTTCGATGATATATTATGAAAAATTAATGAAACCTTTGATAGAAGAATACTATTATTACTATAAAAAATATATCCATCGAACCTCAAAAAAAATTTCAAAATAAAAATAAATTATCAAAAACTAAAAACACTATCCCTCCGGTAAATTTATATATCTGGAACAATGTTTTTTTTCAAGGAAATCCCTGAAACTCACAATGATTATAGAATATGATGAAGCCAAAAAAACCTTAAATTCATATCCCATCCCACTAAAACAATAAAAAATCTTTACATCTTCCTTGATGAAAATTTGAGGTAGTAATGATAATATTTTATGAGAGAACTCGAATCATAAATGGAAAAATATTGATGTTTGAGGAAAAAATGAGAGTGATGAATAATTTATTGATCAAAATGAGGAAAATGTATTCAAATATTGATAGAATTATGAATCATATCAGTGATGGATTACCATGATAACCTTAAGTGAATCCCAATGGAAAAAGGTAATAAATTGTTTTGTTTCATTAAACATAAAAATTAAATAAACAGACCCCCCTTGATCGAAGAATTATCATACAATACGAAATCTTTTTCTATATCGTTTGAATTAAAAAACCTTATTACATATTTTATGATTTAATAAAAAATATAACAATTATTTGAAATACAATGACATTTTTATACAATATTTTTAATAAAATATAGTGTGAAAATAGGAGGCATTTCTTGAAAAGATCAATAATGGTTAATGAATAATGTGACAAACATATATTGAAAAAATTTGGCCTCAAAAGATTCAATCATAATATAAAAAAACTATCATATTAATTGATTAAAAAACATTAAATGATACTAATAAGGACAAATTTTAGGATGATATTTATGAGAACTTTAGTAATTTTTATCTCAATATTCTAGTATCTAATGATGGAAATAAAATTCCATGGTATAAAAAAATAATTAAAGATATATTCTAATATAAAAATAAATGAAATTGAGGAGAAAGATAAAACACTTATTGAATGTTTTCTATATGATCCAAAATTCCTTACCAATCAAATTAAATAAACTAATAACCATTGTCATTCATATAACTACACGATAATTTCAATTTAATTATTTTTTCATATATCTTAGATTCTTAATCTCTATTTAATTTACTCAACCTTATATGATTGGGAACTAATAGATGTTATAATTTTCTTCTACATGTCTTAGAACAGCATAACCAAACCTAGAGGTTCTATTTTAAATGATTTATAAAAAATAAGGTCTTGATTTTCCCTACTAATTTTTTTATTTTCTATATTAAATATGATAGATTCGATAACAGTGAACAACATATTATTTAGAGACCCTTTTCGAAAATTGTAAATGAAATAAAAAATTATCCCCAAGAACATTTTTATATCAAATTAGAGGGTAAAATTGTTCCAATAAAAATTTTAGAATAAATAAAAAATAACGATATTAATCATTTTTCTCCTCATATTAATATAAGTTATCTTATTTCCTAAATTATTTATAATGATATTAAATATAATGATACATAAAATATTTTAATTGAAAAAAATCTATTCCTTATGATCCAATTTTACTTATATAAAGAAATATATATTTGTCATTAAAATATATAAAATTTATATATAGTTGTTTGTAACATTTTCTTTTACTAATGAATTGGATGAAATATTGGGAAATTTTGAGGGAAACTAAAAATTTATCAATATATTTTCTATGTTATTGATGAAGATAATTATTTATGTATTTAAATAAATCATGATTTCATTAAGACATCTAAAATAAAATACCAAAAATTATATTTTTTTCTTCCTTTTAATTATTCATTTACATATACGAGAGATATTTATAAAAAAATTTCATAAATTTCCATCTATTGACCATATTAGTTGTAAAATTAGATGTTATGAAATGATAAATGGTATTATATTGATGAATTTAATAAAAATAATACTCTTTAATGAATTAAAACAATTTAATTCAGTTATTAATGAATGAAATTATTAAGAAATCAAATATGGATTCTTTTGTGATTGTGAAATATTTCCATTAAAAAATTTTAGAAATATATTAAATCAAAAAAGTGGAAAAACTATTCTATATCCAGAAAACAGATAATAACTATACAATATTAACACAAACTAAGATGAATAGAATATATAATTTAGTTTATATTCTTATATTTTGGTTAGAGGATGTTTTCAAAAAAATTTAGAAAAATTCAAAAGAAAAGCACAAATTTTTAGGCGATATAACGATGGTAAAAACATTTTTAACATCATTAATATTCAGTTCTATGATATCCACTATTTTTTCCCATTAAAGATGTTCCCAAATATAATGGAATCACCATTTTGAAGAATGACTATTGATATAATATTATTTTTAAATTGACAAGTAATTCATGATGTGAATTGGATATAGGAAACAGAACATGGTTTTTAGGAATGACTATTTCCTGTTCCATTCAATTATAATTTACATGAAGTACATATTTTATATTTACAATATTGTGTCATATATGGATTCTTTGGTAACATTAAAACTCATATTTCACTTAAATATATTGATTATATCAATTTCACATGTCATATTAGATATTTTACTTATATATGAATTCCTTTAGATTTCTGTAATTACCAAAAAAACATTTTATAGATAAATAGTTATTATTTTCTCTGAATAAATAAAAAATTGTAAAGTCTTTATTATATGATTTGATTATATATTGATCTTAAATATATATGTGTTGAAATGTTTTATGTTATTGTTTAATCTTTTATTGACCAATAATCTCATTTTTAATTATCAAAAATTCCATTTCATGATATATAAATGAAACTTTCTTAGTAATTTATTGTATAAAAACACAATTCATATTGATAAACCCACATTTTATGTCATTCCATCACATACATTCCCAAAAATATTTTTTATAATTGAGATAATTTTATGGTAATAACGTTTTAAATAAATTAGTAATAAAAGTTTTTAGAAAAAATTACTATGTAAATATAACTTCAAAAAGGAACTAAAATATATATTGATGGGATTTTTAAGAAACACATAGGGGACTTATAAAATTATCATATCCCCCCAATAAACCACCAGAAAATATGTGTTCCACATTTTGAATGGATGATTGATGCCTTTGATTCTACACATTGAGTAGTATTAAGTCAAAAATATGCTAAAAATCTCATGGAACTAATTCAATATGATTAAATTTAGATTATTCTGTATCTAATTATAAAATCATTGATAAAATGATCTTAGTTGTTGTAATTTCCATAGATAAGTTCATATGTTACTTTTTGGGTATCAAAGTGATTATTTTTACTAACTATTCTCTAATTTTATTTTTAATAAAGACATATGATGGAAACTAGGAATATTATAAGGATATTATTATTTCAAGAGCATGATGTTGAGATGATTTATAATAATGTATTTGAAAATATTACGGATGACTATTTATCTAAATTTTGTAATGTTTTTTAATAGAAAGAATATATCTATCAACCCATGAAATAAATCCACATGATGAGTTTTCGATATAATGTTAAGTGTTTTATTACATGTTTTTCTAATATTTTAAAAGAGTATATTATTGAAGTTTCGAATTAATTTTCTATGTAATTTATTTATCTTATTACTCATTAAAGAGGATAAATTTTAGATGATGATTACATATGTCATGATAGTATTTATCAAATAATATTCATATATATCTCTTATCATAATGTTCAACCCATATATAATATTTAAAACATTTACTTTTGGAGGACATATTAGTCCCCATTGAACTTATTGTAATGTACATGCTTTTAGATTATTTTAGGTCACCATTTTTAGATATTTTATTTAGGTTTTTATAGCTTAATAATTCCACTAATTCCAAGGAATGATTTTTAATATAAAAAAGTTGTATGAACATTCCATCTTATGGTATGATGGGTTATTTCTGGGGAATTGATTTCATGAGATAATTTCAATGTTAATTTAGATACAATTATATATTTTATGTTTTTCATTAATTATCTAGACGTGTATTATATATTCTTCTAAGAACATTTGATTCAAGAGTATTAAAAAGTGTTTTGAATGGAAATATATTTTCAATAATTGGATTTCCAATGCTAATAATCACTGATCAAGGGAATCACATCTATAAAATAACCATGGTACCTATTTTTATGAAATATAGAGTCTGTTAATGTGTTGGGACATCCTATCAACCATAATTACATGGAATGTATGATTATTAAAATAGAGGAAACAAATTAGAAAAAATATACATAAAAAAGTAATGATTAATTTTTCATACCATATTATTTTTCATTATAAATAAATAATTATAAAATTCCATTGGAATTAATAATTTAATAACTATGTATGGAAAATATTGTCAAATAAATGTTTAGTTATATCACATATCTATTTAGGCTACGATAACTTGTAACATGATTATGATTTCTTCTAAAAAGATTTTTTTTGATACAGTTGAATGAAAATGAAAATCAATATTCATACTCTATTTTATATATTAAAAAACCCAAAGCATTCTATTTCATAATTATTGTCACTAATTTGTTAATAGAAACAATGAAATTGGGGTATCTTGAATTTAGAAAAATAAATCTCCATGTATGTTTATTTACAAATTTCTTATTCCATTCATTTTTACTCATGTTTATCTATTAATTAATGTCTAGTTAAACGAACTACACTATGAAACAACATTAAGTGTAAATAAAATCATATTTATTAAATTTATAAATATTTTTCATTATAATATTATAATGGTGGTTCACTTTTAAGAAGAAAATTATAACAGAACACCATGTTCTATCTTTTTTCTGTTACTTTTCATTTATATATCCATTATTTCTTATGTGAAAACAATATTGAAAAATAAATATATAAAAAATATTAATTTTTGGGGAAGGAACAACTTTGTTATGGTATGTTTTATGTCTTAATTAGTAAATTTTTTTTGTTTAATTTTTTTCATTTTCGTTATCTTTATTCAGTTTTTTCCAAATGAAAATATGCGTTCTTTAGAAAACATGTAAAATTAAAATTCATACTACAATAATTTATTAAACCCATGTTAATTATTAACTACATAAAAAGTGTCCTATACCCATGGTACTATACATATTAGATAAAGAAACCATTGGTATAACCTATACTATCTCAATAGTTTGGCATGACCATTATGATCTGATGTTTGGAGAAGACCTATTCTAGATGTTTTAAAATATTATTGGGATAAATGACTGTGATAAGAAAATAATTGAAAATAATTGGAAAAAATCTTCCACAAATATAATGCATGGGAATTTCTCCCCTAATCTCATCAAGTTATAATCATGAACCATATAATCAATGTTGGTGTTCAACTATCATCCCAACCCACAAAGAAAAGATATCATATCTCTTATATATTTCATTTCATTATTCTAAAATATTACATTTGTGGGTTCCAAATCACCCATGTATTTTTTCAAGCATATATTTTATTTTTATTTTGATAAAAAAACACCCATTAAAAAACAATTTTCATGGAATATTTTTTTCTCATGATCCTATTGATTAAATTTTGATTTAGGCTTTCTTATTTTCATTTCATGTCTGTCTGGGAATGTTCAGACCAGTTTGATTCAATTTGGGTTCATTATATTCAATTTTGGAATTATTTATTATTGATTTTTCTCCATCATTATTGTTCAGTATGTTTCCAATTATATTATCATAATAGTTATAATTTAATTTTATGTTCATATAACTGCAACATTGTTAGATATTGAACCTCCCCTTTTATCATGAAAACATCAAAAAATTACTTTGAAATAATATTATGTCTATAAAACATATAAAACACCTAAGAAGACTTCTATTTTATTATAATTTGGGATCAAAAATAAATTTTTATATTTCATTCCATTAATAACTACAGAATAATATTGATATTAATTTTTATGATCCATTTAATCAATAATTTCTTAATTTTAGGCATTATATATTTCTGAACAATTCATCATACATTGGACCTCAAATTTTCTATGTGAAGATACTCTTTATCATTTTTCTGTAAGGAATAAAATGACATATTAAGATGTTAAAAAATATGAGAACATATCTTGGATCTACTGAATTGTAATTGACATTTTTCCGAAATGTTGACTTTTATACATTCACATTGAAAATCCTAGTTAAATAAAACTTGGAAATTATGAAACTCATCTCATGTCCACATCATCGATTCAAATATTAACTAATGGGTATAAAATAAATAATTATTTATTGATATTGGAAGCATGACATAATAATTATTTGATTTTAATTTTTATATTTGGAATAGAAATACTAGATACATGGTCATTATCTATTAGAGTAATAATAACTTGTTCTTTTCCCTTGCATTCCAATAATCTATAATGTAGTGATTATTTTCAATTATATATTTATATATTTCTTTATTTATAATTCATATTAATATTTATCTTATTTAAAATTCCATTATGTGGTATATAATAATGAAGAACATACTAAGAAATTGATTATATATAATATATTTTAAAGCATTATGTCTAATCATTATGGAATAAAAAATTATTTCTGGGATTTAGGATGGAATCTTCAATTACCATAGTAATAAAATGATTCAAATGGATAATTCAAATTCTAAACATTATAAAAAACTTAACATTTTTTACAGCTACTATGTTATAAAGACTCACTTGACAAAACAAACCACTGCTCCCCTCTCACATGACGATGTATTTATATAGATTGTAGTTTTACTCCTCAATGTGACATTTTATAAGGAATATAGACCATTATTCTAAAAAATAGAGTTTTTTACTAATGATCTATCACCTAGTACCATCCCCTCATGGTTTCCTCATAAATTACCTTCCATCAATCAATTTTAGAAATCAACACATTATAGAATTTAAATTATAAACATTTATCCATGCCTATATATAATGAAATTATTCCTCTAAAACGTGAAAATGATATAAATATTATTAATTTTATTTTAAAAAAAATACAATTATAATCAATTTCACTCATATGATATAATTCATATCAAAATAGAAACAACCCAAAAACTGATTAAATATATATTTAAATCATTTTTTATTAATTATTTTTTTAATCTAATGAAAAAAATACAACTCACATATTATAAAAAAATAATAGGACACAGAATAGAAAAAATAAGATCATGCTATCAAATAATGATCTCTATATATTGACATTGTCTAATTAAATCAAATGTATAGGTACAAACCACACCTTGTTATTTATATAAAACATATATTACCATATAATTTAAGGGTAAAAAATCATAGTAGATTACTTCATACAACAGTGGGAAATTAAAAATTCCCAACCACATAGTGATTCATTGTTAATATTTCAAAGTGTATGTATGAATATTGAACTAATTCCTAAAAATATATTATTTTATTATACAAAAATAAGACATATTGAATAAAAAATATACATGTTATGAAACATGTACATTATAATATTCAAGGAATTTAAATTTTATAACTTAATTTCTTATAAATATATCCATTCAATAGATTCTACAAAATAGAAGAAATATAATCTAATTACGACATAAATGGATTTTGTACCCTTCATGTTATATTGGAAACCATTTTCCCATTTCCATGGTTAACGAGAGGTATTAAATTATCATAAAAATCAATAATGAATATATTTTTCTACCTAAATGAATGATAAAAATATCGACAAAAGTAATAGAATAACCACATATTGAGAAGGACACAATATCAATAGTTTTCTTCTCAGCGTATCCCTGTTGATATGTAATAATGATTTTATATTAGAATCCCAATTTCTAAACAATCATTAACTATTTTTATATTAAATTATTATGCATGGGTCTATTGTGACATTCCAATATATGCACCCAAGAACATCCTCAGAACATGATCTACATGAATAATTTTTTATCATATTGCAAATAAGGTTGTCTAATGAATTACTTACTATAATATTATTGATCTAACCGATCTCTACTATTATTCTTACTTGAATGGGGACAATGTAAGGGATGACTTTCTCAATTTTCTCCTTATTTATTAGTACGTTGACAAGATAATTCAATTCATATATCATGTTGACAAACTGATATTCTACTATAAAAGATAAATAAATAAATGTTGGTTAAGGTTTATGTTCGGGCATATGGGATGACCATTATAAAGAACCGAAGAAACAACAATTAAGGAGACATGTGTGTGTACAAATCATATATAATAATCATAAATAAATTCATGAAATATATACATTCAATTAATATATAACATATACTGATATTCATAAAAAATATTTATATATACATTGAACATATAGATGGAAAATATATAAGTTATATTCAGATATAGTACAAACATATGATATGTTTATAGATATAATATAAGTATATTATATTTATATACAGAGAAAAAGTATGTTGTATATATATAGTATAATACAAACAAATATATATATATAAGAATACATAAGTATGTCTGAATGAATATATATATAAATATATGCCAAAACACATATATTTGTATATTATAATGTATATGTACGGTAGATTACTTATATATATATGCATGTTTTAAGCATTTAATATATATATATATCGTTTTAATGAATACATATGAATGTATAGAATAATCCCTATATATTGTTTACTAAATATGTGGATTTCATATATGTATTGGATATTAGTATATAATAGAATACATATTTTTATTATATATATATTTGTGAAAATTATTAAAACCTATAATCATAGAATGTATCAGTGGAATGTAATATAAGTGTGTTTAATAATAACAATGAATATTAGAGAAAAAATTATTAATGAAGCTTGTTTTTAATACCTGAATCCAACTAGAAGTAATTTCACTTCTTTAGAATTCATAAACAAAAAAAGTAGCCCCTCCCACATGAAATGTATAGAACTGAAATATTATCTAGAAAAATATTTATAAAAAAACGAACATAATATTAACAGAATAGTAAATTCTATATTAGTTTATTCACTACATAGTAATATAGGGACTGAATAACATTTCAACCTTGCAAAAAAAATTGGATTTCATGTTCATATCTTTAAAGTATTATAGTAAGTATATGAAATCTTGGATTTCTAATAGTTCCATCTTCATTGAAAGTAAATAAGATTTTTTATCTACGGAATGTTCATCCATCCGTAATTATTGAGTGAATTATTATTTTTGAATGCATACTACAGAAAAAAAAATTAATATATCATGATTGACTAAAAATAAATGGTGTCTCAAAATATCCCATGTAAAATATATCCATGTCCAAATTAGAGTATAATTGGATGAAGGTAGGTTTTTAGTGAATAAATATGAAGTGTTCTGTTTAAAAATGGAAATATATGATTATGAAAAGTATTAGGTAGAAGATTGAATGGAATGACAAACTAATATTTTTAATTGTACATTTTGATCCCCTATTTAAGTGGGCTACTTCAACTAAAAAAATAAATAAAAAATAACTAAAATATATATGTTTTATAGAAGTTGGAATAAAATATGAATATGAGTATTATATAAAAATATAATGTGGAAAAAGTAGAAAACGTATAAGTATGTATGTATTTTCTAAAAGTGTTGATGTAAGGTATATGTATGTTCTGAAAGAATTCAAAATTGTGTGTTACTGTCTATTTATATTTTATTGGTATGTGTGTGTTGGTTCAAGTCACATTTATCATGATAAATCTGTTTATATTGGGTATCAAAATTAAAAAGCATATAAAAATTTTATAATGTGAAATTTTTTGAAAAAACAATAAAAGAAAAAATAAATATTATTAATACATTTCAATTTTTATATATTTATATTTAAAATCCTAGTATAAAAAATGAGGATATAATTCAAATAATATAATTTCATCTTCATCAAATCATATATTAAATGGTAGATATAAAATTAATAATGATATTTTGGTATTGGAAGCACAACATAAAAATCAAATGATATGAATTTCATATATGGAGTATAGATTCTTGAAACTGGGACATTCACCATTAGAATTATTAATATTTGATAATGGGGTAAATCAAGTGGATGATTAGATTAATCATAAAAACATTATATTATATGTACACATATTACTATAAATAAAAAATAATGGCTCATATAAATTCTCAATTCATTCAATTGTTGATGAATCATTGATTCCAATTGGCTCTTCTAAGGGAGACTAATGTCTTTTTCATTTTTTTCAGATGAATAAAAAACATATCTTGTCTTAGATACATTTTATCCATAATAGTTATCTTATATTATAGATTTAAACTAATAAAAGTCAATCAAAAAAACTATAATTGAAAATATTCGAACTAAACGAATCCAAAATGATTCAACATCAATAGAACCATGTTGTACAAAAATGAACCAAACCATATAAACCAACACCATAACAATCCAAATTGGATTTATTTGAACCAAAAATAATAAATGATTTCGTATAAATGAAAAATAAGTAATTTTAACCAAACAAAACTTCATTGAAACAAACTATCTTATATTTGAATACAAGAAATTCAACCAAACCATTTTCACATGAACATATGATACACAACCATAATCAAATCAAACCAGAACAAATGAATTATAATTGACCTAACAAAACATAACAAAAATAGAATATATGTACACTTAATTAAATTAAATTCACATTAAAATAAACTAAAATAATGAAGATGAACCTAAACAAGACCAAATTAAAGGTGAGTGTCATTAATGAACCTATATGAAGGAACTTTATGTCACATCAATTTATTCACTTAATTATATCTCTTTTTAATAACACCCCAATGTATTTCAATTTTGTAAGTGTAATTATCAAAATTAAATCATTTAACCTTGATTGATTTGGTAAATTATTCGATTCAACACCATATATATCATTATAAAATATATAACTGATTAAATTAAAAAAGGCTCAATTGAACTATAAAGGGAGACCACATATATCCTAATCAATATAAAAACATGTATAATTATATAGTGGTAGGATTTAAGGACTACTTGTCATATAAAAAATCAATTTCATCTTCAATCACCACTTGTTCATTGCTTTGTGGGCCAATATATGTGTACTGGTTATTTAGCTCAAACATGGGGCCCTATCTCATGACAATAACTGCTAAAAAATTATAACATTTTATGAAAACTAATTGAATTTTTTAAATTTTTATATATACTGATTAAGTCATCGAGGGAATGAACTATATAGAATATGAGTACAATGAAATATTAATTTTACATACAATAATTAGTTGAATTTGAATAAAATTTTATAAAAACTGAAAAGAATAAGAGATAAAGTAAAATTGAAAATTATGAACCCATTTTTGGTAGTATTATGTATTATAACTCATTGATATAGTTCAATTCAATATCATTGTTTTAAATTTATATAATATTTCGATTTATATTTTTATATACCATTTTTCATTAATATTCTGATTCACATATAGAGAATTGTGTTAGTTATGGTGTCATCTCCACTAACCAATTGTCATTTTCGTAAATATATTTTTGATTTAAATTAAATATTGTTTCCTTTGTTTTATAAAATATCATATAATAATTTCTTACAGAATGGTTAGAAGTTGGATGTATGGAACAAATCAGATCTCAAGATATTATTAAAAACATGTTTTATATATTTCTATTTTTTTCATTAACAATTATTTAGATAGTGGTCACATACACTTCCCATGTTATAATTGAGATAGGATTATTTAGTTGAGTCATTAATAATTTATCCAAAATAAAAAAAATATGGATTAAAAACATTTATATGTGGTGTCCAAATGAGGATATAATTTAATATCAAAATTGTTATGATCCAAATAAGAGGTATAGACTAGAGAGTCGATTCGATGAATGGATTCCATTAAAAAATAATCATAATAAATAAGGGATTCCAACTTATGAAAAAATTTCTAATTGCACTCATGATGCATATAATGTAAATGATAATGATGATCGGGTGAATTTATTGATTGATGATTGTATAACACTAATTTATAAGTAATGTGGAAAAATGGAAAAGTTGGATTTTAAAAATAATGATATTATTATGGGAGAATGAAGGATAATGAGGATATGGTTCATATTGTAGGTGGATTATCATTGTAGAAATTTGATTCTTGATATCTTGATTCCATAGATGACATGTGTATGTTAAGGGTGGGTATTTTATTTCACGTTTTAATCTATTTTGGATGATTTTTTCTTTTAATAGAACATATCCAGTTTTCATACACATTTATGCCCTTCTTCCGTGGATGTGTATGAAATAAACCTTCATATTAGTGAGTATACTATTATTTGTACCTTGTAATCCTTGAAAAGATATAACATTATACATATAAACTTTAATAAAATAATTGAATTGATTTTATATGGTTGGTGTGCACATATACTATGCATGTTTGAAAGTTATATTTCCTGTGTGTGTTGTTCTTTTGTGGATGATAAATGACTTTCCCAATTATAAGATGATGTGAGGATGAAGGTAAAAGAGGAAACTGTCATTTGAAATTTTTATGAAGAAAACATGAACAAAAAGATTTAAATATCATGGTATTTTCTGTTTAATGAGATAACTAATATTTTTTGCAATGGTCCATCCATATAGATAAAATCTTCAATAGTATAACAACACCCCAGAGTCCAAAAATACGTTTTAGTTATTTTATTGAAATGTAATGATCAATGAGTTGGAAGATTTTAGTTTTTCATTTATAAGGGTAAGATGAAATCTAGAATGAAGAAGAATTCTTCAATTGATGTGAAATACTATTGGAAGAAGAAATTATATTCATTTAGTTTCATTATTTTTCTAAAACAAATTTGACACCATTTCTTAGATGCAATTCACATTAAATGTAATATATATTAAATGTTTTATTTTATACATTAAAATTTAAAGGGAAAACAACATATGATTTTCGATCATAGTGTGACTTGGTGGATTGGGGAATAAGACCAAAATTTGATCATCTGGGTATCAGTTAAAATAAATGGAAATTTTTTTGTGGTTCTTATGCGATTAAACTCATTGAAAAATTCCAATTTCTATAATTTTTTGACTGTTAATGATCCTAATGAATATTCGTGAATCATATAAAAAATATTCAATAAAAGGTTGTTGAAGATGATATATTTTAAGACTTGTGATTATCTCCCCTTTTGTATTAATTTGTTATAATAGTGATTTTTCATCAAGAATATAGTATATATAGGGTTTTAGTAATTTAGTTGTTAATTTTTGTAGATATACTTGTGCTATGATGTTGCCCAATTTTTTATTACAACAAATATTGTTAGAGGAACCAATAATTCTTTTAGTAAGAGAAAATATATCATTTGTAATTTTTTAATACATATTATATATAAATTTCAAAATTATAACATAAGTACTTCTTTGATGACCTATTTATTTTATTTATATGTATCTAACTGAAAGGATAATATTCAGTGTGATTTCTAATATTCCGAACATATATCATCGTGAATATTCTACAGTGAAAGGTTACATTGATGTAGAATGTATAGATTTCTATACAATGTATTTTTATTATGTGAGTTCAAGGAAGAACATACCCATTAGAAATGAAGAATTATAATTTGAGAAAATGTATATCAGTTTTCCCCCTCTTCCCCAAATTGGGGGGATTTCCAAACCCTATATGATGTTGACATTAAGACTTTATGAGTAGTAGCTGGAACATCACACATTTTTGTATACAATCGATTAATTGATGAATAAATTAAGTATGTAAATTAAACATGAATTGCATATCACTTTTCAGGTAATTTTTTATAATTGTTTACAAAAATATAATTTTTTTATTAGGGAATAAGGACGTGTGATAAATAGAAATCATAGTTTTTTTGATTGATTAGAATAAATAAATTCTATTGAAAAGTGTTTTATTCCAAGTTGAAATTTCTGGTAGAATATTTATTGTAATAAATTAATAAAATAAATTTTTAATTAAATTTAATATTCAATTTAATTTCAGGTTATTAGTTTCCCTACTAACTATTTCTCTGAGTAAATAAGGGCTTTGTATTTTCACCTTAAATCCATGGATCATGAATGTATATCAATTATTTTTAATGGGTCCAAATTTATTATAAATGAATGCTTAATGATCAAGAGAAAACAACATGGTTGTTTTATTATAACTACCATAATAGACTATTATTCTAGTGCATTAGATAGTTGTGGTTAGTTTTAAAATGTATGATATTATGGAAAAATTGATAAAATTCAAATATTGGATTATTATTTAAATGGTGAAGTTACAATGATAAAATCTTGTGTTTTGAATCAATTATAACGAAGGAAATGTTTATTGATGATTAGGATTTCAAATTATTGACCTAACTCTAATTCTTACATATAATCAAGCATATATATTGGAATCAATGGTGAAAATGTTTTTTAGTGAATGATCATCAATGTTTCATCCACTAGGAAGAATAAACTATAGGGGTGAATCAAGGAATGGCTAATTAAAACAAAATCCACTTTTAATCTTGTTCTGTCATTAATCAAAATTCAATTCTCTCTTTCTCCCATAGAAATATATGAACAGAATGTAAATCATGCATGAGACACAATGTTTTTTAATTGGTTCACCAACTCCAGTAAACATCCAATGAAAATACAATGGCAATGTTCCACTTTACCAATTTGACTAAGGATTCTTCCAATAATTAATACAAATTTTAGGCTAGAAAATCTATGAAATGGCCCACTTCCTTAACAAATCATTATGGTCTTCTCACTGCATTATGAAGGGTCACTCCCTTTGCCTTTTTCTCTAGCTCACTTCTGGTTAAAAGAATCACATTATTCAACATACATTACTAAATGATATTGAAAGGGATCCTCTTGTAGTTTATGGAATTTTATGTCTTCTATTATCATTAATGAAATCCTCATCACTAATTGTTGATATATTCTTTGTTGAAGTCCTTTTTTCACTGGAAGATGAATGTATCTTTGCCCTGGGTGTACCAGGCAACACTAATTTTTATGCAAAACCATTAATGCGACTTGTGAATAATTTCATTCTTTTTAATGAAATAAAATTTTCATAATACACCTCTCTTACTAACGAACACATATTTTATGCACAATATCCTTCATTTATGCGCATCATTTTCTTTACAAACAAACACTTCTTTTATGTGCGAACATGTTGATTTCGTGCAACTCCCTTGAGTACTCAAATTTTGCGTGCCATAGATAGAATACATTATAAGAAAATTTCTACATTGAATTAGGGGACCACCTCAAATTTATAGGCAAACATGAACCCTAGTAAATGACCCTCCATGAGCACGCGATCTTATTCAAGTCTATAAAAACAACTCTTCTGCGCAAAACTGAATTTCGTGGACTACACCAATATTTTGCACACCTCATGAAATTGATAATTTCATGTTTATGATAATGAAACACCTCTTGAAAAAAAAATTTATATATCACACCATCCAAATATTTCATGTACCTTCATTTTCCAAAAACACATCCCTTTTTTATTTTTAGGCCATCATCATTTGGAAAATAATCGAAAATGACACCACCTTGTATCTGATAATTTTGTACTACCTCCAGATCATCCATTATATTTCAGAGGTTCTTCTATCAATAATATATTTTCAACAACATCTCTTGATATTGGGAAATCACCAGAGATTCTACTTTTTCATCAATCTAATTTTTTTATATTTTTGAATAAACTCAATATGGAGGTTGTTTTGTCAGCAAACACAATCTTCCCAAAAATACATCAATACTACATTGGGTTATTTTTTCCAATAACACCCAACTAGAATTTTTTTAATTATTGATGTACTACAAATGCGTAATTTATTAGATGGTGATTATTGAATTTACACCAAACCTTCTCCCATTAACCTCAATCAATTAATTTCATTTAACGAACCCAATAAATAAAAAATAGAGAACATTGTGAATATGATTTTATGGTGGAAAATATATATGATCATCCATATATGTTCTCATCTATTTCTATTTAGGATGAAAATATTTGCAATGGTTAGTACACAAAATGTTTTTTATAATTGATTAAACGTAATTTTTAATCAAATCGACTTTTATATAATATTTTAATTAATACAGGTCAAAATTTTTTTTGAGTTTGAATTTTTAATATTGAATTGAAATATATTATAATTTATAGAACCATAGAAAATAAAACAACAAAATTTTAAAAGGAAAAAATTTGTATTGAATTGAATCAAATAAAAATAACTAAACTACAAATATTGAGAATTGAAAATAATAACCTAACCAAAAATATGGAAAATGACATAACCCAATATATGAACCAAATTACCTATGATAAATTAAAAAAGTCAAATTAACAAATCAACTGACCAAAATCAAACAAATAAACTAACAAACATAGAAATGGATTATATTAAATATTGATGAAAACCATATCATACCCATTCTAAATATGATAATTTAAATGTATTTGTTTTTCTATTACTTGTAATTGATATTTCTAAATTATTCCCATTAAATATATAATCCATTTTTTATATCACAATGTATTCAAAATTAGGTTTGAAAATTGGTATTCCTCTATTATGTCATGTCACATCTTCTTTATTGTTTGGATTATACTTTTGTTATCGATTTCCAATTAATTACATATTTGGCATAAAATAGAAGAAATAAAAATATTGATGCTCTATGAAGGAAAATAATGAAAAAATAGTCATCTAATGAGAGAGATGTGAATACATCATTTTGTTCATGTTGTGAGTATTTTATTACAAAAAAAAATTATGTTACTAATTTTGTTATTAACTTTTAATGAGGATCCACCACATAGTGGAAAATTATTCCCTTAATATCATATTTTTACCACTATTGTTTCAAACTATATTAGGTGGATTTACATGTTATACGTGCACCACTTGGCCTACCTGATCACACTTTGTCCTATCCGTAGACATATCATATATCTCACCTTATGATCCCATAATGTCATTAGAGATACACAATATATTAAGGATATATATTATTGCACCACCATTCTCGCATGATCATGGACTATAGTAACCTCATCTAACGATGTATCAAACCCCCCCTAAATATTATGAATTTTCTAAGACTTATCTCCCCTCTTCATTTAATTATACTTAATTATACCAAATCATCATCATTTTTGTTACACTGCCTTTTATATTGACACATTTTTGCCTCAAAAGTATACATTGGTTCAAAAAATTTATGTACAGGTAGATGTCCCTCCAATGTGAATGGATCTATTGACAACCATAGATCCTGAACTATCATATATATATTTACATAACAATATGATTTTTTAAATAATTTATTTTCCTTATATGATGTATTGATATAACATATGTATTTTTCATTAATAGATGGATCATTAGGGAGGTGGTCTGGGAATACATGAATTTGTGTAGTGTGGAAACACAACACATGGATGATGGTGTAGTACAATGAGTAAAACCAATTTATTAGAACAAATGGTGAGAATATAGTGGATTTATGAGGATAATTTCCCAATAAATTGTCATCATTCTTATTAGGCCACTATCATGGAGAAAACCTCCAAATGGAAAAAATTTTAATGCATGGACAAAAATATGGGCAACACAATTCATTGGATTCAATGTAATATTATTATTTTATTTATATAAATTTAAATTTTTGTATAAATACAGTATTATTTTCTCGATGGTGATGCCATGAGGACATCACAACACATGGACTTAGGTCAGTCATGGATGGAATATAATCACGAGTTATGTATAGTATGGTGTTCTATAGTTATTATGGATGTAGAGGGTAAAAATATCATGAATGAGTGTTCTGTGGGATATTATTAGGAAATGATTTCTCATTAGACAAGTATCAAGTTCATGGTATTAATCAAATATGATGTTTTTAATGAAAATTAATTTGATTTGTATTTAATTTATTTTATTATCGAAAACAAATACGAATCACAATGAATATATAAAAAACAAGTATGGTTTAAAATAAATCCACACTTTGGGATGGACCATTATTGAAAACTATGAGAGGATGCTTGTATTACACTAACTAAAAATTAACTTTTATTAGATATAAATGAAACAAAAAAAACACAATGAACAATCGACAAGGACGATGAGGCCTAATGTAATGCATTACAAGAGTGAGATAAATAATTATTTGTTATAAAAAACACTCATTTATAAATTTTCTTCTTGATTTTCACCATCTGTTTTCCCCCCATATTTTTTTCCATTACAAATCCATCTTGATAAAAGATAATTTATACATTAGTTTTTCATTAAAATAATTTAGTGTGTACTAAAATTACAAAATTATTATTGTTATGTCTGTGAGAATTCCAAAAACCAATTCAGGGATTGATAATCTCATTAAATTTACTTCATTTTAAAATGTACTATGTCAATTAAGGTTGACTGAATAATGAAATAATTTTTTTTAGTTCATGATGATTTCTATACTAGTCTCTTACCCATGTGACATATACATGGAATTAATTAATTCATATAATGAACATATAATGAAGGGAATAATTTAAATAATTTGAATGGTGAGAATAAAAGTAGTGTGTTGTATAAATTGGATCACAATCACTTATAAATAGATTAATTACATAGTATAAAAACATAAAATGATAATTTAAAAAACTAAATAAAGACATTAAAAACATAGGTAAAAAGAAGATCATTTTTACCCCTCCAATCAAAAACAAATCATTTAGTAATGAATGGAGATAAATAATTAAAGTTCATGGAAGCCAAATTTTGATGAAATATGAATGAGAAATCCACCATTAATATTAAATTAAAATTTATAAAAGAAATTATATTAGAAAATATGAATACCTATATTATAATTTGTTGGATATAAATAAAATTAATGTTAAAAATGTAAAATATATATAGGTATTAGTGGATTCAATAGAGTTTAGAATACATTTGTCAGTGCAAGGTAACTTTCCACAATATAAGCATGAAAAACCCGATGTTCCTATATTGTTGTAATCATCTATAATTTTCTCAAGATTTTATGTCTCTAAAATGTTATCTCAAATCTTGGTTGACATCAAATTAAATATTCCTTGGTAATGTATCATTTTTAGTGTTAAAAAGATGAATTTATTTTTAATATATATTGTTGTGGTGATAAATTTTATGATATAGAAATTCTATTAATTCTATCATGTGGTATAGTGGTTCTATTAATGATCTGGTTATTAATTGTTTCTCTATCTAAACACATTTCATTCCCTTATCGATGAGTCTTTAATTAAAATAATACTATTTTTTATATGAATCTTATCATATTAAATAACTTTAAATTTTATAACAACACTAAATAAATTTAAAATTTTTTAGACAGTGACATGAGAGATTCAAATATAGAATTTACTGAGTGAGAATAGTTATTGAATATCTGATTTAATCCTTACAGGATATCCCAATTTCCAAAAGATGTGTATTATTTGTCATGAAAGGTTCCCAATTACTTGAATTAATTATAAATGGAGAAAATTTACTAGGGGATAACTATGACTTAATACATATTGACAAATTTTATAGTGGTAAAATATCGACTATGAAGGATACAACCGAAATGAGTGTTGAGAATATTAATTCATAACTTGTACATCGATATTAGTATTTGGGTATGATTTATACATTAATCTTTTGGATTGGATCATTATGCATTGAGATATTCATGAAAAAAATCAATGTAATTCAAATAATACAGTAAGATGGGGTTCCGGGATTAAATAATTAAATCAAAAACTATCTGGAATTATTTATCAAGAGTTATAATATATTTAACACCCCATGTAAATGGTATGCATTGGTATTTGGGTATATAGATTTTTTCCAGAAGTAATGTTTTATAAATGATATATATTAATATTTATATAGTGAATGTAATATATTATTTAGTTTTATAAGGAAAAAATATAATATTTTCAATATAATTCCTCATATGATATGTTTTTCCTTTCAACCTCATTTAGAATTAATAAAAATTTGATTTATTTATTAAACATATTTATTAATAACCAATTTTAAAATATGGTTATCCTAATTCAATGTCATAGAAGAGGTAGTATATGAATATTTAAGGACATGTTCATTGAGTGAAATTCTATTTCCTGAGAAGAAAGAAAAAATATGGAGGAATAGTAAATGAACTAACATAATAATTACTTTTTATTATTAATTTGTTGGTTTTAATTTATAATATCTATTTTTTAACTGAGTTTTCTATTTATATTTTTAATAGTGTGAATTGGATACCATTATTTAGTATGAATCTGAAAATTTCTTCTAAATGATAACATACATCATGTTTTGGGAGATTAATACCATAGTAGAGCACACTAATTACCTGGGAAGAGTGTTGTTCTAATGATATATTGGACAAATTAATGTGTCAGTTATGGTAGAAAAAATTAAAAAAATCCAATGAACATGAATAATAATATTATGAAGAGACAGATGAAGACAAAAAAATGTTAATATAGAATCATGGAAGTAATCAATGGTGCAATGATGAATTTATGAAATTTGTATAAGTCTTATGTCCATCACTTGAACAAGATATTATCTTGTCATATGATGGGTATATATCTATGATGAATATCATATATATTTTACTAGGAAATGGTCCTATTGCTGGTTGGGATAATGACTTTCTTGGTTAATGTGATGGTGAGGATGAGGTTTAGAAAGAGGGTGTGGATGAAGGAGATGGTGAGGATGATAATGAGGATGAGGTCAAGGATGAGGATTAGGATGTGGATGATGTAGATGATAGTGATGGTGATGAGGGGGGATATTGATCTATTCCATTTTTGAATGACATTTATGAAATTTAATGTTTGATTATTTGTTCTGAATGAATATATGTGATGTTTTGAATGTGTGTTTTGACTTTTTGAATACATTAATTTGTTTCTTGTAATATAATTATTTGTATACTAGTTAGAGGTTTTTGTTTATATGGTATGGTGATGTTATGGCTTCTTATGGTCATTTTAGTAGGTTCTAATATTTTGTTTCAAGATCTCTATGTTTGTTTTCATGATCACTAGGAATGGTGGGGATGCTATAGTTATGGGAACATGGGGGTATATAACAATGTTTTCAAACCATTTAAATATCCTAATACCTATGAATAATCTATAATAATGGATATATATCAAAGACACCTGATCAATCATGTTGGTGTATACTTATACCAATAGTTCAAACCTTTTGTATAGGTGTGTAACAATGGTTTTGAACCCCTGGAACGGGTCTATTCAAATAGTTATATATAGACAATTACATTAATTTTTTTTAACTTACCCTAAAAAATATTTAACAAAAAACCATTGTTGTATTCATTTACCAACATTTATATATTCAATGGTTTGGGGAACTATTCATATAGGCTATACCAAATGTTCTCAAGCCTATACCTTCAGTTTTGAACAATTGTTATATGACGCGATTACAGTCATGCAGGAGGTATTTTTTCCCATGAAATTACATTTAAATGATTATCTAAAATGATAATTTTTTAGATTCTAAATATGAGGTTTATTACTAATGAAGAATATAATTTTGGAATATAATATTACAAATGAATTTTTTCAAATAACCTTACTTTGCGTCTTATTATCATTCCTTGACATTTTTTCATATTTACCTCATTATACGAGTGAACTAAACAATTCTTGTGGTAACCCTGATTTTATTTTGAATATAAAATTGGAATTATTTAAATCATTTTTTCAAAAAATCATTCCATAAATTCCTTGATTTTTAAATCCAATATTTCAAATGAATACTTTAATTGTTCCTACATTTACATGTAATAATTTTTATCCCCCAATTGAATTTAAATAGATTTATAGGATGCAACATTACATATCATTTATCACTAACTACATTAATATAGATGTCAGATAGTTGAATTATGGTGAAATCAAGTGTGTGGGATAATGGATGATGATATATTGAAAACAAAACATGACTGATGTGTAGGTATTGTATATTATTTAATTTTCTTATTCTGTTTTTAGAAAACCATATTATTAATATATGAGAATGATAAAATTTCCATTCAATGTTTGGATGACAGTTAACAACTACATAAATAAAATTTATATTTTATTATTTTCCCAAAAACCAAGATTTGGAAGAAAAATATATAACTTAATAAAATATTAAAAATTCGACAATGTTGGGGAGAAGAAACATACTCATTGATTTTAAAAATTCAAAATTTTTGGGTTCCATGATAAAATAAATATATTATTTAGGGTTTTATATTCAAAAGGGAAGTAAATAGGGATATTTAATTGACCATAAGAAAATTTTCATTCATTTATCATCATTTATAACACGGACATCCATATATTTCGATAATAGATTATATATATGAATCCTTCTAATATTTAGTCTTAAAAAACCATTAAAATGTAATCATGGTGAACAGAAGATTATAACTCAATTTTGTTGAAAATTATTAATTTATTAATACCATGGTGACCATTTCATTCATGTATATTAAATAAATTTGAATAATTTGAATTCCAAATTTGGTTCATAATGAATAATTTAAGTGATTTGACTGTTTTGGGTTTGAGAGAAGATTAATAAATTGTTTAAAATTTAATGAGAAGAATTGATAATTTTAAATAAAAGTGTTTTTTGGAATGATTATTTATGTTATTTATTTTAAGATAGTGTATCAAATGGTAATTTTTATTTTATTTGAATTGGTATTATTTACCATGAATAATTATTCAAGATTCCATGTATTAATGGTGAGCGATGTAATTGATCTTCAATATTCCTTTATCCTACCATTAATATGAGAGAATAAATTGAAACAATTTTTACATTTTAAATATAATCTTTTCATTTACATAATCTAAAAAATATATTTTATTAAATATTAAATAATACATAGATAATTATATTTATATGATTTTACCCATTTGTAAATATTATATTACAAACTATGATTACATTGGAATGTGTTTATAATTTCCATTGGTTTCCAATGTATATTCTAGAAAACCATTGATTTAAAAAGATTAAATAAATAATTTTGGAAATTTTATTGATCCATGCATGGTAAATCATCTATATATCCATTAGTGTATGACATTAAGAGATTTAAAAACATATATGGACTTCTAAGACGTCAACTTATAAGAATTAAGCTTTATTATCTTCACAATTGAGTATTTTTAATTGAATATTTAGCATTGTGGTCACCCAAAATTTTATCTCTTACTACATTGGTGAAAAATCATCAGCATTGGAACCATCTACAATAGTGAATGAAGATTCACACTCATAGTAAGACGATGCCCTATGGACTACATTGGAATTAATGCCCCATATCAGAGTCAACTTGGTGTAATATATCGAATTAAATGTGCTAAAATATTTTGAGAATCACTTATTTCAATAGAATTAATGATACATTGTTTTTTATTAACATGTAGAATATGAAGATAGGGGTTATTCAAAACTGGACTACAGTGAGGATCATAAGAGTTTGAATAGATCAAATGGAAGGAAATATGCTTTTTGAAATGATACATAGTTATATATTTGGGGAAAATTCTAATTTTTAGATTATATCCTACTTTTGTTTTATAATAACATTATATCCATAACTACATTAATTCATGTGGGATCAAAATTATAGAAGCTGATTTATCCCAGGATGTCTAAACTCCATTTTAGTAATTGGTTGTGGATATCCATTGACATCATATTTTGAGTCTATTTTTTCATTAGTATATATTTGAATTATTATGGATTTTATTTCAACTTGTCAAGAAGTTAGTTTTCTATTTTTATTTAGTCTTTATAATTTTTTATAATTTAACATAAGACACATAACTAAATGACGAGGTTCACACTATTTAAACATCTTAATTATGGACTTTCCATTGAGCAGAAGGATTTCATCCATTATTTTTTAATCAAATATTTTTGGGTATTTAGATGAAATTTCTATTATCAATATAATTTTTAGGGACATCATTATATAATATATATAATATGTATTTGTTGTTATTTATGTGTTCTTATGGTATTCATTATAGAATTAAATAATATAATTTCATAATACATGAAAGAAGAGGGTTTACAAAGTTTTGAAACTAGTCAATAATTGATGCATCCAAAACATGATTTTGAAATCAATTTTTAATTAAAATGTTATTCCAATTTGATTAAGAATACCCTTATAATGGGTCATCATTTTAATTTGATGAGTTTGACTTCTAATGATTATTAAATTTTTCTATTTTATATTATGTAGAAATAAAATATAAATTTTTATAAATAATTTGAATAAATAATTATAAAATAACATAATAAATTTTCAAATATTAGAATGATATTATTCTTCATTAATATTGGGTTTTACTAGGTTGAATTGTATTATCATAGTTTAGTGTTTTCAATATTAGATTTAAAAAAAATAAAATTGTGTTATAGGTAATTGAATCATTGGGAATAACCTATTAAAAATGATTTTGATTTATGTTTGATTCTCATTTGTAGATATTCCATTATTTTGATAATAATTTTTAATAAATAAATTAATTGATTAAATATAATATATATGAATTAAATTAATGAATAGGGGCATAATAGAACCTTGTCCAATGGTTGGACATCTCAGCTACAGATGGTTGAGCGTATAAGGAATATCGAATTCCATAAGAAACATGAACCCTATAAGATTTGTAAATTAAATGAAATTGATGATATATAGTTTGAAAAAACAAAGGTGACCATGATCTCACAGTATTTTGGTGAGATATGGATATAGAGTGATTGGAAAAAGTAGTACATGATGTGATCATTTGGTTCATTGGGATCATTGTCATTACTGAGGTGTTCATGGGGTGAGTGACCCTCCCTTATGTGAGATGTGGGTTTCTTGGAACTTATTCTATTTGTTGGAATTATTAATATGTTATTTGTGCAAGGATCGACTAGAAACAACATGGAACATGAGATGGGATTTTTGAATGTTATTTACACCAAACCCGGAGAGGTTTTGATGGGATTAAAATAATGAAATTAGACACGAGGTCCTCAATTTGTTTTGTTTCAACCTAAGAGAAATTAATTTATTATTTAAACCAATTTGGGGTGTACATATACTTTTTTGGGGGCTCCAAAGGGTTCCCAAGTGATATAACAATAATTATGTCGGTACGAACAAAAAGGGATAGTGATGAATCCAAGTGTCACATAAGAATGGAAATATATGATAAATTCATACCAATAAATCATATCTAGAGAATTTATGATGGGTTTTTAGAAAAAATATAATTAGACAACTATTTGTAATTGTGAGACACTGCTTCCCACTTTCAAATAGTAGGTTCTTATTAAGAATTTACATGTGACTCCTCATAATACACATTGGTTAATTAGATAGTATATTTTGGTTCATCCACACATTTGAATTGGGAATGGATTCCACTCTATGGATCTCTTATAAATGTACGATATATTCATAAATCCATAAAAAATCTCATTGTGTGACTGGTAAACCATATATGGATGGTTTACTAATTCTATGCAATGATGTGAACATTTTTATTAATTAGATGTTCTATGTCTTGTACATATTAAAAATTATTTTTAGTTTCTATTTTATTATGATTTAAAGACACATGGTTGGTCATATTAGAGATTAAAAAAATTCTAGAAATTAATTGGAATTAATGGTGTTGGAATAATATCCATAAAAGGGAAACATAAATATCCTTATAAATGGAAAAATAATTAGTTTTCATATGTGTATTTTATTGTAAACATTAAAAATTTTATGGTTATGTTACATGGATAAATCTCAATAATATTATTGTAATTTAGTATGAAAATATAGTAATTATGTGTCCATAGATGTTTGGTGTGGGACTTACACATTAAGGGACCTTTCTAGTTTACCTCGACTAGAATATGACCCAAAAATATATGTTAGTTTCACATATAATAATGTATTGTAATGTATGTGAGTAATTTGGATAGTAATAATATTTTCTATGGAGTAGAAGTATGGATTTTTTATGAATATCATATTATATTGTTCATATAGTGGTACTTAGAGGGAATATTGGTCTTTGGTTTTCCATAGATTGATGGATAATATGACACAATAATGGGAGTTTATAGTAAGAAAATACCAAGAAAATATGATTTTTAGTCTCATGGGGAATGTATTTATGTGTGCATAGATATATAAGAATAATATAGTTGGGATTAAAAAAATAGATATATATTTCGTTTATATCATATAGATATAGGAGTAAAATGCCACAAAGATTTAGTAACATTGTTTTTTGTCATGTAATATTACACAACCATGTAGATTAATTTCATGTTGTTAGGATTTGTTTTAATTTAACATCATAGAAATAAGAAATAGGTATCACTATTTAATGTCATGTTGATTGGAGGTATATATCATGAATAGTGTGGAAACATATGAATGTACATGTCTTATTCCTGTGAGGCTACTAGAATAAGTAATATTCATGTTTGGAATGAAATTATCATAGGCATTCTTGATTATTGTGAATACGTTCCATGATTTTATATACTTATATAATTAAAATATTTTGGAATATATATTAGATATTACTTGGAAATATTTTTTTTTCAAGTCCATAACAACATCGATCAGAACAATATTAGGTGTTATACCTAAGAGTGAAACATATCCTCCCATATTACTTTTTATTGGTTTGTAATATTCATAAAGGAGTTCCAATGTGATTTTTGGGATTAGAAGAGAATATGTGGGATTTATAGAAACATGGTATTCCACCATTGTTAGAGAGACTCAAACATCCATCATAAACCCATGCTGATCATATATGGGTAACGGTTAAATGGATTATGCTTCACATAAATGGGATGTCAAACTACAGTCCCTTTGACGGATAACCTATTCATTAATTGATTGTATGATTGAATATTAATTTTGAAACTTATCCTATAGATTTTATAAGTAGTAGATACATATTATATATGGTATTTATGATTGTAGGTGGGGAACACCCTCATGACTAAAGGCCTAATAATATGCACATGATGTATGTGGAGGTAATGGAATATTATTTTTCTCTAGGGTTTCATATCCAATGTACAATATTGGACATTTATTCATAACCAAAAATATGAATTTGGAGTAGGTGGGAACTTAGACACCCTAAATTATCCTAGTCTATATTGTTGACATGGGGGGAGGAGTCCCAATGTGGTAAAACACATAGTGGCCTACTTGGTGTGATAAGTACACATTGTAGATTGGTCCCTCTAGTATGTTGTCAAGAGGATCTGCATAGAAAATTTTATATTCCCGTCAATAATTTAATTTATGGTAAAGATGTCTATTATACATGGTTGTCTTTTAGAAGAATGGACTCTACATTGTATCATTGTGATAGGGGGTTAGCATAATCGATGAGGCCTAGTGTGGTAGCTATGTTGGAGAGAGTCGTTTTTTGGTGTGATTTGTTTAGACGAATATCATAATGATTATGCGTGTGGAGAGTTAGATAACATGAAATATATATTCTATTGGAATGTTATCCAACCCTTATTAAAGAATATTAATAGGGGAAATTTATTATTATACTTTTTCATTGAAAATTTCATTCTGAATAAATTATTAATTATCATTATCTTATAAGGCATTATCAATGTAATTTTTTAGGAGAGGGAATGTGGGGCTACTTATAGGAATTTTCAGTGAAAAATTATTTTCATCATTAGTGGTCTCAGGGTTTGTAAGGGGTTACCATGTTAATTTTTCTCCATGAATCCCCATGTCAGGTTCTTTTTAATAGACATAGCAGTTGTGGGAAATAGAATCATGGATTTTGAGAACAATTATTCTGGTGTATTGTTAATTATTAGTCAACTCAGTGGAAGGAGGCCATGAGGGGTCTAAATATTTCATTAAAGTATCTAATATGTGTACCGTTACTAGGTATGTACATATAAGTGGACCAGTGATGTATTTTCCCTTCATTGTATTTGTAAATCTATAGAAATCAATAAATTTCCCCTCCAATTTATGTTTGTAAATATAGTGATAGGTTCATTTTGTGGAAGTAAATTGAATCCCAAAAATATTACAACAAGGTCAATGGGAAGTTCTATGTATAATTTGGTGATGTGTAGGAATCATATAGAGGGAACATGATAGGTAGCTAAATAGTCAATATGTTTCTTATAAATCGGGAGAGACCCTCAATAAACATTGAATTTATTTCAAAGTGATTTTGATTTATCCTAAGTCAATGAACAAATCTTTTCATGACTCTGTCATCCACCTACATGAATATATGGCCTTCGTGTTCTCATTATGATGTGACATACCTTTGTGTGGTTATTAAACCATTCTCACATTCATGCAATGGATTTCAAATTATCCTAGATACGTGGTACAAATTGAATGTCCACATTATCATACAATGAATCACCTTAATGTAAATATGTTTTGACTTTTTTACTAGCCAAATTACACAAATATCATTGTTACCATGTGGTAAAATATACATAGAAACTTTTCATTAATTTTATATTGATTTTAAAAGGATAATTTATGAATTCAAATATAATCATTAAGAGTCATGGAATACAATATTTTCAATTATATAATTGAGATAAAATGGAGAGAATTTATTGATAGAGATATTTTGGAGGACCCATAATACCACAACATTTCTTAGAATTTATAGCTATTTGATTCTATCACTATTATTCACTGATACTATCATAATTTTCATAGATCAAAAATATAAATGTTTGGGATTGGAGGTTATATATTTATTTATATTCCCAGTCATAACAAACTATTATCCTTGATTATGTTCTCCTTGATTAAGGATTATATTTATAAGGCCCAGACTTAAACCTTACATAATCATGAGTTATTACAAGATTACACATTGAGGATCTTTTCAGGTTTAGAGTTTTAGAGAATTAGATCATAAAACTTGCATTACATTCCACATTTAAACAAAGTGGTTACATAAAAGATAGTATTCATTTTTCCCATCAACGGAAACATATTTAAAAATAAAGCATGGATTCTTCCTTGACACATCCTTGACACTATCATCATAAAATGTACCTTTCCCTTGACTTGTAAAAAACTTTTCAAAAAAAACATGTGATGAGCATAAAAAGCTCAGTAAGGGTTATAAAAATATCGAAAGGAAACATGAGTTAATATATACATAAGAATGAAATCATTCTTTACCCATAAAACATAGGCACTTTAACATACCTCATCAAATCATGAATAAATCATAGAAATCATAAGACATAAAAGGTAACTTGAGGAATTCATAAAATTATTACGTAGGTAGTAACCCTCTTAGTTACGTTTGGAATACCCACCATAGTATATTCCCTAAATCTCTTCGGAGAAACCATAACGTCTTACTCTTTCGCGTTACCCAATGCATTGGAGAGCTATATCGGGCTCACATGCCATTAGTTTATCACGGAACAACCCGTCTTCATAACAATGCCCAAGAACCATAATGTAATCATATCACATAAAACATGCATAAAGGAAACATTACATTTCAACATTTCAATCACAAGATATCAATAAAAAAAATTGATATAAAAAACCTTATGAAAACCATTTTCAATACCAAAATAAATGAAAAGTAAAACATGGTATTTATGTTTCTTTTAAAAAGAAGGTATGTCTTGTAGAGGAACCCGAAACTCAAATAATGGTCACGGCGGCAGAGAAGTCATTGTCACCTCAAACGTATGACAAAAACATTTCCTTTTTTCATTTTGTAAAATTCTTCGTATAACAAAGATTGTTTTTGGATAAACGTAAAGGTCAAAGGGGTTTATACACTGTATAAAATAAAGTTGTGTATAAAACAAAATATGACTCAATGAAAAGAGATTGAGACAAAGTCCCTTACATAGAGGGTATCCTTTGTTTAAGGACAAATCAATTACATAATTATGTGTGACAAACGAATGCACCAAATATAATTGGATTTTAAGTGTAAAACAATCAGAGGTTATTCAAACATATTCATAGAATGACATATTCAAGGAGTAAATGTTTATCCCAAAGAATCAAATTTGGGTTAAGAAGTCCCCTTGCAAATATTTGACAGCCTAACGTCATCACTACAAAATTCAGAAAATGGGTTGATGAGAGATAAAAAGGGTATATCATCACATGGACATAAAATTTAAATCAATAAGGATATATAAGAACATATCCCAACATAATAGTATGTCAATTAAAAGACATAACAAAAGAAGTCTTTTAAAAAGAGGAGGGTGAAAGGTTCCCTTACCGACATGGGTATCTTTCGAAACATACACCTCCTGAATGAAGGACAATACAACATTAATGTAAATACTCATAAATGAAAGTATATTACACAATGAGTAAAATAATGGGCAGTACATACACCACTCAATGGAAATTGTGGAAAATGTATCATAAATCTCACGGGAATAAAATTGAGATGAAAAATCTCTTACGAAAAATCGGCAGCCTAACGACACCACATAAACTTCCAAAATGGATTGATGAGAGGAAATAGGGTCTCTAATCATATCAACATAAAGTTTACATAAAGAGGAATATAAAATAAAATCCCCCATCATAACAAAGAGGATCTTAAAAGAAGTGACATAAATGAGAGTACTTAAAAAAAGAGAGAGGTTAGATCTCTTACGAAAATTCCGCAGCCTAACGGCACCACTCAAAACATCCAAAATGGATTGATGAGAGAAAATAGGGTCTCTAACCATATGAATATAAAAATTATAGTAGGAGTAATATAAACGAACATCCCAATCATAATAAATATGATCTTAAATGAAATTACATAAACGAGTGTACTTAAAACGAAAGAGAGGAGTAGGATCCCTTACCTCAAGTCCAACTTGTCTTGTTCGTTTCATTATATTCCTAAATAATATACTTTGGTCAGTTTATATTTGCTTAAGGACCTCATATAAAGATTATTATTCAGTTCATATTACATATTTTAATGTTATAATAATTGGTTAATAATATGAGTTCATATCAGACGTTTTTGTTGATGTTTGGTACAAGAGTCAAAAATTGAACCTAATGAAAAATAATTTTCCATGTAGTTTTAGGTAAATCATATCCAGAATAGTATTTATGTTTTAAATATCATATATATCCATATATATTCATTTTATACTATTCCATAAAATTTGGAGTTAAAAAATTAAAAGCATCATTCATGGAGACTGTAGGCCATCCGTACGCATGAACGCTACTTTCATTTTTTTGTCATATTAATGGAATTAAAACAAAATGAGAGATATATATATATATATGTTATAATTACAGAATGATATCCATAATTTATATTTAATATATTACATATATATCCATTATATATATGTACTTATAATAGTACATAACATTTTGAGATAAGAAATGAAATGTACCATTCATGGAGACAGTAAGCCGTACATACGCATGAACACTACTTCCATTTCTATTTCATACTTAATGGAATAAAAACATAATTATACATAATAGTATTTTAATTCTAGTATGGTATCATATATAATATCATTAAATATATCCTTTATACGTACCACATATGGTATTAACGATTCAAATCACTTTGAGGGGGCGGTAGTCCGCACATCCTTAAATGAAGATATCGTGTTGACCCATAATGGAAACCATAAAGGTATGCCATAAATAAAAAATACAGAAGCTTAAGTATAACATAAACATATTATATATCATATATAAATATAGTGTCATCTTAATGGACACCTTTTATGGTGTTAGATGAATGTTGAACAATCATCGTTTCGTGAGGCAGAAATTCACCATCCACAAGAAACAGTATGTTCTTTAACCATTAGATGTAGGTGTGTGTAAGTTTAGCTATAATCCTTTTTATAAAAACATCGTAGTATATTTATGATACTGTATTTGTTACAAAATAAATGAATAAAAAGAGTTTATGGGGTTGGAGAAGAAAAATAAAACAAAAAGACACAAGTGAAGACATTACCTTAAAATCGGGTAACTCCATTTGGTTTGAGCTCAATGGCTTCCTTGGGAAGAATTATGCCCAAAGTGAGGCTTCAAGGAGTTATAGAGGGATGTGGAGAGACAAAATGGGCAGGGGTTGGCCGATCCAAAGGCTTTGGAAGTGTGGGTAAGGAGGTATTGGTGGGTGCCTTTTATAAGAGGAGAGAGGGGCACTCTTCGAAAGTAAAAAAATACGATTATATATGAAATATTTTTATCTTTCAAATGACTATTTATAGTAAAAAATCTGACTTGTATAACCCCATTTAAAAATTGTTTTAGTAAAACAACTCATGTTTGTGTCATTTTCGTTTTAACATTAAATAAAAAGGTATTTATGTCATTTTCCAACCAAAGTGGCTCCATGGGGTCTCCAAGTTGACCCATGGATTTTCATGGTCGGACATGACTCATCCAATGAGGGTAGGACATGTTTCCAGGCCATTTCATATTATTAAAATAGTATTTTTACCTTAAACTACACTAATCACCTCTAATTGCGATTAATAACTTAATAAGTTACTATTCACCAAATAATTATTTTAACCCCATTGAACCACATATTACGTCTTAATAAAAATCATGTATGTCATATTTTTTAAATTCAAAACACAAAGGTGGAAAACTTTCATTTAAATGGAAAATCAGTTTTTATAAGTACCACTTAATGGTTTCACTATTCATCAAAAATTGAAGTTTTTCAGAAAATTACCAAAAATTCACACTAAGCTATATTTGAAATTCCGAATTAAAAAATGATGTCTATTTTACAAAATTCAAAACATATAAGTTTCATTAATTAATTTAATAATTAATTCCCGATGTCAAAACAAATAGCGTGTTTTTATGAAACAAAATGTATCAAAAGATTGACACTAGTTTAAGTCCGATTTCAAAGTGATATTAATTCCAAAGACCACTATTGGATTAAATGGTAAAAATATATTATAATTTAAATTTAAAACCAATTCAAAAGATAATCTAATAATATAAATAAATTAGATTAAAAAGAGGTTTTGAATTAAAATACAAAATTTTTCACTATTCATTAAAAATTGAACTTCATCGTAAAAATACCAAAAATTTACACAAAGTAAATTTTGATGTCCCGATTCTAAAGAAGAATTTTATTTTTTCAAATATAACACATAAAATTGTTAAAAACGGGATTTAAAAGAGGTTCTCCATCAAAAGGTGGTTAATCGACCTTTTAAAGAATATTAGAATGTTTATGCTTAAAATTGGATTCATTCGCATTTTTAATCCTCTAACATTTATTGTAAAAAGTAAAAATATTTGATAAACATATATAATCATTTTTTAGTTAGTTATGTTCATTCCTGCCATTACAACGGCTAGGCGTTAACTACTATTTAATATAATATTATTTTATTATTAGAGTGCAACGTAAGACTCCCAAGAAACTCGTTGTTGCGTATTGAGTACGCCATCAAGCATAGTGTCCCCTTTAAAGTAATATTAATATTTTATTCAAAAATAAGGATAAATATAAAAATTTCATATTCATTATTTCCCTGGGGTGTTACATCCTTCCCCCCTTTTGGGAATTGCATCCTTGCAATTTTAATATTGGGCTTGGAAACATCCTTGAATGTCACACATCAGAACAAGAGACGGTAAACCATCACATTAAAATAAAGAAAAATAAGTACAGAGGTCACCCATGTTAAGCCATACTAGGATTCCATGTAGGAAAACATGGACATGGAGGACAAAACATAGGGTAATTTTCTGATGGAGAGTGATAGAAATCATGTTCATGAGAAAGTTAACCACAAGAAAATCACAAACTTGTGATGGGTTAAACGGTATTCGATTCCCCGGTAGGAAAAGATAATAAACAACATTATTGTTTTAAGTTAATTTTTTTTGAGGAATTTATTCTTAAGGAAACATAATCACTTATCATGTTGACTTTCAACTTTTATTAGATTCCTTACACAAACTTATATTTTCTCCAAAAGACGAGTATTTAGGAAGACTTGTTCACATTAAGAGTACTATAATAAACATCTAGAAAATCACCTAATCCACAAAAGAGAACTATATACTTCCCATGTCTTTAGATTTTAATCAAAAACAAAACCAAAATGGTTAGTACAAGATTAGATAATCCAGAAAAGGATAAACCTTTATAAAAAGAAAATCTATTCTTAATCTCCGAAATTTGTCCAACAAAACCCAAATTTCAGCGAGGACCATTCTATAAACAATTGGTCCATAAAATTCTTCAAAGTAAACCAAACTAAGATTGAAACCCAAATATTTTAAGGATTCAGTCACATAGTCATCCAAGTTAAATTGTAACATTTATCTCCAAACAACATCAGTTTCTCTTAAAGTCTCGTATTTAAAAGTAATTAACCTAATCACATATCCTCCATGATAGGTTAATAAATTTCCATAGATAAACCAAAATAAACATACTCTTGATTACTAAAATCATATAACTAAAATGAATCAGTCAAACTAACCAGGGACTTCACGTAGTCCAGTAGTAGGCGAAAAATACTAGTCGCACTTTGGTTGTGGGTTCGATTCCCGCAGCTTTGTCCGACGCGATGGGTTGTCACATGGTCTGTGTGTTTTCCTTTTTCCAAAACTATATATTTCTTTAAACATTCCCCAAAACGAGATAAAATCTTCAAAAATGATCATAACATATTTTAACCTCAAGTTTATCTCATGCCTTTCATTTTCCATCAAAACATATAATAACCCATAATTACCTCAAAAGTAAGGATCATATAATCTCTAATGGTTACCTTTATAATTATTACCTGAACTTCCACATCGATTGGTCATCTCATACATGATGCATTAAATAAAATTCCAAGGTAAAATTAGTTGATCATGACTCCTTGATAGTTGGTTTAGGACAACCATGAGTTGCCTCATTGAATCCCCCATTTTATCTAGTATCTTAATCAGAGAACCACCACAGTTTCCTTCAAACCTATTGTCTCTTTGGTGCCTGCTAGATCTATCCATTCACTAAAAATAGAAATGTCAATGAGAGTATATCAACAAAACCATCATGTACTAATGAGGAAGGTAAACACTAATATATACTTACTCATTCACTTTATCTAAAACTAGGACTCTTTCTGAAATCCTAACCATTATGGTAATGTCACTTGTGCTTAGAGAATACCCTAACCTCTAAAGTTATTTAAACCGACCTTTGATACCAACTATAAGGCCCCAGCCTTAAACCTTACTTAATATTGAGTTATTACAAGATTACAAATTGAGGATCTTTTCAGGTTTAGATTTTTAGAGAATTAGATCATAAAACATTCATTACATTCCATATTTAAACAAAGTGGTTACATAAAAGATAGTATTCATTTTTTCCCATCAATGGAAACATATTTAAAAATAAAGCATGGATTATTTCTTGACACTTCCTTGACACTATCATCATAACATGTACCTTTCCCTTGAACTATGAAAAATATTTCAAAAAAACATGGGATGAGCATAAAAATATCAGTAAGGGTTATAAAAATATGGAAATGAAACATGAGTTCATATATACATAAGAATGAAATAATACATTACCCATAAATAATAGGAACATTAACATATCTCATCAAATCATGAATAAATCATAGAAATCATAAGACATAAAAGTAACTTGAGGCATTCATAACATTCTTACGCAGGGAGTAACCCTCTTAGTTACGTTTGGAATACCCACCACAGTATATTCCATAAATATCTTCAGAGAAAAATTAACGTTTCAGTCCTTCACGTTACCCAATGCATTGGAGAGCTATATCAGGATCACCCGCCCTTAGTTTATCACAGAACTACCCGTCTTCATAACAATGGCCTAGAAGCATAAAAATAATCATATCACATAAAACATGCATAAAGGAAACATAACATTTCCACATTTCAATCACAAGATATTAATAAAACACATTTATATAAAAAACCTTATGAAAACTATTTTCAATACCAAAATAAAAGAAAAGTAAAACATGGAATTTATTTTTCTTTTAAAAATATGGTATGGCTTGTAGTGGATGCCGAAACTCAAATAATGGTCACGGCGGCGAAGAAGTCATTGTCGCCGCATACATATGACAAAAACATTCCCTTTTGTCGTTTTGTAAAATGCTTCGTATAAAAAAGATTCCTTTTGGATAAACATAAAAGTCAAAGGGGATTATACACTGTATAAAAGAAAGTTGTGTATAAAACAAAATATTCCTCAATGAAAGGAGATTGAGACAAAGTCCCTTACAAAGACGATATCCTTGTTTTAAGGACAAATCAATTACATAATTATGTGTGACAAATGAATACACCAAATATAAGTGGATATTAAGTGTAAAAAAATCGAAGGTTATTCACACATATTCATAGAACGACATATTCAAGGAGTAAATGTTTATCCCAAAGAATCAAATTATGGTTAAGAAGATCCCTTGAAAAAATTTGACAGCTTAACGGCCTCACTACAAAATTTTGAAAATGAGTTGATGAGAGATAAAAAGGATATCTCATCACATGGACATAAAATTTAAATCAATAAGTATATAGAAGAACATATCCCAACATAATAGTATGTGAATTAAAAGTCATAACAAAATAAGTCTTTTAAAAAGAGGAGGCTGAAAGGTTCCCTTGCCGACATGGGTATCTTTCGAAACATACACCCCCTGAAAGAAAGACAATACAACATTGATGTAAATACTCATAAATGAAAGTATATTACACAATGAGTAAAATAATGGGTAGTACATATACCACTCAAAGGAAATTGTGGAAAATGTAGCATAAATCTCACAGGAATAAAAGTGAGATTAAATATCTCTTATGAAAACTCGGCAGCCTAACGACGCCACTTAAAACTTCCAAAATGGATTGATGAGATGAAATAGGTTCTATCATCATATCAACATAAAGTTTACAGAAAGAGCAATATAAAATAACATCCCCCATCATAACAAGTAGGAGCTTAAAAGAAGTGACATAAATGAGAGTACTTAAAAAAAGAGAGAGGTTAGATCTCTTACGAAACTTCGGCAGCCTAATGGCGCCACTCAAAACTTCCAAAATGGATTGATGAGAGAAAATAGGGTCTCTCACCATATGAATATAAAAATTATAGTAGGATTAATATAAAAGAACATCCAAATCATAATAAAGATGAACTTAAAAGGAATGACATAAATGAGTGTACTTAAAAAAAGAGATGAGTAGGATCCCTTACCTCAAGTCCAACTTGTCTTGTTCGTTTCTTTATATTCCTGAATAATAATATTTGGTCAATTTATAATTTCTTAAGAAACTCCTTTAAATATTATTATTCAGTTCATGTCACATATTTTAATGTTATAATAATTGGTTAATAATATGAGTTCATATCAGACGTTTTTGTTGATGTTTGGTACATGAGTCAAAATTTGAACTTGTTGGAAAATAATTTTCCATGTAGTTATAGGTACATCATATCCAGAATAGTATTGATATTTTAAATATCATATATATCCAATATATATTCATTTTATACTATTCCATAGCATTTGGAGTTAAAAAATTAAAAGCACCGTTCATGGAGATGGTAGGCCGTACGTACGCATGAACGCTACCTTCAATTTTTTGTCATATTAATGGAATTAAAACAAAATGAGATATATATATATATGTTATAATTACATAATGATATCCATAATTTATATGTAATATATTACATATATATCCATTATATATATGTACTTATAATAGTACATAACATTTTGAGATAATAAATGAAATGTATCGTTCATGGAGACGGTAAGCCGTACGTACGCATGAACGCTACTTCCATTTATATTTCATATTTAATAGAATTAAAACATAATTATACATAATAGTATTTTAATTCCAGTATGGTATCATATATAATATCATTTAATATATCCTTTATACATACCACATATGGTATTAACGAATCAAATCACTTTGAGGGGGCGGTAGTCCGCACTTCCATAAATGAAGATATCACGTTGACCCATAATGGAAACCAGAAAGGTATGCCATAAATGAAAAATACAGAAGTTTAAGAAAAACATAAACATATCATATATCATATATAAATATAGTGTCATCTTAATGGACACCTTTGAAGGTGTTAGAAAATGTTGAACAATCATCGTTTCGTGAGGCCGAAATTCGCCATCCACAGAAACTATATGTTCTTTAACCATTAGATGTAGGTGTGTGTGAGTGTAGCTAGAATCGTTCTTATAAAAACATACTAGTATATTTAAGAAACTGTATTTGTAACAAAATAAATGAATACAAAGAATTTTGGTGTTGGAGAAGAAAAATAAAACAAAAGGACAAAAGTAAAGACATTACCTTAAAATCGGGTAACTCCCTTTGGTTTGAGCTCAAAGGATTCATTGGGAAGACTTTTGCCCAAAGTGAGGCTTCAAGGAGTTAGATAGGGATGTGGTGAGACAAAATGGGCAGGGGTTGTCCGAGCCAAAGGCTTTGGAAGTGTGGGTAAGGAGGTAGAGGTGGGGGCCTTTTATAAGAGGAGAGGAGGGGCATTCTTGGAAAGCAAAGAAATGTTACGTTATTTTAGAACGAGTTTCGGATTTTAATGGTCCCACATTGATTTTTTTCAAGGTTAAGGTGATAAGGGTTCTCAATCCACCCATCCAATAGGTTTTGGACATGTGTATGTCTTATATTTTACATTATCTTTCCATTTTATTTAACTCATTAAATAATGAGGTCATCGCTGCATCATCATGATGTCATACATAATTTAACATAGATAATGTCTAAAAATTATAAAAATAATACTATGATTTAGGAAATCTTGGTATATTTCCAATGAATATTTATAGTAAAAAATATGACTTGTATAACCCAATTTAAAAATTGTTTTAGTAAAATAACTCATGTTTGTGTCATTTTAATTTTAACATTAAATAAAAAGTTATTTATGTCATTTTCCAACCAATGTGGCTCCATGGGGTACCCAAGATGACCCATGGATTGTCTTGGTCGGCCATGACTCATCAAATGAGGGTAGGACATGTGTCCAGGTCATTTCATATTATTAATACATTATTTTTACCTTAAACTACACTAATCAACTCTAATTGCGATTAAAAACTTAATAAGATACTATTCACCAAAAAAATTATTTTAATCCCATTGAACCAAATTTTACTTCTTCATGACAACCATGTATGTCGGATTTTTTAAATTCAAAACAAAAAGGTGTCAAAATTTCATAAAAACGAAAATCAGATTTTATAAGTACCACTTAGTAGTTTCACTATTCATCAAAAAACGATGTTTTTCAGAAAATTACCAAAAATTCACACTAAGCTATATTTGATATTCCGAATTCAAAAATTATGTCTATTTTACAAAATTTAAAACATATAAGTTGAATTAATTAATTTAATAATTAATTCCCGCTGTCAAAACAAATAGCGTGTTTTTATGAAACAAAATGTATCAAAAGATTGTCACTAGTTTAAGTCCGATATCAAAGTGAAATTAATTCCAACGACCACTATTGGATTAAATGGTAAAAATATATTCTAATTTAACTTTAAAACCAATTCATAAGATAATATAATTATATAAATAAATTAGATTAAAAAGAGGTTTTGGATTAAAATACCACATTTTTAACTATTCATTAAAAATTGAACTTCATCGGAAAAATACCAAAAATTTACACAAAGGAAATTTTGATGTCTCGATTCTAAAGAATAATTTTATTTTGTCAAATATAACACATAAAATTGTCAAAAAGTGGATTTAAAAGAGGTTCTCCATCAAAAGGCGGTTAATCGACCTTTTAAAAAATATTAGAATGTTTACGCTTAAAATTGGATTCATTCACATTTTTAATCCTCTAACATTTATTGTAAAAAGTAAAAATATTTGACCAACATATATAATCATTTTTTTAGTTAGTTATGTTCATTCTCACCATTACAACGGCTAGGCGATAACTACCATTTAAAATAATATTATTTTATTGTTAGAGTGCAACGTAAGATTCCCAAGAAACTCGTTGTTGCGTATTGGGTACGCCATAGAGCATAACGTCCCCTTTAAAGTAATATTAATATTTTATTCAAAAATAAGGATAAATATAATAATGTCATATTATTTATTTACCTGGGGTGTTACAATATGAATCTCTAAAATTAGATAACCTATCCGAGAGGTCCATTAGGACAGTTTATATATCTTATACAATTCCCCATCCACTATAGATGATATGGATTTCCACCAACAACCCAATATAAAAAAACATTCATCTCCCCCAAAAATATTATTACATTATCCAAATAAACATAGGAACTTAAAATGGGATTTATTCAGTAGAAAAAATTAAGATTAATTGGCTTTGGGACTTCTAGTTCAATCAAACTAGTGTAGAGTTCCTAGATCATATGTTAGAAGTTGGAACATTCAATTCAACATGTGTCTATAAAATTGGTTTGTATCAAGAAACAAAACTATTTTGAGGACTATTTAGTTAGTGGTGTTCATAAACCCACACATTTAATAAACCACATGTATAAGAAGGATTCTCTCTATATTATATCATGTTTTTATGGGGATTTATATACTTGTGAAATTATATGACAGATTAATTAATTAAAATAATATATCAATTATGAAAGATAAACATGTCACCTAGTAGGGGTTCTAAAATCAATAGAATAGTTAATATTTATAAGGGGACATTATATTTCTTCAATCAACCCATTTATGGAATGGATGGACATAATCCAACCACCATTAATATTCATGTAAGATTTTGTTTCTCTACGTATTTTCCTAGACAAAAGGTTATAAATGCATAGGATCAAACATTCATATTTTTTCAGAGTTTGATTATTCCTCTATTGGGGGGTTTAAATTCCAATAAATATGGATCCAATTTTTAGACAAGAGGGTGTATTGAGTATATTTTTGATATTATTTTTATTAATAACATGGATTCGTGATTCAGTTTTGGGGTTAGTAACTTAGTGATGGAATAATATTTTTTCTAATGAAATCCGTTGAATATAGTTGGGCATGTTATCACATGGATTTATCTTTTAGTGGGACACATACAAGTGGGTAGGACCTCATATAGAATTTCGGGTACATTATTTTTTTATAGATGTCTGTAAATATGCTTCTTGTTTTATGGATTATAAAACAACATGAAAATTTATCCATCAACATATCATTGAAAACATCCCAATATTTCTCATATCTCCAATAGTTCTATATGTAGTAACGACGTTGATGACATGGTGATGATTTATTTTAATTTTGTCCCTAATGTTTATAGTACTAAACTCTATAGAGTAGAGGTAGATGTTGGTAGTAACACTCTAGAATATAGCTAATTGTTTATATAATTTTATGAGGTTTTCTTAGTGTTATTAGTGATTAAACTAGCATTCTACATGTATAAATATCCAAATAAATATATTCCCAACCCATGTGAGTCTTTTATAGTGGAAAACATCAAATCCTTTAACTATTGTTATGTGACATTGGAATCCTAATATTATCCTCAATCTATGGATGATTATTTTGAATGAGTATACATACACCATGATCATGCTTACCCAATAAGACCATCAATGAATATATATTTGGATTAGGAAAAGAAATAATTTGATATATAAGCACATTGGGTTTTTGAATAGTCCATTATATTTGTCTAAAATACAATTTATTTTTATATTATACTTATTGATGAAAACATGATGATGAATTTTGAATTAGAGGGTCCCTATACGAAGTACTAAAAACATCATGAAAATATATCATTTATATGTTCAGATGTTTTCTTTGAAGTTCTAACAAAATGTGAGTGACTGTAGATGTTGAGAACACCGATTATAGTATATTTAATATTTTGATATCCCATAGTCTCTCTATAGAGAATAAATTCTCCAAAAAACAATGGATCATTACACTTGGTACTGGTTGATGAGTCATTTATACCAAACCAATGATCTATCTCATCCCTTGTTGAATTTTTTCTTGATTAAATACCTCTAAATTCTATTTATCGTAGTGTAGAACCAACAAATATTACCAAATATAACATTTTCCTGTAGTGAAAAATTACTAATGTATATACTATCATCATAAAGAACTACTTGGAACCCCTGGATTTAATGATAAAAAGTATTAAACAACTATTATATAGATTTTGTGGTTTTAGATTCAATTATCACAACCAACATGCTCTATTTTAGAAAACATAATCAATCATGATTAATTGGAAACCTAGTAAAGGTAATGAAACCTATTAATCTCTTAAAGTAATTATTTTACTGAACTATTAGATTCTAATAAGGAAATATTTATATAACTAATAATTATTTTCATCTTCTCTTATAAACATTGACTATATTACTCCCACAATATATCGATCATATATATAAATAATGTATAGATACTGGAATCCAACAAGATACTCAAAGATTTTAATTGAAGAAATTGAGAATTTGAATTCATATTGAAAAAATGAGTTCATTTAGTTAAAATAAATTAATCAAATGAGGGGCATCAAGGGATCTATCTATTTTCCCAATAAAAAATTTTTAAATTTTTTTAAAATGATTTCCAATTTTTTTTGATATATTATTAATTCCCTATTTTGGAAATATTTAATCCAAAAATTAGATTTAATTCCAATTTTTTAATGGAAATTGGCTTTTTTAATGAAAATCAAGAAAATACACACCCATCTTATGTCATGAGAAATGATGGAATCTATTAGAATAACTACCTTTAATGAGACAACAACCAATAGGAAATGGTCCCAAAATGGGGTAAAACGTAATTACCTCTCATATACTGATTTTTGTGTCTATGTAATCCATTTCAATGATACCTTCCCTGAATGTATGGACAACAGGTAAACATTGGTTGAAAAATATTCTAATATTCATCATATAATGACTTATATCTAAAGCTATTATATTCTCCCCTCGATGAAATTCCACTAAGAATGACTAAATATATTTGGAATAAAAAAATAATAATATAAAATTGCATACATTGAAATTTAAAAGTTATAATTACACATTCCTCATCAATAATATTATTATCTAGACAAAAAATTGAACTGGACCCCAAAATCATATAATGCCTATTTTCTCCCACCAGACTGATCATTCTCATCTCCCAATAAATATATGATCTACCTACCTAAATTATTATCCCTATGATGGGAGGAATAAATTTTATAATTTAACTACAATAAGAAGTTAAACAACTATATTACTACACATCTCTTGAAGTCTCATTCATATTGATGTAGAGAAAACCCCTACATTTATTTGTACCCCAATTTCTTCTAAAATATAATTAAACCAATCATGGAGGAATGGTAAATAATTACATTTTCTATATCTAGAGTTATTATTAATGTATGGTGGCACAAAATTGGTATCATGAAGCTAGTACCCCACTATACTTCCACACATTTTCATCCGTTAAATATTCTTTATTTTTCATTATAATAATAATAAACTGTAAATTACATGGGATATAATTTCACAAAGTATAAGGTTCCAACTGATACATTCTTCTACCTTCATGAACAATGTTCCAAAAAAATTTGGGATCTACGAACCCCTATAAACATGCATGAAAACATATTTTTATGGTCTATAAACTAAATGGATTATTACATATATAGAATTATGTTTAGGATTATGAAACTTACTGAAGAAATCTAGTTTTATGATGCAACAATGAATATTATATTTAAAACTAGGAAATCTAAAAGAATTTGGTTTCTTCTTCCTAATTCTCCTTCCAAAAATTAATTTCCATCCTAACCACTACCGACACAATTTTTTCCTTCAACCACTCTAAAAATATTAACATGAATTGTGTATGGATTGCAAATTCTTGGAACATCTTTCATAGTCCTTTTATTATTCCAAAAATATGTTTCTGATAAATTTTTCTCATAGGGAGTCCACATCAATAATGTTAAATTCCTATATCACCTATATTAATGATAAGAATACAAAATACTATGTTCAGTGATGCATCCTTCAATGATAGGCCTCACCATCAATTTCCATGATACCCATTGGCATCACCTAGATTCGTTTAAATCTCAACTGAATGAAATCTTGAATCTACTTTTTTTAATATTATTTTACCACTACTTAACTTTTATTTCCAATAAAATGTATCATGTGAAACATCCCATTGTTAGAGTCAAGATAAAGTAACCCATACAAAAATTTCACTATAATGAATAAAGGAAAATCAAATTTCGTAAACATTTGAATTTGTGATACTTCGTCATAGGGGAGGATCACATATTGTTATATTATAAATATCATCACTCTTCAATTGAGTTGTTCAATTTGGATTATACCTCTACATGAAATGGATATCAAATAGAATTTTTTAATTAAATAATCTAATTATTAACATTTTTTATGACCACAAAATTAATTTTGTATTCATTTAAGATGGATCATCTAGACTGATATATTATGTGAGAAATAATAGATGGACTCTCTAAAAGTTTCCATGGCCAAGTGAAATTTGATAAGAACATAACATTTCTAGGGTCATATTATGGATAGGATAAAACCCTTTTATTTTTTATTCATCACCCATTTTCTACCTAATTCATAAATTATAGAGACATAAAATTTAGGGTCTCTATTATTTTTACCATGATTTACTGTATTTTAACCTAACGATTTATATGGAATTTCAATTTTTTAAAATCAATTATCCCAAAATAACATGATTTGTATTACCATTGAGAGGAGTCTCAGATTTTATGTAGTCCTTCCTTTTCTTTTTCTCAAACTAGTGAGGCTTCTATATAATTATTTAGGATGAATATGTTTATGAAAATTTAAATAATATATCTAATGATTGTGGTCTAATATATTTGAATAAATTTTAGGTGGTTTGTATAAAAATATGAAAAATATATAAAAAGGATGTTAATGGAGACCATGGTGTTCCAAATATCTATAGCCTCAAGGAAATGAATATGTAGTTTATGAAAAATGATGTTTAATTTCCAAAAACCTTGATAACATATAATTGTTGTTTAATTAATTATATATCTAATAAATAATTTTTTTAAGGTGTATCTAGAAATGTAATCACAAACCCAGTAATGAATTAATGGTATATTAATAAGAATATAATATACTGAAAAGGGGAAATTTTATTTTATAGTCATGGAGCATATACCATTGTGTCATTCTGTTGATATTCTCATTATTAAGAACAAAACAATGATCATGAATGAGGTTTCACATATGTGATTTGACAGTGGTAATGTCGTATGAAGCTATAAAATCATGGATATTGAATATAAATGAATTATTATATTTTTAATTACATAAATCATAACACATATGTAACTAATAATCAATTATCATATGGAATATGTATTGTATGGATGATTTTAATCCCTTTTTGAATGTTGGGTTCTACTAAAATAGAGCCGAAGAATGAAAATATTGGAGGAACGTCTCCATAACAAATTAATGCTTTTGGGTGGAATGACATTGTAGGGGTGAATATGGTTATCTATTGAAAGCAATTTATGAATTTACAATTTTTGGTGTCTCTTAGAGTTGAATAATGTTATTACTAATCTCCGTGAATTTTTGGAGGAGATTTAAATTGGTGTGTAATAATGTAGGTTCATGGATTATTGGTATTTCAAGGATTATTATGGAACCCTATAGAATATGTTTTTATTCTATTGAAAAACATATTGTGATGAAGATATATGAAATTTCATTTCTCAAACATTTTTATAGATACATGGGTCAAATGTTTATATATTTATTAGGGTTATATATTGGGACACATGATCTTAGTTTATTTTCAACCCAATTTTTTTTTTGAAATGAATGTGTAAATAATATTTATTATATTATATTTTTCATAGGATTAAAATTATAGTTTTTATTCAAGATAATTATTATATATCTTTCAGTTCTTGTTAATGGCCTTGAAGTATAGAACCATAAGGGGTAGATATTATGGTAAAGAAACATTAATAGTTTCTGTTATCATACATGGGAGGGACCATAATTTATAATAAAAGATCATAGAAAAAAATATTTTGATTTATTTTAACTAGTATAAATGGAATAGTTGAAATGGAATTGATGTGTTCCCAATACCACTATTGTCTATCTCAAAGGCTTCCTCATAGTTTAAGACCATGATGAGTAGAAAATACACATAATGGGGGTGTGTCACATAGTAACACAATTAGGATATTAGGGCAAAGAACACATGAAATTTTTTTGAACCGAAAATGTTGATGTTATAAATGATGATATGATGTTTTAAAACCTAGAGTGGTAATTGGATAAGTGTACTAAATGGATTAATTATGACCATATTCAAATGGTTTTTTTTGCTGTGATATTTTAATTACATATAAATATTATATAAAAATTTTCTTTGAAAATATAACATGCCTCAAATTTCATGAAAAATTGTGTTTTTCATGTATGATACATATTTGGGAATTTAGGCCTAAATAAAAAAATAATAACATTGAAATATGATTCACTCATTATTGATATCTATTAAAGGATTGTGAAATACCAGAAACCTAAGACAAGAAGACTGACATGTGGAGTGGGATGTTCATAAATAATGATTAAGAAATCTCACACTAATTCTTATTTTTGTAGTGATTTTTTTGGTTATTTAGAAATGTGTTATAATTGGTGATGGTATGTTTTGTTTAATTTTTTAAATAAATTACTTTGGTTCCCAATTTTTTAACATCATGTGAAATGGTCTTGGGTTTTTAGTTTAATTTCATATAATTAGGACTAGGTTTTTCTTTAGTACAACATCAAATAGAAATGGACTAGGTTTTACTTAGTCTAACATCATATGAAAAATACATGGGTATCATGTAGTTTAACATCATGTGATAAGGACTTGTCTATAGTCTATCATAATATAATGTGATAAGTTATTTCATCATGTAGCTTAACATTACGTTTCATGTATGTCGATAAAGAGCATTGTCTTAATGTATGGTCCACAAGGAAAATCTTAAAATATGAATCATCTTTAAAATGGGTTCAATTTTATCTTATCATGGGTCTATGAATATATATCCACATGTTATAAGTATTTCAATTTGATAGAATAGAAAACACAAATACTCATCCTAAATTCCCTAAAAGTAATAAATCTCTCAATAAAAAACCATGATGGGGTGATGTTTGAGAATAATTTATATAGGTAGCAACATGATGAAATTTTATTCTATATGTTTTAAAAATTATTATACCTATTTATTGAATAAATATAATATCTCATAGCATTTATTCTTTAATTTATAATGTTTTTGAATATTAATAAATACCTTATAAATAAAATGTTAAAGTATATTTTAAATATACACACTCCATGGATATTATTTTCAACCGTTATGTGAGCATATTACAATCTATAGGTTGTTTTCATTAACAAATTCAAAATGTCTGCATTTTTTACTCCACCTTTATGTGAGTATTATTATTCATTTTTATAGAGTGTTCAATATGTATATATGAATTACACATGAACAAAATTCATTTGATCATATTTTACTACATGTCACCGGAGAAACATTTGAGTGAATATATGATTTACCACTACATTATAGTTCAAAAATAAGACAAAAAATATATTTGATTATTATTTTTTTCTACCACATGATTAGAATACCTTCCATAAAAGTCCTACCATAAATAATGGATCAAATACAATTAAACAAAATATAACTTTACATTGTCTCAATATAAACACAAGATATGATCTTCTATGAGTTTGGACATACCATAATAACCGTCCCATATTTAGGTAATCGATCATATGAAAACAATTTCCAAAAATTTGATTATATAATATCATTATTTTCATATCATAATAATTTTTTTAATATAGGTTTAAATTATTTATTTTAGTTGATCTATTAATTATCAATATATTAAGTAATTGTTTTGATTCTATGGAATATGAATTGAAAATTTTAGTTTTGAATTAATAATATTCACATGGTATAAATTCTCATGACATATTATTAAAGAAAATGTTTCATATTAGATGTTTTTGGAAATGAAATAGTTTATATCACATGATTAGTTGTTATTTTCTTTGTTATATTATTATATATTATTTGGGATTTTTGGTGTTGTATTAGATATTATATAAACATCAACAATACAAGATATTTTAATTTTATATATTTTTATAGTTTTCTTTATGAGAATGTTTTTTAAGGGAATTAAATATAAAATTCACATCTGTGATTTATTTGAATTATATTCCAAAGACCATTAATGTAGTTCATTAAATATAAATGGAATTTCATCATTATAAAATAACCATGCCATCATATTTCATTTTTTAGATAGGATGTGAATTTAATAATTTGATATAAATTATTACATTGAATTAGCGATGAGAAATAGTGGCAAAATATATTCTTGAAATATATTGTTCCACACATTCAGATGAGAAACTATTATTCTATTATAGACTTTATTCATTTACTCATATTTATATAATGTGGTATACTAACTCTATATATATATTGAATTAATAATTTGGTGTTTTTGTTATTTTATTTTCATATTTATTCATTAAATATAATTGTACAAGGTTATACTATAGAAAAATATTATTATTTCAGGTTATACCACTATATAAAAAACATTCATCTGAGTTAAGTGTAAATAATAAAATTTTGGTTGATTAGTTTTTCGTCAGTATATTGAAAATTAGTTTTCATTCATTCCCCCAACATAACAAGAGTATATCTTTGTTATGAATCCCTAATAGAAATTTTTTTTTTGGGTTTTCCCATTAGGGTATAAATAATAAATGTATGTGTTTTGACTCCCCATTTAAAGTCATAGATTCCATCATAGTGGTAATATTTTTTTTCTATTATTAAGAGGAGTGAAGAGTTGAGTATGACCAATTATGATCAAAACAATAAAACCAAATTATTTGGTTTCTTTTTTTAATTTAATTATATTAAAATAATTGTTATATTACATAAAAAATCATATAATACATTACATTGTTTTTAAATCACCCCATTTTAAGAAATCAACAATCATCAAATTATGAGGTAAAAATTATTATGATAGTTTTTGCCCTATATATGAAATGTAAATATTTATTTATGAAAAAAATATCACAACTTAATGATCATGGGAAAAAATTATTTTGATATGGAAGGAAAACTGAAAATTATGGTTCGAGTCCTCTCTGAAATATATTATTTTATAGAAGAGAATATGGATATAGGAAGTATTTCCTGGAATGGGTTATTAAGAACCAAAGAATTAGATGTTTGAGATTCATTTTGAAAATGTAAAAAATGTTGACCTTTCTCCAGAATCATTTAATCGCAACGATTTATTTAAAAATACATGAAATTATATGGTAATTAAACTTTTATATTTTTTAATTATTATAAATTTCTACAAACTTGAGTATATATTTTAAAAAACATTTAATGTATAAGTCATTACATGATACTAATTCAGGATAAATAAACATACAAGGCCTCTATTGAACAAGATAGGAATAGAGTATTGAATTTTTAAAAAGGGAAAATAAGATATAATAAATGAAATATTTCATATATTTACATGTATAGTTAATGGAATGAGTTTTTTTTGGAGAAACAATAGGTAATTTAATTTTCATTAATGTGTTTTAATATCATAAATGAAACAGTAACATGATAAAATAATATTTATTGATGAATGAATCAAATCATTTTATATATATTAGTTTTGATTATTCGATCCTTATTAAAAAATGACTTTCAATTGAAAAATATTTTTCATGTGAAGAAACTTTAATATAAAGGAATTGATTTAAAATTTTTAGTTATTTGTTACTCATATAAATATCACATACAATTAAATGAATATGATTTTAATAATTTTTTATGAATTGAGATTATATAAATATAAACTATTACATTCAATTATTCTGAAAGTATCATCTTATAAAAGAGTATATGGAATATAGATATGATATTTATATTTCTAGTGATTAATCATAAGTTATTTATAAATCAAATCATAGAAATATCATAACGGTACTAGGATTATAGGTTCTTTCAAAAAAATTATAGGAGAAAACAAATAATTTCTATATGATAATAAAAAATTATGAAATACTCCTTTGAGATACAATGATAAACTATATGTTGATGCATAAAGTGTTAAACATGAAATAAATAAACTCAAATATTATCAGTCTATATTTCATGAAAATAAAAAGACAAAATTTGAATCCATATTTTGAGAAATTTATAATATTCTAATTGAAATTTATTGGTTAAAATCAAATCTTCTAATTTTTTTGAAATGAATTCATTACCATGATAAATATATTACCTTCAATAAAATTAAAAAAATATATCAAAAATTGGATATGATAATGTTTTACTTAAAATTTATAATAAATTATTTATATTTGTTCAATATTAGATAGTTCTACATTTACTTGCATTATATTTCATATGATGTGTAATTTAAAAATCAATGGTTCTAGAGACTTCTATAGTCGCATATACAGAAATGTATTTTAATTTAAAACATTTTCTTCTTCAATACTTGTGAGAACATATTTAAAATATCTCTGTGTCCCAAAAAATTTCATTTATATATATTATTAGTTGTAAATTATCATGGGTACCAAAGTATTAATAAATATTTTTTTATTTGAAGACTGTCATATAGGTATGAAATATGGATGTTAATAAATGAAAAAATTGATGATTATGATATATTACTAGTGAAATATCTACATTTTTATAATTAAAAATGTTTTATGGTGGAATAATTACTTTTATTTATAATTAATATGGTAATGTAAAATTTACTAGGGAAATAGTAATTTGAAATTTTTTTATTATTGGAATGGATTTAGTTGCATAAATTTATAATATAATTTGATTATTATATCAAAATTAAATGATGATAATTTGAATATGATGTTTATTAATTAAAATTTTATTATTTTAATTTATTTATATAACATATTTTAAAATAAAAAACATGAAAATATATTTTTAATTAATTTTTATACGTTAACAATTTAAAATTAAAAATACGTAATTATAATATAATGTGACAGTGATAAGTTTAATGTATGATGGGGACATGAATATATTATGATTCTATAATATAATATCAAAAAAATTATTTACACGAGTTCTAACTGGATAAAACATATTTATGTTACTCTAAAATGATATGGAACCCACATTAGGAATCCTTTATATCTGTTCATGTAGTAATAGTCTCTTGACCACTTAAACATTTAAATTTTCATACATTGAGCCCTATAAATAAATATCATTTTTTAGTCAAATTGTATTTTACATTTTTTATAGATAACTATAACATATTTATACGGAATTATTTTCTTTTACATAAATTTAAGGCTTTTAAAAGTTACATATTTTTTAAATATGTTCATTATGAAGAAGAAAATATAATATTATTAGATAATATTAATATATGTGGTGAGTTTTTTAATATATAATTTGATAATTTAATTTGACGATTTTAGATATAATAATATTTTTTCATCTCCTAGACACCACAACTAAATGATGTAGTTATGATGAAAAACAATACAATACATAAAATTACTAGGAAAATGATAAATGATTATAGATTTCAAAATTACTTTAAGATTTCTTATATTATATCATTATTCCATTTTCCTAGTAGAATTTTTCTTAGAGCATTTTGAAATAAAACCACCAATGATATCTGGAACTGAAGTAATCCAACACTTCTAAAATTAATTAAATTTATTACAACATTTACTTTCTTAATATAGTTGAATAATTTTAAAATATAAATCTAAATCATATAAACGAATTATTATACGTTATTATAATTCATAGAAGGAATATATAGTTGAAAAAAATAGAGTAATATAGATCAATAAATATATCAAAGTTAATTTTATAAGAATCATTTCTAGGAAGTAAAATACACATTAAATTGTTTTGAGGATGATTTTTGAGATTTTAACATGTATGAACATGAAAATTCAAATTTTGATTCTTCCTCTTAGGGGGGATTATCTATCATTAATTTTTTAAGTAATATAAAATTCATCAGGATAAATATTTTATTTGTGATATATCTAATAGTTTAAAACCAGATTATTTCTTCAAAAAACAAATTTCCCATCAATCATTCTGTTTGGGACATTATTCCTGAATACATAGATGATGATTTATTTGAAATAAAATGTATTATTGAAATAAATTCTGTGTAGAATAAGTTTTATAAGAATAAAATAGGTAACATAATTGAACATTATATGGATAAAAATAATATTGGATCCAAATCGACATTAAAAAATGAAATGAATTTTTTAAAATTATTACAACCATTTATAATCAAAATGAGTTCATTTATACTATGATGCTTGATTTTGGATTAAATTATTTCAAATAAATATAAATATTGAATTTTCAAATGGAAATATTTGTGAATTTTCATATTCAATACTTATTTTTTTGAAAAATAATATTGACCTAATTGTGATTTGAATCACTCAAATGAATTGTATTATTTAAAAAAGTCACCTCTATCAATTAATAAAAGGTTATCTATGTTTATATTGAATAATGATTTGGAAATAAAAAATATTGATCAGACATTATTTATTATAATGGATTCAAAAGATATTTTAATTTTTGGGATATAAGTTGATGAAATTATAGTTTCATATTTCTATTATTCAAAAAGTATTGATCTTCCTATTTAAAACATCATATTATATCATGATGGTTAATTATAATTATCAGATCTTTTCAGAATTGAATATAGTTCAATTAGAATTTAATATCATTCTTAATCACTCAAAATCTGTTAGAGAACTTGTTAAAGGGTTTTTTCATTATTGTTGTAAAATATCAAATACTCTATTGAGTAATTCAAATATAATGAGATATGTTTAAACCAGAAAAATAGTAGATAATAAGATGTTTAGAGATATTATTTCTAGCCTATATTATTTTATATTATCTAGACCATTTATAATGTTTCTATTATTTATATGTTCTACATTCAAATATAATCCATATGAAATTAATTTAAATTGATTTATAATTTTGACTAAGTATATGACGGGTTCATTAATTATATTATTATTTTACACTACACATAATTATTTTTAAATAAATACTTTCTCATATTATGATTATATTTGTCTCAAAATAATAATAATAACCTTATGTACATGTTACTTTCTTGTTCAGTTATTTACTTCGTAGAGTTCATTGAAAAATATTATATTCGTTATTAACTATTTAGTTTGAGTATGTTTGTTCCACATCATTTTGTTTACATTTTATATTTTAAAATTATAATAATTGATTTTGTAATTTTTTTTTGTAAAGGACCATTTATATTTTGATATGTTTGTTTGAATATTTTATACGTAAACATATATTTCATCACCATAGTACTAAACACAATGTTGTAATTTATGATATTGATAGTGATAATATTTTAAAATAGTATATAATTATTGAATTTGTATGTATATAATGTTATTTTTCTGACATTTTTAGTAAAATTATAGATTTATATATGTTTGATAATATCAAATTCGACCTTTTTATGATATATATTTAATAGGATTATATGGTAATAATTATGTTTCATTGATGTTTTCCTATTAAATTTACAACCCCAAAATTTTTCATGTTACAATTATATATGGTTACATAGCATGTATGTTAACAATTGGATACTATTTATGTTTTTGGACATCATTGCATATTATTCTATTAATATCAAGACTTCATTTCATGGATCCATGAGGCCTCAAAAAGATTCTTTTGAAGTTGTTTATTTTTATTAAAGATATATTACATGGGAAAGAATAGTCTATTTAATGTGAGATAATTCATTTACTTTATATTTTGTCTAACTGATTTTATAAATATTTTGTCAATTCTGTGAATAAAAAAATTAATATTTTGAAAAGGATTAAAATTTTAAGACCTCATTCGATGATAATAAAAAATTTGTTAGTGTCATTATCAGTAATAAATAATGGAATTGTTATTATTTTTTTATGTAGCTTATAAGGGTTAATTTCATTCAAAGGGAATATCATTATATTTTTGTTTTCATAGATTCATATGATATATTGATATATATTATTTATATGATATTCTTATACATTGATTTTATATATTTTTGATAAATTTTATAATGGGTGGGAAATTTTGATACATAATATTGTTTTATAATAATAAAAATGTGGAGAATATTAAATTGGATCCTTTATTCACCCTATATATATATTAACAATTTAAAGACCTCTATATGTCAAAATTATAACTTCTCCCATCACTGTTTCAATCATTACTAATCATAATTATATGTATTGATGCTTTAATTTGTAAAATATTAAAATTAATTTTGCATTTTGAATGTTCTAGAAATTATTGATTACCATCACATTATTGTTGATCTATTCATTAATGGTTATCTATTCCACTTATGAAACATGTTAATTTCTCATGTAACCATTATGAATGTTTTTTTCTTTACATTGAGTTAATAAACAATATATTAGCTTTAAGAATATCAAATTCCAGATGATTGTCAGTATTGACTGGCCATGTTTTCTAATATATAATGAATTTATGATCAAACAATTTAGTATAGATTTACCATAATAAATAATTACTGAATTGTTACTAACTATTTATTGACCACACGATTAAAATACAGAATGTTATGGATCGACCTTTGGAATGAGTTGATTGACTACATGTTTAACATAAGAAAACACATGTTTATTCGGACTTATTATAATATTTGATCTATATTTGTCTAAAATTATAATAATAGATAAATTACCATAATTAAATTGATAATAAGAAAATATTTTCATGAATTACGTTTAATATTTTTTTATATTTTTCATATATTTTAATATTTTGATTTAATTAAAATTTATAATATTTATTTAATTTGATAGATTATTTCATTATTAATTTATTAATTATTTATAAAATAATAATATTTATGAAATCTTCGTTTAGTATATAATGGATATTATTTGGGATTTACGCCAATAGGGGTATTTAAAAAGTCCGGGGATTCAAATTTAACTTGTTTGGAATTTGTATAGTTTTACTCCTATGAAAATCAGAGAATTTTCCAAGGGATATTAAAATTTGTTTATTAAAAATAATCAGTGTTTTATTAGTTGTTATAAAGATTTATAATGTAATTATATCTTTATTTTTTTTATTATCAAGGTATCCAACATGGGAATGTTTTTCAGTTTTCATTTATTTTAATGTATTTTGAATATAAAAACATGATATAAAGTGTTGTGTAGAAATTGTGATGACCATAAGAGGTTTAGGATGTTCATTAATTATATAATATAATTTATCATGGTCTCAAACTACTCCTTGTGACTAGAATTCATTATTTGAACCCTATATTTCTATAGGGATGTGTTTCAATAAGACTCAATGATTTATGAGTTCATTTGGTTATATGATTCTTAATTATTTCACTATATTCAACAATGGTAAATTTATTTAGTTTTAATCCTACTATAATTTAGTGTTTTTTCGTTATAAGACAACCTAAAAAAAGTATATGTTTTTTATCCTAATTTGGTATATGGAATGGGGATTAGCTGAACCAGTTTTTGATAAATGGAAACTTTAATTTCATTCCCCACAATAAAAGTAATCATGTATGGTTATAAATCATGGAGATCAAATGTAGTTGTGGGTTATTCATCATGGTTTTATAAATTTATTTAATGACTATTTATTACCCATAAAAATCATGAGACTATATTATTTTTGATTTTATTTCTCTATGGACATTGTACATATTTTTAGAAGATATGGATCATTTATATTTTAAATAAAAATTATAAATATGATCAATTAATTTTGGTGTTCTACAAAATTTTCTGCGATAATAATTATAAAATTCAATTTAATTAATGAAATCCATCCCCCTTTTGTACATTCAACCATTAAAACATTTGTACCTAATACAATTCTTAGATGGATATAATATAAAGGTTCAGGGTGTCACTATGTATCCTACAAGAGTATATATCAATCCATATATATTTCTTTCCATTATAATGTTCTGTGTCATGGAAAGTGTAAAAGTTTTAAGAGTTATTTACCAGGGTTATGTAGATTTATAATGAAATAACATGAATTAGGTGAAACATGATTACTATGATTAATGGAAATGATGATTTTAGTATAGATATAAAATAAATGATCTAGTTGTACCAGTGTATCCGGTGTCAACATGAATCATGTCACCTATAGTTCTGGATATGTGGGAACCATTAATATATACCCATGGATGATGAATTCTATTCAAAATGATACTATATATATTTTTATAATTCAATGGTGAGATTAAATTTTATTTGGTAAAAATCAATGATGTGAGTGTGATAGAGGATCCTAGAATTAATAAATATACTAAATTAGTGAAAACCAAAAAAACATTGTTATATAACTACCTCTTCTATAAATATTGAACACATGTTTATTATTAGAGAATTATATTTCCACTTTACAAAGGGACATTGATAAATATTGAATTTAATTAAGGAAAAAACATAACGTAAATGTGGGTGAAATTTGATAACTGAAATTGCATATAATCCGTAGATAAAATATCTAGTCATCACCACTAATAGTAAAAGTGTTATAATCAAGAAATTTTTAGTTCTGATAGAAATTTCCCCTGCATAGTTTGAGCATATATATAAGAGTAAATCATATTATCATTTTTATATGGTATCAAAATAAAAGGACTAATCTATATTGTTATCATAAGGTGAAACTCATCATATTAATATAGATAAATACAACATGAATCATTATCACAGATATATCTTTATAAAATGGTAATGGATGTCACAAAAAACAAACCCTAAATGGTCTAATGGGCCATTCATATTATACCATATTTCAAACTCTTTAACATCAATATAGTTATTGTATTTTATTCTGTTGAACATATTGTATCTAAATTGAGATAATTAGTTTTATACTCTAGTTCCCTTGTTATCATGTGAGTCCGAATTTTTTTAGGAACTGATTTATTATAGGGGTATCACCAAACTCACGTGAGAGTTGATGGTAGAAATATTAATAAAGTATTAGAAAATAAACCTCAACATAGGTTTTGATCTCATGGAAGCAGAAGAAGTTAGATTCATGGTTGGCCATAAAAATTATGTTTCATGAATAACCACATATATTATAGAGTAAAAAAAAATTCATCTAGTTATTATAATTTGGGATACCTACTTGGATATGATTCATTTATTAGGAATTGAATAATTGTGAATGGGAAATACCAAAAAAAGGATAAATCATGGATTAGAAATTCCAACCAGTCTAATGTATTATGTACATGAATCGTTGTGTTCATAAATTGAGTGATCGGGGAATGAGAGAATGTTTCACTATTTTGGGTTATAATAGGTAGGGTTGTATGAAAAATATGCCAAATAAAATGTGTTTGGTTTTTAGGGAAAAAACAAATGTGTCCTGGATTAGTGATCATAAATGTTTCTTTGTATCTATATATAACATTAAGTAATCCACATGTAGCTCATGGTCATTATTTTAATAAATCTTACTTATATTTTGGGAATAATTTAAATTTTCTAGGCCTAGATTGATGAAAAAACGTCATCTCCCATAGGAAACTACATATAATAGTTTTTGTATTTGAGATGTTAATTTTCATGTTTTGGAATGCACAACCAAATTTCTCAAAACCATTAGAAGTATCCCTTGTATTATAATTATTTTAATATAGGTCAAATTATAACATATTATGAGGTAAAGAGCATATGAATTGATAAGTATCATGTGGGAGAAATAATAAAACCGCAAATAGATCTCAATATATGAATGGATTTATTCTAACTCCAAGGGGATACTATCATTTCAATAGGGGATAATGACTATATGTTTTAATTCAATATGGGATAGATAGTGTCCAATTGTTTTATATCATGTGACATTGATTTTTTCATGGAGATTTACATCATGTGACAAGGAAAATGTGGGATATTCTATGTAGTTTATATTCTTAATGGTTAGAAAGTTTCTTATTGTTTTATGTTTTGGGACTAAGATATAGGACATGAGTTTAATATAAAATATTTAGTAAGTTGGTGATGAATATTAATGTCTTAATGTATATATGATATGCTATATTAAATGATTTCATTATTTAAAGAATGCAAGCTTTCCAGAAGAATATGTAACATGATTCCTTAAGAATTTGTCATTAGATGGAGGTTTAATATAATCTCCAAATTTTGTGATGAAGGTGTGGGATACATTGGAAAAGAACTTATATGTTGAATAAGGCCATTCCCACTTTGGATCAGTATTTCATGGCCTCTTCCCTCGTTTAATAGGAGTTTTGAGAAATGGTTTCATTCATCCAGAGTGTTGTGTTTGGGTGTCCAAAGTTAAATACCGAACCATATTTCTAAAATAATGCATGGTTGGGGTCGATCTACTAGGATAGAGGGTCACATCCTTTTCTCTCTTGTTTTTATTTAATTAGGTAAATATTAACTGGATTTTGATTTGAAATTTTTTGTTTCAACGATAAATTAATAGATTCTTCTATTTAATGATGAATTTAATTAAATAAAAATATAAAAAATTGATTTGGAGGATAATGGTAAGAACAAATCATGGATGTGGATTTTTAATGTCCTAGATAAATCAATTTTCTTATCATGTTATGTTGTTCATAATAACTGATATCTTATTATTTCTAATATAATAGAACCACCTTCGTCTGGTGAGTTTCGTTTAAATCAATAGAGACAAATTATTTGGACTGTATCTTTATTCCTATTAATGTTATTAATTATAGCCTAATTTGAGATGATTAGTACCACCAATGAACATGGGTGAACTTTTCCATAATTCCAAAAAATATCCATGGAAATTTCGTTAAGGGTTTGATATGGGTTTTCTAGGGATATTTAGAAAAATATTTTGATGGATTATTGGGGAAACAAAAAAACACAATTATAAAAAGATAGTTGATTAATAATGGTCCATAATCATCCACAGAAAAATGCCTGGGGGATTTAGCTGCACATGTAGTAGAAAATTAAAAATTGACACATAATGCTAGAAATTAACATCGCATCATCATTGGATTGAAGATTTTCTGCATTGTAGAGTGAAAAAACCTCTTCTCTCCCCTTACAACTTTCTCATTATCTCTCTCTTTACCCCTCCTTTTATCTCCCATTGTGTGTATCTAGTTCTCCCATCCATCAGTGTTTCCAAATTAAGAGGGCATGCCCTATTATTTATATTATTCAAAGTTACACGTTGTGTATCATAATGTACAAGACATGTAACTATGTCAACAAACTGAGATCTTCTATCTCCACCAGTTGATGATCTTCCACCCCTCCCTTGACTTTGAAGGCATCAATAGTAAGTTGGAGGGAGTGCACTACATGTAGTGCTAGACCGCATGGTCTATAGTTTCAATTTCAGCCACCGATCACATCTAGAAGGGGTTACATGGTGTTTAATGTGAAGTACAATGTGTAAAACATTTGGACCACAACATTGTCATGACACGACCTAATGGGGATCAAGACGGGACTCCCTAATCCCTCCTCTAATAGGCATAGGGATGGAGAGTAGTGCCAAGTAGGCTATCATACTCACAGAAGGCATTAGCCTAACGTAATCATACACACTCACCCACACACACCTCAATGAAATAGTGAAGATATATATATATATATATATATATTTATATATATATATATATATAAATTGAAAAGAAAATAATGCATAAATCTAATGAAGAACTAGATTATAGAAATAGTACAAAGGGGAAAATACAAGGCCCACCAAAAGTAAACTATCAAAAGCATCCAACCTGCTCTGAAGGAGTGGATCGGTATCAAAGGCACCCATTGGAATGTTTCTTAGCGCAACACTAGTAAACACCCTGGTCATTCATGCTCCCTATGCTCCACCTGCATTGGGTCCTCCGGGGACTCTGTCGAAAGGCATTAGGTATGTAAAATACACAAAACATGTGATGGAAAATCCCATGTAGTGGTGAGTATAAATATACACAGTAGGAACCCCAGAAATGAAAAAATAAAAGAGTGCAACTAAAAGGCCACAACCATCTTATCCCATTCATAGGAACCCAAATGAGTGAGAAAATTCATCTCCAGACTATCCAAAAACAAACAAAACTAGTATTCTTAGCTTAGTTATATGCCCATACATATAAAATGTGCATCCAGATATACTCGTATCATGAACTAATCCTCATGAGGTTCCGACCACATAACCAGCGATAGGTTCTACACAAAACTAGGAGAACACACTCTATGAGCTCTATCATCCAAAATTATACTCGTCTAAGAGATACACTCTATCTAGTCTCACACCAACATCTCGGATTCACATTAGAGATATCACGCTCTTCGTATATTGTCATTGAGAACATCACGCTGAAACAACTAATACACAAAACTTAATGGATAGTAGATCACACCTAGGGTCTCCTAGAGGATACAAGAACCCACTCAGGTATCTCGATGCTCCCCTAGATATGTGACCACTTACAGGATCCATTGGGGGGTAACACAACCCAATCTGACATTACACAGTTCACATCACTCAGATAGAGGATCATTTCCCAGGTGAAGGTGGCCATGATGATGCTAGAAGCCCCATTTGGAATAAATCATTAGGTATGGGATCAAACTGATTATGCACCAACCCTATTGAAACCACAACCTCGGTAGGGGATCGTTTGACCAATGATTCTTCAACCCTATTGAAACTAATCACAAATTCTAGGATCATATACCAGATGATACCACAACCCTACTAAAAAACCCACTGGGTAGGGTATCATATTCCCTGTAACAACTCAAACCCTATAGTTTTAACCTGCTATATAGGGGATGAAATCCCATGTAAAATTGGTCATAGCGATACCAATAACCCTATCTATGGATGTGATGATTGAGGATCCCATTTCGGTCCCGCCAGAGTGATTCCACAACCCTACCCTGAAAATGACTTTTCGAGGGGATCACAAATATATTATAGGGTTGTAATGACCCTAAAACCCTCATAAGAATGATCCAAGGGAGTCCACATAACAACTGCTTCTCCAAGCATCTCTAACCCAAGTGACCAACATCATCATCACACCCCACATCCCCAAGTCCCATGTTGAGACCACCACAATGTTCTATGTAGAAAAACACACATGATATGTTATTTACTCTCCTGAAATGAGAAACTGGTGAAAATGAATTATTCCTAGTAGAACGACATAGTGGGCACCACACATTGATCCTAAAACTAATCATGGTAACTGCACAATCCTGATCCCCTAAGAAAACACACAAGATTGACTACCCATATTTTAAATATAGATACTGAAAAAAACATCTTTCTCCATAAATGCCCAAAATAAGGATCATGGGGAACACTACCTGATCTTAGTTCTAGAACATGAAAACTATCCTAAAAATTCATCCTTAATATAATGATCACAAACCCACTGATGTCCCATCAATTGGACACTTCATGCCGAAATTACAGCGGGTCGAAAATGAATAATAATAAAATATTATAATTATTTAATCATTTCGTAGCACTAGGCCACAATCCTGACTCATAAAATATTCATGAAGTAACCTAAAAAAGTCTATCTTGTGGAAAGAAATATTGTATAGAATATGGCTCACAAATCATTGTACCAGTTTTTATGTTACATGATTTTAAATTACCCCTGAAAAATTAGGGCTAGACCCCAGCATGTCTCCACGCAAACCACTTCACCGTCGTCATAAACTACTGAGAAAGAGACAAAAAAACACTATTCGACCATAGAGAAACCACCGCTCTGCCACATTACTTACAGGATTCCTCCATGACCATTGATGGAATCTAGGTTTTCCACTAGAAAACATCATGGAACCACCTGGAGCACCCCGGTGCTCCAAATTCAGATCGGAAAACATGTTTCGGAATGCTCAGGACCAGAACTACACATCCTCTATGATTATTTGAAGAATCACCAACCATTAACAGGGTACTAGATTTTATAACTCAATCTTCCTACCTTTTGGTGGACCATCGATGATCTGCATGCTCCGTTGCTGCTACTACACGATCCGAGAGCATTCGCCGTCAACATCCGAGGCTGACGGCGCTTCGTTTCAAAGATTCATCCTTTGATTCATTAGTGAGGAGGAAGCAGTGTGACTAATTCTCCTCCTTCACTACTTCATTAAATAGTCGTATAGGGGTGTGATATTTATTATGTTATATTAATCAAATAACTAATGACCTAAATACAATTTAACGCCCCTGACTATACATCCTAGGTCAGAAAGGATTAAGTCTCCCCTATGGTAAACACGATGTTCTAAACTCAAACACGCATTCCAAATTGAGACTTGAGACTCCATTCATTAATATTCATGCCGACTCCTAGAAACAAATTATTCATTTATTTATAAAAATGCCATTGGTCACCTTTTCCTTTTCCAAGCTCACTCCCTCAATGGTTACACCTCGCCTAAGGAAAATGACATTCTCCAAATGCGACCATGCCCTTATATTGTTGATCTGAGATACCATTTAAAAGATATATAATTACCAACTCATGCATAGTTTAAAAAATAATATATTTATAAAATGTATTCTCAGCACACCGAGGCTCATAATCGCACACCTTCTTAATGACTAGATTTTGGATTATTCATAGGAGTATTTCATATTCTATTAGGTGTGAAACCTAAGTCACTAAAATAATGGTTGGGTACTTGGTCTGGTCAATCTTTGTCAGAGAAAAGGTACATGATATTTATATACAATGTAAACACCATGTATTTGGGAATTTTTTTTCTGATCATTTCAAATATAAGAATTTGGCTGTAAAACTCTTGAAAATCACCATTATCACGGACATAAAGAATTTTACCTCCAAGATAAAATATATCTGGGGAAAACTTTCCTTATACTCAATTAAATATATGAAAATGTATATACAAATCATGCATATCAAATTCCCCCACACATAGTCATTTCCATTCTCGCTTGCATAAATATTAACATCAAATCAACAGAATCCATTATCTAAAAAGGGAAACATCCAACTACTTATACTTATAAATATTATAACCATAACAGATTATTTAAGAAATCACAAAATATATTTCAATTCCAAATATATTCAAAACATGCATCTTATTTAATTAAATTAATGATTTTGAACTTCATTCTTTCACATTGGTTAACATTTCAGAAATAAACCTTCCTCTTAATGATTACATCACCAAATGATACCACACTCATCACTCAAGATTATTTTATCAGAGTTATCCTCAATAATATTTATATGTATATGAAATATATCATTGGGATTTCATTTGTTCTCATTATCCACATCTGAAGTCAAATCACAATAATCATGAGGATTTAAAGAAGGTTCAAATGTTTCTAAGGATATGGTTTTGTTGGTAAAGATGTAAAAAATAATCTCATATTCATGAAAAAGGGAGATGAATTCATAAATAATAATGCATGATATTTAGAAATAAATCAAAAGGAAAATTCATCCCCATTCGAGATATCTAAAAGTTAATCATCACTGTTATTTTTCCTTAACAAAATGGGTTCATAAACCATCAACAATGTCGTATAAATGAATATGGTACCTCCTTTGTATTTTTTCAATATATATATCTTAATAATAGAAAAAGTATAATAATATGAAATTAAAACAAAATTATTTATAAAAATAATTAATAATATAATCATAAATAAACCTATAAACATAGTGTATCATAGGATGACATGTTGTGTTTTCTAAAATTTGAAAAAGAGGATAGCAACCTTCAGAATGGTTCATGAGAGATGATTCAATCCAGAAATTGATTGATCCAAATGGAAGCCCTCAACCACTATAGAAAACGTTGTAGTGATATGTGATATTATTTACATTTAATAGTTAATGTATAGGTTCAGTTCTACATGGGATGAAGAAAACACATGGTGTCTAGTTTTTATTTGAATAATGGGGATGATGTAAATAGATTATCCGCGTTTCAACATATGACTTTTGAATCCATGGTCAACACTCTACCAATCATCCAACTTCACCCCCATGTATTTTATTATTTGGTAAAACCTTTAAATTAACACTAAAAACATGGTGCAAATTATGTATATAGAAATTTACATCATTAGGTCTAATTAATATGAAAAATTATGGAACCAAGTTGGTTATAAGGATTCAGACCCGATCCTTTTTTATATGTGGTTTATGATCCTTGACATCCACTACATTCCCATTATTGGATTTCATTTATTTGAAAAAAATCTATTTCTTTTTGAAAATATATCATATGTTGTTTTACTCAACAATAGTTCCAAAATTATGATCCTAGAATCGAAGGTAGGTATTGAGTGACTCAAACCAACAATGGACCAGATACATTCCGGTGACAATACTATCAGAACAACCATTATCCCCATTTAATAACATAATTATTATATATTTAATATACAGGTCCTATTAGAATCTAAATTCAAAAAGTAAAGTACATGATAAGTGAAAATGTGGTACATGGTGTGTAGTTTTGGGGTTTCCTCACATGAAGAGCTTTTTTTAGGTTTGTGGATCGACCTTACATAAGCTTCTTACTATCTGAATTGTTTAGTGGATATAATATTCATTATGTTCTCCATGTGCTGATAGGGTTTGGGATGCTAAAAATTACACATAAATGGTTGAAAATCTACTTCAGCTACGTCCAATGAACTATGGTGGAAGACATTGATCCCTCGGAAAGGCACTAAACCCCAAAACCTCGATTTATCTAAAAACAATATCAAACAGGAGTTAAAAAATATTTCATCATCACTAACAATGAATGACTTCAAATATATCATGAAGTCATGGAACAAATTTTCATTTTAGTTATATATCATGGAATTATCATATTCCTCCTTTTAAATTTCATTGATCTCCGTCTGTTAAAAGATTTGTTTTTATTATGTGGCCTTCAGATCATAATTCATGGCCTCCATAGGACCAATGGATCCATGATCACGTTCCACCAGTAAATGTCATGGCTTTGTATAGATTAGATAGAATCATTACATTACTAGATGTGTATTGAAGGAGGTTATATATGACAATATGGAATCATTAATTTTTTTGGACCAGTCCTTCCTTGATGCTCCAATAGTTTTCTACATTATTTTCATCAGTTCTCGGTTGGATATTTCCACCTGTCCACTAGAATGGGGATAATAATGTGTCTCTATGTTATATCTCACTCTATAATCGATAATCATTTTATTTATTAACATATTGTCAAAATTCATCTCTTTATCACTTATCAGAACCCCTATAACACCAAAATGGTTGAAAAAATTCTTTTTTAGAAGGCAATGACAGCCTTTGGTGTGTTGTGTGTTGTGGCTGCAGTTTCTACCCATTTGGACGCATAACCCCCAGAAACTGAAATGTATGGGTTTTTATATGATTGGAGGGTGGGTATAATGAATCCAATATCCTGTAAATCTTGGATCTCAATTCCAGGAATGCAGTGTTCATGAAATTTAACTCATTGACGAATGTAATATGTTCACCGACACCTATCAAATCATACTACCAAATATCAGGAATCATTGTTCATGGTGGGCCATAAAATAAATCGATTGTTGAATTTTTTATATCATTTGGTGTAGTCCATGATTTACCACAGCTATGGAATAATGAAAAAACTCCAGAATTCCATTAATTTATACATCTGAGATAGAACGGTGGATCACCACCTTACTATATGAGCATTATAGGAGTGGGACTTCTTAGAAATATCTTTTTTTATCTCAGACAAAAATAGTTTCTTTTGTTGGAATGCATGATCAGGATGAATGACACTTGTATCCAAGTAATTGATGATGTCTGCATATCATGGGCATGGTGTCGTGTCAACTGAGAAAAGATGCTCGTTTGGGAAGTCCACTTTGATTTCTCTATCATCATATATTTCTAAATGAGGAAATTCAATATAGGATAGGTGAACGGTGATAATGTTTCACCTCCTTTCTTGTCACGAAATTCATGTGAAATTCATGGAGAAAAGGATCCTAATGAATGAGCTATGTATTTGAATACTTCTTATTCAAAAAATATTTACGTTTTGTATGGTCACTATAGAAAACATTTTTTTGATAGAAAAAAATAAGAGAAGAAACTATCGAGTGCAAAAAACCACTGCCATCATCTCCATCTTAGTGGTGGTGTAGTTAATTTGTTAATCATTAATCTATTCGCTAGAATAGAAGATAGTTGTAAATATATGATTAAGCCGCCATCCATGAACTAAAACAACTACATAATCACTTACGTCTCATGTGATTTAATATTATTCCTCTGAGTAATGGGAAATATTTATAGAAGCTTCAACTAATTTTTTTTCAAGAGATTAATGGTCGTAGTTTAAATTTCATCAAATTTGATGACAACATATTTTAAGGTTTTTGGTTAGTTGTTTATCTATCTTCAAAAATTCAGAAATGAATCTTCTGTAAAAACTAATATGAGTATAAAAATTTTGGATTACTCAGACAGAAGTTGGAATGTGTAACTATGACATGACTTCAATATTCATTGTGTAAACTTTGATTCCATTCAGGGAAATATAGTGGCCTAATATCATACCATTATTCACTATAATGTGACATTTCTCCTTGTTGAAAACCATATTGGTGTGTTCGCACCATTATATGACCAATTATATATTTCTCAAGCAGGTGTTGAATGATTTTCCAAAGACATAAAAATCATCCATAACAGCATCCGGAATTTACTCTTCCATTTCTTGTAAAATTGCAAACATGAACTATTGGAAGGTGGATAGAGCATTTCACATGCCCAAAGAAATACTTCTAAAGCAAAATTTTCCATTGTGATTATAATAGTTCTCTTAACTAGGCCTTTAGGGGAAATATAAATTTCACTATTTCCATAATAACCTTATAGAAATCAATAAAACTCATTCCCCACCAATAGATCCAACATTTGATCCAGGAAAGGGTGTGAGAAGTGATATATCTGCGTGGAATAATTAAATATTCAGTAGTCCACACACACTCTCCATATTGAGAATGTTCTTGTATGGTGTAGTTCATTTTGTTCATTGGTAATCATGGTGATACCCTCCGTTTTGTGCACCAATTATAAAGTACTCACCCATGGGCTATTGGAGATTGGGTAAATGTTTCCTACATCTAATAACTCAATCACTTATTTCTTCATGTCCTACTTTATAGGAGGTTTTAACCATTACTATGGTTTCTAGGTGGTATTTTCATCTTTCTCATGTAACACCTTATCATCTCAAATAGTCAGAATGATACCTTTAAGATCAACAATTGTCCACCTATTATCCAATATTCATTTCTTTTAAACCTAAAAAAAATTATTCTCTAGCTATTGTGAGATAGATGAATTGAGTATAAATTGATGTGTGTGTTCGTCACCCAAGTACCCATATATTAAAGAATATGGGATAGTTTTTAGTTCATGTTGTGGGACTTTAAGAACTAAAAGAACAATAAGTTCTACCTTATCTCACTCTATAATATCCTAACCAAGTGTAAACCAAATATTATAACAACCCTAGCCTATGATGAATTACAAATCCTTTGGTTCATTCTTATACTAGATGTCCTCGATAACTAGTTCATCGATAAATGAATAACATCCCATGCATATTCCATGTGTCTAATGTTATTAGCTACTTTAGTCAACTAATAAGATTCTTAATGTTCCATAAGCGATAAAAGAATTGAAACATTGAGGAAATTGTAGTGTACCATTTCATCTCCTACTCGGTAGATCAATTCTCCTAGGTGAACATCGATGATAAAAATTTTAGTAGCCATGAATGTACAACGCAGAAAAATAGGTGCCTCTTGATCTTCCTCCTTGTTGGGTATGAAAAAATTATTCTGAAGATTCAAAAATTAATATTTCAATAGAACAACCCAAGTGGTCCCTTTAGGATGTTTAATGGAACGACCATCTAGTTATAGTCACACTGGTGTAGGTTGTAAATCCTTCAACCCCAGATTCTTAAAGAATCCATAAGGCATAAGATTTACACTAACCCCCCAAGTCACAAAGGGTCTTCCCAAACTCACAATATCCAAATTGATCAATGGATTGTAAAACATTAAGGATCATGTATCATTGGAGGAAGAGAGTGTTAACCACATTGAGCATTCTTTAGTGAGAGGAATGGTTCAAAAATCATCCATATTTCTCTTATTTGAGATTATTTCATTCATGAACATAATATATGTTCTAATTTGTTATAATTCCTTTACAAAATTAATATTAATATGAAGTTTGAGGAATACCTTAATAAATATTTTAAACTACTGATTCAGCTTCCTCTACATTATTCATGTTGGAAAAGGATATGTGGGTTCATAAATTTTGACCACCTCTTTTTTCATACCATTTGAGACCTCCATCTCTCTTTATAGGCCTTTTATTTTGGGGGACTCCACAATCTCAAATTCATTATATGTTGATGGATCTGGATTTGTTTTCCTCAAATTGATTTATAGTTATTTTATGGGGTATGTTTTTTCCTCTTAGTAAAGTGATATCATTGGCTTCCCCCTATGGGTTCTTGTTTCTGTTACCAAATAGTGTATTGTGTTTCAATAAATAGAGATGGTTAAAAAGATACCCAAATTTATTCTCACGAATTTTAATAGCTTCCTATGGATTCTAAAATAGTGTCTCAGTAGATGTTTTGAATTTTGATATCATTTCTTCTTTCTTTTATGGTTGTTCCTTCTGAGGTTGTTGTATAACCGGTTGTGGTTGTGGTTGTGGCTGTCGATGTTGTTGAAAAAGACAAGGGTCTTGATAGCATTTATATTGGAAGGATCCCTTCTATTGTATGGGATATGAATTTTGATATTACTATTGACCATAACTAGTCTTCTTTTGGAGGAAGGTTTGATAATTCTTTGGTTGATTCCCCCACCATGTGTCCATGTTATCTTTCATTGATTGTTTTTGGTATTGATGGTAAACATTTGTCCTATTGTTCTAAGAATCATATATTACCTATGTTGTTAATGTGCCATCACTTGACCATGATCATTCACCCATTTAGTGATTATCACCATATTCACTGCATGTTGTATTTTTTTCCTCTTAAAGATGAGATGTGTTTTTCAGATTCAACACATCAATCTTATTGGACACAACATCGAGTTGGGAAACCAGAATCGTAGTGCCATCAATATTATGAAATCCCCTCTTTTGACTACCCCACATAAAGTGACATTGAAATATGTTGTTTAAACATATATTATAGCTTGTTAAAGAGTTACTCCTTGTATTTACTCATCACTATTCTTCATGCAGTTGCATCCACCACTGATTTGGTATTTTCATAAGACATCTATAGAAATTTGGGACACTCATTTACATGGAAGGCCATGATGAGGGAAAATTCTCGACTTTTCATTGAAATGATCCCACAAAACATACAATGATTTTGAATCACGCGACTGAAAATTGAGAAGTACGTTATACAATGTCACCATCATGAAGGGTGGAATATATCTTGATGAAATTGCCAGAGCCAGTTAATCTTAGGTGAGATTGGAGGGTTTATTTAGTCCTTTGATCAAGTCATTCGCTTTATCCATTATTGATAAGGGTAATAAGTAAAGGAGAATAAAATCCTTGGACACCCCATGATAAGAGAATTAGTCAGATATCTTTATAAAATTGTAGAGATGAGAATTGGGGTCATCACTTGGTAATCATTCTATCTAGGCCATTTTTTAAATGACAATCATGATGGTTGACTTGATCTAAATGTGTTGGGATTACACCGGTGGTTTTAAAATACCTGTATCTACTCTTTGAATGGATGGAATACCATAATCTAAAAGGGTTCGGTGTGGGTTTAGTTGTTCTAAAAGAGGTGGGGTAATAAATTGTTGCTTGTGAGAAAAATAAGGCCTCTGATTTTGAAGAATTTAAGTAAAGTACTATACTAGATTATACTGATGGGGTTACTATGGGCTATAACCCTGAATAAATGGAGCTGGTTGCCATTGCTAGTTATATTTCATGATCTCTATGATGTTTTCTGGTGAAAGAATGTTTTTCTCATCCTCAACCGCAAGTTGTTTGTTCATTTTTTAATCAGGCATGAACTGTTGTCCAACTCCATGGACAACTACCAGTTCTCTATATTCTATGTTCTCCATAGGGGTGTTTTATTCCTGTGCTTTCATATGTGCTTGATGCGATGCCATGTTTATTCATTTGATATCCTGATCAAGTGGATAATATTAGAATGACATAGTTCTCTTGGATTGAGTGATTCGACCAATCATGCATGCATGATCCTACACAACACAAATCAAAACATCAAGGGTAAAACAAAAAGACTGAGATAATGAAAAACATAAATGAGTTCAAGAAAATAATTTTTAGAATTTTTTTATTTTAATTTCACTTTAACTGGTACAAACATGATTTTATAAAACACCATTAACTTCCCTCCTCAGCAACAACAAAATAATTATGTGTCGTTTCAACCAAAGTGTTATGTTTGGCATCCCAAATTGAAATATCGAAACTTTTTACTAGTGTATTGTAAGAATGGAGTTGATCCATAAAGAGAGAGTGTCAGATTATTTTTTTCTTAAGTATTTAAATAATTTAATTAATAGTAATGGAATTTGGAGTAAGTATTATATGTATCAATGATAATGTAACTGATTATTCTATATGATTATGATTTTCATTAATGATATCAAAAAACATAAAATTTATTATGAGGAAAAATGGGAATAATGTGAAGGGGATACGGATTTTTAAGGGAATTGATAAATAAATTTACTTATTCTTTCATGTTGTTCATAATAACACATATCTATGGGAATAAAATATAATATAACCCCCTTGGTTTTCTGAGTTTTATTTAAATCAACAGAGACCAATTACTTGGTCTAGAATTGATTCATAATAATTGTATAAAATACAGGTCTTTTTGATTTTGTGATGATAAGTAATCCTAATGATGGTTGGTGAAATTTCTTTTAATTACTTTTAATATCTCTTGAAATATTGTTCTTGGATTCATACAGTGTTTCCAGCGATATTGAGTAATTTATTTTAAGGGATTATGAGAGAAACATAAATAACACTAATATTATAAGACAGTTGTTAATAATGATTCATAATCATCCACAGCCCCAACATATGAGGGATCTAACTTAACATGGAATAGGAAATGAAAAATAGAGTCTTAATATTATCAATAAACATTACAAAATCATTGAATTGAAGATCATCGAGAAGGTAGAACGGAAACACATCCTCTCTTCTCATCCCTCTTTATCTTTTTCTCTCTCATTATCTCTCATTTCATATCTTGTTTTGTGTGTATAGTTCTCCCATCCTTCAATGTATCCAATTTAATAGGGTCTTCCCAATGATTTATAATTTTTAAAACTCCACATCACATACCATAATGTACAATACATGAAAACAAGTAAAATTTACATGGTTTTTATTTCTCCACTGGAAGGACATCTAGCACACTGCCCTTGACTATAAAGGTTTCATATGTTTATTGGTGGTAATAAACATCATGTAGTGCCTCCAAACATGGTGTTTATTGTCAATTTACGTCACCAAAATCTTTTAGAAGGGGGTACATGGCAGGTATAGTGATTCACAAGGTGTGAAACATTTGGATGGTAACATTGGTGCGTACTAGGTCTAGTCGATCTATGTTTGTGAAAAGGTAAAAAGCATGTGTATGAAAATTACACATTGTGTATTTGTGATATTGTTTTCTAATCATTCTTAATTTTTTTATTTGGTTGTAAAACTCTTTAAAGTCACAATGAACACCGAATTAAATGATTTTAACTCCAAAACAACATATATCTATTGAAAACTTGTTTTGATAGTAAATTTAATATATGAATATTTATAAAAAATATTGGTCACATCATGAAAAAATACTAGATATCCCTAGGAGTCCAACAATAGAAAATCATTATTAATTAAGTCTCATGAATCATTATTCTGATTAGAATTCATTTTGTTTAGTATATGAGTCCTTTTCTCATCTAGTAACTCAAACTCATCATCTCACTTTTATGAGTGTTTATATTTTTATAGATAAATTTATATTAAGGGTCAACATAATTGAAACTAATCCAAAATGAAAAATACCTCTTCTATTAATTATAATAGTGAATTATGTGTTTCATATATAGAAGAATATGTTCTGGTATGATGAGAACAAAAGTGATGTCGGAGGTTATCTTTCAAGTACTGGTTGTTCTTCTTCACCCCCATGAGGAAGATATTTTATAAAGTATTATTTATCTAATATATCTATATATTGTACACTCAATGGTAGTGTAATAATTTATTCTATTAAATATTATTTTATTTAATTTTTTTTAATGTAGATGAATAAAAATTAGTGTGATTTTTAATTAATATAGTGTGATATGAAACAAATATATAGATGATATTTTTATTCATAAACTTGATGATACATTTATCTCAACTTCATTGAGGGGTGTATCCTCTTACCATTTGGAAAACGGGTAAATGGGATTATATATATGCTTGATAATCAATGATATAGCCTAGGTATATTGTAAATCTACATTCATTAACATGATATAGAAAAATAATGAATATTACAAATTATGTTGTAAATATGGGATTGAAGGATATAGTTGTATTGTATTATAAAGGAATGAAACATAATTTTGTGCATCATTATGTGATGTAACATTTATGGAAAAAATAGCCATGTATTGTAATGTGATGAGAGAATATATACAATAACTAATGAGTTTTGTATGAGATAAAATTTACTTCATGCATCACTATGAGGAGATAATTTCCATTGATTTATATATTGATTATTCCATAAAATAATAATTTGGGGAGACCATATTGGGTTACTAGATCACTAGAGGATGTGAATATCATCACATTATCATGAATATTATCTCTATATTCTTTCACTGGTGGGAGGATACATGGTCAAATTCACTATATAACTGGGATGAACTATTCATAAAATAAAATTGTTTATGGGGATAAAGATTCATCTTCATTAAATTTATTTTTGATATCCTAGAATTCCCTTATGTATTTTCCAAGGAAGGGGGATTTATCCCTTATATATGAAATAAAGATTATTTTCTAATTCCAATTTGGGTCTGTCAATGTGGTGGATGTAATAGATAGAGCATTTTCATGAGAATCTTTGGAATATATGACATAATTCAGAATAATCATGAAGGGGAAATATTACACAATACCTTGAATATAATTACAAGGAGGAATAAATCTTCCTTCATGATGGAATATAAAAAATTCATTTTATAAGTCTTCTTTTCATAATATCAATTGATTATGGGGTCAACCACATGTTTCTACAAGGCTGAATCTAAACCAAAAATGGTGAATTGATATTATGCCACATTATTATTGAGTCATTATGATTACATCAATTAATAGGATAGTAATTCTTTTTCTAGGAAAATAAGAAAAAAATATTTATAAAAACACTTTAACTTTTTTGATTTCCAATCAAATGATTTTTGTTCTTAGAGAAGTTCCATTCAAGTAAATTTACCATTATTATGGAGAATATTTTATTGAGAATAATTCCTCATAAGGGAATTATTTTTTTAATTTACCTCACTCAATAGTTAGGTGAATTGTAAGGATGTTATCCAGTTCCTACCCCATCACTACTGTCACGAACCATATGAGGAATTATTCTCATTAAAATATTCTCCATAAGAATGTTAAATTTACTTGAATGGCACTTCTCTAAGTACAAAAGAAATGCTGAAAAGTAAATGGGCCAGAATACAAACCCAAAATAAAGTACGACTACAACTGAACAAGGTACAAAAGCAAAAAGACAAACAGCTGGAAAAAGGAAGAAGCTCCTGGGTCGTCCTCCTCGGATCCTACCTGAAGGGTAGGTACAGATAGCGCAGCTCCTGGTCGTCCACCATGGATCCTACCTGAAGGGTAGGTACAGATAGCCTCCTCCACACTATCGTCTGTCAACCTCCTCTGTGAGTCATCACGTCTTGTAGTCCACCTCCGGGTACTGACTCGTCGTGTAGTCCACCTCCGGGTACTGAATCGTCGTGTAGTCCACCTCCAGGTACCGACCAGTCCTCGAACACTCGGCCTCCGTCATCACTGCCCATCATCTGCAACCAACACAACGAGGTGAGGGCATAGCACGTGCATGGGTGAGTATAACGATACTCAGTAGGGACCCCGAGACCCTCAAGGTCTCACTAAACCAACAAGGATAACCACAAGAAGATCTTAAAAGATAACCTCTACATAGATATATGTCCATACATATAGCTAAGTTATCAAGTAACCCATCTCAATCATGAGGAAACACAAAGATTGTGAAATCAACGAATAACCACTACCCAGGTATATGCCCATATGTATAATTAAGTTATCAAGTGACCCATCTCAATCATGAGGTAAACACAATGGTCAAAAGTCTCAACTCAACCAGGATTTTCATTAAAGAAACTGTAACTACTGAAGAGCTCCGTCTCTGGAGTGTACAATGGTACTGTCATGACTCCGAGGTACTACTCACTAACCTAAGACTGCTGAGGTACTCCTCCTGTCGAGTACCGTGGGCCTGCCACCTCACATAGTAGTGATTCCAACCGGGGTCTGCCACCCAAACACAGTAGTGCTCCCCCCTCATATCCTACAGAGGTACTCCTCCTGTAGAGTACCGCGGGTCTGCCACCTCACATAGTAGTGCTCCTCCAATGTGGGTCTGCCACCTCACAAAGTAGTGCTCCCCACTGGGCTACGTAAGTCACTCTGAATCGAATCGGACAAGCAGTCATCAGGTGTTTGCCGGCTACACGGTCTCCGTACTCCGTACGCTCATCTCTGGGAGGCTCCACTCAATGAGATACAAGTTGATACTCCAAGTATATCAAAGTCCCATGAAGAAATATCTCAATGTACCGCCTCGTCATAGGGGTCTCAACGCAACAGACGGCGCGTCAATCAGACGCCCGGTCTGTGAGTTATTAGCCTTTTCGTCCCAGGGGCCCGGTTGGTTTTGTAAGTGAACCATCCCGGTCGTATCTCAACTGTACCCCGAACTCCCATAGGGTATACTCATAGGGACCGTTTCTCGACGAGATCAACAACGCCGCTGACGGTTCGTCAAACGGACGTCCTGTCTGAAAGATATCATGTTTTTCCGTTCCTAGGGCCTGGTTGGATTTCGGGTACAATCCAACCCAGCTATAACCCAACTGCATCCAAAACTCGGGCAGAAGATGCCAAAATTTCCGTATCGTCAACAGGAATGCAACGAGATAGACGACGCGTCAATCAGACGCCCGGTCTGTGAGTTATTGTCTTTTTCGTTCCAGGGGCCCGGTAGGTTTCGTGAGCAAACCAACCCGACCACACTCCAACGGCATCCAAACCTCGAGCGGAGTAAGCCAAATGATCCGTCTCACTTAGAGGAATCCATCAAAGTCGACGGCACGTCAATCGGACGTCCGAAGCTCAAGATATGAGCGTTTCCACTCCGAGGGCCCGGTTGGTTTTGTGTACGAACCAACCCGGCCGAACTCAAAGTATTCCGAAACCTTGCGTGCGATATAACGAAACGACTGTCTCGATCCAAGGATCGTGTTGCCACTGACGGTGCATCGTTCAGAGGCCCGTAAATAAAGTTACGGGCAAAAGACCGAAAATGGTCCGAAGACGGGGGGTCCGGGCCCGGGACGACCCGGCCCGACCCCCCCTGCGTCGGCTGAACCGGGTCGACCCGACCCGGTCCCACCTAGCCAGACCCGGTCCGGTCCGGCCTGGGCGCGGCCCGACCGCGCTGTCAAGTAGACGCGGCTTTTGCCGGGTCCCGTGCGGGTGAGCTGGACCCGCGCAGCCGCGGGTCCGCTGGCCGCCGCCGCCGCGGCTGAAGCTGCGGCGGCCCAGTTCGGCGGCGCGCCGGGGCGCCACCGCGCCGCCTGCATCTTCCGCGGGCCACTGGAGTTGCTCTGGTGGTCCGTTTTCCTTCCCGTCTGCGACGTTGTTCCTCCCGGGTTCGGTTCTTCACTGGGGGATCATCAAAACTCCCTTGTGTCACGTATTACCGTCACTCGCCTAATCCGCACAACCACGAAGAACGGCGGAGGGTTGTTGGGCCGTGTTCGTTTGGCCCGCACCCTCCGCATTAGATAAAAAAACGGAAGAAATTATTCAACACATGAACCAAAAAAATTAATAAAATAAAATTGTTCATATGAATCTGGTTCATTAATTTTTTTAAGAAACGTTCACGGGAATATAAAATATTCACAACAAAACCCCTACCTCGTCAAGTCATCGCACGCAGGTTCTTCAAGGATTTGATCGCCATGGAAGGAGGTGATCATCGCGTCGCGGAAGGCGTCGCGTCATCGCGGAAGGGTGTCGCGTTGTCGCGGAAGGGCGTCGCGTCGTCGAACTCCAAAGTTCAAGAAAAAAAGATTTAATTAATAATAATTAAATATGTGCGTTGATAAAAACCACAATGGAGTTCTAAAAGGAACCCGGAATCTCTTACCTCCAACAGATGATTGAAGATTTCGTTGCGGAGGAAGGAACGTCGCAGAAGAGGAAATGTCTGTGTCGCGGCACACGGCATCGCGTCGTCGATTTCCGCGGTTTCGGCGTTCTTCGTCGGAGGCCGGCGTTCTTCGCGTTCTTTGAATTCTTTGCGTTCTTCACGAAGAAGGGTGAAGGCACAAGAATTCTATCAAAGGTCTCTTAACGTGTAATCCTCAAGATGTGGCGTTGGTCTTATTTTATTACTACGCCAACGGATTTCATACTGGTTAAAAAATGAATAAGAGATAAGCAATGAACCATTAATTCGTAGAATTAATTCAACGAAATAAACCGCCCAATTAATTCAACGAAGAAAACCGCCCAATTAATTGGTGTGTTAAGAAATTAAGAAAACGTGTCAGTTGACTTTCATAATGATGGGTTTTCACGGGTGCGTTACTTAGCGAAAAAGAATGGGTGGGGCTCATGCGGGTCCCACCTCACAAATATCCTACCAAGAGGGTAGGATATTTTTGGATAGCACCCTATCCGTAACAACTCCACTTATGCAGCTTTAAGTGGCTTTCAGGTGGCTTTCATGTGGCTTAAGTGAAATAAAATAAAGTTTGTCGAAAAATTATTTTATTTCTTAACATTAAGCCTGAAAATTAAAAACCACACCCGAGCAAACACAACTCCGGAAGAGGTGTTTCTAAGCAATTACCGGCACTGCTATTCCACCGCTGCCCTCAGAATTAGATTCCGAGCACAGGTTCAAAAGATATAAAAACCCGCTCGTCCGTTCACTGAACATACCCGAGCCAAACTTTGGAAATTGATTCCGGGCACACCAGGCCTCGGAATCAGGAGCTGTCAGAAATTGCATTCTTGTAAAATTCCAAAGATAATTAAGAAAAAAAAATTACTTTGAATTTATGGGACTTTACATTACTCCCACCACAGGGCTTTACGTCCCCGTAAAGCTTCACCACAAACATAAGGATACAAGGGCGGTACCGAGCACGCATCTGAGCCTTATGCTCACATGTGCTCACCTGGAGCTTCCCGTGCTGCAAAAGAAAGTGCATCAGAGGAATCGATCGTCCCCATAGGATCCGCTCCTGTCGGTCCTTGATCCCCACTAGAACCTCCGTGGAAGTAACCCCATCACCATTGTCCTGCTCCTCATGGACGATGATATGCGAAGGGTCGAGCATGTATCTCCTCAGTTGAGATACCTGGAAAACGTTGTTCACCTAGTGCAACTGAGGTGGATGGGTCAAGCAGTAAATCACATCGCCTACCCAGCTGAGGACCTAGAATGGTCCATTGAACCTCGGAGATAACTTGCCTCTCTAACCACATCTCCGTAAACCTCGTCGAGGTGAGACCCGTAAGAAGACGTGGTCGTCATCCTCGAACTCCCGAGGTCTCCATTTTCTATTAGAAATGAAACTCAAAAAGACTACTGCTACGAGGGTAAGGTTGACCGACTCAAGAGTGATCGGTCGCACCCTCCTGTGCAATAGTTACCATGTGCTGTCTGGGGTTTCCTTTTTCGTTGACCAAGGAAAATCCATCCCGATGTCGTAGTTAAACTACAACCTTTTTTGCTTAATATCGTCAATTTTTGTATGAACTGTGATCGCCCAGTCCATACTCAAACCAACGTCGTAAGGCCTCGACGCTGCCTCCAAGAGATTCCAACCGAAACTCTCGCCTCGAGTATCTGACCACACCATCGGTGTATGTGTGATTATCGAGTCTCCTCCCAAGGTATCTCCAGACGTGAGGGTCAAGTCCACGTCTTACCAGAAACTCTAGGTCTGGAGCAAGATTTGTGAAATCAAGGAATGATTCATATCGACGTCCGTTACTATAGCAGCTATTAGTGGACACAGACTGTCCCTTGAATCATTTCTAGAGCCATTGGGTCACATTCCTTGACCGCATGCAGCCACACTCTTCCACCACCCTCCATCTCCCTGAGCCTGGCGGGGATAACTAAGGCGGGTGGTTGTAGCATGTTAAGATGTACACCACCTCGTACTGCTCTCCTAGCTCTGCCTCCACGTCTGCTGCTTCGCAGACTCATTTATCCTTAAATCTTCCACTTCGTGAAACATTTAACATGCCCAAGTCTCTAAGACTGGCACCAGTTTCCTGTTTCTTACTGCACTGTGCATTCTTCATCCGCTCTTGGATGACTTGGACCTCCTTTAGTCTCATAAGAGCTGCTATGATTTCTTCTTTTCCGATAAGAGAAACTCGGTCTCATCCCCTGGATGAACCACATTCGTTGCCTAATATAGTCAATCCTGACATGAATGATACATTCATGCCATGGATAACGTCGTAAGGCCTCGACGTAACTACCAAGAGATCCAACTGTCACTCTCGCCTCCAAGGGTCGAGTCACACTGTCGGCATCAGTGTGAGGTCACTGGGTCTCCTCCAGATGAAAAGTCGAAAGTGAGGGTCAAGTCAACAGTTTAACCGGGACCACTCAGTATCAACAAAACAAAAGGACAGGAAAGAAAACAAAGATAAGTGTCTTTTTATTATTGCAGTTCATAGTACAAGACACAAAGAAACTACAGACAATCATCAACAAAACCAGAAGAAACAAGATCAATAGCCTCCAGGTTGGAAGCTAGTCCCTCTCCTGTCCATCTGATTGTGGAGCTCCATGACCATAGGCCTCAGCTGCCTGAAGCTGAGCTCTCCCATGTCCTCCTGTCCCCTGCGGTCGGGGTGGGCCTCCTGGTGGTGGTGGAAACATCCCGAAGTGTCATCCACCTCCAGCTGCACAGCCAGCTCCTCTACCATGGCCGACTGCTCCTTGTGGTCCGCCCTGATCGAACCTATGCCTCTGCCTCGGAGGTTCTTCATTTAACTACTGGTCATCTGCATGGCGGGTTGGACAGTCATGTGCTATGTGACCAATTCCGCCATAGGAATAACACTTCATGCCAGGTCTGGCTCTATCACTTCCCTTGGTGCCTCGCACTACCAACCTTGAGTCACGCGGTCGACCACCTATAGGTCTGGTCCTCTTGGACCCCTACGTCATCTGTCTACTGCCCGATACAGAAGACTCTGCCGCATGACGGCTAGTGGTGGGTCCTGCTGCTGAAGACTGCTCAGCAAGGAAAATCTCCACTAAGAGGGCTCGATCCAACACTCATGTCTACGTCAGAATGTTGTGCGATACAACCGAAGCTATGATCTCCCGCCTAAGCCCCTGCTCGATGGTTCGAGACCTGAATAACGGGTCCCTTACCATATCTGTGGAGTAGAGTGAGTGGTCAGTGAATATCGCTGAGTAATGTGCCAATGACATGCTACCCTGCCGCAGCTGAAGTAGCTCATGTATACGCACCGCTAGAAGGGTGGCTGGTACAAACTCTGCCCGGAATAGGCTCTCGAAGTCTGCCCATAGAAGTTTCACCTCGTCATGCATCTGAAGCATCAGGCTCCACCATCTATCTGCTGCTTCCTGAAGAAGGCTGGCAGCTAGGATCACCATGAAACTTGTCGGCGTCCCCACTAGCCTGAAGACTCTCACCACAGCCTCCAGCCAATCCTCAGCCACCTGCGGGTCCATCCCTCCTTGAAAACTGGGTGGCCTCTGGCGCTGGAACTCATGCAGTGCACTCAAGCGATGTGCATCCTCCGCTGCTGGGGCTGGTGGCATCTGTGGCCCAATGGGTAGTAGTACCGCTGGTGCCTCCGCTGGTGCCTCAACATGGATAGGGCCCTGTACTGAGGCCTCGTCGCTCGATTGGCTGTCAGTACGCACCACTCTCGGGGCTCTAGCTGGTCGTCCACAGGGAGGAATCCTGAAAGAAACAACGTGACATGGTCAAAAGATTATCACTGGTGAGCTGACCTGGTTTGAACTGACATTTAAATGAAACTTATGGAAAACACACACGCAATCAGTGTTTTCATGCACAAAGTTGGAAATCAGTTGTCAGGGTCCTGGTGTATGGATACGTCAGCCACCCGCCCCAACACTGGACTCCCTGTACTAAAACAACACTCGGTACTCTTAACATTATTGATTCAGAGAATGAAACATCAGAGTTATAAGTTCTACGGTAGAACCGAACTCCTCTGATACTAATTTGTCACGAACCGTCCTCGGGGCCAGTGCCGTGACTACCCCAAGCCCGCCTTCCATAGGCCAGGGGCTGGCGACCAGCACCAAAGGCGTAAAATCCTGATAACTGGGAAGGAATTGCCTTTAAAAAAGAAAATAAGCACCACAGAGTACAAGCGGAAGCAAAACACTAAGTACAAAAGAAATGCTGAAAAGTAAATGGGACAGAATACAAACCCAAAAGAAAGTACGACTACAACTGAAGAAGGTACAACAGCAAAAAGACAAATAGCTGGAAGAAGGAAGGAGCTCCTGGTCGTCCACCATGGATCCTACCTGAAGGGTAGGTACAGATAGCCTCCTCCACGCTCTCGTCCGTCAACCTCCTCTGTGAGTCGTCACGTCGTGTAGTCCACCTCCGGGTACTGAATCGTCGTGTAGTCCACCTCTGGGTACCGACCAGTCCTCGAACACTCGGCCTCCGTCAGCACTGCCCATCGTCTGCAACCAACACAACGAGGTGCGGGCATAGCCCGTGCAGGGATGAGTATAACGATACTCAGTAGGGACACCGAGACCCTCAATCTCTCACTAAACCAACAAGTATAACCTCAAGAAGATCTCAACTGATAATCTCTACTTAGATATATGCCCATACATATACCTAAGTTATCAAGTAACCCATCTCAATCATGAGGAAACACAAGGATTGTGAAATCAACGGATAACCACTACCCAGGTATGTGCCCATACATATACTTAAGTTATCAAGTTACCCATCTCAATCATGAGGTAAACACAATGGTCAAAAGTCTCAGCTCAACCAGGATTTTCATTAACGAAACTGTAACTACTGAAGAGCTCCGTCTCTGGAGTGTAAAGTGGTCCTGTCACGACTCTGAGGTACTGCTCACTAACCTAAGACTGCTGAGGTACTTCTCCTGTCGAGTACCGCGGGCCTACCACCTCACACAGTAGTGCTTCCCACCGGGGTCTGCCACCCAAACACAGTAGTGCTCCCACCTCATAGCCTACAGAGGTACTCCTCCTGTCGAGTATCGCGGGTCTGCCACCTCACATTGTAGTGCTCCTCTACTGTGGGTCTGCCACCTCACAATGTAGTGCTCCCCACTGTGCTACGTAATCCACTCCGAATCGAATCGAACAAGCAGTCTTCAGGTCTCTGCCAGCTACACGGTCTCCATACTCCGTACGCTCATCTCTGTGAGGGTCCTCTCAATGAGCTACAAGTCAATACACTAAGTATCTCAAAGTCCCAGGAAGAAGTATCTCAAAGTACCGCCTCGTCATAGGGGTCTCAACGCAACAGACAACGCGTCAATCAGATGTACGGTCTGTGAGTTATTAGCCTTTTCGTCCCAGGGGCCCGATTGGTTTTGTAAGCGAACCAACCCTGCTATATCTCAACTTTACCCCGAACTCCCATAGGGTATATTCATAGGGACTGTTTCTCGACGAGATCAACAACGCCGCTAACGGTTCGTCAAACGGACGTCCTGTCTGAAGATATCATCTTTTTCCGTTCCAGGGGCCCGGTTGGATTTCGGGTACAATCCAACCCAGCAAAAACCCAACTGAATCCAAAACATGGGCGGAGGATGCCAAATGTTCTGTATCGTCAACAGGAACGCAATGAGACAGACGGCGCGTCAATCGGACACCCGGTCTGTGAGTTATTGGCTTTTTTGTTCCAGGGCCCCGGTTGGTTTCGTGAGCGAACCTACCCAAGTGCACTCCGACGGCATCCAAACCACGAGCGGAGTAAGCCAAAAGATCCGTCTCACTTAGAGGAATCCATCAAAGTCGACGGCACGTCAATCGGACGTCCTAACCTCAATATATGAGTGTTTCCGCTCCGAGGGCCCGATTGGTTTCGTGTACGAACCAACCCGGCCGAACCCAAAGTATTCCGAAACCATGAGTGTGATATACCGAAACGACCGCCTCGATCCAAGTATCCCATTGCCACTAACGGCGCATCGTTCGGAGGCCCGTAGCTCAAGTTACAAGAAAAAGACCGAAAATGGTCCGAAGACTGGGGGTCCGGGCCCGGGCCGACACCGCCCGACTCCCCCTGGGTCGGCCGACCCAGGTCGACCCGAACCGGTCCAACCTGGCCGGACCCGGTCCGGTCCGGCCTGGGCGCGGCCCGGCTAGTCGGACCGGCCTGGCTCGGCTCGGTCGAGCGGCCGAGCAGCCGAGCGCCGCGGGGCGCTGCCCCCGCGGTTTGGAGGTATCGCGGCCCTCGAAGGGCCGCGCTGTCAAGCGGACACGACTTCTACCGCGTTCCGTGCGAGTGAGCTGGACCCACGCGCCTGCGGGTCCGTTGGCCACCGCCGCCGCGACTGAAGCCGCGGCGGCCCTGTCCGACGGCGCGCTGGGGCGCGGCCGACAGCTTCCGCGGGCCACCGGAGTTGCTCCGGTGGTCCGTTTTCCTTCCCGTCTGCGCCGTTGTTCCTTCCGGGTTTCGTTCTTCACTGCGGGATCATCAAAATGCCCTTGAGTCGTGTTTTTTCGTTGCCCGCCGAATCTGCACAACCACGAAGAACGGCGGAGGGTTGTCGGGCCATGTTCGTTTGGACCGCACCGTCCGCGTTAGATAAAATCAACGGAAGAAATTAATCAACACATGAAGCAACAATGTTAATAAAATAAAATTGTTCATATGAATCCGGATCTTTAATTTTTTTAAGAAACGTTCATGGGAATATAAAATATTCACAACAAAACCCCTACCTCGTCACGTCGTCCCACAGGGGTTCTTCGCGGATTTGATCGCCGCGGAAGGAGGTGATCGTCGCGTCGCGGAAGGCATCGCGTCGTCACGGAAGGGCGTCGCTTCGTCGCGGAAGGGCGTCACGTCGTCGAACTCCGAAGTTCAAGAACAAAAAGATTTAATTAATAATAATTAAATCCGTGCGTTGATAAAAACCACAAAGGAGTTATAAAAGGAACCTGAAATCTCTAACCTCCAACAGATGATTGAAGATTTCATTGCGGAAGAAGGAACGTCGCAGAAGAGGAAACGTCGGCGTCGCGGCACACGGCATCGCGTCGTCGATTTCTACGGTTTCGGCGTTCTTCGCCGGAGGCCGGCGTTCTTCGCGTTCTTCGCGTTCATCACGAAGAAGGGTGAAGGCACAAGAATTCTGTCAAATGTCTCTCAACGTGTAATCATCAAGATGTGGCGTTGGTCTTATTTTATTACTACGCCAACGGATTTCAAACCGGTTAAGAAACGAAAAATAGATAAGTAACGACCCATTAATTTGTAGAATTAATTCAACGAAATAAACCGCCCAATTAATTCAACGAGGAAAACTGCCCAATTAATTGGTGCATTAAGAAATTAAGAAAACGCGTCAGTTGACTTTCATAATGACAGGTTTTCGCGGGTGCGTTACTTAGCAGAAAACAAACGGTGGGGCTCGTGCGGGTCCCGCCTCACAAATATCCTACCAAGAGGGTAGGATATTTTTGGATAGCACCCTATCCGTAACAACTCCACTTAAGCAGCTTTAAGTGGATTTCAGGTGGCTTCCAAGTGGCTTAAGTGAAATAAAATAATGTTTGTCGTACAATTATTTTATTGCTTAACTTTAATCCCGAAAATTAAAAAACACACCCGAGAAAACGCAACTCCGGAAGAGGCGTTTCTATGAAATTACCGGCGTTGCGATTCCTTCGTTGCCCTCATAATTCGATTCCGAGCACCGGTTCAAAAGTTAGAAAAACCCGCTCCTCCGTTCACTGAACGTACCCGAGCCAAACTTTGGAAATTGATTCCGGGCACACCGGGCCTTGGAATCAGGCGCCGTCAGAAACTGCGTTCTTGTAAACATCCAAAGAAAATTAAGAAAAAAAATTTCGTTGGAATTTACGGGTCTTTACAACTACATTCTTTGGAATGTTAAAGAAATATAATCACTATATGATGATTCAAAATTATAAAATACATCATATCAATATTGGATACTGGAGGATATACTTTAGTTTCTTAAAATTAGTGTAAGTATGAATCCCATTTTTCTAAAGAAAGAGTATAAGATTCTATTCCAAGAAGTCTAATTTCAAATTGTTCTTCATGATTTTATAATACTGATTCATGATGTAAAACATTTCCAACTACTGTAATATTGTTTATTAAATTTTATGAATTTTTTTTTGAGAAATTTTCACTCTAAAAATAAAATCTAGTGTCTATATTTATATAAAAATATAATGTACATAAATAATTTTAATTAAGTCTATTGGGATGATGAAGTACTAATTGTTGTTGTTAAAATATCTCTGGCAATCCGTATTCAATTAGTAAGAGAACCCTTTCTTCCTTATTCTGGTGATTTTTAACAATTATCAAGTGATTTATGAGATAATAATACATATTTATGAATGAATGAAAATCAATACTCTTAAATAATTGATTGTCTATGATTGATGGATAATTAGTTTTTTCAGAGCCTTTTCAAGGTCAAATTATAAGTCAAGATAGAAGACAACTAATTTATAAATGTTACATGATGCTACCCCAAAAGAACACAATTTGGGATTTATTTTTAGGAAATGATTACAGAGCTTGATGAAAATGGTATTAGGATCTAAAAAATTTTACAATTTTTTCAGGGTTTTACCACAAGGTATTTGATGCATAACTCCTTGTATTTTTACAATATTATAGAAACGATCTAATGTATTTTTTATTAATATTTATAACAAATATTAATTAAACAAATATAAATCACATGATAGTGAAATATTAACTTATGATAATTTAATGGAGTGTATCTCTCATCATCTCAGACCATAAAAATCCTATAGTTAATGGATAATAGTCCATAAATAGGATGTATTGAAACATATTTTTCACATAAATATGTATTTTTGTGATTGGTATAATGAAGTCATTATTTTTTAATTCTTATTAAGGTCTCTAAAGACGATACCAAATAATAGATGATCAATTTTATTCATTTTATGTATAGTTTTTTCATTTACATAAAATAAATAATCTTCTAAGAGATATTTTCCATCAATGAGATTTTCAATTTTATATTTTGATTTAGAAATTATAGTTTAATGAACTATTCTAATTTCATTTTCCACATAATATTAAATGGGAATACATAGATAATTGTTATACATGAAATAGATCAATATTAGAGTATTGGTATACTTCCAAAAGAACACACCCTAATGCAACTTTACCAATGAATTATACTTCTAAATCTCATTTGGTTCCCAGATTCCCTGATGAGTGTGTGTTTTTTTCCATCTTTATACGAAGATTCAAATTATTGAGATCATAAATGGTTGTTTAAACACAATCATAAAATCATAGATAGTCATCTATCAGTTCATCTTATTCATTATCTATTTACTTAACAATTCTTGGGATTGGTGACTAAGGGGGGATATCAAAATTGAATGAAATATAAGGGAATTTTGTTCTACAAGAAATGATGGAATGAAATAATTGTATCCTATGGATATTAAATCTTTTCTATATGATAATTTGATATATCTTCTCTTTTTCCCTAATATCCATGGAGTTAATAATTTTTTCATTATACTAAAGTTAATGATAAGTTATGAGGTCATCGTTTCCCTCTTCTAGAAAATTGGATATATATATCAATACTAATAATGATGTATATATAACCATTGGAATTGGAGATGAACATATGACACCATTTATTGGGATCTCTCTATATGTGGATTAATTTATCATAGATTAATCATGTTCATATTCAAACATTCCCACCTTATATGATATATATTGCACTATTTAATCATGGAAATGCATGGTATTTTGGTGGTTCCCAAGAAATGAGTGTGTTTCCTTGGTCATGTTGGTAGGAAATATAGAATCATCTTTATATAATAATTATAGTATTTCTTTGGGAGTTATTAGACAATTATATTCAGTGACATTGATATCACATCCCCAAATATGATACAATAAATACCAATAATAGAATCATTATTTTTAACTAGTATTTACATGATTAATAAGTTCTTTTATTACCACATTTTATTCTAGATTCCCCATTGATAGGAAAATTATGAAATCAAATGCAATATGGTGACATATCTACATTTTGGTGGATATATATCCTTCATTGTAGTGAATTATATGATATTTTGTACATTATGAACTTGAAAATAGATCCATATATCATAGCTCAAAATTGGGATTTGTGATTGATCCTTATGAGGTGGTTTTCTGGTTCTATTATACATTTGTATGGTCAGTTTTGAGGGTGAAAAATAATCAACATAATATCCCAAGAATCAAAGTTTCTGGATTGGAATGATATTGATCTCGTTATATATTTTTAATGACGAATTTATGAATATTAAATAGATAAATCTAACAAGATAAATAGGGTGATATAATGTGTCTACAGATAGTATCCTCCCAATCCTACTTTATGAAAGAAATTTCTAATTATCAAATCATTGGAGTAGTCTTTGTACTATGAATCTTACCCCCAAAAACATTATCCTCTTTAGCTTGAGGGATTTAAAATGCATTGATAATTAGCCCCCTGTGTTTTATTTAATGGCGAATTTTTTCTAATATAAAATATTTTAATAGGATGGTATCCAACAAATTCGGAATAATATATTTTTACACTAAGTTTATTCTCTTCATTTAGTAAGGTTATTCCTTAGATTTAGGTCTGGAGATTGATGCATTTGAAAGAGAACTATATAATTTATAGATGAAACATGAAGGTTTGTTTGATCCTAGTGTGCCAATTCATTATTTTATTCCAATGTGTATTGTTTATTTGGAAAATTTTATAACATCCAAATATATTTCTAATATAACATTATTTTATTAACACTTTTAGGATAAAAGGGTGTATCAATATTCATCTTGGCATCACTAGGGACATTTAAATTTATTTTCCATTTCTTGTATGTATTTATTGGGAATGTGGATGAATTTTTATATTTTACCCAGCCATGATTTACTTTATTCCACTAAATTTTAAAGACACATCCTATGGGTCCCTACTTAATGGTGGTTCATATTAAAATTAATTTTTGGATAAGGTGTCCAAAAGTGAAAAAACACTAACATAGATTGAATGATATTCTTCATTAGATAGGGATCCTATTTGATAGGGAGGTTATTATACTCAGAATTATGGTGGAATAAAATCTGTGTGTGTTTCGAAAAGATAAGAGGTTATTCAAGACTAATCATACCACGCCATATTCATTTAATTATTACACATAACACTTGAGGATTGTTTTGAAGAAACATCAATAGATTGTGTTGAGATACATTGGGAAAAAATTATTGACTAGTTCCATTAAGAATGTGTGAGCCCTATCAAATCACTTATACAACATCTACTTATTGAATTATCATTCACCTCATACATGGACTACATTTCAGTCATCCTCTTCCTCAAGATGGAATGTGTACACATGGGAAAAAATTTGTGGGGACTTTAAAATATAATTATTGAAAAATAAAAAAATTTATATATCATTCCCTTGAAGAACAATAGACTTGAATATTGTGTCTCAACATTCTATAGTATTGGAAATAACAATGATAACCACTGCGTTAGGATACATTGGAATATCTATTAATTAGAATTTTATGTGTACTATTGTCTATTGATAGGATGAAATAACATGTAACACACTATTTTCAGATGGACTATGTTTCTTCTTGTAGTCCTCCAATCGCAGGTAACAATTATCCATCATCAACTCTAGATAGGGGTAAATTTTAATTTCTTACCTCTATAGGAGGCACCCGATGAAGTGGTGATTTTTTAAATAGCACAAAATATTTTCATTACCTTACATATGATTGATTGATATTTCATTTTTATTTGTCTTTTTCCTGTTTTATGGTAACATTAAAATATATGATTGTGGTTTATAAAATTGAATCATTTAAATGTTTTAAAACGATTTCCTACACATTTCATATTTCCTAGGACCATTAGAGGTTTATATTATGTATAATATTCCTGAGAGAGGCTTTAGAAATAAATCAATTGTTGTTTATCCATAAAGAGTTTCATATTGAGAGCATGTGCATGAATATGCAGGTTTTCAAAAAAGTTTGATAACCTATAATTTCCATCCACATATAGTTTGAGAGTATTAAAAGTGTAATATTCAGTAGTGTTTAACGTTATTTTTGAGGAACCATGGATGAAGGTATTACCAACCCTTGATAAACCATTATTCAATATTGTTATTGTAAATGATGATGTCCCCCATTAAATTTTTAACAAAAAACATGAGGATTTATACTTCCATAAAATTATGTATTCCCATCATAATTATACACCAAGATATAAAAAGTGAGATTCTATAATTTTAGTACAATGTTCTATAACAATATTGGAAAGAGATACATTCATGGTTGAGTGTTTTTTATAATGGAATCCTCTTGAATGGGATATAGATTCCTCTCAAGATAAAGTTGTTGTTGTTGTCAAATAGTGGAATCCATTTGAGTGGTGAAAGGCTCAATCTACCTATGAATCTCTCAAGGTGATGTTGTTTTAAATAATCCTATCCGTAGGTAGAAAGAGAAGTCAAATGTGGAAACATAGTATATGTCATCTTTTAGAACATAGTTTGAGCTTGACCTGGGTAATTTTCCTAAAATAATTGTTGCAATTTTTTTGAAGTAGGAAAATATGTTATGTCCTCTATAATCATATTATAGTTAACATATTGTTTATGTACAATGAAAATATGGAATTTGGACTCAAATATCATAGGACATGTGAAAGAGTCATGGTGTGAATGTTTGAAAATTATCAAATTTTGTTAATTGCTTTTAATATATAATAATGTTTCCACAAACTAATTCATCATTGATATTATTCATAGAGACTATATTGGACACATTATGTTCCAAAATTTCATCAAAAGAGATCAAATGATACACATTGAGTGGTTAGTGGGGTATTAATATGACCATATGTGATCATTATATGAATCATTTCAAGAGAGAAAAAATTGAATACTTAGATTATTTATGTTATGGTATTTAACCTTAATGTTTGGAATATAAAATATCAACATGTGGTTCACATTTAAATATATCTCATGTGATTATTTATCATTATATTCCTGGATAAACATGTATCATCCTGTATCCCCAGTCGGATATGATATATTAAAATTCACCATTGGGTAGAAGGAATGAATTTTTTTCTCCTTATAGAAATATTGTGAATCTTCATTCCATAGAACATATTTTTAAGGTTTTTCCAGATCCTCCTTCGCATATCTTCTCCCACTGAATAAAATTGTCTTGCCAAAAATTTGAGGATTAAAATCTCCCAATTGATGTTTTCATTAATACGATATACGGTTATTAATTTTAAGGGAGGGAGCATTGTTGTTCCTTGGGAGATCATAGCCTTCATTTCACCTCTTCTACAATCTGTATTTCCTTCCACTTTTCCCAAATGATTTGTTAAGACCTAATGTACAAGGAACCAATGATTTCATACCATATCTATAGATCTCTCGGCCTTAATTCATGAAATCCTTGGCACTCTTATATCGTACGTTGGTTTCTCAGCTTTAGCATACGATACCATTGGTTGATGCATTCGATAGGTCTTTCATTGGTTCATGGGATCCTCAAGAATGTGTGATAGTAGGATTTATTGACAGTCAATATATCAATATTCCATTTGAATCAAATGTGGGCCTCATTAATGCATGGTAGAGTGTCCCTCATATATTTAATAGGTTTAAAAAATTCATCTTCCACTAGTCCATCAAATTTCATAGTAATCGCGATTTTCTTTCAGATTTTGTTTGGGTATGCATCCCCAATATCAGTTTGATGTTCCAGATTCCCTATGTAATTATAATTATAGGTAATCTAATCGGATGAGTTTTATAATCAGATAGTCGCACTGAGGCAGTTTTTCACTTTTTTAACACATGGGTTTCTATGTATTTGGATGCATCTTAATCTTCTTTTGATTATGTATGGATTAAAATTAATGAGGAATACAAGTGTAAGAAATGATTTATCTATGAAATATTGACATACATCCGTTTTTCATGAAATATTTTGGGACCCTTTTTAAAGGATTGTAAAAGGGGAACCTTAACCCATTTGATGTAGGTTCATCATCAAAAATCCCAAATTACAATAAAGAGGTAGGATAACGATAATGTTAAATCACTAGAGGTTCTTGGGGAGGATGGTTAGAAATAGCTATCATCGAGTTTAGAAAGTAGATTTCGGAGACATAAGTTGTCACATCTTGTGGATGAATAAAAACCTGATGGTGTTCACAATGATTTTGTTGAGAATTTTTATTGTTCTAAGCCAGTGAAGAAGGATACTATGCATTAGTCTATCTCGAAGGTGTCTGAAGTGTTTAGTAGGATGTAGAATGATTTGGAGGGTCCAAAAAACCATAGTGAATAGAAGGGTGTCAATTTGGACAAACATAAGGATGACCAGTTGGAATTCCATAAGAATAAAGGTAAGGTAGTTTTGGAATTGATGGCGGGAGGAGAGGTAGTTGTTCTTATGATTGATGTGGCTCACTCATACAGAGTTGGGGACGATGGGGGATAAGATTCTTCAGTCATGCCATTTTTATAATTGAGTAACATGTTTGAAGTCCTTTTTGAGGTGGTTTTGAATTCTTATACCCTGAAAATGGGTTATGAATATGGGGCATACATGGTGGATCCCAATGGAAGTTAACCCGGTTTTCATGGATGGCAATGCTTCTAGCCTGAAGAAAGTATATGTCTTAAGAGGATGAACGGGAGGAAAGTCAAATCATTATTACCACCTCCTTTAGAGACCTGGTCCTCAAAAAAGTTAAATTGAAAGATGAATGACACTGAGATATTGAGCCGTCAAAAACAAAGGGATCAGGATGTTAAGCCTTGGATTTTATTTTAACATTCGATGATGGGGTGGTTGACAAGGAATTATTGGTAAATTAAATTGAAGAGGATGCAACTAAATTAATGGGGATGTCTCTTAGGTTGGTTCCCATAGAGGATCAATATGCCTGCATTGACAATAATTATTTAATAATTGTAGAAGGATTTAATAAATAGATGATCAGTATTGAGGATTATATATAAACCATGGATAATCTGGATTCTGAGTTTGAAAGAATGATTTCAGAGGTTTTAGGTACCCAGAATTTATATTTATCCTAGAAATTGGTTAGGTGAAAAATATTTGTAGGATCATGTTAGTCAATAGTGATCTAGTTTAATTTGGTGGTCCTGTTTGGTTGGTTGGATTGGGAGGAAAGAAATCACGAGTGGTCTATATTTGTATATATCATATCTATGGTTTTTTTGTGGAGTTTAAATACTTATCATCCATCATTCAACTAGGATCTTCTTCATATGAGGTTCATATAATGAAGTCTTCACCAGTTATTTCCATTTGGAATTGGATTTTTTGGAGGGTAATTCTATTTTATCGATTTCGGTCCCATGAAATTTTTCACGGGACAACTTGATGAATTGTCATACATTGATGGAGTCTTGTTGTAATGCTACAATTTTTGGGGAGGAGAAGATCATATAGTTTTATTGGGTTATTCTTAGTTTTTATTTTTTTATGTTTTTAAATTTGGACTCCATGGTTTCTCACTTTTTCCTCAAAAGTGTTCTATAATACAGAATTTAATTTCCAGTCAGTCAAAGTGACAGATATAAATTGATTCTAACACAATCACTTACAAAATTAATTAATGACTTTATGATACTTGGGTTGGGGATGGTAGTAAAAATTATCCTATATATGAGATATGGATGTATACATGGAAATATTCCATAACCAATAGAAATGAAATATTTTTGAATTTGATATACTTTTACACAGAAATGATCAATGTGTAAATCAAACTCAGAATGTCAAATACTCAGCACATGAGGTTTTTATATAGTATAGCACTTCCACATTATTTTATAAGATGAATATGATATTTTTTTAGAGGCGTATCATGAGATTTTTTTGATTGGTTCTTATATCAATTAGACCTCTATTGTAAACATATTATTATAGGTGGAAAAACTATATGATCTGTAATATGAGACCAAAACATATCCTAATGAAAATAAATTTCATTATTCATTAAATAGGGTTATTTTCTTTCCAAGGGATGTTATAATGTATAGTTCTCCAAATAGACACAATCATTAGGTCCACACATCATATTGGGAATCAACAAATATCTACCAATGATCTTTCAAGATATGGTTCCAATCATACCTCACAATTTAATAAATTTTTTGTAATATCCTATATATGAATATTGAGAATGTCAATAAATTAATAAGATAGAAGGTCTTTATTTATAAAAATAAATATTAGGTCAATAGTTTTTCATGATTTTGCTTAGAAATTAGCTAATAAAAAATCATACATATGTTTTAGCTTATATAAGATATGAACATATCCTTGAAAACCAATGGGATATCATATAGGGGATTGGTAATGTACCAAAACATTTTATAGATGTTATCCTTTTACTATTATTTTAATATATACATTAAATCATCATTACCTCTAGGGTAAATATATTATACCTGATCGGACAATCGTGGTTGTTTTCATCATTTTTTATTGATATGGGTAGTGATTTAATTGGTTGCGAGAACTGGTAACAACGAATAACACCACAAATATAATGGTGAGGATGGTGAGTTACCTTATTTGGTATTTGATTTCATGGTTATAGATTAACTCAATACCTTGAGAACTAATCCATACAAGAGTGTTCCCAGAAAAAACATCAACAAGGGTAGGAACTACTTCTCATGATGTATTATCACTCTTTGCGTAGCTTTGTTGTTACTTATGAATGGGAATACAATGGTAGAACCTTATTGTTTTTTTATATTCTCGATATATGGATTGATTTCATATCTTTCATCAGGAGATGGGTTATCATGATCGATAACTATGTTTCAATTGGGGTTAACATTTTTACATATGTATTGGGAATGACCTCTAGAAATACAGATTATATGGTGTTAAAGAGGACCTTCATAATCTATTAAACTCTAAAATTATATTGAAAATTTCTCAAAATCTTGTGATTCCATAGAAAAATTTTACATTTCCTCATGTATATTAGAGATAATTAATGTATAATTATGGCCATACTCAAGGATATTTTTTTTAACTTTTATGATATCTCCTTATCGATTTTCAACATTAGGTGGATTAGTATCATTATTATATCTTATATATATATTTACAGAATCTACTGATATTTGAAGGATTAATCTTATGAGAACCTTGAAATAAATCAAGCATATGGTGTTTTCATTTTCCTGTTAACAAACCATTCCAATGATTTTCTTCATAGTTGGTTCGATTATATGTTTATATTTTGGTAGACATAAATATGTGCCATGTGTCTTCCGTGGACTAAAGGGGGATAGTGGAACGATTCTACATCTTAAAGACTGCCAAATTTTAATCAAAATCCTCACATATAATTGTGATAATATAATACCACTCCTGATCCTCTATCCTAATAAACAGAAAATCCACTTGAAGTTGTGTGATGATATAAGATCACTCTTGAGTTGGAATTGGGATTGGATGATGAAATATTTAATATTTAGTGGGATATAAAAAATAGGTATACTTATAGGAAATCCCTGATTTATCTAAAAATCACCTTGTTCTATAATATTCCTTATTCATTGAAATCATTACAATATTTTGAAATAGATATAGAAATTTCCATATTTTTTCCATGATGTGTTATCACACTATTGTATTGGGAATAAGAATATATACTGATTTATTTATGAGAAATGGTGTGTTTGACTCTTTCATTCCTAAAATCTCCATTAAAATATTCCAAAATTATTTAAATTCATGGGATGTAATAAAGTCGAAATCTCCGGTCATTGACAAGATTCACTAGAATGTTCCTAATACAAACAAATCACACTAGCGAGTTTAGTTTAAATGATTTAAAATATGGGACTACAATTATTCTTGGAAATGATGAGAGATATAATCATGGGAAATAATTTAATAATACTAATAATGATTTTCATAGAACTAATATCAATGGTGAGACAACCACAGTGGTGTATATCATTTAATGGTTGACTCCTTGATTTTTCCGGAAACCATATTTAGGCATTTTTTATTAATCAATACTGAAGGCCTTGTTAGTGGTGTCAGTTGGTGGAATGATCCATCGATGTTGACTCCTTTATAATTTTTTTAAATCGTTCAATCCCTAAACACAACACCCAAAAATAGTTGATATAATGATTATTGAGATCTATGATTACACTCCCAAATTAGTTGAATGAATCATAAGGCACACTTTGATTCTCCTTATCATTCATTTAGTGGGATGGGATGTGAAGTTAAAGATATTGGAGGATCATACATTATATATCATTGTTTTTAATAATAAAATTTTATTGGAACATCCTTAATAAAATATTATAAAGCTGGTATCTATTGAATTAGATTCTTTTACATCATTTTTCTATTCATTAGGGATACAACATTTATAATAAAATTATGTCAATTGACAGCATGATAATTTTTTTGTATGATGATTCAGTCACTTTTTATTTAAGGGCATGTTGGTTTGAGGATTCCTATTATAACCTAACACCATCAACATGAAAACTGTTGAGTAAAATTTCACATGTTTTTATATGTCACCATAATTTTTATTGAAAATATTTTCACTTTGGATTCACTATTTTATTTCCCTAAATCCTAAAAATCAAAATTTTCAAATATATGGTAATCTTATTTTTTTTATTAATGATTTCAGGTGTGTTTCACCATTTTCAAAAACCTAATTTTTTATATACTAATTGGTTTGAGGTGTCAAAGACATGTTGAAGACAACTCTTTTGTGATATTTTGGGTCAGTTTTGACTAACAATATAATGGTAGGGGATCATTGGTACATTACTAGTTACTCCTTAAATTGTTCATTGGTGGAGAGTAATAGAGTTTGATATCATACAAACATTTTTAGGGGAAATTATTTAATACTCCTAAAGTATCATATATATTTAAGAAATATTCATAAATCCTTAAAAAATCGCAATATGAGTTATGTTTACCAATTTTTTAGTGAATAAAAATCATCATACGTGAATATAAATCTCTATATGTGTTATATTTGCTTCCAATTCTTCATATTACATTTTGATTATTTATTTAAAATGAATTTTTGTCTCAAAAAAATATTTGAGGACTCTAGAGTGTATCTATATTAAGGAAGGTGGTTGGAATTCATGGAGTCAAGATTATACCCTTGGGTAGAGTTACCTATACATCATTGTTAGTAAAATATAAACACTTGTGGATCAGCATCACATAATGGTATATGTAATAAATTTTATGGTCATGTGACGTGGACAAATAAAATGTTTGTTAGAGTTCTATGTAATGTTATTTTATTTGCAAGGGTCATTATGATGGTTATTATGGGAAATGTGAATTAGAATCACTTTCTTTTTGGACATGAATTGAATATTTGATAGAGAGTATAGGTCGGTACCATAAGGAAAATATATCAATTTGGTATGGGGTAAATTTTAATAAAAGTAATTTGTCCTATTTGATAAAATAATTTTATCATTAGTAATATAGTTAAATGAGTGATAGATGGTTGTACTCCAAGGAAATAGGGACCTTCATGTGAATTATGGTCTCATAAAGAATATAGAATAATAGAGGGTGTCACTAAGATGTGTAGAACAAGAAATCATAATATACATAATCTTTGATAATATTTTCATATGGGGAAGGAAATTGAGTATTGACATTTTTGGGTTTGAAACATAAATAATTATCCAACATATATTGTTGAAATTGGAATCAAATACCACACTATTAAAATGAAAGCATTTATTTTTATTTGATAGTATCATACAACTCAATTTAACATCTCATGGAGGGGGGATTTTTGTATAGTTGAACTTTATAATACTATGACATATGAAATATAGTTGTTTGTTATGTGGTGAGGAATTCTGCAATGAGAAAGGTACAAAAAATAATATCGAGTGGGGTGTATTCTTGTGCAACATCCCTAAATATTATATTCCATTTAATAATATAATTCATTAATATAATATTATCCTTTGAGGATTATTCAATTCAATACAATTTCACAAAAATAATTTAATGTGGAATACACATTACAGATACCCAGTATATGTTTCCCTAGATTAGAGATTGTTTAGGATTGTGATAACATCCATGGAAAAGAACAAAGTTCTTATAACTACGAGGGAAACATGTCATCCCATCAAATATGTTATTGTTTTTTAGGAAATAAAAAGGTGGTATTTTAATAGTCAGGGTATCATGAAGTTTTATGTTTTCATTGTGTTGACATTGGATTCCTATCTTACCAGATGTTCTCGGGGAATTCACCATGTTCTTGGGAAATAATATTTTAGCCATTATTATCAAGATTTTATTCAATTTTCCATGGATGGTCTAACTAATACCTCAATGGGAGATAATTTCATCATCATGGGAATTAATGATTGAAAATTCCCTATGGTACCAATCTATTATCGAGGATTATAGGCGGGAACCATTTAAGATTTTTATATATAATGATACGAAGAGAACTTACTCAGGCCTTGTAGTATGGTCATATGTGTTTGATAGATTTGGTTGAGGTCTTAAGTTGGCCTATACTAGGACTCATAAGATATATTGGGATATATTTTTTCCAAATAACTGATTAATATTATCCGATAGAAGGTGGGGGTTCCAAAAAAATGAAAATGTTCCACTTTGTTGTAAGGTGAAGGGATCCCACATGTTCAATAGGTTCTATAAATGTGGTAGTTGACATACTACAAGAACAATGGAAACTATTCTATGTGATATTATAGATTATAGAGGGATGATTATCACCGTGACATTGATATGATTCAATGTCTGATTGGGATTAACATTGAATCCCATTCCATGTGTATAGTTTGTCAATGAATTCAATATATTATTATTTCCGAAATAGGGGGAACATATAGTAAAAATATATCTATGTTGTAGCCATGAAGGATAGTTTCTCATGTGGTTGTACATTACACAAATATCTCACACATAAAAAATATGATTCCATTTCACAGGATGGTGAGTCAACCTACTTAGAAGAATTTTTAGGGAGGAAATATATCGAAATGAACTTTGAATTTGAAAATTTCCCTATAAAAAATTTCATTATATAAATCTCCATCAATTCATTATACTTGTTTGGATTGGATAAGTAATGTGATATTATTATAAAAGAGTTATGTAAATATAATTTATCCAATAGTGGCTTCATGGATGGGATTATTTGATAATGAAAATTTCCCACAAGCTATCCAAGTGAAGGGGTTCTTCTAACCGAGTAATAAGTCACAAGAGTGAAAATCACGGTTCAATTTATCTTGAATGCAGATGAATAATATATGGGTTATCACTTATTTTGTGGGAGATTATGAGGTTATTCCAACTCAGATTCAACAACCCAATATAAAAATGTGCCTTTTATTTATAATGTGGAAAAGAAGTTCTCCATGGTCTCTTAACTCCATAGAATTTGGAATGTCTGTAAACATCAACAATTATTTCAATCATTGTAGTCACTATTTAGACTACGTATAATGCAATTGAATATAAATATATATATTTTTTCAACTATTTAAGAATAATTTTGACCCAATTTATATGTCCTATGTGATATTTTTATGATTTGATACACTAACCATTGATATATATATTGATAATTAGGTTTCCATTTATTCTTTACATGGATGAAGCTTTTATAGCTACTAAAATAATATTTCTCTAGTGGGGTGTGATTTATCATGATGAAATGAATATATGAGATGATATAGTTGGGTAATTTTACCCAACATTTGATCAATATACTATCTGATGATAATGCTGGTACCCAATCCACCTTGAATTATCAATATTCAATGAGATGCCAAAGGCACGATAGACTAACCCTAATGAGATGTATAAGCAAGATTACATGAGATGGAATAATTTCTCCCCCACATAACCCCATGAGAGATCTATATACATAGATATGATATGGGAGGTAAGCATTTCCACTAGTGAGATATTTTCGTTAGATGACATAGTTGGTATGGAATATCCCCCATGTGATAATTATAGTTTTTACACGGTCATGAATATTATCTAGATACACTCCAACACCAGCTTATGAAAATATATTATATCATTGATTTCACGTTTTATATCATTGATTGATCTTTTATATTGATTTATTTTTCCATATTTATCTTATAAATTTATTATGTGATGTCACATGTATGTGAACATAATTTTATTTTTATGTATTATACATCTTTTTTGGTTCTCAATTAGGTTTTAATTACTATGTATCTGAGTGACTATAATATTTTGGTTCTTGTGACAACGTCACTTGTTAATAAATTCCTGACTGATATGGGCCTTGTGTTATATGATTAGGAAAGATAGAACATCCAACGTTGGAGACTGTGATTTATGTTTGGATTCTAGAGACTAATAGAGTAGTATGAATTTATATCATTTAATTTTGGTATATGTGATCAACACAATGTGTGATCAACTATGGGGTGTGGGAATGATTGTGTATTTTTATGAATATATTCATCTATATTCCATTTATTAAAAGTTATATATGTTATATTTATTATTCATACATGGACTGAATATTTTGTTGTTTAAATTTTAATGATATATATTCATTAAATAACTCTACTATTATGGTATATTTTCCCCATAGTTTGAAATTATATTTTGTCCCTTGCTCAATAGCCTTTAATGTAGGGGGAAGCACCATAGAGGTTATATTGGAAATTGTTCTAGTAATTATAGAGTTAATACGTTAAAAATTGTACATTTATATCCATAAGTGAATCATTCACATAGATTCAAAAATAATTGTTTTTTTGTAACACACTTCCCAATTAATTAATGCAATATCACGTTTTTTCTTCACATCATACACTATGTTGGTTACCAATCATATGATATCATACATGAATCTGCATTCCCATATTTCCATTAATTATTCAAAGATATTATAAAATATGCTATCCTATATTTAATTAATTTTCAATAGTATCATACTTTTAATTAAATAATATATAGATTTTATGAAAAATATAATAAATCCTTTTCAATTGATCCCAATAACAATTGGAAAATGTGTACCAAACACTACTAATATTAGAAAAAACATTACAAAAAACATAGTCCTTTTTATTAGTCTTAAATATGTTTTCTAATCAAACATTATAATGATGAAAATAAACATGAATTTGTATTTTAATAATGTAAGAAAATGGTTTCTTATGGATTAAAATAAAATCCACAAGGGATTTATAATTATTTTGTACTATCTTTATTACACATACTCATATATCAATATGAATATTTTGGATTCAATATATATCATATTAATTATATTAATTACAATATAATCTATTTTATCCTGAAATATACAAATAAATAGACATGGAACATATCCATATAGTACAATATATCCCTTATATTGAATATTATATGAAAATGATACACAATGTTGATGAATATATCATATTCCATTTATCTTGTATATGGACACATCTAATCTCCAAAATATATATAGCTTAGAAAAACACACGTCACTCATAGATGAAAAGCCAAGGATTTTCTCAGTCTAATCCCATAAATATTTATATATAAATTATTTTCGTAATTGTTGAAAATAATATTATAGTTGAGTTCCAACTAGAGAAATCCTAAACAAACCACATAACCACCTACTAATTATCAATGAAAATTGGATTGGTAAAAACAATTATCAAATTATAAAGGATTTGAAGATATGTAACTCTCTATACTCAGAATAAAGGATTTGTAATAGGCATGAAACTCTATTAATATTGATAATATATGACATTTTATGATATATACATTATTTTTACAATCCAAATAATATCTATCAACTTATTGTATAGTTATTCCACAAGTCACGAAAATTAATAACATATATCCACAACCCGTTATACAACATGGTGTTCATAAAAATAGGTAAATTCAATGATATAAGTTATAGAGATGTTATTATTCTAGTATTAATAAAAAATAAATTACCATATTCCTAATTGAATGAGAAATATGGGATTACAGAAATTATAAATTCAGTATAAATTTTACTATTTTTACTTCTAGTTTCTCATGTACGTTACCTTAAGATAATTAACATGACCATCATTATTTTTATATTGTAATTATTTCGTAAATATACCAACTCCAACTCCACTATATCCTTAAAATAAAACATTCTATCTCCCCTCTCAATGACATCTCAAATGATATAGTACAATAGAAACCTGTGTTTAGTAGATTAGTGAGATTGGGTTTCCATAGTTTAAGAAGAAAATCTAATATTTTCACAGTAAATCTTGATTTATACTTCAATGATACAAATAATACATGTTTAGTGATGAAATTACATACTCTATCTATATTTTCATGTCCTAAACAATGTTATGTTTCAAATTAACCTAGCTTTGTTCACTACCATTCCAGAAAACCATGAATCCAATTCGAAATATTAATTATTCTTTATGATATTAGAAGCATTCATTAGTTAAATCCATTTCAAATAGTTCCTCTAATACATAAAATAATAAGAATATATCCCAATATCTTTTCAATTATATATTGATTCTCATTTATAATATTAAATTCTTATCACGTTGACTTAATTAAAAAACATATAATTCTTAAACACTATGAAATATTGAATGAATTACACCACATTAAAAAGAAGAACGATACTATAGAAAAAATATATGTAGTTTCATCCATCATTTCAAATTATTTAGAATGAAATTGAATCATCATGATATTCTTTCCATTTAACAGATATATGTACCCCTTTTGGAGTTCTCTGTGCTAAAAAATAATTATATATTTTCCAATATATATGTATTGAGTTAATTGAAGCATGTTATTTGACATATAATGTATATAGAATACATAACCCCTATCTTTTGTAAATAACCATCTTTTCAGCCAGATATGTATATCGTTAAAGTTGTTACATCATTTATTATAAGAATAATGTCATGTACCTATAATAATCTAGATACCACACACTTACACTTATCCACATATATATGAAAGAATCATTCAGTTTTTTTATTAAAAAAATTTATTGATTTCACTATCAAATTAGATGTTCCAAATCATGTGTATTTCTTCAATATTTATTTTGACTATTTCATCATGAAAACACCAACATAAACACTTTTAACTAAAAAAATAGTTTGGTAGTAACATATACAAGACATTTACTAAATCCAAATTATGTGACTATTTTTTCACATGCATGGGATATATCAAATAAATATATATGAGATCATATGGAATGAAATACCCTAATGGAATTTTTCATTTCAAAAGGTGGAATTTTATCATAAATATTGGTAAAATAAATTTTTTAAACAACATTACATCAATTATGTCTATAGGTAGAAAATAAACTATCTATTTGTGTTTTCTTACTAAAAACCCAAAACCCCAATATGGATCTCACCCCTTCTTGTAACATAACCATGATTAATATTTTGTAAGGGTACTTATAGTCAATTTCAAAATCCATGGACAATAACTAGTTATAAAAATTTAAACAATCAATTGAATTGTGATATGAATGATCTTAATAACCTTTGAATATTACTTCAATATCATTATCCACATTAAATACCTTTCTCTCATGCTCCTGGTAAATCCAACAATCCCATTTAAGATGTTATATAAATTTAGTGAAGTCTTTATTAGTAATCATTATTGAATAAAGTCATCTTCCCTCTTAGGAAAACATACTATTTGTTAGTCCATAACATGTCTAAGTAGAAAAATACTCCATTTAACATGTTGTTTTATTTAATACTTCTTAAGGAATGTACCAATCAAATTAGAAAATAATATTCACTCTGTATAATTTTGGAAGAAATAAAACTTAATTTATTTATGATAACAAAAATTCTAGAAATTCATTGAATTAGGTTTAAGCTTAAAAAACTCCAATCCTTGTATGAGTTTTTCATAAAAAATTATTTATAAAGGAAAAACTACAATGTTTCTCAAATAATATCTTTTATGGGTATTCATATATTATTTATATAGAATGTGGTAATGTGGGAACACCGTAGTCTACAATATGTACTGTTATAACTAATATTTCCATTCGTTTATTTCAATTGTAAATATTAAATCACCACACACATATCACTTTGACTGTAAATTATGATTTTTTAGATTTTAGGGATGTTTCTTGAATGAGAATTGAAAATTGGTAATTTTAATTATTTTTCTAGTTTTTTATAACTTTTTTATTTTGATTTTAGTATTATCAATATCTATTTAAGTTATGTAATTCTTTTTTAGACCTCTATTTCTAATGTGATTCAACTAACTTTAATATACCTATTTATAATTATATTATTACAAGCCCCATATAAACTAGTAAATGTGGAATATATCAATAAAAATATAAATACCCAACCCCAGTTTCTCGGGGCCGGTGCCTTATAACATTACATTAGAATGATTACAAGATAGTCGTGTCCCAATGTAATGATTAGTTTAGTAGATTTTGAAACAATATATATATATATATCTATTAATTACATTATTAAATTAGAAAAACAATAAATAATTACATTATAAACATCAATGCCACCTAGATTATGCCTACAAGTCACTCATAACATATATCATCATATCCTGGGAAAATAAAAAATAATAATGGGGAGATATAAAACATTGAGTATTAGTAATAAATAAAGTATAATATAACATAAAAATAAACATTATTCATGGTAAATAATTCAAAAAACATGCCTCTAAAAATAAGAAACACGAACACATTATGTCAAGAATATGAGTTGAGAGAATAATGCCATAATAAAAAATAATCATTGGAATTATTCTAGTCAAATAACCTCATGAACATAAATTACTATCGATTTAATGATGGAAGTGAGTATTCTAGAATTTCATAAACATAATGTCAAGGAGTCAACAAATATGTATTAAAATGATTAATGTCTTGGCCAAACCCATATCTCAAAATGCTCAAATCCTTGACCATGTCCATGTCTATTTTTCCCATGAGACCTACCGATGCATTTTGGGGATATAGAGGGACAAAAAATCACATAATAAGTGCAATGAATATCTCATATGATTGGGGATAAACATAAGTAACATATACATTCATATTAAAACTCACATATGAAAAATAAATAACATTCCTAGAACATTATGATTAAACACTAACCATTCAGAGTAAATTGTGTGAGGGGTTATAGGGAAGAATATCCTAAATGAAACATGTCAAAAATAATATAATTATATATTATATTTTACATAATAAATTATTAATCACAATAATACATAATATTGAATATTTTTGTTGAAACAGTTAGATGTACTCATATAAAATCATTACATAATTCCTGAGATTAATACACTTTTATTTTGAAAAGAAGAGTTATTTTGGAAAAGTCATTGTATAAAACCATAAATTATATAATATATTATTTTTAGAATGAGATATATTATAAATATAATGGTTTATAAAAATATATTATATATTTCCCTTTAAATTAGTTAACAATTTGAGAAATTGCCTTGAATTGGGCTTGTATTTCAGAAATAATTTTGAATCTTCCATTTAAAATGTGTAAATATCAATAAAATACTGAAGGATTCTAGTTGGTAAAAATATATTGATCAATAAAATATACGTTATTAAGAGTACATAATATTACATAATAATTTCATGAAGGAATTATACAATAAATGTAACCTGAATGAAAATGGAGGTTCTGGTGGGAAACTCATACCATAAGTTTGAATGTGTTCTGATGTTGAACATAAGGTATTATAATGTTTAATTAGAATTATTAATAAATTAATTAATAACTTATTAGATATTTAATAAGTTTATATTGATATTATCATATCTATTATGTATTTATTGAATAGTTATAATACTGAATTCCATCATTCCAGAGTGTTTGTTTTCTTGATTTTCATAATCATTTTGCTTTCTATTATTTAATATAGTTCATGTGGAATGGATTTAAATATACATTATTGAATTAATACATTATTTATGAACATAAATTTTTGTATTGGTAATTTATATCATTTGGATACATAGAATGAATATTAATGATGATATTAAATATTAATGAAATTTTCTTAAATTTTTTTAGCGGTATTTTAATTACTAGGAACTAGTTTGGTGATATGATTTAATAATATGTATTTATATGGGTTTATGAATATTAAGTAGGATATAAAAAATATATTATAGCCTTGTTAAATCATATATATGGTTTCTTGACCCTTAATGAAGGAAAATTTGAAAAATAAATCTTGGTCATCCCTGAAGGATATAAATTGGATCCTTAAGGACGATGATTTTGTTTATCAATTAAAAGAGAGAGTGTAAGATTAATGATGGTGGTTATTCCATTAAAATTATTTAATTATATTACATAGATGGTAATATAGTTACCATGGTCATTTGGATAGAGGAGGTGGGGATATGATAATAATAGAAATGAACATGAAATGAAAATGAATGAAATAAAATGTGAATTTAACTTTTCAATAAACCTCCTTGAGAATATCATTATGTTAAGGGGTTTTGGTCATTGGGAAAGAAAAATAGATTCTTGGATGTGGTTAGTTACTAGATAAGGGTATTTTGGAAGTACGTTTTGGATTTTAAAGGATTAAAAGAATGAAGATAAGAGGGACTGATGGGGGGGGTATAGAGTAGGAGAGGAGTGAATTTTGAATATTTTAATAATAATTTTATTATTTTACTCAACAAAAACAAAAGAGTTGTTTCATAATAATAGAAATAAGTGTATTTTATTTCGTACAAAGTGGATTTACATCAATTATGATGTCAAAAATATTGTATTTAACTGATAAATTGTATATAAATAATTTTTCCATATTTTATTTTTTATAAAAAATCACGTATTTCAAAAAAATACAAGAAAAGGACCTTATCCATTATTCAACATGTATAATTCTAAAATTAAATTCAATTTTTGAAATCAATTTTATGAATATTATTAAATTAATGTTTAAATAAAACCATAGTATATTAAAAAAATATTAATTTTAATGTTATCATTCATTTTACATCACATTGAAAAACTAATCAACACTCATTATATTGTATCATTAAAAAATAAAAATAAAAATAATATTTATTATTCATATTGGTCATATTAAAATTTATATTACTACACATATTGTTATGTTTCTAATCACCAAAAAACTAGTTTGTTCTATCATACTCTAAATGAATTACTGATCACAACTCTATATGACTATTTTTTCAAAATTCAAAACATTGTTGAGGTAATGTTGTCTTTAACGGATAGATTAATAAATTTACTATTTTTTAGTGACTCGGTTTCTCAGGAATTCAATATTTAATTTCAAAAACATTGGGGTGTTATATTAACCCCTATTTAAAAACAATTCCTCAAAATTCACAAAATTTTACCTCATTAATAGATTTGGGTTCGTATTCCACATAAGCTCCTGAGGATTCAATGATACCTCTTAAATTTTATGATTTCATTAATTTATCTTTACTAGATGTGTTATCTAACTCCTCAACAAAATTTTTGGTGTCCATAATATGAATGGGCTCTTCATAGTAAGATAGGTCTATTTTCAACTCTGTATCTTCAGAAGTGAAGGCATGTGTTAGTTATGGCATGTACATTCATAGAAATTAGACCTGGAACAAATTGTGTCATTTGGACCAGATAGTAGCATATCTAAATGATTTTTAACCACTCAAATTCCCCCAAATATTTCAAAATTCCCAATGTTTCATGGGATCAGTTTCCCTTTCATCACAAATAATACAACACCCTTTCATTAAGATATTTTCAGGAAAACGTAATCACCCACTTGAAATTCCCCATCTTTCCTTCGATTATCAGCATAAAGCTTTTGTCTGCATTGAGATGTTTTGTTATGACATTGAATATTATTTATATTCTTGGTTTTTTACACCATAATCTCTATGATGACGAGCCTCATTTCTCCAACATTCTCCGAAAAAATTAGTGTATGAAATCTCTTTATGTACAATGCTTCATATAATGCCATTTTAATATTTTAATAGAAAATATTATTGTAGAAAATCTCCACTAAAGGTATGTATTGATCCAACATACCTTGGATGTCCAGTGAACAAGATATCAACATTTATTCTGTGGTTTGGATCATCCTCTCTAATTTCCTATCAGTTTGTGGGTGCTAAACAGTAATCTATCGATGTTTGGGGTTTAATGATTTCTGAAAAAACTTCTATTATTTCGATATAAATTATAGGTAATGATAAAAAAAATTGATGGAGGTTATCCTTAATTTTTAAAACTTCATAGATATATAGTTTTTCTTATTGCTCCAGTTTCAAATCCATTATTACAGAGAGGAAATGTGAATATTTCATAATTCGATCCACAATTACCCATATCACATAATTATTCATTGGATTTTTGGGTAATCCATTGACACAATCCATTATGACGTCATCCCATTTCAATGTATCATAGTAAGAGGTTGCATGAATCCTTTTAGATGTTACCTTTTGGCCTTCAAATGTTTAGAATCTAAACATCATGATACATAATACACAATTTCCCTCTTTAGGTTATCCTACTAGAAGTGTTCCATAAAAGCTCTATGAATCATAGTGCTAACTGTATGTATAGAAAAATTTGAACTATGGGAAGTGTCCAATAACTCCCTTTTTATATCGGTTATAGCTGGAACACAAATCCTCATCCCAAATTTCAATATTCCATCTTCCCATATGAAGTCCTCCAGCTTCCCCTCTTTCACAGATTAAATTTTTTGTAGGTTCTCATTATCATTCTTATATCCTTTATTCCTTTCAAATTAAAATGGTTGGGAAACCAAATTAAAATGTAGTGATTCTTCACTATCTTTAATAATTCTCATATCCATCCTCACAAGATCAATCTATAAATAATACCTATCAATCATCATTTTTTTTGAGAACCCCATGATCCTTCATACTCAATGTACTAGCTACCTATTGTTTCCTTCCTGGGTTGTAGTGTATAGTAAAATCAGAATCTTGGTGTAGTTTGAGTCATCGTCATTTCCTCGTGTTGCATTCAGTCTGTTAGAAGATATACATCAGACACATATTATCTGTTTATATCTCACATTCTTCACTATGAAGATAATGTATCCATAGCTTCAGGGAAAATATTACCAATGTTAGATAATGGTCATGCATGGGATAGTTTTGTGTAAGAATATTTAACTACCTTGATGCATAAGAAATAAATTATTTGTTTTTCATAAAGACACAACGGAATAATTTTTTTGATGCATCTCTATATATCACAGACCAATCATTCCCTGATGGTATGTTTTGAATTAGAGTATTAACCATTATCCACTTCAACTCTTCAATTAAATTCTTACATTCCATTTTCCATGTGAACATAATCCCTTTACATGTATTCTTGGTCATTGTTTTGGTTAAATGTGAAATTTTTTTGACGAAACACTTATAATAAACTACTAAACCAATAAAACTACCTACCTTTGTTAGTTTTATAAGAGTATTCCATTAATTCACCGACTTTATTTTCATAGGATCAATAGAAAATCCATATTTAGAGACAGTGTGTCCCAGAAATAAAACTGATTATAGACAAAACTCACACTTCTTAAACATCTAATATAATTCATTTTTTCTTGGAGTCGTCAGAATAGTGCACATGTTATATTCCCGATCTTATGGTTTTTGGAAAATACCATGATATCCTAAATAAATACCACCATAAAGTCACAAAGATATTCCTTGAAAACTCTATTAATTAAATAAATTAAAATATAGGGTTCATTAGTCATTCAAGAAGGCATTACTATAAAATCATAATGCTCATACCGTGTTTGAGATGTTGTTTTGGAATGTCTTCCTTCATCAAAAGAAACTGATGATATTCAGATAGAAGGCCATTTTTCGATAAATATTGAGTTCCATGAAGTTAATCAAATAAATCATCAATGTGTGGTAGGAGATAATTTTTCTTTATTGTTTTATCATTGATCGACCGGTAGTTAATGCACAACCTCATAGATCCATCACTCCTCATTACAAAATGAATAGGGGCACCCAATGGAGGAACGCTAGGGGAATAAATCCTTTATCATTCAATTCATCTAGTTGTTTCTTCAGTTCCACTAATTCCATATTGTAAATTCAATTAGGATTTTTTTATATAGGCCTTGAATTCAGAATTAGTTCAATAGAAAACTCAATTTCCCACTCTAGATGATGTCTATGTAAATCCTCTCAAATGACTACAACATTTTCTTGCCCAATCAGTATATCCTATATATGGACAATACATTCCTCACCTATAGTTATTGAATGACCATTCTCTCTAATAATTGAATTCAGTAGAGCTACTGGGGGTGGATGAGAATCAGAGGGTGATGTTTCTTCCCTAATGATAAGAAATTTTACATCATTCAAAAAACTTGTGACCTCCTTCTACTTGGAATAAATTTTCGCTTAATGGTTTTCAATCCATTCTATACCAAGGATTATATAAAATTCAATCATGTGTATGAAAATAAATTCATATAATAACTCAAATCTACAGACTATAATGAAGACTTCCCGACACAACTTCTTTGAAATGATAATTTACTAAGGATTTTTGGGTGAAAACTCAGTTAATAAATCATATTGGAAATAAAAAAATTTCTTGAAATAATGTGAAGATATGAAAGAAAGTGATGATCCAAAATAAAATAAATCATATTTTAAGATTGAGGAAATGATTAAAGTACCTTACACCACATATTTATGAACATCAATATCATCATTTGTGATCGAATAAGCTTATCCCTATTTTTTGGCCTTTTTTTGGCATAATTTCCTGACTGTTGGGAAAATCATTAACATTGTTTCCCATATCCCTACAATTATAGCACTGATCATTTATAGCTTCACTATTCCCCATTCAATAATCATCAAGATAGACTTTCTGCCCACATTTGTAACATAATCCTTTTCTTTAAAGAAGTAACCATGGTGTTTCCTTCTAAAGATGTCATATAGTGGAAATTCAACTCTTCACTTCTACCAAATTTCCTTATTTACTTTTCAATATTTTTATAAAACCCTATTCTTCACTTTATATCTATTAATGTAATATGATTTAGAGAATAACATTTCTTTCATTATAACAAATGAAACTATATCCTCATACGATAAGAAACATTGGAAGACTAGTTCCCGTGATAGGAATGGATTTAGGCCATAAATAAATCCATCAATTTTTCTCTTTGGATAACGTATGTAATCCACCACCATTATTTATAACCTTATGAAGCTATATTCATACTATGCAATAATCCCATCTTCCGTTTGCCTAAAATTCTGAAATGGCCTTTCCATATCTACTCATTGTTCACGAGGATTTTATTTCTCTATAAATAATTATTTAAATCCCCACCACTATATATATTAAATTTCTTTCATCCTAATTTGTTTTTTGAGTTAACTACCACCACTATTATGGATCTCCAAATGGAATATAATATACCATGATAACCTTCTCTCTTTCATTACATCCATATAAAAGAAATATATTCTCTTGGGAATATATCCACTGCTCAGCAACAAATGGGTTCGTAGACCCATTGAATAATGAAGGTTGTTTTCTTTTAATGGTTTATATTATTACTCCTCTTCATGGTATATCTGGATGCTCCATGTAAGGCCCCGTCCCCAGCTACCCTGACATGCTGCGTTATTTTAATAAATTGGCATGATAATAAGTAATCATGTCCCAAAAGACGGGTCAATTTAGCTTTCATGTAAAATACATTACATACATGAACATTACATTACACATTATAAAATAAAACACAACATAAATTATCCTTTGAGACTACCAAAAATCTCTTTGCCTAACCCTTCTAATAAATCATAAAACACTTCATGGAATCCTGGGAAAATTAAAACATAGAAAGGGGTGAGCTCAAAAACTCAGTAAGGGTAAGAAAAACTGTAGAATATTACATAAATATTAGGCACAATGAATAATTGAAAACACATACCTTTACAAAATAATAAACATTAACACATTTATGCATAAATATGAGATGAGTAAATAATTCCCTAATGAAACATTGCCATGGATATTATACTAGTCAAATAACCCAATTAACCACAAATTTTATTTTCATAATGAGGGAATTTATAATGCCAAACATTCTGAAACATATGGTCAAGGCCTTGGCCAAGACGTCTCAAAATGATTAAGGCCTCGGACAAAACCATATATCAAATTGGGAAAGGAGTCAGCCAATTCCACATCTATAAGTCTCATGAGACATACAGATGCATCAAGTACCTATAGCAGGCTCCAGCCATTACTAACTATTTCCAATAAATTCCTCATATGAAAAGTTTGAAACATTACATAAACATTCGTATTAAAAGAAGCATATGAAATGTTAATAATTTATACATAAACCATGAATTTTATAATAATTACCCATCCATTGTAAATCATATCAAAAAAACATCAATACAATATGGAAAATTTTTATGATAATAAATCAACTTCAAAAAGTTTAAAATCCATAAAAGGATGTTTACATAGATGGAAATGATTTGAAAAACTCTTTGAGTGAAATATCCCTATTTCATGAAAACATTTAAAATTCACCAAATTTAGAAAGGAATAAATTTAAATACATTTTTGAATCAATGTGTCCCATACCAATTTGAATCATTTTAAAGGAATTACCATTTTAAAAACATTCATATCGATATCAATAAATCCTTAAAACCCATTTTGAAAACATGAACATTAGTGAGAATTATTTAAAACAATAAATATTTAAAACATTTAAAATGATGTTTTAGTAAAAAATTCCCTTAAAATCCATTTGAAAACTCTTTTATGAATCATTTACATTGATAATAAATATGTTCCAGTAGATACATACATAAAAACAACCTTTGATAATAAAAATATTGTGAAATTAACCCTTACCTTGCACATTTCTTTGGTCGGGGGTACGTTTAACCTCTTATATAATGACCATTGTATGTTATTAAATTATTCCAGAACCATATTAATATTTATTATATCATAAATTATTCATTTATGACTCTATAATACCAATTTTATAATGATTTTTATGTTACATTAACATTTTCTGTAATAATCGATTTCCTTATTGTACATGTTTTATCCTGTTATTCTTGATTGTATGATTTAGATAATGATTTCAATACATCCAGAATATAACACATGATTTATATATCATATAAATTTAGAATATAAATTTTTATAATATATAGATATGTGAAATGGAAAACATCGTTTATGGAGACGGTATGCCGTACGTAGGCATAAACGTTGTTTCTGTTTTCATATCGTATTGAATGGATCTAGGTGAATAAGATATATTTGATTATATACATTTATATATTTATGTATATTAGAATTATTATGTCATATATTAGATACATAATAAAAATATATATTTTAATAATCATCGTTGAATGGTGAATGTGGAAATTAATCTCATCGTGTTCTTGGAGATGGTAATCTGTACATACGCACGAGCGACAATATCATTCTACTGATATTAAAATCATAATTAATTTTATTCTATATTATATATACAGGTTAATAAACATGTTATATATATTATTTACCTAATTTATACTCATTATTATACCCATACAAATAATAATGTATTGAATAACAACTACACCATGACGTAGAGACGGTAAGCCGTACGTTTGCACATATGGTGACATGTCATGAATAGAATGGATAAAATAATGTATATGGATGTACAATAATAATAATAACATCAAATTATATAGAATATACTATTGTTATTATTTTATAAAGGAAACAACAAGGAAAAAATAAGTGGAGGAAGAAAAGAACTTGAAAGCGGTGGTGAAATATTTACCTTTTTTCAGGTTCTTCATTTTGATTTTATCAAAAGAGAGCCATAGGTTAGTTTTATGACTAAAATAAGGCCACTAGGATTAATTTAGGAGAGTTTATAGGATATTTTGGTAGGTCTTGGTTGAGAAAAATGGCTATGGAGGTATGAATTTGAAAAAAGTGGAAGTATCCTTTTATAAGTGGGGTGAGGGTGACTTTCGGAAAAGATTAAAGTATTAATTTATTATACAATAATATTCAATTTATAATTGTTCAAAAATAATTTATATAAAAACTTAGGTGGTTATGGGTCTAAATCCTTCCAACCAATAGGTTTTTTACATATTTAGGTTACCATTTTAACCTTATCTTTTAGTTTTAACTCTTTGTTAAATAGTTTAACTTCTACCATGTCTTCTTGTATTATTACATTATATAGTTATTAAACATACTATAAACTTACAATAGAACCTAAAATGGTTCATCAATAAAATATATAATATCATTTAAGCCTTTCCGACGAACCTTATATTTTTTTGGAATATTATATAAACCAATAATATATATTTTGTTTTAAAAAGTATTTTATGTCAATTTTGACACTCTTTGGTATTTTTTTTCTTAATAACATAATTGAATGATTACATCGAAGAAAATACATTTAAAAAATCCTAACATGTAATATTCATCTATAAAATTCTTGTATGTCATAAAAAATTGAAATTATAATTTTTTTAATATTTATAATACCATTTATTTGATTCTTTCATTAATAAGTTAATTACTGCATCATCATTGTGTCATTAATAAAATTAATTATTTAATGTCTAAAATTTATAAATAAAATACCATTGTGTAGGAAATATATTTAACTTTTTATATAATATTTATAGTCATATTTATCTTATGTATAACCCTATAATAAAAATGGTTTAGTTATTAAACATTGATTTTAACTCTTTTAACTCTTATTTAAATAAAATAATAATATATGTCTTCATCCAATACTAGTAGACATAAAGGGCAATTTTTTATTCCTAATGTTTTTTGGTCTAATTTAAATTATCCGATTGAATTAGGACATGTTTCAGGGTAATTATGATATCAAATTAACCTTTTGTTACCTTATTTAATTTTAACAGTGGTAAATAAAAGTAAAAATTTACTATTCACCAAAAAAAATATTTTCATCTTATTAAACAAAATTTTACTTCATGATATTAACCGTGTCTCTTGGATGTTTTAAATTCAACACCCAAAGGTGTTGAAATTATGTTTTATACAAATTTAGAAATGCTCTTAGGAGGTGGGTAAAAGACGGTAAAAAGTTCAATAAAATTTATATATATCTAAAAATATTATAAAATGACAAAAATAAATTAAATTGAAATTATATAGGTATTATGTATCTAATTTTACCTAAAATAAATTTAAATAAAATAAATAATTATTTGAATAAAAGTTCGGTTTTAAACAATAACTCGGTGTTTTTTACTATTCATAAAAAATTGAATGTTTCCAGAAAAATACAAAACATTCACCCTAAGATAATTTTGTTATTACAAATTCAAAAAAGAAATCTATTTTACCAATTTAAAAACACATAAGTTGAATTAATTAATTTAAAATTAATTCTCGTGGTCAAAACAAAGAAGCGTATTTTTAAAAATAATAACTATCAAAAGATTCACACTTATGTATGTCCATTTTCAAAATGAAATTACATGCAATGACAATAATATGATTCAATGGTAAATTTGAAATATAATTATATTTCCAAGCCATTAAAATATATAATTTAACATTATAAATTATTTTGATTAAAAATGTTGTATTCAGTTATAATATAGTATTTTTAACTATTCACCCAAATATAAAAGTTAAAAAAAATACCAAAAAATTATTGAAACGAAATTATTTTGTCGTGATTTTAAAGAAGAAGTTTATTTTGACAAATTTAATATATAAAAGTTTCAAATATTGGATTTAAAAAAGGTTTTCCTTTAAAATGTGGTAAATTTTCATTTTTTTAAAAATAATTTTTTTATCTGAAAAGAAGTTTTTTTCAAACATTATCTCTAATAAACTCATAATAAGGATTCTAAAATTATTAGGATTATATATAGTTCAAAATTCAGTTAATAATGTTCATAACCGCTTTTGAACGGCTAGTATGGTATGTCGTGGTGCACTTGAACTCGGTGTTGCGTGTAGTTCAAGTTATTGAATTACATTGATGAAAAAACGTAATATGAAATCTTGGGGTGTTACAACCCACATTGGTATTTTTATTTTTCATAACATGAGTATGTTTTTCATTTATTGTTATAATGTGATTGGTTCCAATCGCAGCACCAGATCCAACATCATTATCTTATGTTGGAGGTAAATCCCTTTATGGGATACACGTGTTCATGCAGTTTACATTTCGTCCACTAGGAACCATTTATAGATATTGAAATACACTAGATTTTGTTATGATGCATAATTTATAATCCTAGCATTGTAAAATAATTTGAATAATTTGAAATCATATGCATGGTTTACCCATTAATCACAAAAATGGTTTCTTTGCGAAAAAATTTACATTTAATCCTTCATTATGTCCTGTAAAGAAATTGTGAATTGTCCTAATAATATCCCCAGGAGTGTCAACCCGGGTTCATAGTTAGGAACTTTTTAATATACCAAGATACCTTGGGTATACCCTAAAATTACTTTTCAGAGTTTTCACTCCTAGTTACATCTATTTTAGAACAACGTCCACTTGTAGTATTCAGACAAAGATGTATTTCCCTAGTATATCCACATAATCTATTCTGTACCAAAATACCAGTATATTCCTATATTTATGTTTTTAAATACTATCTTATAGATATTTTCACTAATATAAGTTTTCTAAATCCATTATCCATGATATCTACTAAACTTCCTTTGATTCCAACTATAAAGACCCGCCTGCAGTTTCGAGAAGCCAATTCCTTATTTCAATACATTGGCCTGATTACCAGAAGGATATATATCAAAGGAATAAATTATTCAGTATATCTAGAAAGAAGATACATATATATTATCATCTTTACATAATGAAATTAAAAACAACACTAAATTATTCCATTAGAAACATCCATGCCTCCTTGATTATGTATAAATGTCATTCCTAACATACATCTTCATATCCTAGGAAAATAAAACATTAGAATTGTGTGATCTAAAAACTTCAGTAAGAGTAATCAATACTGAAGAGCATAAAAAAACATAAACATTAGGCATGGTGAATAATTTAAAAAAAATTGATTTAATAATAATAAACTTCAATACATTTTGGAAGGAAAATGAGTTGAGTAAATAATTACATAATAGAACATAATTATGGGTATTCTACTAGTATAATAACCACAAAAACATTCAATTAATAAATTATTATGGAAGGAAGGTAATATGATGTACATTATAGAAAATATACTTTTTTCTTCAGCCAATATGTCTAAAAATTATTATGGCCTTGGCCAAAATTATATCTCAAAATGGGTAAGGCCACTGTGAAGTCCACGTCTATTTGTCCAATGAGATCTACCGATACATTGAGAGGTAATATCATGCCCCACCAATAACATAATAAATCCAATGCATTCCTCATTTTAGTGGGGATAACAATAATCAATATATTCATCCTTATTGAAACTCGCATATGAAATGTAAATAGAATTCCCCAAACATTAATCTTAAACATTAACCATTTTGGAGTAAATTTTATGAACGGTTTTAGGACAGAACATCCAAAATAAAACTATTCATAAATCATCCAATTAAATATGGTATATGTTATAAGAAATTATCTTTTTATGAACATTATTTTTTATTTGGAGTAATTTTATTCAACAATATATATTATTATTTAGAAGATCCTTGGTCCCATATAAACCAATCATAATGGAAATTGTATGTGCCCAATGAATTTAATTCTCATTATTAAATTAGGATTATATCATGATACATGTATACAAATACATTTATTACACCTAGTGATCAAATACAATTCATAATATAATATATTAATCAAATTTAATATCCAAATTCATCACGTAAGGTGGTTTATTAGTGCATTCATCATTAGGGTATTGAAGAGTCACTCTGAATAGAAAAATAATTCCAACATAATTAGGGAATATTTTTTAAAATTGTAAATATGACTTTAAACTTGGAGGGAAAATATTCAAATAAATTGAAAAAATATCCCACAAATAAATCTATCCATTTTTCATCCTAAAACAAGATATTAATCTAGAAATTGTCATATAGATTGATGCTAGAAAAAAATCACCCATTACCAATATATATTTTAATATCCACCTCCTTCAAAGGGGTTCTATATCAAGTGATAAATAGGGTTTCATAAGAAAGGATTATGAAAATAATTTAAATTCATGTAAGGAATGACGAAATGGATAATTATGGTTCTACTTGTGTGATTAATGTATAATGATTATATAGTCAAGGATGAAGACAACTGACAGACACCCCTTTCTATGTTTAAACTATCACGTATAATGTCTTTTGAATTTCTCTTGAAAATAATTATTTTTAATGAATTTATTATTATTTTTAATACATTTTGAATATTTTTTCCTGGTTGGGTTTGCAATATATTGAGTAAAACACATGATTTCAATATTTAAATTTCTTCAGTGAGGTCTTGTTATTAAACATAGTATTTTAGATTGGGTATGATTTCATAGAGTTATTAAGGTAAATGAAACACTTATATAGGATGGAAATATCATATTAATGTAGATATATAATTTCCAAAAATAATAGATTTATCACTTAGAGGTATCTTGCATGGGGATTTTGAAATTTAATTGAAAATATTTTGGAACATTGAAGAGGGGAGTGTCCAGAAAGTCTAATAATATCCTCTATTGGAGTTTGAATTTTTATTTCTCACCCATTGAACTAAAAATAAAATTTATTATGTTGTTTTAATTTTGTAATATTTAAATTGAAAATTAATTTATATATTGGAACATATAAAATAACAATATTTTCGCTCATTTGTGAACAAAAAAACTGATAGTTTTATAATAAATTACAACATTATCAATAGAAATCACATTTCCTACTAGATTATGTTTTTATAGTGGAAAATTGTTTTATTTTGGTTTCAATAAAATATAACTCACACAAACTAAAACAATTTATAAGATTTTCCATTATTTTATTTTTAATTTTTTTCAAGATTAGGAGTTCTACACCAAATTTATACCCATTAGATTTTTAAACAAACAAGATTTATCATTATCGAGTAAGATTGTTAGAAATAATTGTGTACCTATATGTTAATATTATACTGACACACCTATAAGAAATTATATTCATCCTAATATTTAATTTATTGATAACATAAAATTGAAACAATTACCATTTATCTAATACTGAAATGTAATATAACTCTATGTAATTACCCAATGAATATGATGGGTTTGAAAATGAATATCATTCTATTCTCCAACTGCAATAATTAAATTGAAATGTAGGTTAATATCTATATTAAAATATTAAAAAAATAGAGTCATATTTATGTATACATGAATCCTTGATGATTTGATTAACATAAAATGAAATTGTGTAATTTTACTTTTTATTTTATTATAATAGAAAAAGTATGGTTTGGTAGACACATTCAAAATTGATAAGTGGTTTGAACAAATTAAAAAATAATTCCTCGAAAATTTTCTTTATTTCAATATTTTCATACATTTGAATAGTACTATATTGGATCATGAAAAAATAAGTTAAAAATTTCCATGACTATTTAGAATGAATCAAGACACAATATTATATTTTCCCCACCATCAAAATCAGTGATCAAATCATGATTGAATATTTATTGGAATCAATATGTTTCAATTTTATAATAATATTTATTTGTTGAATAAATAGATTTATATAACAATACACGAGATATTTATTAACCTTTAATTGATTGTATGGATCAAAATGAAAAAAAAATTGAAAAAATACAATCTACCAATTATATCTTCTTATATATTTCCCAATGTATATTCAAAAAACAATATGACTGTAAGCTAGCATAAAAAGTGTACAACCATGGTGAGATAAATATTGTTGTAAAATATCCCACCACCCCAGAATGAAAAAATATCTATAAAAATGAAATTCTATTTTGGTCTTTTATCCTCCATTAAACATTTCACTGAAAAATTAATATATAAGAAAGGTCATTTTAAGAATTTAGATGATATTTTGTTAAGAAATAACTTTTATTTAGACCATCAAACACCATATAAATGAACCATAAAATTCCATAATTTCTAGAAGGAACACCAATATAAATTATTTTGACAACCAAACCAATTAATAATATTTTTACAAGGACATTAATTTAATTTTAAACTATAATAATTTAGTGATGACCAAAATCCACATTCTGTTAGATTACTTCCACACTCCTAATCCACTCAAAACCCATATAAAAACCTTGAGGAATCAACATGGGAAAAAATACATGATTAATACATTGATCAATCGTGTGGTTCGATAAGATTTTCATATTAGTATAATGAATAATAAAATGAGTGAAGTTTTACCATGGCCACCCCAACTCAATCGAGCAGAAAAATAGAATGAAAATATGAGTGTTATAGTAAGGTGGACCACTTGGTTGAATAATCCTCAAATAGTGAAATTTATACATGCCATTAGAACTAAATATTATAAATATATTTGAAATAACCTTCCACATTCAATTAAAACTATTAAAAATAATCCCTATTCTTATGAAAATGAAGGGAAATTTAAATTTTATTTGAATAAAAATGAATATTAAAAATAATGAGATCCTATTGAAATAAAAAATAAGTATTGGAAGAGAATTAATAGTCGTACTGTTACATAAAAGGTGCATAAAATAGTCTAGAACTATTTAGAAAACCACTACATTATCAATGGACTGAACCACAAGTGTAAGAAATGATAAAATATTTGGGTAACAAATTATAGTAAACATTTAAGAATGTTTTACACAATAGACCTTTTCATGCTGTTATGAAACATATTATAAGTTATTATGGGTTTTTGAATGTGATGTGTACAAAAATGAGGAAATTTAGCGGAGGATAAAAATTTCATTTTATAATGATTATTTCCTCCATTATTAAAAATTATTTTCTGGTCATACGTAAATACCCATGAACTATTACCATTACATTAACCATTAGGGAATGAAAAATAATTTATTATAATATTTATATAACTGCCAGGATCAATGTTATACTCTATTTTGTATAATCTTATATATTGGTTGGAGATATGAAACCCTCTATATTTATAATTAAACATAGAAACAGATGTACAACCACTGTTACTAGGATTATAGGGGATGTCATATGTTAGGTGAGAGACATGCTTTTTTATGCATTTTTATGTCTTAGATAATAATGATGATAGTTTTAGTACCCTTAAACCACTCATTCTAGCAAGGCCTTTCTAAAAGATGTTAACAATATCATTAATATTAAGAAGAAACCGCATTCTCATGAATTATGTGGAGTTTTTTTTCAATTATTTTTATTTAGTCTATGATGAACCTATTTAAGAAACATTCATCCATTACTTTAAACATGAATGAATGGTATCCATATGAAATTTATGAGTGAGGGATTATATTTTAGAAAATATGAGGCTAAATTAAAATCAATTATTAATAATCTTGAACATGATCTAAAATAACCCTTTTCAGCTATATAAAGTAATGAAATTGTTTATAAAGATTTCATGAGAAATTTTAATGTGATCAAATTGAATTAGAAAAATAATGTACAATCCATTCAGTATTTCATTGAAGAACCAAAATTGTGGTTACTATAGTAAAAAATGTGATCATCCTGACTCAGATACATTTTTTTTGTATAATTATATTGGATATGAAAATGTTTTCATTAATCCACATATTCCTTTATTTAAAAATTAAAATAATCCACCCAAGTAATATTTGAAACTACTAAATTTTAACGCCACACATCTTTCTATTTGAGATTGTAGGATTCCTTATCATAATTTTAAAATTTATATCATCCGACCTTGAGTACCAGTAATTTGATGTAAATAAAACCGGCATAAAATGACTAGGATTCACTCTATATGATTTAATATGAATTATTTTATTACTGTGAATGTATAGAATTTTGTAATAGAAAAATTATAAACATCTGATAATACTTAAAATAAGATTTAACATAATAGTATCATAGTGTTTTAAGAAAGAATCCACCATTGTGTTGACAATTAATTTTTTTTAAACATCATCCATATTTTATGGATTATCTAAGTCCATGTTTTCCAAAAAAATGTGTCATAATAGTCATCGGGAGTGAATTGTTTTACCTTATCTGATTTTGTATTAGAAACAAATATGGAATGTTCATTATTTTAAAGAAAGATAGTATTCTGGCGAATAAAAACCACATTGCATTTATATTTCATGATTAAATCATTGAAAGGATTAATTTAAATAAAATATTTTTTATTTCCTAATAGATTATATATTTTTTCATATTCATTTTAAAATGGTGGGTTGAGAAAAGAATAATTTCAAATGCCCCTTCTGAAAAGTTTATTATAGTGGAATTCTATATGGGTTATGTAATTCTCTAATAACATTTCAATAGTGTATGATGTGAATTCCAATTTTATTTTAGGGAAAATTTATGGATTTTTTTACTAATGATATCAATTTTAATAGATCTTTATTTGAATTTTATTTGAAAATTTTAACTCACGATATTTAAACATGTATTAAAAAAAATTATCCATAATTATGAAGAATGAAATTTCATGGAAGAGAATGTGATTCTACATTTTCATGTTATGTATTACGTTGGAATTCATATCAATAAATCCAATGTAGTGGATATTTATTCATTCCCATGCCTAAAAATAGTGTGATATATGATATTTTTCCATGATCATAGTGGTTTTATAAGAAATTAATACATGACATAGAAACGCCATTTTTCATTGATCATAGATGAAAAAAAGGTATAAGTGAACTCTCTAATAATAATTACACGTCTCATTGTTCTTCAACATAATTTAGAATCTCCATTTAAATTAATTATTAATGAATCTACCTTTTATATGGAGTTTTTTTAACTAAAAGGATATAAAAGAAATATTATACAATTTATTGTTACTAATGAAAATTAGATTCTTACAAAAAAATAAAAAAATATAATAATTAACATAGAGTTGTCATATTTATTTTAGAAAAATTTAGATGTTATACTTTGAGAAAAAAAGTGATAGTTTTCATAAAAAAAATTTAAAATATTATTTATAATGTAGAAACATGATGTAAAACATTGTGTTAATGGACAAATATTGTTGAAAAATAGTTTAATTATGAAATAATTGTCATGGATGGATGTAGAAACCCCGATTTCAATAATATAATTAAGATTCCAATACATTGAATGGAATTATTACATATTTTCAACAAAATCAAAGGCATTTCCATATCAAAAGTAATATACTTTTTAGAGTGGAATAACATACTTTTCTTATTTAGGTACTATTTTTGTTAGTTTTTACATTCACTTCTATTTTTAATATAATTTATATTAAACATATAAGTGATTCAACAAATTACATTTTGGTTGATCCTAAACGTTTTCATGCTTTTTTTGATAAATTGAATAAGAAATTCCTTTGAAATTTGGTATTCCAAACATTCAAATATGTTCGTCGCACTGTGAGACATTGATGATTAATCAAAAACCAATTAACTATTAATATTGTATTTATTTCTATTTTTTATTGGACCACGATTTTTATACATCCTTTTTAATGTTTTATATCATGGAAAAATTTCTAACAAAAATGAATTTTTTAGAAAAGAAAATAGATGACACATTAGACACTTTTTTATGTATTCAATATATGGGGTATGGATCAAGGGAACTTTTATTGATTGTATTGGAAATATTTATATCATTATTTTTGTAGATTATGTGTTCAATTTTGTTGAGGATACCCCCACAAGAGTTGACTATTCAAAAACACTATCAATTTTATTGAATTGATATATGCATTCCTGACAAGGATTTATAAACTGTGAAATCATTAATAATTTTATATAGTTTTGTTATTGTACATTGGAATAAATATTAAGGAATAATAGAACTCATGATATGGTATATACTATATTCCACAATAAAATAAATGTAATTTTTATGTTTTCCCATAGAGAAATCAAAATAATTTGGGAAAACATTAATCATTAATTTGATGGATTAGTGTTTTAGACAAAATTTCCAATATATTCCAATAAGACTAAATTAAACAATCCAATTTTAATAAATAAATAAATTTTGTTATATAGAAATAATTTTCACATTCTTAATGATTTATAAAACAAATATTTTTGGGATATTAATTAATATAAAATGAATATGCATTATTTGAGAAATGAAATAAATTTAGTTTTTTTTTTGAGATGGAGATGATATGATATAACTATTTTAAAATATACCAATTATACAATATGATAATGAAATAGTTTCTTTATTTAACGATTTAAAATGAAAACATCAAGGAGGGAGATAAAGTGTTTATGTTTGAATCTATATAATAGTTTTCCCCTGAAAAGTTTATTCCAAATGGTCTGAACTATTCATTATGACTCATGTTGTTGCTGCTAGTTCTATCTAGATAAAAGAACCAGAAATGGGGACAATATTCAATATTAATTGTGATAGGGTGAATTGTTATATATAAAATTTTCAAGAGCCTAAAGGGAGGAAGATATATCATTAGGAAGCTGATACATTGGAATAAATATTATCTATTTATAAATCATGTATTTCAGGCTATTTCCTTAATTTTTAGGAATTTAATTTTCTAACACATGAATGATTTAAAATAGTGAAATGTAATGAAATCAATGTGTCTGTTTTAGAGGGTATGGGTGAGTAATATCCATGTTAGATGAATATTTTTTATTCTCTTTTTTTACTTTTTTATTTTAAGTTTATTATTTAATTTTTTTGTGGTGTATTTAATTTTTTTTGTAATGGATAATCATTTGGACTAAAATGAATATCATTTTCATTATTAAAAACAATGTCAATGAGATATTGAGGTAAAAATCATATATATTTATTGTATCTCCAATTGAATATCTAGATAAACATCATCAATAATTTAACTATCATTGTAAAAATATAAAAACTATTGAATTTGGGGGAAATATATTAAAATAACGTCCATTATATTTTTCTTCAACAAAATAATAAAATGAATTTTATTTTAATACAAAATAATTTATATTATATATTGGAATGAATTAAATAATATTTTAATTGAAAAAATTTCCCACCTTCCAGAACTACTTATATTATAAATATGTGATTATAAAAAATAAAAGTTAAACATTGAAGGGTATTGGAAGTCAATTAAAACATCTATATTATACATGTTCCCATTCTCAAATCAGTGATCAAATCCTAATTAAATATTTATATTAAGGATTATTTATAACTAATAGTAGATCAAATAATGTTTCTATGTGATGGTATTATGTTTATAAAACAACACATTTTACTATGGTTTTAATTGAAGGCATATCACAAAATTATTAATAATTTAGTGATAGAGGCCTTATTTATGTGTTGTTTTCCTATGAAGACTCTAGTTCTAGTTCTAAAAATAACATGATTTTGATAAAAAAATTTTGATATTTCCATAAGGGTGAGGTCAATGATATTTTCCAACACCCTTCCAACATCACCAAAACATGAATAAATTTTTCATACACAGTTTTATTATAGAATCAATTATTTAAATGAAAATTTTAGTGGAGAATTTCAAAAAAATTTCATGTCTCATTGAGATTTGAAATGATTTATCCTAGAAAACACTTTGAGGAAACAAAACTTTTTTTGATAAAACTAAAATTTCAGTCAATGATCAAATAACCACATAAATTAAGTATTCCAACAACATAAAAATTTATTTTTCTATTTCCAAGCATTGGGATGTAATTATCAACAGTGATATTATAATGAGTATGAAAATGATCATTCTATAATTAAAAATTATCTTTCCTTCACCAAATATAAAACATAGAGTATCCAATGTGAATATTTGAGGAATCAATAGAATTTGAGGTATACCTTGATTAAACAATTGGTTCAATACATCATTGATCTTAGAAGCATGATAAATAAAATGGGTGATAGATTTACCCAAAAACCCAAGTTTGTATAACAGAAAAAGGAGAAAAACATGATATTTATTGAAATTATTTGTAGAACTATATTTTCTATCCACAAAACATCGATTATTGAAAAAACATTTAACCCAAAATTTATCAAGATATTTTTAAACTACTTATACCTTTTTTCATACTATTAAAATGATGACCCCTATGATGAAAATTTTTATATTTTTGAATTTTCATTGATTGAATTTTCATAATAATAAAAGTATATATGTTTGGATGAACCATTAAGGATTGGATGAGAATGTGTTGTTCTTATTCTACTAAACGAAGTGATAAAACAATCAATATCCATTAAAAAATATAGTACATTATCATTATAGTGAACCCCAAACTACAAAATAAGTATAAAAATAATTGGGTAAGGATGTAATGGAAAATTCTATGTATTTTTATGTAAATATACCGACACTCGGTATTGGAAAACCGATTCTAATATGCTCTATGATTTTTAATGTGATGTGAAAAACAAGATGAAATTTAAAGGTGGTGTAAAAGTAATTTTTGATAGTAATTTTTCATACATTATTTAACATAATCATCATATAAAATTTAATTATCCATAACCATTTATAACACCATGTACCATTAGGGAACGTGAAATCATAGATTCCAGGCCTTATTTAAGAACATCCATAAATGTTATGCCACATTCTGTTTAATCATATGTGTAGGTTATAGTGACAAAAACTGTTGCATTTATAAATAAAATTTCATTTCAAATTACAACGAAAAAAATATAGTTATAGTGAATATTCTAGTTTAGGTGAGATTATTATTATTTTGATATCAATGTATTATATATTGAATATAATAATTTTATTAATCATGAACCTATAATTACAGTGTAATTTTTTTTAAAACCCACTAATAAATTCATATATATTCACAATTGAACATCACCATATGACTTTGGAGTAGATGTTTTTATATTAAATTTTTTATCATCAATTAAATACCCAATTTAAGATCATTCGTCCTCCATGTAATCATGATGAAATTTTTTCTTAGTAAGGTGTTTTTTTATTTTCATCCATATGATATTGTAAATTATTAGACTAATTTCAAATAAAATTTCTATTTTATGCACTGATTTAATAAAAAATAATTATCAATAAAGAATTTAGAAATGTTTTGTGAATTTGATCTTAGGAACATGGAATGGGATGAAATTTAATTATTACATTAATGGAATTTCAATTCAATAATTTCACGACACTGGAAAAACATAGAGTAGTATTATAAAAAAACATGATAATCATGAATTTATCATGAAATTTTTATGTTTAGGGAATGAACTAATATATAAAACTATTTTCAATGAGTCACATATTCTTTGTTAGACTAATGAAATTACACCAAATGAGTTACAATTGAGAAACAATTATGAGAAAATATATTATATATTCATAAGAGTTGTTTTAAAGAAATAAGTCTCAACATTGTTGATTGTTGGAATTATTTTCCCCATTATTGATTCTAAATAGGTGAGCCTCATCAAATGTTATCTGAAAAATATAGGTTTTAGAATCTCAGGAAATGCATTAATGGGGATTTACCTATTTAAGATTCTAAATAAATGATGAGTGGGAATTTATTATAGGGAAATTAATTTTGTTAGAAAGAATGTTCACTTCCCTCTACCATTTCGTGATCGCGTCCTTGAATAGATATTTTGACAAACCCACTGTTGATTTCATGAATGGTTATATAGTTATTTAAAAAATAATATTCAACCAAATTATCCAAATAAAACCACTTTGAAATTATAAATGCCTCTTTTCTTATAGGAGAGTTCCCCACAGTTTAGATAATACTCATGGAACATTTTAATGGGGTATAATTAAAAATTTATTTTAATTTATAGAATCATTCATTGTTGTTATTAATCAATTATGTTAAAATTTATGGTTTATCATTTGAATGTTTTTTGAAATTATTAGTCTTATTTATGAAGCTTTTATTATTAATAATAATACTTTACTTAATTATGAATAAGGTCTATTCAATGTATATATGTGGATCATGTTTGGTCAAGATGTGTCTCTAAATTTATTTGAATTTGATCAATCTAATAATGAGTTTATTTATTCATTATTTGATACGAAAATTGTGAGATATGTCAGATCTTACCTTGGACTTACACATTTATATAAGTAATTTATAAAGGACTGCTGTGACATTTCGCATTATTTTTATATATTTCTCTAAAATAAAAACTATTTTTCATTAATGTTCAAAACAATAAATTAAGGATTTGAATCCAAATTAATGACCACCTCCACACTATTCAACCACCCAAATGGGACATTCCTTTGCAAAACATGATTCATGCATCAGTCATTTCTCTGTGGGATGTATTTTGTAAAATTCTATAAATGAAATCTCATGTAATTGTTTATTAATGATGAATTAAAATTAATTTTGATTAATCTAGACAATTATTGTGAAATATCTTATGGTTGAAGTAGTTTCTTAAAAAAAATTGATGTAATCATCTATACTCTATATGTGACTATTTTCATAGAATATTATGAAGTAAGTTTTTTTATGATGAAAAATTATTCAAAAATGTACATTTAAAAAGTATTTACTTGATACACATGTTTTAGTATGAAATAAACATTATGAATGGATGAAAAATCCTTTTTTCTAATCATTTAAGAAGGACTAAAACTATTTTGAATGTAATTATCCATATTTTCCCACTAATTAATGAAACTGTTAAACATTAGTGGTTATAATATTTTATGAATGAAAGAATATTGTATTCTAATCTCGTACTTCATTTCACTTATGATTAAGTTAAGAAATATATTACAAGAAATCGAATATCTAAACTTCTGAGTGATTAAAATAATTTCATTTGGTATAGTCCTTATAAATGGCTTACTATTACTGATCAAATTATTAGGATATTCATTTTGAATCTTGAATTTAAATAAATAGTATTTTTTATTCTGAGCAATGGATGAATAAATAGACCCAAATAAAATTTATTCAAAAATAGTAATTCTATTTCTTTATTATACCTTAGTTTTGGGGATGATTTTTAATTTTTTAGAACCAATAAAAAATACCAATTTCATGGAAATAGTTTCGAAAAGAATTATATTATGTAGAAAGTGATATTGATTTATAATGTATTTTATTGTTGTGAAGTATATTTCATTGAATATATTTACAATTCCTATGGATAAATGTATATCATAATATTTTTATTGTGCTTCTATGGGGTTGAGGATATTTACACTATAAGTCATGATTCCAAAAATAATATCATTGATTATGAAAGAAAATATGTAGTCTAGATTCAGATTACGAATGTTTCTAATCACTAATAATTGTTTTAAAATTTGTTATTGTATATTTTGATATATTTTCATCACATATAGAGTTTATATTATAGTCTCTACACCATATAATCCTTATAAAAATGAAATTAATTAGTGGTTAAACAGAGAAGTCCAACTACTAATAGAAAACACTATGATCCCAAATAGAAAGGGATAGAGTGTGAGACAAAATGATACACTCTATGCCTATATGAAAAAAATTAAAATCCATAAATTGTATTTCAACATTTAGATGAATCTATGTAATGGTTTTTCATATTCATGTTGAGTTAGAACACAATGTTTTTCAGATGTAAAAATATGTTACATTAATATCTTGTATGTAGTATAATAAAATAAATATTTTGTGAAATAGCTACATGAGATCATAAATAATTCATATAAAACATCAATGATTTAAAAAGTGGAAAAAATCATTTAATTTTGGAATTATTATTAATAAAAAAGTCAAAGGAGGAGGTAATTTTTTTTTCAAATATTGATTATTGTTTTTTTATGAAAATTTCTTTCCAGATGGTCTGAAAAATTCATTATTACTCTTGATTTATCCATTTAGTACAATACTAATAAATTCAAGATGAAAAGGCAAACAATTAACAGTCAATAGGTATTGGTTGAAGCTTCTTATTGAAAATGTTTAAGATTTCAATGTGAAGAAATCCATATTCAAGAAGCTAAATAAATGAATCATATATGTGTTGTTCCTTCTCACATATTTTTATTATAATGGCCTTAATTATATGGAAATTTTGTTTAAAACATAAAAAAATTTATATAATATTAAATTATAGAAGATATGTGCCAGGTACAACATCATTGTTAGGTTAGTGTTTTTGTTATTTTTCTTTTCAATTTAATAATTTTAGTTTTTTTTTCAGTTTTTTTCTTGTTTTCATTCAAATAATTTGTTTTTTAAAATTTTGAGCTCAAATTATTCTTCTTTGTATTTTTAAAACACATGTAAACAAGTATAACAATTTAGACCATGAAACTAAAAAAATTTAAATTATCAAATTGAATGATTTTTACGTTCAAATAATTATGAATATCCAGAAAAGGATTCACTTTTTTATATGTTGGGCCTCATCAGACTGTCTATATTTTTATACATCGATTCAAATGGGTATTTTAGATTTTTTTGAAATATTATTTACATTTTCTTCATTTCTTGTGATATCAAATCCATGATCTCCTCCGGTAGAATTTTATTTATTTCTATAAAAACCTGAGTTTTGAGAATCTTTTTTTAACTTGTTGAGGAATTTATTTGGATTTTATATCCATATTGAAAATATAATATTTTTATTATATACATCCCTATAAATTTATTTATTTTATCACAAACTATTCATGAAAAAAATGTCTATTTATCCAAATTACAAGACAATTTCTCATGTACAACCTATTATGGATGTCAAAATTCATGAACTATTTGATTTTAAGTATGGGGGAAATATTAATTTTCGTGTGCTATGTAATTTCATTCTAAATTTTGTAGAAAATCTAATTCCTAATATATGTGCTTTCTACTAAAATATATGTTCATTCTTCATCATTTTTCTCTTTTTAGGAGTGTTTAGGTAAAAAATGTTTCTCATTTCTAGACCATTAAAAGAATGAAAGGGAATAGAAGTTAAATATCATTTTTATATTGTCTTTTTGATAGTGTAGGATTTCCATGATATTTTCCACTATTCATAGAGCATGATTTTTTTTAAAAAAGTGTGAGGAGGAGAAAATATATGAGTCAAAATTTGAATCATTCTATTTTTCTCCAAATAATGCTAAACCCTCTATTTTTGGCCTCAAAATATTTGTCATCAATAACCTTCCAACCAAAAAATACTGAACAAACCTAATAATTATTAACGATAATTTTTTTGGGTCACACGATATAGATATATATTTATTTATCAGTACTCTAATGATTATTTTTTAGTTATGGGTGAGAAGAGTAGTGTTGAAAATATATTTTTTGTTACTAAGAGAAAAGTAATGTGGAGTATGTGTGTTGTGTGTATGGGAGTATAAAATATATGGAAATGGATTTAATAAGATTAATGAAGAACATGGAATGATTTTTTTATTAGGAATGCTATCTTTTGTTTCATGGTTATAAATTGGCCAATCTTATAGGTATGTATTTTTAATTTTCATTGATTTTATTTTTATTATAACACCCAAAACTTACATGGTACACTTCTCTTTGAATAATACATTAGTGTGTTTTATACACAACTTCATGTTCTAACACACCACAACCAATCAAAATAACCATTATGAATATTAATACCCACTTTTTTAAATTTTATTAATTTTATATTTCAAAATGGACTTTATTTTTGGTTTCGGAATATCGAAATTAGATAACGGTGAATTTTTGGTATTTTTCTGAAAACATTCAATTTTTTAATTAATAGTGAAAAACACTAAGTTATAGTTTATAATCAATTTTTTTAAATAATTTTTTTACTATTTATATTTATTTTAGGTCAAAATAGATGCATAATACCTATATATGTTCAATTTAATTCATTGGAGTCAGTTTGAAATAATTTTAGATATATAAAAATTTTAATGAACTTCTTACTGTCTTTTACCAACCTCCTAGGATCATTTTGAAATTTACATAAAACATAATTTTACCACTTTTGTGAGTTGAATTTTCCAAAATCCGAGAGACCCAGTTGATATCAGTAACTAAAATGTGGTTCATTAATTTTAAAAATATTTTTGGTGAATATTAACAATTTACTTTTATTAACCACAGTTAAAAGTAAATAGTGAAATTTAGGGTAAAAATGATATTATTATTAAAATAACACATATCCTAATTCTATTACATAATTGTAATTTGACCAAAAACTACCTTAGGAATAAAATATTATCCTTTTGGTCCACATGGATTAGATTAGGTCATTTATTATAATTTAATTCAAAGAAGAGTTAAAAGTGTTAAATCAAAGTTTAATAACCAAAACATTTTTAATATAGGGAAACACATAATATAAATTAGACTATAAATATTAATTATAATGATAAAAATATTTCCTACATTGTGGTATTTTATCTATAATTTTTAGACATTAAATAATTTAATTTAATTATGATACAATGACGATGGAGTAATTACCTACTTAATGAAATATTAAAATAACTGATATTATAAATATAAAAATAATTTTAATTTGAACCATTTTATGAATAAAAATATGTTTATCGGTTAATATGGCATGTTAGTGTTGGTTTGATAAATTTTTTGTGAAGTAATAAATCTGTTATGAATTTAGAAAAAACAAAATACAAAATAGTTTCAAAATTGAAATAAAAGAGTTTTTAAAAAGAATATTATATTATTAATTGATATTGTATTTATAAAAATATCAGGTTAGGCCAAAAGACATATATAATGATATGTGTATCATTAATGAACCACCTGGGGTTCTCTTGGATGATAATAGTAAGGTTATGTACCATATAATATAAAAATACAATGAGACATGATAAATGTCAAACTGATTAACTTAGAGTTAAACCTAAAATATAAAGTTAATATTGTGAGCCAAAACTATATAAAACCTTTTGGTTGCGTGGTTTTCGACCTATAACCAACTTATATTTTAAGTAATTTATTTTGGATTTATTATAAACCAAAAAAATGTTTATTAAAAATAATATTTCTATCTTTTCCAAAGGTGCTCGTCACCCCTCATATAAAAGGGCACTCCCCCATCTCTCTAATTCACATCATCAATTCAATTTGGCTCGGACAACCCCTACCCAAATACCCTTTCTAAGGTACTCCCTTAATACTAGAGGCCTTCCTTTAGTCAAAAATCCATCTGATTTTTCCATTTTGATTAAATCAGAAGGAAGAACCCGAATGTGACAATCGGGTCCCAGTGACTGCACATCCACCCCGCCTTAACATGGTCGTCGGGTCCTAGCCCACCAGGTACCTCCAGTTTCCCCGCAGCCCAAATACCCTTTCTATGGTACTCCCTTAATACTAGAGGCCTTCCTTTAGTCAAAAATCCATCTGATTTATCCATTTTGATTAAATCAAAAAAAGAACCTGAATGTGACAATCGGGTCCCAGTGACTGCACAACCACCCCGCCTTAACATAGTTGTTGGGTCCTGTCCCACCAGGTACCACCAGTTTCCCCGCAGACACATGGGCCCCACCCCAGGGTCAACCTACATGCCCAAATGGGTCATCTGACTAATGAATGTCCCCATAAGCCAACACATGTCATTTCGAGTGTGTCTTGTCCTCTCTCACACACACCCTGAGAAACTTCACAGGAGGTCACCCATCCTGATCACTACTCCAGGACAATCATGCTTAACTGTGGAGTTCTAATCATACAAACTCCCGAAAAAGAAGGTGCACATTTTTGTCATTAGTCATACAATTTAGTCATTTAACCCTTTATCATTTGGGGATGTTACAATCACCCCCCCCCCTTTAGAGCACAATTCCCTCATTAGGGGCCCTACAACTCAACCCAGGCAGTGCACCGCACTTAAGGATGGGTTCCTCCTCTGATAAAAAATGTGACAACAGGGTCCCAGTGACTGCACATCCACCCCGCCCTAACATGGTCGTCGGGTCCTGCCCCACAAGGTGGCACCAGTTGCCCCGCAGACACGTGTACCCAGGCAGTGCACCACACATAAGGCTAGGTTCCTCCTCTGATACCAAATGTGACAACATGGTCCCAGTGACTTCACATTCACCCCGCCTTAACATGGCCGTCGGGACCGCCCCCCCCCCCCCCCCCCCCCCCGCCCAGGTACCACCAGTAGCCTCGCAGACACGTGGGGCCCACAGCAGGGTCAACACACATGCCTGAACGGGTCATCTGACTAATGAATGTCCCCATAGGCCAACACATGTCCTTTCCATTGTGTTTTGTCCTCACTCACACACACCCTGATAAACTTCTCAAGAGGTCAACCATCCTGATCACTACTTCAGGCCAAGAAAGCTTAACTGTGGAGTTCTAATCAGACGGGCTCCCAAAAAAAAGGTTCACCTACTTGACACGAGTCATATCATTTAGTCAATTAACCCTTTATCATTTGGGGATGTTACAACTGGGTCTAAGTGACTACATATCCACCCTGCCATAACATGGTTGTCGGGTCCTGGCCCACGAGGTACCACCAGTTGCCCCGCAGACATTTGGGGCCCACCCCAGGGTCAACCCACATTCCCGAACGTGTCATCTGACTAATTAATGTCCCCATAGGACGACACATGTCCTTTCTAGTGTGTTTTTTCCTCACTCACACACACCCTGAAAAAATTCCCAGGAGGTCACCCATCCTGATCACTACTCCAGGCCAAGCACGCTTAACTGTGGAGTTCTAATCAGACATACTCCCGAAAAAAAGACACACCTTGTTGAGATGAGTCGTATCAAGTAGTCATTTAACCCTTTATCATTTGGGGATGTTACAATCACCCCCCCCCCCCTTAGAGCACAATGCCCTCATTGTGGACCCTAATACTCAACACAGGCAGTGCACCGCACTTAAGGATGGATTCCTCCTCGGATAACAATTTGTCACGACCCGTCCCTCGGGGCCCCTGTCGTAACTACACCAAACCAACCTTTCATAGGCCAGGGGCTGGCGAATAGTACCAAAGGTGTAAATCCCTATGAATGGGAAGGCATTGCCTTTATGAAACGTAAGAACACACACAACCAGAGTACAAGCGGAAGCAATCAATAAGTAAGCAATATAACAAGTGTGGTGAAAGTACAAGGGGGCTGGAAATACAATCCCAAAACTAAAGTACAAGAAAAAGAAAAAACCGCAGGAAGTTGTCAAGATACTCCTGGTTCGTCCTCCGGAGTCCCTTCCTAAAGGGTAGTTACATATGGTCATCTCAGCTCTCCATGTCCGTTTGTCACCACCGTGTACCGTCTCGTCGTGAATTATACCTTCGGGTACCATCTCGTCGTGAAATCCACCTCCGGGTACCATCTCTTCGTCAAGTCCACCTTCAGGTATCGTCTCATCGTAAAGTCCAACTCCAGGTACCGTCTCGTCATCACATCCACCTCCGGATACTATCTAGCTCTACAAGCCTCAACCACGATCAGTGATGTCCGTAATCTACAACCAACAAAACGTAGTGTGGGAGAAGCCCATGTAGGGGTGAGTATACGATACTCAGTAGGGACCCCGAGAACCCCGAACGTCTCCCAGAATCCACAAAGGATAAAACATAAAGAAAATATACAATCACGAAGTATCATCCAACAATACTTAGGTATATGCCCATATATATATCCAAGTCATCAAATCCTGTTCAACAACAACTCACAAGGTCAAGTACAATCCAGTCCACTCAGGAAAGTAAAACTTAATCCACACAGGAAAGTATGACACAATCTACATAGGAAAGCATAATCCAAACCACAAAGGATATCAAGTCAATCACATCGAAGATAATGATCAAAATTTAAGACTCAACTCACACAGGTATCCAATTACGAAGAGGGGTGGAGATGATTAGATGTAACCTATGAATCATCTCCTCTGCCAAACCCATGTAGGATCCATGTATAGTAGCCATCGCTGTCGAACCCACAGAGGATCCATGTATAGTAGCCATCATCACCGAACCCACGGAGCATCCCAGCATGGTAGTCGTACCCACGAAGGATCTGAGTACAGTAGTCATCCTCGTCTAACCCATAGAGGATCCAAGTAGGGTAGTCATCCTCGTCGAACCTACGGAGGATTCCAGTCCGGTAGTCATCCTAGTCGATCCCACAGACGATCCATGTACGACATTCATCCTCATCGAACCCACAGAGGATCCCAGTATAGTAGTCATCCTTGTAGAACCCACGGAGGAACCCAATACAGTATTCAACCTCATCAAACCCATGGAGGATCCCTGTACGGTAGTCCTCCTCACAATCACAGCCATCTTTAGTGTTCCCGCACACATCACGCTCGTTCCGGGAGGATCTTCTCCACGAGCCAAGGGGTCGATACATCAACTATCACGTAGACCTGAGTTGATGTATCACGAAGTTCCTTTTCTTCAATAAAAGTTGGGGTAGAGCCCCCTCCGCTTTCCGCTCGGCTGAACATTCGAGCTGTTGGCCATGCGGGCTGCACCTGCGTCAGGCCGGACCGCCCGCGCCGGGTCGGACTGCCTCTGCCTAGCCGGACCGCTCGCGTTGGGTCGAGCCACCCGCCCTGGGCCGGACCCCTGCGTCGAGCATGGAGGTACCGGCTAGTCCGGGCTGTTCCAGCCAGGTCGGGCCACACCCTAGTGGGCCGGACCCGGACCCAGGTGGGGTTGACCCGGTTCGGGGTGACCCAGGGGGTCATGGGCGGGGTCTGACCGGGCCCAAACCCCCTGTTTCTGAACAGATTTGTTAAAATGCCCATAACATTTGATACAGAACTCCGATTAAGGCACCATCAGTTGCGATGAAATCCTTGGATTGAGACGGCCGTTTAGGTATATTACACGAAAGATTTCAGAGAACTTAGGGTACAGCCGGGTTGGTTCGAACACGACACCGACCGGGCCTTCAGAGTGGAAACACTTATAACATGAGCTCCAGAAATCCAATGGAAGTTCCGTTGACATTTTTGGATTCCTTGTAGTGAGGCAGACCTTTTGGTTTACATCAATCAAGGATTGGATGCAGTTGGAGAATGTTTGGGTTCGTTTTGACTTAAAAAATAATCGGTCCCCTGGAACGAAAAAGCCAATAACTCTTAGACCGGGCGTCCGATTGACGCGCCATCTATCACGTTGAGTTCCTATTGTTGATACAGAACTTTGTGATAGATAAACTCAGATCTATGTGACAGATGATGTATTGACCCCTTGGATCGTGGAGCGGATCCTCCCCGAACGAGCTTGCTGTGTGCAGGAACCCTAGAGCTGGCTGCGACTATGAGGACGACTACCGTACCGGGATCCTCCGTGGGTTTGACGAGGAGGAATAACGTACTGGGATCCTCTGTGGGTTCGACGAGGACGACTACCATACTGGGATCCTCTATGGGTTCTACGAGGATGACGGTCGTACCAGGATCCTCTATGGGTTCGACGAGGACGACATCCATACTGAGATCCTCTGTGGGTTCAACGAGGACGACTACCATGCTGGGATCCTCTGTGGGTTCAACAAGGATTACTACTGTACTGGTATCCTTCGTGGGTTTGACTAGCATGCTGGGATCCTCCGTGTGTTTGACAACAATGGATACTATACTTGGATCCTCCGTGAGTTCGGCAGCGATGACTACTATACTTGGATCCTACGTGGGTTCGGCAGAGGGGATGATTCAGAGGCTACATATAATCATCTCCATCACTCTTCGTAAATAGATACCTCTGTGAGCTAAGTCTTGAATTTTAATCATTATCTTCAATGTGATTGACTTGATATCCTCTGTGGATTTAATTATGCTTTCCTCTGTGGATTGGGTCATACATTCCTGTGTGCATTATGTTTTACATTCCTGAGTGGACTGGATTGTACTTGAGCTCGTGAGTTGGAGTTGAACTGTATTTGATGACATCAGTATATGTATGGGAATATACCTATGTAATGTTGGATGATACTTTGTGATTTTATTTATTCATTGTAGGTTATCCTTTGTGAAATCTGGGAGACCTTCGGGGGTCTCGGGGTCCCTACTGAGTATTGTATACTCACCCCTGCACGGGCTTCGGCCGCACTACGTTGTGTTGGTTGCAGACGACGGACATCACATATCGTGGTTGAGGATTATAGAGATAGAAGGTACCCAAAGGAGGATGTGATGACGGGATGGTTCCCGAAGGTGGACTTTACGATGATACGATACCCGGAGGTGGACTTGACGATGGGATGGTACCCAGAGGTGGACTTCACGACGAGAGGGTACCCGGAGGTGGACTTCACGATGAGACGGTATCCGGAGGTGACAGACGGACAAGGAGAGCTGAGGTGGCCATATGTACATACCCATTAGGTAGGGACTCCGGAGGATGAACCAAGAGTAGCTTGACACCTTCCTACTATTTTTTCTTTTTCTTGTACTTTACTTTTGGGATTTTATTTCCGGCCCCCTTGTACTTTCAGCACACTTGTTATATTGCTTACTTAGTGTTTTCTTCCACTTGTACTCTGGTTGTGTGTGTGATTATGTTTCATAAGTGCAATTCCTTCCTAGTTATAAGGATTTACGCCTTTAGTGATTGTCGCCAGCCCTGGCCTATGGAATGCGGGCTTGGGGTAGTTACAATACATGCCCTAGGGGACGGGTCATGACACTGAAGAATAGATAAATATTTCATCACCTCTTTCAAGTTCCTTTCTTCTTCCACTTCCACTTTCTTTTTTGTTTCCATTTTAAAATAATAACTATAGTATATACTATATATTATGATTTTATTATAATTATGGTATATCCAAATTCAATATTTTATTCATCCTTTGATTGACATGTCACTATACATGCATATGAACGGCTTACCGTCTCCACATCGTGGTGTAATTGTTATTCAATACAATATTATTTTTATGGGTATAATAATGATGTTTAATTGATATAAATGATAAATATAACATCATAATTATTCTGTATATATGATATACAATCCAATTATTTATTATTTTAATATCAAAAGAATGATGTTGTCCATCGTGTGTGCGTACAGATTACCGTCACCACAAACATGATGAGATTCATTCCACATCGTATCCATTCATGAGTAATTTTCATTAGATAATTTAAAATAATGTTTAATGATCTATTATATATCAGAATATGAATAAGATACATCCTATCCAAAACAAACATTACTTACGTAACAAAGCATATAAAGTAAAATGAATCAGTTAACACACGAGATGACGATAATAATAAGATATTATTAACAAAGAAATTCTAAAATACCATATATGATGTCATATTAATGTATATGATTCTTTTATAATATAATAAAAATTATTTAACCATTATAAAGGAGTTTATCCTAACCCCGACCAGGGGAAATTACATGGTAAGGGTTAATTTCAAAATCTCTTCATTACCTAAGGTTGTTTATATTTGATTATCTAATGGGTCCTCTTTATCATCCACATCCATGTTTCATAAAAATTTATTTCGAAACATTCATACTATTTACTAGACTATGTGTTAAAGTCATTTATACTTTTATTTGACCTTATATGTGTTGAAGGGAAACTTTCTGTTGTTTTCCAAACAAGGTTCTTTATGACCTTTTTAACAAAATTAAGGTAAGATGTTTTTTTGAACTTATACAGAGGGTGCAACTATTTTATTCTATTATAACATCGTCGAAGAATCCCTTACAAGATATTATTAATATTTTAAAATATAAATGTTTTCATCTATAATTATGTGACTATTAAATGATTTCAAAATAGGAAGAGACATTTCTATAAAAAGGTTTTGATTTCATCTATGTCAGCATCATTTGATAGATTTAATGTTTGTTCGAAGTTGTTTTATTATGATAGAAAAAGTCCATATTATATTGGTGGTTTTGTTTTATGCTTGACTATGGATGCTTTATTTCATAACATTCATGGTTTATGGATAATGTATTGACATTTCATCTGCCAATTTTAATAAGAATGTTAATGTTATGTTTAATCCTTTTCATATGATGAATGCATTGGACTTAATAAGTGATTGATGGCGCCCTCTATAGCTCATCGATGCATTGGTATGTATTATGAAAAAAACTAGTGTCTTGGCACAAGACCTTGACAAAATCATTTTTGTAGTTTTGGAACAAGGCCTTGACTATGTGGTTATGAATGTTTGTAATTATGCATTGCATCCTTATGAATGTGGCTATTGATATTTCATCTAAGTATTCTAATATTAGAATACTCATGTGAGTTAGTAAATGGAATGATTTTGATTTATATTTTCCAAATTATGATGATTTTTATGTTGAAAAAAGCTTTTGTTTTAGTTATATACATTTCCGTAAATTTTTATTCTTATTTATAAAATTTTATCTTATATTTTTTTACTGAGAATTTGAGCTCACCCCTTTCTATGTTTTATTTTTAATAGGATGTGAAGAAGTATATTATTACTGACATGATAGGATAGTCTATGGGATCTCAGTTTTGTCCATGGAAATAATGTTGTTGTATTTTTCCATTTTTGATGTAATGTAAACCTTATGAATGTATCTAGTACTTCCAAGGCTAAAAAACTAATCGGTGTTTCAAGACGTGGTATTTTGTGATCATGAAAATGTTATGTAATAATGCACTGAATCTAGGTAACTAAGGTCAAGGAATTATAGGTAGTATCTGAGGAAGTATAGTAAAAACCATGGAAACTAGATTTACATAAACTCTGATTAGAGCACATAGCCCTAAGATGGTCTTTGAGGAGTTGTATATAATAACTTCCTAGAATTTTGGAATTGTTGATATTTTTTTATTTTTCTAATAAATAAATCCCTATTGGGATACGAGCAGGTAGAGGTGGCTCAAGCTCAGATGTTCCTAGTGGTAAAACCCAAAAACACCGCTTTGAGCTAGACTCGAATGGGAACTGGTGCACGAAAACGGGCCTTGCCGCACTCTTGGTTACCACACTCCTGGGGGATTTGTTTAGGATAATTCCCATTTTGATAATAAAACATTATGAAGTGTTTATGAGTATATAATTCATTAAATAAAATATTGTTTATGATTATGGATTGTATCCATAAAATTTTCAATTTATGTTAAGCATTATACATGTTTGGAATTATGTTTTTTGATTCATAAAATAATCTAGTTTAGGCCATTGTTTAGAAATGGAACCTATTAGAAGGAATGGAAACTGTATCGATGCCCACACTCCATATAGGGATTTACCTCCTAATCTAGATAATTATAGTGGAGCTAGTGATGCAACCAGTGTTAAAAAGCTAATCACCATACTGGGACAACTCACTCATGATATGAATAATAACCATACCCGTAAGGAGCACCCTAAACCGCAGCATGGAGGATCAATGTTAGATCACATCATGAGGAAACAACCACCAACATTAAATGGGGGAAAAATCTAATAGAATATTACCTATGTATAAATTCCATAGATAAAATATTCCACGCCCTGTGGAGTATTGAAATAGAACAAGGTTTCATTGTAGTTTACCGCGTCACTGGAGATGTTGATGAATTGTGGTCATTGATTCAAAAAACAAAGGAATATGATGAAGTAGAAAAATTGGAATAGAGGGAGTTTAAATATATCTTCTTATAAAAATACTTTCCTCATGACCATCGAGAAGATATGGAAAGGGAATTGTTGTGTCTGATGGAAAAGGATGATGAGAATGTCGCAAAGTATGAAACTAACTTTACAAGGATATCAAGGCATGCGGAAAATTATATATGTACCCCAAAAAGTAATATTTATCATTTATTTGATGGGTTAAAACCATTTCTCCATCACTAATTAGTCTCACAATCTTTCTCATCATACCAAGATATTGTCTCATGAACTATCAAGAAAAAAATAATTCCATATGTCTTAACACTTTAAAGAAAAGAAAAAAAGTAGGGATCTTCTGAACACACTAGAAATGCAAATAAGGGGAAGGAAGGAAAAATTGAATATCCATCCTCCGGTAAATGTGGGAAGAAACAACTTGGTACTTTCCTGAAGGGAATGGGAGTCAATTAAAACTATGGTGAAAAAGGCCACCAATATCGTGATTGCAAGGAGAAGAAAGAGGCTATTGATGTTGAATGATAAAATTGTAGATAAAGTGGAAATTATGGAAATAAATATCCTAAGATTTAGGGGAGCTTACCTCAGAAGAGGCCAAGGGATCCAGGCCAAGATTATACTATCATTACTGCTGAGGTTGATGCCTTGAAAGACATAGTGGCAGGTAATTTAATGGTTTCCTCAATTATAGCCAATGCTGTATTTGATTATGGAACATCACATTTTTTCATATCATCCTTATTTTCTATGAAAATTAGATATTTCCCATTTGATTTAACATGGGAGTTGTCAGTCAAAAATCCTAAGGGATGTATAATTTTTATAATGTTTTGTGAATATTTCCTCATTATGGTATATAAATGTTCTTCATCTGTTGATCTCATCGTCATACCCATGAATGAATTTGAAATACTCTTTAGTATGGATTGGATTTTGGACAGTGATGGAATAACTTATTGTAAGAAGAAGGAGGTTACTATTTTTGATGACAATGATAAAGAACGCCTTATCTTTAGAGATGAATCATCACCAAAAAATTCTTATCTATATCCACCACCAGTAGCTTAACTAAATACAATTATTGGGGAGGAAGAGAATAAAATATCTATGGGTGAGTAAAGGAATGTTCAAATAGAGGATGTAATTATTGTGAAAGAATATGTTGATGTGTTTCCAAAATATTTACCAGGACATCCTCCAGAATGACAAATTGAGTATTCCATTAATTTAATTTTGAAATCAAGTCCCATATCAATGACCCATAATAGAATGACCACTATATAATTAGTATAACTAAGGAAAAAAATATTTGAATTGAGTAATAAGGGATTTATACACCCTAGTGATTCTCCATGGGGAGCCCCTGACGTTTTTTATGAGGAAAGATGGATATTTGAGGTTTCTCATTGACTACAGGGAGATCAATTCTATAACAATAATGAAAAAGTATCCCCTATATTAGATTGATGATTTATTCGACCTACTTCATGAGCTCAGTGATTTTAACGATTGACCTTCGATCTGCATATCATTAGTTGTGTGTGAAGAAGGAAGACATTCTGAAAACATCATTTCGAACCAGGTACGATCATTACGAGTTTATAATAATGCCTTTTTGATTGACTGATGCACCCTTTTTTCATGGATCTAATGAATAGTGTTTTCATGGAATATCTTAATGAATTTGTAGGGGTATTTATTGATGATATCTTTCTATACTCCAAAATCTATGAAGATCAAGAAAATCACATGCGCATTATTTTAAAGACTCTTAGAATACATTAATTATATGGGAAGTTTAGAAAGTCTGAATTCTAGCTTCATGAGATTTATTTTCCTCGACATATTTTCTATATGGATGGAATCATTGTTGATCCTTCTAAGACAAGAACAATCTAGGAATGGACATCACCGATAAGTATAACTGTGGTATGAAGTTTTATCATTTTAGTAGGTTATTATCGACATTTCGTCCAGATGTTTTCCCAGTTGGGTAACCCATTAACCATGCACACACAAAATGGTGTAAAACATGTTTGTACATAAGATTGTGAAGAATGTTTTGAGGAATTGAAGAGAATATTGGTCAATAGTTCTATCCTGACACTACCATTAGGGAATTATGGGTTTATTATTTATAGTGATGCTTCAAAGAAAGGACTTCGTTCTGTCCTTATGTAGAATGAGAGGGATGTTTCCAATACATCACGACAATAAAAAAATAATGAGAAGAACTATCCTACTCATGATCTTGAGTTAGTATCTCTAATATTTTCTTTGAATATTAGGAGACACTATCTCTATGTGGATAAATGTGAGATATATCCCGATCACAAGAGTTGGAAGTATATTTTCTCATAGAAAGAACTCAACATGAGGCAATGTAGATGGATTGAACTACTCTAGGATTATGATTTCACTGTACACTACCACCTAGGGATGGAATATAATGTGGAAGATGCTTTGAGTAGAAAGGATCAAGGATTTTTAACCAACATGAGAGTTGAAAAGGATCCTATATACATGGATCTAGTAAAGATGGATATCATAATCACCATGGAATGTGAAACATAAATATATTTTCAAATGGTTGAAAAACCATCTTTAATAGAAATGATAAAGTGTTCTTAGACGTTGATAAATAGTTTCAAAAAAAGATTAAAGATATGAATGATGGTAGATTGATTGACATTGTGTTTGAAGTTTGAATTTTGAAATTTGGGAAGAGGCTTTGTGTTCCCGATATACCTGATCTAAAAATGTAATTGTTGGATGATTCTCATAGTTCCAATTTCTCTATACATCCAAATAAGACCAAGATGTATAGATATTTGTAGGATAATTTTTGGTGGGACAACATGAAGATAGAGATTGTTGATTTTGTGTCAAGATGTATGGTTTTCCAACAAGTGAAATATGGAAGGAAATAGCCTGGAGGAGTCATGCAACCCCTTCCCATACCTGAGTGTAAATGAGATAATATTACGATGGACATTGTCATAGGATTACCAAAGACTCATAGAAAGAATGATTAAACATAGGACATTGTTTATCATCTTACCAAGTCAGCACATTTTCTTGATATAAGGGAATATTTACCACATGAACATTTAGGAATTATATATATTAATGATGTTTTATGATTTCATGGAGTTCCACTATCAATTGTTTCTGATCCTGATAACTGTTTCACATGTAGATTCAAGAAAAGACATCAGAAATCCCTTGAAACTGAACTTCTTTTGAGCACTGCCTACCACCCCAAAACTGATGGAAAATCAGAACGTACTATTCAAACCATATAAGACATGTTGATATCATTCTCACTTGACTTTCAATATATGTTGGACCAATATTTACCGCTGGTAGAATTTTCCTATAATAATAGCTTCCATTAATGTATATAGATGGAACCATATGAAGCGTTATATGGAAAGAGATGCTGCACACCAACCTAGGGGAATGATATTGGCGAAAGAAAACTCATAGGCCCAGAACATGTGGAGGAAACTATGGAATATGTGAAGGCAATCCATAACCACATCAAAGTAGCTCAAAGTAGGAAAAAGAGCTATGCTGATAACCAAAGGAATGATTTGGAATTTCAGGTCTGAGATCATGTTTTCTTGAAGGTATCTGCATGGAATGGTGTTATACATTTCGGTAAGAAGGGAAAATTGAGTCCCAGCTACATCAGACCTTTCGAAATTCTAGAACGATTTGTGGTTGTAGCTTACCATTTGGAAATTCCGCCAAGTCTTTCCAAAGATCACGATGTATTCAACGTATCACTATTGAGAAAATACATTCATGAACCAATGTATATAGTCACCTATGAATAACTAGAACTGGAACCCAATCTATCTAATTGCGAAGATCCTATTAAGGTTCTTGATACAAGAGAACAAGTGTTGAGAAAACAGATGACTAATCTGGTAAATGATCTATGGAGAAACCATAAGATTGAAGATGAAACGTGGGAACCTGAGGAACATATGATGAATAACCTCTAGAGTCTTGTTATGCAGTAATATTATATAAATTTATATGACAAAATAATTGGAAGGAGGGAGGAATGTAACACCCCAAGCTTCCACGGTACACTTTTCTTTGATTAATATTGTAGCATGTCTTGTACGCAACTTTGAGTTCTAACACACCAAAACCAATCAAACATGCTGTTATGAATAATAATACCCACTTTTTAAAATTTTATAAATTTTATCATTCAAAATGGTCTTTAGTTTTTGATTCAGAATATCTAAATTATATTAGGTTGAATTTTTGATATATTTCTGAAAACATTCATATTTTAATGAATAGTGAAAAACACTGAGTTATAGTTTAAAAAAGAATTTATATTTAAATAAATAATTATTTTATATAAATATATTATAGGTCCAAATAGTTACATAATACCTATATAAGATCAATGTAATTCATTGGAGCATGTTTATAATAAATTTAGATATATAAAAATTTTATTATACATTTTACCGTCTTTTACCCACCTCCTAAGAGTATTTGAAAATTTAAATAAGACATAATTTTACAGATTATGTGAGTAGAATTTCAAAAATCAAAGAGACATAGTTGGTATGATTAAGTAAAATGTGGTTTAATGAGATGAAAATAATTGTTGTTGAATAGTAACTTTTTACTTTTATTTAACATGGTTAATAGTAAATATTGTAATTAAGGGTAAATATGATACTATTATTACCCAAACACATGTCTTAATTCTATTGGATATGTTCAATATGAACCAAAACAAACTTAGGAATAAAATATTATTTTTTAGTTCCACTTAGATTAGAATAGGAAATTTATTATTATTAAATTTAAAGAAGAGTTAAAAGTGTTAAATTCAGAGTTTAATAACTATTTTTTTTAATATAGGGTAAAACATAAGATAAATTAGACTATAAATATTAATTATAAAGGTTAAAAATATTTCATAAATAATGGTATATTATTTATAATTTTTAGACATTAAATAATTAAATTTATTTATGACACAATGATGATGCAGTAATTACCTAATTAATAAAATAATAAAATATTGTTATTATAAATATCCAAATAAATGTAATTTGGGACTTTTTATGAATTAGACTAATTTATAGGTTAATATGACATGTTATGGTTGTTTCGATGATTTTTTTTCGATGTATTAATGCTATTATTAATTTAGAAAAAATAAAATACCAAATGATGTCAAAATTGACATAAAAGAGTTATTAAAACAATATTATATTATTAATTGATATTATATTCATAGAAAAATATGGTTTTGAAAAAATATTTATATAATGATAGGTGCGTGATTAATAAACCACTTGGGGTTTTCTTGGATGTTTATTGTAATTTTATTAACCAAATAATATAAAAATACAAAGAGACATGGTAAATGTCATATTATTTAACTAATAGTTAAATCTAAAAGTTAAAGATAATATAGTTACCCAAACCAGTCAAAAACCTATTGGTGGAGTGGTTTTTTACCCACACCAACTTTATCTTTTAAATAATTCATTTTTGAGCCATTATAAAATGAAAATGATTTTATTATAAAATAATATTTCTATCTTTTTTAAGTTTCTCCTCAACCCTCTTATAAAAAGGCACTCACCCTATTACGTAATTCACAACTTCAAATCCATTTGGCTTTGCCAAAACCTACCCAAATACACTCCCAACTATCATACCATCATCATAGAGGCCTTACTTTATTCAGAAAATCATCCTATGAAGCCATTTTGATCAAGCCAAAAGGAAGAACCCGAAGAAGAGGTAAATATTTCATCCCCTCTTTCAAGTTCCTTTCTTCTTCCACATGCTATTTCTTTGTTTTTTACATTCTAAAAAATAGTAATCCAGTTTCAACTATATATTATTATGTTATTTTAAATATGTTACAACCAAATTCATTATTCTATCTATTCGTTGAATGACATGTCACCATACGTGCGTACATATGGCTTACTATCTCCACATCATGGTGTAATTGTTATTCAATACATTATTATTTGGATTGGTATAATAATGATGTTTAATTGATATAAATAATGAATATAACATGATAATTATTCCTTATATATGATATACCATCCAATTATATATTATTTTCAAATTAATAATGATATTGTCACTCATGCCTACGTATAGAATATCGTCTCCATGAATGTGATGAGATTCATTCCCCATCGTATCCATTCAAGATTAATTTTCACTAGATTATTAAAAATTAATTTTAAAGACTTAATATAATTCTAAATATAAATAAGATAAATCCTATACATATAAAACATTACCTACATAACAAATAATATAAAGGAAAATGAATCAGTTTACACCCAAAATGACGATAATACTAAGATATTATTAACAAAGCAATTTTAGAAGAATATATATGATATCATATTAATGTATATGGTTCTTTAAAAATTTAATAACATTTATTTCACCATTATACATGATTTTAACATACCCTTGACCAAGGAAAATTATAATTTTAGGGTTAATTTTACAATTTCATCATTATCCGAGGTTGTTTATATGTAATTATCTTCTGGGACATCTTTATCATCCACATAAATGTTTCTTAAAAATGTATTTCAAAACATTCTTACTATTTACTAGAATACGAGTTAAATTAATTTATACCATTATTTTACCTTATATGTTTTCAAAATAATATTTCCGTCATTTTCAAAACATGGTACTTTATAACATTTTGGACAATATTATGGTATTATTGTTTTTTGACTTATATGGCGGGTGAGACTATTTTCCTCCATTATAATCTCATAGAAGCTTCCCTTAAAAACATAAAAAAAATTCCAAATATAGATGTTTTATTCTATAATTACATTACTTTTAAATAATTTAAAAATAAAAATATATATCTCTCTAAAACGGTTTTGATTTCATTTATGTCAACATCCTTTGATGGATTTTATGTTTTTTTGAAGTTTATTTATTATGATACAATACATCCATATTATATTGAAGTTGTTGTGATATATTTGACTATAGATGAGTTATTTAATACCTTTCAGGGTTTATAGATAATATATTGACATTTCATATGTGTGTTTTAATACAAATGTTTATGTTATGTTTATACCTTTTTCATATAAGGAATTCATTGGAATTAGTAAGTGACGGGTGCAGCCAACTATAGCTACTTGATGCATTGATAGTTCTAATGAGACAAACTAGTGTCTTGGCACAAGGCATTGAAAAAATCTTATTCATAGTCTTCGCACAAAGCCTTGATTATGTGGTTATGATAGTCTGTAATTATGCATTCAATCACTATAAAAGTGGCTATTGATATTTCATGTGATTATTCGACTAGTATAATATCCACGTGAGTATGTAAATAACATTATTTAGATTTTTATTTTCCATATTATGATGAGGTTTATGTTGGATAGTCGTTTGTTTTATTTTTATCCATTGTGTTAAATGTTTATGATTATTTATGAAAGATTCTACTATATTATTATCCTTACTGTGCTTTTGAGCTCACCCCTTTCTATGATTTATTTTTTCAAGGATGAGAAGAAGTATATTATGACTGACCTGAAGGGATACTCTATGGGATATTTGTTTTGTCCATGGAAACGATTTTGTTGTTGTTTTGCATTTTATGATGTAATGTAAACCTCATGAATGTATCTAGTACATCCAAGGATACTAAACTAATCGGTCTTTCGAGACATGAACTTTTGTGATATTGCCAATGTTTTGTAATAATGAATCGACTCTGGGTGTCTAGGGTTGGTGTGTTACATTGATTCTTACTAATCCATTAGTCCAAGATCATTGTGTGGGGGAATTTATTGAGCTGATATTTCTATTTTTATATGTATTTCAGTTATCTAATTCCTAATACTTTTTAGATTTGATTATCGTTTCATAATTACTTTGATTTTATGGATTTTTAGCGTAATAGTTACAATTGATTAATTACATAATTTTATTGTTTCCTATAACATATTTATCTCATGTATAAATTTTAAATACCCATCAAAATTTGGTAATTAATTTTATGTATTCCAGTAACCATGGGATTTATCTTTTTAAACATTTCCTACTAGTATATATAATTCTATTGAGATTAAACCGATTTTTTAAATTGGAAAATATTTTTGGCCTACCGAACTATCTATAAATAATTAATAGTGTAATATATCATGATTAAAGTGTAATAAACGAAACACATATCAATTCAATTTATATTTAATATTCTTGCATCAATATGCTCATTCCATAAATTCAACTTTATAAAGTTGAAGAGTCTCTTCGAATATAAAAAATAGGAACTTTGTAATTTTATAATAAATATTTCCCAAAATATTAATAATTTTTCATAATAATGAGGTTATATTTAAAAAATTAATTTATAATTAATAAAAATAAAAAATATTTTTGATATTAATCCAAGAGATAAGACTAAATAGATAATTCTATAGAGAAAAAAAATTGAACAACATATTTCCACACCTCAATATACATTTTCAAATCCAATTCATTCCATGGTATAATATAGGGAGAAAAAGGAGAGATTTTGATTCAAATTTTATTTGAAGATAATATTAATTAAAATGGTTATGGGATAAATTTAATTTAATTTACCTTATCATGTTATTCATGGAAGATCACTATGTGGTTATAGATAGTAAAAATTAACGAAAACACTATCCTGAGTATCAACAATATTGTGTAATATGTTTTTAATAACTTTTGAAATTATTTTTACTGAAATTTGACATTTTCATTATTTAATAACATTTAAATAATAAAAAATTTATAATTTCTAAATATGTGGTTTAATGAAATTTATTTCATTATATAATTTTTTTTGTGTTTTCTTACCATTGAACAAAAATGATTTTAATTTTAGTTGATTACATAGATGACATAATTTAATTTAATTTCTTCTATAAGAGAAAAAATAATCATATTGAGATATCTAGACAATTTCTATAAAATATATGTTTTCTATGAAGAGTTGTTTAGATGGTAATTGAAAAATAGTTTTAAACAATGAATATGTGATTGTATTAAATGTCTAATTTTTCCCAAAACTACCATTTCAATTTTGATTTCACAGTATTAAAATCTATGATAAATAATTTTTTTTTTTGTGATTTTGTGATTTTATTTATTTATTTCATATTTGAAATCATTTTATAAAATCATCAATTTTTTTACGATAAAAAACTAATAATAAGTGAATGTATTGTAATTAAACATTCTCCATCTTCCAGAGCTAACTCATGTCATCCAATAATGAATTTATATAGTGGATAAATTATTTAATTGGAGTTTCAGAGAAATGTTTATAACTTTTTAAATGACATTTTTTATTATCTTATATGAGTTTATATTTTTAAATTATTTTTTCATGCCCCAAAATTATATCACTAATATGTTACATTTTCACTCTAAAATTTATTGACTTGGTCACTATCATGTTAGATATTTTATAATTTTCATTTCCCATATTTTTCAATAATACAAAAAATTAAATAAATTTATATAGTTGAACCCAAAATTAGAAACATATGATAACAAAAATTAAATGAATTAGTTTCATCCTATGATGAAAATAAAATAATGTTTAATAACCTAATTAACCTATTGGTATGTAAATTATTTCTCCTAATATTCACCACCCTCTAAAACAAAATAGATTTCAAGTCGATGATCCACGTAAACATCTTTAAAATTTTATTTATCCTCATTTTAACATGAAGCTATGAGGATTTTATGGAAATAAAATTAGATTGATTTCAATTACTATATTTATAGAATTTCCAGTGATGTAATGGGTTTTCTATACACATTTAACTTTTATTTGATATTAGAATGGAATAAATAATATTTTAAATTAATATTTTTTCCCTAAATATAGAAATACTTCCTTTCAAAATGAAATAACTGGAAGGATTGTGTTGAAATGAAAGGATTACCTATGATTTATATTTGGTAGGTGCATATTTGGAAAAAATTTGGTGCTTTTGTGAGAAAGTTAACTACCAAAATGGCCCAAAATGAATAATAATTACTAAAAAGAGGCATTCTTCTTGTGAAATCCTCCCATGTAGTCCCCATATCATTTTCTAAAAATAACATGATTATAAGATTAATTATTAATCATTCCACCATGGTATATTTTATGATGTTTACTAACATCCATTCAACCACACCCAATCATAATATAACATTTCAAATTCAAATACATTGTTGATTTATTTTCATCCAATGATCATTTTAGTGATAAACTCAAAAAAATGTAAAGTACATTAGATTATTAAAATTCTTCTTTTTAAATCATATACAATCAATAAAATAATGAAGGTTCCAATAACAAATGAATTTTAACTAATGAAAGAAAAAACACCCCATAATATTTTTATAAAAAATTAAATTAATGAACCATTATCAAAGGTTATGTGCCACGAACCAGTCCAACTCAACCATTAACTTGTCACATAAACCGGTTAATGATAAAATGGTATCAATGGAGTCCGGCTTCTTGAGAACAATAATTTTTAGATCCCCCATTGTTATTTGGGTATGGAAGGGTAGATGGAGTATAATTTTCAGGACATGAGGGGTTTTTTTGTGAAGAGCGTCGTAAACACTTTCTTGAATCGACTGTCATGTGTTAATGTGAAGTTTGTTTTTATTAGTTTATTTGAACTTGGTTGATTTTTTGGTGTTAGGATATGACAAGGAGAGTTGGTTAATGATCTTCGTGATATCATAGTTCCTCGAAATCCATGTTCATTTGGGGTATGGTCCTCATAATTATCTCTGCGTTTGAGGTTTTTTTGACATATGGTTTCCAACCACACCACCATGTCAGCCACATGAACTAGTTCCCTTTTGTTGGTCTCCTAGTGTTTTCTTGAATTTGGAATTTTTTTATGATAATCCTTGTATAATAATTGAGAAAATTGTTCTGAAAGGAATGGTTTGTTGTTCAAAAGTGGAAAATGTGTTATCAAAATGTAGAATGAGAATGGTTTTGTAATTTTAGATTTTTTGAATCAAATCTTGGGGATAATGAAGAAATGATTTAACTGGATTAAAATTAATTAGTATAAACTTATAGATTGTTGAAATTAAATGATTGTATGTTTTAGTTTAATTTAATGTGATTCTGTATATTGTTGTAAACAAGATATGTTGTTCTATTAAAAAGAGATTAAACTAGATGAATTTATTCTGGATTCTTTTTCTGTGGTTGGTATTTTTATAAAAAAGTTATTAGTATTAATGCCTATCAGAATTTGAAATAATACGTTAATAATTTTTTATAATAATTTTTTTACTTGGGATTTTTTGTTTCTTTTGATGGTATATTATTTTCGAATTTGGTTGAATGGTTTGTTTAAATAAATGATTTTGTTTGTTTTAGTCTTTCGTGACATCATGGGTTATCACATGCATTGTTTTATATGGGTATGTGGATGAATTCCTAGTATGGCATAATGGATGGGTTCTCATACTGGAATGGAAACAAAAATGTGAGTGATACTCTAAAGAATATAAATGGTGAGTGTTTAACCAACCATGTCTGTCTTAAATTAATAATGTTTTCAAAAGTAATCTTTTGTTGTTATAGTGGCATGTTTTATTATGTTAAAATATTATAACCATTGTGGCTTTTGTACATGAGGATTTTCATTATTGAGTTAGTTTTGATTTGGTTCTTTGTTTTTCATTATTCTGTAAGTGTCCCCGTGATGCTTTGATGAGTGATCGTATTATCGTTGAGGGTGATTATCCATTACTAGAATTACTTTCTGATCAACGATAGGATTTTATCTCTAGATTTGTAGACTAAATCCACCTTTCTTTTATGGAAAAATATATCATCTTGAGGAGGAGGAGCTTATGTGAAAGATATAAAGGAACATTAGCCTCATTGAGTTACCTGACTTTTTGATGGTTTGGCATTCAACTTTCATTCTTGTAGGCTGACCATGGAAGTGGTAGAATTCGGTGTCTTGAAACAATCCCAGATAATATCTTACATGGGATTTCTTCAAGGTATTGTTCATTCATCAAAAAAATTCAGAGATAGAAAGGGTGATAAATGGAATAAAGATGGGATATCTGTAGAATGGTGATGGGTCAGTGTCAGTTTGTTTCCATCGTTTTATGGACCTAGTATTGTATGATTTATGGTGTGCTATAAATTATTCCATGAAGGCTCAGTTTTTCAAAGTGGGGCTTCATACCAATTTGTAGTCAAAGGTGTTAGTGTTCAAGTTACATTAATTTTATTATGTGGTGAGGAATGATATCCATGTTTAAGCCACTATAAAAGCAGTGCACCAAATATTTCTCCATTCATGAATATCTAGAATAATTGGGGAAAATTTTGGTAAGGAGATGAGAATGTAACTAAATGTTGTTGGAGCAGGTCATGGATTCAAAAGTCATCTAGATACGTCATAAATAGCATAATGTTGTCATGTTTTTGTGTATTATCAGTGTGGTAGGTCGGGCCACAAGAGAGTATAATGTCAACGTACTTCTAATCCCTACCATGATTGTGGAATCTTAGGACACTTGCAGTGATTCGGTTGAGGCATTTATGGGAAGCCTCATGGAGGCGAGTCCCAGATGTGAGGTGTTGTTGGGGAGTTTTTTAATGTTTCTTTTTTATATGTTTTCTTCTATTGTAACAGATATTTTTTAGTGGTGGTTGTGTTGACGCTTATTTGGTTTTTGTGATGCTAGGGATGTTGTAGGAAATTCACAAAATCAAGGTTTTAATTAAAGTGTTGTTTCTATGAAATAAATTTAAAATTTTTCACTTTTATCTAATCATTTGATGTATGTTTCAGATAGTAATTATAAATTCTAGACTGTGAGGCCATAGATGAATCATCATTTAGTGCTCCAGCCATAGTTCATGGAGTGATGCAGGTCCATAGTCATAAATCCTAGAGGTTTATGGAGTTTTGATAGGCTTGTTCATCCACCCTTTTTTTAGGGACTATTAATCCATCCAGAATGAGATGGCCCATTACTTTTCCCCACCGTGTGGGAGAGGGTGGATTGAATTTTTATGTTTTATCCCTATAAACATTGGATGATAGGTTGTTGAGGTAGAGTTTTGGCAGATATGTGCATGTGAGGCCCAATTCTAGTTAATATTTATTTTTTGTTTGTTACTTTCTTGTTCATTTAAAATGGTTGGGAGACCCACCATGGGTTTCTTTAATTTTACCTCTAAGAAATTATATATTGGCTGTTGTTTCTTAATAATGGATATTTCATTCAGGAATACCCTTTAATGTTTTTTCCATGAGTTCACTTTATTTTGGGTGATTTTTGGGTTCAATGGGAGAAGTCCCAAAAATCTGGTTATTGTCTTGGTTGTGGAGGTGGTGGAAATATCATTCTTTTGATTCTCAAGATGTGGTTGTGAGTTGGGGTTTTGTATGAGCTAGAGGAATAAGTTCTACTGGCGGTGGATTATATTTCTTTGGATTGATAGGCTAGACCCTATTGATAAGGAATCCTTAGGTGTTATTATTTCAGCTTGAAAGTGTTATGGCTTTCTGGGTGCGAAAATCATTAATGGTGGGGAGAATTTTCACACCCAGTTTTTCATGTCTTTGTTTTGATATCGTTCATTGGTAATCCCAATTATTTTCGTGGATTTTGGCTGAGTTGAATGTTGAGTTTCTCAATTCCATCAACATATAATTATACTACTTTCGGTTATCCATTCCCTTTTGGTAGTTTTTAGAGAATGGGTTGTTACTTCATGATTTTTTCCAAACTGTGAGCCCATTTCTAGAATTTAAAAAAAAATTCTTTAATAACTCCTTTATTTTTCATCATTTTTATACCAATAAATTTGACACATGGACTCCCATGAAATATTCAAACCAAGTCTAAAATGAGATCCAAAGAAGGCACTTCCTAACTGAAAAACCAACTCACCCAAAACCCATGATAAGGATAATGATTCCCAATGGACCAAGTCAAAACCAAGAAATGAAAAAATGTGTGTGAAATTAGGAATGTAATTCTCAATCATGATATTTCAATTAAAAATAAAATTCATATTCTAGAAGAATCTTACACCCTACTCACCATTCTCAATGCCTACTCTAGCCGTGAAATGTTTTTTATAAATATTTAACACATGATGAATAACTTAATTTATAATGTTGGTTAACATGCCTATAATCTTTGTGAGATTATGAATCAAATGGGTAAATTTTTTCCTTGAAAACATAAAATTAATCTATGAGATGAAATGTAAATAAAATTTGAGTTCTAATGAAATTATGATATGATGTATATTAAATGACCATCAATAATATAATATAAATCCTTCCTTTGAACCTAAAAAATATCAAGAGACTTTCGAACATCATACACCTACTATTAAAACTATTGAAAAAACCCCCTCTATTGGTGATAATGGAATAATTTATTTTATTTATTTTAATGAAAAATAAAATAAAATATAATAAGATATGAATAAAAAAGCGATATGGGATGGAAGATAATGTTTTCTCTTAAATTATGTAAATTATGGATGAAAATAATCTAAAACCACTTAAATGTTTATTAACATATCATATGAGTGGGGAACTAGTGGATACACGTGATGAAAAGTAAACATAAATGAAATTTTTTAAAACATTTATGAATAATATACTAAATATATCTTTTCATTCTGGTATGAACCATATTCTTGGAGAAGATATATTATTGAATTATATGTGTATCGATAAGTAAAAATTAAAATGATAAAAGAATTCAAATGTTTGTATGAATTTTTATTCTTTATTTAAATGGATGGACTTATCAAATGTTAAAAACCATGAACCTTTACCATTACATTACCCATTAGGGAATGAAAATTAACATATTAACTTCTTGTATTACTATACCATATAATTAGAAGAACACTTCTTAATTACCCATTTACTTCTTATTATGGAGTGATGTTATTATAAAATTATTATTGAAGTCATTAATGATCACAAAATAACCCTTTAACATGAATTTAGATTAGTTTTTTTTGCACATCAATAACCTTTATTCTATGAAAACGTTTATTTAACACCATTTATCACCTCTGGTAAACATGAGTGTTTAAAATCCTTTTAAGACTGATAAGTTTGTGCCCTTTGATATTAGAAATTATGAAATATAATTCATGGTTATAAGTAAACTTATTGAATATTTCAATAAAAAAGCAATGCCATGGTATAAAATAAGTAATTTTTCTAAACATATTTTGGGAACCCATAATACGATCATGTTGATTTTTCACTTCAAGGCCTTTCAGTTATAGAATTTCCAAAAATAGTCACTCATTTGAGGAGTGTAAAAAATTAATTTATGACATTGACATTTATCTAAAGTCTACATGTTCGTACATTGATTGTGAATATGAAATTAATTTCATCATGTCACCTGAGACTTATTTGACTAATCAAAATACCCCACTATAGTTATATTTGAAACCATTATATAAGAACATAAAATATATTTAATTATTTGAGAATGAGTAATTCACCTTCATCACATCGAAATACCTATCAAGAGACAAAAAGTAAAACTATTAGGATCCCTTAATACATGCAAGAAAAAAGTAGATTGGATTCTATTTGATGTCAAAAAATAGACCCTCATTTTCAATGCATTAAATTTTGTTAGTGGAAAATGATAAACGGGGATAAAATTTCAAAAGTCACTGAACCCCACACTTTTAAATGTTGTTAAGAAGGAAGTCACTACCTTGTTATAAAAAAATTATTTTTCTCATCTATGATATTCAATTAGTGATAACTATCCATTGTCATCCAAAAAGTTACACTTCAAGTAATAGTGAAAACATTAAGTTTTCTTATCCCATTTAGGATTGACAATAAATGGACAATGTCTATTGATTATTGAAATATCACTTTTATGACAAAAAAATCCACTTCCTAGTTCCATTTAATTATAATGTCATTGAATTATTAGATACAATACCCATTATTTTTTATTGATTATTGGGTTATTTACATATTCAAGTCTCCTCAGATGATAAAGAGAAACCCACTGTCACATAAGCCTTTGTATTATTTTATTATTGGATAATTCACATTGATTATTTTAATAATCCTATAAAATTATAATGGTGCATGATGAGAATTTAGTCAAAATTTATAGAAACAATCCTATATATTTTTAATGAGGTTATTATAGTTTACAGTTCTTTTTTATAATGTTGATTGAATTGTTTATCTCATATTGCTTTTTTTATAATAAACATTTTTTCCACAATTATGAATAATCTCATTTCTTGGTAGATAATATGATTCTTATATTTAATGTTCTGTATCTATATTTATTTTATACTGATCAATAAAATGATGAGACATTTCATAAACTCGAAAGTACTAGATATGTGAGATCATTATGTGGTCATGTTGATATTATAAAATACTCAAAAAAGAATTCTATAAAGTTATATTTTATTTTTAAAAATATTTCACCAAAATAAATCCCATTTTGTATTTGATAAATGATGAAAACAATCTTTCAGGGTGATGAAATAAAAATTACAAACCCTCCCACAAATAAATCACTCAAATTAAAAAATTTCATTTGAATTAGGACCAGAATGTATGATTTTTTAGGGGATGTATTGAGCACAGTTCGAGAAATATTTCTCATTGGATATAATATTCATCCAGAACCCTTGATCAGAACTAATAAAATGAAATAACAACTGAGAAAAATATTGTTTGATTTATTCTATTATTAAAATAAAAATAGATGTAATATGATTTGAACAAAAGTTATGTTATTTCATAAACCATTATGTAATCATGTTATTAATGATGGAAAATTATGAAAACCCAAGAATTTTTTATGTATCTTCTTGAAAAGTAGTTTGATGTCAAAATAATGAATAAAAAATTATATAAAAAATGTTTTCGGTGATTAAATGAGTAAGATACCAATTTTTTTCAATAAAATGTTTCATATTAGCCTCTAATTAAATAAACCACTATAGATGAAAATTTTAATTATTTTAATAGTGAATGACCTTGATATTTTTATCTTATAAATATGTTGGATGTTAATGAAGTTTCCAATGGGTTTTCAAAAAAAAATTCATAAACAATTGTCTATTCAAGGTAATAAATTTTGGATGATCCTTTTGTAATACATGTTTTTTGTGATCAACTAATTTGGATTTGAATTTTGAATTATGAATTTCAATTATCCTTTCATTTTTGTTACAAATTATACTATGCAAGAAATAGTAGACCACATCAATATTTAACAAAATGTCATGACACTGGTTTTAATTGGGCCTCACTTATTAGATTTCATTTTCATTTTTTAGAATATATAAAAATTTCCTATTCCAAATTAACATTTCTTGGATGAATGTGATCTAGAACAGAGATATATTCCTTGTTATTTATTTTATGTTTCGTGAATGCATTGCATGGATAATTTTTCATATTATTTTACATACAATTAAATCATTCATATTTTTTATTATTTGTCTAGGTGAATTTTTTATATTTTCTCTAGAGATGATTATACAATATCTATATCCATTTTTGGGAAGAAAATTTGTATTCTAGTTTTAGATTTCAAAATTTTTTATTTTAGATTAAGGTACCCAATTTTTTAATAGGTCATTACAATATATTTTTACAAAATATGGGGTTAATAATATATTATCTATACCATATCACCCTAAATAATGGAATTGATGAGTTTACATTATATAAATAAAAATATTTTTATAATATACAATGAATACAAAAAAGAAATGTTTTTAGTTTATGACTATATGATTCACTCTGAGCCTATAAGTCATCAATAAAACATCAATATTATTTTCAACTATTTTAGTTTTTAATGTATTATATTTTCACTAATCTATTGATTCAGGAGAAAATATTTTTTTTATGTTAATGTTTGTAACATAAATATTTTCTCTATTGGAATAAAATTATTTCTTATTTTTTAGAGATATAGGAGATCTAATATAATTCATATGAAATATCTATGTTGTAAAAGGATTTAACCAATGTTTTTAATGATTACATGATTATATAGAATTAATTTATGAAACAATATATAATGTTTTTTTAGAATTTTGATGGAAGTTTTTCCCAATAAACCATCATTCCAAGTGGTAAAAATCATTATTTTCTACTCATGATATCACTTCAGTGATAAGAAATTAAAAAAATTGAATAATAGACACAATTAATAGATAAAATTTTAAGATTGAGCTCTTTATATTGAATTTTAATGAGCCTTCATGGGAGGATATCCAACGTTATTATGTTATGTAAAATTGATACTTAAGGACATTTTTACAAATAATTTATTTTTTGTTTCTTCAGTAATTTCCCAGAAATTAATTTTATTAACTAAAATGTTTCCACAATGAGGATATTTACCACAATATGTGTGTACAAGAAGAAAATCCTTTATATATTTAGAATTTTTATATTTTATTCTTATATTTTTAATAATTTTCTATCACTTTTGTATGATTTCATTCAATTTTTTATCTTCTTATCAAGCATGTTACATAAAATAATTATTTTTTTTATTTTTGAACATAATGATAGTGATTTTATAAACTAATCTCATGAAGTGAACTTAAATTAATGCAAAAAATAATTTATTTCAATTTTTTTAGAAATAATATTTCGTGAATGGTCCTAAATGTTTAAAATCCCATGAAACATATCACTATATGTACCTTATAATAACCATCCCAGGAAGCTTATATAAACTTTTTTTTGAATAATAATCAACTTATTATAATTTCATCAGAGAACCAATCCTTTAATTTTTTATAATAATTTGATTTATATTGGTCAAATAATGATGGTTCAGGTACTTGTTATTAAAAATATTGAGGAATTTATTTAGATTTTAATTCCCTATTTTGATGATAATCATTTTTGTTATAGATTTAATGTACAAATATTTTTTTACCATTAAGCATCGATGACAATTTTATTAGTTTAGCCACATTACAACCTATTTTTTCTTGTAAAACCTACTTGTGATTTGAAAATTATTGATCTTCATGGTATTAAATAAAAATAGAATCTGAATTGTTTGGAGATACATAGTTTGCTAATAATTTTACTAGAAAATAATTATCAAGTTATCCTTTAAATACCAAAAAATATATCCTAAGGAATATTGTTCCTTTCTAAATATTTAATGAAAAAATAAAATTTTAACTTTGTAACTGTTCAAGTGAAAATAAGAGAAGAGAAGTGAAAATTTTTATAGTAAAGTATTGTTGGTGTGAAACTTCCATTATACTTTCATGGATGACATTATCTTATTCTTTATCCAATAACATAGAAGAGAAGATTGTAATTTACATAAAAATTATAATCAATCAAATCTTCTAATATGAGTCTATCCCTTGTTATTTTGCCTCATTAATAATTAACCATTAAAAAATTACAACCAAAATGAGTTAAACAACACTCCATTTTACTCCTTATAAATACCTTTTCTTTGATAAATATTGGTGTCTATGTAGAAATTTAACAATCTTATATTAATTATATCATGTCTATGGTTGAGAAAAGCCTTGGAGGAAATTTGAATTTGTTTGGTGATTGAAAATTAATAAGAGGTAAGTGTTCTTTGTGAATAGGGGTAATATGTGTAAATAGATAAAATGAAATTAATGGAGAACCTAAAATGATCATTTTTTATGAGGAATGATATCATTAATTTATTGTTGTTAAATTGGTAGATCACATGGTTATGTGTTTTTGAATATTTATTGATTTGATTTTGATGTAAAATTTTCAAAGATTTCATGGGACACGAATGGTGGAATTGATCGGGAAAATATTACTTATTTATTATTATCTTTATTTAAATTGATTAATTATCACAAATTTATCAGATAAATTTTATCTAAATGACTTTTGGATTTCAGGATGTAATGATCATAAAAGTAAAAACTGAATAATTCATGAATTTTTTCTAGTTTCAATCAGTCATATATAACGATTTTACTATTTCAATTTTTAATCTATGCTGGGTAATTTATTATTGGATTCATTTTTTATGTACTTTATCTTATTAAAAATGACCAACATCAAATTCAATACTCTTTAGTTCAAATGAAATCAATATGGGTGAGAAATATTTTTAGCCAACATAATTGGAAAAACCGAATAAAATAGGGAATAGAATTATTTAAAAGTGTCTGAACACATTGATTCTACATAATGTTGATTAATAATTTACTTGATCACATCTACATTCAATTAAAAATCTAATTCAACCGTTAATATAGTATATGGCTGAGTAAAAAATAAGGAATTTGAATAGTATATTTGAATATAAAAAGTGGGATTCTATAATTAGGGAATAAAATTATTAAATAAATCTAATCATTTTTAATTTTTGAGGCTTTATTTGCAAATGAATATATAAAAACCGTTAAAATAACCCCATAACTAATTCGACTAAATTTTTGGATAAAATAATGAATTATTCCTATCGTAAAAAATTGGTAGAATATTTCAACCACTCCATAATATATATTATCATGTTAAATTATTTCCAAGGGGCTAGATAGAGGGAGAATGAATATAGAATTGATATAGATGTTATTGAATAATATTTAAATTCATATGTAGAATCTGGATACTAATAATAAATGATCATCTCATTTGATGAAAATATATGAACTAAGTTGTTGTTACTGGAGAAAAATGATAAACACTATATTATGTGTTTCAATCATCTTGTCTGATATATTTTGAATTTATGTTGATCATTATATTGACTAAATGTGGGAATTTTATTTGATGAAAATGTTTTCAAAAAAAATGAAGGTTTTTCACTCTATAGAGTATTATACTTTATTTCACTCATTATATTTTTTCGATGATGTCTTTCAGCTGAGTATAGTGATTTCAATTAGGTTTAATTTCTAATTCGTTGGCATGTAATTGAATTAGTTATATATTAATAAAAGGAAAGATTTATTTAGTTATATATATTGTTTCCATGAAATACTGGGTGTTCATGTTGATGTTTTTGGATGGGGATCATGAAATTCATTTTTCGTCTCTTTTTAAACAATGGATATGGGATTGTTTGAAATGACTATGTTTTTCCACAACACCTATTATAATTCTAATTTCACACCATTTTAATTTAAAATACAATTTCAATTTTTTATTTAATTTAATTTAATATTATTATATATATATATGTTATATTAGAACGTGTATAAAAGTCCAAAAAAAATTATTTTCCCCAAAAAAATGATAATTTAAAATTTTTTAACACAAATTGCCACCTAATAGAGAGGAATCCTTAGGCATTTTTAGTGTATTTATCTCGAGGGAACCATTTTTTATTGGGGTTACATTATAAAATTTATCACTTATTATACACATAAATAAAAACATTATGTTCAAACACACTCAACATTAATTGAACTATATAAAAATGGTATTATTAGACATATTTAAGACCATATTCTACTTTAGTGTTCAATGAGTAGTCATTTGTAGTCAAATTATAATTTTTCCCCTTTTTATTCAATCTATGTATACATTAATAAATACCAAAATACAGTTAAATAATATATGTAATTATTCTTACATGATATAGTTTTTATTTCAAAAACTCTAAATATATATAAAATGATTCATTTTCTTGAAACATTGGAAACACATAACCATACCAACTAATGTTATCATTAACTTTGATGATGTATCATAATATCCTAAATTTGTGTGTTATCATTGGTCAAAATAAATCACTCTATATAATATGTAATAGTTCATTTCCCCTTTCACATTTTTCAATAAATGCATCATTGGTTATTTTTAAAAATTAGTATGTTTCAATATAATTAAATGATTTATTATCAAATGATATCAATATTCCATATATATATATATTCTTTGGATATATTTATGATTTATATATACAAGTAATAATGTCATGATGTACATTGTATTATAATCAACTATAGCTTTATATTTCTGAATGTCATAGACTTTCTAATCTTCATCTCAAAATTACTAACCGATTAAAAAATTAATGATGTAATAAGAAATATAAGATAATATAATATATTTAATTGTAAATAGTGAATGAGAATAAATTATTTTCTAAATATGATTTACAAATAAAATTTATTCTAATGGTGCAAACATAATAACAGATCACCAATTTTAAAAAAAATAAACCATTTAGGTATACATAAATCATAACCACTAATATTCAGTGTGACAAATTATACTTCATTTCTGAAACATTGATCTACCTCAAACATCATTAATTTATTTTCATATATAAAATATTTTTTATAAAAAACATGCAATTTACTCATGATATCAAAAAACCATGTTTCATTGTTGGATAAATTTATGTTAATGGAATTCATATTAAAATCGGTTGAATGATTCTCTATGATAACACTTATCTTCCATGGAAATCAATCTATAGTTTTTTATATGTTATACCGACAAGATAATGAAAAATTATTTACATGTTCCATGTCATAATCTAGTACAAGAACATATCTATAGGTGAATATCATGTTGTATATCTTTTAATCATTTACTATAAATGAATAAAATGAAAATAAAAATGATGAAACGATATATCATATATGTTTAGTGATCCAAGACACATATTTCCAAATGGAGTACACTAGGTATCACAAAAAAACCTAGAGATATATATACAAAATAATAATTTATTTTCATATCATATATGACTCCTACATAGATAGGTGGATAATAGTTTTTCCCAAATCCATTATTTTGATTCACGTATCTTTATTATCTATTATCTTATAAGTTATGGTTTCCCAGCTATATGTACTAAAAATATGTCACCAATAATAATTAATTTAATTGTTAAAGTAACCTTATTTCAAAATTATACTTCCAAAAACATGTATTGTGATCCTATCGGTAAGGGTCACCTATAAAAAAGGATTGCAGCATTGAAAAGTGTTTCTTTGGAATTACTATTATGATTAATATATGAGGGGTTTTCATTAATATTTCCAATAATTTAAAATAAATCATTTCAATATTAAATTGACAAATATATTAGATTAGAAAATCCTTATTATCATGCTTAATATTCATTTAGGTATCCATACCCATGATAATATAGTTTTTGAATTGAAAATTTTCTCAAAATGTAATTATTTTCAGGACATATTAATGTGTAACTATTAAGAAGTCACATTGTTTGAGCCAATAAATAAAAAATAAAAAATAATATAATTTACACATGTACAAATTCGTATAATACATAACGTACTTGAATATTTAATGTAAATATTTAAAATTATATAGAATTGACAATCTATACATGAGTAATCATGGAGATAAATATAAATAACTCACAAAATTATCATATAATTCGTAAACACATTATATAGTAGGAAGAATTATCCATAGACCCTTTACACTATAATTTTTAATCAATAGGGAATTCAATTCCCTATAACTCTAAGACAAATAATATATAAACAATATTAAAAATATAAAATAATGCTCATAACATTAATTACAAATCGTGTTTAAGGTGGATGAATACTAAATCATATATTAGCATACTATGTATTTTAATATAGAACTTAAAATAGAATAATAAATAATTTATAACATGACTATGGTATTCATAATATCAGAAATTGTTATGAAAATTTTAAAACTATATAATTTAAGGGAATAAATTAATAAAAAATCATAATTTTTTTTCAAAATTGAGTGACAAATGTGATATTTTGATAAAAATTAAGGAATAAAATATATTATATTACCATTACTAACACATAACAGTTATTAATCTTTATAAACTATATAAAATTACATTAAAATATTAAATTTTTATAATTTTAAGGTTATATAATATCTTATTTTTTATAACTAGAATATTAGATATAATCTATGATTGATATAAAAATTATGGATTTACAATGTTATAAGGTTTATATTGTATTTGATAATATATCCATATTGTATATTTGACATTATTATTTTTCACTAATAAATGAGATTCAATTGCATGTTACAATATCATAAATCAGACTTTATGGAATAGTAAAAATCTATATGATTTAATATATCAAACCATATAATATATAATATACATAAACTATAACTAATCCAAATAGAGAAAACAAATATATAATACACTAAGATATTAACCCCAAAACCATATAAAAAACATGTTATACTAAAAACAAATATATAAATAAATTTATCTATTGATTAAATTTGTCCTAATACCACTAATAGGATTATAGAGATTGTATAATGATCCTTGGAACTGGAAAAAATCATTCAAATAGTTCGATCATGAAACATTAAAAAATTGTAAAATGATGATAATAAAAGAATTTAAAACATTACAATCGAATTATCCATCATTAACACTTTAATAGAGTATTCATTATAGGGACCACTGAAGAAAGATCTCAAATAATCCTTCCTCTGAAGTAATTACTCCAGCCTTTTATCCCCATTTGTACTGAGATGAAACATGTTATTCAAACGTATCCTAACACCTACCTTGGAGGAATTGAATCAACAACATTGAAATAAAAAATACTCCTTATTGTAATTCATTAACCATAGTACCATTGATTGGGAATCCTTAACATATTATATAATATTTTTAAAAAATGAATATTGTTGGAGTATTAACTAATTTCTGTGGGAATCTTTCATTATTTATTATAATTCAAGGTCTACTGGTGATATGCAATTCGTGAATGATAAAATGATTTATATGAGGAATATAAAACCATCGATTTATCAATATCATTGATTCTTATCCAATGAAATCTTGTTATAAGACTGTCATAATTCAATCATGTGATATAACATACGAAATGTTCATCATAATCATTTATGTTGACCAATCATAAGTTATAATAAATTTATATTTATTTCCATATCTCTAAAAATGATTCAATTATATCATATAATATAATATTCCATATTCCAATGTTTTTTAACACCACAAGAACCGTAAACCCCTTAACCATTATAATTGTTATTGTATCAAAAAGTGGAATATTTTTATGATGAGTACGATATGTATTATGTTGAGTATAATAATGCATGATATCAATATAATTTTTATCTAATGACCAAATAATTATGTATAAGAAAATTAAATTTCGTTTTCAGAATACTTAATTCATTACAGAAATAGACACCCAAAGACTGTATTAGTTTAGTGTAATTTGAATGTCGGAACACATTCTTCCAGTTTGGTGAAATAACTTCAAAATATCCCACAAACATCCTCAAAATTGGTTTTCTAACCTACAAACATTATTTATGTCATTGGTAAATGAAAACATAAAAAAGGGTGATCTGAAATTCTCATTAAGGGAAAACATGGAGAACACAAAACAAAACATAAACATAAGAATGTTAAAAATCAACATATATTTGAATATAAAAAACATCAGTCATAAAATAAAACATGGATGTATATAAGGAATATATAATAAAATAATATTAAACATAGTATTTTCAACAAACATGATGTTTTGGAAAACAAATAAGCATATAAAATAATTTCCATATTATTTAATGGTCATATCCAAGACCATTATAGCAGACAAAGTCCATGATTGATCTGACTTCACTCTTCATTGGAGCCTTGTATTACTGAACCGGAATTACATTCCATTTCATCCATCTCTATACCAATATATATATACCCAATCCATTGGAGTGAGATATAGGTCTCACCCATCTTATATGAAAATCATTCCTACGTGTTCCACATAACTATAAATCATTCAACATAGCATAACCTAAGGAACAAAACTGGGTTTCTTAAACATCAATCCATCATAATATATAAAAAAATTTATTTATTAAAAAAAATTCATAATAAATACAAAAAAATAATAGTTATTAATGGGATTGAAACATAACCATATTTAAATAATGTCATCATAAATAATTTTTTTTAAACTCAAGAAATTAATTTTTGAGGAAAAATATATTCTTATTCAGAAACATTTTCTTCTCTCAAAATGTTGTGAAAATTGAAAAGTATATAATTTAGATAAAAATAAAATTTATTAATTTACATGAATATTCATGGAAAAGGGAATTATGAAGACATAAAAATATTTTCATCCCATAAATGATAAAAAAATCAACCCCCTCATATTTTTTCCAAAGATGTCAAGAAGTACCTCATATTATATAAAGACAAAACAATAAATTCATACTATTTCAAAAAAAAATCAACAAAGGGAAAAAATAAAAATAAAATATTGGATAAGAATAGAAATATTATTAAATACATTGGAAACATGGACATAGATGATAAATTTAACCCTATAAATTCTTACGTATAAAAAATCACAAATAATGATTATATTTCAAAATTATCCCTTACCTTAGGTCTAATATATGTTTCATGTATCCAAAACTCTTTTATGATTATTTAAAATAAGAAATTTTCTTATTATATAATCATAGTCATTTTTATGATATCATATATGATCATATTATCATATTTTGCAAAAATGTTTCCTTATTACTCGTTATTTGGGTATTAACCGCTTTAGGTTCCTTCAAATGTTTTTTTTTCAGACAAGTTCATGATACACATAATAAGATATAGTTATATCATTTCATATTTATATTTTTCTAATATATATCATATTAATTCATTCTACTCATTTTTATAATCACGGTTTAATGAAGATCATATAGAATGAATCACATCGCATTGTGGAGATGATAGGTTATACATACGCATGAGTGACGATATCATTTCCATATTTATTGAATGGTATTGAAGTAGATGGTTTATATTATTTCATAATAATTATTATTTAATAATATTTATAAATAGTTATTGTTTCTGAAATTATAATTATACATGTAAGGTGGTGGTTAAAAGTAGATTACACCACCTTGGTTAGACGGTAAGTTGTACGTACGATCGCGTGGTGATATAATTTTTTATAGGAAGGATAGAATTTGGAGTAGGGTTATTTCAGAATTATAATAATAGGTATTTATATGAGTGATAATTATGATATAACATTTTAGTGAGACAACTAAGGAAGAGGAAGTATAAAAACAAATAATTTTGATTGAATCAGTATAAGAGATTATCTCCTACTCGATGTGTTTCCTAAAAATATCTTCTTAGACAACTAGATGTGATCATTGAAGAAGACCTAAATATAATATCCTACACTTTTATGGAGTCATATTTGTTGAATTTATAGGTACGTTTAATGTTTCAATGTTCCTTGGTTGCAGAGTTTTGTCTCGGGGTTCACCTTAGTGAAAATGTAAAAAAAACTAATGTACAATGGGATGTGCACTATTTTCACCTAGTTTGTAAAACTATTCTACCAAACCATGATAAACATACAAAACTATATAGAGTGGTCTGAATGTTTTTCTCATGGTTAGATAAACATTGAGACCTAACTGTTACCACCGTGTCAACCTAGACAAATTGGTCTGTACTGTTGGCGCACAGTTTTCCCTAACCATAGGCCCCTGCTCAAGAAATTGTGCATATGGGTTTAATTATCTAAAAATATATTTTAAATAAATCCAAACCCCTTTGATACTACCATATATAGAACTTGGATCTATCTTGAAAAATTATAGGTTCTCTTAGATCCTTTTGGAGGGATTCTAAGGTAATTTTTAAATCATTCATTGAGATCTAAATCTTGAATCGAAGATCCTCTCTCTTCCTTGTATGTTTATTTCACCCCATTTATTCTCCCATTCATTCCATTATCATTCCATGATTTTTTGTTCATGGAAGATATTGACCATTTCCATCGATCTAAATCTATGAGATGTGTTCTAGATCTGTAATTGTAAATATGGATATATATTCACAAGAGAAAAATACCATTGATCTTAATTGTGTATTGGGGATTTAGATATGGATCATGACTGACAACATTGTGCCTCTCGTATTTTAAGGATTTCCATTTCGATAACATCTGTCAATAAACGTATGTAGGTGGTTTAAATCATACTCCCATTATCTTGATTTTGATATATGTATTTGATTTTATGATTTGGATGATTCCCTTGATAATTTATTTCCCTAATTGGAATAATTAGGAATGTGGAATAGACTTGTGATTTTCATGGAGATTAATTGGCAGTTGAATCACTGAAGAAATAAAGGGGGGTTTCCGAAATAGATATTAGTTTGGATAATGGTTATGGGTTTATATTTTGTGATTGAGATATTAAATTAATTATGTTAAAAAATTATTGAGGGTAAATTAATTATGAAACGATATTTGTTATTAAAGACATGTAATTGTGGGAATTAATTAACTGAAATAATGTTGATCAATGATAATTAATTATGAGTATTAATTATGACCAATTAAGATGTAATATGGATAAATAATTTTGAATAATTAACTATGGAATGAGAATGGTGGTAATTGATTAATTAATAGATGAATTAATTAATGGGTTCTGTTCTTAGATAATTGTTGAGATAACTAATGGCCTTTTAAATGTATACCTAATTGTTGGATAAGTAATATAATGATGTGGCTAATTCATGTGAATTATATAATGATTAAGTGCAAGAGATTTTTTGTTTCTATACATGGTGTTCTAGATCAACTAAATGTTGGGGCTTAGACACGACCTTCTTCCCAAATTTTTATCCATGCTTGAGATTTTGGGGTGCATTGCAAGACAACCTACACTAAATTAAAAATGGAGTGATATGCATGCATATCTACACAGAACGATATTCTAGGTTCTTCACATGACATTGAAGACCACATTAATGATAATAATGAATGATTATTCATATGGAAAACATGAATTTAAACATGGCCTAATGTGATGATTAAAGATTAAGAGACAATGTGATATTTGTTTATTAATACATTGTATTTATTTCATTATAAAAATTGATATACAATCAATTGACTAGAATCATTTTAGACACCATTGATAGTGTCCTACTGACCTGCACTCACACAATTTTTGGTCTTCCTGATCGGCACTAGATTATACATTGTTCTTGTAGGGAATGATAAGGTCAAGGCCCTGGGATAGGTTTTTGTTTGGGATTGGAGCATGGGATTGGGAACCAGACATGATTTGGGACCCACATGGGAGACGTTGTTCTTTAATTTTAGTTTCAATGTAGACACTTCATATTCACATTTTCATAGAATGTTTTACCCATAAGTTGAGTAATCTATTTTTCTTATTTTGAATACCATATGACATGGTAATGTTCTGTAATTTATACACATCTGGACATGGTTATTATTGTTTGATTTCATTGGTGTTTTATTCTTATAAAAGAGGCTATAGACTCCCCAATACTAACTTACCATATGCTCTCTTCCAGTCAGAACCCTCTAGCAGATAGGGTGGTGCTCTTGAGGACATGTGGCCAACTGGACCAGGGGACCCTTTCAGTGGAACCCAAGCTGGGACGTCACAATGTGATATCAGAGGATATTGCATTCCATTATTTTTATATTTTCATACTATTTCCAAAAACGTAGAAAAGTGACTAGGTAGTGTCGAGGCTTTGTAATGAGATCATGCATGGTCGTTTCAAACCCTATTAAGGGTGAAATTCCGTGTAATCAAGGGGGAATTGGTGTGATATTTGTTTTTTGTTAATGTTGGATGTTATTTCACCTTGGGGGATGAACTTGTGGTGTGATGTGACATTTGTTTTGATTTTTATTGAATTTTGATCCGTTCCATATAGAGACACAATATTTGAGTCTTCATGCATCATTCTAGGAACTCATGGTTATTGTGACATACTTCATTATAGGCACTCACAAGAAAATGATTTAGGGGTAATTTGTTAAACATGAAAATTTTTTCCCAGTTTTGAGATTCTAATAATGATGAAAATTGAGAATAAATGGGCATCTAACGTGAACCTTGATTGATGAAATGTGTATGATGAATTAATTAATTTTCGAATTAAATAATTTTATATAATGTGATTAATTAATGGCAAAATTAATTAATGGTAATGTATAAATCATTATTAACTATGACCAATGATTATGATGGTTAAGAAGAGTGATAAGGCCTCGTTTTTAACAATGTGGCATGAAAAGGGAGGAAGGACATGTTTAAACTTTTTGTGTTAGTTTATACTCTAATGTAAATGTTATAATGTTGTGTTATGAGACCTAAGATGTGTTTTTGTATTTTTAGATATACAAATTGACAAAAATTGTTGATGGAGAGACCAATGGGTATGGCCGGGTACGAACATCCAAATAGGGAACTTGAAGCACCATTGGTGCAAGATATGATGGAAGGGAAACAGTTTTTAGAGAAATTTTCTCATTTCTTGAAATTAATAGAGAGAGACCTAGGGTGGGTTCAGAAATGCATGTATGAGTTGACAAGGGTGTTTAAGATGAGGAACTCTCTTAATTTTACAAGAGAGGGTTGTCCTGAGAGATAGGAATTCTAGATTTAATCCACAAGGATAGTAACGTTTCATTTGAAAAATTATACTAGAAAGAGAGTCCAGTTGGATGCTTATGTGCTACGAGGTTCAGTAAAGAACTACTGGGATATTTGGTTACATTATGGGCAGACTGATGATGTGTTATAGAAAGTAATTATTGAGAAGTTATTGGAGAACTTCTATCCAGAGATACTGAGAAAAGAAAATTCTTCAATGTTTTTGCATATGACATATGTAATCATGTCCATAATGGATTATGGTGTATGTTTCACATATTTACAATATTTTTCTCCAACATTGGCAGAAGATAATTTTTTTTGGAAAAATGATTTTTGGGAGAACTAGGGTGTGGCATTATGTCCTACGAAAACATCTTTAGGATGAATGAATTAATAGATTTTGTTATTCATGCTCTCATTCCATTTAGGAACCTAAATGAAGGCATATAGTGTTTCAAATGTAGATTTCATTGGATGACCAAGGAGTGTGACTTTTTATGGAAGGAAGCATAATTACAGGAACCTTAGATTGGGTATTAGAATAAAATTTGGTCATCAAGGGGGAAATGTTTTTCCTGATCTCAATCAGGTGATTTTACAATAGTGCGGTAGGTAAGGACACTATCACACACATTGTCCTTGAACACTAGTAGAGTGAAGGTTTTGGGGTATGATGGTGATCCTATAGAAGTTCTGTAGGAAGTAGTGGCTTGCTAGTGCTGAAGGAGCAGTTTCACAGAGTCAGAGTGTGGGAAGGGGGTCTTCTACACCATATATGTTTATCAGATAGAGTTTTACATATAGAGGTGGTAGTGGTAGTGTACATGGTTCTTCATGGTATGAGCGTTCCTATCACTAGAGTGATGTTACTCAAGGAGCTAGACAACACCACATAAAAGAGGGGCATGAAAATTACATGTAGTTCAACCTACACATTTGGAATGATATGGTGGTCCATTGATAGTTTTAGATACGATTCTAGTAGGTTCTACTTTAGCTACTTCCTTGTTTTATACTAGTTACTCTCATTCCATTATATCTACCAATCTTTTTAATGGAATGTTCCGAGTAATAGAGATTGTAAGCAGGGTGATGAATAATGACACAATGTTGGGATCACGGGTTAGGGATATCTGTTTATGTAATAAATGTTCATCAGAGATCGAAGAGTATCTCTTTTATTAGGATATCTATGCCCTTTATTTAACAATCATTAACATGATTATTGGTTTGAACATTCTAATCGCATACTGACCTCACATAGATTTTTACCTTAGGAGAGTAATCTTTGTATCTCCTCAGGCTGACTACTATGTTCATCATGGACAATGTGATATCTTTGAAGGATAAGATTATCCAATTACTCGGCAACTAAGAGATCCCACAACCAATGTTTCTACTCTTTTGTTGGATGATTGGATTGGCCATCAAGATGTCAATCTACTAGTAGTAGAAATCCTTCATGGTGTCCTTCCTAAAGACATTTAGGGTTTCCACCATAGGGGTATATGGAATTCACTCTTATTTTCATGAGAATGGTTGAGCCACTATCTATAAAATTTTAAATAATGGAATCAACTGAGATTTAAGATATCAATGTCCGGTTGGAGGAATTTTAGGATAATTGGTTTATCCATCCATTTACATATCCTTAGGGATCATCGGTTTTATTTACCATGATGTTCGATTGGGGTTTACGGTTGTCTGTTGGTTATATGAATTTGAATAAAATTTTCATCATGAACTGATATCCTCCTCCATGTATCAATGATCTATTTGACTATCATAAGGGGGATTTTGTGGTCTCAATGATCAATATGAGATCATGGTATTATCAGGTGAGAGTTCAGACATCAGTTATACGAAGAACTACTTTCAGAAGAAGATATTGCATTTATGATATTGTTGTAATGCTATTTGGGTTCACAAATTATCGAGAAGTATTTATGGTCATGAATAATTGGATCATTTATCCATAATTAGATCAGATTGTGGTGGTGTTTTTGGACTATATCATGGTGTACAATAAGACTCATTATGATCATGACCAACATCATGATATCACATTGGGTATACTGAGAGACCATCCGCTATATGACTTGTTATCTAAATGTCAGATTATGATTGATGAGGTACACTTTATTGTGATTATCATATTAGAAGATGGTTTGGTAGTGGACCCAGAAAAATATAAGGGAATGGTTTCCTGGGATAATCCCAAGAATAGTATTCATATCCGATGGTTTTTCGGATTAGTTGGTTATTACAAGAGTTTCATCTAGGAATTTTCCCAATTGGCAACACCACTTACATGTTTGAAAAATAATGGGATAATGGTTGATTAGATGGAGGAATTAGATAATGATTTCTGGGTGTTGAAGAAGTGCTTAATATCAGAACCCATTGTGATCATACTTGAGTTGGGTAATGAGTACACGTTTTATTGTTATGCTTCTAGGATTTGACCTGGAGTTGTGATAATTCAAGGTGATCGAGTCATTTATTACCAGTCACAGTAGTTGAGCAGACATGAAAATAATTACCATATAAATGACCTCGAGTTGGATGTTGTGGTTTATGATATTATGTGTGGGAGATAATATGAGTCAAGTTTTGAGTGAAAGAGGATGAATATGCTGGAGGAAATGCATGTGGTAGTTCGTGGGAGTCATGAGAGGATGACCATGGTTTCAATAATAGTATAGTATATAATCTTGAGGTGTTTTAGGGACAGTTAGTATGAGGATATGGAGATATTATTCTTATGGGAAACCATAGAAGGTGGGAAGAAACCTTTAGAATGGATAACAGATGATGTTGATATTATATATGTAAAAATTCGGGTGGTTGTGCCTATGAGTTTGCAAGTGGAACTCATGTGATACTTTCAGCCCTCAAAGTGAGTGGCACATCCTAGGGTGACAGAAATGTATCGTGACAAATGATGATTGTTTTGGTGTCCTGGCAAGAAATATGAGTTATAAGGGTTCATAACAAGATACTTCACCAGTAAGTAGGTGAAGGAGAGAATCAACCACTTGGAGACATATTGTAGCCATTTCCTATTCTAGAATGGAAGTGGGACGACGGGACTATGTATTTTGTGGTAGAAATTCCAGAGACTCTTAGAAATAATGATTCTCTTTGGGTCACTGGGGATTGACTAACAAATGTATCACACTTCCTGCTTATTAGGGGAACCTTCAAATTAGAATAGTTGGGAGAGCTTTATGTATGAGAGATTGTTAATTTCCTTGGGGTGACATGAACTATTGATTTAGGTTGTAATTCATGATTTACATCGAAATTCTATAAGGTTTTACGGAAGGATCTTGGTACACATGTTTTGTTAAGTACATCCTTCCACCCACAGAAATATGGGAATTCAGAGTGCGCCATATAGGTGATAGAGGACATGTTTAAATATTGTGTCCTTGAAATTGGTTTTTCTTTCAAGAAGCACAAGGATTTAGTGGAGTTTTCCTATAAAAAGATTTATCATCAAACTATAAAGATGGACCCATATGTCAATCTTTTTGTAAAAACATGTAGATCCCCACTATGTTGGTTAGAGGAGGGTGAGTCAGAGCTGTTGGGATCGAGTCCCGTTTAAGAGACCTCATAGCATTTTTAGTTTACATGGAATCATATAAATAAGGATTTGAATAGTAATAGTCATATCCTGATAGACGTAGATGACCCCTAGAGTTTATAGTGGGTTTTCACGTATTCAATTGGGTGTCTCTTAGATTTTGTCACTTCATAATATGGAGACATGGCAAGTTGATGATGAGGTTTTAACGTCTGTTTGAGGAGCTAGAGAGAATCTGTCAAGTGGTATACCAATTAGTTAATCCATAGAAATTATGTTCTATGCATGATGTTTCCATGTGTCACAACTACAATGGTATCACCTTGAAACATCACATATGAATGTTGTGGAAGAGGTTCACCTTGAGATAGATGTGTCTTTTGAGGAGCATCTGATATGTGTGCTTTTTTGTAGTGAGAATGTGTTGCGGGGAATGATCGTGTCGTTAGTTCATGTGTTATGGAAACATGGATGTGTTTGAAAGACAACATGGGAACATGAAACATACAGCATGGCTCAATGGCCCAATCTTTCTGACTCAGAATCATAAAAAAATTTAGTAGTGTATCATGAGGACGGGCTGCTACAGGTTGGGGAGTTTATGAGATATTGTTATTTTCTGAAGTCATCTTGAGAACATTTTCATATACATTTTTATGTTTTCAAGTACCTTTGTATTGTATTATTGTCTTGGGGTGTGTTTTGGTTATATTTTATTGAAAACTAAAGGATATTGGTCTATGCACAATTTGTGCACTGTTTGAAAAAATGTGCGACCAAACCGTGCCTAGCATGGAAAACATGAAAGACAGTTCCATAGGGTTTAGGCAATGTTTTCCAAACCTTGTTACAAACTATTACAACCATTAAATTCTATATAAATATTTCCCTATGGTTGGTTCATGGTTTTCTCTTACAGTGAACCAATACCTATGAAACAATGGGCATGGGATTTTTTATCCAAAAATCTATTGTAAAACCACCTGAATCCTCTCAGACTCCCATATTTCAACATCAGTTTGGGATTGACAATTTCAAGGTGATCCCACAGCCTTCTATGGGGATTAAATGGTGATTCAAACATCTTTCTTCATGATGAAAATATATAATTAAAGATATATTCTCTTCTTGGTAAGTAGATTTCATCTCCTTGCTTCTCCCATTCACTCTTATATCTTTTCTTTATATTTTAATCGACAATCATCATCTTTTACATGTATCCAAACCTAGGTGTTGAGATCCAGATCCTAGATTAAGAATATAGATATAGATTCCCATGATCTTGATGCCTTCGATATTAATTTTGTTTTAGGGATTTAGATCTATATCCTGATCGACGACATTGTGCCGCTCGTATTTTGGGGATTTCCATTTAGAAAATATTCATCAATAAACTATGGTAGTTGATTAAAATAAAACTCCCAGAGACATTATTTTGATATTTCAATGTGATTATATTATTTTATAGCATCCCTTGATAATTTATTTTCTAATTTAGAGTAATTAGAAATGTGGAATAGACTTGTGCTTTCCTCGGTGATTAATTGACAATTGAATCAAATAAAAAATGAAGTAGGGATTGGTTATGGGTTTGGATATTTGAATTGAGATATCAAATTTATTCTGTTATGATAATTAATTGGGGGAAATTAACTTTGAAATGACGTTGGATTTGAATTATAATTAATTTGGAGAATTAATTATTTACCATAATGTTGAATAATGAAAATTAATTTTTATAATTAATTATGTCATGTTAATATTTGTTATGGATAATTAAGTGTGATGAATTAGTTGTGAGATTAGAAATATTTTGATTGATTAATTAATTGAACAACTGATTAATGGGTAATGTGCTTAGTTAATTTTTGAGTTAAATAATGGAATTTTAAATGTTTAACTAAACATTGGATTAGTAATGGATTTATGTGGATAATTATTGTGAATTAAAGAATGATAAAATGGTAGTGACTTTTTTGGTTCTATAAATTGTGTTCATGTCTAATTTGTATTCAGGATTTTGTCATGGTGGTCCTCCCAAAGGTAATCAAAGCTTGAGATTTTGGGGTGCTAGGAATGATGATTTGCACTAATTGAAATATGTAGTGATGGGCATGGTGACCTATAGTGAAGGGTATTTTGGTTGATTTACATGATCCTCAATAGACACTAAATGATAATAATGAATGATTATTAAAATTTAATAGTTGATTTGAAACATGGCCTAATGTTATGATTAATGATTATGTGACAATGTGATAACTATTTAATTATGAATTGTATTTTTTACTTTATAAAACTAAATACACTATATTTTAAATAGACTTGTTTTAGAAACCATTGGGGTTGTCCTACTGAGTTTTACTCACACTATATTATGGCTCCATATCCGTCATCTGAGTAGACTTTTTGTTGTAAGACATCATAAGGGAAAGGCCTTGGGATATGTTGTTTTTTGGGACTAGATCATGCGAGAGGGAGCCAGACATGTTTTGGGACCTACATGGGAGTCATTGTGTCTGTAAATTTATTTGGATTTTAGACACTTGAAATTCTCATTGTAATATCATGTTTTATATTTCAGTTGAGTATTTTATTTTTTAGTTTGGAATATCATAGGACATTGTAATGTTCGGTTTATTTATTCATTTCCAAACTTAGTAATTGTTTCTTTCTTGTGAGGGTTTTTTATTTTGATAAAAGATGTTATAGTCTCCACAAGACTCACATACATTACCATCACTACTAGTTGGCACCCCCTAGAGTATGTGGTTGTGCCTTTGATGGCATGTGGCCAACCATCTTAGGGCGTTGTTTTGATGCACCAGGGTTCAGACATCAAAATGATCCTCTAGAATTTATGTAGATATGTTTATATGGGAACATTTTGGGTATGTATCAACTTTATGTCACAAATTGATTTGACGAAGTGAGGGAGGAGGTTCCCTTTTATAATTATGGTGAGGTGAACTTTTAGAAACCACAAAAATAATAATTTTTAATAAATTCAAACCACACTCAAAATCCTCAAATATATCAGAATTTCATGTATGATATTATATAGAGTTGTAATATCATCAACCGATTATTTGAAGATATGTTTTTATGTCACTTTAGAAATTATCAATTTAATTAACACTTAGTTATTCTATTTAATAAAAATTAAAATAACAGATATTTTAATATTACAAGGGTTAAGTATTTATTTATTTGATGTCAATTAGAAAATAAATTAGTAACCAATATAACTTTTGACCATATAATCTTTATTATATATTTTTTTAAAGGTTTAGGATTTTTAAATAGCTTAATATATCATGGTTTTGATAAAAAACAATAATGGAAATTTTGAATCTATTATATTCATTGATTTTTGAAATATCAAAAAAAATATTTTATCACATTATTAATTGTTAAATTATATCTCTATAGTGTCTAGGTCATATATGAAAATAATAGGGCTTATAAATTATCTCCAATGATATTTATATTAATATTTATAATAACATTAATTTGATATTTCCATTAATAAAATGATTACTACATCAGTTTTGTGTAATTTTTTAATATAAATTTTTTTGAGTAAAAAATTAAAATAAAATACTCTGATAAATATAGATATACTATATTTTAAAATAATATTTTTATTCAAATTTAGATTTTGGAAAATTCAATATTAAAAAATATATACTAATTAAATTATAAATTTGACAACTCTAACATCACTTTAAATAAAATTATAAAAGTGTCAGAAAAAATTTCTATATAGATCATAATGGTCAATAAATAATCCCTTGGACGATTATGGTAGAGATGTACTCGACCAATAAAAATTGACCATGTTTTTTCATATTTTAGTGGTTATAATAATTTTAGTAATAATTGTTTTATTGATTTCTCATTAATTAATTAATTTTTAATCCATCTAAGTATAAAACATTAAGGTAATTATATATTTCAAAATAATTACAAATAAACTACCATGACAAAGAAAAGAATTATATATTTATAGTTAGTAATTATAATTGAATTTATCATCTATACAACATTATTAAATAAATGGTATTGTTATTAAAATTTGAGTGAGACATATTTACCTTTAAATTAAATAAATTAAATTAAATGTACTAATCTCATACAATTGGCTTTCAAAGAACACCAATTTGACCCATGGATGATTTAGGTTAAAATATTTATCCATTTATATCAAGTCAAGTGTTAATGTAAATTAATAATGTTAGTCTATCCCTTAATTACTCATTTTACCATCTTATAGTATTAAAAAAATTACCAAATATACAATTTATAATGCCCAAAAATAAAGAAATGATATTTACATATGTTGGTACAACTGATTCCAAATATGGAATCCATATTTTGAAATTTTAGAAAAGATAATATGGAGTGATTAATTTAAAATTATTCGTATTGTCGAAAAGAGATGACATGGTTTTTAATAGTTAAAACATTCCATATATTGAAATTTTTTAGCATCTAAATTCAATGTAAAATTAATAATAATGAAAACGATTATATTGAATGATAAAAATTATTCTAATTATATTTTAAAACCATTCAAGAATGTAATTTAATTTTATTAATTATTTCGATATTTTTTTTAAATGAAATATTGTATACCTTTAATATCAATCAAAATTTTAGTCTTATCATATAAATATCAATAATTAATCCAAAAAAAAATTTTATATCCCACATATAATGTTTTTTTATAAATATAATATATAATTTCTTCAAAAATATAATTTATAATGGATGTGCCCTCAAAAGTTGGAAATACTACCTCTTTAGAAGAATACATCTTTTATTAGAAAAAAAAAGAATTTGATCTTATATCATGTTTAGAGAACATATATTATAAAATGAAAATAGTATTTTGAATCCATAAAGATTGATTATATTTTTTTATAGACTCACCTATTTTAATTTAAATATTTTTTAGATGAAGTAAATACTATTCATATCTTCCATTGTAAAGGCTAGGTAATAATATTTACTTGATCACTTATACTCAGTCTTTAGTGAGATGAATTCAATCAAAGGAATAAGAAATTGGGTATAACATATTCCAAGAATAGTCTTGCATATATCATAATTTAATAGATTTTTGTATATAGCACAAGATAGTCTTGGTGTAGCATACAACATTAATGAAATTAAAAGAAATTTATGTAATAATATCTTGGGGTGTTTTATATTATGATGATGATAATATGAAGGTCATACCAGACATCCCCCAAATCTTCTATCTTATCATGTGACATGATAATATCATTATCACTCCCTTTTCCAAAACTATGTGGGGCTTAAGATCAATGGATACATAAATGATAATAAAATAATAAATTTCATCAATGGGTTTCCACAACTATACCACAAATATATGAATATATCCTTAATAAAATGTGAATCCCTCTATTGTATTACTGATTTTTTGAGGTGCGTGATATGAGATACTTATAAAACAACACCATTAATTACAAGTAATAATAGATATATTCAGAGGGGTTTGAGTTCTTTTTATTATATAGAAGACTCAATCGTGTCTTGTAATAAATAAAAATAATCTTATATTGTATAAATCATATAATTTAACAACTTTAGTTGATTATTTTGAACCATGTATTCCACTATTATCTTGAGTCTATACATATGGATCAAAAATCAAGATGATTCATGTGATATCCCGTCTAGTCAATGTCTCAGTTCCTAGACATATTAATAGAATGAAGTGAAGGAAACTAATTGGGTGATCTATGAATTGTTATAAGAAACCTAGAAGACATTACAACATGATCTGTGTGTAGCCATAAATCCTTTGGTAAAAAATAGAGGCAATATACGTGTGTTTTTTGAAAGCACCGAGGTGTAGTAAAGTGAGATGAATTTAAAAAACATACCCAACATGTAACATCTATGAAACCATAAACAACAAAAATAAATTTAAATTTTTTAAAATAAATAATTTATTAGATCATAGGTATATAATTTTGTATCACATAAACCATTTAGTTGATGGTTTTCCAGGATAATTCATTATATATGGACATCATTTCATGTAATACATGAATATATATGGGCCTCCATCCATATAAAAATAAAATTATTTTAGTAATAATATATTAATTTTAATTTATATATTCTAATTTCTTATAAATATTATGGATAACCATACCATCGTCCAAGTAGAGATTCCAATATTATATACATATATACTGGAACATGATAATTTTGATATAATTGAGGTCTAGACTCTATTTCATCAGAGAATAGAAGACCTTGAACCAAAATTGTGGTGTGTTCAGTTTAATATGATGGATCGTTGTGCGGGGTTTCAGACCTTAAAAAGAAATAATATCGGGCTACCCCTATCATTCATAACAAAAACTATAAATGTTTTCCCCACCCATGACTAGGTATTGACATGGTTCCCAAAGTAAGGAGGTAAATTAAGGTATCAATCCCAATAAAACATAGACATTTATTGGTCAAGAGGATGATAATTTGGGATCATCTTGAACATTTTGGGTGAATTGTTACCTACATTGAGACTCTGTTATAAATTTATGATACGTTTATAATCTATTCCCATGACTGATATGGGACTGGTTACCCTTACAAAATTACTATGGGTTAAATAAAACTTTTAGATAGGATACAGGGATATTTTTATTCAAACATTTAATATGTATCCAATCATCCTCATCCATTTCTTTTGTAATGGATAGCTTCATATTCTTTTGAATCCATATAATAGGGTACTTCAGAATTTTCTTCCACCCACAAAGGTCATTAATATTACTTGGAGAAGATTGAACCATCGTGAGGCGTTATATGTGTCCTTTTTATTATAGGAAAAAAATAGTTCAGTAAATTTTTGAAGTTTACATTTTACAAGTATTACATAGATATGGGATCTCTGGAACTAGGTATTGAAGCTCATGTCTCGAGGATAGGTCCAATATATAATGATTATTTCAAGAAGCCTAATTTACATAGTTTATTTTTTTATCTGTCCACTAATGTATAATTTAGAATGATTAATACAATGGGGATGAATTGGCCTAAATGTTTGACTTGTCAGATACATTAGATTACATGCAATGATATGGATTACCATTTGACCTCATACCTTTATAGGGTCTCCTATGTATCATAGCGAATGAGATAATCATAGTTTAGACACATCCTCATGACTAAGCCCATGGTAGAGTCACTTATTGGTGGGAAATATATATCATTCCACTCCTCGAGGCTTGCAAAATGGGGAATCCATAGTTAGTGGAGAATCATAATCTTAAAAATATGTATATTGAAAATCCCTTATATCTCATGATACATAATCATTGTTAGAAACAAGGCATATAAATTAATCAGTCGCACAAAAAATGGATGTAGAATGAATGCTTTATGATAAAACATAGAAGAATTATATAGATCATGGTCCCCAGAGAGGATTTCTATGTATCTTGTATATAATAGAAATCATGGTCACCATAGTTCAATTGATTGCTCAGTCCACAGAGTGGTAATGTAGGGTGGCTAAAATATAAGAATGATTGGTTCTCACTGGATTTATTTTCATATCAATATACGGACTTAAAACTAACTAGATTCACATTTTTGATTGGGATAAGGCCATATAAATTAATCCTACACATCCAATTTATGGTATGAATAATAGTCCTCATAATTCAATTTGAATGGGATTATACACTAGCATTGAACTTTTATGAGTGATATATCATATTATTCTTTTGAGGAGGGCATACACACTACACCATACCTTTACTTTTGGATGATAAAATTTTTATTATGTGATTATTGAAACCTCCAAAGTCCACAAGAGATGTTAGGGATGTGAGAAACAATGGATGGGAGATGATCATTCTCCTAGCTTATGAATGTAGGACAAATGCACATGTAAAACCCTTGAAAGAATAATAGATATCTCATGAATCAGAGCGGAATATTTCATATCCTATTATGGATGGTATCTGATTCATTATAGTTCCCTAGTTTAGTTATTAGACACTAATGATTAAATTTTTCAAGGCTTATAAACTATTGCTGGATAATGCTAACAAACTATTCGAGTCCCTTCTCAACCAGTATTTTTCCTTTATGACATGCATAACTGCTTTATTAGAAATCCTTGATATGAAATTTTGAAATTTGAATGGTATTCTAGACATTTATAGATATACTAATAAAATTTGTACAAATGATCACATGATCAATTTGATGTTTCTAAGGGACATTGTAGTATCCTAAATGGCATGATTGAGGGTCATTGCATGATCTTGGATGTATTTTCCAAAGGATATCACGAGACATGGAAGTTTGGTCTAAGAATACATTACATGACCCTTAATTAATTGTCTATAATTTGACATATCATCCATGTATCTTGATATAGTGTCATCGTTAGAGTTGGATTTCAAGTATGGAGGACATCATGAGAGACAATGTGAGATGTCATGGAGGGTATTTCATGTCTTGCATGACATAACTGGATGACATTACAGAACCTAGTGAGAATGTTTGAGAGATGTCTAAAAACCCATATGACATTCCCAAGTTCTATTTTTAGACACATATGATATGAATTGGTGCCTTAATATGTATCATGAGACACATGTTGATGAAATTGTGAGGCTTAGATTGAGAGTCTAGATTGTTTCTTGAGACTTGGGTGGCATGCTTACAGGGATCCATGTTTCCTTCATCAACATGTCCAGTGGACTATTCATCATCCAAATAGTATATCAATGCAGTGTTTTGAGATATGGGAAACATTATCTAGTGATGTTACATGACTAGGGTGGTTCATACAAAATGCATAAAGATAATATTATATATTATTTTCATAAGTCTTCAATCAATTGTCCTTTTTCTAACTTTAATTTCAAAAATCCTTTTCAATTATTTACTATTAGCTTGTTTTATGTTTTAAATGATAGTTATGATAAGTAAAATGATATATGTGTGTCTTTCCAAAATCCTTTCATGTGATCTTTGAGAGGTCATGTGAAGTTCGTATGTATGTTTCCTTATTTCTATGGTTGATCCCAACTATCTTATTGGATAGAAAACATACTTATCCATAGATCACCCACTCTTAGAAATACACTATTTTGTGTGGGAGCACAAGTTTCAGGTTCCATAATTTTTTCCAAAATGTCATATTTTTCATTCTAGGGTGGGGAATTATATTCCTCAACATTATGGTTTTTAATGCTTTACATGGCACATATCATTTGAATCATGGCTAGAGATGGAGGAGGGATTCAGTGTTACACCTCATCATGAGTTCTTACCATGGTTCACCGTGGGGAATATCTTGAATTTTAGAGACCACATGTCCATCCCATTACCAGCTCCATTATTTGAGTAATTAAATTTAATTGGGAATGTTAAGCCATGTGGGTGTGCAAAAGGACATCCATATTATCATTTTGACATATCCAATAGCCTTCATGTGATCATGTATCTTATTTAATGGGTTTTAAATGATATGAGTGACTTGAATAGGAACTTCAATGCAATAATGATGACCTATTGGTGGCCATTTAATTGATATGGCTAACTTTTCATGGTGTCTCGCATGACCATGTTGTAGACATACATAGCACATAAAAAGATTTTTACTACCATGAGAGGATATCACAGTTATGATATTTATTTCTGTTGTTCTATTATTAAAATACTATGGATCATGTAATATTTTTTGAATATTGTCGAAGAAAATTACTATACCTATTTGACATGCATCATGTGAACAACAATTGTCCTATGGATATAAGTGTGAAAATTGTGGACAACTCCACCAATTTTTTTTGGTGGATCCAAAGAGAGAGTGTAAGGTCACTTGGGAATACTTGAGGCCCTTAATGTGATAATTATAACATAAGAATAGTATTTTGTAAGCTTATTTTAACATTTCATAGTGGTCTTGAATTATCTCATGGATCTCCTAGGGCACATTCAGTGATTTTTTTCGACCATAAGATGATATATCCTTATCTAATTTTATTTCCTTTGTTTATTTTACAATGGATCGAGGGAATTAGGATTTTTATTGAATGTTATAAGGGAAAAAGTATCTCTACATTGTAATCCATACTTTTCATATGATCTCAAGAGGCCTATACCTTTTGGAAATATTATACATATTTTGAAATGACTATTGGATAGGTTGTGAGGAGCTCATTGTTTGACAAACCTAGTGACAAGGGGGATCTTATTTGCTTCCACATTGTGATCACTAGTTATTATGGGCACCATATTGAAATTATATGTTTTTTTGAATTGACGATTCATGGGTTACTCTATATTTTATGCACTAACATGCCCATCTGGATGACCCACTAACAATCATGTGATCACATGTCTCCTGGGGGTCCGTGCAGTCCATGAGATCATGTCTACTTTCCTATTCCTTTTCATTGTGGGAAAAAAACATATTTATGAATTTCTGATTTTTTTAATTTCATTATTATCATTTGGTGGGCATCAACAATTTCCCCACCTTTCCACAGGTGTGACATCTATGGGGATAATTGACTAGTTTTGAGGAATGTAAATGCCCATGTAATTATTTGGGGATATCATGAACTAGTGTCTTAGGAGGCCCTAGAATAATTTGGTGAAATTTTTATCCCATTAAATTACCTATAAATAGGGGAGCGTAGATCTATTAAATTAATGACTACTCATTTTACAGAGCACAATCTCCCTTCATCTGCAACATGTACACATCGAAATAGTGCTCCACAAGGCATGATCTTCAAAACTCACTACAAGCCAATTCCTTGAGAACTATTATGCAAGGCTTATTGTGATTATTTTCCCACTAGAACCATTTAAAATCTATTATTTATTAATTTATGAACATTGGTTGTGATTATATGGTATAATACTGAGGGTTCTGTGAGATATAAATGATTTATTATAAGATCTTTTTACCATCATCCGACTCACATGACCATGTCCTGGTCATGTGATCATGGGTCATAGAGGGGTAATTATATTTTGTGAATACCAATAGAAATAATTTGACCAAAAATAAAATTATTATTAATGTTATTCATGTGTGTTTTACAATATTAAAAAATTCCATTGTCGCTGTGTGCAAAACACTTGAGGTTTTTAGAACTTTTATATCATTTTGTTCAGATATATTTTTATTTGTGTGACATATGACACTTAATTCTATTCATATTTCTTCTATTTCTGACCATGGACATACTAATTAATCCCATAAATGGTCCTTGATCACATGAAATCTCAATGATAATCCCCAATACTGAATGCATTTTGATTATGAGATCTTGAAGAGGATTATATAATTTTTGGACCCTAACTGTCCTCTACTACACCAGCATCCTCCATAAGAGTTCTGCCTACTAGATGATGTTTTCAGTACTTCTTCAGTCTAAAATTCTCCATCCTATAGATTTGGAACATCTTATTTCTGTATTTAGAAGTCATTTTAGGAGGATGGATAGCTGTTCACAACCCAATCTTAGGGCCTATCTTATATTATGTAAACAACTCTCGTGAGAAATAAGGGAGATAATTTTTCCCATAATACTATTTATCAAATTTATTCAATTTCATTTCCTCCACTCTGAATAATCCACGTGGAAATAAGTGCTCAATATAGGATATCTGTCTGGTCAGTAATTTCTCTTATGAATGGGAATAGTCAATCTGGTTCATTCAAGGCTGCATAGAGTTCACATTGAAGTTAAACATGGTCCATATTTATGAATCAATGTGCATAAAATAAATTATTTTACCTCTCTAAAAAAATAATCTTTAAGAAATGATCATCCATTGGATCCCTATTTCCAAGGCATTCCATCCATCCCATTGTGATATGTCTATCATCCTATGGGAAATCTACCATATAGTTTGGATACTCCCTCTATGTGATATTTATAATGAGTTCCTCCTTACAAAATTTGTTTGGGATGTCCCTATGAAAACTTCGGTCTTTTATTCGGATTTTTTCACAATTTTAAATGGTAATATGCGGGTAGATATAATGATGAGATCATGTGTCTCCTTCAAATAAAACAATGATTTCTCCCTTCCGTGCAGTGGGGAAATGATATAGCAACCATAGTCATTTAAACTTATCATAACATTACTTGAAGAATAAATATACATCATATTAAAAGACAAGGATCACAAGGTATAGTGTCATGGGGATTTTGTTTTTAATTAAACATCATGACTCAATAATTAGAACAATTTTTTATCATCATAATGATCTTCTAACACCCCTTGATCCATTACATATTCATAGGATGACATGTGGATAACATCATCAAAGGCCTAAGCTTAAAAATGTAGTAATAGAATAAACATTAAAATAATGATTTACACATAGGTTAGAGGGAATAAAATAAATATATAAATAGGAATGGAACTAGATAAAAAATAATAAATCATAACAAGGGATCATGTAATCATAGATTCATAGTATTGTGGAATCATAAAAAAACATTAATTTAACATTAGTCAATGCTCATTGAATATATAGGATCATGTGTAATGGCTCATACACATAGAGGATCATGAGTCAAGGCAAACCAATAAGTTTATTGAAAATAGAAAATCATTAGACTAAAAATTACCAAGTGCATTAGATAACTATTTAGGAACACCCATAATAACATGTTCATGAATATGTATTCCACATTAGAATTCATTAATTAGTAATAATACATAACTTAACGGGTACCAATTGATGAAAACTGGTATCATAATAAGGTTATATGGCATTACATATGAGCATATTATAAATGTCTCCATGAATGAATGAATTTAAAAACATTCATGAACATTGATAATTTAACATAATAATAGTTCATGATAAGGTATCTCCATATTTTTTGGATACATGTAAATTAATTGATGATCAATCATTAATAATACAATTTACTTCGGTTTTAGGAAAACAATAATGATAATTTAAAAAATAAAAGGAATAATAATTTATATTAATCCAAAGGTGAACCAAGATAGTTATCATAATAAAATTGATTGAATTTATAAGAATAATGGTGTATAAAAATAGATTATATAGTTGAGTTGAAATTGCATAAGAATTCAGTAAACTCCTTTAAATTGGGATAGCTTATTGGGATGAATTGAGTAAGGGATATATTAAAAACATGTATATCCACAACTGAGAAGGATGAACGATATTGATATAGAATATTGAAATATAATCTTCAAATTTATAATAAATACATAAAAAGAAATTATAATTGCATTTGGGTAAAAATTGAGAATGGATAAACAGAGGGAATAATGGATGTTCAGGTTGAATCCCTTCATTATGTATTAACTCAATCACAACTCAGTATTAATGTATAAAATTATCAAATTAGATTAATTAATTAATAATTAAATAAACATTTATGCATTTATTTAATCTGGTAGAATTTTATTAAGTTCAAATATGTCCCTTTCTATGGGTTATTAATTCAATTTCATCTATTTGGTGTGTTGATTTCCTTGGTTTTCATTTCCAGATTACCTGTATAATATTGTGTAAATTTATGTCGGATGTGGATAGTTTTCATGAATTGATCAAATATGTTATTAATGAAATTATAAAATATTAATATAGCATTTTTGAATATGTATAGATGATTCATTAGATAAATCCTTATTGATAAATGATTGGATTATTTTCAGTTGTTTTAGTCATAGTGACCATGTTATGTTTTATAGATTAATACAATTTGTACAAAATAATTCCAAATCATTACATAGGATATATTAAATATAAATTAATTGGTTCATCCATAAAGATAGCCTCATTACTAGAATTTAATATGGTAATATATTTTGAAAACCTATAATCCTTGAATGTGATAAATCAACACATATAGGATGGTGTTTTCTTTTCGTGCATAAAAGGTTGTGAAATTAGAGATGATGATGAGTTATTTCATTACAATAACAATATTTGAGTTTGTATAATTTATTGTCTATGTAATTCCTTTTTCATTATTGGAGTTGAGGTTATAAATAAATGTAAAGGAACTTGAAAACACATTGAATGAAAATAGAAAATTTCATTACCTCTTGATTACTTCATCTTAAGAGCATCCATGAGGGATATTTTTTTCAAATATTATAATAAAAACATCCTCTTTTTGGGGGAGAGGATTGTGATGAATATTGGGTAGAATATTGGTAAATATGAATGATTGAAAGTTTTTAGTTGAATAAGGGGTGAGGGTTTTATTTATAATGGAGTATAGGACCAATTTTCCAATATTATAATCATCATTTAATTATTGTATACAAGAAAAGAAATAGTAATGATTATTGAGACTAAATAATGTTTTTTCATGTTCATTAGATAAAATGTCCACTTCTATCATCCATGACTCAATAATGACTCAATAAATCATTTATTAACATATACTAAATATTCCCATATTACACAATTCACAAAAAATCATGTATCTTAGATAAATCCAAAAACATCCCCCAAAACAGTTTTTATTTTTTTTAGAATTAAAAAATAAAATACATTTATGAAAATAATATTCTAAATATTCTAAATTTAATTTTTAATTAGAATCAATATTTATTTATAAAATAAATTTATTTAAATTAAAGAACTTTCTCTAATACTTTTATATACAATTTATGGTCTTATAAAATTATCCTATAATCACAAGAAAGTAAAAAATTAATTTCTGAATAAAATATTTGAAAATAATTTTTATTTGTAAATTAATAAATTAGTCAAAAATTGTAATTAAAAATTTATTACCAAAAGAAATACCAACAATTTCTATAGAATATTTTAAATTATTTGCATATAATTTGATATAATTAAAACGTATTTCCACTTATAAGGTGAATGAATTAAATATATAATTTCATTGGTGAGGTTACAATTACATTGTATAGTTTACTATTCACATGATTCACATTACTATTCTAAAGGTACAGTTGATATTTCATTCTTATGTGCTAATTAACATCTATATATACATTTCATTTTATTCATTCATCATTTATAATGTTTTTATTATGTTTCTAATGTGGGTTTTATGTGATTATACTATATGAAATAATTATATTATGGGAATCACAATGATAAAACATTGTGTTGTTAGAAATGCCAACTGATATATTCTCCCATCGGTTCCACTCCCAATTTGTTTGTGAAAGTGTTAGATCGTATTGGTCCATCATAGATTCTAGTGATCATAAACCATAAGGATATAGAGTGAACATGGAGAACACTCAGAGTATTAGTTTTGCGGGCATTATAGACATGTTTTTTTATAAAATTGACTTTTCCAGCTGGGGATGCGCCATCAAGGAACTGTGTTATTACAATAGTAATGTATGCAGGGATAGTGGAAGAAAAAAACCTACTTCTGGTAGTTATGACCATTTTATTCTTTTAAAGCCTCCTAGAAGACATTCAACAAGTGATAATATTCTATAGTATATGTGGTCCTTATCAATATATGTTTTTATAGATATGGAAACATTTCCATTTTTATGTGTACTACAATATAGCTAGGATACCTAAGAATTCATCTCATGCCCAACTGCAGAACACATATAGAGTTGGGAATTTGTCAGATGGAATTTATGAGGATAAGGATGCATTGACTTGATCTGATAGATATTATTTTATCCCATACCAGGCACCGAGATGAAAACTATCTATACTAGTAGTGTTTACCTTGACAAATAACATATATGAAATGTCTTCGGGATAACTCTACTGAAGCTAGGGTGTGTGAGTTTGTCATATATGAGCCATAAAACTATTATTAGTTTTCTCATCAGTTTGGATGCACCAAGAGAATAGCCTAACTTTTTTTGTCATACAAGTAGATCGACACATTGAAATCATCCTCCGATTTTAAATGATGTTGGCACGTGGATATACTAATGATGAGATCAGTATTATTCTTACTGATGTTACCTCTTTCCTTACCCATGATTATTTCTTGTAAGTGGTAACAACCTTTCCAGATGGTGTGCTAAAACACATGATTCACCATGTGGATTCAAAATATTCCTCACTAACTCCTATATTAAAGGAGACAATGGATTTCATTGAAAATTTGTGACATAATTGGAGGATAATACTGCATCATAGTGAGGAATAACAATATAGTGGGAGAGAAATCATTGAAGAAGTAAGTCATCTAATATGTGAAAAGGGTAATGCCTCTATCGAGGTGGTGATATGTGGAGTCTCATGTACTATTTCCATATCATCTTAGCCATCTATGCATCTATCCAACATGGCCAAAACATCAGTCATAGAGGCTCAAGCATGATGCAGACTGATCTGAAAGTAGATTCCCGCCTTCATTATTGAGAACCATTTGGAAACATTTCATTAAAATAGATAATTACTTTATCACATTGTTTATTCAATTGGGGGGGAATTATTTTTATTGCCAGTCAGATTATGACATCATGATACAAATCATCCTAATATTAAAGGATCTAGAAAGTAATGAGAAGGATAGTATTACCAAACCAGCCATTCAAAAAGCCCTTATGAATAGTATTATATGATTTTTGAATTTTATAACCATTATATAATTTTAGAATCCATATCATGAGATTGTTAGACAAAATATAAGAACAAATTTATTTTTTCAGATAAAAGAAGTATTTTTAAAAACAATGCAATTTTACCTCTTTTAATGGAGAACCCTTTTTACAAAATTTATTTGACACATATATTTATTAAATAATATGAAATATAATTCCTCTTTAGATAAGGGACATAAAAATTTATTTTCTAAAAATTTTTAGAATTTTTTTTATAATATTCATATTTGGAAGAATAGTATAAAAATACTAAATTTTAATTGAAAATAAATTTTTAATCATAATAATTTATAGTGTTAAATTATTCATTTAAATTTTTTGGAAGTATAAATAGATTATATTTTTATTATTAAATAAAATCTACATCATTATAATTTATTTTACATTTAAATTTGACATAAACACATGTCAAACTTTTGATTGTTTTTAAATTTTAAAAACACGATTTTTTGGATTAAAAAACGGGAATTAATTTTAAATGATATAATGAAACTTATTTGTTTAGAATTTCTTAAAATATAATTAATTTTTTAATTCTGAATATCAAAATTATTTTATGGTGAATTTCTTGTATTTTTATGAAAACATTCAATTTTTATATGATAAGTGAAATACACAACTTTATTGTTTAAAATAGTTTTTTAGTTACATAATTAGTTTTATTTAAATTTATATTAAGTAATAATAGATATACAATACCTATAGATGTTCAATTTAAATCATTGGAGTAATTTGGTAATAAAATTAGATCTATAAAATTTTATTGGACTTTTTAATGTATTTTACCCAACTTACAGGCCCATTTGGATATTTGCATAAAACACAATTTTACTATTATTGGGAATTGAATTTCAAAAATCTGAGAGACATAGTTAACATCAGTATGTAAAATTATGAATCAATAAGATGAAAACAATTTTTGGTGAATAGTAACTTTTTACTTTTATTTACCACTCTTAAAAGTAAATAGTATAATTAATGGTAAAAATGATGTTATAATTAACATAAAAATGTTATAATTCTATTGGATATGTGTATTTTGACCAAAAAACATCCTTAAGAATAAAATATATATTATTTGGTCCACATGGATTAGATTAAGACATTTATTATTATTTTATTTAAATGGTTAAAAGTGTTAAATTCAATGATTAATAAATATACCTTTTTTAATATAGATTTATACATAAGATAAATTCTAATATAAATATAAATAAAAAATATATAAATATTTCATACATTATGGTATTTTATTTATAATTTTAATACATTAAATAGTTAAATTTATTTATGACACAATTAGGATGAAGTATATACCTTATTAATGAATGAGTAAACTAACTGATATTATAAATATCCAAATAAATGTAAACTGAAAATTTTGATGCATTACAATAATTTTTTAGGTTAATATGATACATTAGGGTTGATTAAATGAATATTATTTGAATTAATCATGATGTTATGACATTCACAACAACAAAATATAAAATAGTGTTAAAATTGACATAAATGATTTTTTAAAACAAATACAATATTATTAAATTATATAATAGTCCTAGAAAACAATGGTTTGGACAAAGGACTATTATAATGATAAATATGTCATTAATGAACCTCTTGGGGTTCTCTTGAAATTTATAGTAATTTTATTAACTATGTAATATAAAAATACAAGAAGACATTGTAAAAGTTAATGAATTTAACTAAAAGTTAAATCTAAATGATAATGTCAAAATGGTAATCTAACCAACTATAAAACCTATTGGTTGAGAGGATCCTGGACCATAACAACCTAAGGCTCGAAATAAATTCATTTTAAACCATTTTATACAAAAAATATTTTTACAATAATATAATATTTCAAACATTTCTAAAAGTGACCCTCACCTATCTTATAAAAGGGTACATCCACTTCTCTCAAAATCACTCCTCCAAAGCCATATATCTTGGCCAAAACCAGTCCAAATCTCCTCCAAAATTCATTAATTTCAACTTAGATCACTTAACTTGAGCAGAATGAGAACCTATAGAGCCCTTTTGTTTAAATAAAAAGGAAACACCCAAAGATGAGGTAATTATTTTTTTCATCTCTTTAAATGTTCTTTCCTTCTTAGACATTCTGATTCGTTGTTATTTACATTCAAAAAAATAACTACATTAAATTATAAATAATATTATTTTATTATAAATATGTTACCACCATACACATTATTCTATCCATCATATGATTGATAATGTCACCATGCGTCCGTGCGTACAGCTTACCATCTCCACACTGTGGTGTAATTTTGTACTCAACACAATGTTATTTGTAAGGATATAATGATAAATAACATGTATATAAATAATGAAAATAAAATTCTAATTTCTCTGAACAATTAATATACCATCCAATTACATACCTTTTAATCATTAAGGAAATGATATTGTCACTCTTGTGTACGTATGAGTTACCATCTCCACAATGCGATGAGATTCATTTCTTGCTTCACAATTCAACGATGATTATAAAAATATATATTATTAATAAGTATGTAAAATATTACATAATAATCATACTATATATATATATTTATGTATTTATGTACATACATATATCTTATTTACTTGCTTATGTTAAATACGACATGAAAACGGAAACAAAGATTATGCGTACTTACGGCCTTCCATCTCCATAAACGATGTTTTCCATTTCATATATCTATCTATTATACATATTTATATTCTAAAAATATATTATATATAAACATGTTATATATTATGGATGTATTTAAATCATGATATAAATGATACGATCAAGAAAAACAAGTTAAAACATGTATGATAAAGAAAGTGATTATTACCCGAAATGTTAATTTAACAATGAAATCATTATTAAATGAGTAATATAATGTCATAAATGAATCATTTAATAAATAATAAATATGAATTTTGATCTTTTACAATTAAATAACATAATATTTTTATTATACATGAGGTTAAACGTAACCTCGACTAAAAGAAATTACAAGGTAAGGGTTAATTACTCAATCTCATTATTGTTTGATATTGTTTATGTGTATGTATTTTCTATAAATTATTTATTATACATTTACATGTTTCATAAAAGTCCTTTATAAATGATTTTTTATGGTACTCTTTAACAAAAACATCATTTTATGTGTTTTTAATATTTATTCTTCAAAATATTTCTCATCAATGTCCATATTTTTAACATGGTTTTAAGGATACATTTAAATTCACATGAATGTTTGAAAATATTAATTACATTAAAATGTTTCAAATTTATATGGGAATCATTGATTCAGAAATAACTTTTAAACATATTCCATTATAAATTTTGAGACTTTTAAACGATTTCATAAAAAAAGATAATTCTCTCACAGGTTTTTACTGATTATTTTCAACTATGTCACACATACTTTTTGGAAATTATTATTAATTAATGGTGATTTATTATAATTCACTCTTCAACATTGTATTGAATGAGTAATGATATGTTTGACTGTGGATGTGCTATTATTATACCCTCTAAGGTTTATGGTTGATGTATTGAAATTTTGTAAGCTATTATTAATATGAATGTTTATGTTATGTTTCAAAATTTTCAAATGTGGAATGTAGTGGAAATATTAATTGATAGGTGGGGCCCACTATAGCACCTCGATGTATCAGTAGGTCTCATGAGACAAACTAGTGTATTGGCAAAATGATTTAAAAAAAAAATTATTTGTATTCTTGGCACGAGGCCTTGACCATTTGGTAATGATGTCCTGTGTTAGGCATTTACTGAATATGAAATTAATTATTAAATGTTATTTTTTGACTAGTAGAAGATCCATGTGCATGATTATATGGTAATGTCTGATTTATTTTCACCATATAATGTTCATTTTTATGTTTATAATGTTTTTTTTATTACACATCTTTCCTCAATAGTGTATAGCTTCCGCTAAATTATTTACTCTTACTGAGTATCTAAGCTCAACCCTTTCTTATGTTTTCCTTCCTTGGGATTCCAAGAAGTGTACTATGTTTGATATGAAGGGTTATGAAAGGGGAATAATGGCATTATCAAATGATTATTTATGTTGGTTTTATGTTTTAATGTGTAATGTCACATTTATGTATGTAATCTATTTTCCAAGAATACTAAACTGATTGGTCCTTGTAGACATGATTCCTTGTAATCATGAAAATGTATTAAAATCATGCACCAGCTCTGGGATTCTAGGTTTCGGGGCATTACAGTTGGTATCAGAGAAGTTTAGTACAATACGTGGAAACTAGATTTAGAAAACTAATACTAGAGAATGTTAACCTAATATATACAATAAAGATTAGTATAGAAGAACATCCTATAATTTTGGTAATGTAGAGGTTTTGTGTAATTTTCACGCAATACATTTTTATCCAGATATGAGATGGTAGAGGTAGCTATGGCACAGATGTACCTAGAAGTGAACACTCTGACAAGGAGTCTCTGGCTTTACACAGGTTATTCTGGTATATAATAATAGGACTTGCTGCACACTTTTTTATGACACTCTCAGGGGATATGCTTAGGATAATTCATATTTTCTTTACAAGCCATTATAGAGGATTTAGGACTAAATACATTATCAAAGAAAAAAATTATGATTATAGATTATATACAGAATCTTTTCAATTTACATTAGGTATTTTACATGTTTGGAATTATGATTTGTGATTAATAAACTATCCTAGTATATGAAATTGTTTAGAAATGGATCCCAGTATAAGGAATGATAACACCAACAATACATGTGATCCAATGAGTAATGAATATCATCTATTTCATGGCATTAAGACCAAATTTATAAGGGAAATTGTCTCCCACATATTCTGATCATATTAATATATAGTACCTTGTGTTAATAAGATAAGTATTGAATTCATTGACTCATATGGATTTGATGGGATCAAAGAGAAGAAAAGGATGGTAGAGAGAAATATGGATAACGGGAAGAGGGGAAAGCATGATTTTCCAATATGTAAAAACTGTAGAAAGTATCACCTTGGTAAATTCTTGAAGGGAATGTGATTTTGTAATATGTGTTGAGAAAAAGGATAATAAGAATGAGATTGAATGGTTATGAAAAATGTTTCTAATGTAAAATGACTTATTTTTAAGGATTTGGGGCACTACGCGAATCAATGTCCAAATCATCAGTGTATTCCCTAATTGATGCTATTGGATAATAATCAAGTTATTATACTACAATAGATAAAGAGAAATAACTACTGTACTTATGATGTTATTAAAGAATAATTTCATTTCAGCATTGTATCAACAATGTTCTAGTTATATGAATTATACAAATAATAATGGATTGTAATGTTGTACTATTTCATTTAAGATTCGAGATTGTATGGTACTAAAAAAAGTGACTAAATAGAAAGTTAATATTTTTGGAAAATACACGGTTGAAGGAAATTTAAAACATAATATGGTTTTGATTCTAAGGTAGTGATTTTTTAATAATATATGATTGATTTGGATAAATTATATTTGATATTATGGACTACTTTGAAACTGATTATTTGATTGTTTATTCCATTATTGTGGAGTTTACTGCATTTTTGGATATAAAGAGTATATCCAGTATTCTATAAGGAATAATGGAGCATGAATGAAATCAATAAGTTTTAATAGTAATTCAGTGTGTTTCAATTTTTTAAAAGAATAAATGGTGAAGGTATTCCCATGTAATTACATGGTAAAAAAGATCTTTATTATGTTTACCATCTTTATAAATTCTAGATTGTGAATTTGGACAGAAGTATTTTTGATAAGTATAACGTATGGAATGTATTATGTTTGAAATTTGATACTATTGTTAATGTAAATTCATTTCATATGATAATTTTTTGATTTTTTAATAATGGACAACTTGGTGGTTGGGTGAAAACCCATAGTGTCTGTAAAGGATGCGAGACTTGAACCCGTAGCCGAAGGGTGAAAAGGGTGAAACACCAACCACTATCCTACATGATGTCCTCATTTTTATAATGTTGTATTTTGAATAGTTTGACAAAATAATTATAAATTCATTATTTCTGGAAACCTATATGATTAGGATAAAAATATTATTATTGAATTCTATTATATTTTTGAGTGAAAGATTATTTTGTGGTATGAATTAGTTGAAGGATGAAACTGTACAAGTCAATTATAATTTTTTTTCACTTATTCTTTGAATAAATTAATTATTAAACTTTTGGGAAGGGATCTTAAAACCCAAAATGTGTTACACTAAAACTTTATGTTGTGTTGAATCGATGATATTATAAATCATAATATATTGATGTCATTGAGGACCACAATATTACAGTTGTTCAGGATTGATGACCTCAATCCCTACCTATAAATATTAAAATTTTTCCTTCAATTATTTGTCATTAATTTTTAGAAATGTCTACCTAATCTTGATCATAATTTGGTTTTGAATTTTTCATTTCCCTTTCCCTCTTATTATGACTAAATTTTATTACCCCAATTTCCGCTGTGGATTTTCCACAAAGGTATTTTTCTATATTTATCCTTTTATTTTCGAAGAACAATTTGTAATTGCGAGGATGAATTTTTGAGAAGGGAACATGTAAAAACACATTATTTCATAGTACGTTTTTATTTCAATGTAATTTAATAACTTGCGGTATACGCAACATCGAATTCAAGAACACCACAACGTACCAAACTAGACGTTAAAAAAGCGTTTTTGAATAGTATTAAGTGAATATTGAATTTTATATACTTTATATAATTTTAATATCAATATTATGTGTTTCTTATAATTATAAATGAACAAATTAATTTTTTTAATTGACTGAAATTTTTTTCATAAAAATGCAATGTTACTGCGTTTTAAGGGACAAAACATTTTAAAACCAATATTTGACACTTTTATTTATTAAATTTAATGAAATTCAACACTTATGAAGAATAAAGGAAAAAATTAATTTTGGATAAATTTTTGTTACTTTTCAGATAATTTTTATTTTTTCATGAATAATGAAAAATATTAAATTTTAGTTGAAAACAAAATTTTTAATCAAAGTAATTTATTTTGTAAAATAAATAATTTTAATGGTTTTGAAGTATAATATGATTATATTATTATCATTTAATTCAATTTATTTCAATATAAGTAATTTTACATTTAAATTTGACAGAAACAAGTGTCAAAATTTTGATAGTTTTTTCTTTTTAAATAATTTCTTTTTAGCTTTGACAAAGGGAATTAATTTAAAATTAATTAATTCAACTTATATGTTTTGAATTTAATAAAATAAAATTCATTTTTGAATTATTAATATCAAAAATATCTTAGGGTGCATTATATGTATTTTTCTGAAATTTTCAATTTATGATGATTAGTGAAAAACATAGTGCTATTTTTTAAAAAGACTTTTTTTAAATAATTATTTATTTAATTTAAATTTATATTATGTAAAAATATATATCATATCTATATAAGTTAAATGCAATTCATCAGAGTTATTTTATAATAAAATTAGACGTATAAATGTTTATTGAACTTTTTAACATCATTTAGACATCATGAAGGCACATTTTCAAATTTTCATAAAACCTAATTTTACCACTTCTAAGAATTGAATTTCAGAAATATGAAAGAAACAGTTGACATCAGTATTTATAATTTTGTTCTATAAGATGAAAATAATTTTTGGTGAATATTAACTTTTGAAATTTATATACCACAATTAAAAGTATATATGGTAATTAGAGGTAAAAATGATACTATAATTATCCTAACACATGTCATAATTCAATTTGATAAGTGTAATTCGACCAAAGCCATCCTTAGGAATAAAATATTATCCTTTTGGTCAACTTGTATTTGATTGGGATAATTATTATTATTTGATTTAAAGAAGAGTTAAAAGTGTTAAATTCAATGTTTAATAACTAATCAAATTTTAATATTTGGTTATACATAAGATAAATTCGACTATAAATATTCATTATAATGATAAAATTATTTCCTACATAATAGTTTTTTATTTATAAATTTTATTCATTAATTTATTAAATTTATTTATGACACAACGATGATGCATTAATTATCTTATTAATGAAATATTAAAATAATTCAAATTTTAAATTTACAAATAAATTTAAATTGACAATTGTGATGCATTAAAATAAATTTTTAGGTTAATATCACATTTCAGGGAAGATTCAATGATATTTTTTTAAGTAATCATTATGTTTTGACTTTCAATAAAAAAACAAAATATTTTCAAAATTGACATAAATTTGTTTTCAAAAAAATACTATATTATTAAATTATATAATAGTCATATAAATATATGACTCAAAAAAAGGACAATTATAATGATATATAACTCTTTAATAAACCACTAGGGGTTCTCTTTGAATTTAATATTATTTTTATTAACCATGTAATATAAAAATAAAAGAAGATATTGTAAAGGATAAAGTATTTAAGAAAGATATAAATTTAAAATATAAGGTTAAAAAGATAACATAAACTTGTTTAAATCCTATTGGATGAGATTATTTATACCGATAAACACAAAAGTCTCGAAATAAATTCCTTCGGATGCATTATAAAAAAAATATTTATAATAAAATAATATATATAACTTTTCATAATGTGACCCTCACCTCACTTATAAAAGGGTACTTCCCCTTATCTAAAAATCACACGACCAATGCAACTTGGATCGGCCCTAACCTACCCTTATCTCCTCCCAAATTCTTTCACATAAACCTGGAAGACTTTTTTGTGCATAAATCCAACCTATGGAGCGATTTTGTTTAAATTAAAAGGAAACACCCAAATATGAGGTAATTATTTTACCACCTTTTTCAAATTTCATTTCATCATTGACATTATCTTTCATTGTTATTTGCATAAAAAATTAATAATAGTATTAAATTATATATAATATTATTGTATTATAAATATGGTACATCAAATTTTTTATTCTATCCATCCTAATAATGATAATGTTCCCATGCGTGCGTGCGTATGGATTACCATCTTCACACCATGGAGTAATTTGTTAATCAACACTATGTTGCTTGGATAGATATAATGATGTATAATATGCATATAAATATTGAAAATAACATTATAACTTCTCTTTAAAAATAATATACCATCCAATTCTATAACTTTTAATCATTACGTAAATGATATCGTCGCTCGTGTGTACGTACGACGTACTGTCTCCACGACATGATGAGATTCATTTCCATGTTCACTATTCATTGATGATTATAAAAATATATATTTTTATTATGTATGAAATATATTAAATAATAATGCTGATGGATATATATATATATATACATCTCTCTATGTGATTGTGTGTACTTACATATATCGTATTCACTTACTTCTGTTCAATAAGATATGAAAAAAGAAAAATGTTTATGCATACGTATGAACTACCATCTCCATAAACATTGTTTTCCATTTCATATATATATCTAAACTACTTATTTATATTCTAAATATTATATATATATATATATATCATGTTTTATATATTGTAAGTATTTAAATCATTATATAAATGATACGATCCAGAAAAACAAGTTAAAACACGTACTATAAAGAAAGCGATTGTTACCCGAAATTTTAATTTCAACTGGATATAATTATTAAATGGGTAATATAAAGTCATAAATAAATTATGTATTATATAATAAATATGAAAATGGTTTTTGTATAATTTAATAACATAATATGGATATTATACAGGAGGATAAACGTTCCCTCGACTAATAGAAATTAAAATGTAAGGGTTATTTTCTCAATCTCATTATTATGAGAGATTGTTTATGTGTATGTATTTTTTGGGACAAATTTTTATCCATGTCCATGTTTTATAAAATTCATTTTAAAATGATTTTATAGGCACTGTTTATCTAAAATATCATTTTAAATGTTTCAAATATTTATTTTTCTAGATCATTCTCATTAATTTCCATATTTTCAAAATGGTTTTTAGTATTTATTTATATGGACATTAATGTTTTGAAATGTTAATTACATTAAAAAGATTAAAAGTGGTATTAGAAAAATTGATTCAAAAATATATTTTAATGATATTCCACTATAAATTCTGAGAATGATTTCATGAAAAAAATATATTTCTCTCAATGGGTTTTAGGTATTATTTTTCAACTATGTAAACATCCTTTTTTGATATTATTTTTGATTAAGGTTGATTTATTATAATACACTCTTCCATATTGTATATAATGATTTATGATATGATTGACTATGGTTGTTCTATTTTTATTCCCTTTATGGTTTATGGTTGCTGTATTAAAATTTCATATGCTAGTTTTTATATGAATATTTATGTTATATTTAAAAAATTTCATATAAGGAATGCAGTAGACTTAGTATGTGATGGGTGGGGCCCACTATGGCCCCAATATGCATCATTAGAAATCACGAGACAAACTAGTGTCTTGGAATAAGGCCTGGATGAAAAACAATTATTTTTAGTCATGGCATGAGGCTTTGACTATGTTGTAATGATGACTGTAGTGAGGCATTCCCTCTATATGAAATTAATTATTACATGTAAATTTTCAACTAGTAGAATATATATGTACATGTTTATATAATAATATTTTATTTATTTTCTATATTTTATGTTGAAGTTTCTGTTTAAGAGGTTTTTGTTTTTATTACACATCATGCCATAAAAGTATATAGCTTTCGCTAAATTATTTACCCTTAGTGAGAATGTAAGCTCACCCATTTCTAATGATTTGTTTTCCCAAGATTCCATGAAGTGTATTAGGTGTGATATATTTTGTTAATCTTAGGGAATAATATAATTATAAACTGATTATTTATGTTGTGTTTTATATTTGAATGTGTAATGTAACGTTCATCAATGTAATCTATTTTTCACGAGTACTAAATTAATCGGTCCTTCAGGAATTGACCACTTGTAGTCATGAAAATGTATTAAAATAATGCACCAGCTTCAGGATTTTGGGGTCGTGTTGTTACAAGAGTGATCATTATATTACCAAATATGATATAAATGGAGAGAGAATCATCATTTGTGTCAGGGTCATGTGGTTATAATTTCATGATTTTCCATTCTTTTATATTAAATCACAACTGTTCTCTAATTTTGGATAATTATTTATTCGATCTTTTATCGCTTTTGTTTTTAGTATTTTACCTCAGACATTATATTTCTTAATATTAGAGAATATTACCTTATTCTATCTATCATATTAGTTTACGGTCTTTCAGATCAAATCCTCAATGGATTATTTTAGGTTCAATTGGAATAATCCTTAAATCACATGAGTTATGGTCTTTTAGCTCAAACATTCTATCACTTTAGTTTAGTGTCTTCGGCTTGAATCACATATTTCCTTATTTAATAATATTTTTTTATCAGACCTTCTATAAATTAATTTCAGGGAATTTTAGCAAAAAATATTCTATCCATTTAGTTTAGGGTCGTATAAATTATAAAATCATTCAATTTAGTTTACATTCATTTAGATTAACCATTATTTCTATTTTAATTTGAGTCTTTTAGTTCATAATTTTTGTCACATTATTTTATGGTGTTTTAGCATGGACTTGGTTAATTATAAATGGATAAGGTGTAGATATTATTGGAATGTCCCAAGACAAACTCATATGTTGAGTTAAGTTGTGGTGTTATCTTGTCTCATTAGAATCATAACACCTTTCCTACAATGTGAAGATACATCTAGTTTCTAGGTCAAATAAATTATTCATCAGTAATATAGCCTAAATGTGGTTTTTCCAATATTATCAATGTTCCATGAATTGTTGATGGGGTTTAAATTAGTTGAGGGAGAAAAACTAGATATTTAAAGCCTAAATAGACAGTTTGAATGTGTATGATGTGAATCATAACCTAGAAGCTTGAGCCTACAAATATGGGGTGGGGTACACATGTGGAGGATGGCCTGTAACACTCTGAGATGCTTGGTTCTTCTGTGGTGTTTCTAGGAATCCTGAGGATTAAACATAATTTACTAAATGGTATAGATTAATATAGTTGGTATTAAAAAGAACATATTCATTGATATCATGGACAAGAAAAGATGATCTCCACTCTTTAATGACTAATTTAATAGATTTGTAAAGACTCAAACTTTATGATGATTATTTTTTGGGATAAAGGATAGATATCCCGAAATGTTTATAGCTCCATAGGGATGTTTATAACGTAATTTTGAAGATCATTTCCTATGTCATTTGTTATTGGATCAAGTGGTGTGGGCTATCAATGGGTCGGGAATGGAGTGTCCCATTTGAAACATTAGAAAAGGTAAAAAGCACACTAATGTAGCACCATGGTTTCCAAATTCTTCATGAATGGTCTTGAATGAGGATTATAGATAGTGGTAAAAAGTGATAATGTCATGAGTAATGATATGGTAAAATCATACTGGGAGTTACATAGAACACACAATGGTTTTTGAGTTCTACTAGTGTGATTTCAAGGATCACAACGATGGTAATGATTCTTTGTAGAGTTAGGAATTTAATTGATGGCCATAAGAACATATGAAGGAGACATAGATGTACATGTATTGTCATCAAATGGGTATCTTAATTTTGGGTATCCTTTCCACGGGATATGTAATATTTTTATGATCGTAGGAACCAAAATCATGATTTGTGATTTCTATAATGTTTAAAATTGAAGAAGGATTAGCGCACCCTAAATGATTTTTTACAACCTATAGAACACATTCTCATGGTGAAACGATGTGGTAAATCATTAAAACATTTTTTTTGACTAAACTACGGTTTTACCTAAAAATTTATTTGATTTTACTAGGGATAAAATGTAAGAAATATGATACTTATTATTTATTTAGATTCCTGATGATAGTTTTCCTAAAATCTATAGATGAAGAGTTTATGTAGAAAATACTCAACTTTTTTTCAGGATTCCCTTAGAGGGTTAGAAAAAAGTAATGCATTATGTATCTTTCATTGGTAGTTTGTTGTATTAATATATAGACCATTATAGGCTAGATTTTATGTTCAAAATTTTTGAACAATAAATGATGGAATTTTAAGGTTAAGATGAACATGGAACAAATATGGGGAATGTTACACAAGAGCCAAATTTGAATACTCAGGGTAAATATTACCCCAACATCATTCTGAGTGGGAAATGGAAATATTGTAAATCATGGATCAAGTTTATCTTACAATGAGAAATGATATTGGAAAATTATACAAGTGGTAGATTATATCACATTAATGTGTTGATTTCTTCCACGGTGGAGTGAGGGATCTCAAAGATTTGAAAGCCTTTTTTACTAAGTGACACATTTTGTTGATGACCAAATGTGTATCTGCAGTCGACAAAAGCATAAATGCGTAGTTAAAAAAAGGTTCACATTAAACTAGGCACTCTTAAAAGGTCTGTGAAATTATATTAAAACTCGTGGGACTTGATATATGAAACATGGTTTATGGATTTAGGTGAAGTAAATGATAGTTGAAGAACCCTTTACATTTTCTAACCAGGGTAAGTCTCGTTTAGTCCTATGATAAAGAATAAAAATTGATTGATTGTGTTTATAGATTACTTTCATGTAGTGGGGATAGATTTTTCTCTATAGATTTTAATGTCATCTCATTATGACATTTCCATGAAATTTCTTGCCATGAGTTATGGAAGTTTATTAGTTGATATTTTAATTTCATTAGACCTGAAAATTTATCATATAGATTGACATCATGTGTTTTTGATTTGGTGATTAAAAGGAATATTTTCTTCCATTATATTGCTTGCACAGTCAACCCATACGTATATCTAGATCACATGTATGAAAAATGAGTTCGTATGAATCAAAACCTCTGTATTTGTGGTTCATCTATTTAATTGATGTGGTTGTTGGTTAAGGGATTAATGGTTTAGTAATAACTATGTATCATGTTACCGAAAGAGTCAAGAAACGCATAGTTCTTTAGGGGACATTCATTTTAATATTAAGTGGTGGGGATGTGTTCTCCCCGACATGAAAAGGTTTTATTGTATCTAGGCCCTTGAAAAGAACATTATTTTTCACTACATATCCCATGTTTTTATGAATCATGACACACAACGGTCATAAAGAAGCTACATGTGTAGGCATGACCCATACACAGATAGGGTCATTTTTATACTTATATTTAATGATTGGACACAATCATATGGATATGAACATCAATATGTATCTTGTGATCAAAAAATAATGTTATACATTGTTCTGGAATGGGATACTCTCTAACTATGTCCAAACAATATAAAGAGGTGGGACTTTTTTCTGTTGATTGTCGTAGTGTGGTCTAGGAATGGAGATCCATTCATCACTACACATACACTGATGATAAGAATAAATACACACATAGTTCGTGGGGAACCATGTAGTTTAACATCATAGAGAAAGAACACTATCTTCATGACATGAAAAAGGGGCATTGTGGCCAGTCCCATGTATGGAATTATGGTAATCACAATTTAACCCATGTTATATTTAATGAAATAAAATGTAATTCATGATAAAGGAACATCCTATTCAAGTCTATCATATACATAGTGTGAAGGTATTTTTATATTTTTTTCAACTAGACCCATTATTTATGAACATGGAATCACTTCGTATCCTATGATTTCCAGAATAGTGTATCGCATTGTTCATAAATAGGGATGTGGTCTGAGACCAACACTAATAAAAATGGTCCTCTTGGATGAATTTTGCAGGAACATATAGTTTTTATCATGAAAAGAACATCAAATATGCGTTTTAACTTCATGCATTAAAGAATCGTGGTAAAAATTTTATGTTCCTTCATTTTGTACCATGATGAGGTTGTCTTGAGATGTTATTCCATTTTGTATGGGGAGGTTGTTATTGAAATTCGTCATATCATGTGATCTATTGTTGTAGTGAGAAAAATGGGATGGAGGGGGTTCCCCATCATTGAAGAGGCAATTAAGGATATGGACAATGATGTTTTTATCAAGTAGTTTCTTGTTGAAGTTATTGGATTAATGTGTCCCTATTTATCTCAGTGAAAATAAAAATCAATCGATACATAGTTCTACAAAAATAAATGACGTAGTTTGACATCATATAGAAAGGAATTTAGATAGGATGTTCATCATATTGCGATGAGAACATTCCTCAGGTAGATTTACATCATGGGGTATGGACCTAGATCAACAAATGTGAAGGATATGGAATTATGCGCTAAGAACTAAAAATAGAGGTTCATGAGTTTCACACCACAACCTGATTTATTTATTATTTTTAAATGTTTTAATTATTAATTTTTTTTGGATTAAGTTATTTGTTGCGCGGTTAGTCCGCACTGCTAGAAGTAATTACATGTTGCCCACGTGGTTAACCGAATGGGTCGAAGTTATGGTGTGCAACCTGCACGCGATTTATAATTCCACGCGACAAGCGCATAGCTTAACCATATAACAATACGGTACCATGTGGAACGGTTCGAGAACAGTTTGCTCCACCGCGAGCCTTTCTATAGGGGAATCACGCAGTTAGTAGGTTCAGAATTAATAAATAAATTAGTTTGGCTGGTGAAAAAAAATAAACAAAAAAATAAATAATGCAATATAATTTGGATGAAATGAATTTTTGAGAATGGTTAGATATAAAAATAATAATAATAATAATATTTTTAATATTATTATTATTATTCTGATTGTTATTATAATTTTAATGATTACGAATGTTAGTATAATTATTATTGAATTATTTTTATTATAAAAATTTATTATTATGGTTATATTATTATTATTATGTTTGTTATATTATTATTGTAATAGTTATTATTATAAATTTAGTATTATTATTATTATTATTATTAAGAAAAAAAATAGAAACCATAAATCTAACTGGTTCCCCCTCTTACGCCGCCTGCCCATAGTGCCACTCCGCCTCCCACTAACCCCACTCCTGTGTCAGTGCAAGGCCACCCACAGAGCCCCCCGATGGCATCCCCCTATTCCTCCTCACCGTTGCACGGTCCGGCAGTTTTCCGACCATCCTTCCATCATGCTAGCATTGCTCCCTTCGGCAGATGTTCCTCCCTTGCATGGCCTCATCCAATGTGTAGCATGCTCCGAGATGAGATCCATCTGGAAACTTCCCTCTTCTCCGAAAAACCTTCTTGTCACTCTCCTCTCCCTCCAGTGGTCTTCCAGCCGTGCGATCTCTCCCCCCCTCCAGTGGTCAGTTTTTCTCATCATTGTGGTGCGGTGATGGTGTGAAGTAGGTTTTCCTCCGTGTTCTCGGATGTTTCTCCAACCTTGATGTAGTAACCCCATTGATTTTACATTTAAATTAAGTTTACTTAGTTTTTTTGTTCTTTTCACCATTGTTATTCGTTAATTAGACAATTAAAGTTTGTAAATTTTATTGTATCTTCTAAAATTGATTGGATTTGATCCGTTGATTTCGTCTCGGGGTATGTTTTATGTTTGTTTCTTGGTTTCACACCTGCTGAATTAGTCTCTTTTTGTGTTTTAATGCTTATAGAGATTATCTTTTACTGCGTCAGTCTCTTCTTTTTGTTTTTGGTCCGTCTTAGTTGGTCAGTCACTTTTTGACATGGATTTGGGTTTAAAGTGGTCACTTTATGTGAAACTGTGTTTGTTTAATGTGAAAATAATTTAGTCGAGTCACTGCTTATAATTATATAAATCATGCATGTGGTTTATTAAATCATATTCTGGATTGAATTTTTATTTTGATATGGTTTTGGTATACAGTTGTTTTTCTAGTGTTTGGGTTCCCTTTGGGTTTAAAATACTTTGGGGGTGTTACTGAGGTTGTTTTATAAGTTATTTTAATGGTGTTTTTATTTCTGTAAAAGGTGCACAACATGTTTGGAAATTGTTTTGAGGTGTGTTTGACTTTAGATAGAAGAAATGGAGTATGTTTTTAGGGTAAATCCCTGTTGTTCATTTTAGAAAAGTTTTATTATTTATTGAAATGATTTATTTATTGGCGACTGTGATGTGAATGATAAATTGGGAAGGTTTTGGTGTGCACTTGGTTTTGATTTTGGTTTATGTGAGTCCTTGAATCCTTCTTGGTCATGCTTTGTTCCTTCTGCATTAATAGTTTTTGGGTGTTGTTTAATTGTTGTAGGGTGTTGCTCTGACGTGGCCGTGAGTCCCCTCGCTGGGTTCGCAAAGTGTGTCTCGGGTCACGTTGAACCGCACTCCATCTACTGCCGCCAAAGGCAAAGCGATTCAGATTGCTTCAGATTGATCTCCTTTATTTTCATGGCACACCTTGTTTTAACGCATGTTTTGGGTTCGTTCTATATTTTCTGCACTAGTTACAAGGTGCGTTTTACTCTGGTTATTAATTTGTATTATTTTTAAGACAATGTTTCTATGTTTTTAGTTACTTTTCATTGTTGCAGCATATTGTCAAGGATTTTCTGTGATATTACGGTCGTCCGCAAGTGGCACGGGCTTCTGCGAAAGTTGGGACGTACAACATCGTCGTCGTAACCGAGCTGCGAGTTGAGGTAGGTCCCCCACTGCTCTTACCTTCAGATTTAGAATCTTTTAATTACATGATGTTTTATTAATGTTAATAAATTCTAAATAATGTAATATGATTAATTTTTATTTGATTATTTTGTATTAAAAGAGCCGTTTATTTTATACAGAATAGTTGAAACATTTTCATGATGAGCAGACACCAAGTTTTGAAGGAATGCTCATTTGGACTGTAAACATGATTCACAGAATTTCAAATGTACTTCTAGTTTTAAAGATAAATGATTTCTTCTGAACAAGTGTTTTGGGTTTTCTCGAGAAATGAGGTTTTTCTTGAAAATTGGTGAAGGCCCGTTTGGGACTTTAATAAAATAGATTATTTTGGAAATACCATTTAGGGGTGATCATTGGTGTTTGTTGATTGTGTGAGCTGTATGTGATTTTTGTGCATCGTGACTGAATGATTTACATTGTGGACGCACACCATTTATTGCATGTGTTGACATCGGAACCTGGAATAGTGAGCAAATTTTCTGAGAATGATTACAGCACTAGTTTAGATTATGCATTGGCATGTGGCCCCATTGTAGGGGAATACTGAGTTATTGTTGTTATGGGGATTGGGCCCCTCGGTTAGGCCATGTAGGGCTATGTCGAGTGTTAGGGCGTTATGATGTCATCCAATTAAGGAATGCCTTCAGGATGAGTCAGATGTATAGTATGTTCAGGATTGTTCACAATCTCCTACGTTCGACCCATGTTTCATTTAGTGTCTGTTAAACTTGTTTTAAATTAAAAAGGTAAATTGATTGATACTTCTTTTAGAAATTAAAGTGTTTGTGGAAAATAATATTTTATAAAATTTAGTTCAAACCTAAAATAGGTAGATTCATTATTTATATGTAGTGCATTGGGAATTGATATCGGGCTAGCCTACTGAGTTTTAATACAAACACCTATAGTTATTTTTTTTTTTTAGTTTTTGTACAGGATACAACATGGGTGCGTTCGCCTTGGGAAATGTTTGGTCGTGAGTTGGAGAGTGACCCGCGAGGTCACAAAAAGATAGTGGTTGTCTCTTTCGATTAGCTTTATTTTTCTTTGATCTTTTTTATTTTCATTACTTTATTTATTTATTTTTGATCTCTCCTGTTTTATTTCTATTGCTTTATTTATTTTGGGTGAAATCATTCCCACATGTTTCTTGTTGATTCCCTGGTGCCTTTCGCTAGCCTGGGAGGATCGGGAATGCCTCTCGGGTCATGTCGCAGACCGGATCGAGTGACCAGTTCAGGGTCGACCCGGGTTGGTTCGTGACAAAATGGTATCAGAGGAGGATCCCAGCCTTAAGTGTGGTACACTGCCTGGGTCGAGATATAGGTCCCACAACAAGGAGATTGTGCTCTTAAGGGGGGGTGGGGGTGACTGTAACATCCCCAAATGACACAGGGTTAAATGATTAAATGATATGACTCTTGTCAACAAGGTGCACCTTCCTTTTCGGGAGCATGTTTGGTTAGAACTCCCTTGTTAAGCGTGTTTGTCCTGGAGTAGTGATCAAGATGTGTGACCCTCTAGGATGTTTCCCAGGGTGTGTGTGAGTGATGACAAGGCGCACTAGAAATGCCATGTGTTGGCCTGGGGGGACTGTCATTAGTCAGATGACCCATTCAGGCATGTGGGTGGACCCTGGTGTTTGCCCCACGTGTCTGCGGGGAAACTTGTGGTACTTGGTGGGCTAGGATCCGATGACCATGTTAAGGCATGGTGTCTGTGCTATCACCGAGACGTGGTTGTCACTTTTGGTATCATAGGGAGGATATTGTTATTTGGAACTTCCCGTAGATGGAGATTAAGACTATCGGGGCCCATGAGGTAGGTTACGTGTCGGTGCTTGATCACCACCGCTCGTGACGAGACCCGAGTTACCAGGGATAGTCCGAGAGTTTAGTCAGTAGTCTTTAGTTTTTTGGATTGGGGAATGACAATTGAGTTGAATCGGTTCACTTTGGGGACCCACATGGTGTGGTGACCCATGTGGAGTCCAAGTGTCCGGATCAAGGTCCTCTTATTGTTATGCTTTACCTAGGGCACAGCTCACCACAATGTCACTGGGTCAGACATATGCACTATTTTCTCATTCCGGCGGGTTATTACTGGGTGTGTTTTGTTTTAGTCTTAGTTGATTTGGGTGTGTGTTAAAATTGTTATTGGTTTTTAATTGCAAATGTGTTTCTTCCAATTTTTTTTTTGAAATTACTAAAGTGAGTTTTTAATGAGAAAGTGTATTGGTTTGGAAAAACATGGTATGTGTTTGGATTTGGTAAGGAAAATAAGTGTTTGAACCTTGGAAATCCTTATGGAGGGTCACACGTGGTTTTTTGTGTACAGAATGTGTGTGTTGGAACGTGTTTAAGATGATGTGAGCGAGATTGAATGGACACACATGTGACTGTTCATAAGGTTCCATAGGTGGGTTTTAAAATTTAAAATAAATAATGTTTTTGGGAATGATAATTATGCTTGTGTTTGTATATTTTTGGTTTATGGGCATGTTTCCCTTGACTTGTGTTGTTTCTTGGAGTGCGTTTTGTCATGATGTCGGTTTCGATGGTGTTTTTCTAGTTTTTTTGAGTTTGCTGCCCAGTAAGCCTCTCATAGTTGTTAACTAGTTATGCATGATTTCCATTTCCTTTGTGTGTTTCTTGCTTATCGACGTAATCAATGTCTGTTATATGGAGTTGTATGGTCCATGGAGATAGTGTTTGTCCTTGGGTTTTTGGTAACTCCCAGGATGTTTAAGGTTCGTACCACATTAGAGTTATTTAAGGGTTTAATTTTGGACATGTAAAGATGAGATGTATCATCGTCATTGGAATTTTGGGTGTGAATAACGATTGTCGATTTCCGTGATGGTTCCCCACCTAGCAAGGGGTGTGGGCCGGTGGAACCTGTCTCCAATATATCATTGTCGTCGGTGTCGGTTCCTAGTTCGTCCAACCTCACTCTTGTGCGCCACCATTATGGAATGTCCGTACATTCTATATCATCATGTTATATTGCTTTGAAAACGTATGACCATCATGATTGTTTAAATCATCGAACAGAAGGAGTTAGAGACCAGAAGATGAGAATGCCTGACTGTGAGGTAGGAGATGCTTTAGCCATCAGGTCCCCAGCCACAGGTCTCGGGGTGAAGATCACGCACAGTCAGGAGTTTCCTAGGGTGTGTGGAACCTCGGTCCGAGTATTTCTTTCAGCTTTGGGAGGGATATATCAAAAGGTCCTTTGTTCTGTTCTTGTCACCATTGTAAGTTCTTCATAGTTGTGGTGATGTGATGAACTTGTTCAACTGCAGTCTAAGCGGTCTTATCAATTCTCAGTGTGTTTTCATATAATTCGGATTTCCTTGAAGTGTGTTGGGCCGCAAATAAACGGGTAATTCTTGTTTTGAGTTTGTTTATAGTTGTGTTTGTTAGGGGGGTGTTTGGTTTCTGGAAATTAACAGGCTGTGTTTCAAGGTCCTTTCTAAGTTTGTTCTAAGAATTCCCTAGTCTCTGGTTGCGGGGAGGATTTTATTCGGTCGGTGTGTGAGGGGATGAGATAATTCCTTATCCACCGGTTGTTTTGTGTTTTTGTTGAAAAATTTCCTCTAATGTCTCTGGGTGTTGTTTGGTCCATGTAGAGATATTAATTGGGTTCGGTTTTGGAGTTCCCGCATTGGCCCCCCTCGGGGGAGGTATGATCGAGTTTCAATGTTTCCATATTAGTAAATTCTTGTGATGGGGCGAACCCTCATGTGTTCTACCCTTAACCTCGGGCATCAGTTTTCTTTTGAATTGGTTGGGTGTGACCAGTTGAGAGTAAGGTCATCTCATGATTCACAGTTTTTCCTTGGTTTTGTCTGGGCATGTACTCGAGTTGTGTCAACTGTTGGCATGGTGACTTTATGGGGGAAGAATGTTTTTTGGTGGGGAGAATTGTCACACCCCAGCATGATTAATTTATTATTTTTAAATTTTTTAATTATTATTTTGAGTTTTGGATGACTTTCCCTATTGCACGGTCAGTCCGCACTGCTAGAAGTAACTGCGTGTTGCCCGAGCAGTTACACGAATGGGTCGGATTTATGGCGCGTGCCCCGCACGCTGTTTATAAATTCGCGCGAAAAGTGCACAACATAACTCTATAACCATATGGTAACAGTTGTCATGGTTCAGGCGCAGTTTGCTCAACCACGCATCTTACTGTAGGAAAATTGTGCGATTAGTCAGTTTGGAATAACTAAACAAATTAGTTTGGCTGGTGAATTAAATAAACAAATAAGAAAAAAAAGAAAGATAATTGGGATGAAATGAATTTTTGAAAATGTTTATAAATAATAATAATATTATTATTATGATTATTATTATTATTATTATTGTGATATTTATTATAATTATAATGATTATGAATGTTAGTATAATTATTATTGAATTAATAATATTAAAAAATTTATTATTATGGTTCTATTATTATTATTATGTTTGTTATATTATTATTATTTTTATTTTTATTATCAATTTAGTATTATTATTATTATTATTATTATAAAGAAAAAAAATAGAAACTCTATATCTACTCGACTCCCCCCTTACCCCCCCCCTTGCTGGCCACGGGCTGCACCTCCCCTCTTCCCCGTCGTCCTCCCTGTGCACCCCAGTGCCGCCTCCCGCTCACCCCTCTCCCTTCACAGCACCGCTCCCCTCTCCTCCTGGCCTCGGCCTTCCCTGTCTCCCTTTCATGCGTCGCCTGTCCACATCGCTACTCCGCCTCCCACTCGCCCTAATCCTGTGCCATCACAAGGCCACCCGTGGAGCCCCTGATGGAAGTCCCCTCTTCCTCCTCAATGTTTCATGGTCCTTCAGTCTTCCGACCATCCATCCCCCCTACTAGCGCTGCTCCCTTCGGCCGGTGTGCCTCCCTCGTGCAGCCTCATCCGATGCGGAACATTCTCCGTGCCAAGCTCCCTTCAGAAACTTCTCTCTTCTCCAACTAACCCTCTAGCTACTATCCTCTCCCTTCGGCGGTCTTCCAGCTGTGCAACCTACCCCCCCCCCCCTATAGGGGTTGGTTTTTCTCTTCATTGGGGTGCGATGATTGTGGGAAGTAGGTTTTTCTCCGGGTTCTCAGATGATTCTGCAACCTTGGGGTAGTAACCTCATTTCATTTACTTTTTATTTAAGTTCACTTGGTTTTCTTGTTCTTCACACCTTTGTTAATTGTTAATTAGAAAATTAATGTTTCTAAATGTAATTGTATCTTTGGAAATTGATTGATTTAAATCCATTGATTTCATCTCGGGGTAAGTTTTATGTCTGTTTCTTGGTTTCACACCAACTGAATTAGGGTCTTTTGGGTTTTAATGTTTATAGTAATTATATTTTAGTGTGTCGGTCTCTTCTATGTGTTTTTGTTCCATCTCAGTTGGTCAGTAACTTTTTCAGGTGGATTTGGTTTTAATGTGGTGACTTTATGTGAAACGGTTTTTGTTTTTTGTGGAAAAAATATAGTCAAGTCACTGCTTATAATTTTATAAATCATGCATGTGGTTTATTAAATCAGGTGTAGTATTGAAATTGAATTTTGATATGGTTTTGGTATGCAGTTGTATTTTTTAGGGTTTTGGTTCTCTTCGGGTTTAAAAGCTTTTGGGGGTGTTACTGAGGTTGTTTTATATGATATTTTAATGGTGTTTTTATATGTGTAAAAGGTGAAAACCATGTTTGGAAAATTTCTTGAGGTGCGTATGACTATAGAGAGAAGAAATAGAGTATGTTTTTAGGATAATTCCTTGTTGTGCATTTTAGAAAAGTATTATTATTTATTGAAATGATTTATTTATTGGTTAATGTGATGGAAATGATACTTTGAGAAGGTTTTGGTGTGCTCTTGGTTTTGCTTTTGGTTTAAGTGAGTCTCGGATACCTACTTGGTCGTGATTTGGTCCTTCTGCATTAATTTTTTTGGGTGTTGTTTAATTGTTGTAGGGTTTTGCTCCAACGTGGACGTGAATACGCTTTCTCGTTTCAAAAAGGGTGTCTCAGGTCACGTCGAACCGCGCTCCATCCGCCGCCGCTGAAGGTGATGCGATTTAGATTGCTTTAGATTGTTCGCCTTTATTTGTGGGGCAGACCTTGTTTAACCGCATGTTTTGGGTTCATTCCGTTTCATTTTTACTGGTTTCAAGGTGATTTTTACTCTTTTTATTCATTTGGATTATTTTTAGGAAAATGTTTTTGTGTTTTTAGTTACTTTGCAATGTTACAGCGCATTGCCAAGGTTTTTCTATGATATTACGGTCGTCGGCAAGTGGCATGTGCTTGTACGCAAGTTGGGACATACCGAATCGTCGTCGTAACTGATCTGCGAGTCTAAGTAGTTCCCCCAATGCACTTACCATTAGATTTAGAATTTATTAATTTTAATAAATTATAAATAATATAATATAATTAAGTTTTATATGATTATTTTGTGTGAAAAGAGCTGTTTATTTTATACTAAACACATGAAACATTTTCTTGATGAGCGGACACCCAGTATTGAAAAAATGATTGTTTCACCTTTAAACATAATTCAATGAATTTCAAATTTTCTTCTAGTTTTAAAGATAAATGATTTCTTCTGAACAAGTGTTTTGGGTTTTCTCGAGAAATGAGGGTTTTCATTAAAATTGGTGAAGGCCCATTTGGCACATTAATAAATTAGATTGATTAGGGAAACCCATTCAGGGGTACTCGTTGGTTTGTATTTATTTCGTGAGGTGTATGTGATGTTTTTGCATTGTGAATGATTGATTTACATTGTGGACATACCCCTTTTATTGCATCTGTTGACATGGGAACCTAGCATAGTGAGTGAATCTTCTGAGAACGATTGCTGCACTAGTTTAGATTACGCACTGGCTAGTGGCCCCGTAGAAGGGGAATACTGATTTATTGCTGTTATAGGGATTGGGCCCCTCGGTTAGGCCATGTAGCGCTATGCCGAGCAATAGGGTGTTATGACGTCATCGAGTTAGGGCATGCCTTCGAGATGAGTCAGATGTATAGTATGTTCTGGATTGTTCATGATTTCCTAGGATCAACCCATGTTTCATTTACTGTATATTTGTATGTGGCAGACGATTGGGAGGTCTAGTTCGGTAGCTGGCCCATGTGTGCCACTTTTTCCATTGCCCTTGGTGTGTGTTGTGTGTTATGTGTAATTTAACTTTTTGGAAAATAACTAAAGTTCGGTTTTCTAAATTGCACGTAGAAATGTTTTAAAATTATATACAACTATTCCAAAGAAACATAAAACATGTTTTAAATTAAAAGGGGAAATGGGATGATACTTGTTTGAGAAATGAATGTGTGCATGGAAACTAATATTTAATATAATTTAGTTCAAACCTGAAATTAGTAGATTATTTATTTAAAGGCAGTGCATTGGGAATAGATATCGGGCTACCCTACAGAGTTTTAATACTCACGCCTATAGTTATTTTCTATTTTTAGTGATTGTGCATGCTACAGCTTGGGTGCGTTCGCATTTGGCGATGTTTGGTTGTGAGTTGGAGAGTGACCCACGAGGTCACACAGAGATAGTGGTTGTCTCTTTCAGTTAGTTTTATTTTTTGTTGTTCTTGTTTATTTACATTACTCTGTTTATTTATTGTTGTTCTACTCTATTTTTTTTGTCTTTCATTATTTATTTTGGGAGAAAACATGCCCACCTGTTCTCTGTTGATGCCCTGGTGCTGGTCGCCCACCCGGGACGATCAGGAACACCTCTCAGGTCATGTCGCAGAACGGCTTGGGTGATCGGTTCAGGGTTGACACGGGTTGGTTCGTGACATGGTGTCTATATATATACCATAATGAATGGAATCATGAAGTGAATAATTCATGGTGAATGATATTCACTATGTTGGTCTTACTATCACACCAGGTTGAGGGAATTGCATATTCCCATTGCACATATCTAAAACATATGTTGTGACTTGTTAGTTAAACGAAGCTTTCCATATAGGTTAACATCATGCAGTGAAGACATGATATTGTAGGATCGAAATATAGTATGAGATGCTCAATATACAAGAGGGGGGTGAATTGTACACTTTAAAAATTCCTTTAGAACCTTTAATGTTAGTTAAGAATAACTATGTTTTCCTTAAGCAAAGGAAAAGGATAAGTTTAACAAAGTTAAACTATGTAAATTCACAACACCTCTAACACTGAAAGTAAACTACAAAAGAGATTCCGAAAGTAGGTTCCGGAAATATGGTTCCGGAGATTGAAACTTAACAAACAATTACAATATGAGATTCTACCTTCAAGCGTATAGAATCTAAATGAATCAGAGTACAAATAAGGAAGTATAAGAAAGTTATACTTTCCTTATATTACAAAATGCAGCGGAAATAAAACAAGTAGTTAAACTACAAGAAACAAGATATAAGTATTTTAACCCAAAGAGAAGGGTATCCAACAACCTTGGATAAAGGTCCCTTGATTTATACTTTCAAGAAAGTCTATCTTACCCACACAAGGGTAAGCCCTCGATACGAAGATCAGAGTCTCTCTCTTGCTATCCCTGCAAGCCCTCAACTTCAAGGTAGTTGGCAACCTCTGTCTTCCTCAGAAAGGAAGCCCTCGAACTTTAAGGTAGTCGGCACCTCTGTCTTCCTATCCCCGGAAGCCCTCGAATGTAATCACCAACATTCAGAGTTGAACGAAGCTTTGAGAGTTAATAAGAGCCTCTCTCTCTAGAAATCACTTCAAGAAAATTAGTCATCCTTTCAGCACTTTTTTAGCACCGAGATTTTTCAAATGAGCTCCTATTTATAGGTAAGGTCGGCTCCTTCTCCAACAGTCATATTTTCCTTAAAGATCGGAGGGACCTGTACACATGTCACTTAGACAATAGTTAGTTTATAACAAAACAGACGACATCGTTTTATAACAAAATAATTGTAACGGAATGTACGACATCGTTTTAAACTCTAACATAAAATTTCAGAATGAAAACATCGGAGTGAAGGTTCGGAGTGTAAGGAACAATAGTAAAGAGTAGACATATTTTAGAAGTGTAAGAAATATAGAAGCTCGAAGTCTAACAATGATATTTTTCGGAGTATGAATTAATTCAGAGAGTATAAAACAAAGATACTCAAATTCTGTTTAATAGGTGAATTCGGAATAGGAATTCGTCATCAGAATTCGTAATGAGAACTCTTCATCAGAATTCGTAATGGGAATTCGGAATGGGATTTCTTCATTAGAATTCGTAATGATAATTCGTAATGAGAATTCTTCTTTAGAATTCGTATCCTGAATCTGGAATAGAACTTAGTTAGAGTTCATATCCGGAATTCGGAATGAAAATTCCTTATAGTTCTTGCCCAGAATCCGAATTCTAAAACAGAATGATTTATATCAAAGTTTTAACGATTCCGAGAAAATGAATCCGAATCTCATACTTAAGAAAAATATGGATAAAAAATATGATAAGGATAATTTTTCTTATAAAAGCGATTTTCCTTAAGAAAGAAATTTTCCTTATAAAAGAAAATTTCCTTAAGATAAGATGTTTGTGATTTTCAAAACAAGAAGGAATGGAAAAGTCATAAGGAAAACCTTATTGACTCAACAGATATGTTTGGTAGTTTATCATATTACCTCTAGGATGAGTTCATATAGTTTGACATCATGACACCAGAACAAAATAGGATTGATTACAATAATGAAATGTATGTGTTTTATGAAATATCACATTGGTGGGTATCTTGACACACTCTCCATACATGATGGAAACTGAGTATGATCTATTATGACAAACCATTTTAATTTTATAAGTCCCTTCCCATTTGAGTTCCAGCATTGGAGGCTTCATCCCATGTATCATTGGTGTTCTAAGATCCCATACATGTTCTATTTGGAAGAATAAATAAAGGTAATCCAATTTGATAATGTCTCATGCAATCCAAATCTGATGGATTTCAAGGTTGTGAAATGTATGAAACAGGTTCTTATCATGTATTTCGATTTCATTTAACCCCTTTTTATATTTATAATTATATAATATTTTTTATAAAGTGTATATTCATAGTGAAGGTTATTGGACTTATATGGGTAACACTTCCATGGTCTCGGACACCAATGAGTATAGTGTTGCTTGATTATCTATACATATGGAGGTGTGGAATCCCCATAAAGCATGGATAGTCTTGTCTGGCCATTACCTCTTATCCTTGTTCCCCATATATTTTTGTACATTAGACATAGAAATATTAAATGCCTCTATTTTTTCATTTTCTACTCCATGATAGTGAGATGAGTGATTAAACTCATTATTTTAGTCAAGGTATTTATTCATCAACTCCATAAAACTAATTTTTGATTCACTTTCCATAAATATTTGATGGGAGACTCTGATCCTGATAGTGATCTCATTTTTCACAATGATTATGGTATTATTTTTCTCAACTGCTTTTATGGGTTTATACACATCCCATTAGGAAAATAAATCGATATCCATATGGATGTACATGAATTACATATCCATTTTTAAAGGATATATCCCCACAACATCTATTTTGTAAATGATAATTAGGCACAAATATTTAGCTACATGGAGAAATTATGGGGGTTAATGGATGATTTTTTATATATCTAAATCCCATGACATGTCATGGTGAACTACACACAATCATCTATCATGGTTTTCATGTAGTAACCTAGCATATTGATTTGGTTAGAGGGACCGTTCACAGACTGATGAGTTCCCAAAGAGCCTGCATGGACTTCTAATATGACAGGGAGTATAACAATTAATACTATTCATCTGTGCATGATTCAATAACATACTCAAATTATGATGTTCTTTTGGTAATTTAGACAATCATACATGTTAATGTTCACTGCGGGACATTGAATTTGTTCCCAATTGACTATTTCGTTTTAGAGAGGACCATTCTAGATAAAAAACAATTATGGCCTCAGTCTATTCAGGTATGGATACCTGTTCATCATTCTCTAGGGTGGTGTTGAATTGATTGATTTATTTAATATCTCTATTGATGATGGATGAGACCGTTCTTCAGTGCATGGTATGGAAGATTGATTCCCCAAACCAGAATCAACCATGATGGTGGTTTCATTAGACAAATTGTTAGTGCAATCATTCTATTATCTTGGAATATGATACAGTGTGGGATCGAAATGTAACTCTACCATCGGTCCCCTGATGTCACTCGTGAGAGGGGCTAGTTCGTTTTCTTATGTAATATTTATCATTTATATTATGTATCATATGTTTTGAATAACCATTGATTTAATGTAAGATATTTATAGCTATAGGTCTAGTTTCAATCCCAAATAGGGGTCTCAGAATTTGGACTGAATAATTGTGAAGCCTTCATATATTGATAATTTTTAGCATGAAATAGATTTTTATGAAGATATTAATACAATCCCAAATATAACACTATTGATCGTTAGTTTTTTAATCGGCATTACAATAGGATTCTAGGAGGACCCATCAAAATACATCTCCCACATATAGGGAGTATTGTTGGTGAAGATGACCTCCTATTCTGGATGTTCGATTTCCACACATGTATTCTTCTATTCTAAATGATCTACAAGGAAATATAATATGGAATTCACATTCACTGACTTTTACTATAGAAGCTGGTGACAAATTATTTTAGAATGGCATCTCATTGGTCTAGATTCCAAGTTAACATAGGACATAAAAGGATTACTTAAAAGTATGGTTATGAGAAACAAGATGTACATGGTGGCAGTAAAATTATTTCATTGTCTTTTTCTCTATAATGACGTGTGCAAGGAAATTAATCTTGACACTAGAGTATCAGTTCTATGTCCATGCATAGTTCATCTGAGGGAGTAGAGACTATTTGGCATCCCCACATCATTTTTCTTTGAAATTCAGGAACACAGTGAGTGCTCTTTGGGGAAAACATATAAGATGATCACCCACCCTTCCACCAATGTCATTGAAATTGGTGGGTGTAGTAGGTATTGACTGATACATTTGAAATTTTATTGGAATCTTGCATCCCATTGATAGATGATTCCATTATTCAATAGCCTATTGAATGAGTTACATATTCTAGTTATATAAACTATGAGAAACCAAATGTAGGTGAGGTTCCATTGGATCCCACTAAGTCTTGTTTGATTTTAGGGGGTTAACACAACTAAAATATCACTAGTCGGTTTCTTGTTAACCTGGATTTTTAGTGGCATACTAGAAAACTAAATATATTTCATGATGTTTCATGGAAATTTCATTTCCTTGGATTTACCATCAGACTATGATTTCATAGCATATCAATTATTTTATGATTAGGGATGTTATCACCTAGTTATCATGATTGTGAATATGTTAATAGACATAACATTATGTTATCCTTCTTTGAAATGGATTAAATATATTATGCATGGTGCATATATATATGTCCCTAGTGTTCTTTATGTTGGAGGGAATGACCTCATAATAAAAGGATACCTTGGGGGATATGAGAGAAGTGGATTCTACATTATCAATGAACAATATATTTTATTGTATTCTGAATACCCAACCATAATGGAATGGGCTTGGAACTAGTTGTTGCATCGATCAAGAGATCTATGATTTGAAATGGGAATTGAGAAATTAGGATTTGGGACATGTCTATAATGGTTTCTAAAATTGATGAACATCCTAACCCACCCATTCTCCATATTTATATATAATATGTTATCTATCCATATTTGGTATTTCACTTCTCTAGGAAAGTTGGATTCAGTCAATTTTTCATCCTTTAAAAATAAATTAATATCATGAGAGGGGTGCATTATCATGTCTTATTGACGGATGCCTTGATGCACATGTGGTAATCTGATTTTTTTATAGACACATCTAGATTTGTATGGTAATTTAGGTACTATTTTAATAGACCACATATAACAGTTTCATTAGAAATGTGATTCACATCTATTGTACATCATGGGGATTGGAGGCAGTAATCATTGTATGTCAAGGGTATTATACTATTCATGGATTTGTCTGTATTAGATCATCAGCGTTGGTGGATACAATTTCCTCAAATAAAGGATTTTTGTTCTAGAGGTTATCATAACCTTCTTCCACTTTTGAGTTATTTGAGAAATTTTTTGATGACTCTGGTGCTCTAGAAGATTCTCTTTCAATGTAGAGGAGATAGTGTCTTTGACATGAGAAATTATCAAACCCTAATTTTCATTAAAGAGAAGAGTGATGATACAGCTGATTAATTTTTACAAAATCTCTAGGGATAAGAGGAACATCATTATATAGAACCATGTAAATCACCAAAACTATATATATTGGGATAAAAAAATCATTATCATGCATACTCATGGGATTAGTAGGGGAGGTCCCCTGGATATTGAAGGATAAAAAATATATATCATCACCCGCATTTGGATGTTAAGATCAATTTTTTTAGGAATTTTCATCAGAATATGTCTCTTTACAAGTCTCGAATGGGGTGTTCTCATCATACAATATTCATAAATTTCAATCGATAGGGTATATTAGATTTTGATAAAATATTGATTGTACCTTCATGTTGAAAAATAACTAGGACCTTCTGGGCAGAAAATTGTATTCGGTTTTCTTTAGAAAAGTGGGCTCTAGTGCCCTTGAATTATGTCGATGAAATATTACACAAGTCGAAAAGAGGGTATTTTATATTTATCACGGAATATAAATGTTATCATGTAACTAGGGAGGGTGGTTGAGTAGAGACATCCTTCAGTATTTACTCCTTCATTTCCAAGACCATAAACAAAATAATTGTCATCTCTAAAGGCATGTGAAATGATGTAGTTCATTTTTGAATGTATTTCCATGAATATCACTGAAATTGTAGTTATCTTCGAAACTAATTGTATCTTCCCTTTTCATACCGCTTGCATAAGAGTGAATGAGTCACACTCTAACCATATGCACCTCAATGCCCTTTTGTGACAAAGGTAAACTACCATTATAAGTCCCATCATCTCTAGTTCCACTGTAGTGTTTATGCCACAAGTTCAATACAAATATTCATATTGGGAAATATCTAAGATCTCTAAGTAGATATTTTTTATTTATCTTCTTACGAATTCATTGATTGTGCTTTCTTTTCCATGAATATTTAGATTTATTGAAGATAAATCCCTTTCACTATATCCATATATCAGAGGGTTCAACCCATGATGATATTGATCATGGAAACAATAAATATTATGACCCTTTTGAAATAGACATTATTAAGCCTTCCTGAAACATATCATGGAAAAATGAACTCTTATATGAAATTTTGTTAGTCATGGTTAATGAATGACTTGGTGACAATAGATTCTGGTGACATGGTGTCCATTAGAATTACCTCAGCTATAGTTACGTCTATCTTAAATTCTGATAGGATTTACAATTATTTAACATGTACCATTATGAGTTATTTTGAATAATGGAGTTCATAAATTATTTATATTAGGGTTGGGAAAACCACCCTATTTTTCAGAGTGTCATAATTTTTTTCCACGGGTTGGAGCCTCCTAAGGTGTGGTTTCTACAAGACATATGGCTCAAGAGATGAGGAATTTGTGTTGAATAATCCAACTGTTTTTTGTAATGCATGTGGGAGAATTTGTTTCTAGTTTTGTGTGTCTTAGTGGACTTCCCCATTGTTTAGATTTAAAAGATAGTTGATCATTGCTAGGCTATCATGCAAGACAAATAGGCATTGCGAACTACTAGTGTGTTCTATGACACTACAAGGAAAATAATAATCATATAGGAGTGATTTACCATAGGTATTATTATAGTATATGTCATTTGTTGGGACATGACCATAATATTGATTCTGAACATTATCGAGCCACCCTACTCCGTGATTATGTGCTAGAACCTCATATCGTGATTGATAATCATCATTAAATAAGGGATCAAATATGTGTATCACGGTGAAAAAAACAAAATATTTTCCCACCATCCAACGATTGTTCCTTGGGATGAACATTCATCATATGTTTTAGGGAAGAAATCTGAAATAACAAGATATTATATTGATGCAGAATACAACCCCTCATCTTCTGTTTCTTCCTGCTTTCGGTGGTGATTTGCACCATTGAAAGGCCTATTTTATATTACCTCCTAAGGTGGTATCACTATCATGGGTCTATATAGTTCTCCATATTTGGTGGCCTAAGATAGATCAACAACCTTAAGAGTCATCCAGTTTCTGAACATTTACTCATAGTTGGCCGATACCTTCTTCGATTATCTTCTTCTTCTGACTTGGAATATTTTATGCAGGCCACCTTCTCTAAGGAGTTATCTATTACCACATATCCAAAATCAATAATTTCTTTTATTACATCATTAAGATGAAAAAATCATGGAAATTATCATCAAAGATTATATGTAATGGGTAATTGTAAGGATGGTTGATGAGGATAACCTCATCGGGATTCCCAAGTTGTCAAGGACTACGAATGTTATAGTCCCTGGATGTCACAAATCAATCATAAACATGATCATTTTTAAATTACTATGACTTATTCATTCATTTCTCAAATCCTAGGAGAACCTAATTTTTCTTTGCTCCATAGTGAGAGTTATTATTTGGTTTTTCCACTCAACTTGTGGTGTTGGGTAGTTCAGGACCTCATTAAGTGCTTGAATGGGAACAAACTATAACTTGAGAGTGGAAACTAAATCTTCCACTTTGAAAATCAGATTCCCATCTGTTGAATTCATGATCATTTATCTGTATCGGAATAAAATAATAGAATCTTGAATATATTTAAACATATCTTCAAACTCGAGAATCCCATATCAATTCTCCATTGGGATTAGTAGTGAAAGAAACTCATCTTGGATATTTTCAACACAAATATATAGTAATTTTTTCTTTGAGAGAAAAACTTTGAGTTATTAGGTCAAAACATTACATCTTGATAAGAATACATAAAATCATTAATTCTATCATTTATTGTAATTTATTACATAACCAAGTATCAATTTCCCCAACATGTAGCTGAACTGGTAAATGAATTTTCAATGAAGGTGTTATGATCATGAAGTATATCATGATAATAGACTATTGTACCAAACAATGTGTTTACCTATCATAGTATCCACAAAACACATTATCTTGTTTAACTACTATATATTTTGAGTGATGATCGTTTTCCCACATTGAGATATAATGTCTGTGAGATCCTATTGGAGGTCAACTACACTATCATTGTTAGAGAAGGTAGTATTTTTATAAATTGGTGGAGGTAATGTGTTATACACCACATAGGATATAGAATCCTTTAAAGTGACATAGGTTCACATATCTATTACATGGCTTCCATTCCATGTAGTGAAGTACACTATGGAGTTATGAAACTCTAGGGGTACTACTATCTAAGCCACATCCTTTTTATTGGTCGTGGGTTGATGAGGTGGTACCACCTTTATCTCATGTTAATTCTTCATTTTTTGGGAGACTGAATGATCATCCTATAATGGTAAAGGATTTCTACACAATTGAGTCATGAGAAAAAAAAATCAACATCCCCTATAATGTTAACTATATACCTAGATATTTTTATAGTTTTATGCTTAGAAATGGCTCTTGCTAATGGATCAATCATGGGAGATAGAATATCCATCCCTACTTGAAGATGATACCATGTAGGAATATTTCCCATGACTAACTCCTAGTAAGTCGACTGAGTATTTTTTTCTCACTATAATTTTGAGATAACTATTCCTAAATAGAAGTAACATCAACTCTTCTAAGTGGTGATTTGTATGTTGCCATAAGTTTACTTATATTCATTGGAAATTTTCTAAATGACAAGTGGAAACATGTTATTGGGGGGTGGGGGATTTTGGGTACTACTATGGATTGTTGTGTGTGCAACCTTAGTTGGTGCATCTAGATCACCCTTCTCATAGGGTAGATTTTCTAGGTTGAGGCCTTATGAATTTTCATCTTAATCAACAATGTCTATTATATTGAAAGTGATGACATTCACAGAGTCATATCATACAAATTTTTTTATTCCAGAACATTAATCACAACAAGATGAATCTTAAATACTTTCAGTTCGGTCATTGTTATAAACCATGTCCTTGTTGGGCCATTTTGGATACTGACCCTCAAGAGTTCTGACCAGAATTATCACACATTTCTCATATCCTAGCATGTGAGTAATGATCATTATAATGTTTCTAGTAATTATTATCGAAAGGGACCAGACTAGTAGTGTTTTTCATGTGGTAGGTGGAACAGATGGGATATTGACCTTGGGTTATGACTTCCCAACCTGAAAATGACTTATTCCCTCTTTGGTGATAATGATGATTAAAATTCCCCTAGCTGTTTAGACTGAGGGTTACTCTAGGTAACAGTTGGAATCAATTGATTATATTGCTGGGGACGCATTGATTAAAAATGTGGATTTTATGGTTCCAAGGGAATACATTGAGAATTATATTCTCACTTCCCAAATGTGAGAAAATTTGTGCCATATCAAAAAATTTGATGTTGATGCTTCTATAATTGTTGTCTATTGAGATGAACCATCATTATGGGTTGTGGTATAATTCATAATTGCCTTCACTAAATGGATCATAAATTCTTAATATTATTTATGACATATAAACAACAACTTTAGACAAAACCCCCTCCAACTATGACAATTTAATTTATTACACAGTCATTAGCACCAAGGTAGTCATCCCTATAGAGGTTATTGGAGACATGAACAATGAATCTATATCAACCCCATACATTTTGGAAGAATATGATCCAACCATGTGGCATGATCCACTCTAAACTGGTGATCCCCTTTTGTAATAGAAATACACTACTTGTTTGAATATTAATTCCCCTCCAAAATACACATAGAGAGATCCTAAATGGATGAATTGATATGGGAATCCTCCTGTATTTCCTCAAAAATTATGCTAGTGTAGTTATTCAGTTGTGGATGTAAAAATATGTTCCTAAATTCTATTAAATTCTAGAATATTTTATTAAAATTTATTAAAAGAATATGAGCCTTCCCCAAGGAATGTTCCATTCCCACAAAGTTATCCCTGGACGAAATGCAAATATTAAACTAATTGTAGGACTTTAGAATATCTTATTTTAATTCATTGATTGGTATATAGTCATGTCTAGAGGCCTCTGGACCTTAAACATGGTGACCCAAATCTATGATGTGGATATGAGAATGTTTCTAGTCCATTAAAATATGACACCAGGCATTTGTTGTGGGAATATTCACCTATATTGATGCCTATTCTACAATCAACTGGTGATCCAAAGTTGGAATGAGAATATGATCTAGGTCCGACTACACGAACTTTGTGGGGATATTTCGATACTCATCCGAGATGGGAGAATTAGTGTGGGATTTCACAGGAGGATCTATTTGTTCTTCATAATTGGAGTGTTGAGATATCCATGCAGTCGATATAAGAATATGTTCCTTTACAATCACCTAAAAAAGATTGAAATATTTTCACATTTTTATGAATCCTTTTAAAATATATTTTTAAAATTCACTAAAGTTTGTTGTGGGAAATTAGCTGGAACATTTTATGGATCCATTATATACTTGTAGATTTCTTTTATTGACATGGTTATATGAGCTAGATTCTTTCCTCCTTATGCATTCAGAATATTCTAATGGAATTCATGCACAGGGGTAGTGATATGTGTCTCCACAATTACTACTATGGGAATATGACAATATAAATGTTTTTATTGATCATGGATATTAGACTATATAGTAGTTACATCTAGAATATTTACATAGAAATCATTATTGGGATAGAGGATTTGATCCAACTCATGTATATCAGGAACTTCCTTTCCTAATGTGTCTTCCTTGTTACCTATGCATGGGCATCATAGGTAGTAGTGTGTCTGTTGGATACATCAATAGTTGAAAAATGTGTATAGGTGGGATGGTTATACTAATAATTGTTGATAGTATCTATCCCAAATGTCCATTGAACAAAAATAGGGCCCTATCAAACTCCCAATTCCACCTTTTTTAGACACTGATGGTGGAGGTTTTATCATTCTGGGAATCAGTTCCTAGAGTGGTTGGATATGGTGATGAGGGTCAATGTCTTATAAAAACAGTCAATTGGTAATTCACAGTTGTCAGTTTTTATTCTTCGAGACTATCACAAGAATCATTATGGTTTTGAATTGTACCACATCAGTGGAATATTCATAATATTATGTTATTCGCTTAAATTTTAATCTCTTGGTCTAGTGAGATCATTTCAAAACACACCTTGTTTACATCCATATGTGATTTACTATCCATCCATTCTACTCATGTGGATATGTGAATGTGAGGATGAAATAATATCATGGGAACCAAGTTATAAATGAACAACTATAATATTTATTCTAGGAATTTTAAATATATTTGATATGAATACAATGTGTTCTAACACATGTTAATCCATCAATCCATCTATTTGATGTTTTTTTGTATGATTAAAAATTCCTATTTTTACATAGTGTAAAAATAGCTCTATGGATAATATACCAATAATTATTTCATTAGAGGGATCCAAGTCATTTTTAACATTTCTCTATGTATAGAGTGCAAAATAATTACACAAATAATGATGACCTAGTAGTTTTATTATTAGAGGGATTAATATTGGGATCATACTTTTTTTTGCTAAATAAGAGATGACCTAGAACCCCTATCAATGTGGATTTGTTTTTCCCAATGGTTGATTGTAATGGGTTCAATTATTTAAAAAATAAAAACTTCAGGTTACCATTGTTATTATTAATGTAAATTTAAAATGGTTTCATCATTCGTAATAGGGTATCGACCTTATTTCCAATGGTAGGTGGTCAAATGGGGTTTCAATCCCATTAAAACATTGGGACATGCATTGTTTGAGAAGATGGGAGGTAAGGCTTAACATGATCATTTGACAGGAATTATTACCCATATCATAACACACTTATTGATTTATTAAATGTTTGAGAATCTCTTCCTAATACCTATAAAAGATTAGTTACACTAAAAAGGTGAATATGGGACAAATAACATTAATTGGTATAATAAGCGGATGGGGTTAGAGAATACATTTATTTGTATCCATGTTTCTTCATTTTTTCCCTAATGATTAGTTGTTTCTTATGTTCTGCTATTCTATAACTAGGTACATAATATTTTTTCCACAATAGGAGAATGTTAATATTCCAAAATGTGGTTGAGAATTCATGAAAAATCCTACATATCCTATTTATTATAGGCATAAATAGCAACATTTTTCATTAAACTCATTCAATTTAACATCATATAGAGTGGATATAGATATTGGATCTAAGGCACCAAGTATTCAACATCATGTACATAGGATAAATCATATGTATTCTATTTGTAACAAGAAACAGTGTTTCAATAGAGAAATATTTTTTTTTATCCACTGGTGGATTTTGTTTAATGATCATCCCATGTTAATGTTTGGGTCCCGATGGTTGAGATTTCAGAGAAATTCTGGAGCTTATACTTGGGTGGATTCTATTTTGATATGGGTTCTTTAGAATGATTTTTGTATATCTTGAATATTGTTGGAGTAAGAGATCATGTATTTTAGTGACTCCCTTAAGACCAAAATAAATGTTGCTTCCTTTATATAGGTTAAAATATACATTCCTATAAATTTTAGGGCTTACAAAATGATGTTTCCCATGCTACATGAAACTCATAATATGAATGATAAGAAAATTTAAATTCCCTAAGATCACGTAATCCATGATCATTGTTAGAAAGAATGGAAAATATGTATTCAGCAACAACTCATATAGATGTGGTACTTATGCAATGGGAAATCCAATTTTAGATTCATATTATAATATTTACCTATAGAGGCATTATATATATCCTTCTTAAAGGAGGAATCAGAATCACCATAGTTCTGATGATTCTCATTCTTTTGAGGGATGAGGTAGAGTGATCATGCCATTGATTGGTTAGGTCAAAATAGTTTAAATGTCAAAGAAATGGATGGATTTACCCTTAATGTTTTTACAATTTGTGTTTGGGCTGAAGACATAGTAAGGATTCTAATTTATCATAATGATGATTGGAATAAAAGTCCACATATATCAATTTATTCAGGTCTTATACATTGATGTTTCTATTATATGGAAGAAATTTTATATTATTCCAATGACAATGGCTTAAAGAATAATAAAACCCATTTCTTTAAAGAGGCTTAAAATGAAAATGATATAATAATCGAAACAGTTTAGGCCCATCGGTGTTATAATAAGTGCGAGAGACATGGGATTGAAAATGGCCATTATCATTTCTTATGGATGCATGACTTATTTACTAGGACATCACTTCAATGATTAATATTGTTCTCAGGACATAAAAATGAATCATATATACCCTATTTATGGAATGAAATAGATTAATCATAGTTTAAATGTTCATGCCTTCCACACAAATGTTTTAAATCATTATCAATCAGTAGGATTCTGTTTTGGCATGACCAGCTAGCCTACAAGACAAGCTCTACTACCAACTTGAAATTTCTTCATTTTCAATTTTAACACATAAGATGATTTATGTACATGTATTTTTATATTTCATATATGTCCATATAAAATCTTTTTATCTAGTTGAATTGTTTAAGGGACATCATTTATAATGGATGGCGTATTTGAGGTTCATCACATGATCAATGATGAAGTGTCCGTAGGACATTGGATTACTAGGTCGGTAAATCCTAGAGGCCATCATATGACCCTTTATGAATTTTCTAATGGCTTTCCCATGATCCTTCTAACAGTCTATGGTGTCATAACTAGTGATAGATAGCATTCTATTAGAGAGACATGATATTAAATGTAACATGTTTTATATGGTGTCACACATATTGGATGAAACTTCTATATGACATCAAAAAAATCAGTATGGTGTATCTGAGAGATTTCATAATATAAGTATTACATGCCTCAGTGATATCACAAGACTCCTATAACATAAATTTGTGTCACTACATGGATTTGGTGACATGTTTGAAGGTCATCTTGAGGCTTCGATGGAGATCTCGGTGGGATTTTTAAATCATGGGTGGCATTCCCATGGGGAACTAGGTTAACTTCATTAACAGTAACAAAAGAATTAATAGTAGCCTAATTTCATACTGAAAGAGCATCAATAGATATTGGTAACATGACTAGTATTGGAAATTTTACTAGTTTGTTCTTGGAGAACACAAGAAGATATGTTCATATGTTCATTTCTTAATCCATTTATTGCTTACCTTTTTTGTAGAAATCATTTAATGAATCACATAGTTTTATTCATTATTATATTGTTTTAAGTCTCCCATGATTTAAAATATATGTGGTATCTTCTTCACATTTCATAATTGAAATCCTTCACGTGATCTGTTAGTGATCCTATGATGCATCCATGTATGTTTCATTGTTACTTTGGTTATTCATTGGTTTCATACCTAATGAAAGGCTTTTTTTTAAATGAGATAAATAAATATACTAAATCTATTCTCTTTATTTATTTCCCTAGTTTGAGGTTGAAATAGTTCATTAACAAAGTCTTATTTTCCATATGGGGTGTGGGTTTTATAAGACACTACACCCTGGATTTTCTCCTCCCTTCATTATTTTTTTCATGAAAATAATTGATGGAGCCAATGGAGGGCTTCAGTGCCACATATATTTGCAAGATTCTATTGTGTGTCACCATAGGGAATCACCTGATTTTCAATGAACATAAGTCCATCCAATAAATTCCCCCATTATTATAATATTTTCAATTACTGTGTACTTTTTAAATTATGTGTTCTTATCGAAAGACTTCCATATTTTCAAATCATCATGTCCAAGGGCCTTTGTGAGATCAGATAACCTGTCAAAAGTCTTTTTTGTGATATCAAGATACATTTATAAGACTATTCCCAAGAAATGAATTAGATATTGGAGGTCCCTCACGATATTAGGCCACATGTCAAGGGGCCATTCATGATTGTACTATGGGAAACCATAGAGCGTTGAAATAGTTATATGACTGTGAAAGGGACCTTCCATTCCACTATTCATTTCCATTTTTCAAATTAAAATGTATTGGGGGTGATAATTGATTTTATGATTATTTTTAAGACATTTACTATACATATTCATGATTCCTCACATGAATAATAATGGTAATATGGAGATTCATGGGATTTTTTTAATAAAATCATATATTTTCACAAGAATAGACAAAGGGAGAGCATGAGGTCACATAGACATACCCTAGGACCTTCACATGATAATAATGAGAGTCCATCATGCTTTTGAGAGATTTTTTTCTCATGTCTATAGGGTCATATGGAATCTCATGGATCATTAGTGGGGTTTTACATGATTTTTACGACAATAAGAGATTCTAACCTCCCCCCATTTTATTGATTTTTTTTCAAATGTTTATGATTGTCATCAGTTTTCTTATTTTTTAAAGAATAATGTTATCTCATTAGATGATCCACTAAAATTGTTTTATAACCACCAATGAACTCCACCAGTTGTATATTTTCCTACCATTTTCGAATGATTTTTTAATGTTCTTTGAGGCACACACCGGTTGACAAACTGAATCTCCTAGGGAAGATTATCTTACAGTATTCATGTGGTAACATTTTTTTTAATGTACCTTCCTGATAGAATAAGGCGTTTTATCAGAATTTTCATGGGTTTAACAGAAATTTATTCAATCCGTATGACCTTAATCATGACCCTCTTTCATTCATGTACTCAGGTATCTCTTAAGGGTTCACTTTATTAACAAGACAGTGGACACCTTCATCTTATGTGGAATAGTGTGAAAATTGACACACATATTCAGGAATTTATTCCATCGAATATTTTTCAATGCATGTTTGGTGGAAATACACACACTCCCAAACACAAATATGAGTTTGAATAACACATCCATAAACATAATCCATATCAATGGTAGAATTATTATAGTGTTCGTTTTATATGATTATAGGATATGTTGGACACAATATATATCTTCATATCTATTCATGGACCTTAAGTATAAGTATATACATCAATTGGAATAATTTACTATAATGATAAATAATGGTCATTAAGATAACGAGTCATATAATTTATGTGCATGGGTATATCAAGAGAGTGATCCTCTGATTGTTATCAACAAGTATGGTTAATTAATCATATATCTATTAAATCTGTAGACTTTTTTAGAAAATATAACCACCATTATATTGAACCTAAACTCGTATTAGCCTCTATAACAAATGAAAAAAAATCACTAAAATTTCAACGAATAAGATTTAAATCCTCAAAAAGGGGGCCATGTATAAGGAAAAAATCAATGATAACAATTATCATATAAACCTCACGTTGATTCAATGTATTTGTATCCCTATTCCATCTATCTACAAGTGGTGTGAATAATAGGTGATTGAAATATGTTTATTGACATATTTATTCACTATAGGATAATTCATGTCCAATGTAATGTCTCAATCATCATTAACACAAAATGTAACTTAAATTATAGAGCCACAATACCCCATGTGTGCCTCCTATAATGATCAATGTAAATAAATATTTATAGGGAATGAAAAATTGGATGTTTTCCATTGATACACAATAGAACATGTCACATACTATGTGACATCCTCATCCTATGACACTCAAATAGTATCTGAAATCACAGAGGCACTGAACCGTAGGAATTCATATGTATATTACCAATGCTACCGAATAGCTTTAGGGTTTGATTTGAAAATTTTCTTAGAATATATGGATTTATCAGAGTATAAAAAACATAAAAATAAATATAACTAGATACACCTACATAATGAGGAAATCATATATGATATAAAGTTCCATTTAATTATTACAACTCATGGTATATCAAAATGAACTATAATGAATGTCATATAGTCATCAATATCATTTCATTTAATATATATCAATTTCCAAAAAAAATAATAAAAGATAAAATGGCAAACCCCTCAAAAAAATTTAATTATAAAACTATTCCTATATTGTATTAGCTATATTCATTCCATCCAAAATCAATATTCATTTATTCGGTGATTTCCATTGTCTTATCATAGAGTCATGATGTGTGATCGGGTACCTATTGTCAGCTCTAGTGGGGTGTGATTGATACTCTTTTCGGCACCACCAAAAACATCAATATGAACGTAGATTTTTATAAATATTCATATATATTTTCATGTGAATAATAAATTTTGAAATTAAAAATAAATAAATCATGTTTATTCCTAGGTTCCATGTTGAAAACTTGAATCTACAAAACATTATTCATCAAAAAATGGATGTCTCATTCCAATGTAATTCAATTTGGCCAAAGGAATCACATAGGAATTTCTAAAATTCTATAAAATCTGTTATTTAATATTAATAATATAACTAATTTAAACCCAAATGATTTCATGGTGTATTTCCACACGTCATTCTACACCAAATATTTTAAGCAAAATCCAATTAGAATTTCCCAAATGCATCGAATACTGATAATAATATGTAGGCCCAAAAAATCCAAGGGTGTTTTCCCAAGGAATTTAAAACAATTAATAATATATCTAATTATTGAACTATTCATTTTAATATTATTAAATTTTCATCATAATTGATCCTCACTTAAAAACTATGTACCTTTTTTCCAAGATAAATATTATTCATTTTAAAATCAATAATCTTTAGAAAACATTAATTTTTAGGGAAACTAAGGGAATCCCCATTTATTTTACCATATATTTTCTTAACCAATCACACCCCATGTGAGGATTCAATTATATTCTATTTTCCCAAAAAAAAATCTGGTTTATGATAAAATCCAAATCCATGATTAATTTATAGAAACACTTAATTAATTATATCATTCAGAAAAATTTTAATTTTAGTCCAAAAAAATATACCCATTATCAATTAATGGATTATAATATTTATTTTAAACTGCCGAAAAATTATTAGTTTATATTTACTTGTGAAGAATTATTCATTATTTTGATAAAAAATCAAAAATAATTATAAAAGAATAGAAAATATCTATAAAAATGGAACAATGGTGTGAGATTTCTATAAAATTAAATGAATAATAGAGTAAATGGAGTATGAAAATATATTTAGGACAATATCACATTCACACAATATATTTCATAATTCATATTATCTTGGGATGATAAATACAAAGGGAATGTAAATGGAATTTGTTATTATATGTAGGAGGATATTGGAAGAATGGGGGAAGAAAATGATTTAGTATTTGAAATTTAATTAAATAATTTAAAACTATTACTTTTAAAATTTTAAGGGGACACATATTTTGGGATAATTTTTATATGAAATGGGAACCAATATAGGTGATCCCATTTTCTATGGAACCTTACGATAAACTGCTAACTCTAATGGAAATACAAATCATGCATGGACCATGTCGATCACATAATCCAAGATACATTAGTTTCAATATTAATGTCTCTTTGGTTGATAATATACATTACAACCATGAGATGTTTATATGACAATTACTTAAATTTAATCAAGGTATCCACTATGTAGTTTCAAAATTTTCATAACAATCCATAATGTGACATAACATCCATGGTTTTGAGGCATGATTAACTGTAACCACGCTCAAACCGTGTTCTATAATATTTAACTCTAACCATTTAAATTTTTAGGCTTTCAAAACATAAAATACTCTATTATTATCACCACAACCCATAAAGGTAAAAATTAATTATTAATAATTAATGAAAAATGGATCAAGAAAATTCGTTTGATTAACACACCTCATTTAAGGCCACTTATTTACAAGCTCTCCACCGTGTTGCATTTGATCATCTAGAAGAATTCATAAATTTTAGGTGACCTAATTAAAAATATATATGGTCTCTGGTTCATTATTTCAAACTATTAATCTCATTTATTCCCCAAGATTTGTTTTTGATACCACTATTCATGCACTGAGGAACTATATTGTCACAAATATCATTTTAGACCTCAACAACTGTTCATACGTGGCACTCATAAAATGATTTTTTTCATTAGCTGAACATATTTGGTGATAATAATACATTAGGGATAATATTTGTATTTATTAAATTACAACATAATGAAGAAATCATGAATAGAATTAAAAAAATATAGAATAGAAAAAAATATTCCACTAGACTAATCATATAAACTACATGGAAAAACTGCACATTCAAGGGTTTGAAATTTCTTTTCCTATGAATAGGAAGATTACATTTCCAAAATGAAACCCTCAAAAATGTCATTTAACCTACCTATAACCCATGAGGATGTAATTTATAGTCTATCTAATATACCTTATTATATTTGGTAGTCACTATCTAATTTTGTATCAACTAAATACGCTATGAGGTGTTATTAATGGGAATCCAACTGGTCATAGTTGTCTCACCAGCATCTAACCAATATATTGGGAAATGAAAACATCAACAATAGAAATCATCATAGTGTTCTATATATTTATTATATAGAAAACATTAGTTGTATATGAATTATTGGAGGGAAATGTGTTCCACTGATGAACAATAGAAATATAATATAGGTGATCTAAGCATTTTCTAAATGAAAAATATTGTATAATATGAGTAGCAGTCAATATATGGATGATAGTAATTGATCTTATGAACCTAATTACTATAATCTCTCAGTATCCGTCCCCAATATTGTAACATGAAGCACACATCCCTTTATGAAATTTTACGATGATAACCACTATTTTATTGAACCACCTATCAAACATTGAGCATTCTAAATTCATGTACTAAAATAGTATACATAATTGGTAGATAGTGTGCCAAATTAATTTATTCATCAACAATTACAACTATACATCATAACAATAGTTCATCCTTATTGGCATAGCATGAAGTCTATCTAACAACATCCCATTTGCAGCTTGTAGTGGGAAACTATTATTGAATTCTTATGGGTAACTTCTATTCATCCTTCACCAATTGGAAGGTGGATGACCACATGAAAATCACATATTATCATTTTTCCTTCCTAGACACCAATTCTATCAACACATGTCCTGATATATTTGGTCATACAATGATGTACATCCCATATTAAATTGTGAGACACCCACATCAGTTCCTCCCACATTAATATGGGGAACTAGAATCATCTATGATCATGTTTATTCTCATCACCATCAATGATATGAATTGATAGTGGATATACAACACATATTTTCTACCTCATGTCTAGGAACACTAAATCCCACAACTATCTCCCTTTAATCCTTCCAAAAAGTATGGGAGTAATGGATAAAAAAATAAGGATAATCGGACCCCTGTAATCCTTATTAATATAATGAATTATATAACATTTAGCCATCAAAATCAAAACACTAATAGATTCCTAGATCACATAAGACTATAAAATATATATCATCACATCATCTACAACATTACACTTTCCAAGAGACTAATGTAGAATAAAGTAAAATTTTTGTAGAAACTAAAGACAAATTTATTTCTAATGGTTCATCACCATTGTGAAAAATATACATCAGGATTTGTGGTTAAAATAAATAAAAATTTCTTTATCATGAAATTAGTTCCACTATCACATCAAGGTGTGAAAAACTGGTATTATGTCACCTCCATGTGTATGGACAATTTTCTCCTGGGGCCTTCAATTTACAAACCTACAAGTCTCTTATAAATGTATTTAATGTTATAATACCACATAACACAACTCTTGAAGTATTATCAGTGATTGAGTACTAATCACCCAGCCCTACAAGGGAACGATTCATTGTCAATGTGAAATGTAATTTTATATTAATTAATGCAATAAGAATAGTGTTAGACCATAAAAACATTGTTGCTTTCCCAGTCAAACATATTTTAGGTTCTAAAAAATTAGAGAAGTCCCATATGAATATTTGGAAATCACCCACCAAACTCAACAAGTTATGAATTTAAAAAAGATCTTTTCCCCCTCTTTAGAATCGATAGATTTGACTATCATAGAATTTACACCCACTTCTTACTATACAATTTTATTATCTAAGAAATAATTCTTATAAATATATATATATAAATTAAAGATCATTAATTATATTCATTGCTATGTAATGATGTTAAATACTACCATTACGTGTCATTCATGAACTTATATTGAATACTATTTAATGATAATATATTAATGAAAAATATCATCAAAGGGTTCAAAATATATATGGAAACATTTTTCATAGAATCTATTACTTTTCCAAACATTTTATTCAAACTAAATTATATTATAAAGATGTCATACATCCTCCACCTACTTATGGATGTATTACGTGATATAGTTATTTGAATGCCCTTTGGCTGCTGATAGTTTTATCTCATATTGTTCATAGAGAACACTTGTTAATATATAAGATTATAAAATACATTATTAATATTATAAATGTGTACATTTTTTAGTAATCATATGATTTAGATTCTAGTTGTTGATATATAACATTAAGAAGCCATTCATCTTCTATGATAATTTGATTGGAGAACCCACGGATATATGTTCAGATGATTAACTCCATATTATCTATGTCATATAACATGGCCTTACGATCATTAATACTTATAGAAACTATCTTACATGGATGAAAAAAATTTCATAATTTACATCCTACATGACAATCCCAAAATCCCATTCTTTAGAACTAATATACTTGTGAACTTTAGGGGATGTATAATGAACCCATTTCTAATAAAAATCTATATGGGGTTAAAATAGTACTATCCAGTGCATCGTTCATTTAAAAAAATACTCCTGTCTATTAAAATAAAATTATAAAAAATATATATTCTCTAACCTACAGGGAACACCTCTATGGCCAATAAATTTCCTCTGATCACACTCTAAATGATATTTTAATATACATCACTCCATAGTGATTAAATACATTTATTCGCAGACCATATATAAAATTTGAATGAATTATGGAATATAACACCCTGTTATCAAACCAGGATGGAAATATAGAGGTTTCTATGGTCATACTATTAATAAAGGGTGGTATGTAGTCATTATCAAATATTTTGGTATAAATAGTTTGTATCATAACATTATATCATCCCTAAAACAATTCTAAGGAATATGGAGTTATTATACACATTCATCATGACGATTTATAACATTTCCATTATGTCCACCATATTGGGGCATACAATTGATAAAAATTCAGTTGGACTATTTCTATAGAGTAGTTGGTAAGGAATTTGAACCCTACACCTTCCAGGTTACCTTTTCACAAGGAATCCAATGCTTACTCATGTATAACCTATATAGGTTATCTAAAATCCCATATTATTGGAAATATATTGGAGTTATGTAAAGATAATAAGATGATTTCTCAGTAGAACCACACTATTTTCATTGTAGTATGATTTCTTATAATAGTAAAAAAGATGATCTAATGCCCTAAAAATCATTGTAACACAATTATCATATAAACCATCATAGTAGATCATATTTCTACATGAATAACATCAAAAAATACCTCGTGTCGAACCACAAAATCTAGATCCCATGCCTTGGATCTTATTCCAATCCATGATATTTTCTAATTCAAAAAGACAGTAAATGATTGTGTGGAGAACATGTTCTCCAAAACTGACATCACATACCTTAAAAAACCATTTTAACTTTTTCCTAACCAAATAATCACCAGTGAGTATAGAGGGAAAATATAAATCCATAACATGGTCATCATTTTCCAAGATAATTCTATTATTCTATGAGTGTTGCATGAAATACCTTTCTCTGTGAGCCTTCATAGTATTCTGGAAATTATTTTCATTAAAACAATTCTAAATGGACTTCTAGGACAACCCCTGGAATTTTTCTATCTCATTTCTGATTTCTTACCACTATTTGACTAGATCTGGAAGATTATATACCAATATATCCCCCAACCAATCTAGAGGATTATCAGGATTCTCGTAAATGATATTAATAAAATTGATCTATATATATGATCCATGAATACAACCTAATATATATTATATTTATGGTAGAATGATATGAAACTCATATTCCTTCTTGGGAAGAATAAGCATAACTTGTGGTGTCTACCTATATATTTATTGTACCTTACATAAAAACATTTATTAGAGAAGATAATCCATATCCTAATAGACTTATATAGTCAATTGTATTTTATAAACCTCTTGGGTATTCTAATCACATCCCCCACATCCCTCAATTGGTGGGTAATAAAGATGAATTTATCAATATTTCATAGTGAATTCCTTTAAAATGTTCTCTGTGGATACTATAAATTTTATAAATTATGTAAATAAATAATAGATATGACCCCCACTATACACTACCTCTAATTTCACAAGAAACTCATTGTCCATGTTCCCTCACCTACCATAACTACTCACTCACATGGTTTTCATCATATACCCAAAATATTTACATCATACATATAAGGTTTACTATTCAACTATAATACTGATATGATCACAAATTTTAATTTTATGTTAACTAGAATCATCACTATTGATGACCAGCTTAATAAAATGTGAATTTCATGTTATAAATTGAAATATGTTTTAATTATTATTTTGCATTTTATTTTCCCAAATCCACATTACTACCAATTAGGTGTGGAGATAGAATAATTTTTATTAATGTATTGGATTGATTTAGATATCAACATAAATTTATATATCAATATCCATAAATATTTATTATCGTATATTAAATTATTGTCCTTAAAACAGAATACTATTAATCAATCATAATAAATAAAGATGATTATTTTTGAATCATGTTTTCCTAGAATAATTAATGAATAAACATGTTATTTTTTAGTAGTTGGAGTTCAGCTTAGTGGTTAGGACCATGTTATCCTACAAGAAAAATGGGGGTTCTAAACCAATTGGGTGCAGGTACTACAGGAGTATTGTAGTGTAATTTAGTAGTGGCACATTGTAGAATCGAGAAGTACTGAATTGGTGGCAGGTCACAATAGCGGCGTCAGCGAACTTTAGCGGTGGAAGGTACTATGTGGTACTATCTTAGTTGGGTACTTTAGAAATACTATAAACAGAATGGGGCCTAGGAACAAAAATTGCGCCTAGGGCCATGTAATGAGTTAAATGACCACTGGGCCTTCATGTAATATAATTTCTCTCCCTCTACTGAGTAAAATATTTCATTGTTTTTCTTTATTAATAAATGATTCATTGGCCACAACCTTTAAAAAACACACATTATTATTTTCCTAGACAGGATAAAAAATCCAATGAATAATTAATCTTGAAAGCATGTGCTTCACTAAATGTAAAATATTGTAACTATAAAATTAGAAAGAAATGAAATCAAATCCATATGATGAAATATTAAATTTCCATATATATATGGGTAAGATACACCCATGAACTTGTTATAACCTATTCAAAAATAACAACTAATATATTACCTACCATGACTAAATAGGATGAAAAATGAAAATGGAAATACTAAAATATAGTGAGATCATTATATCATTTCACTGAAAAGTAACATAATGTAGGATCCACTAGATATCAGGTGGACCTTACCATTTTCTAGAGGCTGAAAACTAGATGTAGCGGTCTAATATGGTATAGTTGAGGGACTATTCTCCTATATCCTAGTAAAAAAAGTATATAATGAGAATCTGAAACATTTATATATTATTATTAACACATGTCAGATCAAGTTACCACAATTTATAAAAACTCATGTAATATAATAAAAATATATACGAAAATTTTTAAAACCAAATTTATTTTTATATATCATATCAGTAAATTCGATTACAAAATAATAAATAAATGTAATAAAATAACCAAAACTAATTCATTTTTTAATTCCAGTCTTAGTTCTTCGTCTCTATAGAACTGTTAACCAAAACCCAGAATCGTTCATCATGAACCGTCCCTTAACCAGTCTTGTCATCATAAATATATCCTAATTAGAAAATGGAATCCCACGAAATGCGTGAGTATGAATTAATAAGTCATGGCCAATGAAAAATATATGAATATCCATTGTGAAAAATATTTCCATGATAATGATTATGATAAATAATGGAAGACGAAATAAATAAATCATTTTAATTATTTTGTTCTTATATGACATCCCAAATCGACCAAAATTCCTTCAAATACATCCAAATTTCACTATTCATAATAAATAATATATGAAAATAAACCAATGAAAATATACCCATACATTCTTATCCAGTAGTCATAATGAGTTGAGTAATTTAGGATGGGGAAAATAATCTAAGGGTATTTCTCATAGGCATTCCACACAATATTTTTCTATCACAATTCACAAAAAACCCATAGGATATTTTATAATGACTGTTATATGTTGGAGAAAATGAATCCAATGGGGGTTTTCATAAGGAATCCAAAACCATGAAGAAAATCCAATGTATTTGGTAAATTTATTTAACATTAATTAGATTACAAATTCAATGGGACACAACCAGGTGTATTACATGTATTCTATTTTCTAATATAGTTATCATGGTTTATAGTATTGTTCAATTAAATGATCTAGTTCTAATTAATGAAAATTTATAGAACTATTATAAAAAGTTATAATGATGGAATTACTATACATAAAACATATTAATAAATGAAAAAGACATGGGGTAAAATTTAAATCACCAAACATAGAATTGTAGACATCTAAAAATCAAGCATCGATCATTGATTCATCATAAACTTTTATAAATTGTGAATTAGTAATGAATAAAAATAAAAAAATTATAATATTATGCAATATATAAATAGAAAAAATAAATAATGAACAAAAGGGAAAAACAAATTGATTTAACTTATTTCTGAAACATGTTATAAATGAAAGATTTAGTTTAATAAATTGGATGGAGATCATAAATGTAATAATTTTGGAAAATGTGGTCTGATAAAGAAATCTATTTTAGTAATTGGAATAAAATAATTTAGTCTTAACAAGATGAAATTTCAAGGTAAAAAACTATTATTTTCTCATTTTACGGATTCTCAATGTTTTTATACATGGTTGGCCCAACCTTTATCAATCCATATAGAAACCAATATCATATAAACCATACATTACACAGTTATTATATCCTTATTCCAATAGAGCTGATCCCACTATCTAGTACACTCTACATCACATGAAAATGTTATATAGTTTAATGAAACACACTCAAATCATATAAAATATCTCAAAAAATTTATTATACTGTGTTTTATTTTTTCACTTTGTGTTTTCATGGGTTTTAAAACTATGAAATATTACATTAGTGTTAGATCCTAATCTTTATAAAGATACTTCATATTCTTTTTGAGGTGCTATTTTACCCTTATTATTGTTATACCATGGTGGGGTTTTTTATTTGGGTTTGTTTCAAGTGAATTTGAAGAAAATTTTCCCCCATGATGCTATTAATGGATACCATAATATTAGGGAAAATAATGTAATTTAAACTAGGAAACTATGCACCACTATTACATGATAGGAGAATGTATTTTAAACCCATGCACCATAGGGGAAAAACTGGCCACCCCCTAAATTTGGGGGCATGAATATGGTTCAGGATATGAAAAAATATTCCCACCACCCATGATACCATGTGAGTGGGTTCTAAACCCCCTTGAAAATTTTATTAAATTTTTTGAACCTCCCATCTTTTATCCCCATTCTCCACTAATCAACCTAAAACATATTACATTAGTTTTTTCGGTCCTGAAAATTATTTCCATTTTTCTCAAACTCCATTCATGGATAATTTTAGATCTGATTTTAGTATCAAATCCCTTATATTATATAATATATTCGAAGAATGATTTCATATCTCTCCCTTGTTTCTTATTCTATTTGAAGGGGAATGATTTTCCACCATTAGTGATGTTTTAGATATTGTTTTTGATAGTTGTTTTTATTAGGTGTTGTTATTATGTTTAATCTGATATCTCATTTATGTTTTTGAGTTTTATTATTAAAAATAAAATTGAGGGTTGAGGTTTCGTGATTGTTCTTAAAAAACATAAAGGTATGTGGTCTAATTGGAAATTCTTACACATTTGATTATATTTCAGTGTATATAATTAATAAATTTCAATTTCCATGTTGATAAATTGCATTTTTATTTAATTTAATTAATTTCTTAATTATTCCCCAAATATTGAGAAATTTTTTCAATAATGGGATTTAGAAATATTTGTAATAATTGTTTTATAAAATAGGGTGAATACAAGGAAAATGAAATTTGTTGAATAATGTGATTATTATTTTGGTTTAATAATGGGTTATAATTCATGTCACTAAATGTGTAATGAATGATGTAACATAGTTTCTAAAAGTGTTAATAATGTTAGTAATGTATTCTTGGATGGTAACTATAGATCTAAATTCCCATGGGATTCTATATTGTTTCTATAGGAACCCATGATATAGATTTATATCCAATGAGAAATTATTTGTTGGACATGGACTACAACATCAAATTTCCTTGGGGGTTCCAGACTACTGCTCTAGGCCCCAATGATATATTTTAATTTATTCTAATCAATGATTTGTGGGATATGGACTACTGCTACAAATACCCATGGGGTGCCAGGCTTCAGCTCTATTCCCCTATAGTATAAATGTAAAATTTTAATTAAATAATTAATGAAATAATGTAAAATAATGAAATGTGAAATCACTTTGGAGGATATATTAGACAAAGACATGGGATGAAGATAGTATAATTGGTTTGTGATTCACTAAGATCCTAGAGACCAATGTGGTTAATTAAAGGGTAATTTATTTCGAAATGTTATATTCATATCACCTATATCATATTCTTTATACAACTGGATTCATTGTTATAGACTGGATTTTATTTTTGGCACTATTGGTGGCGTCCTTGTAATTTGTACTCATATTGTACATCTACTACCTGATATGTACCAGAATAGACATAACATTTGTAAGTTATAATTAGGGAAATAACCTTATGTTTGATTTATGGGTTTGGATTCAGGATGGATAATGGATTATGCAACCTAAAAATGACGTCGAGACCACCTGGTAGTATGTAGTTAGTCCTCATCTAGTCTTTACATTTGGCATATTAAACATATTTGGAAAGACATATAAACTTCTATAGTTTATGGAAAATTTTTTAATTTTGGATTATTTTTATTTACTTCTTATATTTTTCATCATTAATGGTGAGAGTAATGCATTCCCACATTACATATTATACCCTCTCTACAAGTTTATTGTTTATGGCGTATGACAAGGAATGCCCAATGAAATGTGTTGATCCATCTTAGAGAACCAACATTTGGAACCTAGGTTATGACGTTAAAAAGTGTTTTTAGATGAATCTTATTTTTTAGTTCATTTGTCTTATTGTTTTGTAATTGTAGAATGTATACAATTATTCGTTAGTATTTATTCATGAGCTTGTTCATTGGAGTATATAACAGTTGTATGAGGGAAAAATTATGTACTCGTGGTCATATTATTACTAACAATGTTTTCTATTATAGTTGGATGTTATTTTACCCTGTGAGACACACTTTTTTTTCTAATATTATGTTTTTTTGAGATTACACTCATGGCCCGGTATGGAATAGAAATCTTGTAGTAAAGAATCATTATTAGAGATTTGGATTTTAGGTCACATGCATCAATTTAGGAATGTACATGATTATTTTTTTGGGTAAGAGTTTATAATTAACATGAAAAATCTTTTTTTGGGTATATTTTTTCAAAAATAAATTTTTATTAATAATAATCTGGTTATTTTATTTGATTCAAATTATGGTAAATTTAAATGGATAAATGGGTGTCTAACGGGAAACCATAAAATATTAAACGGTTTACCCTAGTGATGAACTAAATGAGGTATGTTTGAGTGTAGTGATAGTTCTACAGTTCTCACCATGTGGTAGGGTATCGGGGATAAACTATTATAAATTAATGTGATACCACTTAGATAAATTTTATACTGATGTATAATGTGTGGTAATACATGCATTCGTCGTTATAGAAACATCCCTCTATGATGAAGATTATTAATAAGACTATAGGAGGGAATGGGTGGAAAATTGCATGTAGTAGTGGAAACATAGGCTCTTATAGTTACAGGGGGAGGGACTAGAGATAATTTATGTGATAATGTTTCTCAATTTATGAAATTAAAGGATAGAGACCCATGGTGAGTTGTGTGAAATATGTATAACTAGATATTATTGTTTAAATTGTAACACCCTACGACATTCAGTAGAGTGGGTGGACCTATGAAAGATGAGTTCTTGATTGAATCTATAAATAAAATACATGAAATTTTATTAACTCATGTGGAGATGAGAGTTAAATTATATGGTCATATGTTTCATAGATAAAAAATGGTGTTGGGCTATTTAGGCCTCAAATGAACAGATGGAAAACATGGTATGAAAATAATTTTAGGAAATTTTTTTGGAAAAAACATTCCTAGAGATGACCATGATGGAGAAAAATATAATGTTTATGTGGTAGATACATGGGAGTATGTCTAATATAGACTAGTCTATTGATTAAAATGGTTTTTAGTTAATTTTAATAGCGTTGGAAGGAGATGCGGCTACTATTGTGAAGCATTTCAAAGATGGACTAAAATGTGATATTAATTATAATAATAACAACATTTGGTTTAATAATTTTTCTATGGTGATTAATATAGGTCTCATTTGTGAGGGTAATAAAAAGGGGGAGTTTACTAAAATAGTGGTGGTTTATATTAGATGACCAAGATGTACATCTTCCAAGAGTAAATATAATTTGTATGATTGTTTAAACAAGGGAAATGTCAAATAGACTATATAGGGAGAACTATCAGTTACATAGCAAAGCAACTAAATATCGTTCCTCTAGTGTGGTAGGACAGGTTGAATTCGTATCTTATGTCCCTGTCCACCAGTTGTGTACTACACCTACAATAGCATGTCCAAATATAATGGTATTGCAGAAAACCATGGCCAATGGGTAATGAAAGAGGATGTAGATATATTCCTAACACTATAAGGGGTATTATACCCCAAATTAGATGGGATGTTTTAGTTATACATTCTATAGTGGTTAAGGGAGTGGATATGGTACTTCATTGCAATAACACCAATATCAACAGAGTGGTGGAGCTTAGTGGACATAGATTATATCACAAGATAAATGGAGAATATAGTTGTTTTTTATTCATCATTTACAAGTAGATAATGAGTCTAGACCATCAATAGATAGAATAATTATTCATATATATTATATATTTCTAGTTCCTTTTGGATTCAAGTGCCTCTAATTATATTATATATTATCAATTTGTGATCGGTTTTTAGTTTTTTTAGTTTTTTATTAGGTTTTCGAAAATTGAAACACTATTGAGTGTATTATTTAGGGAGATATATATATTTATGCCACATTCTATTGATGTGTGGGATTATTGTTTTTGATTGGATCTTTTATTATATTAGATGTTAGGATTTGAGTTATCTTATATAATGGACTAAATGGTATTATGTCAATACCCTATGGAGTTTTTCCATTGGCGAGTGATGTTTATGTTGTTGGAGGGAAATATTTATGTTCATTATGGAGATATGGATTTCTAAGAAGGAAATGTAGGGAATGTATGTCACCAACAAGGGTAGCACACCATCCGAGCTAAAATTCATTTTTTGGATTTCAGGGATGTGAAGCATGATTTATTTTCTCCAAGAGTTGATTAGTAATAATATTTTATTCATGAAGACATCCCAGGGATTCTACTAATGAGTAATGTATATTTTACAGTTTATCTCATTCCTGGAGCTGAACTATTTTTCATTATACCTAAAAAAATATAAACAACATTTCTATAGGAAAACAATACTATATTGTAAGATTTTATAGATAAGGGATTAATCCATCTGTGTATGTATCACTGAGGTTGTTAGGTATTGTTTATTAAAAATGACTATAGAATTTTGCATTATTGTATTGATTATGAAAAGGTGAACTTGCTGAAAATAATTAACTAAATCATATTCCATGTATCAAATATCTATTCTAGTAGCTAAGAGTTTATTTTGTTTTATCCATGATGAACATTTTTTAATGGTATCATGATCCTACAGTTAGTACTTATTATATACCATACTGAACTTTTAGAAGAAGATATGGACATTATGAGTTTGTCATCATGATGTTTGGGCCAATGAATTCTTTCACTGTTGTTATTTCCTTGATGAACCATATCATCCCCTCATACCTAGATAATGTTTTGGTTTTTTTGGAATCATGGTGTACATCATGACTGATGAGGATGATTCCCAACAGTTGGACAGCATCTTGTGTAACCTACGAGGGACTAAAATATATATTCAGATTTCAATGATTAAATTCAGGATTGTTGAGGTACATTTTTGGGTAACATCATATCAGAGAAGGTATGACATTGGATCCACATAATTTCATTGATAACGTTCCTTTGGAGAAACCCAAAAATGCTTATTATCTAATGATATATTTAGTTAGATGTTTTTTATCAAAGTATTATCCTAGATATTTCCCATCTAGTATAATATATTTTAAGATTGTCTAATTGTAGATCAGGTTAAAATGGTATGATTATTTTTAGAATTCATTCTAGTAATTCAATATGTGTTTGACTACCACACCAATATTAATCGTAACTGAATTTTGTGAGGTGTATTTCATGTTTTGTGAAATATATGTAATTGGACAGTTACTAGTGTTGGTGTAGGGATATTGAGATGTGGAATATGGTTTATAGTAGTTGATGGCATATGATATCAAGAATGATGTGGAAATATATGTGCTTATGTGTCTGCAGTATTAAATTTTAGGTGAAATATCTATTATATATTACAATTAGAAGTGTTTAAAGAAAGTATTATTATAGTGATATTTGATCCTATGACTATAGATATGGGATGATTATATATAGTAATTTTATTTTTAGGCATCATATATTCCCAGGATGTTAAACATATTTGATGATAATTTGAGAAGGAATGTACAGAATTGAGTAGTTCATGAGTCTAGTTCTATATGAAGAATGATGACCATGCAGATTGAAATAAATATTGTGGTTTAGGAGGAAAATGTTTTGATAATCCTTATATCATCATCCAGACATCTATGCCAGATCATTGAGAGATAAAATCGTGGTCTAGAGTGTTCGAACATGAGGGAATTCCTTGATTGTGGTTAGTAAAATTATTATTGGAAAATATATATGGATTAGATAAACATCAACTAAAACTATTTTGTTGTGATTATATATATGCGTGAAGATGTGATGAGAAATATTCATTCCTCAAAGATAGTGGTGCATCCTATTTTGATGAAAATGTACCATGTACTTTGTTGATAGAACAACTATTTCGGTATGATAAATGAGATTGTAAGGTTTCTATCACATTGTTACACCTACTAAAAAATGAATGATGACCATCAATGACCTGGTTGTTTAGAACAACTTGTTCCCTTTCTATAATTAATATGGGATTAGTTTATCATGTAATTGGCGGTGGTCCACAAAATAATGCCTAAGATGAATGGAAATATATGGTTTATTCTGGCCTAATTAATGAAATTATCCATGTGTTTTCATATCCAGGAGATTTTTACCGCAGATCAGTGGAAGGACATGTATGTTTGATAGATCATATATTTTATTGGGACACAATAGTGCATTCAAATATATTATGATTCAAAATTTACTTCACTATTTTGTTAGATATTAAATAGGTTATTGTGTAACTAGGGGTTCCTGATAATGGATTTTCATATGTAGACATTCGGGATGTTAGAATTCATTATCAATGTGTTTCAGGACATGTATATAGTATGCATACATGGTTTTAGTGTTTATTCGGAGAATAAATTATCCCTAATTGATTTTACATTTAACAAAAGTTATCTATTGACAATTTATATAGCACCATATGAGGTAATTTATGGCAGGACATACATATCTTCTTCTTATTGGATTGAGGAAAGGGAGTTAGAGTCTTTGGGATTGAGTCTCATGCATGAAATATTGATGTAGGTTCAATTTAATAAAAATTATATGGCTATGGATCAGATTAGGATGTTACTGAATGTAGATATATTTCATCTACTACATGAGTTTATAGTGGGTGAACAAGTTTTCCTTTAGGTGTTTATATGATTGGGACACTATTAGATTCAGATATAGGAAAATATGATACCTAGTATTTTTTAGCATTTGAGAGTGTGGTGATAATAGGGCTTTGGGAGAACCAATTGTCTCTTCTATAGAGGTATAATGTTATAAATGACTTATTTCATATGTCACAAATTTCAAAATATCACCCCACAACTTCTTGTATGATCTATGTTAACAATTATGAGCTTGATGGTATTTCTTCCTTTTAGAAGAATGTGATTTATGTTTTGTTTCATAGTTAGAACGTTCTGCAGGGAAATTACATGACGATTGTTCTATTGCAATGGAATCATTAGAATGATTAAGATGAAACATGTGAGGGAGGAAATGGTTTGTTGGATCAATGGTTTGAATTTATTTTCTGAATTTTATTCAAGATTGATAGTACATCTCATGGATGGGATTTTAAAAGGTGGTTAGATCCTAAGATCCTAGATTTTTTGAATATTTATTATGAACTTATTAGGTAATATATTAAACTTTTTGATCATAACTTTTTTGGGATTTCATATGGGGCTATTTCAGGTTAATTTAATGAAATTTGGATGCCCATGGGGTTGTAGAAGTATACATGTGGTTAGAGAAAACCATGTGGTTTTCACTAGGATGATGTGTTTCTCTTTTACGATGAACATGTGGTGGGACATAGTTTAGCCAAGATGTGCAGAATCACTCCCCAAATGATGTACCCTCAAATAGAGGGGATTTGAATGGTGGGAAACGATTTGTCAAATTCATTTTCACTTAAGATAATACCTATACCCCATAGATAAGGGATCATAGTTATAGATCGTGGTTTGGAAAACCATGTTCCTCTACCTAGAATACTATTGAAATTGATTTTTTATGACTCAATTTTTTAATTAAAATTCCAAATCTCCTAATAGTTTAACCCCATTAACCCACCATTGACCTAAAACGTATTCATCAAATTTTTGGGTCATTTTGTGGATTCCAGATCACCTTAAACCCTTTTTTTAAAAAATAAAAGACCTGGTTGAAGGATTTAATCCTTTATGTCATTTAAACTCATCCCCATTTGAATTTTTCTCTCTCTCCCACTTCAAATTAGAAATTAAGATTGTTGAATTTTTCCTCGATTAGAGATGGTTTAAATAATGGTTTTTATTGTTTTGTTTTCGTGGATCATGGTCCTCGGACTTGGTATGATATCTCTTCCATTTTTCTAAATTTGATCATTCAGCAACAAAATAATGTTATTGGATTTGGGAAAGATCATCAACAATCTTGGGGTATGTTGCCTAATTTCCAATTCTCATACTCATTATTATAATTTGGTTTATGTAATTGATCAATTTAAAATACCACTTAAGAGAATTTGATTTATGTTAATTTGAATTAATTAACTAATTATTCCCATGTGATAAAAAACATTGGTTGAATAATGAGATTAGGAAATTGATAGAAAATTGGTTTTATGAAATTTTTCCTATAATTTGATAAATAAATTGTTTTAATTATGAGATTATTATTTTGGTTGAATAATGGTTTCTAAACATGTTTGATAAATGTGTTATGGCTGTGGAAACATGGAATGTGGAAATGTGTATGACATGAACAATGACTTATGGGAATTGGAATTCTTCTCTAAATACTGATAGGGTTCCAAACTACCACATTAGGCCCACATGATATATTTTTATTTACTGGAAGAATAATGTGTTTTGGGACTGGGATTGTAGTGCCAAATACCCATGGGGTTTTATAATACCACAATAGTCTCTATGATATATATTGATTGAATGTGATCAGTGAATTATGGGGCATGGAAAACATCTCTATAATCCAATAGTGTGAAAAATTCCCCAGTTCCCCACTATATAAAGGTGAAATTGAAATTAAATGATTAATGGAATCCATTTATAGAGAATAATCATCTCTCATTGATTGAAGATTACAAATATTGAAGGTTCTGATATATGTATTATACGATCATATGTAATTGGGAATAAGGGGCACTACATGGTTAATTAATAAATGAATTTATAGTAAAACTATTAACCACAACATTATTATAAAAATTATTATATATCTATTTAGACATGTATGGACTAGATATAAATTTAGATAGTAATGGTTGTGGCCTATGAAGATGTAATAAAATAATACTAGGGTTTCTCGATATTTACCCAAATACGGTTCATGTTTATAGGATCAGAATTGGGAAAAACCCTTTGATCGATGGATAAGTTGGTATTAGGTATGGAATGTGGATTAGGGAATCGAACATGATATTTCCTCCCACATGGGAGTTATCAGGGTTCTTTTCTTGGGTTTTTCAATTAATTGATGACATTTTTTTCATGAGATATCTACTACTTCAGTTTATCATTATGTTTTCTTATTTTGGAATCATCTTGTGATGTTCATTATTGGTGGATTAAGGTATTGTAATGTCTAAAAATTATTGTTGTTTTTATATTATTTATTTATTTATTTATGATACTTTGTTTCTACAATAGAAAGGATATTGCTTCCCCTTGTTAAAAACATGTCTCTCACTGCTAATTGATAGCCAATGGTGTATTTCTATGTGAACCTGAGGTCATGTGATTATTCATATTGGGACGCCAATATGTAAAAACTATGTCTGGATGTTATAATATTCCCCACATGAATGGGTTGTTGGGTTAGCACGAACCATTCCCCTAAAATTAACAATTGGTTGAATCTCTAAAAATTCATATTTATAGATCTATTACCACCTAAATGATTTAATATCAACCTTAACTCTAAACTGTATTTCTAAAGTCAAATTAAAAAAATGAACCTGTTTGTGCAATAATTTTAATAAAAACGAAATCATAGATGGTCAGGGATTCCAATTGATAATATTGATGATTTGAAAATTTGATCTAATGTAATGGGAGTGGTGAGACCACTATAAACTAATAGGTGCATGGAAACAACACTCTAATATATCACATAAAACATGAATATATTATAATCTACTCAAATAAATGCAACTAAAAAATGTGGTTCAAGGATAGTATTCACCAATCAAATATATAATATGATAGAATATAATAAACATGACTCACCAAAATTTGAAAATACATAAAAATGGTTAATACTACCATAAACCAGGGATCCTTCCCTCCAAGTTGGTCCAGTATTCATGATATTTTCATTAAATGTGACATGTGGTTCCCTATATTCATACAACATATTATTAAGACTAGTCCATATAAATATATTATCTGTATAATTCAGCATTCACATAGGTCACAACTGGTTATGTTTCGAGACAATAATTAGTTATTCATAAATAAATGTATTGTTCTAACATTCTCCAACAAGAATCCAAGCTGACCTATAGTGGTCAAAGAGAGTGTTTACGTGATATAATGATTTAATATTGGGTTTTCATGATATTTTAATCAATGTAAACGAAAATATGACATGTTTATTGGGTAATAAAAATTCCTAGAAAAATAATGCATATTACCTATTTTTTATTAAGAACACTAGAACTCAATTACTATTTCCTATTAGCAGGATATGGATCTCTTTTAACTTAATGTTGCTCCATTAAAAATAAAAGGATTGAAAAAAAATTATGGCATGTACTGTAATATATTTTAAATGTCTCTCTATTTTTTTGACTAAAGGGATCCCACATTTACATCTATTGAAATGATTACTATAGACATTCAGAAAAAAATCCCATATCGATAAAATGTCTCATATACTATGATTATGATCAAAAGTTTAATGATATAATTGAATTAACTATTTTTGTACTCAATAATATTTGTGATCATATGAAAACACCTATTTGAAAAAAACATATTCTTATAGCCATTTCTACTTCAAAATATGTATCATGTAATCACAAATAGCCTTGATTAAAATAAAAATTCCTTCCATATTCTAATTAAGAAGTTTCTTTTATAGATCATACATTCATAGAAGTTATGATAAATATATTTAAAAGGATAGTATATATTATTCAAAATATATTTGGTTCACTTAAATAACATAACATCTGGATCGCCTACATTGTTGATTCATCGTTAATATTATTTTTTTATTATAAACATGTAAAATACAATGTTGATGAAAATATATAGGTTCTAACCATGTAATTTGATCATAGATAACAACCAATATAAAATCTTGATGATTATCATATATCAGACACATTATTTGGATTTTCATAACTTGGGTTCATGTAATGGATAAGTTCTAAATCCATGACTCTTTTTTGTTCTTTATATGAAATTGTAAATGCATGAATGTAATGAGCTTGGTTACTATTGTTAGATTTTGAAATGAGTAGTACACATGTACACAACCCATAAGTAATACATCAATCCAACTAAATAGAACTATATATAAAAATGAAAAATTAAAATACATGTCCTGAATACCATGAATATCATGTGGAATACAACATTATTTTGATAAAAATAGTTCATTTGGGGAAAATACTCAATGATTCAAATATGATAAAATACCTTATTACTTATAGATACCAATAAAATTTGTTTTTTAAAAAAATTACATCATTCATCCTCAAAAAAATAAGCATCTATAATTTTATTCACATTCCATCCATTTCTTTCTATATAATAAACAATAAATGAAAACAAATTAATTGCTCCTAGGTGAGAAAATTATGAATATGCTAAAAGATTCCACTACTCACAAAAATAAAACTAGATATAAATTTTGTTCCTAAATAAGAATGATCGTAAAACAGTCCTGGGAACATAAATGATTGTTTTAATTCAAACTTATATATCTTCTAAATTTAAAATGTTATGTCATATGTTATCCACATGTAAAATTTACATTCTATCCCATGTTTTCTACACATAATGTTTTATTTACTCTTTTTTGACTCATATAAAAGCAATAAACCATTTATCTTAATAGTTTATATGTTAGAAAATTTCCAATTACTTCTTACCTTAAATCTCTATAACAACATGTAATGTGTTATAGTTTAAGGATTAAATAATATCTAAATATCTTTGGAATTTTCTTTTTGAAGTAGTGTAATACAAACCAAATTATTATGGATGTGAAATTCCCTCTACTAATTAATCATTAAAAATATGATGGTTAACAATTACAAGATATTGGATACCCAATAAGGTAATAAATTGTTTTGTATATTTTTATGTTAGTTTAACTTGTTATCAATTATTTTCAAATAAGAAGACATGGTTGTTTCAATATTATTGGAAACTAATTATTTATATATTTTTCCTTGTATTTCTTATTTTCTAATGATCGAATGATTAATATATTAAAATTTGGAGAACATAATGAGTACATATGTTTTAGTACACTGGGAAACTACACTAATATTCATAACTAAAACATTATTGAGATTTTTTTGAATGATTGTTAGTTGATATAATTAAATCATAAATCATGATAATATTGTTTTTTATTCCTCATGTAATTCAAATGATACAAAATAAAAAAAAATTAGACCATTATTGTTTTGATATAAAATTACCTAAATGTAACTGTAGGACTCATGCGGTCAAATATAATTGATTTTAATATATGATTTAAATAATTATAGTTATTATTAGATTTTTATAATCTCTATACATTGATTTCTTAGAAATTTTAATTTTATTTAATGTGTTTTCTCTAAATGATAATATTTTTTATGGTAATATTGTAATTCACATAGATTTCCTTGTGACTATTAATTTTATAATCATTTGTGATATTATAGGTTCCGATATTTGAACCTATGTTAATTTAGTTACATATATATTTTTGAGGTTCCAAAATATAAATTATATTTCTGAAACCCTCATGTTTAATGATGTAACCATGTAGATTTTATCATGTTTATTAGATTAAGGGGGTTCTCTATGTTAAATAAACGTTTGTTTGGGGTTTTTTTCAATGATATTCTGAGATTTGAATCAGTTCTTCCCAAATTTCTATTAATTAATATTATTATGATTTTAAATTTCACTAATTTGAAATCATTTTATGTATTAAACTAACTAAAATATGTAGTGGGATATTTAGGTCATATTTTGACTATAATTCCAAAATAGGAGTTCTATAACAACCAATATAAAAACACCTCTATTGTTCGATTGAAAGCAACTACTTCACTTCCCTAAAATCCTATCACACCGTTATTATTATAAAACATATATATTAGTATATAAAGATAATGGATATAAAATAATTTTAAATTTCCAATGACATTCTATTGTCCATGTTATGAAATAACATCTTTATATTCTTTAAACCATGAAGTATTTAGTTTAGTAGTCTATGTTATGGAGTGATACGATAATTCATTGAATCATATTATTTCAACAGAAAAATATCATTATATATCCTATAAATGGATCATATATGAACAATTGTGAAAACACCAGTAATAAAAATCAATGTATTCAAATCAATTAAAGAATGAGAACACTATTTCAATAAAAATAAAAAGTTCGAATCTAATTTTTTCTAGTATTTAATCATATATAATATAAAATAGGTAATAATAATATTTATAATTCCAATATGTTATATATTATATTACTTTATTTCACCTTATATTTAGGAATCATTTCATCATTATATGGACATAATATAATTCTATACAATCAGGATGATTAGAAACTGTCCTTGGTGATAAATTATATAAATAGTCCCTTAGTTTTCAACCACTAACATTTCATAACTATTTCAAAATAATTAAAACATTATAAAAATAGACAAGAAATTAACATATTAGTTGAGTTTCATTGGACAAATGGAATCATATACAATGATACCTAAGTGAGATACATTATCTCATTCTAGGTCTTTCATGACTACCACCCTTCTCATGCACATAAATAATAACACATCCCTTTAAAAACTATGGATGAAAATATTAAAATGGATGATATCATATGATTATTAAGGTGAAATAAGGTATATATGTAAGAATATAAATTTGTATAAGGGTATGGTAACGTGATCATAACACTAAAGGTTATTACCCTACATATTAATGATCGTAAACATGAATCATGGCATAATGATTTCATGTTCATAAGAAATGAACCATAAGGAAATAAAGAACATAATAAATTAAAGAATAAAATAGGTATAATATATTGAATTTTGGAAGACACATAAGAATATATAAATTATTTACATAAAAGTAAAGGCATGTATTCCAAGGATAACTTAGTAGTATGGGTTCAATCCCCAAACAATCATTTTAGTCATGGTTCACTCACATGAACATAATAATTGTATGAGTTCACTCCTCATTCAATCATATTATTCTTGGTTCACACCCACAACTATATTAGGACATAAGGTTCACTCTCTATTTCATCTTAAAATATCTCATGGGAAACAATTCTTTACCCCATTCATTAGAGGGATATATAGGTCCCAATATTCTGATAACGAAATAATATATGCATGTATCAGAAAATCAAAAATAGTCAAATCATAACCCATGAAATTAAATGGGTATCAAATGAATGAAATAACATCATAACATATGAATAAGGATATAGTTTTTATATCTATTGATAAATATCATACCCCATGAAAATGATTTCTTATCAAACACATATATCCCATGAAATATGAAATGGCTTCATAAACATTATGTTATCCAAGAATAAATGATTTTGACAAATCACATGAAGGAAAACATTGAATGAATATTATATAAAGTTATTATTAACACAATAAATGTCATCTTAGATAGGGATAAATATTAAAATAAATATGAAAATAAATTTTTTATGAAATAATCATTTCTTCTATTATTTTTTAAAAACAACATCTTTCAAGAATCACTATGAAAACATATGAACCCAGCTTAATATTGTTCTTAAAACCATTTCGATTGAAATCATATAAATGAAGCATGAAATTTTTTTCAAAACATTTTCATTATGAATTATTTGGTATATTATACATAAATCCAAAGAAATCATGAATTCCAATTTCCTTTAAAACATATAAATTATATTGAAATAATTTTAAAAACCATTTTTCTTTTATAATTTATAAAGTAAGAATATTTATTTTTTGAAAACCATTATCATTGAAGACTATTTTAAATCATATAATGAATATTTTAAATCATTAAATTATTATTCATTAATGAAAAATATTATAAAAAATATAAAAAATCAATGAAAATCATTTGGAGAACATTTTCAACATAAATTTTTTTATACATTCTTAGAAAATAAATTTTTTAATGAGCACAAATTTTCAAACAAAGAGAGATGTAAGGATAGTATTTCATAAAAACACATTATTAACTGTTATATGTAATATATAGTAAATAATGTTATCAATACATTAATATATAATTAATAATAATATCATAAGAAAAATCATGAGTATCCATGGGTGATGGATCACAATATTTAATCAATGGGAGTGTAACAATACACAATCTTAAAAAACTGTGATATTATATCCATAAATCATTCACAATTTAAAAACTCTGAATCATAAAAAATTGAAATAATAACATAAAATGAAGAATAATATATATTTCAAATTAATAGATTCATTATAAAAAATTTCAAAGGAATTATATAAATGTGATTGAAAATTATAGGTGTATAACATGACATGTGTCTCAATGAAAACTAATTGTGACAAAATTACATTACAGATTTGGTAACTTTTAAATAATAAACCCCATACAATGAAGATCATAAAATTGATATGGAAATACCCATATATTAATATATAATATTTATATATTAAATTTATTGGATGTATACACACCAAAAAAATAAATTTGTGGTCAATAAGGAATGATTCTCATGAAAATAAATAAATTTAGATGAAATTCTATTACCTTGTGTCTTGAATCACTTATAACCCACAAAAAATTATTATATAATAATTATAAGATTAATATATATCTATAAAATGACTATATTATTAAATGTAATAAAAAATATGTGTTTTTATGGCATTATATTACCCTCTTGTTAACAATTATATGTTAAGTTTTATCTTTTTGAAATATCTGATTTGTTCTTCACATGCATATTAAATTGTTATATATTTCGTCCTTATAAGTGTAAAATTAATTAACAAATTAAAAAAAGGATAAAAATATCATTTATATTCAGTGTATTTGTATTATAATAATCTATTGAGTATTGATGTGTGGAAATAATACACACTGTTCATGGAGATGGTAGTTATACATGCTCATGAATGTAATTTTATTTTTATTAGCATATTGAAAGAAATAATCATATTAAAAAAATGTATATATTTATATAATATTATAAAATTTAATTTATTATGTCATATATATCACATAATTTAATTAAACACATTCTTGACAATATGCATGTAGTGTATGAATGAATCACATTGTTTTGGGTTGGTAGTCCACAATTCATCAAATGAAATTATCATATTTTAACCAAATGGAACGCATAAATATGTTTGTTTTAAAAGGAATAAATAATAATAAATATATAATAAATACAATATATAACACATGTAAATGTATTTTGCAACATAATTTGAAGCATAAGATAATATAATAGAAAAATGGATAATCCTCGTTTTCTAAGGTGGTAGTTCATCCTATAGGAAAACAATATATTTGTTAACCATCAGATGAATGTGTGTGAATTTTTAGGTGAAACCATTAGTAAAAAAATTATAGAATATTTCTTATTCTTTTTTATAATATCATTTAATTCTAATTTTTAGGGGGTAAATAATTGAAATTAAATAAATGAACATGAGGAAGATGGTTATCGCTTATTCAGTTAACTATTTTCGGTTTTCAGAAAAAGACATATTTGTATTGATTTATGAGAAAGGTGAGTCTTATATGATGAGTTAATGTATGTTGAAGATCAATTTTGGAGATCATTTTTTAACCAGGGTTGCTTTTGATGTGTGAGGAATTAGAATGAGTGGAGGCCTTTATAGTGTAACATGATTGCCACTCTTGTAAATTTTTTGGAAGGGGAATTCAACCCACATTTTTCAAATGTAAATTGATCCTAATACAAATTATGTCCATAAAATTTATTTCAAAGAAATATAATTTTCATTTATGCCCCTAAGTTTACATTTAATTCTGTGGTAAAGCCTAATTTTACCTTAATTGATGTAATTAATTGTAATTTTTGTCAAAAATAATCTTAGAATTATTAGACATTAAAATTTAATTTGATTCAAAATAATTATTCCATTGTTTTAAATTAAACTAACAAAATTTAGAAAACTTAATTTAAATTTAATCCCTTAGCCGAGTCAATTATATGGGGTATTAAATTAAAAAAAATTAAAATGTTTGATTTGTTCTTATAATAAAATTCGAATTGAAATTGGTTACAATGACCAAAATTGTATTTATTTATAAATATATGATATATTTAAAGTTTAAAAAAATATTAAATATAACTTTCCATAAAAATAAATTAGATGAAAAGGCAGTTTTGTAGTAAAATTTAGTATTTTGTAATATTCATTAAAAAATTAAACATTAGAAAAAAATAAAAAAAATCAACCTAGGATAATTTTAATTTTTCACTTCCAATGAGGATTTAATTTTTACATATTATATATAAATATATATATTGTGAAATTTATATTTAAAATATGTTCGACAATAAAATGCGGTAAAAATGGTTTTATAAAAATATAGTTTTTTATGTGTAATATACGGTATGTTGTCATATTATGCATATACAATCAAATTTATGAATATAAAATATATATTTTTTAATATATAAAATATAATTTTAATTAAAATGAATAACTATTATTAATTAATTTAACTTATTAAGATAAATCATATTTTTTGTCATGAAAAATGCCTTCTGTAAAATAATTCCATTTATATTCACAGGGCTTCTTTATTATTTTATAAATAATAGTGAATAAATGAATTCAACTGTAAGTTATTTAATAAAATATTAATAAATTTAATATATATGATATATATTATAAAATAGTAATATTTTAATCCTGAATTTTTATTTGTAAATAGTTGATCTTGCGTGTTGTACAAGACTTTGAAGAAATTATGTCTTCTATTTAATGTAAGCTACCCCCGATGTTCCATATAGAAAAATATAAAATAATTGTTTTTTTGTGAAAAATAAGAATTGTGTTGTATATAATTCACGAAAAATATAGTTCTATAATATAAAATAATTTATTTTCATATTGGTGTGGAATGAATAATTCAAAACAGTACAAATTAACTCAAAAAATATAATTTACAAAATGACGAGGTGTTACGTTCTACCTCTTTAAAATTATATTTTCCCTAAAAAGTCACTAGTTTTTAAAAGTTTTTATACATTATAGCCCCTTTCATATACACCCACACCATAAATATGAAAACTAATGTTACTTTAAAAAATTATAGATAGAAGAATACTGGTTACCCAAAGAATCATATAACATGTTTTCCAAATAAGATAACACAAGAGGGAAGTTAAAGAATGTAAACGGAGGACACAAATAAATAATCACTGAGATTTACTTATGTCACCATTCACAAATAGGTGAATGATTAATGAAAATTTATGTGCCTCAATTTCCTAAATATATGATGAATTAAAAGGCAATTTTTTCAATAGAATAAAGGTTTCTTGAAATAATTTTATTTCAATATTATATTCTACAAGATTATGAATTTTCATGAAAATATATAGTTTCATGATATCAGGGCAACCTCACCCTTTTTTTCTTTGACCCACTTCACCTTTTCCTAAAAAAGTGAAGACTAATTTTATAACCTTGAATTACAAACAGATGGTGATATCCATAATATTCCATCACATTGTTTAAAAATAAACAAGAACAATATTGTTTCATAACGTTATCTAATATTAATATGTCTTAATATGGGGATGTAAAACATTCATATAACCTAAATCATTTTATGTTTATCATAAACATTCCATAAGAAGTTAAAAATATAACCCATAAGATAGATGAAAATTAAAAAAATTAAAAATGATGAAACATAGTCATATTTACCTTGATCCTCAATATATCAAAATGATTCTATTGGTTGTAACTTTCCAATCATGTTAATATACTCCATGTATATTCCCTTGATACATAGTAATAACATTAATGTCCATAAATTCTATGGGAAATCATGAATGATTCCTTGGTTCATTTATTATTGGATGCATTATTTAAATAATATATGTTATCAAATTCATCATCGATGACATATAACAATTTTTCAGTAATATTTTCTTAGGTAAAACATACCTACCAATTTAAATACTCATATCTAATACATCATTATCAACATATCATTATCTCATGATAGTGATTAATTAATGGTAACATCCCTTAAAAAAGTATCACCATTCCTAGAAATCACCCTTAAAAGATATCATTTTCATTAATTAATAAAAACATAAATTGAAAATAAATATATATTTTATTAATAATGTAACATAATATGTTAATTTTTAAACATAAATAGTTCATTCATGCAACATTATTCTTAAAACAATAAATTTGATTCATCAACATATTACAGAATTCCTATTTTTTAAATTATGATATATGAATCATATCTTATGGTTACATAATGTCAATATATTTATGAATCTTCTGTTAAATGTATGCTCTACAAGAAGAACATTACATACATTTCATATGTCCTTTTTTGTTTCTTATCTTTTGTAGTATAACAAATACTCATACCAACTTCATGACTCAATTAATGAGATTCACCACGTGGGAAATAAATTTTCATAATGTAAATATTTTCTAATCTAATACATTCAATTTTAAATATATTCCATCTAATTCCCTCTACTAAATAAAACCCCAAAAATAATTTTAAAATAAACATATCATATAAGAAAACACCATAATCAAGAAAAATTATATATATTATGTCTAAATCATGTCACATTCAATTTACATGATGACACCATAAGTATATCCTAGTTTATTCATAGACACAACCTACTTAAATCATTCAACATGATTTATGAAGAGATAGTGAAGTCCTAAAGTACACCTCGCATATGCATTAAAATAGATGTCTTGCAATGCTCATTGTCATGTATCATATTACCCTGAGTTTTTCCTGGGACTTCAGGTATTATTTTTTATCACTATGTAATTTTTTTCTAAAGATACACCCACTTGTAGTATATAAAGATAGATTAATATTTAGGAAACCAATCACTCAATATTCTATTAATATTCAATTCAATTTACCTATAATTTTAATTACCCATAGATATATCCTTGTACATATATTTAGGGTTCTCACTTTGGGTTTCTAATTCTAAATTTAAAAGTTTAACTAATCCTTGGCTCTGATACCAACTATAATAACTCAGTATTTACATACATTAACATTACATAACATTTTTTATAATACTAAAAAAATTATTCAAATGGAATCCAAACGTATGGGTTAGTCTAGTGCCTCTGGAAAAGTGGAAAAATAAATTTTGATACATAAGCGAGGAACATTATCTCCTACTAGTACATTCATTACAACCACTATTCTTAGACAAATCAAAGAGTATACATATCTATATAACATGAGGAAGAAAAAATTAAAAGGGGTGATCTCATATACTCAGTAATAGTCAAAAAGGAAATCATATAAGAATATACCTAATTATAGGGGTATAGGAACATAATAACAACATTAGAAGATCATACCCTACATGTCAAAGTTCATAAAATGAGTCATTGAATAAAATATGATACATAACTATACATGAATTATATGGAAATAAATAAAATATTGCATGAAATATTAAAATTTGAATAGGAAAATTTATTTTGGAAGACACATAATCATATAATAATGATATCTATTGTAGTTAAAGAATTTCTTCTCAGGAAGTCCTAGTAGTATAGATTTACTCCCTATACCATCTTGGTATCCATGGTTCACACCCATAGACATCATAATAGCATGATTTCACTAATCACTCCATCATAGTTGTCATGGTTCACTCCCATGACCATTTTAGTAGTCTATGTTCACTTCTGAATACTATATAAGTTTATCTAATGATATATAAATCATTTAACCTAAAAAATTATAGAGTTATATAGGTCCCAATATTCTCATAATATAATAAAACATATATGTGCTACAAAATCATGAGTAATCACATGATAATCCATTATATTAAATGAATATCACAACCTTGTGATCATATCATAACCGGTGAAATAATATACATGTTGTGTAATCATTTCATTAAAATTATATTCTTTGGAAAGAAGCATGTTTCCATAACATATAACCCATAAAAGAGAAATGGGATTTATAAACATAATTACATATATTCACAAAATATTCATAAAAATAATATAAATGGAATAATTGAATTATTTTCCTAGAATCAAATGAGTAATACCAAAAGTTGTCATCTTAGATGTTAAATAATTTTGAAACTCCATTTATAAAAAATTCTTGAGGAAATTGTTCTTATTTAATTGAAAATGGATTTTTATAACATAGAACAATTTGAAATTAATTTGCATTGATTATTTTAAAAAAAAATTGATAGTGGGATTTATTTTTTCAAATTCTATATCAATTCAAAACATATAATATATGATCAATTTTTTTTAAAACCATCCATTGAGAATGATTTGAAAAATTATATATATAAAAAGATAATGTTTTAAAATTAATTTATTTTAAAATAATTCAAAAAATTATAAATAATTATTGAAATATTTTTGGGGAGCATATTCATTTAAAACATACAAAATAATCATGAACATTTTTTGAAACCTTTTTTCATAAAACATAAAAAATAATCTTAAAAAGTAATTGAAATTCATTTTCATTGAAAACACTAAAACAATATATAAGTAATCTTTTAAATCAATGAAATTATTATATATGGTAATAAAAATGGAAATACTATAAAATAATCTAAAATACTTTTAAAAATTCCATTTTCAGAACTTCATAAGAAAATATTGTTTTGATGTAACATGGGTTTTCATCCAATGAGAGAGTTAAATTTGAGATTTCATAAAAAAATATTGTTAACTATATTAGTACCAAAAACATGAAAAATGGTATCAATTAAATAAAGGTATCATGATTAATTGTAGGAGAATAAAACTCATGGTCAATCTTGACTTGTGGATCATAATACTTATTTAATGGGAGTATAATAAACAAAAAAAAAATAAAAACAATGACATTATAGATATAAACGCTACAAATTTGGTAACATTAAATCACAACCCAATGTAGAGAATAAAATTTAATGAAGATTTAAAAATCATTAAATTTATTTGATTCATTATATATCATGTCGAGGGTCTTATATACACTTCATGGATAAGTATAGCTTTATAACATAACATGTGTCTTAACGAAGGAAAATTGGGACAAAATCAGTTTTGTTATATAACCCATAGGAAATAAATTTAATTAAACATATATGTATGTATCCATTAATTTTTTATAATAATCATATAATACATGAATTGGTAGTATATAGACCATAAAAACTAAATGACTGGTTAAAAAGGCATGAATATCATTGAAAATGTAAATGGTGAGTTGAAATTCCATATCGTTCTATCTTGGATCTTATAGTACACGTTCAAACATCTTATATAATAAATATGTGTCTATTATAAATATATCACTTAACCATATTATTGTTTCTTATACCATATGTGGATTGATTATGTCATTATGTTACCCGCTTATTACAAATTATATATTAAGGATTATCTGATTTGTTCTTTACTTGTGTCCCAGATTTTTATATTATTGGACCTTATATTTATAACATCATTTCAAGAATTATAATCATTATTTAAATATCATATATATTACTTATTTTTTTTATAATAATCTATAACATATAAATTATGGGATAAAATACACCATTCATGGAGACATCAGGTTGTACATTTATATGAATATTATTTCTTTTTTATATACATATTAATAGTTAAAAAGAAAAGAAAATATTTGAATATATTTATATAATATGATTATACAATCATTATTATTTCATATAAATTTACTAAACTAATTTTAAGGACTCGAACTTATAACATTAAATGATCATGAATTGAATGAATAATTTACATAGAGGATCTTTTCAGGTTTAAGGTTTTAGAGAATTAGGACATAAATATTACATCTCAAAAGATTACAATGTTGACTCTTCTACTAAGTTTTCGTAAAATAAAATCTCTTAAAAAGATACATGTCTAGTTCCATGTTTTAGATAGCATGTCTTTCCTTGATCCCATCCTTGACCCTATTCGTCTTTAAGTCCTATGGAAAACATTTAAAAAATTTGGGATGTGCATAAAAAGCCTAGTAAAGGATACACAAAGAAGGAAAATTGTTAGTTTTTCAAAACTACAAGTAAACCATGAATACATTATCAATGTAATACTTTTCACCTTTATAAAGTAGTAAATATTTTTCACTGAATAAAAGATCACCACTTATCCTTTGTAACCAAATGATTACCATAAACCCATATAAAGAACACATAACATATAAAGGTAACTTATGACATAAACATAATTAAATGGAATTACCATACGGTTGAATTCCAAAAATATCAGTACATGGAATCGCCATACAGCCGACTTCCATACCCAATGCATTGGAGGTTATAACTTAACCACCCATCCTGGTATTCATAGCACCCCCCGTCATATTTTTTATCACATAACCACCCGTCAAATGGCCAAGTACCATTACAAAATAATAATACATAAAACTAATATAATGGAAAGAAAACAATTCCATATTTCAATCACAATATATCAGTTAAATATATCGACATAACAAATATATTATAAAAAGAAAATTTCAATACCAAAATATATAAATGAGTATATGGTTTTTATTTTCTTTTAAAAACATTACATCTTGTTGAGGAATCCAAGGATCAAATAATACCCGCGGCAGCGGAAAGGTCATTGTCACCACGTATGTTAAAAAGAATCATTCTTTTTGTCGTTTACTAAAACGCATCATACAAAAAATATATCTTTTGAATATATGTAAATTTAAAAGGTGTTTATATAGAGTAAATTAAGGGCCTGTATTAGAAACAAATTGCCTTAATTAAAGAATATTGAGATGAAGTCCCTTACAAAGTCGGTATCTATAGATTAAAGATAAATCAATTACATAATTATGCGTGACAAATATAAATACACAAAATATAAGAGGATATTAACTCTAAAACAATCACGGGTCATCCAAACAAATTCATAGTTTGACATAATATAGTAGTAGATGTTTAACCTAAAGAATTGATATTGGGGTAAGAAGTTCCCTTACAGATATTAGACAGCCTAACTACGTCATATTAAAATTCTGAAAATGAGACGATGAGATATAAAAATGGTATCTCATCACTTGGAAATATCATTTACAACAATAAGGATATATAAGAACATATCCCAACATAAGAATATTTATATTAAAAGACCTTACAAAATGAAGCCTTTAAAAAAGAGGAGGCTGAAAGATTCCCTTACAGACTTGGGTATCTTTCGAAACGTACTCCCCATGAAAAAAGGACAATAAAACATTGATATAAAGACACATAAACAAAATTATATTACACAAAGAGTATAACAATGGGAAGTAAATATACCAATAAAAGTAAATGGTGGAAAATGTAGCATAAAACTCACAGGAATAAAAGTGATATGAAAATCCCTTTATGAGAACTCGGCAGCCTAATGACGCCACTTAAAACATCCAAAAATGGATAATGACATAAAATAAGGCCTATAATAATATTAACATAAAATGTAAAGAATGAGGATTATAAAATAACATCTCCAAAAAAGATAAATATTATGTTTAAAGAAATGACATAAAAGATAGTACTTAAAAAGGAAGAGAGAGGTAGGATTCCTTACCTCAAGTCCCACTTGTCTTGTTCGTTTCTTTATATTCCGGAATAATAAACATTGTTAAATTTATAATTTCATAAGGAAATACATTAAATATTATTATTCAGTTCATATCACATAATATAATGTTCTAATAATTGGTTAATAATGTGAGTTCATATCAGTTGTTTTGTCGATGTTCAATACATGAGTCAAAATTGAACTTGTTGGAAGAGAAATTTCCATGTAGTTATAAGTAAATCAACTCCAGAATATTATTAATGATGTAAATATCATATATATCTATTATATATTCATTTTATTATATTCTATAACATTTGGAGGAAAAAAAAATTCACCGTTCATGGAGACGGTAGATCGTACTTACGCATGAATGGTACTTTCATTTCATTGGCACATTAATGGAATTAATACTAGATGAGATATATATATATATTATGATTCCAGTATAATATATATGTTATATAGGTCAAATAAGTTCGAAATTTCATTCTTTATATATTTAATGTATTTCATGAATGAGTCACATCACTTGAGGGGGCGATAGTCCACACTTCCTCAAATGAAATTATAGCATTTGCACAACATGAAAAGAATAAAGGAATGTATTAAATATAAAATACATAAAAATAGTTAAAAAATAATTATAATATATATATTAAATAAATATAGTGCCATCATAATTGCCACCATGATAGGTGGTAGGAGAAGATAGAACAATTATCGTTTCGTGAGGCAGTAATTCTCTATCCACGGAAACAGAATGTTCATTAACCATTAGACAGAGCTTTGTGTAAGTGTAGATCAAATAATTCTCATAAACACATACTAGTATACTAAAGATACATTTTTTGTTACAATAGAAAGTAATAAAATGATTTTAGGGGGTTGGAGAAGCAAAATAAAACCAAAGAACATTAGGGATGAATTTACCATTAAATTGGGTAACTCCCCTTGGTTTGAACCAAAAGGGTTTTTTGAAGAGAATCCTACCTAATGGATGGATTATAGGATAAATAGAGGGATTTGGAGAAATAGAATGAGCATTGTTTGGTCGAGCCAATGTCTTGAGAGGTTTGGGTAAGGGGGTAGAGGTGGGGGCCTTTTATAACGGGGGGCACTCATTGAATGCCTTGAATGTTACTTTATTATAACATGATTTTCGGATATTAAAGGTACCCAAATTATATATTTTGAGTGTAATGTGATACGGTTTTGAAATCCACCCATCCAATATTTTTTTGACGTGTTTAATACTTATATTTTACCTTATCTTCTCATTTTATTTAAATCGTTCATTTATGAGGTAATCACTGCATCATCATGGTGTCATAAGTAAATTAATTTATTTAATGTATAAAAATTATTCAAAAAACTATGATGTAGGATATATTTTTATCATTAAAATTAATATTTATAGTAAAAAATATGACATTTATAACCCCATGTACAAATTTTTTTAGAAAAATAATACATGTTTGTGGCATTTTTATTTTAACTTTAAATAAAAAGTTATTAATGTCATTTTCTTACCCATTTGGATCCATGGGGTCCCCAAGATGACCCATAGATTGTCTTGGTCGGCCATGATTCATCCCATAATGTTACGACATGTGTCAATGTCATTTAATATTATTATTACATTATCTTTACCCTAAATGACACTAATTACCTTTAATTGCGATTAATAAAACTTAAAAGTTACTATTCACCAAAAAATATTTTCATCCCATTGAACCAAATTTTACAACCTAATGAAAACCATGAATGTTTTATTTTTGAAATTAAAACCACAGAGGAGGTAAAAATTCATTTCAAAGAAAAATCAATTTTTTAACTATCACTTAGTGGTTTCACTATTCATCAAAATTGATGTTTTTCAGAAAAAAATACAAAAAATTCACCCTAATATATATTTGAAATTCCGATTTCAAAAATGATGTCTATTTTAAAATATTAAAAACATATATTTTTCATTAATCAAATTTATAATTAATTCCTATTTTCAAAACAAATAGCGTGTTTTTAAAGAAACAAAATCTATCAAAAGATTTACCCAAGTTTAAGTCCAAATTCAAAGTGAAATTAATTCTAATGACCACCATTGTATTAAATGGTAAAAATATATTCTAATTGAACTTTAAAACTAATCAAAAGATAATCTAATAATATAGATAAATTATTTTAAAATGAGGCTTTGAATTAAAATACATCATTTTACAGAATTCATTAAAAAATGAACTTTAGCGGAAAAATACCAATATTTTATACAAAGTAAATTTTGATGTCTAGATTCTAAAAAGAATTCTATTTTGTCAAATATAACATATAAAATTGTCAAAAAGTGAATTTAAAAGGGTTTCGCCATCAAAAGGTGGTTAATCGACATTTTAAATAATATTAGATTATTTACACTTAAAATTGGATCCATTCACATTTTAAACCTCGATGATTTATTTGAGTCAATGAAAAAATATTTGACAAGAATATATAATCATTTGGTAGTTAGTTCTATTAATTCCTACCATTACAATGGGTAGGAATTAACTATAATTTAAAATAATATAATTATATTATTAGTGTGCAACGTATGATTTCAAAGAAACTCGTCGTTGCGTATTGGGTATGCCATCAAACAAAGCATCCCATTTTAAGTAATATTAATATTTTATTCAAAAATATGAACATTTCATATACATTATTTACATGGTATGTTACATCCATCCCCCATTTTGGGAATTATGACCTTTCAATTTTAAAATTGTTCTTGTAATATTTATTTAAAGCCCCACATCGGAAAAAGACTCAATTAAACTGTGGCTCTAAAAGAACGAAAGGGAAGTATGAAGGTCACCCGAGTTAACCCATACTAGGATTCCATGTACAAAAACATGTATATGGAAGAAAAAACAAATTGTCATGCTCTGATTGAGAGTGATAGAAAACATGTTTAGGAGAAAGTTAACCACCAGAAAATCACAAACTTGTGATGGGTTAAACGGTATTTGATTCCCCAGTAGGAAATATTAACAGATAACATTTTTGTTTTATGTTAATTTTTATTGAGGAATTTATTTATGAGATTAACTAAATCCTAAGGAAACATAATTACTTTTCTTGTAGATTTTCATATCTTACTGTCTTTCTTATACAAACTCATATCTTCTCCAAAAGATTAGTATTTATGATGACTTGTTCACATTAAGAGCGCTATAAAAACATCTAGAGAAGCAACTAATCCACAAAAGATAACTATATATTTTCCATGACTTTAGATGTTAACCAGAACCAATATTGTTAGAACAAGATCAGATAAACCACAAAAGGATAATCCTTTATAAAAATAAAATCTATTCTTAATCTCCAAAATTTTTCCAACAAAACCAAAAGTTCAAAGAAGACCACTCGATAAAAAATATGTCCATAAAATTCTTCAAAGCAAAACAACCTAAAATTGAAACCCATATATTTGAAGGATCTTATCACATAGTCCTCCAAGGTAAAAATTTACATTTATCTCCAAATAACACCATCTTCACTTAAAGCCTTGTATTGAAAAGTAATTAGCCTAATCACATATCCTCCATGATAGGTTAATCATTTCCATAGATAACGCAAAATAAACTTAATTATGATTCGTAAAATCATCTAACTAAAAATTATTATTCAAACTAACAAGGGAATTAACGTAGTCCAGTGGTAGGAGATAAATACCAGTTGTACTTTAGTTGTGGGTTTAATTCCCACAGCTTTGTCCGACGCGACGGGTTTTCACACGGTCTGTGTGTTGTCCATTTTCTAAAACTATATAATTCATTAAAAATTCCCCAAAAACAGATAAAATCTTCAAAAATATCCATAACATAATTTAACCTCAATTTTACCTCATGCATTTCATCTTCCATCATATAGTAACCCATAATTACCTCAAAAGTAAGGATCATATAAACCATAATGGTTACCATTATAATTAATACCTAAACTTCCACATCGAGTTGGTTATCTCGTATATGATGCATCAGAGAACACACCAATGTTCAAGTGGTTAATCATTACTCCTTGATAGTTGGTTTAGAATAACCATGAGATTCGTTATTGATTGCCCCATTTCATCTAGTCTCTTAATCAGAGAACCACCACAGTTTCCTAAAAACCCATTGTCACTTTTGTGCCTGCTAGATCCATTAATTTACCACAACCAAAAATGTATGTGTGAGTATATCAACAAAATTATTTTGTACTAATAATGAATATAAACAATATGATATGATTACTCATTAACATTATCTAAAACTATGATTCTTTCTGAAATCATAACCATTATAGTAATGTCTCTTATGCTTAGAGAATACCCTAACCTCTAATGTTATCTAAACTGTTTTTTGATAACAACTGTAAGGACCCATCCGTATAACATTATATAATCATGAATTAAATGAATAACTCACATATGAATTCTTTTCAGGTTTAGGGTTTTATAGAATTAGGAAATAACTATTACATCTCAAAAGATTACAAAGTAGACACTTCTAATAAGTTTCCATAAAATGAAATCTCTTAAAAAGAATCATGTCTAGTTCCATGTTTTAGATAACATGTCATTCCTTGATACCATCCTTTAACCTATTCATCTTTAAGACCTATGGAAAATATTTCAAAAACATGGGATGAGAATAAAAATCCTTGTAAATGATACACATAGAAGGAAAACTGTTAGTTTTTCAAAACAACAATTAAACCATGAATACTTTATCAAAGTAATAATTTTCAACATTACGAAGTAGTAAATACTATTCAATGAATAAAATATCACCACTAATACTTTGTAACAAAAATATTACCATAAACCCATATAAATAACACATAACATATAAATGTAACATGGGACATAAACATACTTAAATGGAATGACCATACACTCGACTTCCACACACATCACTGCATGGAATAGCTATACGACCGACTTCAATACCCAATGCATTGGAGGTTATAACATAACCACCCGTCTTGGTATTCACGGCACCACCCATCATATGGTTTACCACATAACCACACATCAAATCTCTAAGTACCATTACAAAATAATAATACATAAAACAAATATAATGGAATGAAAACATTTCAAAATTTCAATGAAAATATATCACTTAAATATATTGACATAAAAAATCCATTATGAAAACCATTTTCAATAATAAAATACATAAAAAATTATATGGTATTTATTTACTTTTAAATACATTACGGCTTTTTGAGGAACCCAAGGATCAAATAATACATGCGGCAGCGGAAAGGTCGTTGTCACCGCGTACGTTAAAAAGAAAAATACTTTTTGTCCTTTTGTAAAAGGATTCATATAGAAAATATTCATTTTGAATAAAATTCAAATTTAATGGTGTTTGTATAGTGTATAAAATAAATTTTAGTATTATTACAAAAATATGCCTCAATGAAAGGAGATTGAGACAAAGTCCCTTACAAAGTCAGTATCCTTAGATTAAGGATAAATCAATTACATAATTATGTGTGAAAAAATATAAATACACACAATATATGAGGATATTATGTGTAAAAAATTAAATTTTTATCCACACATATTCATTGTATGATATAATCATTATTAGAGTCTTAACCCAAAGAATTTAAATTGGGTTAATAAGTTCCCTTAATGAAATTATACATCCTAATAGTGTCATTTTAAAATTCAGAAAATGAGACGACGAGATAAAAGAAGGGTATCTCATCACATGGACATATCATTTAGAACAATAAGGATATATAATAACATATCCCAACATAAGAAGATGTAAATTAAAAGACCTATCAAAAATAAGTCTTTAAAAAAAGAGGAGGGTGAAAGGTTCCCTTACCGACTTGGGTATCTTTCAAAACATACACCCCATGAAAGAAGGACAATGAAACATTAAAGTAAATACTCATAAACGAATGTATATTACACAAAGAGTCGAATAATGGACAGTACATATACCACTCAAAGGAAATGGTGGAAAATGTAGCATAAATCTCATGGGAATAAAAGTGAGATGAAAAACCTCTTACGAAAACTCGGCAGCCTAACAGGGCCACATACAAAATCCAAAAATGGATTTATTATATCAAATAGGGTCTCTCATAATATTAATATAAAATGTACGGAATGAGGAATATAAAAGAACAACTCCAAACATAAGAAATATGAGCTTAAAATAAATTACATAAAAGATATTACTTAAAAAGAAATACATAGGTAGGATCCCTTACCTCAAGTCTGACTTTTCTTGTTCATTTATTTATATTCATGAATAATAAACTTTGGTAAATTTATATTTTCTTAAGTACCTCCATTAAATATTATTATTCAGTTCATATCACATATTATAATTTTATAATAATTGGTTAATATTGTGTGTTCATATTAGATGTTTTTGTCGATGTTCGGTACATGAGTAAAAATTTAACTTTTTGGAAAAGAATTTTCCATGTAGTTATAAGTATATAAACTCGAAAATACTATTAATGTCTTAAATATCATATATATCCAGTATATATTCATTTTATACTATTCTATAATATTTGTAGATAAAATGAAATGCAATGCATCGTTCATGGAGACGGTAGGTCGTACGTACGCATGAACGCTACTTTCATTTCTTTGGAACATTAATCAAACTAAAACTAGATGATATATATATATATACATTATAATTCCATTATAATATATATGTTATATAGGTCAAATAGGTTCATCAATTTCATTCTTTATACATTCCGTGTATTTCATGAGTGAGTCATATCACATGAGAGGGCGGTAGTCCACACTTCCACAAATGAAATTATCGCATTTGCACAAATGAAAAACATAATGGTATGTATTAAATATTAAATACAGAATCATAGAGAGGAAATAAATATAATATATATCATAAATAAATATAGTTCCATCATAATGGCCATCCTAAGAGGTGGTAGGAGATGATAGAACAATCATCATTTCGTGAGGCAGTAATTCTCCATCCACGTAAATAGTATGTTCATTAACCATTAGACGGAGGAGTGTGTAAGTGTATCTCAAATACTTATCATAAAAACATCCTAGTATACTAAAGATACTGGTTTTGTTACAATAAAAGTAATAAAAAGATTTTAGGTGGTTGGAGAAGCAAAATAAAACAAAAGAACATTAGGGAAGACTTTACCTTTAATTCGAGTAACTCCCCTTTCGTTGAACCAAAAGGGTTTCTTGAAGATATTTTTGCATAAGAAAATGATTCTAAGATGAAGAGAGGGATGTGGAGAAATAAAATGAGCAGAGTTTTGTCGAGCCAATGGCTTGAGAGGTGTGGGTAAAGGGGTAGAGGTGGGGGCCTTTTATAAGAGGGAGGCAGGGCACTCTTGGAAGGTCTTGAAATGTTACTTTATTATAAAATGATTTTCGGATTTTAAAGGTCCCGAAATTATATATTTCTAGTGTAAGGTCATAAGGTTTTAAAATCCACCCATAAAATATGTTTTTTATAAGTTTTATACTTATATTTTACCTTATCTTCTCATTTTATTTAAATCATTGATTTATAAGGTAATCGCTGCATCATCATGGTGTCATAAGTAAATTAAAATATTTAATGACTAAAAATAATAAAAAAATACTATGATGTAGGATATATTTTTATCTTTAAAATTAATATTTATAGTAAAAAATATGAGTTTTATTACCCTATGTAAAAATTGTTTTAGTAAAACAATACATGCTTGTGACTTTTTTATTTTAACTTTAAATAAAAAGTAATTAATGTCATTTTCTAACCCAAGTGGATCCATGGGGTCTCCAAGTTGACCCATGTATTGTCTTGTTCGTCCAGGATTCATCAAATAAGAATAGTACATGTTTTAAGGTCATTTAATTTTATTATCACATAATCTTTACCATAAATTACACTAATTACCTTTAATCGTGATTAATAAAACTTAAAAGTTACTATTCACCATAAAATATTTTCATCCCAATGAACAAAATTTTACATCCTAATGTCAACCATGTATTTTGGATTTTTTTAACTCAAATGAAGGAGGTGGTAAAATTTCATTTAAACGAAAAATCAGTTTTTTAACTACAACTTAGTGGTTTCACTATTCATCAAAAATTGATGTTTTTCAGAAAAATACCAAAAATTCAGCCTAAACTATATTTGATATTCTAAATTCAAAAATGATGTCAATATTAAGAAATTCAAAACATATATGTTTCATTAATCAAATTAATAATTCATTTTCGTTGTCAAAACAAATAGCGTGTTTTAAGAAACAAAATATATCAAAATATTGACCCTAGTTAATGTCCAATTTCATATTGAAATTAATTCCAATGACCGCCACTGTATTAAATGGTAAAAATATATTCTAATTAAACGTTAAAACGAATTCAAAAGATAATTTAATCATAAAAATAAATTATATTGAAATGACTTTTTGAATTAAAATACAGCATTTTACACTATTCATTAAAAAATGATCTTTATCGGAAAAATACCTAAAATTTATACAAAGTAAACATTGATGTCCTGATTCTAAAAAGAATTTTATTTTTCCAAATATAAAATATAAAATTGTCAAAAAGTGGATTTAAAAGTGGTTCGCCATCAAAAGGCGGTTATTCTACCTTTTAAAGAATAGTAGAATATTTACGCTTAAGATTGGATTAATTCGCATTTTAAGCCTCTAAAATTTATTTGAATAAATGAAAAAATATTTTACAAGAATATATAATAATTTGGTAGTTAGTTCTATTCATTCCTACCATTACAATGGGTAGGCGTTAACTATCATTTAAAATGATATTATTATATTATTAGTGTTCAACGTATAATTTCGAAGAAACTCGTTGTTGCATATTGGGAAGCCGTCAAACATAGAATCCCCTTTTAAGTAATGTTAATATGTTATTAAAAAATATGAACATTTCATATTCATTACTTACCTGGGATGTTATAATAATCCTCCATAAAATTCGTGTCGTGTGTGAACGAATCACATCCATTTCAAGGGAAGGATTCTATATTTTCAAAAATAAATTTATCATATCAAACACAATTAGAATGTATAGATTAATGTGTTGTAAAAGGATAAAATAAAGAGTATTTTATAATAAATATAATATATAACATATATAAATATCGTTTCCATCATAATGTCCAGCATGAAAGGTGTTAAAGGAAAAATGAACAACCATCGTTTCATGAGGGGGAAATTCACCGTACGAGTTAACAGTATGATCCTTATCCATTATATTGAAGTGCATGTATGTGTCAGTATAAAAAATATCATTAAAACATCCTATTATATTGAGGATACTGGTTTTTATACAATAATTGAATAATAATTGTTGAGTGGGTTGATAATTGAAAAAAAAATAAAAGAATATGTTGATGAATTTTACCACATAATCAGGTGAATTTATTTGGATTTCTCCAATGGGATTCCTTAGATTTTTTATATCTAAATGGAGTAATCAAGGATGAGGTTATGGATTTTGGTGAGATATTTTTTCAAATCATGGTTGATACATAGTGTGTTTAGAGGTGTGGGGATGTGGGAGGAGAGAAGTCGTTTATATTGTGGTGGAGGAGTGAGACGCTGTTAAATTTTGGTAAAGGAAATTCCACCCACATTTTTCAGTTGGAAGGGGGATCAAATAATTGTAAAAAGTCAATAATGAATTTCTTTAATGTAAAAACATTCAAATTTTTTATATATATTTATATTAATTTTCATGGTAATATTTGATTCTAATCAACCCAATTTGTTTGGTTTATGAAAATATTATCTAATTATACAATAAAACACTTTAAATGTAATTTATCTAATTTAATAAATTATATGAAAAAGCAATTTAAAACTAAAATTCTGTTTTTTTCATTATTACAGAAAAAATGAAACATTGCAAAAATGTACCAATAATTTATCGTAAACTATTTTTTATTTTTTCTTCACTATATAAATTTTATTTTTAATATTATATTTATTTGTATTACGAAAATTATATATAAAATATATTCATCATTAAAAGGTGGTAAAAAAACTTTTACAAATATATATGAATTTAGGTTTAATATAAGTTCTGTTATCCTATTTTTATATAAAACAAATTAGATGATAAGAAAATATTTTTATAATTTAAAAAAGATTAAGTTAATTAAGATAATTAACTATTAATAATTAACTAATTTTATTAAGACAAATAATATTTTTTACATTAAAATAGTCTATTATAAAATCATTCCCTTTATATTCATTTGGTTTATATATTCCATTCCAATTAATAGGAAACCGATGAATTCAGCTACTAGCAAGATAATCCTATAATCATAAATTAAATGGGTAATGATATATCTTATTAAATAATAATATTTTAGTAATTAATTAGTATCATCATATATAGTTAATATTTCTATAATTATACACATCTAAGTAAGGGGGTGTGTATGAACAGATTACATCATGGCATGGATAGGACAAGTCCTACGTACACACGCTGGGTTATTTCATTTTTCACATGATGGATAGAAGATGGAATATGATTTTTTGAAAATTATAAAATCATATCATTATATTTGAGAAAGTATTTTTATTAATTTATAATTATACAACAAATGAAGATGTAGTATATGTAGAAAAAAATTTCGAAGAATCGGTAGAAGATATTACTTTTTCTTCAACGTGATTCCTCTAAATCACTTCGTAGAGCACTATATTAAGTCATTAAAGAAGACAATAACCTCTAGAGTTTTAATATGGAGGTTGATAATGTAAATTTAATGGTATGGAAGATGTTGAAAGTGAAAAGTTATGTGATGTTTTTGGGGAGGATGTCCAATTTTATAATTTAGGTTAGAGGAACTTTTTGAAAAAAGTAAAATAATATTTTATAATTTAATAAATAACCTATAAAAACATCAAAACATTACCAATTTAGAGGATCAGATGAGATAGGTTTGTAATCTAATTAAAAAATATTTTTTTTGGAAATTGTTTATATTAATTTAAGGATTATCATTTTAATCAACACTAAGTTATTCTATTAAATTTTATTTAAGATAACAAATATTTCAATATTGTAACGGTACAATATTTATTTATTTTATTTAAATTATAATATAATTACATACCCTATATAATTTTCTACCATATCATATTTGTTATATATTTTCTAAAAATGTTTTATGATTTTTAAATAATTTTCTAATACATTGTTTTGACAAAACAAAAATAATGTAACTTTTGAAAATATTAAATTCATGTATTTTTAAAAATATCCAGAAAATATTTTATCAACAAACAACTTATTTATTTATATACCTATGAGGACTGAGTTATTCAAAAATTCATTGAACATTTTAAATAGCTCTAATTATTCTTACCTTAATAATTTTAATAACATTAATTTGATATTTTCAATAATTTTATAATTAATACATCAATATTGTGTTATTATTTAATATATATATTTTTGGGAAAAAATTAATATTAAAATACCATTATGAATATAAATATAATATATTTCATAATAATTATTTATTTTGAATTTATATTCTATAAAATAAAATATTTAATATGTTATACTTATTTAATTATGAATGTGACAAATTTAGCATCACTTTAAATGAAATAATATAAGTGTCACAATCTCTTCCTCCTAAATCCAAATGGTCAATAACTAGACTATTGGATGAATATTGAAGATATATAGTCTACTGATAATAATTGGGGATGTTGTTTGGGTTTTTGATGGGTATTATCATTTTAAAAGTATTTTTTTTATTCATTTCTCCTCAACTAATTAATTTGTACACAATCAATGTCTAAGTATTTAAGTAAATTATATATTTACTAAAAAATTTAAATATATTACAATGATATTGAAAAACAATTTGGGTTTAAATTATGTAATTATCATAGAATTTATATTGCTTATAAACATATATAAAAAAAATTAGATAATAAAATTGGAGTGATACATATTTACATATTCATTAAATAAAATAAAATAAATGCCCTAATCTCATCCAAGTGGATTTAAGAAAGAATAATTTAGACCCAAAGATGATTTATTTAAAAAAACTCATCAAATGATATTAATAAAAGTGATATGGTAGTTTTATAATTTTATTCTTACACTTAATTACGCATTTTACATTTTAACCGCACTAAAAAAATTATAAAATCCACAAATCATGGTGTCCAAAAATAAAATAAATCAATTTATATTATATTGACCTAATGATTCCAAATATGGAAGAAATATTAAAAAAATAAAAAAACAGAAGATTTAGTAATTAATTTAAAAATATTCTTGTTTTTTGAAAAAGATAATGTGTTTTTAAACAATAAAATATTGAAAAGGATTGGAATATATTTACATTTGAATTCAATGTAAAATTAATACTAATGAAATTGATATTATTGAATGATAAAAATATATTCAATTTATTCTTTAATATTTACACAATATATTTAATTAATTACATAAATTATTTTGATTTAAAAATTTGTTTTTATTGAAAATCTAGTATAATATTATTATTCATCAAAACATAAAAATTTTGAGGAAAATATCAAAAATACATTCAAAGTAAACTTTTGTATCACTCTTCCAAATATGTATTTTTATTAAATAAAATATATAATAGTGTCAAAAACAAATATAAAATGTGTGTCCCATCAAAATGCGACAATACAACACATTTTGAAAACTACTAATTTTTTTGAAAAATTTAATTTGATAGTATATCTGGTATGAAAAACATATAAGTAGAATTTTAAACCTTTGATAGAATCTATAAATATATTATTTTTTTAATTTTATTGACTTAGATGTTTTCATGTAAATTTTTTTAAAATAAATTTAATATTATCCATACTTTCCATTACAATACATACATTATAATATTTAGTTGTTCACTTATACTCGGTCTTACATGAAATTAATCCAATCGGAATAACATGATATTGTGTGTAAAAAAAGGAAATCATAGTGTTTCGTATATCATAATATAATATGTTGATTCCTATTACACAAACTAATCATGTTGTAGTATATAACAATTATAAATTAGAAAGAATCTATCTCATAAAACATTAGATTATTACATCCAACATCAGAAAACATCACCTACTACAGAATATCATTTTAATTTATTTTTACTCATGTGAAATTGAATTTATCATGGGGTATTGTATATAAAAAATATTATCCTAAATATGAAGTATCATTCAATATTAGAGAGATGGATGAAAATTAATTTCCCAAATAAAAAATAAAATTATTTTATTAAATGAAATATAACCAGTAGAAAATTATTTATAATATAAAATTATTTCCAAAAATTTGTTAGGCATGAAATAATTCTATAGATGGAATTTATTTATTTACATATTTTATTTTTTTAAACCATATCTATGCATCATTTCTCATATATAGGAATATATTACTATAAAGTGTAAAAATTATATATATATATATATAATAATTTAAAAACATTAAAATGAAAAATATATCAACAAAATTTTACCATTCAATGATCTAGTGACAATACGTGAGGGGTGAAGGTGTGGATGAAACTGATTCGAGAATAAATTATCGATGATAATAATTTGATTATGTGAACCTTGGTGGTTATTGTTTTCAAAAGTCTTGGATTTTATAGATTCCCATGTCTTTCGTGACTTTTTTGGAAGTCAGAAAATCCTAGAGAACTCATTAAATCATTTTTCAATCAATAATTAAATGTTTATATGAGTAAAATTTAATTTTATATTTTATCATAAAAAACATGATGAACATTTATTTAATTTCTATAATATTTAAATTCAATATTTTTAATATAAATTATTTTAATATATTCTTCATTTATTAGATTATATGTAATTAAATATTTTAATAGAAATTTAGATTCCATTATTTTTATATTTATTATTAAATATTCCCATATAATCACATTGTCATATAATCATTCATTATTGTTTATAACACGAAGATTATCATGAGTTATATAATATGGATTTAGATTTAGAAATTGATAATCCAACCACATCTCATGGAGAAACATTCTTGTGGTTTTTCCAAATAGACAACAAATGTAGTCAGTTTACTTAATAAATAATGTATAAGTATGATATGAATAAATATATTCTCATTTAGAACATCCATTTATTTATTAAAATACTCTCTCTAAGGTGTGGAGGTACTAAATGTTAGCAAGACATTGAATTTTTCATAGAAACACAGGTATTATATATTAGTGAATGGGGTAATACGTGGAATATTTAAAATAAAATTTATCAAATTATTATAAATTAAAATTTGGAGTAAAAAATATTAATTGGCCACCCAAACAGATGATGATAAAAAATTTATAAATTTTCATAAATAATATTTTAAAATTTATTACTATTTAAAATAATGTTTTCATGAAATAGTAAATATATATTCATTATATCATTCAACAATAATGAAATTATATAAAAACAATATTTAGATATAGTTATACATGTAAAAATATTTAAATACTATAAAAAATGTATTCTTATATCATATAATCAACATATTAAAAATGACTGAAATGCATGAATAAAATGAAAATAAACTAACAAAAAATAAACTTTTTAGAATAAAAAGATAATGTCATGAAGAATTAAAATAATAATTTGAAAAATATATTCAAATATGTTATAGATTCACTAAAAAATTGGGGGAAGATATAATTTTAATATACGATGTCCCTTCTATAGTTATTTTTATGGTATGAGTTGTGATCCACATTCAGAACTCGTATTTTAATCCTACATAAGAGAAGTGAATGTGGTGTCTAAATTTTCTCTATCATCGATTTTATAATAAAAATAATAAATTATTCCTAAATTAATAATTAATGTGAGTGTGGTTCACTATTTAATGGTCATATTTTAAAAAATAATTTAAACTATACAACATTTTTAGTTTTGTTCTAATAATTAAGAAACTGACTATGATGGAAGCTAATATTTTGTGTAAAAAATGATGTAAAGTTGATGGGTTCAAAAATGAAATTTCTATAATGGGGATAATGATTACTAATCAATTCAAAAAATAAATTAATGTAAAATATGATCTAAATTTATCGGATGATTGACGAGGGTAGAATAATAAATGAATTCCCTAAAAATCTTAATTATATTAATAGAGGAAGTTCATGATAAATATTTGTGAAGATGAGAGTTAAGTTTGCCTATATATTATTTGGTTGTGGTGGTGGTAGGTCAGGACTCACTTTAGGATAGGATAATGATAGTATGAATGTGTTACCTTAGCCATATATAATACTTCATAAGGAATATATATTTCTTAATATTTTTCTTATATTTTCTCATAAGCGTTATAACATTTCATATTCAACTTGATTTGATTAATTCATGAGTATTTGGTTGGTTGTAAGGGATTTTTTGGTCATGATTATTATATGGAACTAGGGGTGTCTTAAGAATATGAAACCTCATGTAAAGATATATAGGGGAATTTACTAGTTAATATTTAAAATATTAGTGTTTTATCCACCCTTAAGAGGTCATTTTCGATTATTATATAAATAAATAAATTAGTAATAAATTATTTCAAAAAAAAACCTATACTCCTATGGGAATCCATGAACTATTGTAAGAATATAAACTATTCTTCCACCATTGATTAGAATTTTAAATAGAATTAATCTATATGATGAGTGTGATATTTATATATAACACAATTATAATTAATACCTAAATTCCTCAAAATATGCAAATTTGAAAAATAAAATGGGGCATTTCCTATTCTCATAGTAGATCGTGATAATTTAACATTTATGATTTATTGAAGTCCTTTAGAAGTTCTTTATTTTCATTTTTATTTTTTAAAAACGACAATTAGAATTTAATAAAATGGAGAAAACATTTAGATACGTTTTTTTCTATTCTTATGAGTATATTACATTGGTTCCCTTTAAATAGTAATTTAGGGACTCTTAGATGATGAACTTTCATGAATATATTGTTTACATACATACTAGTATGGTTGATTTTCTGTCTTTTATATTAATTACAGTGTATAAAGAGACCTATAAATAAGGCATGCTAATTATAAACAAAAGAATTTAAATTATTTTTTATTTAAAAAATATGATCTGAGTATTTGATGATTTTTTCATAGCATGAGGTGAAATTATATACCATCAACAATTTTTGTTACTCAGCAGATGAGTGTTATATAAACTTGGATTGATTATATGATATTGTAATAAAATTTGTATTGTAATATTTATACACTCGATTTATTAGGTAAATATGCATTATGTTATCATTTATTAGACGTGAAGTAATTTTTTTAAAAATATATAATGTTCTTTTATAAATTGTTTTTAACTAACATTTCTTGCAGTGAAACATTGTATATTTTGATATTCATATTTCATTATCATTCTTCATTATATAATGGTACTATAAATATAGTGTGACTCTATGACCAATGGGAGTTATCAAATTAATGACTATTTAATTGTGAAAGGATTATGAATATTTTAATGAAACTATATTTATTCCATTGACCAAATATCTTGATAATGGATGATTTAAATGAATCATTTATAAATTTATAAGTGTTATTGTGATGATGATGCAGATCTATCATAATGATTATTTGGATTTAACATGAATATGATGAATAATAGATGATATCTATTAATTTTTTATTTGTATATAGAGATAAAGGTTATAGGGTTCTTTTAAGTTTCATTTCTATGCAAAAATTGTTGTGATATGATGTGATATTATGATAGTATTAAATAATAGTCATATTTTTTATATTGTTTTAAATATATTTTTTGATGTCCTTTAACATGTTAGATTATATATGGGGTATATATTGATTATATGGATTATATAATTTTTATGGCATTTTTATCCTTTATTTTACATTGTATCATCAACTATTTTTTTAAAATCGAGTAATTTTTGTGTCGGTTTGGATGGAGAGGTTTTAATTTTATCCTTTGATGTCCAAAAACACCCAATTTTTAATCTTTTGTGGAGATTACTTTTGGGATACATTAATGATGTCTTTGTTGTTATGAGGTTTTTCATCAAGTTTAGGTTAATATTATATGAGATAAAATAACTCATATGTATGAGTCTATTATTTGGATTAAATATTACATTAGTATATCATTGTATAGTTGTTTATAAGCTGTGAATATTCTTTCATTTGATCGGGGTATTTAGGGGGTTTTGACTTAGTGATTCCTAATATTGCGAGTGTGATGCCTATGTATTTTATTGGTAATCCCTATTTTATACGATGTGGGGTCAAACTCCAAAATTAAAACCCATAGTGGGTTAATCTATGAATATAATGTATCATCAATGTGTTCATGTTTTGTATGTATGATAAATGTGGGGAAAGAATCACATTTAAATCAAGTTGGATCTTCGATTAAAATTAATGTTAATATTAATAAGACAACTTTGTGTACTACCACATCATAGGGGTTGTCAAAATCATTTTTAAAAAATCATAATTTGTTACTATATTTATATAGATATACATATTTTACCCTATTGAGATTTCAGATCAAGCTTTGACTAAGGTTATAATGGATATCTTGGAATCCCCCATAAAATTGTTGAGAGTGATAATTATTCCTCTATATATAAGAGTCGATATTTATACTTATTTAAATATTTTTTATCCCTCTTGAATCATAACTTATCAAATGGGTCATTTTATTTCATTTGTTTCAATCCATTAAGGATCTTAGCCTTTGAATTCATGTTGTCAATTATTCACTAGTAGAAGGTCATTTTTTCCCTATAAATCATTTAAATTTTAGTTTTAATGATATTCACTATATTGCGATGTAAGGTAAAATAGAGTTACTATGGTAAATGGTGGTTATTGATCATGTTCATAAGGATATTATCTTGTGGGTTTATTTCATATATAATCCATTTTGATTCATTGTTTATTCCTCCTTAGTTTATTTATCTTTCATTAGTTTCACTATCAAATCATCGAAGGATATACGAGTTTTATAAACTCAATTTTTTTCTCCTAAAATATCATTCAAGTATTTCTATACATGTTTTGTTATACTTACATTCACTCATTATTTATGTAGTGATATTTGGTTATGGGTTATTTTTTTACTTATAAATGAAAATTTGATGAGGAATTCTCTAAATAAATATGGAATTAACTGATTATAATTAATTAGGTTTGGGGAATTTGGAATGCGTGGATAGTTTCATATTCTCTATAAGATTTCATGGTATTTTTTATGTTATGATTCTCATGGACATAATTAATTTCTTGGTATTACTGATTTCAGTTATTATAGAACAAAATTATCTTCATCCAAATTATATAGCTACTCGAATATTTTGACAAAAAGGGATTCAGGTGTTATTATCCCCTATTAGATTTTGATGTGTGATATTTTGAAAATAATAAAAATTTGAATGGAAATTGTATGTAAATATTATGTACTTGTATACATGATAAGAAAAATATATCTCAATTAATTTGGAGACAAACGGTTTTCAGATCACATTGTGATTGTGTACTGTTGTTTTCATGATATAGTTTTGATTCATGTCTTCGTGGGTGTTCATATTTTATATTCAAATGATATAACTCTATATTACTATTGAAATTTCTTCAGGAATATATTTTTAAAGTCATAATTGATTTTTATAAGGATGTTGGATTATGAATTTTGAGGTTTTTTATGGTTTATTGAATGATTTAAAATTATAATATAAGTATATGGATTATTAATTTAAAATGGATGAAAAATAGATATTATGGAAGAATATAAAGGTGATATAATTAAATATGTATTATTTATTATATTTCATCATTTTCCTATAGTTTTAATTATGATATAGATGATGATAATTTTGATAGTAATTTTTTTGCAAGGTTTCTAAGTTGTTTTTAAAATTGGTTTTGGAAATTTGTTGATTGAAAAAAGGATAATATGTAAAATTATATTATTCAATGACTTAGATTCTAGGTATTCATTTATGTGATGTAATAGAATATTGTTCCTTAAATTTATATATGAATTCTAACATTGTTATGTGGCATTAATGTGGATGTATTATATGGGTCTTTAATTATAGGACGAGGGAATAAGGTTGATTAATTTCATATTCACAATACTATAATAAAATGGGAACGATGTGTATATGATTATAAATATAGATAAAATATATATAAGATGATGGAATGTGTTTTATTTCCTATAGGTTTACATTAATGTATAGATGTAATGTTGTTTAAAGTAAATATGTGGTCGCATAACATGTTTATATAGTGGCGTGAAATGAAGTGAGAGATTTGGAGTTTTCACAATGGTCATATTGTATGAAAATATTTGGTAGTGTTGGTAGATTGAAGATTTATGTTGTCGATTATTATTTTATTACCATATTCATAATCATTTTCTTAGTAGTTACCATACTACTGTTTATTACCGAGTTATGAGTTATTGTGGACTCCAAAATGATTAGTAAGGGTGTTGATAAATTTTTAGCACTATTATCATACAATTTGAGGATTTTTTCAAAGTAATTTATTTTTTATTTTGACTGGGCATTGATTTTTAGAAATAAAATTTTTGGTAATTATATGATTTGGATTTAAATATTGATTGGGGAAGTGGATTAAGAGGTTTCTAAAAATAAGCGACGTTATGGAATCTTCTTATGGAATTAAGGTGTGGTGATTTAAATTTATTATTATTGTTTTTGATTATATTGTAAATGTTTTATTAATATTATTTATCACTTGTTTTTTAATTTCAATAATAATTTTTTTGAGGATAATTATTTTTATAGAAGAATGATACATCTATGTGTTTAAATTCTTTATACCTTAGACATATTTATGTTATTATTATTATATGATGAATCTATTTAAAATATATGCTGATCATGCTAAATAGGTTACATTATATTAATGAAAATGAATGAATTAGATTAAATAGAATATATAGTTAAAGTAAATTAAGGTTTATTATTTAATATATTTTAGTCCTAATTTATTTCAACATTTTTTCTATTAAATTTCTATTCATTTTCATTCCCTAAATTCATAGTTAGTTAAAAGAATCGTTTGGTGTTTATTTTTTTAAAATAATTTTTACAAAAATCTTGTACACATATACTTTTAAACATGTGTATTTTATCAAAATTAAGTGCAGGGATTATAATGATATTTATCTTTACAAATGAAAATTAATTATATTACGGGTATGTATTTTTATATTTTAATTTTATAATAAAATAATCATTTCTTGTATAATTATTTAAAATAATTATATATATGAAAGATGATAGATTTTAAATTAATATAATAAACCATGTAACAAAAAATATTAAATATGAACATGTTATTGTAGAAATTCTATCTATATTTTCAATCATGTTTACAAGAATCGTTGTGAATTCTTATTGTAATGAATGTTTCATGTTGTTTTGTTAATACCATAATTAAAATAATTAATATTTATTTTCTTGCGATATTTTTTATTTCTCACGATACTCCTAAAATATGAATGTAAAAGTATGTCACATCTTATATAAAATGAAAATAAGTTAAATTGGTGATGATAATTTTGACCAAAATTTATTTTTATCAAGTTATTCTAGATACATGAGAATAAATCATGTTTAAAATTGTATTCCATAATTGAAAATCTTACCTAAGTAATAAAATTAATTCTCAAGGTTAGATAATATCTTAGAAATGTTATTTAATAATTTTATTAATATTTTCCATGAATAATTTTAAATGATTGTTTCATAAAAGGGTTGATATGATTTACTGATAAAAAATTTTCATAAAAAATAAATTTAAATTATAAAATATATCTAATAAGATTTCTTCCCTGAATAAAATTTATTACAACATCTTATGTGGTGTTTCATTATTGTATGTGTGATGTGATACATTTTTTTGAATTAATTTGTTCGAATGATACATGGTGAGACCATGATATGTTTACTCTGTGGGGAATGTGGATGATGGATCTGATGGGAATTTTCATTGAATTATTAAATGTTGGTTAGATAGTGGAATGATGGTTTGGGGAGTGGTTGTGTGTTTGTGTGAAGTGTGATGATGATGAACTAGTTTGAAATGGTAGTATATGGGTCAATGTATTTATATGAAATGATTTTTCCACTGTGATATTTCTATAAATATTTTGGTTTATACATAATTTATTTTTATTAGATATTGAATTGAGGATATTCCATGAAAATATAATTTTATTTAGTTGGAATTTTAATGAGAGACTGTAATGTCATGATAGATAGTTGTTGATGTTAAAGTGGAAATAATAGATAATGTTCTTCAATCAAGCATCTTAATATGAGGCAGTGGAATATATAGTGGAAATTTTATTTTCCTTGTATTTTCTGATGAATCATGGTCGATTATACATTTCATTGGTTGATAAAATATTTTAGAATGTAACATAAATGTAATGGATGAAAAAAAAATTAAAACACCTTAATGGATTAAATGGTTGGAGTTTCAAGATATTTGTAAGACATATTTAATTTTCTATGTATAAATTGTTGATCAAAAGTCAGATATTAAGGTGATTTAGAAAGGGTATGATAGCATGTTTATATTTAAGGATTATTTTATAGATATGATTTCTTATTTAATGCATTTCATATCTAATGATTAAGAGAAGGTGAAATGTTTTGATTCCACCTTGTTTTATATGATATATTTATTTATCATAAATGTTATATAAATAATTATTTAAAGGTTAGAGATCAAGAATAAATCAACTAAAGGTGTTTTTCATGGGTGTGAGATTATAATAATGATCCCTCCCAGGTAGAGAGAAAGGATGATAAAATTTAAATTATTCTTGTGTCACAATTCTTTATTGATAATATGGTAAAGTTATATTCTAGGAATAGATTTTATCTGCATGACATATGATTGATTATAAAAAGGATCCCCAAGTCAAGATAGTTAATCCATTTGTATTTTAATGTTTTGTGGAATCATCATTATAATTGTTCTATTGATTATTGTTCCTATGAGGCTATTTTATTTTATAATGTAAGGATTCCTATGTGACTCCAGATATAGTACATTTATATAAATTCTGATAGTAACAATTTTATTTGGTATTTTGAACCAATATTATTAAAAATTGATCCAAATTTAAAACATATAGTGAATGTGTTTCCTTGTGAATCCGTTGAGGTTATTTCTTAATCTGGTTTTAATATTTTATAAATGTATACTCATCAATATGTATATATTTAAATCATTTTTAAGTTATAAAAATTAGTTATTCAAGATTTATTTGAGAGTTAGGTTAATTAGTAATTTGGTTTTTTAATTTGTTGACAATGTTATGATTTTTTAGGCATCATTTTTTGTTGGGAGGATTTCTATTTGTTTTTCATATTGGGATAGAGTAACTATTGGGAATATCTTTCCCTTATGTTTGTTGGTAGTTTGTTCATCACGTTTGAGAGGTATATTTTCTTAGTGAATATGAACTGGGATTATACCTTTATGATATTTTTTTTGGAGTCAGGAGGGTTAGAATCAATTGATCGGTATATATTATATATATATATATATAAAGGTATTTATTGTATTTAATTATTTTCTTCATATCATTTAGTGTCATCATAAATATTTTTAGTGGTTTTTTAATGGTAAAATGTATTGTTTTTTATCTATGGTTTGAAGTGGATTTTTTTGGAATTCATAATAGAGATTGTTAGAAGCCTGCAGTCATGGAGAGTCTGTTGTTTTTAGGGAGATTAGGATTTTTTTTCAATTTTCTATGGGATGTAATTAAATAATATTTAGGGGTTATATATTCCTAATTAATATTTCAATTTTGGTTCATTGGGTTGTGGTGCATAGGCTATAATAATTTTTAGGGTTTTCAATCTATTTATGTGGTAGGTAGTGGGGTGATGTCTATTTGGGTATTGTGGGGGCCATGAGATATATTTTCCAATCCCTACAAGATATGGTTAAGGGATAAATGTTTATTTTATATATAATTTCGAAATTAAACCATGGTTATGAGTTTTATTCGATGATGACTCATTTTTTGATATATTGTATATAATGAGATCAAACACAAAATATTATATAGAATCTTTAATGGGAAACAAGGTTGATATGAATAGATGTATTTTGGGTTCTATAAATAATTTTGGTGGTGAAACCCACATAAAAATTTTCTAAATATTCATGATGTTTTATTGGTATATGACAATTTAATATGCCTTATATTTTAAATCATGATTATTTTGAGGAAATAATTTTTATTTTAGAATATACAACATTATGGTGGAGGTTAGCCAAGTTTCATCTCAAAATATTTGTCATACATTCTCATTATTTAACCATTATCTCCCCTTATTTAACCATTGATTAATCAAATGTACATTTTTTTTGTGTTTTGAATAGTCTATATTTATCCAAACATCTAAATTTTTAATATCTATTCAATTTTATCTGATGTTCAATTTTTTATTTCTTTATTATTTCCCTTTTGATTTTATTTTTCAAACCTTTATTATTTAATTATGAAAATAAGTTCTATTAGTTTATTATGGGTTTTAATAAATTTAATAATGAATGATTTAGTTTATAAGGTTCCACGGTGAATCCTTTCCAACTTGATGGTTCATCATCCTTGATTTATTAAAATTTGTAGTGTTTCCTTTTGCCGAATTTGAATGAGGTAATCCATTTACAATCAATTCACTTATCTCATATAAAATTATGACTATTATTATTAGTGTGTTTATTATCACTAATAAATTGTTATCATCTATTATTTTTAATATTAAATATCTATATATTCTTTTCATGGCCTATGAGGATGTGTAAACATGTCATGAATTCTCATAATGAATAATGAATTAATTATATATAATAAAATGTAAATATTGAATTATGTTTGTGAGTATAATCACATATGCATTATGTTTTTCATAAGAGGATATATGAGTCTATTCATATTGAATAACCATCATATTTGTTATTTAATATCTACTATTTTTAAGAAGGATGGTCAACAACTTCAAAATATAATCATTATATAATGAAAGTAATTTTTTTTAAATATTATATTTCTATTTATAGTTCATTATTATGGATGTAGATAAAATGATTTTTGAATTAAATATGATATTGTCAATTGGAATAGAAATTAGATAAATTATTTATGATTTAATAAACATGACAACATATATATATATAATGAATCATTGCATGAAAGAGGTTTTTAGGTACGCCATTGTACATTAGAGGTTCTTTTTTCTTGCTATAATTATAGTAAAGGTATTTAATTGTTGTGGAGAATATAAATTACCATTTAAAAATAATTCCTTCTTTATTAGATCTATTTTGGACTGAATAGTTATGAAATAATTTAATAATGGAGTGTTTTTATTATATCTGATCTTAATTATATTGAAAAAGTGGTTTAATGATTGAGTTGAAATTAAATGTCTAAAAATTAATTGATTAACGAATTTAATAAAAAATCTACATTTTTATTATGGAAGTATATATAGAAAATATGATTAGACGTGAAGTTATTATTGTGTAGAGACCCCATTTATATAAATTTTATCATGTTATTGATGATATTTTTTTATTTAATTTTGTGTTTTGATGATTTTTTCTATGTTTCTATTTGAATGTGGTAATTCGAATATGTTGTAATAAAATATAAAAAATGATAATAATTTTTTGGGATGTAATGTATCATAGTAGGTATATATATATATAATATAATGCACACTAGTAATATATATATAATAGATTCCCTAATTACATGGGTTTTGAGTGCGTAAAGAGGGGTGGGGGTTGGAACATGATTATTAGGATGATGGTAGGAGGATGACACCCTTCGTGTTCATGATACACTACAATGATAAAGATTATGTTGAGATATAGATATGGATGGGGAAATTAAATTTATGGAGGAAGGAATGAGGAATGTTTTATTCTATCCGATGTCACCTTGTTGATGTATAGTACTGTATTGTGGATAATTGGTAGTGTAGAGTGGATGTGTTGTAGTGTAGAATAAGATTATGGTTTTGGGGTTTTGGATATCATGACATGGTTTATATGTTCATGGTATAATTGATTGATTTCAGTGTGATGTTATGGAATTTTATATAGTATCTCATTATTGATTATATAGGTAGGTGTTGTCTAACAATGGTTCCCTACCAAATTTTTGTTCGTAATAGCCTATAAAATCATAGTTATGAGTCCAGATATATTTTTTCCATTTTTATTTTATTAATCTTTTATGAGTTTTCATTAATTTTTGATTATTATTTGTATTAATTGGTTGTGATATATATTATTCATGGTTAGTCAGGAAGTTAGTTTTGATTCTTTTTTTGGGATGTTGTTGGATATGACACTAGAAATAATGAATGTTATGGTATGTTCATATTGAATATTATTTCAGTAGTACATATTTTATATTTTTATAAAATTTCCATTTTTTTGTTTTTTTCAGATTTATCTCATCAATAATCTTACATATTTATGCCACATAATGTTTGAATGTTTTTAAAAAATTATCTTATTTAGTATTCCCATGTTCTCAACCATTCATATTTTCTTGAGTTGTTTTATTGGATAAGTATGGGGATAATCTAGTATACTGTTCAGGTATCTCAAGTGGAGTATGATGGATTCATTGAGGTCTATGAGGTAATACTTAAAATTCAATATTCATCATTTTTTATATGTGGACATGTAGGTTACATTTGGGTTGTAATGTATTTTTATTATACTAAATTATATAAATTTTATTTTTTTATTTTTTATATACCTTGTTTATGAGGGTAATGCCTCTAATTATTATGTTTCATACCATTTTTAATTGTTCCATACAATATCCTATAGTAGGTGATATTTGGGGTCACTCATGGATTCACAACCGACATATGAGGGGTTCCTATCTTGGTAATTCCATATAAATAATAATTTCTATAATTTTGTGGATTTTGAATTTAAAATGTTGATTATATAGATTTTTAGATGATGAAAAATATATTTTATATAAAAAAGGAAAAACTTATTATATGATAGACCATGAGACATAGAAACTTAAATTCAATTTACACATATATAAAGTATGATATATCTATATCAAAAGTGGCATGTTGATTCCATTTTATGCCTCTATCAAAGTGTAGGATGGGATTAAAATATTTAAGGTGACTTTCAGGAATAATCTAAACTAGTATGAGTTGTAAATAATATTTTATAAATAAATACTATGATTCATTTATAGAATAAAATTTCATTTGTATAATTCTACTGTTTTAAACCCAATAGTCATTCTCCACCAAAAAAATGTGAGATGTTCATTATAAGAATACAATATTTTAATACCTTAATTAAATGAAGTGATTTTATATAAAGGGATGGGATCCCCCTATTGAGTGTAATAGATAAAATCACACTGTATCTTGATATATCTTTGGAATTGATACTGCATTTTATATCATATTAAAAAAAATAAAAACCATAATGGTAAGGGTTACTCTCATTATGAACAAGGATTCACGTATTTATATTCATCCCTATATAGGTGAGATTCATTATTGTATATCCTCATATTCCTCATCAAGATATATGATATGATTTTAAGAGAGATTTTGTTTTCATTATTAACGATATGACTAATTTATATATTATAATTTATTCAATATGTAGATTTGGTTTTTATAGAAACTTCATATTTATGGGGTTCTTCCACATAATTGAACATTTGATGACAAAAATAATCCCAATAATGGTATCCAAGAAATTTTCATCAATGAAGAAACATGTTATTCAATATTGTTGAAAAGAAATTAAATATTGTACTTTTTTTAAAACCTATATCATAATATATGATATCGAATGGCCCAACATGTGCAGTCACATTGATACATTTACCATTTTCAAATTACATTTTATGATAACATAATTTGTATTTATAGACACAGGGTATAAATAAAGTGTATCATTGATTTTGATATATTGAACACCTATTGTTTTGTTCAAATATTAAAATCATTAATATTGGTGACATCATATCTTATGACCAAAACCTTAGTTGTTAGAAACCTGAATACTGATTCTTAGTTAAATAATAATAAATCTTGTTATTGATGATAGATCTAGATGTTAAAAATTATCCCATATAAAAGATACATTTGAAGACTTATGGTTTATTATTTTCTATGATATATTATATTAACTATGGTTTAACTCATACCTAGGGGTCCATGTATTTATCGTAAATATTAATAACTATTTCATATGGGTCACTGCATGCATATTACCATTTAATTTGATGAAAATTTAAATGAAATGGTATGATGACATTTTTTTTAATCTTGTGGTTTGGATCAAATGTTTTTGGGAGATGATTCCTGGTGTCTATAACGATTAATTGATTTTGTTATTACATGGATTTATACAGGGATCACTATATTTGTTTCCATTATAGAGATACGGTCTTTGAATATTGATTGTTTTTGTTTCATGTATGATTTCACAACCATTCACATTGGTTTTACCATTATCAACATTCAATTAAATTCCCAACATCTCCAACGTCAATTAAAATATAGAGACCATATTAACAAAGTAAGGTGCTCATTTTTTTGATTCAAACCAAATTATACTTAGGAACACTCAATGGACAAGAGGTTTATAGTTCCGGATCATGTCACCCATTTGGGGGAATTATCAAAAATTACTGGGCATTATTCAATATTTATGATATGTTTATGAATATATTCCAAATAACACTATGAGATTGGTTACCCTAACAAAATAACTAAGTTTTTACTTATTAAACATGTAAAGAGGTTCCAATTGATGGGACCATATGTCTATATCATATTTTCTATTTAATTTTTCCATTTTTATTTACAGATCAGTATCTACTTTAATTTAAAATCTATATAACTAGTAAATATTGTGTTAACTACCGTCCTAGAAGGAAATTGGTGATTCAAGGCTGATATTGAACCTTTCTGAGGCATACTATGTATCCTACTTATAAAAAGAATAAAAACCCATGTAGTTCATTTACATCCAATCCATGAAAGTTAAGATTATTTGGGATAAAAATATATAAGGGAACATATTAACCATGTATAAATATAGAGGCTTAAGGTGATTTCATATATATCTTACATATAACCAGAATTAAATTCATTGTAGTTCTATCACCCCAAACCAACTAGTGAGTGGTAACAGATAGTTATTGGCCACACGGATTATAGACCTAGTATTGAAAATTTTGGGAATTACTTCGGGAACTAATATGAGGATAGTGGACTTGTAATTGGTAAATGTTATCATGTCATTGAATAAGGATTACATATTGGTGTCTCCCTGGCATGGTGAAATTTATGATTCTAGCTATATGATCATTGAAAATCCCAAATCTCACGAATGTTATTCTTATTGGGAGAAAAAAGGGATTACATGTGATTAGACTCACCACATATGTATACAGGAAACAAACACTGGGGTGACTCTTACGGTGTTATATATATATATATATATCTCCCAATCATTAGAAAATGGTCCAATATATCCTGGTTATATTAGGAATTAGTGTCTTCATAGTAAAGTTAGCTTCTCAATTCACTAATGGGAGACGAATAAAGATAATACCAATCTATATTAAGGGTCCCATGGTATATAATATCATAAATATGGATAGACCTACACTACGGTGGATTCCAAATAAGATATAAGCACTTACAAAGGCATCCCACTTACCAATTTTGAAAACAAATCATAATCCTTGAAGTTAATTTGTTTCTAAATAAGTTTATGGAAGAGGATTAATGATAACCCTATGGGAGAGTTTGGGACTCATTGGATTATTTCATGGTATATAGAGGGAAATACACAATGAATAATTAACAATTTCATATAATTCCTTATAAAGGATTATAACATATTTTTCATCGATAGCAATCAAAATCCTTATTGTTTGACAAGGTGTATTTATTAATGTATCATCCACGAAAAGTTTATTACATCCATCAATGAATGATTAACTATTATTACATGTTTTGGGGTTCTTATAGACATGTATTGATTGTCTTAATGACATTTATGAGGATCTCTAGACATTTTCTAGGATTCTAATCATGCAATCAAACCGAATCATCAGGGTAATGCCAAATAATAATGGTTACATGTTTAAGGTTCTTCACATGATTCATGAATCATTTCTAGAGGGACACCACATGATTCAATTGAATTTTATGGGGTCATTTTTTTATTTATGTTGACATGTATAATGGATTTTTATGATCAAGGATGACATGTCATAGGGAAACTGTGTGTCCTGGCATACATGTGGGAGGTCTATCCCATGATCTAGCTAACATGTTTAAAGGAATACAGTAGACATAGATGACATTTAAGAGATATTTCACATGATATGGATTGGTCATGTGAATCGAATGATGCATTCAAGTGAAAATGAAATTATCTTTCATTGCATAACTCTTCTATAATTTTATCCCTTTGTATTATATATTCCAAAAAAATGTCAACCATCAGCTTGTTTATTTATTTAATGACATAGTATCCATCAAAAAAATCTTTCACATAATATTTATATCACCAAATAAGTACTTCGTGTGATACATAGGTATATTAACCAATGAATATATAAAATTTATATAACCCTTATGTTGTATTATTTGTTTACAATGTTAAAGGACCTTCCAATGGAATGTATTTTGTCTTAGAAAAGTCCAATATCACTTCTAAACTCTTATATGTATTTTTTCTAGGGGGATTTATAAGTGTCACACCCCTTTTTATATGACTCCCTAAAATACGTGTATATCATAGTTATAGGATTGAGTCAATGTATAATCACAAATTTCCCATGAAATAGACACAAGTTATCCTTGATGGTAAACATTTTCCATGAAATAATATTTGATTGCAATATGACTCTGACATGTGTATATTTTATAATTTTATTTTTTTCCAAATAGATTTCTCATAATCAAATTTACTTATCAATGTTTCTTTTAAATATTAGGCTAACATGATAGGGTGTCTCTACAAGATCAACACACCCATCAAAGATGCATTCATGTTATTGAGGGAGACTTATGTAGTGAACTTCATAGGTGATGAACTTCATATTTAATTCCCTTTTGGAGATAATGCTATCATGTAAAACAGACATATTAATAACTATTATGAAATAAAATGTGGTGAATAAACCACTTCACATAAAAACATAAATTTTCTACACATGAGGTTTCTACCTTGTACTTATTTAATTATATATTTCACAAAGAATTCATCATTTTCTAGTTGATTATATTTCAGAGCATCACATCAATAATAATGAAACTTGTGATGGAATGAAATACTCTTCATTAAAGTTAAATCTTCTTGTCTATTATTCATTCATTAAGTGAATGAGTTTGTTTTAGAGATTTTACATGATTATGGTGACATACCTCATGGATTTCACACAGCATGATAGACACATATCAAGGGATATATTTTGATTTTTGAAATTATAACATGGTTCGTATGGTCCCTTCAAGTGAAAATCATCATAACATCTATCACATGATGTTCACCCTTTTATATGTTTTATTTCTTAATGGTATTTGGTTTGTTATGAATCCTCTAATATGTTATATATAACATTATGAGAGAAACACTTCTAGTATCCTTAACATGATCATGAGGGAATTTTTTGGGGATTCACATGATCTTATTAAAATAATAGGAATCATATAATTCATCCACATGATGTTCCAAGGGTTACATGATCATGTGTCTTCATGGGGTTTAATAATTCTATATAATTTAGCCTCTTCTTCTTTTTGTAGGCATGCCACTGCTTCATTCCTTTTCGAGGGAAAACAACAAATATTCTTTGGGAATTTCATTTATTCCAAATAATTGATAATAATTTGGAAAGATTGAAAAAAATACCCCAAATAAGCGATGTCGGAAAGGATATATACTTGTATCTTAGAAAACGAAATTCACACATAAGTTTATAATGCTTCTCTTGGTTGGTGTCCGAACTAGACAATAATATTATAGTTTACCTTTGGTATTTCTTGAGGTACTCCAAAAATTGGGGAGTGATAGTAAATTCAATAAAAATTGACCAATAAATTCATATCCCTTACAATATCATATATATTTCATGAAATAACAATAAGAACATTCCATAAGAAAAATTACTAGGATACAATCATCTGATATAGCCCAATAAATTCATTACATCAACTTCTTATCTCTATCACCAATGAAATTCAATCTATATAATCGATTGAAATTTCATGGAATATAAATATATTTATTGGATATAGGTTCACTTTTCATTGATCACATGATATTAGGTGTTGTTGTTTGATGTATCAATCTTTATGAGATTTTTCTAGACCTTATATGTTCATAGAATTTCATGATTGGAATGATTTAAGTGATAATTAAATGTTACATTGTTCTCATTCCTCATATGACATGTGGAGGGTTATGTGATCCAAAACCCTAATATGGGTCAAATGATTGGCATAATGATTCTTGATATATGTGTTCTTCATTTAATTATTCCCTCAATAAGGATTTTATTTCCTAACATGTATTCTTCATAATTTGGGTTATATGGATTCCAATTTTTAGAAATATTTTAATGAATCCAAATAGAGTTACATGATTTTTAGATATCACAATGTTGAGCTCTGATACCCTGTTCACTCAGAAAATTATATTATGAATGGGATTCCACCGAATTATCTTCTGAACTATCCTCTATCGAATAGACTAAAATTATAATGATTAATTATTTTAAAGATACATACATCACTTAACATGTCTCTAATCATTCATATAACTATTTTTTATATTATATTTATTGTATTAAAAAATTAATTTTTGATTAAATTTCAAATAGTTATTTAAAAAAACTTGCTTCTACATTAAATAAGACTTGAAGGCATTTGATATCAAAATGGGCCTTGTAATCAAGCAGTAATGTATCATATTCATGGGAATAGACATTCTTGGTTAGGCATAGTTTCATCGAATTAATGAATTATAATACTTGATTAATCCTTATAGGGTAACATAAGAATTATCATTTTTTCATGTACCACCAATTATAACTCCAAATCAGCTGTTTAGATGTGGTTGTCCCAAAACAAACTCATTTCATCTATCCCATGGTTTGGTAGGGATCAACAATTAAAATATTAATTACATGGAAGGATTACCTCCCTTTGAATGATTTATGATGAATTTTAACCTTATACGAATGTTTAGGATCAACCCACACAAACTCTATCATTTTCAAGGGACATTCCAACAATTTTGAAGGATAAGAAAAATAAGTAGTTGAAATTTTGATTTATTGTTACTATCATGGATTTGATCAACATATAACATTACCATGTAGGACTTATACAACCTCCATACACTCACATCAAAAAATATTTCTAAAATATTAACATAACAGAAGATATTACAAGGCCATATTAGAAACTGGAGATCACGCCTCTTTGGGGCCCCATGTGATACAAGAAGTAGTCCAAAACCTACAGATAGAATATTTTTTAGGAATCATTTAAATTTATGGATTTTCCCATTCTGGGAATAATTCATAGGAATTTACTTATGTACATTGTCAATAGAATCCCATTTTGAAGAGTAAAATAAACATTAACTTGTTGTGCTAACTCTTTCACATAATTATCATTTCTATAGTAATATTTTTCAATGAAACACCACATTATCTGATTAGAGTACCCTTAGAATTTTCATTTCTCATGATAATAGATCATTTCAAACGTTATAATCATAATAAAGATACTATAATTACACATTATTCAATTAATCCTATAATTTTAATGTTTGTGGGTTTGAGGAAATTTCACTATGACCCAATGATGATATTTTTTCATTGTTTTGGAATTAACATATCATCATAATTATCTATTCTTCATCAACTAGGATAATAGTTGATAATTTTAGTGGCACACTCGATGATAGGTTATGTAAAATCTCTATATTATGTGTGTATCTTGCAGCTCACATAAATGTGTTGTTTATTTGTGATCCATTTACCCTTAATTATTTTATTCCCATTTTTTGTAATCATATAGATCCCCCCATCTAATTTTTATCTCGTGGGTGTGTTATAATCCAAGAATTATTCTTAAATTTTATCTTATTCTAGAATGTTTTGAAATAAATGTTGATATTATCCTTCCTTCTTCTGATTCCCCTATCATTTATTCTTTTGACTATTCTAATGATTTGGTGCGAGACTACATGTGTGGTATATTGGATTGAATGATATTCGTGGTGGAAAAGGAATAGTTTCCTTAATAACCATATCAATGGTATAAATGATGGTGATTTAGAATTTTTGGAATCATATATTGAATCATTATAATATGAGTGATGAACATCCCATTACCCAGACATGGTTTATTGATTAGGTCACCCCTTTAGTTTAAGGAATTTCTAATATAAAATTTTGGGAAAACATCCATAGACTCTATATATTGCTTACCTAATAGGATTTTCAAAAATTATTTAAAATACAAGATACCATGTTGGATAATTTAGAAGAAAATCAACACCCTAACTATGTAGACTCACATAGAGAACATTTGTGTCTATTAAGAATGTTTTTACTAAGAGTTTCGTGAATTGAAAGCCATAATTTTCGATTGATGGAAATGATATGTCATGATAAAATAGACTGTTATAGGTTAGTTAAAATTTCTCAAGGATTATTGGGGATTATATTGTTTTTATGACAAGATACATATTATCAATTTAATAAATGAAACCTTATAGGTTCATGAATAGAGAAACATGATGTTCGCTCATCTTAATGTCTCGATGAATGACCTGAATAAAAAGATAGAATACCATAAAGTGATCCTAGATCACACAAGGTCCCATATCTTGATGTCATTATCCTTATTATAATTACATATAAAAAAGATTAAATGTTGTTATAATTTATTGAGACACATTTTCAGTACGTGGAAAATAAAAAATTTGAGCGAGTGGCACACCAGTTCCCAATTATAACGTCTCGCTAGACTATGGTTGACATGGCATGCTAATGCAATTTTATTTTACTACTATCCATAGAAATGTTTTTTTCATTATAATTTAATAAAAGATATACTCTATAATGTTCATGTTCTTACCTTTAATACACTTTATAAATTACTAAACTATTTTGAACGTTTAACAACACAGTCTGGATTTATTTAATTAATGATGTGAATGATATTTCAATTATTTTGTATCACATTAATAATTAATAATACCCATTATTTTTTTAATACAAAGTAATAAAATGAAATTATTTTAATATTTCCCTCAAAACATATTTCACTTCATAATTTTTTACGAATGAGCACTAACATGAGAATCATCATTAATGTGTCAAATGTAGTTCTCATAGAATCAATTGTTTCATATGGATAAAATCAGTAAATATATCTTATAAGATAGGTCATCTAATTTTAAAAAGATTCAGTGAACATTCATGGAACATCTTCATTTTTTCTACGTAAAACTAATGATCCCCAAAGGATATTTATTTTATTTATTTCTTGAATTTTTAATATATTTTATAAAGGAAAATCCTATAGGGATTGTACATGAAATTTTAATATTCCAAAATTTTTAAGGTTATGGAAATGATATTTTTATTCGTTTTCCATTTTATAATTTCACAATATTGTGTGGACCAAATAATATTCATGTCTAGAAAAAAGAAACTTAAAATTTTCACATGGTTTTCATTTCCTGTTTTTGATAAGGAGAGAATTGTCTATTATTAAATTTTTATTTATATGGTCTTATAAAATATATCACTACTATGTGGTATTTGAGGGTTTTCCACCTCTAATAATTTTCTATTGTAGTATATAGTCTTCAAGATCATAATATTTATGCCAATATTTAATGAAATTTTAACTAAGAGCATCCATTATTATAATTTTTGGTCATTTAGTTGGATATTCTATTTTTACACATTATGATATTTTAGCTAGGAGTTCTTTGATTTAGATTATGTTGTTATATCTTAGACCATTTATTATTGTATTTTAATTTATTCAATCTCATACTTTATATTTTTTAATTTAAGGTCCATTTAGCTCAAACCATCTATTTCAACCGTTTGTGTTCATCTATCATACATCAACTATTTCCATGGTTTCAGGTCTTCTAGCTTCGAGAATTAATATCTATAGTTTCTGGTCTTCTAGATTGGATCTTATATCATTATATATTAGTGTCTTTTATATCAGAGATTATATTACATCACTTTAAGGTATTTTATCTCAAAAATTCTATTTTTTATTATGGAAATTTATTTTAGACCATTTATTTACATAGTTCATGTAACTCTAGCACATAAAATATATTGCTTGTAGTTAATGGTTGGTTTTTATAAATGTTTTGATGAAGTCTAATTATTGAACAGCTTCTGAAGATTGAGTGATCATGTTATATTTTGATGCCCTACATTCTTAATTTTTATTCTGAAGAATGAATGCTCCTGAAGGGTTCTAAAACCTATTGTTTGGGAAAGGAACATGAAGAAATACGATACAAGATGGTTTGTGACACCATGCATACCCAATGAGATTTTTATTGATGAGTGTGAAAATATTAAGGACTAAGATTCCACTTTTAATATGGGAAAAGTGGTGGTGTAAATCAAAACCTAAAAGTATGAGCAGATGAATATGAAAAAGGGCTCACAAATGGTGGATGAATGAAAAACACTCTAAGTGGATGAGAACAACTTCAGTTTTTATAGGGAATATGTGGATTTTAGGTCTATTTATTTAGACTATTCATATCTATGTTTTCATTAGTAAAAAACCAAACACCTTCTCTGATTTATTGACGTATTATATCAAATTTTTTCCACTAGTTTGTATATTGAGAAATGGTATGGTGAAATTCCAACATTTTATTTACTTGAAGCTATGTACACATTAATTAGTTTATAAAAAAATGCATTTTCATCCATGGTATCTCTTGTCATGTGTTTTTAAATCATGAGATATTTCTAAAAAATAATCATTATTACCTAGATAGTACAAAGAAACCTTATAACTTTGTCACAAATATCGGTATTGATCACCCATTAATTTTCTTTGTCATTGATGTATTTAAAAATATTAAATTTTTTGTGATAACATACACTAGAAATGATATATACTCCCTGAAAAACTAACATTTTATGTAATTTTCTTATATTATATTATCCAATAATATCATAATAATATTTCAAAAATTATCCTTCTGATCCTCCTAGATTTCTGAGAATATCACCATATAAAGTATATATACATTGAAAAATTTGTGGATGCATTCCTTATCCAATATATTCATTTCGTATACAAAGATGGTTAGAGAATTGGTGACAATGATATAAATAACTTTGAACTCATAAAATCCAATCATTATTCGTATTGTAGTATTGGTAATATCATCCATCTTCACCTTTAGTTGGTTATATCCTAATCCTAGTAAATCAAAAAAGATTTATGAGGCCCCATATAGATTAACCAAGAAGTGATGAATCTATGTTAGGCGATGCATATTAATAATAATGATTTTTTTTAGGTCATGTTAATAAATGAATTTTTTTATTGTTGAATCCTTCTTCGTTACCATGAGGACCAATATTAACCATGGTTAGTAACATATGTATATATAACCCTTACTTAGATACTCATGTAAATTCTTCTTATGTTATTAAATATTGATGGATGAAATTCTCTAAGGATAATTTTATATGGGATTATATCCGATCATATTTTCAATTGAGAACTCAACCTCTCAATTAGGAAGATTAATATACATATTTTCAAGGAATAAATCATTAAACTCCATCACAGTGAGAATGTATGCATGCATGATTCTCCCCCTATTCTCACTAATTTGATTTAGATTATTGTTATCACATGGATATAATATATATCAATGTGATTATTATTAATAATGTGATTCATGCTCCTCCTAAAATGTGACCACTATACCGATATCACTCAACCTAATCTAGAGTGAAGCATCGACCCATGAAAACCTCTTCATTCAAAATATTTTGTAAACTGTAATTGATGATTCAAATTTAGACTATTGGGATACTACACCTTATATATTATTGAATAAATCATTTACATAATAAGACCAAATATCAAAATTGAGTAAAAACAATGTTAATATAATTGATAAGGAATAATAATCATATCGTATAAAAATAAAATAAGGGCTCCAAAAATGAATGGTCAGACAAAACTATGTGATCGACCGGTCTATTAGTAAAATATAGTTATATAATTATGGATTCCTTCTAGGTAATACCACTAAACACTATTATCTATCTGATAATACGATTTCATTAAGGTTTTAACCACTCTTATATTTCTGGTCGTGATTTCTATATACGAATAAATATTTTTTTTCATGGTGTGACTATAAAACTAGTAGTACACCACTAATAAATCCATAATAAGAGTAAATATTATTAGAGTTTTATTTTATTATAATAAATTAATGTGATAGAAAGAACATCAAGTCATGTACAGAGTGCATCTGTGCTGAACAAGCCACCACAAACCCCTATCCATACATGCTTCAACACAAAGTTATAGAAATGAATTATCTTTATTAAATTTCATGTAATAGATTGTATTGAGTTATTCCATCAAACAGTAATGAAAAATTAATCTCTACATATAATAAATATCCAATCCTCTAACCATTTTGAACAAAAAAATTCATCCTTTATAGAATAACACCATCATACACCTTAATGGATAATCAAAAGTTATCCTAAGTCATTAATCTGTGTAAATATTACAAAAAATCAATCCAATTTCATAGATTTTGGTAATTCCATAACATAACCTAGACTATCACTTTAGGGTAGTGGTTATGTATTTCAGAGACACATCCGTTATGGAACGCAAACAATATTTGTCCCACCAAATATTCACCCAACCATATATATGGTATAACACTAAAAATACATTATGATATTACATGCATGATTATATAATTCATAAACAGACACAAAAACACACATGATATCATATTCATACATGGTATCAAGAACATAATTAACAAATATTATATAATGCAAACGAAATATACACAAAATATACATGCATTGTATCATCTCACTATAAGTTTGTGGAATTCAAATCATGTTTAGTCTTAGGTATCATCACCATAGAAACATTTAAAAAAAACTGAATATTATTTTCTTATAGTTGGTTTAGTAAATAGATACAAATACAACATGAGAAGAGTTCTAGAATGAGTATAATGGAAGGAAAAAATAAATGATTTTGTTTGTGATTCAATACATAAGGATTAAGAAATTTTTTATATATAATTAAAATTAAAACTTCATGATAAAAATTAATTTTCACAACACATCTAATTAGCCTCTTTGTTATATGGTTGAAATTTTTTATAAATAATTTATGTGGCGAAAAAAGAGAAATTGATACTGATTATAAAATTATTATGTATATAGTCACTCTCATAGAGTTTACCATGACACTAAGGAGATGAATTGAACTGATAATGTTGTATAACTACACAATTATTTAAAATCATGATCATGTAATCTCAGTATATGGAACATAGAGTTGAAAAGATAATTTTACATTAACTATGTGATTTCTGAAACGTGGCCCTTGGTTAATGATTTCATAAATTTAGATTATAAAATTATCATTCATGAAACCCATCAATTTTATTTACGGTGTTACTATAATCAACTTTTTTAAAAGTAATTACTAAAGGAAAAAATAAGTATCATGTTTTACAATATATGCTATAATATATCGTGAATGGTAGGTTCCTAGAGTATAATTTTGGTGAAGAACATGTTATTAAATTTTGAAATAAAATTTATATTAAATTTTATTCCCAATTATCAAAAAAACGGTCATGTGATGATTAAAATTTTTTATTTTCTAATTATCCATGAAGTGTAAGAATTTATGGAAACCTTTGGAAACATGACAATTAGGAAAGAATAAAGAAATATATTTATTATTTTGTTATGACAATTTTTTTATTCAAATTTTGATAAATCTAATGTAATAATAAAAAATATGATTCCTCATAATTTTATTTCTCTATAATAGAACATGGAGAGTATTTTAAGGGAATTAATAGTGGTATTGGTAATTAAATATCCAGCTAATATATTGTTTTCTTAGTCAATTGACTAAATACACTATTTTTCATACATTTAAATATAGTATATAATTTTGAAAACATTATTGATTTTATGTTAAATGAATAATTAAATTACGTGGATTCCCTATTTCCATAACATCTAATTGTTATCTAATATTCAACATTTATTTCTTAAAATGTTTTAATAATCCCCTTTGAATAAAAAAAAAATTGAGTAATTTTTTTACCATAATATGATAAAATGTAATTTTGAGTTATTTATATAATCGTGGATATGATTAAATGTTGTTAAATGGACAATAAAGGTTGTTGGGATGAATATTATAATTCCCATGTGTTTTATTATAATTAATGTTTCCATTTCAATAAATATATAGATACTTTTGTGGTATTATATAGAACATTGGTTCTCATTGAAGATTGATGAGATTATTATAGATAATGTTTGTTAATGGGACCATATTGTTTAAAAGAAATAGTTGATATATATAAGATGATTCAATAATACATGGGATGTCTCATATTAAGAGGAAATATTACACAGATAAATATATTAGTAACCATTTATTCAAGCTATCAGATCCATTTATTTCTGAATTTATAATAATGTAATTTTATAATGTGTTTTGGTAAAATAAGGGAAATATGATTTTATGGTTAATTATGCCATATAAAAATAGAGAGAATATTGGAATGTTTTCTTATATCATATAAATTCTTATGTGTTTTTCTCTGTAAAATGAGGTATTCCACGTTAATTATTTTGATAATACCATTCATATAAATCTCATGTTTTCACCCATAAAATTGTTCTATAGGAAGATTTATATTTTTGAGGAATATTTGATATATATTATTTACTATAATAGGAATATATTTTAGAAGAAATCCATTGAACAATTTTTGGTTTTATGTAAAATCATATTATTTTAGATGAAACATGGGAATAAGAAAATTTTGTATGTAAAATATCGTATTTTTTTATTTAATGAATAAAACTATGAATAGTTTTGTTTAAACATGTAGATAAATGTAACAATCCTATATAATTTAAGATTATATATTTTCATACCTAATTAATAATCACTTATTGTATTTTATAGTGTTATATTCATTATAAATCTAAGATTTGATTTTATAGATGAAATGAAAAAAACATTAATTCAATAAAATTGGGTTATCTTGTGTTATAGGATTTCAATTAATCATATATTTCCCAATAATAGTATTTAAATTTTATGAAATTAACATCATTGTTGATTTCAAAAGGAAAAAAGTAATAATGAGATGACTTTTTAGAGTTTTCTGAAATTTATTATTTTCTAATAATATTTGAAAAATACCTTTGTACAATAAAAATTATTTTTCATATAATGAATTAAAAGTATCCATTTTTTTCATAAATTTTCACCAAGTTACATTATTTAATTTATATTATAAACAATCGAATTAATATTATTATATTTAATTTTGTACATAATTTTTTCAAAAAAAATCATTTTATCCACTAATCAAGAGCCCTTTGGTCTAACTAGGAAATAACAAAAAAATAGTCATTACACCCCTTCAATCATTGTATACGCCATATTTTATCATTAAAAAACTATAGTTTTCCTTTTGGCATAAAAATATATAGGTCATCTTATGAAGATGTATAGTTCAAAACATAACCCCTTTTTCCATTCATAACCTCTATAAAATATCTTTTCACAATGATAAAATAAAAACATTACGTTATTATATATATTTATATTTTTTATTCTATTGTAATAGACTATAAATGTCTACATATTATGTCAAATGGTAAATAAAACTAGCATTCATGCATACAGTATAGTACTGCCTCATTAACTAATGAAATTATTTTTCCTTCCACGCCACTCATGGATGGATATAATGTCATATTTAGTAAGTAAATTTGTTATTCATGAAATAATTTTTATAATTAATTTATGATGATTTATCATTGTTTTTATACAATTATATCAATTAAGAAATGATAACATTGTTTTTCCATATTTGTGCATTACCACCTCCTGCAATCTATGTGATTAATTTTTTCAAAAACACATAACCTAGATGCAATATGTTAGTGAATTTAAATAATTAATATGTAATTATTAATATAATCAATTTTTTTAATAAAAAACAATACATACATTATTTCCATAATATTAATTGAATAATGGAAACAATACACATTCGTACGTATGACTTACCATAATCATCATTATCAAATAATTTTTTTACAATCATATTTTGTGGATTGTTTTAAAATTTTAATTATTTTAAAAAATATCATTATTTGAAAGTTATTATTCTTGAGGAGGTGTAATAATATCCTCTTTTCTAATTGTCATCATACCAAATTCATTTTAGTAATGTGAGACGAATATGTTCAAGACATCGAAGATGAACTAAATTAATTATGTTATTTATGTAACATGATATCAAATTAAATTTATGTAATAATAAACAAAAATATGGATAATTATAAAATAAAAAATATCTACAAATTTTTTTTATATAAATGAAAAATAATACACATGATATATCAGAATCAATGTAAGGGAACATTTACCTTAATCAAATTATTTTAATTTTTTTAATTATTTATTTTATAATAACTTCATTAGCATGTCCATATTATCAAAAAGATATTTTCATATAATATTATGGTTATAAATTAATTATTAAATTTATTTTAATTAACTTTTCAATTTCACTCATTTGTTCTCAAAAATTATTCTTTTAATTGATTTTATACGAAATGTTATAATGAAAATGAAAATGAAATGTTATATTTTAACATATCTTGAATAAATTTTATTTTTATTAAATATTACCATTATTTAATTTTTTATTCCTTATTATATGTCATATCTTCTTTAGTGAAAGTAGAACTTCAATTTTTTTTCCAGAAAAGGTTTTATAAAAAATTTATATTTGGATATAAGATAATCCATTTCACATGGGTGAGAGAAATATATTTTTTAGTATGCATGATTTTAGGTTCCATTATTACTTTATGGTTCCTAGGAATTTTTTTTGATAATGAGAGATCCATATATATATCATTATGGTGGGTGAGCCTGATATATATCATAATGATGGGAGATCCTGATATTACACTACAACACATTATTGAAAGGGAAGAAGTTTCCTTATTAGGTTTATCCAAAATGAATTTGTCAATTTTCTTAAAATGTTAATACATTTGTAAGAAAATTTTTAGAAGTTATATTTAATAAAGATGACAAGTTAAAGAAATTGTTTATATACAATTGATTTTTTTTATATAGAAGTATTGTGATTTATCCAGCTGAGATAATGAGTATAATCATAATGGTAATAACATGTATCTTCTTAGGGATGAAATGTATAAATTGAGGAAACTTTTTTCATGATGTTGTAATAAACATTTATGTATATTAATTTTCTATGCAGATTTACTATTAAATTTTTTAATAAAATATTAAATATAGAGAAATTTATTTCATGGATAATAAAATGATTATTTTATGCACAATGTCTATTTTGAAAAATAAATATTCTATGAGTATACATGGTTTTACGTGTTCCTATCATCCTATTTATATATTCCTATTATCAGATTTTTACTCCCATCACATATTTTTTAATGACTCGAAAATTTCTAGGGAATTTTTTTCTTAAATACTTTGTAATTTTACGAGTCTCTGGCTTCTTGATGGAACTTGATTATGAAGACTAGTGTGCCCGGAATCATTTTATGATGTTTCGTTCGGGTACATTCAGCAAACGTACATGGTAGTTTTTCTATCTTTTGAACTAGTGCTCAGAATTGAAATCTGAGGACACCAATGAACTCGTAGCGCCAGTATTCACCTAAGGGGACCTTTTCCGCAATTGCGTTTTATGCGGGTTGAGAGTTAATATTTGGGGATTTAGAATAAAATAAATAAAATTTATGGAACACAATTTTATTTTATAGATGTTAGTTAGTTCCTCCCATGGGGAGTTAGATGTGGGGCCCACACCCACATAACCTCCCATGAGAGGATATTTGTGAGGTGGGGCCCACACGAGCCTTAATCCTTTCATCTTCCTTTAACACAACATTAAAACTCTCATTTATTTAATTTTTAACAACCCACTTTAAACCTTTGGACATCCACTTAAATGTGGAGCCTCTCAATCTCTCATCCATTAATGTTACCAACTCTAATGCATTAATTAAATCAATTTACATTTTGATTTAATTTGTAAATACATCGAAATGTTATATTAATGGGAGGGAATTATTATTATTTTGTGGTCGGAAAATATTTTTGGGGAGAGCTCTTGAGAATTTGAAGGATTTCCTATCTTCAACGAAGAACACCGTCCTTCCATCGATGAACCACCGAAGAACGACGATCGTCTCTTTCGATCTTCAGCCAAGCCAAAGGAGAAGGAGCCACCCGCATGGAACGCTGACGACACGCCATCCTTGACTTCTTCTTCCCTGACATCAACGACTTGACACCGTCTCCCCGCGACGTTGTTTTCCACGATGCCCAACTATCGCAAACCTTATTTTGATGTAGGGGTTTGGACAATTTTAAATGAATAATTTGTACCCCATTGTATGTTGATTTTTCTTAATTGTCCATGGCAGATTGTTACCACCTAACATGGAGGGCGTGGGCCGAACAAACACAACCTGAAGACCCTCCATTATTTCTTGTTTATTTAATTCTCAAAGGTAGGCGGTGGTGAATGGAGGCAGGGGCGAGCGAAGGTGGAAGCCGCGTGCGGAAGAACAGCGGCCCGCAGACGTGGGCCGCTCAGCCAACGAAGAACCGGACGACTAAAGTTGGCCAGACTAAAGAGACCGTGGCGCCACAAGGGATGTTGCGCTGCGGAAAACCACGGCCTGAGCTCCGCGAGCCGCTCGGCGGCGAACCAGCCGGCCGGGATGTAGGATTCGCGGCGCAATCAGGGCGCCGAGCTGGAGGAACCACGGCCCGCCCGTGCGGGCCGCATGGCACCACCGGTTCGGGAATGCGAGCCTAGTGCCCCAACAGACCGCTCGGCCAGCCGACCAAGCTACGGTCAGCCGGGCCAGGCTGGTCCATGCCCCGCCATGTTGGGCCAGGACACACGACTCATCGTGTCGGTCTGACACTCTGCAAGGTCGGACCAGCCAAAATAGGGTTGACCCGACCTGTCAGCCCACTAGGCATAACGGGTCGGGCCCGTTTTCACTTAAATGTGAATATCTATAGGACTACGCTTCTGATCGACGTGCCCTCTACGGCACTGGGACCCTTGTAATGAAGCGGTACTTTTGCAATACTATAAGTGTGTTTTAGATGACTTTGGAAATGGCCAGGTTTTGAACGAGCGTATTTCCAACTGGGTCCCTAGAATGGAAAAGACAATATCTCTCAGACCGTGCATCAGATTGATGCGTCCTCTGTCGTGTTGGATTCTTTTTGATGAGACAGAACTTCAGGATACATCAACTCTAGATTTCATGATATTTGATGTATCGATCCCTTGGCGTGAGTAGTGGACCCTCCTGAGATTGAGCATGCTGAGTGAGGGAACCCTAGAGTTTCCTGCGACTGCCACGACTACCGTACTGGGATCCTTGGTGGGTTCAACAACGATGAATACTGTACTTGGATCCTTCGTGGGTTCGACAGCGATCACTACTGTACCTGGTTCCTCTGTGGGTTCGACATCGATGACTACTGTACTTGGATCCTCCGTGGGTTCGGCAGCGATGACTACTGTACTTGGATCATCTATGGGTTCGATAGTAATGAATTATGTACTAGAATCCTACATGGTTTCGGCAGAGGAGATGATTCAAAGGCTACATTTAATCATCTCCACCCCTCTTCATGAGTTGTATAACTATGTGAGCTGAGTCTTGACATCAAATAATTACAATCATTGCGATTGACTTCTTTCTTTTGTGGACTTGGTTGTGCTTGGGCTCAAGAGTTGGAGCCAAACTGAATTGATGGCTTAGGTATATGTATGGGCATATACCCAAGTAGAGTTGGTTGATGCTTCGTGAATGTATCTTTTATTTTTAGTTTATCCTTGATGGATTATAGAAGACCTTCATGGGTCTTAGGGTCCCTAATGAGTATTGTTACAATCACCCCTGCATGGGCTATGCCCGCACTACGTTTTTTTGGATGTAGACGACGGACATCACCAATCATGGTGGAGACTTGTGGAGTTGTAAGGTACCCAGAGGTGGACCACTTGGCAGAACATACACGGAGTGGACGGGTGTACCCGTGGAGATATGGAGTCCATCTGTTCCCACCATTCAGGTGGGATTCCCGGAGGACGAATCATTGGTTGTTGCTTGACTGTTGTTGTACTAGTCTTTTAGTTGTATTGTACTCACTGTTGGGCTTGTATTTCCGGCCCCTTTCTTTTCAGAACTTACTTTTGTATACTATTTTACTCGTGCTTACTTCAGTTGCATAATCTATTGTGTTTGTTTACTTTTATAATGGAAATGAATTCCTAGTATAGGTATTTACACATTTGGTGCTAGTCGCCAGCCCTTAGCCTATGGAAGGCAGGCTTGGGGTAGTCACGGCACTGGCCCCGAGGATGGTTCATGACTAATTGTTATCAGAGGATTCAGTTCTACCACAGAACTCAATATTATTATTATTTTTCTCATTTTGAAGCAATAGTGTTAAGTGTTTTGGGTGTGGCTATTAGTTTAGTGAAACCGGAGTTGGTGCGGTGAACGACGTATCTATACACTAGAAATCTGACTTCTGTTTTCCGACTTAGTGCACGAAAACCCTGATTACATGTGGGTTTCCTTTGAAAATATTCCATTGTGATTACTTTGTGTCATCTCACCAGTCATACTATTTTGACCATGGCGCACTTGTTTCTTTTCATGATGCCCCCACGAAGGCATCCATCTATGGTTATGAGTTACATGCGAGATGGTAGCCCACCGAGCAAAGAGGCCTCAATGCAGGGCCCTATCAGATCAGAGGCACCATCGGCACCACTACCCCGTGGGCCACCGATGTCACCATCCCTAGTAGAATAGAGTGAACACTGCCTGCGTGTGCTGCGCACGTTCTAGTGAGAGAGTCTACCTTGGTTCCGTGGAGTGATGGACCCTCAGGTAGTTGAAGATAGGATGGAGGATATAATCAAGGTTTCAGATTAGTTGGGACACCATCTGATTTTATGGCGATCCTTTATGTGAGTATCTTGCATGCAACAGTAGGTAGATGGTTGAGCTTGATGATCTAGGTGTACAATGAGGAATCTCTACTTTGGACAGACTTTGAGAGTCTGTTCCTCTTAGAGTTTTTTCATGCCACCCTTTGTGTGGTGCGGATCCATGGGTTACATCATCTGTGGCAGTGTAGCATGATAGTAGCTCAGTACTTAGCGAGGTTCCCTAACCTCTCGTGCTACTCCACGGACATGGTACAAGACATGTTCTTCAGGGCTCAGACTTTCGAACATGCACTGAGGCACAAGATTAGGGTTTCTATGATTCCCTTCACCATCCCAACGCATGTGGGGGTGCTGGATAGATCCCTTTTAGTGGATAGATTTCTCACTGAGTAGTCGCCAGTAGTGAGACCCACAATAGGACGTCATGTATCAGATTCTTCTGTTGTTGGCAGTAGACAGTTGACGCAGCGGTCCAAGTGGACCAGGCCATTAGGTGCACGACATCAGTTTACTGGTTCGAATGTGTGGGGCACACGAAATATAGCCAGCCATACGAGGGGAAGGAAGTGCTATGCATACAGCATGCATGGTCACATAGGACGAGACTACCCGACTAGCCATGCAGACAATTAGAAGACAGTAGAGGGACCTCCCAGGTAGAGGCAATGGTTTTCCAGTGGTTGTCCATTGGGAGCCGGGGGACAAGGAAGAAGAGGTGGGCGAGAAGTGGGTGGTGGACAACGTTTTGAGGCTCTAACACCACCACCAGCCGGAGGTCCACCTCGACCACAGGGAGCTGAAGGACAGAGGCAGACTTAGCTCCAGGCAGTCGAGGCCTACAACCACGGTGCACCTGAGATGATTTGAGGTACTGTTTGTGTCTACTCAACCCTTGCTGCTGTACTTATAGACACAAGAGGGAGTCATTATTTTATTTCCACTGCCCTTTTTCAGAGATCGGAGATTCTGACGGAGCTGTTGGCTCGATCCATACGGCTAGAGAGTCCTACGGAAGCAGACTCGACTATTACGCACTGGTGCCAGCAGTGTGACCGTACACTAAGAGGTTAGAGCTTCGGCTAGGATCTTCTTGTAGCCATGTCGAGGCCTTAAGACCTCATCTTGGTTATGGACTTGTTATCTATAGTCCATGCCTAGATTGACTTTATTAGGAACAATGTGCGGTGTGTCCACACGGATGGGAGCAGGTTCATCTTCACTGGTGAGAAGGGAGCCTTTGCAGTGCAGGATGGACTTACGCAGAGGAGAGGGTAGCCAATCACACATTAGTTGGCTAGTCTCATCAATAGAGTATTTGATGTGTGGAGTTCGAGTTTTTCTGTTGTGATGGATCATTGTGATGACGTTTTTCCTGACGATGTTCCGGGACAAACTCCTCGTAGAGAGGTAGGATTCTATATTGACATGTTCCCCGGGACAGCACCGATATCTACTCCATTATATCATAAGGCTTCCGCTGATCGTCGTGAGCGGCGGGTATAGTTGGAGGACTTGCAGGTAAAGGGATTAATCCGACCCAGTGTATCACCCTGGGCTTCTCTGATTTTCTTCACCAAGAAGGAGGATGGGAGCTTTCGATTGTGTGTCAACTACCGTCACCTGAATCAGGTGACCGTAAAGAACAAGTACCCACATCCGAGGATTTTTGACCTCTTCAATCTTCTCAAGGGAGCATGATGGTTCTCGAAGATAGACCTCAGGTCAGGCTATCACCAGATCAGAGTTCAAGATGAGGATGTGCAGAAGACATCATTCAGGTGTCGGTATGGCCACTACAAGTTCTTGGTAAGGGATTTCAGTATAACCAACACTCCAGTTGTGTTTATGAGTCTCATGAACAGGATCTTCCAGCCTTACCTTGATATATTTGTTGTAGTTTTCATCGATGAAATATTGATTTACTCGACTGGTGAGGAGGAGAATGCCTACAACTTGCGGGTTGTACTGGACACACTCTGAGTGCACTAGCTTTATGGTAAGCTCTTGAAGTGCCATTTCTGGAATTGAGAGGTACAATTTCTGGGACAAGTCATCTCTAAGGTGGGAGTAGCAGTGGATCCAGTGAAAATCGAGGTATTACTTTCTTGTGAGCCACCGAGGAGCGTGAAGGAGGTGCGGAGTTTCTTGGGTCTGGCTGTTTAGTATCAGAGATATTTTCCAGACACCTATAGAGTTGCAGCACCACTATCAACATTGAAAAAGAAGAAAAAACCCATTCTCTTTTCAGATAGATGTCAGCAGATCTATCAGGAGATGACACAGAGGTTGACTAGTGCACCCATCATGAGGCTACTGGATGAGGGTGATGGGTACGTAGTGTACTGCGATGCATCATGGACCAGACTCAAATGTGTCCTGATGCAGGAGTGAGTAGTGATCTCTTATGGGTTGCAGAAGCTGGTAAAACACGAGCAGAACTACACTACCCATGACCTGGAGTTAGTAGTAGTGGTCTTCGCCTTGATGATGTGGCATCACTATCAGTTGGGAGAGCACTTTACAATCTACTCTGACCACCAGAGTCTCATGTACATCTTCTCATAGAAGGACCTGAACATGATATAGCGGTAATGGCTCGAGATCCTCTAGGACTATGACTTTGAGATATTCTATACTCCTGGGAAGGAGAACGTTGTAGCTGATTCTCTCTGCAAGAGATCAGACATTCATCTACAAGGAGAGGAGACGGAGAAGCTACCCGCGTTGCAAAAATCCTTCATGGATAGAGATGGAGAAGCCTTTTAATAGTCACTCACAGTCACTCCTCCACTCCTTCAGCGAGTCAGAGAGGCACAACATGGGGACATTGACTGTGATATGTGACGTTGTCAGATATCTAGAAGGAATGTTCCTAATGGATTTTTTGAATGAGGGGAGCAAGTCATCATCTTTAGGGGTCATACTATGGTACCAGTTGCACTGCAAGAGGAAGTGCTAAAGGAGTTTCCAAAATCCCCTCTAGCAGTACATCCAGGAGTGGAAAAGATGTACCTGGACCTCAAGAAGACAACACTGGTGTCCGGGTATGAAGAAGTTTGTAGAAGAGTTCTTTTCAAGATGCCTCGCAAGTCAGCAAGTGAAGGCGGAGCTCCAGGTACCAGTAGGCTTGGTACATCCCTTACAGGTCCCAGAGTGGAAGTGGGATGGGATATCCATGGATTTTATGATGTGAATTCCATGTACATCTAGAGGTCATGACTCTATTTTGGTGATCATAGATAGACTGACCATATCGGCCCACTTCCTACCGATCTGTGATCAGGGCTCAAGATAGAGCTTGGGACACCTCTACATTTTGGAGATCGTACGGCTCCACAGCGTGCCATAGACTATCGTTTCCGATCGAGATGCTCGTTTCACATACCGACTATGGAAGGGCTTACATGAGGCTTTTGAGACATAGATACAACTGACCACCACCTTCCATCCTCATATGGATGTCCAGACAGAGAGGACCATTCAGAATCTCGAGGAAAAGATATGTGCATGTGTCCTTGACTTTGGTCACAGCTGGGAGGATCACCTACCCTGGGTGGAGTTTGCGAACCAAAACAGCTATCACTCCACCATCGGGATGGCACCTTACGAGGCACTGTATGGCCGAACTTGTAGATCACCAATGTTTTGGACCGACCCTAGGGAGTCAGCACTTGTAGTACTAGAGATGGTTCATGCTATGGAGGAGATGGTGAAGATCATCCAAGAACAAATGAAGACTACAGAGAGCAGAAAGAAGTCCTATGCTGATAGGAGACGGAGACCACTGGTGTTCGAGGATGGAGACCACGTCTTCCTACAGGTCTCACCTCAATGAGTTCTATAGAGATTTGGATGGGGTGGAAAGTTATCTCTGTGTTTCATCAGACCCTTACATGTCCTCTGCAGAGTAGTTGAGGTGGCTTACCACTTGGCCCTTCCTCCTCAGTAGAACCATTTGCATGACGTCTTCCACATATCCCTGCTATGGAGATACATGGATTACATGTCCCACATCATCAACCATGGGGAGATGTACATCAATGACGACGCGACATTATTGGGGGTCCTGGTGGAAATTAAGGATCGACAAGATCAGGTACTGTGTGGGAAATCGATTCCTCGGGTGTGCATTCACTAGTAGCACAGGAAGCTTTAAGATAGCACTTAGGAGCGGGAGGCTCAGATGCATGTACAATACCCCCATTTGTTTCCTGAGTGTGTATTGTTGCTTTACATGGACGTAAAGCCCTGAAGTGGGAGTAATGTAAAGACCAAAAAATTTCAAGGAAGTTTGTTTCTTGAATACTATCTAATTTTTCAAGTCTGCATGTTTGTGACAACACTTGATTCTGAGGTCCAGTGTGCCTGAAATCAATTTCTAAAGTTTTCTTCGGGTAATTCAGTTAATGTATGTGCGGGTTTTTCTATCTTTTGAACCGGTGCTCAGAATTGAAAATTGATTACACTGATGAACTCACAGCACCGATATTCACTTTAGGGGACCTTTACTGTAGTTGTGTCTTATGCAGGTTGAGAGTTAATATTGGGGTATTTAGTATCAATGAAATGAAATTTGAGGGACAAAATTTTATTTTAATGATTTTAGTTATTTCCTCCCAAGGGGAGTTATAGGTGGGACCCACACACACATAACCTCACATGAAAAGATATTTTTGAGGTGGGGCACATACAAGCCCTAATCCTTTCATCTTCATTTAAATCCCCATTAATACTCCCCTTTATTTAATTTTTGACAACCCACTTTAATGCTTTGGACTTCCACTTAAATGTGGAGCCTCTACATCTCCCATCCATTAATATTTCCAACTCTAATGCCATAATTAATTCAATTTACATTTTAAATTAATTTTAAAATAAATGGCAATGTTATATTATGGGAGGGCCTTATTATTATTATGGGGTTGGAAAATATATTTCAGAAGTGCTCGTGAGAATTTGATGATGGATTTCATCTCTTTAACAAAGAACATCGTTCTTCCATTGAATAACCACTGAAGAAAGACGATCGTATATTTTGATCTTCGGCAAAGCCAAAGGAGAAGGAGCTGCCCACATGGTATGCCGACGATGTGCCATCCTCGGCTCATTCTTCCAGGACGTCAACAAGTTGATGCCGTCTCCCTGCAACGTCGTCTTCCGTGACGTCCGACAACCATGAACCTTATTCCGAGGTAGGTGTTTTTACAATATTAAATGAATAATTTGTACCCTTTTCTTTGTTGATTTTTTCTGAATTGTCCATGACCGATTGTTATCGCCTGACGCCAAGTGTACGGGCCAAACAAACAAGGCCCAATGATCCTCCGTCTTTTCTTATTTATTTAATTCGCAAAGGGAGGCGGTGGAGAATGGAGGTGGTGGAGAATGAAGGTTGTAGCCACGTGCAGAAGAAATGAGGACCGCAACAGCGGGTTGCTCGGACAACGAAGAACCAGCTGGCTAAAACCGGCCGGACCGAAAAGACCACGGCGCCACAAGGGACACCGCACTATGGAGAACCATATCCCGTGATCCGCTGGCCGATCGGCGGTGAACCGGCCGGCTCGTCATCCAGCCGGGATAAAAGAGCCTCAGAACCAGGAGGGAGCCACGCTAAATGGCCCGCGAGCAGCCTGTACAGGCCGCTCATGCCAAGAAGGCTGATCGGCTTCGTCCTACCTGTTTAGAGGGCGGCGCCGCCGATTTGGGAAAGCGGGGGGCTGCGCCTCCCCTCGGACTACTCGGCCACCTGGACTGAGCCGCGGCCAGCCGTGCCACATCCTACTACGTCGCGCCGCTCCGCGCTGCACCAGGTTGCATTGTGCACCTCATCGGGCCGGTCCAACCCACTTCCGGGTCGGACACGCCAAAACCGGGTTGACCAGACCCGCTAGCCCACTGGGCTTAATGGGCCGAGCACGTTTTCACTTAAAAGTGAATATCTATAAGACCGTGTGTCTGATCGACCTGTCGTATATGTCACTAGGACCCTCATGATGTGGAGGTCCTTTTTCGATAATCTAAGTGAGTTTTGAACGACTTTGGAAAATGTCCGGGATTGGAATGAGTGTATTTCCAACCGGGCCCCTAGAACAGAAAATCCAATATCTCTCAGACCGGGTGTCTGATTGACGCGCTGTCTATCGCCATGGGTTTCTTTTGACGAGACAGAACATCATGATACATCAACTCTGAAATTAATGATAGTTGATGTATCAACCCCTTGGCTTGTGAAGCGGACCTACCCGAGATCTAGCGTACTGTGTGCGGGAACCCTAGAGCTAGCTGCGACTGCGATGACTACCGTACTAGGATCCTCTGTGGGTTCGACGACGATGACTACTGTACATGGATACTATGTGGGTTTGGTAGTGATGACTACTATACTAGGATCCACTGTGGGTTTGGCAGTGATGACTACATTACTTGGATCCTCTTTGGGGTTGGCAGCGATGACTACTGTACTTGGATTCTTTGTGGGTTTGGAATCCATGACTACTCTACTTGGATCCTCTGTGGGTTAGGCAGCGATGATTACTGTACATGGATCCTCCATGGGATCAACAGTGACGACTTCTGTACTAGGATCATACATGGTTTCGGTAGAGCAGATGATTCAGAGACTACATAAAATCATCTTCACACCTCTTCGTGAGTTGTATACCGCTGTGAGTTGAGTCTTGACTTCCAATCATTACCATCGGTGTGATTGACTTCATTCATGTGTGGAATGGGTTGTTCATAGGCTCTAGAGTTGGAGCCGAACTGGAATTGATGACTTAGGTATATGTATGGGAAAATACCTAATTATAGTTGATTGATATTTTGTTATTGTATATTTTCTTTGTATTTTATCCTTCGTGGATTATAGGAGTCCTTCGGGTGTCTCGGGGTCCCCACTGAGTATTGCTATACTCACTCCTGCATGGGTTATGCCTGAATTATTTTGTGTTGGATGCAGACGACAGAAAACACTGATTATGGTAGAGACTTGTGGAGCTGGAGGATACACGAAGGTGGACCACTTGACGGAATGTACATGGAGTGGACGGACGGACCCGAGGTGTTGTGGAGACCATACGTACCCACGCTTCAGGTGGGATTCAGTCACGAACCGAATTTGGTCTCCATCAAATCGGCACCAAAGCTGGCTCATGGAATGGCTCGAAGGGCATTACCTATCCTCACGGGCTAGAAAAAGTTTCTGAGTATCATAAAAATTCATTTCGGAATGATTTACACGAGTTTGGATTCATAAAATAACCAAAAACAAACAGTAATCCAAATCAAAAAATTTACCCCAAACAAGAATTAATAAAATTCAGAACTGTTACATGGGGTAAAACAATACAAAAGATGTCCAATGGTGTATAGATGTAGTATAAAAACACCCCAAGAGACTCCACACCACAAGGGGTCATCGCCCACGAGTCGTGTCCACAACACCGCACCATTGAGAGAAACTAGCAACACGAACACCATCGCCCAAGGCCTTGCCTTTTCCTGGGTCAAACATGATCAAGTCTACTTACACCGAAAGTTGTAAGTATGGTGTGAGACTAATCCCAATAGGATATCACCCAAGGATTCCATTTTATATGAATTATAAAACAAAAAGATTGCGAGAGTTATAAACAGAAAATGGTACCATTTATTTCTAAAAGTTTATCATTGAAATGAAAATAACATTAAATGGGGATAACTTTAAAAAATGAGTTAATTTTAATAAAACATTCAGGGTACTAGTTTTAACATCTCAAAATACCATAAGGCAAAGATAAATACCAAAATTTCCATGAGCACCAAGCATAGGAGCACCCCTAGGATCTAGTTAGTTGTGAGCAACAAATACCTCGTACCTCGGTGAAGGTAACCATAATAAAATTCATTCTCATGTACGAGCCACTAGCAGCGAGAATACCCATAACCTAGTGGTCTATAATCATCTCCATTATAGTTTTTTTAGTGATGTCCATGTCAGACTTGCTAAGTGAACCATGGTCAAAACCCCTCTGTTCACTAGCGCAGTAGTACACATTAGCCCACCTATTTACTCGGGATTCCCGTCTTGTGCTCAAATAGTTACCACGTGCTACCAAAATCAATTTTCACATATAAATATCAATTCTGGTAACACACAATCAAAATAGTAGCTACACATTCTTTTCACCTTTTATATAATTTGATAAACAACTTATATCGTCCTTAAAACTATTTCAAGAAAAGAAATCAAATTATGAACATTAAATTCATCTAAAATACCACATTTAAAACCCAATGGAGACCAATATTATTCTAAACTAGAAATTTCAGCATCAAATAATTTTTATAATTCCAATCCAGGAATTATAAAACAACACCAAGAGGAAAAACATAGGTTGCACATGTAAAACACCCATTTTCACACAAAATTTGCACTTAAAAATCAACCGCTTTGAAAATTCTAAACAAATCAATTTTCAAAATCAAAATTATGAAGGAGTAACATAATGGAAACATAAATATAGAAATCCAAATCATTCTAGAATAACTACATATAGAATCACCTACAAATAGAGTCAAAACCCCCAAATCCTTGTGCGTCACTTCAACCGCACATTCGCCACACCGCAAGGGAGTAATATTGAACCTAAAAATAGATTATTGGACCAAGAAACTCAAAACTAAAACCCTAGGTACGATTACCTAGCTTCTAGACATTTGGAGATTCAATAAAAAAGAAGAAACCCTAAGAATAAGGGAGGAGGAAGGAAGGGAACCACCTTACATGACAAATCTGGACATTTTTTTAGAGTTCGAGATGTTCGGACCTAATTCACGATGAATCCGAGCATCAAAGATGTGAAAACAAAGATGGGGGTGCGTCTTGGGTCAGTGGCAACATTTGAGAGGTGTAATCACCGAAACAGGATAAAAATCAATATTTTATGAAAAAATAATGAAAAATTTTAAAACTGGAAATGGGCTTTTGGGTTGGCCCAACACCTAATTTGATCAGCCATATCCAAGATGATAATTATTTTTTAAGGGGAAAAAATTTCATTGGTGGTTTGAATAGTAAAATATGGTCATTTTTTAAGTTGAATGGGTGAAAATGGTTGAAAAAGGAATGAGTTATTAACGAAACAAAATTTATTTTTAAAACTAGAAATGGGCTCTCGGGTTAGGAAAAATTTTGAAAACCCAACATTTCCTTCAAAAATTCATGGAAAACCCCCAAAACAAAGAAATAATGTAAATTAATGAGAAATACCTTTATAATATTTCATGTATGTGACAATTCTCCCCACCATTAAGGACATTCCACCCCTTAAAGTCAACCTGATGCTTGATTGGAAAACAGGTTTGTGTACACTTCCTCAACCCATGACTTCCGCTCCCATGTATCATGTGTATCACTCCCATGTTTCGAAGGGACTCGGACCTGTGGATTAGACTTTTCCCTAAGAACCTTTTCTTGGGAGTCCACTATTCACACTGGCTACCCAAAAACAGATAAAGGAGGTGCTATATCGAACTCCTCCCAATTCAGCACATGGGGCGGATCCGAGTTGTATTTCTTCAATTGGGAGACATGAAAACTATCATGGATGGATGTAAACTGAGAAGGAAAATTCAAACTATATGCCACCTTACCAATATGCTCAGTGATCTCAAAATGTCTGAAATACCTCTGCATCATCTTTCCCTGGTTCCCCAAGTGGCGGTGACCCAAACGAGGGGCCACTTTCAGAAATACTCAATCACAAACAGAAAACTCAAGATCATGACGACTCTTATCAGGATATGATTTCTGGAGACTCTGAGATATCAATAAACGATTCTTGATCAACTTGACCTTTTAAGATTTCTCTTGCACAAGGCTCAGTCCCAACAGTGATGTCTCACCTACCTCAGCCCAATATAGTGGAGACAGACAAGGCCAACCGTAGAGCTCCTCAAAGGGTGTCATTATAATAGAGGATTGGAAACTGTTATTATACGTACACTCGACCAATCCAAAATAGCAATCCCATGAACCTCTGAAATCCAACACACATGCACGAAGCATGTCCTACAGAATATGATTCTCCCGATCTATCTAGTCATCTGTCTTAGGATGGTATGTTGTACTCATCTTAATCTGCGACCCCAATTCTTTATGAAGACCTATCCATAACCGAGATATAAATCGGGGGTCCCTATCAAGAACAACTACTGATGGAACACCCTGAAGTCTGAACACTTCCTGAACATACAAACGGCCCAGTTCCTCCACCTTTGTTGTATATCTTACTGTGATAAAGTGAGTTGACTTGTTCACACAGTCAATCACTATCCAGATAGCATTCATCCCTCGAGGTGTATGAGGCAGTCCAATAATGAAGTCCATGGAAACCTCGTCCCACTTCCAGGTTGGAATGGGTAATGGTTGAAGTAGTCCAGATGGTCTCTGATGCTCTTCTTTCAAGTGATGACAAGTGAAGCATCTCGATACAATGTCAGCTATGTCCTGTCTCATACCTGGCCACCAGAACTGGCGACGAACCTTGTAATACAGCTTGGTTTCACTAGGATGGATGACCCGCTTTTATTGGTGGCTATCTTGCATCACCCCCTTCCGTAGAGACAAAGGCACCCATGCACGGCCCATGAAGCACAAGATCCTCTCAAGAGACAGAGACCAATCAGAATGAGTATCCCCACCATGAAGCAACTGCATAGATCACTGACACAACTCCTCACCAGGCTACTCCCACTTAATCAACTACAGAAGAGCGTGAGTCAACTAAATGATATCCAATAATGTACCTCATCTATGCTCCCTGCTCTCCAAGTGCATCTGGTCGAGGAGCCCCATCAAATTCCACTCATCGCTGGACATCATCAATTCTTGCATTGGTACCTTCCTGCTCAAAGCATCCGCCACCACATTACCCATGCCTGGGGTATACACAATGTCAATGTCAAATCCCAACAAGTACTCAATCCAACAGCGATTCCTCAGATTGAGATTCTTTTGAGAGAAAATGTAGGCTTAGCTCTTATGGTTAGAATAGACCAGAAATTTCTCCACAAATAGGTAGTGTAGACAAGTCATTAATGCATGAATCACCGTTGCGAACTCCAAGTCGTGAGTCGGATAATTCATCTCAGGAGGTCGGAGCTGGAGAGAACCATAAGCCACCACATGGTCATCCTGCATGAGAACACACCCAAGGCTGATACCTGACGCATCACAATAAACCACATAGCCCTTCCCAGACTCTGGTAAAATCAGAACATGTGTGTTGGTCAACCGCTGCATCAACTCCTCAAAGGATTCCTGACACTATTGGCTCCATTCAAACTTCACCCCTATTCGAGTGAGTATAGTCATGGGGGATTTGAGCCACGAGAAGTCTCAGATAAAGCGACTGTAATAACATTCCATGCAAAGAAAACTCCTAATCTCAAACACATTTCTCAGTTGTTCCCATGACATAACTGCCTTAATCTTCTTAGGATCCACTGAAACCCCATGTTTTGAGATGACATGCCCCAGAAACGTCACTTCCCTGATCCAGAATGTGCACTTTGAGAGTTTTACATACATGTGATGGTCCCACAAGGTGCTCAAAACAACCCGCATGTTGTGATCATGCTCCTCCTCAGATCCAAAATAAACCAGGATTTCATCCACAAATACAACTACAAATGAGTGGAGATATTGGTGGAATACCCTTTTCATGAGCTCCATGAAAACTGCTAGGGCATTCATCAATCTGAAATGCGTGACAATATACTCGAAGTGACCATACCTGCTTCGGAAAGCCGACTTTGGAATGTCTGCTTCTCTTACCCTGAGATGGTGGTATCTCAAACACAAGTTGATTTTGGAGAACCACAATTACCCCTTTAGTTGGTCAAACAAATCTTCAATCCTAGGAAAATGGTATTTATTTTTGATGGTCACCTTGTTCAATTTCTGATAATCGATGCACAACCGGAGGGTTCCATCGGCCTTCTTCGTGAATAAGACTAGGGCGGCCCTAGGAGAGACACTGAGGTGAATGAATCCTTTTGATTCCAAATCATCTAGCTGTATCTTTAATTCTCTCAATTTGATGGGAGCCATGTGATATGAGTGAAGAGATATAGGTTGTGTTCCTGGAGCCAACTCAATCTAGAACTCCACAACCCGCTATGGGGGGAAGCCTGAGAAATCATCTGGGACGACTTCTGGGCACTCATCCACTACATGAGTTAACACTCCCTAAGAGACACCACCATTATCCTCCAGTGCGAGCGACGGCAACTGATACGAAAGATTCCCCAAATTAGGGAGTGGAGGTCTCGTGCGACCAGACCAAGGCTCCCATTCTCCATAAAATAACTAAGGACTCCCATATGGTGCCATAAAGCTAACTCAACATCGATAGCCATCAATATGCACTTAGAAGAACACCAGCCAGTCCATGCAGAGGATCACATAAAATAGGTCCATATCAAGGACCATGAAATCCCAATCCATCTCGACTCCTGACACAGTGAGTGCGCACAACGAGCACCTAATACCCTGCTCCTTTTTCTTACACATCGGTGTTACTAAATCCATTGCAACAAATAAAATCTCGGTTGGAAGGCTCAACAAGTTCACAAGACGGGAAGATGTAAAATAAACTAAAGCACCAATATCAAATAAAACTGTAGCTATAGATGATGCAATCAGAATGGTACCTCGAACAGTCGAAGGTCCTACATCAGATCCTGCCGGTGCCTGATCCACAACATGAAAATGTATGGTCCCTGCCTGAGAACGGCCACCCGCTTGTGGTTTTGCCCTAAATTGGATCTACCCAAAAGATGATCCAGCACTACCGCCATGACCACTGAACCTAGATCCCTCTATCCTTAATGTCTCAGACTGCGCTGGAACTCACCTGGGAGAAACAGATCCTACCCCACTTTGAAGTGGACGCACTATCCCACAAAAGAGCTACACGTGTCCCATACCTCCACACCGAAAATAGGTCTTTGGAGGATGAGGTAAAGTTGGACAGATGTTCCCTATCTTCCCATAATGGTGGCACATGACAGTCCTCCCATCAGAAGCCACTGATGAAAACATCCTGTAAGAGTTTCCTAAACTACCACCTCCCTTTTTCCCTGCTCATCCCGCTTCCTCTTATTTTCAGCAGAGCTACCAGTTCCCATAGTAGATACCCCTCCAAAGATCCCAAACTTCCACTTTTGATCAATATCTACCATACAAACACAATCTACCACCTCAGGATAAGTTCCCAACTTGAATAGTAAGACATGTGAGTAAATTTCTGGTCGAAGACCCTTTTCAAATTTCTGAGCTTCCAAGTATTCAAATGAAACAATCTCAGGCGCGTACCGCACTAACTCAACAAAATGGTTAGCATAATCCATTACAGAATGATCTCCCTTGGAATGATCCACAAATTCTCATGTTCTGGAATATGATAGATTCTATAGAAAATAATGCTCGTGGAAGATGGCCTTAAAATCTCTCCAGCTCATGTTTTCATGCTTCCCCGATTGAAGCACTAATTCCCACCACCTACAGCTGGGACTATCTTGCTAAAAAGAGGCACATTTCAGTCGGACCTCCTCAGGTGTGTCCAGGAACTCGAACATACGGTCTATCTTCTCGATCAACTCCTCGGCCTCTTGACATTATGATCTACATCGAAAACAAGTAGGTTTATTTTCATGAACTCATAGTCCTTATAATTCCTAGGCCCATACTCATATTCTCTGGATAGAGTTGGATCCAGAACCACTCCCTGTCCCAATGCCTGGACAGCTCGGACAACGGCTTCTATCATCCTTTGATCGAGTGGTGTAGAAGAACACACTCAGGCTTCCTCCTGTGGGTGCGTGGGAGCTTTCTGGGGAGGCATGTTGCTACAAAGGGAAACAGTCACAAGGAAAAACAATCAGTAGCACAGTTCTGAAAATTTCAGGAATAAAATCAGATATAAATAATCCAAACACACTAAATTAGTAAAATATACAACAACTTCACCACCCTCGATGTCCACGTGCAGTCTGCAGCCCGAACGTCTCACTTAGAAGTGAATATAACCAAACAATTCAGATATCCCATGGTGACTCGCGGTATGTCATGAGGGGTGCGGGCCAGACACCCTAATCATAACCTTAATTCTGAACCCTGACATTCCTATCTCTTGTCTTTCCCAACTCATCCCAAAATAATAATACAACTCAAAAATGTTAACCCCCTTTTACAACATTTTGTCACAAACTGAATTTGTTCTCTATCAAACCGGCACCAAACCAGGCTCGTGGAAAGGTCCAAAGGGCATTCCTTATCCCCAATGGCTGGAAGAAGAGCTATATTATCATAAAAAATCATTTGGGAACGATTTACCCATGTTTGGATTCATAAAATAACCAAAAATAAACAATAATTCAAATCTGAAATATTATACCATCCAAGACTTAATAAAATTCAGAAATGAGTATATGGGTTTAAACAATACACAATAGGTCCAAATGTGTATAAAATTAGTATAAAAAAACCCCAATAGACTCCACACAACAAGGGGTCATTACCCACGAGCCGTCTCCACAACACCGCACTAATGAGAGAAACTAGCAACCCGAACCGCCATCGCTCATGCCTTGCCATTACCTGTATCAAACATGATCAAGTCTACTTACACCCAAAGGAGTATGTAGGGTGTGATACTAAGATCAATAGGATTTCACCCAAGTATTCCATGTTATATGCATTATATATAAAAATCATCCCCGTGTTATAAACAGAAAATGGTATCATTTATTTCTAAAAGTGCAACTTTGAAATGAAAATGTCTTTCAATGGGGATAACATTCAAGAATGAGTGCCTTTTAATAAAACATTCAAGCTACTTGTTTTCACAACCCAAAATACTATAAGGCAATGATAAATACCAAAATTTCCATGAGCACCAAGCATATGAACACCCCTAGGAACTAGTTAGTTGTGAGCCCCCAATACCTCGTACCTTAGTGAAAGTAACCATAATAAAATTCATCCTCATGCACGTGCCACTAGTAGGGAGAATACCCATAACCTAGTGGTATCCAATAATCTACATTATAGTTTTTTAATTGTTATCCATGTCAGACATGCTAAGTGAACCATGGTCAAAAACCCTCCGTTCACTAGCGTACTAGTACACGTTAGCCCACCTAGTTACCCAGGTTTCCCGTCTTGTGCTTAAATGGTAACCATATGCTACCAAAATCAATTTTCACATATAAATATCAGTTTTGGTCACACACATTCAAAACAGTATCTACACATTCTTTTCACCTTTTATATAACTCAATAAACCACTTATAATTTTCATAAAACAATTTATAGAAAAGAAATCAATTTTTTCACATTAAATTAATTTAAAATCCCACATTTAAAATCGAATGGAGACCAATATTATACCAAACCAGAAATTTGAGCATAAAAACATTTTTATAAATCAAATCAATGAATTATAAAACAACACCAAGAGGCACAACATGGGTTGCACATATAAAACACCCATTTTCACACAAAAGTTTCACTTAAAAATCAACCGCTTTGAAAATTCTACCCAAATCAATTTTTTCAATAAAAATAAAGAAGGAGGAACATAATGGAAATAGTAATATAGAAATCAAACTCATTCTACAATACCTACAATAGGAATCACCAACCAAAAGACTCAAGACCCCAAAATCCTTGTGTGTCACATCAACCACACCTTCACCGCACTGCAAGGGAGTAAAATTAAATCTAAAACCAGAAGATTGGACCAAGAAACTAAAAAATAAAACCCTTGGTACGAAAACCTATCTTAAGGACATTAGTGGATTCAGTAAAAAATAATAAACCAAATGAAAAAGGAGGAGGAAGCGAACCAACTCACTTGAGAAATCTGGACGTTTTTTTGGAGATGGAAATGATCAGACCTAATTCATGTAGAATCCGAGCTTCAAAGAGGGGATGGCAATGACTTGGGTGTAGATAGGTTCATTGATAACATTTGAGTGGTGGAATCACTGAAAAAAGATAAAAATTAATATTTTATGAAAGAATAAAAAAACATTTTAAAACTAGAAATGGGCTTTCAGGTTGGCCCAACAACTAATTTTATCACCCAAATCCAAGATTCTAATGATTTATTAAGGGTACCAAATATCATTGGTGATTTGAATTGTAAAATTAAGGTCATTTTGGAAGTTGAATGGGTGAATTAGGTTGCAAAAAGTTTATGTTACTAAAGAAAAAAAATTATTTTTAAAACTGGAAATGGGCTCTCGGGTTGGCCCAAATTTTTTAAACCCAACATTTCCATTAAAAATGCATGGAAAACCCCCAAAAAAATCAATAATGTAGAATATATGAGAGATAAAATTAAAATATGTCATTTATGTGACATATTCCCAGAGGACGACTCAATATTTGTGCTTTACTTTAATGTAGTTGTACTAGTGTTTTAGTTGTACTGTACTCACTGTTGGTCTTGTATTTCCGGCACCATTATTTTCAGCAGTTACTTTTTTATATAGTTTTACTTTTTCTTACTTTAGTTTCATACTCTGTTGTGTTTGTTTACTTTTATAAAGGAAATTCCTTCCCAGTATAGTGATTTATGCCTTTAGTTCTAGTCGCCAGCCCCTGGCCTATGGAAGGCGGGAATGGGGTAGTCACGACACGAGCCTTGAGGATGTGTCGTGACATATTTTATGATTTTATTTATATGGTTTTAATATTATTAGGGACACTTATGAGGTTATGATAAAAAAATTGAATATATTTACTGAAAAAAAGAATATTATCGTAAATGTTTTATTATGGAAAAATGGAAATTTATTGTGTATCTACAATTTCATTAAATATTAATTTACGTTTGTTTTATAACCTAATTTTTTAAAAAATCAATCACAAATGATCTCTAGTTATGTATGAAAATAAATTCATGACATAATAATATATTTTAATTCTTTTGTTCGTTGATTCCTCATATGATAATGCAAATTCTCATGAGTATATAATATATGAGAATGTGAACAATAATTTCAAAGATAAATTAGTTTCATGACGAACATTTAAGGCTAATGTAATTAATGAATGTAAAATTAATAGCTAAAATTATACGATTAGATAAAAAATCATAAGAAGAAAAATTATTTTTAGTATTATAATATTTCAAAAAATTAATATAGAATCTCATTAATTAAATAGAGACAATATATTTGAAAAACCATAATGTCTAGTGTTTAATTATTTATAAGTATAGTTGAAAAAATCATATCGTAAATATAGAATAATTAGTAAAAGATAATGTATACAAGCAATAAAATTTTACTATTGTGACATATAATCAAAGATACATGATAATAACACATCAGTTGAGGTATTGTGTGAGGTATATTCAGAGAGTAGTGGGATTAAATAAATATATCTACCCTATATAACTATTTGATGTCAAATGTATCACCTATTATGATACCCAACCCAAAAAAATACAATTGACTAATATATAATATATACTATAAAAACTACTTTATCACAAATAAACTATAAATTGTGAAGATGCATTGTTATTTTTTATTTTAATTAGCACATATTATAATCATAATTATTATTTTTTAAATACATATTAATAATAAAATCATCAAACCCCACAATCCCGAAGATCTTTTTATATTATAATAATGCATAATCTAATTGAAAAGTATTTTTATTTGTTTTTTTATGATTCAAGCATGAAATAATTATATATCATTGATGGATAATTTAATAAAATTATTTGTTTGAGGAAAAAATTCATTTTGATAGAGTAAAATGAAAAAACATCTCAAGGAAATAGTGAATAAATATCAATATGGGTAAATTTTTTTATAACCAAGATTTATAAAAGGAATATAAAAATATAGGTTTGATAATTTAATGATTCTAGGAATACAGTTACAATAACATGAGAGGTTGAAAAAATATATATTGTTATTAAATAATATGAAAAAATAATATGACCATATTATATTTATGTAACTATATCCATTATAATTTTATTATTAATAGTAAACATGAGTTAAAAATGATCTATAATTATGTGGTAATTAAATAATTAAATTGAATGATTTTTACCATTCTGTTAAAAATTATACATCATCTCCATGTATTATTAATTCTGATTTTATCTTAGTTAATTAAAAATGAACTTTACGATTACCACTAAATCTTTAATATTTAGTCACTAATTTTTACATTGATCCTTGTAAATCGATATGTCCCTTTTACGATTTTCTATATCCCTCGTAACAATTAATCATATTGTAAAAATGTAGATAAATCAACCTATAATGTAAAAGTCCTTAATATACATAGTGTATAAATATAATAATAATATTTAATCAACCCCCATTAATGGATCCTCTTGTTCCATTATTTAACAATGTTTTTTTGGAACAACAGGTTCCCTATATGGATCATTGAGACAATATAAATGTTTTTACTATTGGTTTCCAATTTACTATTGATTGACTAAATTTTAGTAACATTAGAAGTAATGATAAAATTATGTGATAATTACTAATATGCATGGAATGGATAGATAATTCCATGTCCTTATCTCTTGGTGATGAATTTCCTTACATATTTATAAAATTATTTTGAACATTTGATGTTATTATGTTACCAATATTTATAAAAGAATCCATGAAATGATGAAAAAGAATGAAAATAAATTTTCTTATATTTTTCAAAAATCCTATTTTAATAAATTATTTTAATGAAAAAATTTGATGTTTAATTAATATATAAAAATAAAGTTGTTTTAATGGGAACATTAATTAATGTAAAATATGATTATTTTATGAGGGAATTTTTTTAAGAAGAATTAAAGATTGAAAATAAACATATTAATTATTTTTACTTATAGATAATTGATTTTTTGAGATATAAAAATGGATATATTGAAACCCTGAATCATTGTCCTATTATGAAAAAAATTATGAGAATAATTCCTTAAAACAATTTACCCACATTTTTTCCCTTTAGGATAAACAATTATTTCAGCAACCTATGGTTGATAAACCAAAAAATAATATTTTACAAGAGATGTTATTGTAAATAAAAATTTTATGAATATAATCGATATAATAAATTCCAATATATTGAAAATTATGAATGTAAAAGATTGATAATTATACCTATTTATTATCTATATAAAAAATAATACTGAAATTATGATAAAATAATGCAACTATTTTCAATGAATATTAAATTTGGAAAAGATAATATCATGGTTAAATTTCATTAGAAATTATTTTTTTGTTGTTTTCTTGACCCTTTCCCATTGATAATACTTGAATTATTGATGATTAAATCGATAGAGAACACCCTGATGTTTCATTTCTAATGAGAAACATCATGTTGAACCATAATTCCATGAATCTAAATTTAGTTTCCAATGAGACGAATATATTTTATTGAAATAAAAGATAATAAATGAACAAGTATGTGTATAAGATCAAATCTAATGTATGTAAAATTTATATTTATAAAATCTAGGTAAGAAAAAAGAATTTTTCTATTATATTGAAGATAAAACAAATATATAAATATAGATAAATTAAATTTTGTTGAAAAATACATCATTGAAATGAAGAGGAATTGTTTTATAATTTCCAATATCTGAATACAAAAATAAAAATAGACATTTTAATTCTTAATAAATATTAATATTGGTAGAAAATTAATGATACTTAATTCACTAATAAATTATTTGTGGAAGAAATAACAATTCTTAAAATATATATTGATTAAAATGAAAAAATTTAGGAAAAAAATAATATTTTTTTCTCTAATGGGGAAACATATAATGTATGTTACATGTAAACATCATCAATGAATTAAAAACTAAAAATATTTATATTTTTTTATAAATATATTATGGGAAATAGTTTGTCATAAAATTCTATTAAAATGAGTTTTGTTAATTTCATATGGATAAAGGCGTTTTTTAACTAGAAAATTAGTCAATAGGAAAAAATAAATATTTCATTCAGTGTATATTGCATAGAATATTGAAAACAACCAGGTTGTATTCTATATTAAAAAAAACACATAAAAAAGTACAAAAATGTTATTTCAGAATTTAAAAAAAAAACTATTCACATTTTGGTGAAAATTTATAATTATAAATCAATATAAATATATAAATATATATAAATATACTAAAAAAATTGAAATCATAAAAAACAAGTAGATAAAATATTAAAGAATATACAACCTCAAAACATTTCTCAATTACTAATTGTAAAAATGTTTAAAAAATGTAAAATTATATATATATTATCATATTTAGAATTGGGGTTCATGTGGAAATACATCTACTTTTAAAAACCATAATATGGGATTGGTTAAACTAGGAAAAAATACCAAAGTCCAATAGTACACCAAAAAATAAAAAACCATTTTTGAAATACTATAGAGGAACACATTCAAAATTTATATATCATGAAAGTGAATGATGAGAATGAAAAGTTGTCACATGTTGAGAATATAACACAATGTGAATATAAGATGTTCCTCATATACTCACCACTATTACTAATGCACCATATAAAATTCATAATCACTGATATAACTACATTTACAATTGTAATAATACCACTTAAAACTAACCATTTATATATATTCTAAATCATTATTAATAATTATAGTGAATCAAAAAATGAACCCAAGTTATGAAAAAGAAAATTTTAAAACCCCCATAATTTTCTACTTTAATGAATAACTAGGAGAATCAATAAAAAATTATATAATTATGATTCAATAATGTTACGACGAAAAAAATCAATACCAACCTGAGTGTCACCATAAATAATCCACTTGTTGAAAATTAAACACAAGAAAATACATAAAAATGATAAACTACGAGAGAATTATTAGAAATTAATATAAAATATCCATAAAACTAAAAGAGTATTACCATATGAAAATTTGAGTCAATGTATAAAAAATTTAATTTAGGAAAAGAAATGAAACCTTTTAAAATGTCACCACAATAAGCTCATTTTTTTAAAAGGGGCTACATTATAGGCTACTTTCACAATTGATGGAAAAAATGGCTAAACATTAAACAAAATCAAAGTCCATTAAAATTTATATATAAACCATACCTCATATACTCACCATCATCGATCCACCTCCAGAACAAGCCTCCATACTAATAGATTTCCTTGTGGAGCAATTAAAAAAATGACATTGTCACCATGAAAAATTATTGGGAGAAACCTCTTTGTCCTGGTATACCAATTGTATGAATTAAGATACAACCCTAATGATGGAACTTGGGAAAGTTTTAGATTCCAATTTCTCTCTATTCTAGGATCCATGTCGGTGCATAACTATTAAAGGGAAAACCATAGGGGGAACTATAAAATCCAATAAAATGTGAAATAAAATATATGAGACAAAATTTTAGGGATTGGAAAATATGGAAAAAATAACGGAAAAATCTATTTGGGTGAATAATATGTCACTGTAAAAATCTAAAAATTTATTAAATTATTTGAGTAAGAAGGCCAATATTATTTTCATACATCATATACTTTATTCAAAATCAAATCATCTTTCATTTAGTCATCAAAATATACTGAAATCTCATCCCTGGTATTTATAAATTCATCAAACATAATATTCTCTCCGTTGAATTCATGAATGAAAAATATAAATTCATTATCGATCCCTTCTTATTTTTTGTTATATTTTTATAAATGTTTCTCAATTTCACTCATTCTTTTGAAATGCTTCGTTGCAAATTTGAAATATATAATAATGTCAATAATATCTTCTTATGAGTACATTAATATTTCTAATTTAGATAATGGTTCTCTTATAATGTATTATTTAACTTTTCCCTTTCTGAATATTTGTTAATGTGATTGGTGTTATGGGATTCACACAGTGAAACCCTCCAAAACTACATCGTATTCCTCCTCACTACTTGGATATATGTGGTTATGTTGGTGTCTATCAATTGTCAGCCATGGTGTCCTACTGAATATGGAAACTTTTCGGAATTGTTTTTCAATTTACCTAATCACATATAATTAACCACTTCCAAATTAATGATGATAATGACACTTCCCTAGACAATGTTCAAATGTTAAATTTCAAATATTCAAGGTAATTTTAGACTTACCCTGTTAGTCTATATTCATTGGACACTATATGTATGAATATTATTTATTAATCATTAATTTAATTCATTTCATAATAATTAGAATAATTTATTTTGTAATTTACTCCTTCTGAATTCTTCATATATAAAAAAACTATCATCAAGAAAGAATTATTCATCATACACAAATAGCTGCTGAATCTTAATGTAACTCCCCGACCCTAGTTACCCAGAGTCGGTGCATTATTACATAGCATTGGCATGATCACAAGAAAGATCAAATCTCGAAAGACCGATTGGTTTAGTAGCCTTGGAAACACTAGATATATTCATAAGTTTTACATTACATCATAAAATGAAAAACTATTACAACAACATAATGTCTCCATAATCCACACTCATATCTCCACATAATATCCCTGCAGGTCATTCATAATTTACTTCTTCACTTCCTGGGAAAAATAAAACATAGAAAAGGGGTGAGCTCAAATGCCCAATAAGGATAATAATATAGCGGAAAGTTTCATAAATAAGAATAAACATTTAAGGCAATGTATAACTAAAACAACAGCCTTTCAAACTTGAACTTTCATCTTTTTATGGCATAAATAAAATGAAATAATGTCATTTACACATTCACATGGATATTCTACTAATCTAATAATCACATGTAAAATCACAAACCACTTTCATAATGATGGAATGCATAATGCCAGACTATCATAACCACATATCCAAGGCCTCGTGCCAAGACTACAAATAAGATTTTGTCAAGGCCTTGTGTCAAGACACTAGTTTGTCTCATGAGACCTACTGATGCATCGAGGAGCTATAGCGGGCTCCACCCGTCACATATTAAGTCCAATGCATTCCCATATGAAAAGGTTTAAACATAACATAAACATTCGTATTAAAACTAGCATACAAAATGTCAATAATTTCACCATAAACTATGAATGGTATAAAAATTGCACATCCACAGTCAAACATATCACAAAACCTTCAATACAATATAGAAGTTTTGTATCATAATAAATCAACTTCAAATAAGCGTAAAATCCATCAAAGGATGTTGACATAGATGAAATCAAAACACTTTTCAGAGAAATATCTCTTTCTATTTTTGAAATCATTTAAGAGCCATATAAAAAAAACATTTTCATGAAAATATTCTTATAAGCTTTTAAGGAAAGCTTTGAAGATTTTATAACGGCGGAAAATAACCGCACCCGCTGTATAAGTTAAAAAAACATTCTTACCTTAATTCTGTCGAAAAGGTTAAAAAGGACTTTGTTTTGAAAACGACGGAAAGATTCCTCTTATAAAAAGTCAAACAAGGGTATAAATGACTTTAACCCATATTCTTGTAAATAATAAAAATGTTTTGAAATACATTTTGAAGAAACATGGATGTGGATGATAAAGAGATCCCAGTAGATTATTACGTATAAACAACTTCGGATAATGAAGAGATTGTGAAATAACCCTTACCTTGTACTTTTCCTTGGTTGAGGTAGGTTAACCTCCTGTATAATGGTGAAATAATTGTTATTAAATTATACAAGAATCATATATATTAATATGATATCATATATGATCTTTTAACATTGATTTGTTAATAATATCTTAGAATTATCGTCGTTTCGGGTGTTAACTTGCTCATTTTCTTTTATATGTTTTGTTACATAAGCCATGTTTGTTGTATCTTATTCATATCCATAATGATGTCAAGTCCTTAAACATCATTTTTAAATCATAAAATGATAATTATACTTGAATGGATACGATGGAGAATGAATCTCATCGCGTTCGTGGAGACGGTAGTCCGTACGTACGCACGGGCGACAATATCATTCTTTTGATATTAAAATAATATATAAATGGATGGTATATCATATATAAAGAATCATTAACATGTTATATTTATTATTTACATGAGTTAAACATCATTATTATACCCATCCAAATAATATTATATTGAATAACAATTACACCACGACGTGGAGACCGTAAGCCGTACGTACGCACGTATGGTGACATGTTATTCAAAGGGTGGATAGAATAATGAATATGGTTGTACCATATTTATAATAACATCACAGTATATATATATGATACTGGAGTTATTATTTTATAATGGTAACAACAAAGGAAGAAGAAGTGGAAGAAGAAATGAACTTGGAAAAGGGTGGTGAAATCATTACCTCTTCTTCGGGTTCTTCCTTTTGATTTGATAAAAAGGGCTCCATAGGATGGCTTTCTGATCAAACTAAGACACCTAGGTTGTATTGAGAGATGTTGGGAGAGTATTTGGGCAGAGTTTGGCCGAACCAAATGTATTTGATGGTGTGAAGAAATGAGAAGGAGGAGTTCCCTTTTATAAGAGGGGTGAGGGGAACCTTTGGAAAAGATAGAAATATTAATTTATAATAAATTCATATTCGGTTTCTAATGGCTCAAAAGATGATTATTAAAAGTTTAAGGTGGGGATAGGTCTAAAACCACTCAACCAATAGAATTTAGACATGTTTTGGTACATATATTAACCTTATCTTTAAGTATTAACTCTAAGTTAATTAGTTTCACTTTTACAATGTCTCTTTGTATTTTTAGATAATATAGTTAATAAACATACTATATACATCCAATCGACCCCCAAGTGGTCCATTAATGAGGAACCTATCATGATAAAAGTCTCTTGTCCGAACCTTAGATTTTTAGGAATTTAATATCAATTAATAATATAATAGTTTTTTTAGAACTCTTTTATGTCAATTTTGACACTATTCAATTGTTGATTTTTGTGAAACTCATAACAGATTGATTACTTCGAAAAAAGTATATTAAATCAATCCTAATATATCATATTATCCTATAAAATTAGTTTAATTAATTAAAAGTTTCATATTATATTTATTTGAGTATTTATAATATCAATTATTTTAATTTTTCACTATTATAGTAATTACTTCATCATCATTGTGTCATAAATAAAATAAATTATATAATGTCTAAAAATTATAATAAAAATATCATTATGTAGGAAATCTTTTTATATTTCTAATGAATATTTATAATCTAAATTCAAACATATATAACCCTATGTAACAATTGTTTTTCTAAAAGATATATGCTTGTGTCATTTTTGTATTCATTTTAACTTAATTAAAATAAAGTGTCATTGTCACTTACAAGTGGATCCATGGGGTCCCAAAATCGACCCAAAGATGCCCATGGTCGACCATGTATCAACCAATAGGGTTAAGACACGTTTTATGGTAATTTGGTATTATTATAATATTATTTGTTAACCCTTATTTACCGGATTTACCCTTAACCATGGTAAATAAAATATTTACCGCAGTAATTATTCAAAATGTATAAAAATAAAAGTTACCTATTTACACAATTTCAACACCCTGATTCCAAATATGGAATCCATTTTTCTAAATTCAAAACACAGAAGTGGCAGAAATTAATTTAAAATTAATTCCCGCTGTCAAAACAAAAAGCGTGTTTTTAAGAGATAATAACTATCAAAAGATTGACATTTGTTTATGTTCGGTTTAATTGTAAAATTGTGTCCAATGACCAAAATTATATTAAATGGTAAAAATATATTCTAAATATACTTTAAAACCACTCAAATTCACAATTTATCACTATTAAGTATTTTGATTAAAAAAGTTGTTTTTAATTAAAATTTAGTAATTTTCATTATTCATCAAAATATGAAAGTTATCCGAAAAGTACCAAAATATCACCTTAGGTTAAATTCGATATTCAGAATCCAAAAATGAAGTCCATTTTGAAATATAAAATATATATAATTTCAAAAAGTAGGTATTACTATTCATAACGGCTAGTTTGATTGGTTACGTTGTGTTAGAACTCGGTGTTGCGTACAACACACGCTAGCATACCGTGGAAGCTTGGGATGTTTCATTTTAAATTTTTGATGTCCCCATTTAGTCAAAAAGTTTAAAATATAGTATCTAAAAAGGGATCACTATTAAAATTTGGTAAAAGTGCAATACTGAAAATGAATTTGTTCTTACATTATGTCTCATAATATGGATTCTAAAATTATAAGGATTATATAATGTTTAAAACTTAGTTAACACTATTCATAACCTCTTTTGAACAGCTTGTTTGGTAAGTCATGGTGCGATTGAACTTGGTGTTGCATGTAGTGAAAGTTATTGAATTATTTTGAAGAAATAACACACTATAAAATCTTGGGGTGTTACACTTAATAAATTATCACAAGAATAAAAATAAGAGGATATTAATTTTTATATATGATTTTACACCTTCTCATTTTCCATTAGTGTTCTTGTATCCTGATAATTCCTTTTTCATATGTTTCACATAGTTCCATATTTTTTCTTCTGTATCTGTGTAGCGGTCACTCAAAAAATCATACAAATTAATGATATAAAAAAATTGTTTATCATAAAGTGTCATAGTTATAAATTTTCCATTAACAATTATTTTATTTTCCATATAATGTGTATAATAATTGAGCCAAATCATTAAATAGAAAATGTTATTCTTATTCCAATAGCCCTGAAACCCAACACCTTTTTACCATATAAAGGCTCCGTATTCATGAATTTATCAATGAGGAACATGGATAGACAACATGATATTTTCATGTGAATTCCATCTTCTAGATCAAACTATTTTCCAAAAAAAAAAGTATATAAACCCTATTCTATTATGAACAATAAGAAACCTTCTTTTGGAAGTAGTTCATTCACATGTATGATATCATTTCGGAAATTGGAATCCAAATTTAGTATACTAAATACATTATTTCATATAATAAAATCTATATTATGGTCTCCACATGTTGGATATAAAAATATTTTTACCCTAAAGAGTGTCATTGAAAATTGTGACTTGGTTAACCCAAAAGATTGTGGGATAAAAAAAATTACCAACATGACTCACAAATCACACTTTGATATCCCATCATAATTTTTTTTAACATAATATATAAGACTTCCAGTGGTTTTATAGAGAAATTTTGATACAAAATATACATGATGAAATTGGTTGACACCTATATTCCAACCATTTGTTGATGTTGATGATTTATCCAACTATTTATCCCTTCATGCCTAGAAAATTATGTTTCTAAAATATTATGGGAAAATATTAACAGAGAACACATAATTGCATAGATTTGGGAATATATAATCATGTTGATCATATATAACTATAAAATAATGTAATATGGAATTAAATTTATTCTTTGAATGGTTTTTGAATATTTTCCCCATACCCAAACTCCCTTATAGAGTGATATAACCATGTACTTTTAGTAATTAACATTGATAACAAGAAACATAATCAAATCTAAACTAACAAAAATTTTACATAATTGTCACATATCACTATCATTAAGAACAACTTCGGGAATCTCTTGGTTCATTTCATTTCAGGACATAATATGTAAAGAATTTATTTGATAACAAATCTGGACATTATTCTATAATTAAACTCCTCTATACTCCCTTATAGACATTTATATAATAAAATAATCATCATAACCTAGGTAATGGAAGAAACTGGTATAGGGTGACATCAAATGCCCAAAATGAGATAATTTATCCTTATTAATACATGTTTTTTATCAAACTAATATGAGAGAAACATGGAAATTAGAGAAATTAATTTTATAAATAACAGAGAAAAATAATATTTTTGCATAATTCATGAGATATGTACTCATAATCTCAAATGAATAGATATATAAAATGGAAAAATTATGTTGCATCATGATACATTTGATAATATTAAAGATTTATAATCTCATGCTTATGTTTCTTCCATAAATGTGTGGTGTAAAATAAATAATCATAGAATTTAAATTTTTGGGCTACCTCCTATGAAATTCAATACACAATACGATTTTGAGAATCACCTACAAACCATCATTACTTTCTAATAATCATTTAGTGCGACGATATAATTTGGATGAATCCGCACATATACTCCATTGATTGTTGATACATCCACTATTGTACCATTTTCCTAGTGATAAATTTTTATATTTACGACATTATCATTGGATAAATCACCATGTCAACCATTTTGGATTAAACAAAATCCTAAATTCCACAACTGTACCAAATTGAAATATAGGACTCCACCATAAATTCAACAATATATATATTTTCTACAAGAAGACAATCATTTGTGAAAATATTTACATCCTAAGGACTGAAAATTTTGTTTTTTTTCATTTTCATGATGGTTTTATAAAAGCATCACCTTAATACTGTGAATGGATGAAACCCAAACCACATTAAATTAAATGAATTTTTTTATGAACATTTATATTGAATTTCACTAAAATTAATATCTATATATGAAAATTCATTTCAGATAAATGTAAAAATATTTGTTAAATAATTAATGAGTTTTTAAATTATTCATTATCATTATCATAAAAAAATTTACGGGATCATTGAAAAAAAATTAAAGCATGAATAAAATTTTCATTTCGTTTCTGACACTTTCGATGGGGCATGCACGTCTGTTTGTTTCTGTGCGACAGGCGCGACTTTTGTTACCCCGCATTACCACTTTCAAAAGGCGGGTGACATTTATTCCTTGTTTAGGGACGTCATATCCTTTATCGAAACGAGATGATGGAATATCAGTTATTCCTTCTATGGATTCCTCCTCAGAGAGCGTCACCTAGTCTGGGTCTACCTCATAGATTTAATATGGTGTTCGTGAAAATATTCTCAACGCCATATTTTCATGGACACCAGTTAATTAGGCAGTTTCTGTCAGAACTTTCTAATGGGTCCGGTCAGGGAACCAACCTTTAGTTAGGGGAGTAGTCACACTTGTCATCACTGTCATGTCTGGACGCTGGTGATTGGTGTGTCTTTCATATGTCTCTTATTATTGGACATGTCGAGGGAGAGGAAGACCGAGTCATCCCCCATCGAACGTGGGGAATTATAGGCCATAGGCATGCATCTGTGGTTTTCCTCAGCTTCCCATGTTTAACATAGGGTATGCTGCGAGTTTAACGTCTTGCGGGGACAGATCAGACTGATCAAAACAGTGATTAGAGTGGATCATATAAAGGAACCCCCCTGGGGTGGGACACCGATATTGGGACCAACACGTGGGCAGCTCCACGAAAGCTGTGGAGGAGAATGAGGTCAGATGATCTCACTGGGATGTGGCGGCCCATGTAAGAATCCGGATAGACTATGGATTTGGGTATGAGCCTCAAAGATATTTCCTACATACCATTACTTGACATGGATCAATGTCCATGTAGTTCGGGCATACAGTTTAACTTCATATTGGATGGTGGCTAACTGCTGTTAAGAGGGTTGGAACAACTAGGTGGTGGTTTTGAACCTCAGGGAGGATTCCTATGTACCATGCCTTGACGTGGATAAAAGTCTCTGTAGTTCGGGATGGGGTGTGTTGGTGAAATGACATGAAGATGAACCAGGGGTGAAATGGGTGATGTGCTTGAACCATAGGGAGGCATCCTACGTACCATTCCTTGACATGGATCAAAGACCACATAGTTCAGGATGGGGAGTGTTGGTGAACCGACGTGAAGATAGACTGGGGGTCCGAGGGGTGATGTGATTGATCCTCAGAGAAGGCTTCCTACGTTCCATGCCATGACATGGATCAAAGACCACATATTTTAGGATGGTGTGGGTGTCGGAGAGCTGACGTGAATTCGGACCATGGTCCAGGTGGATGGTGGGATTGAACCTTAGAGAGGCTTCCTACGTACCATGCCTTAACATGGATGAAAGACCACATAGTTCTTGATGGTGTGGGGATTACAAACTAGGCTGCCCAAGGTATTGGTGAACCGACGTGAAGGTGGTCGGAACGACTAGGGAGGTAGGCTTGAACCTCGTGGAGGCTTCTTAAGTACCATGCCTTGACATGGATCAAAGTCCACGTAATTCTGTCATATAGTTTAATTTCTTAAGGGACGGGGTATGGATACAGTTTAAATACATGCTGGATGGGGTATGGCTGTTTTTTAATGTCATGTCGGACGTGGGTGGTGCCATGGTCCATGCTTAATATAAGCCCACGTGAGTTGTTTTCGGTGTGAGAAACAAGAGGAAATAGATACCTAAAGACCACGTCACAAAAGGTGCATACGTGGGATGTGGAGTGTGGCCTACGTTTGGTGCAAACCAAGGAGGGAGAGATTGGGACTTACTCTAGGATGGAGGCTCGATGGTGACAAAGTGCAGTGGGATAGGGATTTGGGACCGAAGAGGGGAGGAGCCTCGTTCCCTATCACACCCTCCGCTGGGCTTGGCAGATATGATGTGCGGAGGAGTAGGGGTTCTACCTTCTATAATAAAATCTAGGGCCTTACAACAAGATGGTTGCCCTTCCCCATGGAGAAAATACACTCCATGAATGAGGATATCATCCCCTGTGGAGAATAGGTGGTGTGGAGAATTCCCAATGTGGGGGGACCCTGCGTGTGAGGCATGGGGTCAGGTCGTTGTTTAAAGTCATGTGTTGACGAAGAATGTGCATGGTAGTTTAACGTCCTACAGCACAGATGATGTGGGTATACTCCGCACCCCTAGGACTTACATAACCAGTACCCTCTACTCCTTACAGGAGAGAATGCACCAGAAACGCCGTACTGAGGGGGTGTTGCGAAGCGATCCATTGTGGGGTCCACATTATCATGGCTACGCAAAGAAACAATATCCATTAGTGTGTCTATGTGAAAAAGAATTATGTGCAACAATGCTACGTGCAGTATTGTCCAGGAGAATTTGATGTTTCATCATGAAATCCTAGAGGGTTGCAACGGAAAAGGATTTTCCAAGCAGAGGGGTCTAATGGTAGGGGCCTTATAGAGATCTGTTGTTCCAGATGGTGGAGGGCACATTCCATGTGGTGTGCGTCATGAAGTGGGGTGCCTTATTCTTAGCATGTGGTGGAGGTGCACACAGGAGGAGCTTCACGAAGTGGAGCGGTATTCGAGGAGTACAACCTCACAGAGAAAAGGTTCATCGTGGAGCAAGGTGTCAAGAAGCGATGTGCTCCATGAAGTATAGTGATCCCGATTTAGAAAATAGATCAATTTTACATGAAGGGTAATTCTCCAGGAATAAATGATCTTCGATGACCCAGGTCCCCATGGAGATCCCCTTCCTTCGCGAAATCACATAGGCTTCGCGAAAGGCATCCCTCTTAGATGATGGGATCAAAATGAGACAATGGGGGGGAACTTCACAAAGCAGAAGTACCTCACGCAGCTCATGGTTCTCCGAGATGAAGAGTGCTTCGAGATTTTGGAGATGAGAAGCTGAAAGGTCATATTGTACTTCTGGAGAGCTTAGGAGGACTCCCATATTTTTATCCAAGAGGCACCGCGGAGCTGGGCTCACGCGACGCGAGGAGGGGTCCGGTAGCTTTACGGTGGGATCGCGAATGACAAATGCATTAGCGAAGCATCCCGCCTCCTTGGCTTCACAGTAGGTTTGCAAACTTCACATGCATTCGCGGAGCATCCTGCCTCCTTGGATTCGTGGCGGATGCGGTGCTGGTGGGTACTCCCAAAAAGGGGCTTCGTGAGGCAGCCTGTGGGGCAGTATTGCGACGTCTTTTACATTGTTCCAAATTTTGGCTTCAACAAATACCCTCACTTAGACATGGAGCTGTGGAGATATCAAGGGTCAAAGTCTGAGGGAAATCACCAAAACCCTCGATCATTCGTTTTGTGGATTCGTGAGGTGTGATCGCAAGGCGGATAGGGGACATGCAGGTCGCACACATCACGAAGCTCCGCGCTGCCAAGTCATGCCTTGATGCTCTCGTGGTCATCGCCTATAAATAAGGGGTTGACCATCTCTTTTTTCCTTTCCTTTATCCGCAATCTTGTCTTCTTGTGCTCTCAATTCACACCCAGCCTGACTGAACCTCAAATCTCCCATTCACCGGTAGGGGATCCAGTGGGACTGCACTTGAGATCATCGAGGTGCGATCCGAGGATGAGGATCAACTAGACGATTAAGGCCCCACCATGCCCGATCCGACGAAAGACATGGACCTGGCCGAGGAGTTCCTGGGGGCATTCCCTATATACAAGCCATCAAATCATGCCAACTGGGACGAGATGGCCTCTAACAAGGAGGACAACAAAATAGTCTATCGCCGATCGTGAAAGTTGATCAAGCTCTTCATCAATGACACCCCCCATGTGCTATGGTTGAATGATATGGACAGACTTCACTCATGCCTTCACGAACATTGTGGTGGGGGAGTGGATTCCCGACGTCCTCACATGCTCATCCGAGAACTTATAGTAGAAAAGATTCGAGATTATGATCGCGGCCTTGGTGTGGGATGGTAGCGGAGGAAGGAGGTGAACATCAAGAGGCTTCAGATGGATGAAGATGAGGTCCAGTTGCTGTAAAACCGTTCAGATGAGCACTTGACCTCCCTTAATGCGCAACCTGAGCTGATATAATGACTAAAGGTCCAACTGGAAAAATCCAAAGAGGGTCTGAGGAGAGATTCTAGGGAGATGATCTCCATCCGGGCCAACCTGGAGCGGGCCCAGATTGCAACCAACGAATTGCGCCCTCTTTCTACCGAGGAGGAGCGGGAGATGAACAAGCTGTAGTATCTCTTGGACTGCTCCAACCAGAGGGTGGCAGAGCTTCAATGTTCATTCTACTAGGTCAATCCGTCCATGGGTGATTCGACCCCCTGGTGCTATAACGATTACAAACCCTTTAAACATACTTCTGTGATTTGATTGTCTGAATGTCGTAGCATGGATGAGTTCCATTGTTCTCATTGGTTTATTTCATCCTTATAATGTTCGCAGAGCATCCAGCGACCATTCCCTAAGATCACGTGGGTCAAGCCCGATGTGAGAAACAAGTGGTGGCTACTTCATCGCTCCATCCAAACGTAGAAGTGCTAACCAAGATTCAGGCATTCAGGGGTTGAACAACAGGTCCAGATTTATGGGAAATGGGAGAGACTTGGATGGAGAATGAATTTCTCAAAATATCCGAATTACCATTTTCCTCATGTGCTCTTTTGCACGAACGGTGTAACTCTAGGGGCGCCGAAATCAATCTGAACAGACGATAATGGGAAGTGTGAATTACGATACATGGGATTTAGAAAATTGTGGGGGTGGAGTGACAATAAAGAATAACTGTTGACCACATTTGAAACAAAGTATATTTATTTTATTGTCCTATATTGGGGATTAACAAATGTTGGTCGACTATTGACCATGTTCGAAATAGAGGAATTGTCCCAAATGCCATCTGTTAGTCTTCCAGAACATTGGCCAGGATAGTAGGCGGGATATTGGTCGAGAATCCATTCTATTAGAGGGTTCCTCCAAACATGAATGATAAATAGGGTTTAAATAAGGGGCACGTGAAGCGTGGAACATAAAGTGAGGGATTGTTCTAACAGAATCCAACACTCTTGATATTACACCACAATGGCGAAAGAACATTGGGTGGGTGCATCGGTTTGTTCATAGATCATTCCTTTATTCAGACATGGTCTCTTTGGCGAGGGGGGATTCCTATTTCAAATTCCATCATGGGGCATCCTGAACTTGTTCAGGAGAAAATTGTGGTTGCACGGTTCCCTGAAATGTAACGACCCGAAATTTTTTTAAATAAATTTTGTTTCCTAATTTTATGTCTTATTGTTATACTCAAAAAAAATGTTTTATTTGATAAACATGATTATAATTAAAATTAGATCAGTGAGTTTTGACTATTATATAACTATTGGTCAACATGACCGCTGTGAACAAAATGTTTTGATTATTGTCTCTAAATATAAGTAATCTTGGTAAATTATTATAGAAAAAAGATTTGATGGCCTCACCTAGTAGTCTTGGACCGATCGAAGCCCATCTAACAGAGCTTGGGAAGGAGGTAGCACCACTGGGATTTGCTCTGGATCAAATCCAAGACGAACTTCATCATGTGAAGCTGGAACGAAATCGCCTTCGTGAGAAGTTCAAACTGATAGAAATTACTACTCGGGCAATGTTGACTGAGCCGCCCCAAGCTTCTATCACCGAGCACACCTTACTCTTAGGTCCTATGCTGGTATTATAAGGGGTTATGTAACGAGACCGTAACTACCTTGTGTAATCCTTGTTTTAAATAAAAATTGGGATTTCTTATTATGATGAAGTTTATAAATTTTGAAATGACCGGATAAATATAGTATGCATATTTTTGATGAATTTTAGAAAAAGGATATTTTAAATATGTTTATGTAAACCCTAAATAATTAAAAATGTGTAATGATTTTCAAAAAATGGTCTTATGCAATTATGTTCAGTACTAAATTTAGAGTCTAATGAGATCAACTTGATTTTTGATGAATAGTAAATTCTGAATAGTGACTTTATGATTAGGACTAGTAATATGACCAAATGGATTAGTAATCTCACTTAAAGAAAGTTTTAAAATAATCTAGGCACCTTGATTAAGTAATGTGATTCAATAAAATAGTTAAATAACAGTTTCATTAATTATTATTCAAGTATTATTTTTTGGGGGTGAATAGTGTTTTTTAATTAAAAATTTAATTTAAAATAATTAGAAAATTATTTTTATAGAAATGACTTTATTAATGAACTCAGAGCATTGATATTATGTTATGGTAATTTTTGGGGTATTTTCTGAAAAAAATGAATTTTCGATGAATAGTGTTTTTATTTAAAAATTAAATTAAAAATATTTAGAAAATTATTTTTATAAAATCGATTTCATTTTTGAAATCAGAGCATTGATATTTGGTTAATATGAAATTTTGGGATTTTTTTGAGAAAGTTGAATTTTCAGTGAATAGTAAAAATACAGTTTTAGGGTTTCGGTATGTTTAATGACATCATAACGGTGTCATGATGATGTCATGAGATCTTTTGAGGGTTGGCCGGTCAAGGGTGATGAATTATTGTTTTGGGGGCCCCATGGGGCCTAACTCCATGATAAATGACAAGGGAGAGCACATGGGTTTGAGAAAAGCACATGTGAGGTGTCCCTTGGCCATTAATGCCTTGTCCCCTCACTTTCCCTATAAATACCAAGCCCTCCTCTCATCCATTCGACTCCCCACTCATTCCCAACGAATTTCTGGTCTCATTACCTCCCAAGGAGTCCTCCCAAGGTGCCCCCAAGCCCTCAAGGTTCCAACCTTTGAGGTTTAAGTTTTACATTTTAAGGTAAGGGATCCGACCTCTCTCTTTCTTTTCAAGTAATCTCTTTTATGTCATTTCTTTTATACTCCATGTTATTATGTTGGAGGATGTTCTTTTATATTAATCCTACTGCCTATTTCATGTTCATATGATGAGAGACCCCCCCTTGCTCTCATCAATTCGTTTTAAGAATGTTTAAGTGGCGCCGTTAGGCTGCCGAATTTTTAAGGGATTCTTTCACCTTCCTCGTTTTCAAGTTCTATTTTCATTCAAGTCTTTCATGTTCCTTTTTATTATTTTGGGGTATGATCTCTAAATTATCATACTGATATTTTATGTTCATATGATGAGAGACCCCATTTTATCGCTTCAATTCAGTATTTTGAAGTTTTAAGTGGCGCCGTTAGGCTGCCGAATTTTTAAGTGGTTCTTCACCCTTCTCGTTTTGAAGTTCTACTTTCATGTCAATTATTTCAAGTTCCTTTTTGTTATATTGGGGTATGATCTCTATATATATCATACTGGACTCTTATGTTCATATGATGAGAGACCCAATTTGATCTCTTCAATTCAGTATTTTGATGTTTTAAGTGGCGCCGTTAGGCTGCCGAATTTTTAAGTGGTTCTTCACCCTTCTCGTTTTGAGGTTCTACTTTCATGTCAATTATTTCAAGTTCCTTTTTGTTATATTGGGGTATGATCTCTATATATATCATACTGGACTCTTGTGTTCATATGATGAGAGACCCCATTTGATCTCTTCAATTCAGTATTTTGATGTCTTAAGTGGCGCCGTTAGGCTGCCGAATTTTTAAGTGGTTCTTCACCCTTCTCGTTTTGAGGTTCTACTTTCATGTCAATTCTTTCAAGTTCCTTTTTGTTATGTTGGGGAATTATCTCTATATCTATCATACTGAACTCTTATTTTCACATGATGAGAGATCCTATTTGATCTTTTCAAATCATTTTTGTTGATGTTTAAGTAACGCCGTTAGGCTGCCGAAATTTGAAGTGGTTCTTCACCCTTCTCGTTTTGATGTTCTACTTTCATGTCAATTCTTTCAAGTTACTTTTTGTTATGTTGGGTTATGATCTCTATATCTATCATACTGGACTCTTATGTTCATATTATGAGAAACCCCATTTGATATCTTCAATTCAGTACTTTGAAGTTTTAAGTGACGTCGTTAGGCTGCTGAATTTTTAAGTGGTTCTTCACCCTTCTCGTTTTGAAGTTATACTTTAATGTCAATTCTTTCAAGTTACTTTTTGTTATGTTGGGGAATTATCTCTATATCTATCATAATGAACTCCTATGTTAACATTATATGAAACCCTACTTGATCTTTTCAATCATTTTTTTGAAGTTTAAGTAACGCCGTTAGGCTGCCGAACATTCATAAGAGAAATCTACCTTTTGTCTTCCGTCCATGTTTTTCATTTCAAATGGTATGTCCTTGAAATTTCATTACCATGATCATGTATCCTTCTTATTCTGTCCATATACTTTTTTTATGGGTCATTTATGAATGTTTGACCCATTTTACCTCTCTTTTAATGTCTTCTAAAACCTCGTAACATAGCCGTTATGCTGCAGAATTTTCGTCTCAAAGTGCCTCTCTCTATTTTCTAAAAATTATTTTATGTTATAAAGTGAATACTCAAATATCTTATTTCTACAGGGGTATTAACATATATATCAAAATGTTCTATTTTAAATTCTGGTATTTACATACATGAAACCCTCTTTCCCTTTCCGTGGGTTTAAAGTGACGTAAAGATCATGTCTTTAAAGCAGTTTTGTAAACATTATGATTATGAAATGAAACCCATTTATTTTATTCTATATGGGTTATTTATGAAATTTTTAATTATGATATATGTGGATCACATGATAATAAAGGCAAATTTAAGGGTGCGCTCTGATAGCGCTCCAATGCATTGGGTAATGATGTAACCACTAGAGATTACAATTTTCACGATACCTTGGTGAATAACCTTGGTAATTTTAAAATGACACCTTGGGGATGGACCTTGGTGATATGTTCATGATTGTCTATGTTAAATTATGTAGCCACATCTTCAATTTATGAAAATGTTTTATTTTTATTATGATATGCCTCATGATTTCATTTTCATGCATTAAAGTTCTTTTCATGACTTTATTGATGTATCTCAAGTTCATATGTAAAATGTTTCACTTGTTTCCCTTGCTGGGCCTTCTGCTCACCCTTCCTTTTGATGTATGTCCCCAGGTTATGAGATGCAGTAATGAGCCTAGGGTGAACATGAGGATAATCCTTTCAAGTGTTTAAGAAGAATGTTTTTTTTGTTTCATGTTTTATGTTCCTTGTTTCCAAGACACTAAACCTTAAAGATCCTCAGTTCTTTGTAATGGAATGAAAAGTTATGTTATAAAAAGACGGGATGCTATAGTTGGTATCAAAGGATGGTTTAGTTATTTGTGGAAATTAGGATATGAAAACTCTAGGAGGAACCCTATAGAAAATTTTAATATAGGAAATCTTCCTCGTATTTTGGTGAGTATTGAGTAAGGGGTTGCCAAGCAAATACATCCCTGTCTGGATACGAGCAGGTAGAGGTGGCTCTGGAACAGATGTACATAGGGGTAAAACCCAAAAACACCGCTTTGAGCTAGAATCGAACGGGAACTGGTACACGACAACGGGCCTTGCTGCACTCTTGGTTACGACACTCCCGGGGGATATGCTTTGGTAAATTCATAAGCTTGGTATGAACCATTGTTAAAGGAACAAAGATAAAATAAAATAAAGGTTCACATAAGAATATATGATCATTCATAACCTAGATGGGAACCTAGGAGATCACAAGTTTGGGTATACCTTTCATATACAAGTTATCCTTATATGCTTTCAGTTCCTTTTCATGATTATTAGCTAAGTACATAAGCCCCTAATTATGCTTTCTCTTCTTAGTTAATGGTGGGAAATGGAAGAACATGTTCCGACAACCAATGTGATAGGAAATGCGACGATTTTCGTATTAATATGACAGAGATGATTAGGGGATTAAAATATGATTATTATTTTGGAAGACGTTCATTATTTTGGGAACCATATTTGATCGAGGTAAATAGATTACTACGGTATTTTCATTGAGGAGTAAGGTTGACTTATATTTTGAAGAATCGAGGAATTTAAGGTGAACTTATAGTAATTTAGGTTACTTATGGGAATGACTAACCTATCTTGGGTAAAATATGTTTATGTTAGCTACTTTTTTTTATAAGATGTTAGGAGTGGTTGATGTTGTCTGGAGATGAACAATGAAGTTGTTTTGGAAGACTATGTTATCAAATCCTTATTGTATTTGGGTTTCAATCTTAGTTTGGTATGTTTTGAGGAATTTTAAGGACCGTTATTTATGGAACGGTCTATGATGAACTTTGGGTAGTACCATAGAACTTTGATGATTTAAAAGTAGTTTCCATTCCTATGGGATTCTTTCTTTTTGAAGAGTTGTTTTACCTTAACCATTCTGTTTTTGGGATAATGTTTAAAGATAGAATAAATAGATAGTTAATCTTTTGTAGATTATGTGACTCTATAGAAGATGATTCTTGTGCTTTTATGAGACCAAGTGTTTTTGAATTCTCATCATTTGGAGAAAAGATTAGTGTTGGTAGGGACTTGTTAAAGGATGAATCTCTACTTGAAGGTAGGTATATTTTCTTATGTTTTTGTTCTATGTAGTAAATGAAATCCTCAAAATTATGAAAAGAAACGTAAAACAAAAATGTTGTTGGTTTTACGTTTCCTACTAGGTAATCAAAGACCGTTTACACACATCATAAGTTTGGGATTTTCTCATGGTTAACTTTCTCCTAATCATGTTCTCTATCACTCTCCCTCAGAACTTGACCCTTTGTTTTCTCCTCCATGTCCATGTTTTCCTACATGGAACCCTAGTGTGGGTTAACTCGGGTGACCTTTGTACTTCCATTTCTTTATTTTAAAGTAATAGTTTTACTTACTTTTTTTCCGATGTGGGACTTTCAATGAAATTTCAAAACCCAATTTTAAAATTGCGAGGACGCAATTTCTTAAGGGGGGAAGATTGTAACGACCCGAAATTTTTTTAAGTAATTCTTTTTCCTAATGTTATGTGTTATTGTTATACTCATCAAAAATGTTTTATTTGATAAACATGATTATAATTAAAATGAGATCAGTGGGTTTTGACTATTATATAACCATCGGTCAACATGACCGCTGTGAACAAAATGTTTTGATTATTGTCTCTAAATATAAGTAATCTTGGTTAATTATTATAGAAAGAAGATTCGATGGCCTCACCTAGTAGTCTTGGACCGATCGAAGCCCATCTAACAGAGCTTGGGAAGGAGGTAGCACCACTGGGCTTTTCTCTGGATCAAATCCAAGCCGAACTTCATCATGTGAAGCTGGAACGAAATTGCCTTCGTGAGAAGTTCAAACTGATAGAAATTACTACTCGGGCAATGTTGACTGAGCCGCCCCAAGCTTCTATCACCCTAGCACACCTTACTCTTAGGTCCTATGCTGGTATTATAAGGGGTTATGTAACGAGACCGTAACTACCTTGTGTAATCCTTGTTTTAAATAAAAATTGGGATTTCTTCTTATGATGAAGTTTATGAATTTTGAAATGACCGGATAAATATAGTATGCATATTTTTGATGAATTTTAGAAAAAGGATATTTTAAATATGTTTATGTAAACCCTAAATAATTAAAAATGTGTAATTATTTTCAAAAAATGGTCTTCTGCAATTATGTTCAGTACTAAATATAGAGTCTAATGAGATCAACTTGATTTTTGATGAATAGTAAATTATGAATAGTGAATTTATGATTAGGATTAGTAATATGATCAAATGGATTAGTAATCTCACTTAAAGAAAGTTTTAAAATAATCTAGGCACCTTGATTAAGTAATGTGATTCAATAAAATAGTTAAATAACAGTTTCATTAATTATTATTCAAGTATTAGTTTTTAGTTGTGAATAGTGTTTTTTAATTAAAAATTTAATTTAAAATAATTAGAAAATTATTTTTATAAAAATGACTTTATTTTTGAACTCAGAGCATCGATATTATGTTATGGTAATTTTTGGGGTTTTTTCTGAAAAAAATGAATTTTCGATGAATAGTGTTTTTATTTAAAAATTAAATTAAAAATATTTAGAAAATTATTTTTATAAAATGGATTTCATTTTTGAAATCAGAGCATTGATATTTTGTTAATATGAAATTTTGGGATTTTTCTGAGAAAGTTGAATTTTCAGTGAATAGTAAAAATACAGTTTTAGGGTTTCGGTATGTTTAATGACATCATAACGGTGTCATGATGATGTCATGAGATCTTTTGAGGGTTGGCCGGCCAAGGGTGATGAATTATTGTTTTGGGGGCCCCATGTGGCCTAACTCCATGATAAATGACAAGGGAGAGCACATGGGTTTGAGAAAAGCACATGTGAGGTGTCCCTTGGCCATTAATGCCTTGTCCCCTCACTTTCCCTACAAATACCAAGCCCTCCTCTCATCCATTCGACTCCCCACTCATTCCCAACGAATTTCTGGTCTCATTACCTCCCAAGGAGTCCTCCCAAGGTTCCCCCAAGCCCTCAAGGTTCCAACCTTTTAGGTTTAAGAGTTACATTTTAAGGTAAGGGATCCGACCTCTCTCTTTCTTTTCAAGTAATCTCTTTTATGTCATTTCTTTTATACTCCATGTTATTATGTTAGAGGATGTTCTTTTATATTCATCCTACTGCCTATTTCATGTTCATATGATGAGAGACCCCCCCTTGCTCTCATCAATTCGTTTTAATAATGTTTAAGTGGCGCCGTTAGGCTGCCGAATATTTAAGGGATTCTTTCACCTTCCTCGTTTTCAAGTTCTATTTTCATTCAAGTATTTCATGTTCCTTTTTATTATGTTGGGGTATGATCTCTAAATTATCATACTGATATTTTATTTTCATATGATGAGAGTCCCCATTTGATCGCTTCAATTCAGTATTTTGAAGTTTTAAGTGGCGCTGTTAGGCTGCCGAATTTTTAAGTGGTTCTTCACCCTTCTCGTTTTGAAGTTCTACTTTCATGTCAATTATTTCAAGTTACTTTTTGTTATATTGGGGTATGATCTCTATATATATCATACTGGACTCTTATGTTCATATGATGAGAGACCCCATTTGATCTCTTCAATTCAGTATTTTGATGTTTTAAGTGGCGCCGTTAGGCTGCCGAATTTTTAAGTGGTTCTTCACCCTTCTCGTTTTGAGGTTCTACTTTCATGTTAATTATTTCAAGTTCCTTTTTGTTATATTGGGGTATGATCTCTATATATATCATACTGGACTAAATTGTTCATATGATGAGAGACCTCATTTGATCTCTTCAATTCAGTATTTTGATGTTTTACGTGGCGCTGTTAGGCTGCCAAATTTTTAAGTGGTTCTTCACCCTTATCGTTTTGAGGTTCTACTTTCATGACAATTCTTTCAAGTTCCTTTTTGTTATGTTGGGGAATTATCTCTATATCTATCATACTTAACTCTTATGTTCACATGATGAGAGATCCTATTTGATCTTTTCAAATCATTTTTGTTGATGTTTAAGTAACGCCGTTAGGCTGCCGAATTTTTAAGTGGTTCTTCACCCTTCTCGTTTTGATGTTCTACTTTCATGTCAATTCTTTCAAGTTCCTTTTTGTTATGTTGGGGTATGATCTCTATATCTATCATACTGTACTCTTATGTTCATATGATGAGAGACCCCATTTGATATCTTCAATTCAGTATTTTGAAGTTTTAAGTGGCGTCGTTAGGCTGCCGAATTTTTAAGTGGTTCTTCACCCTTCTCGTTTTGAAGTTATACTTTAATGTCAATTCTTTCAAGTTCCTTTTTGTTATGTTGGGGAATTATCTCTATATCTATCATACATAACTCCTATGTTCACATTATGAGAAACCCTACTTGATCTTTTCAATAATTTTTTTGAAGTTTAAGTAACGCCGTTAGGCTGCCGAACTTTCATAAGAGAAATCAAATTTTTGTCTTCCGTCCATGTTTTTCATTTCAAATGGTATGTCCTTGAAATTTCATTACCATGATCATGTATCCTTCTTATTCTGTCCATATACTTTTTTTATGGGTCATTTATGAAATTTTGACCCATTTTACCTCTCATTTAATGTCTTCTAAAACCTCGTAACATAGCCGTTATGCTGTAGAATTTTCGTCTCAAAGTGCCTCTCTCTCTTTTCTAAAAATTATTTTATGTTATAAAGTGAATACTCAAAGCTCTAATTTCTACAGGGGTATTAACATATATATCAAAATTTTCTATTTTAAATTCTGGGATTTACATACATGAAACCCTCTTTCCCTTTCCGTGGGTTTAAAGTGACGTAAAGATCATGTCTTTAATGCAGTTTTGAAAACATTATGATTATGAAATGAAACCCATTTATTTTATTCTATATGGGTTATTTATGAAATTTTTAATGATGATATATGTGGCTCACATGATAATAAAGTCAAATTTAAGGGTGCACCCTAATAGCCCTCCAATGCATTGGGTAATGATGTAACCACTAGAGATTACAATTTTCACGATACCTTGGTGAATAACCTTGGTAATTTTAAAATGACACCTTGGGGATGGACCTTGGTGATATGTTCATGACTGTCTATGTTAAATGATGTAGACACATCTTCATGTTATGAAAAAGTTTTATTTGTATTATGATATGCCTCATGATTTCATTTTCATGCATTAAAGTTATTTTCATGACTTTATTGATGTATCTCAAGTTCATATGTAAAATGTTTCACTTGTTTCCCTTGCTGGGCCTTCTGCTCACCCTTCATTTTGATGTATGTCCCCAAGTTATGAGATGCAGTAATGAGCCTAGGGTGAACATGAGGAGAAGCCTTTCAAGTGTTTAAGAAGAATGTTTTTTTTGTTTCATGTTTTATGTTCCTTGTTTCCATGACACTAAACCTTAAAGATCCTCAGTTCCGTGTAATGGAATGAAAAGTTATGTTATAAAAAGACGGGATGTTATACGAAAGGGGTCATGCCAGGGGCCGAAAATAGGGAGGAATAGGACCTTAGGATTCCTGGGGCTGGACCCTAAGAAAAATACCCGGGTGTCACTACGTATCAAATGATGATGGGAATCAATCCGTACATTGTTCTAGAAGAGCTGTGTAATCATAGACCAACACTGACAGTTTATGTCCCCTCTACAAGAGGCTCTGGTACATCCCATGACTAACATGGGGCATCCAAAAATTGTTCAGGGTAGAACCGCAATATATTGTCATGCGTTGATGACATATGGACTCCCGCAGTTTAACATCATACAATAGGATGGGGAATGAATGGGAAGATCCCAAGGATCATGTGGTTCGATAGCTTATAAACCGACGTGAATGATGAATTGGAGGCCAAATAACACCATGTAACCCCGGAGGACACTATTCAAGTTGAGGGACCAAGAGTTATAATTAGGATGGGCCTAAAGTAGAGTGGTCAGGCATTCCTACGTACCCCATGAGGAAGGGAATCAAGCCATACCTAGTTTTGAGAGCGCAGTTTAACGTCCTGTGGGATGATGAAAAGCATGGCCGTGCCGGTACACATCCTACCAAAGCTACTAAGCCCACTTGAGTCATGATCAGTGTGGGAAACAAGAAGTAATGGGGGAGATTTCCGACACTGAATGGGCATGTTAGGGCAGAGGGACACTCAGTGAATGTCGGACCAATAATGCTAACTCATCTATGAAGTGCACCTAGACACATGATGAGTTAAAGATGAGTATGTTGGAATACCTCTTGATCATGGGAGAGCGGAAATGTGTGAATCATGATGCTCACAATCTGGACCAAAATGATGGTGGTGTGACGATGGAGGATAACTGCTGACAATAGATGAAACACATCATCCACATCGAATTATCCTGGAATGGGGAAATAAAAATGATGGTCGACCATTGACCATGTTCAAAACACGAGACCTTTCGCAAATTTCATAAATAATTCTTAGGGACGTTGGCCCGAAACGGTAGGAGATCCCTTTGTCCTAGTATCCATGGAGATCCCTTAGGCCAACCATCCATATCGTACGAGGGTCCATCTGGATGTCGAATAAGATGAGGATACAAATAGCGAGCACACAAATCTTGGACATGGAATGAGGGGAATGTCCCTATAAAAATTCCAAACATCTGGCTCTTTGTCAAGACGCATCTAATTACGACAACAAGACATATTAGATAGAGAGACTCATGTCCCTTCCAATAGGTAGATCGTAGTTTATGGTCATAGAACATGGTCCATAGGTGGTATTAAACAAGGGAGAATCATGGTGAGTAAATAAAAAAACCCAACGTGAATGGGAACCGGGGGTTCCGACCACCACGTGTTCTCTGAAGTGGTTTTAGGTCGAGGGATTGAAAACGAGAGTTGAGGTGGGCATGAGGCAAAGTTCATAGGTGTTCCTACGTACCCCATGAGGATGAGGATCAAGCATCACGTAGTTATGGAGGTGGCATGGTAAGATAGCAGTGCCAGGGGAAAGGGGGTGTGTGGGCATGGCCCACGCACCAAGAGAAGTGAAGTTTGATAAATATTGTTTGTACTTTAAAGAGACTGGTTCATTTTTTTTGAAGTGGCATGCCTAGGGTAATGGGCCCTGACATCACCACAAAATCCAAGCCGTAGTAGGCATTCAAAAATGGTATGGAGAATGAAAAATACCCAATATGATGTCCTCTATGATGAGGTCATCACAATGTTGTGCAATTTTTTGTATTGTGGTCAGGACAATAATGTCACAGGTTAGGGTCATGTGATGTGACCTGGCATGCATTTTAATGTCGTGCAGCACAGATGTAGTAGAGACGATGCAAGGCGGGGAATTTTTTCAGTGCAATAGAACATCCCCAACGTGAAAGAGAAAATGATACCTTATCACACCGTATGCAATTCCAAGAGGAGAACCATAGGCCTAGTGGCCAAAAAAGGTGTTAGAGGGAATGGGGAAAAAATATATCCCAACTGAGCTGGACCCAAATATGAGGCATCTGTGTGGTCCTACGAATCCTATACAGATGGGAATCAGTCCAGACGTTGTTCTGAATGAGATCTTAGTTTATGGTCTTAGATCTCGGATAGTGGATGGGGTAAAAACCCTCCATGTAAGTACAAACCTTAACCTGATCCCTAGGCCCACGTGAGTTAGAATCGGTGTGGGAAACAAGGGAGGTGAATTTTTCTGCAACACATGGAACACACGCTAATGGGAAATCAGTGTTGATCCTCGGATGATGGGTTTTTTCATCCAAACGTTTAGATGTGTACTGTGGAATAATATCAAGAGTTTCAGAGTTCTACATGGACATGATGAGGTGGAAAAGGATTTGAATCATTTAACCAACATTTTGGGCTTAATGGGGTTGGCATGGCGATGAAGGATAAGTGTTTATCATGATTGAAACACAGTATCTATATCGGATTAGCCTATAGTGGGACAACAAATGAGCATCGACCACTTACTATATTCGCTACATGGGATTTGTATTGGTTTGTTGTTTGTGACCCTAGGTGGTGTTGGAACGTAATGGTAGGAGTGCCCTTAGGCCTATCATCAATACCACTCAGTGGTCCCTTTGGGTGTGAAAGGTTATGGAATCCCTAATGAAGGGGAACACAAAGCCTAAAAAGCAGGTGGAAGCATGTCCGAGCAGAGTCTGACATTCCAGGTACTGAACATGAGTACCCTTAGGCACATTTGTGAACCGCCAAAGAGGGTTGACGAAGGTGTCTAGGAAGGAGAGGGTAGGCCAAGGGGCCAAGGTGAAATGGATATTTCCAGGAGATGGACCTGGTGTCAAAATCTAGATATTTTGGTGGTCCTACATATCCGATAATGATGAGAATCAAGATACACATAGTTCTTAATGATACCCAGGGGGTAGGATACCCTAACGATGGGGGTGTACAACATGATGAATAACCTATCGTGAATAAGGACAAGATCCTGCATCACACAGCACGATCCCATAAGAGATAACCTGGGTCGAGGGCACGAAAAGCCCATGGGGTCTTAGGCTGGGCCTCAGTCAGGGTGGCCTGAGAAGCTTGCAGTCTAACGTCTTTCAATGAGGACAAGTTCCGGGGGCCCGAGAAAGTCAAGGGGACTGAGGTAGGGCCTCGGTCAAGATGTCCTATCTAGATTGCAGTTTACCATATTGTAGTGAGGATGAGGGCTGGGGGCCTGAGAAGGACAAGGGGCATGAGGTTGGGCCTCGGTTTGGAAGGCTTTATCAACATTTAGTTTACCATCATGCATTGAGGACGAGGGACGTGGCCCAAGAAGGCCAAGGGGCCTGAGTCTGGGCCTTAGTCAAGAAGGCCTGAACTGCTTGCAGTTTAACATCGTGCAGTGAGGACGAGGGTCAGGGGATCATGAAGGCCAAGGGGCCGGAGGCTGGTCCTTGGTGGAAGGGAGTACACCACTTGGAGATACAACGGGGAAAAATGATCCACTACATTCAATGTTTTGGAAATATTGGGGTGGTACTAATGATCCAGGATGGCTGTTGACCATGTTCAAAACACAACCTCCCTATAGTTACCACTTAGGAGAAACAAATGATCATCGACTGCTGACCATATTTGAAACGTGGGACTTGTATCGACATGTTTCTCGACATCCTCGAGGGCGTTAGCCTGAAGTGGTAATCGAGAGACCTTAAGCCTAGCATCCATACCATTCAGGGGACCTTCTGGACGGGGAAGGTGGTTGGATCCCAGTAAATTAGTGTGCGAAGAATAGCTATACCAATCTCTCATAGAGGCGAACGTCTCCAAAGAGAGGGACGTACGACCAAGTCAAGGTTAGCTAGACATGAATTGGGGAAAGAGTGCATCGTCTCCATAAATCTTGAATTGGGGGGAAGATTCTGGTGTTTGGGCTGGGCTAACAGGTGAAATGTCCAAGCATTCCGACATATCCCATCTGGATGGGAATAAAGACATATGTTGTTCTTGATGGCCATGCATTTTAACGTCGTGTGGTGAAGACGTGGGAGGATAGAAGAACAAGAGTGGGAACATGGTGTGTCCATTATAATCCTTGAATGAGTGGGGATAAGAAAGCCTACACCATATCATGCAAGGATAATCTGAGAAGTTTATATCCAGGTGGGGTCGTCAGAGAGAAGAGATTGGGGCTAGGCTCAAAACGAAGTGTCCGAGCATTCCTATGTATCCCATCAGGATGAGAATCAAGCCATACGTAGTTCTCACTATTAAATTTAACGTCATGTAGGATGATGTGTAGTTTAATGTCATCCAGGACTGGATAGATTAAGGTCATGCGGGACCGTCGTGCAGTTTAGGGTCATGCAGGACCGTCCAGTTTAAGGTCGTGTCCGACCAGCCAGTTTAAGGTAATGTCAGACCAGCCAGTTTAGGGTCGTGTAGGACCAGCCAGTTTAAGGTCATGTCGGACCAACTAGTTTAAGGTCATGTCAGACCATTTGTCTTAGGAAAACTATTTCTTAAGGAACATGGCATTGGTGTTTGGAGTTAGAGCTCACCATCCATGGTCACCAAAGATTATGCTCCATTGGGGTAAACCAATGTGGATTATGTAAGGTCTTTCCCATTTGGGCTCTAGCATGGGAGGTTTACGATTAGGGATCATTGGCGCTCGGTGGGCCAGTACCAGGTCACCTTGTAGAAAAGAGAAGAGGTGAACATTCTTATTTAAGGCTCTAGAAATATTGTTCTTGGTGCCTTTCCATATTGTTAAGTGCATGGAGCCTACTCTCTTCAAGTGCTTCCAATTCAGCTAGATGGATTTCAGCCACCATATCTGGCCCCTGCTGGTCATAGACTGCAGTGTGCATTGAAGGCATCTGGATCTCGATGGGCAGGATTTCCTCAGATCCGTACACGAGGGAATACAGGGTCAACTAGGTGGAATTTCTAGTCGTCGTTTGATAGGCCCAGAGGGTGTTGGGGGACTTGTCCGGCCAACCCTTCTTGTTATGACCAACCACTTTCTAGAAAATGTTAGATAGGTTTTTCTTGAATGCCTCGATATTTCCATTTTCCTACGCGTGATAGAAGGAGGTATTCATGGGCGGATATTGTACTTTGCGTACAATTTCTTCAGCTCGTCTTCTCGAAATTTGGTGCCATTATCGATGAGGACGGCGTGGGGAACTCCAAACCAGTGGAGGATATTGGAGCTCATGATGTAAACGATGGAATGAGCCTTGAATTCCTTGTGTTTAATTGCCTCTCCCCACTTGGAAAAGAAATACGTTTCTGTCAGGATGAACTTGCACTGGCGAGGAGTTGCCGGTGGATATGGTCCCACGACATCGGGTCCCCACACCGCAAATGCCCAAGAGTACTTGGTGGACTGGAGGGGTTCTGGAAGACAATGCAGGAAGTTAACATGCACTTTGCACGCATAACATCTCTTGGAAAACTCATTAGAATCATGGATATTAGAGGGCCAAAAGTACCCTAGTATCCGGATATGATGGGGGAGCTTCGGCCCAGCCTAGTGGGACCCACAAGAACTGCATGAACAACTTGCATGACCTATGGAATCTCAAATCCATGAATTCAATTGAGAATAACAACATCATAACTGTGCTTATAGAGTATCTATGTAAGACTAGGACCACTTTATAGGGTAAACTACAGTGTGTAGTATTGGATTTGCTCACGGTCAGCCTGCTCAGCTGTGAGGCAACCATTTTAGAGATACTCGACAAAAGGGGCTCTCCAATCGGGAGTCATTTCCTCCACAGGATATGAAGAGCATAGAAATCCTAACATTAAGTATATTTTCATAATATGGCTTACTCGCAGGCCATCGTCATCCTCTAGGGTGACATGAGTAATGAATTTCAAGTGGGCCACATGTATAATCACATCATCCTAATCGGGCTCTGCAGGCGATGCCGCTAAGATGACCAAAGTGTCTGCTCGACCATTCAATGACTAAGGGACATGGGTAACCTCTAATTGAGAAGGGAACTATTCCATTAGATGGAGAGTGCGCTCCAAAAATGGTGAGAACTCTAACTTTCTAACAACATAGCCACTGTTTACTAGCTTGATGACCAGCTCGGAATCTCATTTCAGATGCAAATGGGGCATGTCGATCTCAAGGGCCAGTTCGAGACCAGTAATGTGGTCATGATACTCTACCTCGTTGTTGGTGCAACCGTCTGAAAATAGGAATGAGTATGGTAAGATGGCTTGTGCCAGGGTATTGAATACGATACTCAGGAACATTCTGTTGAGCCTAGGATCATTGAGCCTCCTACTAGTGGGACTTCAGGAGGCACCATCAAAGTGCATCTTCTATTATGGTATTGAATGATCGACTGAGAGGATTGCCTCATCCGGAAAATCCAAGTCCAGGGACTGGTCATCAGATGTTGGAAGGGAAGCTAGAAAGTCTTCCAATTCCTTCCCCTTGATGGCCTTCTAGGGAATGAACCAGATGTCGAACTGCTGGAGAATCACCGACCACCTTGCTTGACGGCCGAACAACATGGGGTGATTCAGAATGTACTTCAGCGGTTCTAACTGGGAGACCAACGGTACCTCATGGTCCTGCAGGTAATGTCGCAACTTATGCATATCAAATACAACTGCAATGCATCTCTTCTCCATGTGGGATTATCTGGTCACTTTATCGAGAAGCATGTGGATGATGTAGTATAGACGGTTCTTTGTCCCCTCATTGTTCTACTGGATGATAAGGGCACCGATAGACCGGTCCAGGGCCGTGAAGTATGGGATTAATGACCTACTGAAGACGGGTGGCATCAATACTGGAGTATGGAGAAAATATTGCATGATTTCCTCAAAGGTGGCCTGCCACTCCTTGTCCCATTCATAGGCGGTGTCCTTCTTCATGGGATGAGAAAAGGGCTTACACTTTCCAGGAAGATTCGTAATGAATTGGCATATGTTGGATAAGTAGCCTTGAAAACCTAGAAGCTCTCAATTATTTTATGGGGAGGTATCTCGCTGATGGCCTTTATCTTCTCTAGGTCGATCTTGATGCCTCATTACCTGACAAAAAATCCATGAAACCTCCCAGAAGTGACTCAAAAGAAACACTTCAATGGGTTCATCTTCAAGTGGCGAGAATGGAGGAAACATAACAATTTCTAATGGTATTTGATATGGTTCTAGGGCTGGTGAGATTTTACCACCAGATCATCCAAGTAGCACTCCACCAATGTCCCGTTGATTTGCTTTGATATGTTGGGCATGGATCACTGATAGGTGGAACCCACATTCTATAAGCCGAAGGGCATAGCCTGGTAATATAAAGTACATTGTGGCTCATTGGAAGTTGTGGACTCCTCATCCTTGGTGGCCATCTGGATTAGATTATATCCAGAATAACCATCCATTAAGGATAGGGTTTGGAACTCAACCATAGCATTGATCAACAATTTTGTCATGGAAGGGGAAAATCATTTTTCAGACAGTGATAGTTGAGATCTCAGAAGTCGATATAGACTTTGATCTGTCCCTTCTTCTTTCTAACTGGCACAATGTTGGCTAGCCACTTGGGGTACTGGACCTCCTTGACAATGTTATCTTTGATGAGCTTTTCAAATTTTTCCTCAACCATGGATCCATGGGAAGGGTACATTTTTCAGGGAGGCTGCTTGAACTCATGATTGTTTGTTCGGGGACTGAGATAGTGGATGGCTACATTAGGATCGAGTTATTTAATCATTTCATAACTCAAGGAAAACATGTCGCGATGCAGTTTAAGGAAGTCCACGTACCACTACTTCTCCTCAAGGGACATGAAGATACTGATCAATATGGGTCTCAGATCTACCTTGCTACCAAGGTTCACTTGTACCGGTTAATCGACTGTGGTAGAGACGCCTTCTTCAATGGTAGGGGGAGAATCATCCAAATCATCATCTTCTCTTGTAGAGGAGGGATTCCCAGTGGCTGAGGCTTCCCATTGGTCGGAGGAACCTGATGGGAGGCTGGTACCAGCCTAGATAGTAGTGGACAACACATCAAGGGATTCACATGCCATTGAGACCATGTCGATGAAGGAAGTCGATCCAGTCCCATATGGCCTTTGTCCAATAGGGAAATGCTTAATGATATCAAAGAAATAATGGAATGTCGTCATGAACTAATTAATCCTAGCCTGGAAAAATAGACATGTATGACGTACCACCATTGCCATACGATGGACATCCCAATACCGTACAAGGGTAAGAGGTTCCGGGATCACCTGAGCCTGGTTTGTGTATGAGTATGAGGTGATTTCCCACCATCGCTTCGTCATGGGAATATGCCTTCCTCTTGTACCCGAAACAAAAAATAATTGCCCCATGTTGGGGGTTGTGGCCTCCAATCGATGGATTGAGAAGACATAGGCATCATCCAGTCCTGCCAAGGGGTTACTGGTGACCATGGTGGGATCAACCTCACTTGCCATAATCTGCATATCCATTCTCTTGTAATAGTTAGTATTCAGATATCAGGCTTCACAAGAGGAGAAAGGAGATGCATCACCATTTATTAAACCTACTCGACCATTGAGGGGGTACTTCAATCATTGGTGATACGATGAGGGGACCACCGAATGTAGGTGGAGCCATGGTCGTCCCATCAATGCATTATACGAGGTGTCCTGGGAGACGACCATAAATTCGGGGCTGGAAACTAGGCCGCTGAACTAGGTATTCAAATAGATCATGCCGACTGGGGTATTCTATGTCCTGTCATATCCCTGGATCCTTATATCGGAGGGAGGCAGGTCAGCATCGGATAACCCCAGTTTTCGCAGAGTCCATGCCGGGATAAGGATGATCCCAGAGCCGGTGTCAACGAGACAGCGGCAAACCTCAACGTAGTTGAATTGGACAATGATTTATAGTGGGCTGATGTGCCACTGTATGTGAGAGACGTCATCCTCTCTGAATAACGAAATGATGGCCTGGCATTTGACAGTCCCAACGGCTTCAACATGAAGAGATTCTGCAGCTACTACCTCCGTCTCAAACTGGAGGGGGCTCTTTAAAGTCTCAATGAGGTCCTCACGCATATATGATGATAAGAGGAGGTATTTGAGGATGGAAAACGTGGCTGGGATGTCATTGCGGTGCTTAATGACATTAAACATCCATGCCAGGCATGAACTTCTGCTTACAGGAGGCCTCTCTGTGATGGAAGGAATGGCAGACCCTATCAGTTGGACCGGCGACTGACTGGTGTTGGGAATATCCCACTGATCACTTGTCGAAGCCTAGAAAGTAGATGTTGGATGTGGTCCTGGTGCCTGAGGTCAACCTGTAGTAGAGAGAATCTGGTTGTGGTATGGTCAGTGTGGCTCTGCCTGGTCCAGTAGCAAAAACGGTGGGAGATGCAGTCCTGACGACAATAGATGAAAAGGATGAGCGTGCTGAGCTCTGTGTCGGGCCTGCTGCCTAGTCTCAGTGGAATGCACGGCTTAGATAGAGGTACCAAATGGTGCGCCTCCATGACACATGTAGTCACGGCTTCGCTGATTTTGGCATTGACTAGGGACATAGGGTAGGTTTGCCTTGCGTCCCCCCTCATTGGGAGTCATATAGGGGTTTACCAACTCAACCGTGTTAACTAAAGCATACCAATGACTGTCGCTCGAAAAATCATCCACCACTAGGTGAATTCTGGGAGGGATCCCCATCTCAGGGGGCATTATGTTGCTGAGAGTGTAGGAGGATGATGGCATCAGTGGGGCACACTTCTTTTTCTTGCACCACCGGTGCATGCTATTTTGGAGAGAGGCCAGCTGAGATGATGATGTTGAACGATAAGATTATTAAAATTTTAAAAAGTGGGTATTATTATCCATAATGACTAGTTTATATAACATTTTAATATCATATCGTTGTTTAGTGAAACCCGATATTGCGTACTACACATGTTATCATGAAAGGTCACGATTATGTGAAATGCAAGCCAAGTCTGGGATACGTGAAGTGAATTATCCCTTTAGTGTTGTGATAAAATAATCAAAACTTATTTCATTCATACATTAAAAAAAATCTATACTTAATGTAGCATAGAATAATTTCCACAAAATGAACTTGAAATTGTTTGTAACACGAGCCAAAAATAGTGTTGCGTACACTGCAAGCTAATATTATGTTGTGCATAGTACAATATAATATTGGTGTAGTGTAAAATAGAAGGCATCAAAGAAATTAAAAAGAATATATGTCATAAAATATCGGGTGTTACATTCTACCCCCTTAAAATAAATTTCGCCCTCAAAATTCGCTGGGGTTATAAATGGTTTACTACTCGAAAGTTTCTTTCATTGAAACCCAAATCCTATTTAGAATTACTAAAACTTCATATTAAAATGTAATGTTAGAATCATAACAGTCATCCAGTGTAACTTAGCACTGGGTTTCCATATAGGACCACATAGGTGAAAATATGGATATGGAAGAGAAATCCAACTATCATGTTCTGATGGAGAGTGGTAGAGAACCTGTTTATGAAAAATCCAGTAATCACAAAGCCAAAAATTTGTGATGATTTTAGGTACCATCTAATTAAGCGGGTATGAGGGTACTAGGAAAACGTTTTTAGATCCCAAGATCATTTCCCTAATGTTGATGAATTTTTGAAATAAAATAAATACATACATGATTTTGGTACAGTCTCACCTTTGTTCAGGCCTTGAACAACTTTCACTTCATCTCTTAAAAAAATGAAGTTGAATTTGTCATTCGTGAAGTGTTTGCAGATCATGAGATTTAATGATAGGTCATTCCATCTTTTCTATCGTAAAAAGTTCACACAATTTATTAAATATACATAAGTCCATATATTTTGAGATTTAACATATATGGTTGATAAAATGGACTTATACTTTATCTATCATAGCGATTAATAAAATAAAACTATTTTCCACTTACCAGGGACTTCCCGTAGGCCAGTGGTTGGAGATAAAGGCCTATTGCACTTTAGTTGTGGGCTCGATTCCCACATCCTTGTCCGACCTGATATGTTCTCGTCCATCCCGCAGGTTGTCCTTTTTCAAGAACTATAGTATTATAACATAAAAAAAATTTCTAGCCTTAAACAATACTATATGTCGTCTAACATAATCTATTCAAATATTTAGGATTATCTAAAATACTTCTGTCCAATCTCACAGTATAAATAAAATGATGACTACAATGGACATCTACAAAGCATTGAATACAATCAATTATCGCTCGTATATCATAAGATATATATATCTTGTTAGTCACACTCAAAACATATGAATACCTTAATTATGTATTCTCTTGAAAAATTAATACCCATTGTACTTTAGTGAAAACATGAATGTTGTCAAAAGATAACTCGTTCTACCTACCAAAATTCCAAAAATTCTATATACTCAAACCATTATATCACTTTGTCCTTATCTCAATCATGAGCTCATGAGTACTATCAAACATATAATTTTCATCTTATTCCTTTATTATGCACATATCATCTTATTTCTTAATATATTTCCAGATCTTTTCATGGTTACCTTTACAATATAATTATTGAAAACCTCAACAAACCATTACATAGATATTCTATTATTCAACGATACTATAAATGAGATTCCAAAACATTATTTTGGAATCCCATTACATAAACACATAATCATTCCACCACATCGTTGTCATAATAAACAACTCTAATAATGATCTCATGTGACTTTCCTTTGTCTTTTTACTTAAGAGGTTGTTGATTTCGATCATCATTAACCCTTGGATTAAGTCATTCATTATCTTCATTCCCCCTTTCCTTGCACTTGAAACATTTAAGTGTTGGTGGTGTATTCTTTGTAGTCTTTTCTATATTCACATCATTAGCTACCTTTTTTCGATTACATCAACACTCAACTGCTCAATGACCTTCTTTTCCACCCTTAAAACATTTTCTAGTCCCTTTTTTGACAATCTTCACTATGCTTATTTCCACACTTTGAGCATAAAGAATCATTCACCTTATTTTCACCATTGTTTTGAGAATTTTCCTTGAACTCCATCTTTTGTTTCTTGTCAAACCATGAGATGGATACAAAATACTAACTTCCAGTTCTACCTTGGTAGCACAACACAAATTTCATCATAGGTACTGATGTCTCTTATTGCTAACGCTATTCGAAGACTCGGTTTAAATACACTGAAGAATCGATCAACTTTACATTCATATTGGATGATATAGCTAGATGCATACCTTGAAAGACATTAATATTCACTTCGTATAAAACAAAAGATTCATCATCGTTCTGCATAATCTCAAGGAACTCCTATTCCATCTTTGTTCGAAGAATAAGAGGGAATTAATTAATGACAAAAAAGTTCTTGAACTCGTCCCATTCCATGGATTCCATTTCATCTCGGGGCCTTGTATTATTAATTAGTGTCCACCGCTGGTCTGCTTCACCTTCTAACCTTTAAACAAACAAAATGAATTTTTCATGCTCTATACAACGATGTATGAAAAATATATTTTAAATCGTACTGATCCATTATTCAGCAACAAGTGGATTATAAGACCCACCAAATGAAGGTGGACGTTGCCTCATGAAGGACTCAACAAAATATTGTTCATTTCGCTGCTCATTTGGAAGTCCAGAATGTTTCATATCTTGTGTAAGTATAACAAAAATATTTTTCACTTCATATACCATCACATTTTATTGTTCGTGAGGAAAATAATTGCATTGTCCATTATATTGATCAACACGGTTCCTTCAGGTTACAACCAACGTCTAAAACCCAAATAGAACATTGTCAGAGGAAAAAATCATGCTAGGAAACCAAAATAATAATGTGGGATTACCTTCAATATATTACATCATATGTTTAATTCTAACACCATTACCATAATTCTTGGACTATAACCTATACTTATATGTATCTTTAGGGATATCCCACGACATACCTTTGAAATATATCTCTAGGAATCACACTAAAGTTTTCACATCCTACTTTCCAAAGGATAAATATTCCTTTCCTTTGATACCAATTGTAGAGACCCAAATCTAGACGTACATACACATTACATTACTTTTTTTGAATACTTAATACATACCAAAAACAAACACCGAAGAACCGTAATAGTTTAGTGTCTTTGGAAACTCGGAATATAATAGTATAATTATGGAGAATGATCTTCAACATCTCCGATAATGATATTCCACTTTTTTTTTCTTACCTAAAACCTTTATTTATATCATGGGGAGAAGAAAATTTATAAAGGGTGAGCTCAAATTCTCAGTAAGGGTAAACATATAGAATGTAAAACAATCCATAAACATTTGAATGCAAAAACATGAACATAAAATCTAAACATAAACATCTTGAGAAATGACATAAGTCTAGGAAGTTCGTAAGGCATATATAATAAAGGAAAATCAATCATGGTAAAATAGAATGATAATAAAACATGTAATTGTGGCAAACCATTCAGCACATGATATGATTTCCATAGTATCCAAGGCATTTCTGCCGAGACCATCTTAGTGGACGAAGTCCCTTTCTGAATCGAGTTCACTCCTCGTTCCAGTCCTGCATCACTGAATCGTATTAACATTCCATTCCAAACATGTCTATCTCATGAGATATAAATCCTTACCCAATTAATTGTAGGGAGATATAGGTCCCACACATCTTATATTGAAATCATTCATACGTGTGCCAAAACATAAACATAATTCATTCATTATAACCCAAATAATAAAATGGATTTCATAAACATCATACCATCATAACATAATCCATATAAAACAAATGGATATCATTTATTCATCAAAAAAATTAGAGCCATGTAAATCATAGATAAATTATACTTGAAGCATACACATTTTAAATAATGTAAAATTTTATGGAAAATGGTTTTGATAAAACACTTGAAATTAATTCTAGAGGAAAATATCCTTTCTTCTTCAAAATCATTTTCTTTTCACAAAATTCCATGAAATTTTAAAAGGAAATGATTTTATTGAAAATAATCATGAAATATTGTAGAGTAATATTAGTCAAAATTAGGCATTATGAAACCATAAATATCTGTTCATTCCATATATGTTAAAAAACATTCTTCTCGTACATTTGCTGGAAAAGTCAAAAAAGTACCTCATATGGTAAAAAAAAGAATGATTATTTACATTCCATGTAGTAAATGTAAAAAATGGATAAAAATTATTTAAAAATACATGAAACAATTATTTTAAAATAGGGACATGGATGATACATATAACCCCAGTAAATAGTTACGAATAAACAATCTCGGATAAAAACGAGATTTGAAAAGTTATCCCTTACCTTAGGTCTGATATGATTTGTACATATATAATCCTCATGTATAATGACTTAAATAATTCCATTTAGTTATTATATAATCATATTCATTGTTAAGATCTCATATATGGTTCACTTATGTGTTTATATTACCCGTTCTTTTGTAAATTCCATGTAAAAGTAGCGTTTTGGGTAAAATTGATTTATTAATGGTATGTGTTTGGACTTGTTGTTATTGATATTATTATTACTTATGAAATGAATTACTTACTTACAAAATTCAAATCATTATTTATATATCATATATATTCAATATATATATATATAATATAGATGAATGAAATGAAATACACTATTCCTGTAGACGGTAGGTCATACGTACGAATGAACGTTGTTTTCCTTTCCATATTGACTTGAATGGAAGTAAGTAGATGACACATATATATATACATAAAGAAAGTAGATTAATTATGTCATATATTTCATTATTATTCATTATATATACTTTATAATCATTTTTCAATGGTTAACATGGATAATGAATCTCATCGCGTTGTGGAGACAGTAATCCGTACGTACGCATGAGAAATGATATCATTCCCATAATTATTGAATGGAGTTGGAGTGGATGATAAAATATCTCAAAATCAGGATGATGTTATAATAACAATATATAGTTTTTCTAACACCATTATACACATCCAAGTAAGGTGGTGGTGGAATAAAATATTACACTACGGCGTGGAGATGGTATTCCGTACGTACGCACGCATGATTACATCATTTTATATAGGATGGATAGAAAGTGAAATGGGGTTGTTTAATATATATAATAACATATCAGGATATTAGTTATACTTATGTTATTACTTTATAATGAAACAACTAAAGAAGAAGAAGGTGAATAAGAAAGAAACTTGAAAGAATCAGTAGGAGAGATTACATCTTCTTCGACGCACCTCTTTTAAGATTCCTCGTAAGGAGCTAGATTTGGTCTTTTGAGGAAACAAGAACCTCTATAATATGTATATGTAAGTTGATAAGGAGAATGGGCATGGTTTGGATGATCTTGAAGGCTTAAAATTGTGTAAAGAGAAGAAGGATGAGGTGCCCTTTTATAATGGAAGAGAGGTCTCTTTAGGAAAAAAATTATTATATAATAATAAAGACATATTCGGTTTATAATAGCTACAAATTGATTTATTTAGAGACTAAAGTGGGTATGGGTCGAAACCCACTAATCCAATAGGTTATAGACAAGTTTAGGTTAAAATTTTAACCATATCATTTAAATTTAACTATAAGTTAAATAATTTATCCTTTACCGTGTATTCTTGTTTTCTTACACTATATGGTTAATAAAATTACTATATCAAGACAAAAGAACCCCAAGTGGTTCATTATTAATATATATAAACTCATCTAAGTCATTTTTCAGAACCTTATATTATTAAGAATAGAATAACAATTAATAATATAATATTTTTTAAAAAAACTATTTTATGTCAATTTTGACATTATATGGTAATTGATTTTCTGAAAATCATAACAACATGAATAGTTCAAAAAATGTAAATTGAATAAATAATAACATTTCATATTAACCTAAAAAATTAGTTTATTTATAAAATGTCTCAAATTACATTTATTTGGGTATTTATAACATCAATGATGATAGTATTTAATTAATAATGTAATTACTGCATCATCATTGTGTCATAAATAAATTAAATTATTTAATGTCTAAAAATTATAAATAAAATACCGTTATGTGGTAAATCTTTTTATATTTCTAATTATTATTTATAGTCAAATTTATCGTATTTATATCCTTATATTAAAAATGTTTTAGTTATAAATCATTGATTTTATCTTTTTTAACTCTTCTTTAACTAAAATAATAACAAGTGTCCGAATCTAATACAAGTGGACCTAAATTGTCATATTTTATTCCCAAGGATGTTTTTCGCAGAATTACACTTATCCAATAGAATTAGTACATTTTTAGGGTAATAATAATATCATTTTTACCATTAATTACCATATTTACTTTTAACTGTGGTAAATAAAAGTAAAAAGTTACTATTCCCCAAAAATTGTTTTTATCATATTAAACCACATTATACTCCTTGATATTAAACGTGTCTCTAGGATTTTTGAAATTTCATTCACAGAAGCTGTAAAAGTATGTTTTCTGTACAATTGCAAATGCTCCTAAAAGGTGGGTAAAAGATCGTAAAAAGTTCAATAAAATATATATATATATATATTATTATAAAATGACTCTAATTAATTAAATTGAACTTATATAGGTATTATGTATCTATTTTTAACTAAAATAAATTTAAATTAAATTAATTATAATTTGAATAAAAAGTTGGTTTTCACCAATAACTCATTGTTTTCACTATTCATCAAAAATTGAAAGTTTTCAGAAAAATGCCAAAAATTTACCCTATGCTAACTTCAATATTACGAATCCAAAAATGAAGTCCATTTTGAAAGATAAAATTTATATAAATATAAAATATTGGTATTACTATTTATAACTGCTAGTTTATATAATATTATAATAACATATCGTTGTTTAGGGAAACCTGATATTGCATTCTACACATTCTATCATGGAAGGTCGTGATTGCATGTAATGAAAGCCAAGTCAGGGCTTCGTGCAGTGCAAGCTCCCTTTGGTGTTGTGATACCATAATCAAAACTTATTTCAATTATACATTAAAAAAAATCTATACTTAATGTTGCATATAATAATTTCAACCAAACAAATTGAAATTGTGTGTCACACAAGCCAAGAATAGTGTTGTGTACACTGCAAGCTAATACGGTGTTGCGTATAGTACAATCTAATCATGGTGTACTGTACAATATAAGACAACAAATAAATTAAAAATATATATCTCATAAAATCTCAAGGTGTTATAATTGTGTACTGCCATTTGATATATATAATCATGATTATCATTATATTCATGGTATTCTATGATTCATTTTTGGTTATTACAATTTGTTCATATGACTCAATTGATTACAACTATGTAAGGGGTTTTCATCTCACTTTTATTCCAGTGAGATTCATTCTATATTTTCCACTATTAAATTTTTTGTGGTGTATGTACATCCTCTGATTGTATGGTTTGCGTAATATACTTTAAATTATGGTTATTTACATCATCATTGGATGATCCTTATTTCATGGGGTGTATGTTTCATTTGTTATCAAATCAGTAAGTGAATTTCAAATTTCAATTTCCACTCATTTTATTCTACACAAACTTCATTGATTAATATACTCCAAGATTATGTGTGAAATCACTATTTATTTTCTAACATATTAATTTACACTCACCTTTGTGTGGATATACTATTGATATACATAATAACTTCATTGATAAATTCTCAAGTCATCGTTATACACATGATAAGTGTAATTTTAACTCAATTTCTATTCATTGAGTTGAACATCCATGTCATTGGTGATGTTTTTACAAGAATATGTATGAATATCCTCTCATTTATTTACACTGAATATCCAATAATATTGAGGGTATTTATATTTTTCACAAATAATTATGTCATTGATTTATTTTTAACAAAATGATATGATATTTATAAGGTATTTCATCTCAAATTACATTCCATTAAGTATTTTTTGATGTCATGCGCCAACTCAAATTTTTTTGTCTATATAATGTACATTGACGTAGTATATTATGAATTCCATTGTTCTCATGATGTTATAAAGTATTAATTACCTCAATTAATTGTATTCAAGTGCCTCTCCGTTTGTTATGAAATCTAATTAAAATATCATTTTAAATGTTTTAATGATTTATTCTTTTAAATCTTTCTTATTAATGTCCACGGTTTAAAAATGATTTAAGGATTTATTTATATGGACATTAATGTTTTAAAATTAAAATTCCCCTTAAAAGTTTCGAAGTGGTATGGGACACTCTGATTCCAATATCTATTTTAAATGGCTTCATGATAAATAGTTCAACATTTAAAGGTTTTCAGGAAAAAGGGGTATATTTTTTCCAAATAGTGTTGATGATTATTTTCATCTATGATAATATCCTTAATTATTCTCAATTGAGGTTAATCTATTATAATAAAATCATCCATATTTTATTTAATGAGTTATCGTTGACTGTGGAAGTGTTATTTTTATTCCATTCGTGGTTTATGATAAAATTATTGACATTTCGTATACGAGTTTTAATAAAAAAAATTATGTTATGTTTCACCCTTTTCATATAAGGAATGAATTGAACATAATATGTGATGGGTGGAGCCCGCTATAGCTTTGCGATGCATCAATATGTCTCATGAGTCAAACTAATTTCTTAGCACAACGTCTTGAAAAAAATCATATTTGTAGTCAAGGAACAAAGCCTTGAATATGTGGTTATGAAAGTATAGAATTGTGCATTTCATCATTATAAAAGTGGCTATTGATATTTCGTGTCATTATTCGACTAGTATAATATCCATGCGAGTAAGTAAATAAAATTATTTTTATTTTTATTTCCCATATTATGATGAAGTTTATGTTGAAAAGGATTTTATTTTAGTTCTATACATTGCCTTAAATGTTTTTCTTATTTATGAATGCTTTAGCTATATTTATATCTTTATTTGGCATCTTAACTCACCCTTTCTATGTTTTATTTTTTCCAGGATGCGAATAAGTATATTAATATTGACCTACAGGGATATACTATGGGATATCAATGTTGTCTATGGAAGAAATGTTTGTTTATTTTTCTATTTTATGATTCAATGTAAACCTTATGAATTTATCTAGTACTTCCAAGGCTAATAAACTAATTAGTCATTTGAGACTTGATCTTTTGTGATCATGACAATGATATGTAATAATGCACTGAGACAGGTGATCTCCTCATTAAGAAATGGTAGTAGAGTAGTAGGATCTATAATATCGTGTACTGATAGTCTAACCTGACCCATCAACATTGGTTGATGATGTAAGGAGTCCCCCAAAAAATTCACCTATTCTAACACATCAATATGTACATGAGTATCTCAAGAAAACAACTCACAATCTAATGCTTGATCCAAGCAAAGAAGTCGAGGCTCAATGTAAACAAATGGGGGAGGCTAGTTTGGGTGAGTAGGCTGAGAAGGAAAGAAAATTAAAAAAGGTATATGAGTGTTTGTCATTTATAAAAATGAAAAATTGATGAAAATAAAATAATATACCTAGAAGGGCTTTGTAGACGGGGTAGGATAAGAAGATGGGGTAGGGTAGTCCGGGTGAGGCGGCTAAGAAGGCTGAAAAATACAAAAGGTATATTAGTGTTTATAATTAATTTTTTTTAAAATAGGTTGATGACATGTACTGGTTTCCCAGTTCATGCCCCCCAAAGGAATTTTTTAAAAATAAAATGTATGCAGTACAGACTCAAGGTGTAATGAATTTACACCAGCGGGGAATAAAGGGGATACAAGTAAATGACATAGAAAATCCAGAGGAAAAATTCAGGTCTTCAGAATGTGAACACAGTTGTGATTCTTCCATTTGAGACTCCATTACAGCATCCAAGCGCTTCCTAATGTTTCAGCAGATTCACAATACAGTCATCCTGCATGATGTTCCATTCCATCCTGAACGCTTCATAAAAAGTTGGGAGCCTCCCTTGAGCATCGCCGAGCCATGCTCCAGTTTCAACGAAACATCAACCACCTTCGATCAGAGCAAAACCAGCATGAAGAGAATCCGATGGACAGAAGGTGCAACCAAAATAAAGAGAGAAAGTATCAGCACAAGTTTCCATCAAAATCACCTAATCCCTTTGGAGAAATTGTATCTTCTTCAGGTGGACTCTTTAATCAAAACATGCAGGAATATGGTTCTTGTGCAACTTCATAAGATGAGGAATTGCAGCGTAAAGTAGTCACACTACTTTTCAGAAGTCCAGAGACTTGCTTTATGTATTGGGAACTGGCTGTCCAGCATTGCCTGGAAAGAAAACATGGGTTTCAACTGATCCAGGCTGCAATCGTACTCAAAATAAGATTCAGAATAGTTCACCAAATAAAAGCTCATAATTACACAAACAAAACATCCGCCAATGTGAGTATAGGCACTCCCAAGGGCTAGTAAGCAGAGAACTTTCAAAACATACTGAGAACACCTTAAAAATTCAGCAACGAAGTAAGAAGATAAACAGAAATTCATGATATGATCCTTTCATATCCGAAACATAAAGCATATGATTCATCCTTTGGTTGCTTCAAAAGCTCTGAAGCATAACAGAGCCATTGAAATGAAAAATAGGCAGCAAAGAGATCAGAAGTGAGTAGTGAAACTGAAATTTCAGAATTGAAAGCAGGACCATTTGAAGCAGAGAAGAATTCCTTTTCTGCATCTGTCTTTGAGAGTCTTCCAAAAAACCAATGAAGTCATTTTTAAACTTTTCAAAAATGAAAATTGAAATTTCAGATATCATTCTGAAATGAAATAAATGAATTCCAGCCAGCCAAAATATAACTTCTCAGAGTGTGAAACTGCCAAAACCAGCAACCTCCAGGGAGACCAAATCAACCAAAAAGAAGAAACCACTGAAAATCCAACAGCCAGTCATATGCTAAAACAACTGCCAGGGCCTCAAGAGGTGTCGGAGTTAGAACAGTCAGAATAATCTGGCAGGAGCTCAAGAGGGACTAGTTGTGGAGGCACCTCAAGGCCATTACTTCTAGCCGCATAATATCTTGTGATGATAGTTCTATAATAATTGAGGCTGACTCTATGTTTTCTTATTTTCTTGGGGGTTGGAGTGATTAAACCATCCGAATCCATGATTACTTTTTTACCTTTTCGATCATTCAGATGAAAAGCCTCCCCATCCTTGCACTGGAGAGACTCGTCTGTATGGCCATCTTTGTTAATCAGATGACCCTCAGATATTGTGACTTCCTTCATGTTTGGGTGTGTGATATCATTCTTTTCAGCTTCATGCTTTTCTTGCTGTGAGTTAACAGCAAGAACTTCATTAACAAAATCTGAAAGTTTATAGCTAGCTACTTGGGAATTCAAACCACCCTTTTCTCCTTCATCACTTTCCTTGATAACACAATCAGAGGGTTTTTTGATATCCTTAACCGCAGGATAGTCTTCCTTACTAACTAAATTAGAAGGGCCAGCAAGGCTTTCTTGATTATATTTACACTTTTCTATCCACAAAGGTTTAAAGATTTTAGGATTGTCATTGTCTTTGCCACAATTTCTTGAAGGGTGTCCCAATCTGAAGCACTTATAGCAGTAGTCCGGCAATCTTTCATAGATAATATCTTGAGAAAATCCCAAATTTCTAGATTGAATCCAAATGCTGGATGGAAGATTTTGTGAAACATCTAAATCAATACAGATCCAAGCAATTGAAGGTCTTGTAAGCATTTTTGTTGCCACATCTAATTTCAGTGGAGTTCCAATATGCTTTGCAATGCGGAACAAAGCAACCTGCTTAAACAGGTGAAGGGGTAACCCTGGGAAGCTCACCTAGATTAGAACAATGGGGGATTCAGTATAAGCATCAAAATCTGGAGTCCACTTGATAATTTTCAAAGAACAACCTCCAAAGGACCATGACCTCTTGACCCAAAGCCTGTAATATTCCTCCTTAGATGATAACCGGAATATAATGTGAGAAGGGTTCAGGAGACCGAGCTGAAAACCCGTAAAGCCTATTGCCTCAAGGGAAGAGCGAAGATACTTCAAAGATGGCCTTCAATTAAAGAATCTCCCAACCAAAACAAATCTTAAATCAGAAGAAAGCATATTTACCTCCCTTGTTGAGAATGAAATTGCAGGTTTCCCATGATGTCGAAAGGGTTTAGGGAAAATCTGGCTTTCCGGAATCGCATCATCTTGAGCAGAATGCTCATCTCTTGATTTCCCAGCTACTACATCTACGAAGGATTGGAAATCTACCCTAGGGTTTTCATCTCGCGCCGGGCTCTTCAGGAACGCTTCGTGGGTCTCCATCCTCTCAAGATTTTTAAAGAATATGGTTGAGAACCCGTGTTTATAAATTATAAAATAGAATAATTGATGAAAATAAATTGATATACCTCAAAAGGATACACATATGGGGCATAATAAGCATATGGGTTAGGGTAGTCCAGGTGGGGAGGCTAGGAATGGTGAAAATGAAAATGTAATATTAGTGTTTATATATTATAAAATATAATAATATATGAAAATATATTAATATACCTCGAAAGGCTGAACAGATGGGGCAGGGTCAGTAGGTGGGGCAGAGTAGTTCGGGTGAGCAGGCTGTGAAGGAAGAAAAATGAAAACATTATATTAGTGTTTATAATTTATAAAATAGAAAAATTGATGAAAAAAAATAATATACCTCGAGAGGTTGTGCAGATAGGGTAGGGAAAGCAGATGGGGCAGGGTAGTCTGGGTGAGTAGGCTGAGAAGGCTGAAAATGAAAATGTTATATTATTGTTTATAATTTATAAAATATAAAAATTGATGAAAAATAAATAATATACCTGAGAAGGCTGCATAGACTGTGACTGTCTTGCCAAGTTTTCTAATAAATCCTTCTACACTACTTCTTGAATTTGATCACCCATAAACTATTTCATATCATTCAGCTCTACTTTTAAGAAATCAATTTTTAGTTCTCTTTATTACTTACTCTTACCAAAAACCTTCTGAATAATAACACAATCCTGATACCACTAACACATCCGGGTTGTTCTTCCTTTCCCAATGTATTTGCTAGGAGGTCCTTCACACCCTCGAGGATAAAAGAGCCTTGTAACTCTTGCTTCTGATGTTCATTATGAAATGAAAAATAAAAACATTATATTAGTTTTTATAATTTATAAAATATAAATTTTTTTAAAAAATAAATATTATTTTATTATAATTGTATCATCCACTTTCTGAGCATCCTTTCTAAGATACTTTCACATTTTCTTTCCTCTTTCTCGTTTCCATTTCTCGTGCAAGTTATTGGAGATGGAGGAACAAACATGACCTCTTCTGAACCACTACTTGATCATTCTCTTAATGCTTTAAATTTTTTTTCGAACAATTATTTTCTAAATATTCGAATACCTTCCATGTGATAATGTTTTAGGGTATATATTTCTAAACATGATCCCCTGATAAGATCTCCAGGAGGAATTTTATATAAAAATAAATTACAATGTAATAAGAAAAAATATATCATTAATTTTAGAATATAAAATAATTACCATACCTAGAATTTCTCATCCTGGCTAATATCAACAAATATCTTCCTTTTATATTCATCTATAAACGAATATTTAAGACTCGGGCATTCAGACCTTCTCATTCCAAAAACAAAATTTTTTTTCAGTTTGGTTTTCAAATCTCTCCATCGAACCACTATTAAAGAGAGATGTCATTTATTAATTTCTTTGGTTTTCTTAAAATTGAATGTCTTCATTCATTTAATAAATATAATATATTATTTAAAATATATAATATTAAAAACAATGAAATAAAAGATATAAATTAATATATTTTACGATCACAGCCTCCCAAAGCTGTTGCTTCGCATTCATGTCCTCTGACATTCAATGAGGATATAAAATATTAATCATGTAACGGCTCTGCATCGCTATATAACTGTAAAACTGAACTTCATTTGGGCCAACTGCATTATAATTATTATCAAAAGAGATGTATACTTTTACATCATCACGAGAAAGTGATAGTTTTGGTCAACGTCTAATTCCACATATTCCAACTTGAGAACATTTTTTTGAGTAGTAACAAAAGAAGTCTCCTCCACAGAGGATGCATCAGTAGTCCTGCAATTTTTTTTTTAAAATTCACATTTTTATTTCATTAGATATATATATTAATGAATATTTAATATAATGTCCAAATAGATATACCTTGGTAACTACTCCTCTCTATCTATATCTAACATTGCTACTAGAAAGTGTAATGATATTTTGTGTACTTGCATATCATTATAAAGCCGAATAATTAGAAACATGGAAAACAAAAATATGTTAGTAAAAATTGTGGCATGAATTTGTAAGTATCATAAATGGGAACAAATTATAAATATTTACCATAAAAATTAAGATACTAATTTATTGTTTTCCACATGCCTTCATCATGATAACTACGTACTATATGCTCTATGTCTGTATTATACTCATTGTAATCATCTGGAAATTACTTAATAGATGAATATGGATCATGTAAATAACTAACATCATCATCATCATCCTCATCACCCAAATGGTATCTTTTTCCTTGAAAAACAACTGACCACTGATCATTCGACAGATCAATTACATAAAATACTTTTTTTCATGTGTCTCCATGATAAATGGTTCCTCATTATAATTAAATATTTTCAAATCAACCAGCTTAAACCCATATTCATCATCTTTCACGCCACTGTTACTATCTACCCAATTACACATAAAAATGGAGACTGAAAATTTAATATAATTAATTTCCCATATGTCTTCAAGAACACCAAAATATGGAGTTGATGCAAGAAATGTGTTTTTATATTTGGCACTAAAAAATTGCACTACTTCAGTGAAAATAATCACACCACTATTCTGGTTGGTACTCTTTTCATCCATGCTTTTTGAGTAAAATGTGTATCCATTGATATCAAAACACAACCATGTGATCATATTAAGAGATGGTCCCCCTGCTAACCAATTCAATGTTTTTGATGAAGATATATTAGGGGTGACTTTATCTTTAAACCATGAAACAAATTCCTGCTTATGCTCATTCATCACCCACGTTTTGATTCCTTTCTGATATCGTAACATTAATTCAGAAATATGTGAGGATATATATGATTGAAACTAATATGTGTTGTTAAAAATGTATAAATATTCCTTCATCAATTCATCACGTGGAATGAACATGACCTTTAAGCCTCGAACCCCTCTACCATCACTATCAACTATCATATGTCTAGATACTGGGAGACTTATATGCTCCACCTCATACCAATAATCAATACAGAACTCATTCACCACTTCTGATACATATTTTTGAACAATAGAGGCCTCTGGTCAATAAGTATTTTTAACATATCCTTTCAAAACATTCATATATAGTTCAATAGGATACATCCATATAAAATAAATAGGACCACAAATTCTTATCTCATTCAACATATGAATCAGCAGATGGAACATTATATCAAAAAATGTGGGTGGGATATAAATTTCTAGTTGACAAATAAAAAGAGTTGCTTAATTAACAAAATAATCTATCAAATTTGGATCAATGACTTTGCTACAAATTGATTTGAAGAAATTACATAACCCGATGATAGTCTTTCTGACAGCTATCAGCAATATACCATGCACTGCTACTGGTAGAAGTTGTTGCATCAACACATGGAAATCATGAGATTTCATACCTATTAATTTACAATCCTTCAATGACACAAAATTATTCACATTTGTAGAAAAACCACAGGGTACTTTAATACCATGAAGAAAGTGACAAATATTTATCTTTTCAATCTTGCTTAATGTGTGACAAGATGGAGGTAAATATGTTCTTTTTACTTTCACAGTGGGAGCTAAATCCAAAAATATTCACATTAATACCAAGTCTAATCTTACATGAAATCCATCTTGTGTCTTTCCTTTAATGTCTAACAATGTTCCAATCAAACTGTCACATATTCTTTTCTCAACATGAATATCATTAATGTTATGTTTTATCTCTAAAAATCTCAAATAATGTATTTTGGAAAAATGGACTACCTCTTCCTGATATGTTTTTGAAAACCTGAACTTCATCTCTTTCCAAATGTGGAATCAATATCCTTCACCCTTTCATAGTATTCTTCAACTAAAAATGGTCAAGGGGGAAGGTTGTATTATTGTAAACTATTAAATTCTTTTTTTAATTTATGATAAGGATGATCAATTCCCAAAAATCATTTATGTCCCATGTACAATGTATTTCTTCCATTCTTTAGTTGATAATATAATGTATGTTCTTCACAAATTGGATATTATTTATGTCCCTCAACACTATATCCAGATATGTTTCTTTATGTAGGAATGTATTTTATAGTGAACATTATCCTAGCACGCAAAATAAAATACTCTTTCCGGTATGCATCGAAGAATTTAGCACCATTCTCCAATAGAAGTTTCAAATCTGTAATCAATGGTGAAAGATACACATCAATATAATTTCTTTGATGTTTTGGTCCAGAAATATTCATGCTCATAGTAACATATTGTTTTCATACATATATGTGGGAAAAAGTTATAAACTACCAGAAAAATAGGCCATGAACTTTGTTGGATACTGAGGCTTCGATATGGATTCATTCCATCAGTACACAATCCCATTATGAGATTTCAAACTTCACTTCCAAAAATCATGATTTTTTTATCAAAACTCTTCCATTGTGGTTAATCGGCAGGGTGACGTAAGTTACTATTAAATATTCTCTCATATGAATGACATCTAATCCTTTTTTTATCAATTGACTTTGCAAATAGGCACTTCAAACGATGAATTATTGGAAGGTACCAAATTTCTTTAGCATGAGTTTTGATTCTGGTACCTAAAAATGAATCAGAATTGAATTACCATAATTGTATGAAAAAAATATTGGATGATATCATTGGAATGTTCAAAATTGATTTTTCATGAAGTTAGATGACATTAAATAATAATGAATCTAATATGACATAACCATCTATCTTATAGTGTGATGTCCCACATGTAGGAAAACGTGATAAATATTAATTTTCGTTCCTATAAAATACACAATCATTGGGTCAATCATGTATATTTTTTTACCCTAATCGCATTGGGCATAATATTTTCATCACCTCATAATTGGAATATGTAAGCATGTTTCCTACTAGAAGTAGGTCTTTTAAAATCTCAAATAAACCGGAAAAACTTTTATCACTCAACCCATTTTTTTCATATAAGTTAACTAATCTCAAAACAGATGATAACACTGTATATTTACTACAACCTAGGAATAATGGTTTCTCAAAGTATCTATAAAATCAAACAAAAGTTGGTTTTTATTTCAATGGTTTCTACACCTAAACATGAATTAATTCTTCAATACGATCCTCTTTCTCATTGTGAATATCGTCATCAACATTGGATGTTGAATTTTTAGTTCTTTCACCATGACAGATCCAACATGTATAATTAAGGCTAAAACCATAACAAATGAGATGATCCTTGAATTCTATGGAGTTTAATTTTCTCACATTTAAACACTTCACACATGGATAAAAAATCAAATCAATATTTTGAATATATCATTTTGTGAATTCCAAAAAACTATCCACTCTGATTTTATATTCACTGGTGGATCTTCGTAAATGAATCCAATTATGATCCATTAAATACCTCATATCACAATATATTTGGTGAATATTTTAAAACATATAAAAATATAAATATCTAGCAGATAAATTGTAAACAAAAACACATTTAATAAAAACTATTGATAATCAGATAGAAAACACCAGATATGAAACACATTTAAAAATTGTAAAAATTTTATTTTTATGTTATATACATCTGTGTTATGTTGATAATATAATATAATTATAATATCATTATTCTAAAATTTATTAGTTCATTTTACATAATTGTTGAATAATTTAGATGTTTTATCTGTCAAATTTTTTGAAGATTAAATTAATTTAAAGGAAATAATAAGCGAATTGTGTGAAATTTGATTAAAGTCAATGTAAAATAGATGCAATTTGTTTACATGGTAATTTTGAATGTTTGTGAAAGAATATTTAACCATGTACTAACACATTTAAAATAAAATATAAACTAATTTTTGAAGTAAATCAATAAAAACAATTAAATGATAAATAATTTATCTAAAAAATAAAAAACATATAAAATTTAACGTTTAACCTCAATGGAGATAATCAATCCAAACAATGTTATGTATAATGATTTAGATAAAAAAATCTAAAATATATACTAAAAATTATAATAATATTGAAAAATAATGATAAATGAAAACTAAATTCAAACCATCATTAAAATATGTGTAAGATTAGGTTATGGAAGAATAGATAAATAATGGATGATAAATAAATAGAGGATAACGAAGAAAAAACAAACCGCAAATTCTGAAAATGGAATAACACTTTCAAATATGGCCATCATAGATCTCAAATAGGGATTCAAATGTCATCCTGAGTTGAAGGCGTTTCCACGGGTTTTGATTTCTATGATTCAACAAAATGAGTGTTCTGCGACCCTGATAAATTTTAAAAGACTTTCGGTGTCGGTTTTTCTAAAAATCTACTACCATAATTCGTTTTTTTATTTTTGGAAATGGGTTTTAGAAAAAATAACATGGGAAGTATAAGGGTTTCGTAATTTTTGTGTCAGTTATGGAGAAAACCAATGTTGAAAATTGGACTGAAGGCGTCGGTGTTCTTCAAAACTGACACAAATGTTTTAATTTACGACATCAGTTTTCTTAAAAACTGACACCGAAACATATTTTTTTTATTTTCTACATCATTTTTTAAAAAACCGATGTAAAATATCATAGAATAATGGTTTTTGGTGTTTTTTGACTGAAAACTGATGCCAATAAGTTCTGGCACATACTATTGGCGTCGTTTTATAAAAACTCGATGTTATTACATCACCATTAAATCCCTTATTTCAACTAGTGCTTATACAACATTTTTCAACTATAGTTAATGGATCTTGAAAACAAAAATGTTATCCTAGTACCCTCCTATAAAATCAATCATATGGTCCAATAAATCATCATAGATTTATGGATTTTTACTAGTTTACATTCTCAAAACCTTATTCTCTATCACTATCACTCAGAACATGATTGTTCGCTTTCTCCTCCATATCCATGTTTTCACCTCCCACCTATGTTATTCGTATGTGGAAACCCTTTGACGAGTTACATTGTGTAACAGTTACATTTCCAATATTACGTTTTATAACAACGTCTTGGTATCTCTTTTTTACGATGTGGGTTTTCATAAAAGAAGCATTAAAGTAGAAATCCATTTATAAACCTGAAAATTTTGAGGGAGAAATTCATTGGTGGGGGGGGGGGGTAGAATTCAACACCACTGGATTTTATGAGATAGATTCATTTTATGTTCATCAATTTCTTGTGTTTTACGATACATTAATAATATCTTTAACTATACACAACACCATATTAGCTTGCATAATACACAATAATATTATTTTCTTATGATTTACACAATTTCAATTTCTTTTGATAGAATTCATTTCATCCAACACTGAGTATAGAATTTATTAAATATATAAATAAATAATGTTTGGATTATATTATCTTCAGCACCAATGGATTCTTACACTACACGAAATGAAGAGTTGTCTTGCTTCACACGTAAGAGCGTCCCTCCTTGATAGCTTGTGTTGTATGTGATATCGAGTTTCACCAAACAACAACATGTTATTAAAATATTTTTATTTAATGGTATATAAACTAGACATTATTAATATTAATAAAAATATTTTTAATATTATATTATTATAATATATCCTACACATTTTCTAGAACACAATATGAGAAAATAATTATTTTTCAGATAAAAGATGTATTTAATTAAAGAATGTTGTTTTAACAACATTTGATGGCGCACCAATATTAAATCTCGTTTTTCACATTTATAAGTTCAATTTGAAATATGAAACCTTTTAATTGGAAGCAGGATAATCATTTTTTATATAGATAACATTTTGATATATTTCTAATATTATTCATATATTGATAAATCATGAAAATATGCTAAATGTTTTATTGAAATAAAATGTTTTCATTGAAATAATTTACTTTTTTAAAATATATTATTGAATGGTTTATAGTATAAATATAATAAGTTTTATGTTTTAAGAAAATGTATTTAATTTATTTTAATTTTACATTTAATTCATATGTTAAAACAATTCAATCATTTTAATTATTAAAGATTATAAACAAAACCCTCTTTTTTACAATGGAATTAATATTAAATTTATTTCCAAAAATTATTTTTTTTAATATTGAAAAATGGATTCCATATTTTGAATCAGTAGGACCAAATTAGGTTAATGGGATATTTTTTTTTTAGTATTATGAATAGTAACTTTAGTAATTATATTTATTACCATAGTTAAAGAGAAAAAGGATAATTAAAGGTAAAAATAATATTATAAAATTACTACAACACCTTTAAAAATTATTTTGGCTGAATACAAGTCGACAAAAAAATCCTAATATTTCGAATATATTCATTTCATGGACATTTCATAATGAATATTATGTAATTGTTATTAAATCAAAAAAATTGATAGCATGTCACTCTCTTATATCATATCTGTGAAATCATTTTAATTTATAGAAAAACATCATCAATATTAGAAAGTAAATATTCACTATAAAGATAATTAAATTTTCAATTTCATGTTAATTTAGTTAGTATTTTTATAGATTAATTAATTATCATTAAAGATGACACAATAGTGATGTAATAATTATATTATTAAAATAAATATAAAATAAATTGTTTTAATAATATTAAAATAAATTTCATATGAACTAATTAAAGGGCTCCACAAATTTTATAGGTGAATATAAAATTTTTGGATTGTATTAAATATTATTTATTGAATTTATCAATTAAAAGGATTCTATTTAAGGTTTAATTAATTAATAGTTTCAAAATGGTTAATATTGATATTTTATAAACATATCATTTTGTTAAACTATTTAAAAATAAAAAAAATTCTTAAAATTTACACATTTCTTATTATAATGTCCTAAATATCATAAAGTATCCATTAATGATCAATTAGCACCACAAAAATAAATATTCATTATCATTAAATATTTAGAAAGTTATTTCTAAATTTAAAAATAAATTGAATTACTAATTTTCAATTAAAAATATAATGTTTATATTGATGAAATAAATTATGAAACAATTTTTGGTTAATTATATTATAACCCTATATCATCTAATATTCTATTTTGGGGATCTTTTTAGGTATATTTTTCAGATTTTATTTTATTATAAATTAATAATTTTGAGAGTTTCTTAAAGTGCCCCTCTACTCTCGTATAAATGGGAACCTCCTCCATCTCCTCTTAACTCTATTACAAGAATTCATGATCTACCGAATCCTACGAATTTATATTATAAACATTTCTAGTTACATTATAAATATTTTTTTATTCTAAAAATACTAACTCTAGAGCCCTAAAAGAAAATTTAATGAAGCACGTCAAGGAAGATGTAATCTCATATTTTTATTCTTTCATATTTATTTTTTCATCCTACTTACTATTATTTTGTTGTTTCATTATAAAGTAATAACATCATTATAAATAATATAATTATTTGTTATTTTAAATTTTAAAGAACCCAATTCCACCTTCTATCTTTCATATGAAAAATAAAATCACCGTACATATATACGTACAATTTACCATCTCCACACCGTGGTGTAATCTATTTTTCTCCACCCCCTTACATGGATGGGTATAATGGTGGAAATAATAACTATATATTATTATTATAACATTATACTAATTATAATATATTCTAAACCATCAACTTCAATACCATTGCACAATTATGGGAACGATATCATCACTTGCGCGTACATATGGCTAATCATCTCCACAACCCGATGAGATTCATTTTCCATGTTAATCATTCATGAATATTTATAAAGTATATATTATAAATAATAATGAAAAATATTACATAATAATTCTAATATATATATATATATATATATATTTCATTTACTTACTTCAATCTAATGAAATAAGGAAACAAAAATAGTAATCATGCGTATGTAAGACCTATCATCTCTATAAACGGTGTATTGCGTTTATTTTATCTATCTATTAAATATATATTTATATACTGAATATATATATTATATATATAAATCAGTTTTTACATTCTAGAGGTATGTAAATAATTATTTATGTAATCATATGTTGAAAAACAAGAACAGACACGTACAATAAATGAAACTATTTTTACCCAAAACGTTTCATTAACATGGAATTGACAAATGAATGTGAAATGTAAAGTCATAAGTGAATAATATATGATATCATAAATATTATTATGGTTCATATACACGTAAATAATATTTTTAAACCCACTATACAAGAGTTTAGTACACATTTGGAATAAATCATACATAAGTTAAGGGATAATTTTGTAATCTCATTTTTATTCGATAATACTTATACGTAAGTATTTACTAAGGATATATTTGTCACCCATGTAAAATATTAATAAAAATGTGTTCATAAAATGTTTAATATTCTTCCACATATTTTTAAAGTCAATTTTAATGATTTTTTAATTTTACTACATGGTATGGTTGGAATCATTCTTTTGTTTACCATACGTGGTACTTTTGGACTTTTCCATCAAAATTAGGAGGAGAATGTTTTTGTTTAACTTATATGGTATGAATAGATTTTTATGGTTTCATGACAAGTTATTTCCATCAATCTTCTTATATATTATTTCAATTATATTACTAATAAATTATTTACTTTTAGGCATTCACAACGTTTTGTGAAAAGAAAATATTTTTGAAGAAAAAATGATATTTTCTTCAATAACTACATTCTAGTGTTTTATCAAAATTATTTTCCATCTAAGATGACATAAGGTTTTGTTTCTATCTCTATTATAAAATTTATTTGATTGTTTTTATGATGTAATTATTTTTAAGAATTCTATTTATCATTTATGGATTCTGTTTTTATGTCATGTTGTTTACGAATCCCATTTTATTTCATGGGTTATGCTAGGATAATTGATTTATGTTTTTGTGGCACCTATATGAATGATTTCATTATGATATTTGTTTGACCTATTACTCTATTAAATTAATTTGGAAAATATTTCTATCTCATGAGATAGAAATGAATGTAATAGGAGGCAAATATGATTCAGTAATACATGGCTAGAACAATACATAATCCCAATTTAGTAATAGACTTTGTCCACTATGATGGTATTAGAATCAATTTCTTGGCTAATATTGAAATAATATTATGTTATTAGTAGTTTTTTATAATTACATGGCTTATTACCATATTATTTTATCATGATTAATGTTCCTTTATGATCTATTCATTACATAATGCAAAGATTTATTTCATGACTCAAGATTTTGATGTTTAAACATTATGTTCATATTTTTACATTTAAACATATATGGTTTTTTTATTCTCCATTTTTACCTTTACTGAGAATTTCACATAACCCATTTTATGTTTTCATTTCCCCCTGATATAAAGAAATTGTTTTAAGTAGAAAAAATGGGAAGATCGTTGTAGTTGATATAGAAGATATTTCACAAAGTTAAAATATTGTGTTCTGAGTTTCCAAAGACACTAAACTAATACTACCATTGGGATTTTCTTATTGTCTGGTATTAATTATTCCGTAAATGAAATGCAATGACCATGTACATCACACTTAAGTCTCTATATATTATTTTATAAATATAATTTTTTTTTAATATTGTAAAATTTAATATTATGATAAAACTGGTATTTTCACAATTTAATAAAATCACTACAATTTCAGAAAAATGCAAAAAAAAATTCCCAATATAATATTTTCATTATATCATTAAAATTTTTCATAACTATGTAAATATAAAATTCAAAATTTTATTAAATTTTATTTTATATAAAATAAAAATATATAAATAAATATTCTCTATTGAAAAACAATCAATTGAAACATGCTCGCAATGAAACAAAATTCTATAATATTTAATTTTATAAAATTTCACAAATCCACATAGGGTCCAATGATGCTATAATTTACTTAATCATTGTATTCTATCAAAAACAATAACCCACATTATTATATCAAATTATATATGATATAATAGAATTTCATTCTATAGTAGTCTATAATTTTGTTTAGAGACATTAGTCTATAGACTCCTCATTTGGGTATCTATCCTTCAAGGGCCCCCATGACCATAATATGGTAGTTCAACCCTGAATGGAATAAAATTGATGTTAAACATAGGCCTCTAATAGTAATACAAACATCTTTTGACCAGTCATCCTCTACTCATTCAATATTATCATAGCATTTTCATAGATATATCTATTTTTCTCATATTGATTTTTAGGAATTTTATTTGACCCAAACATAAAATAGGATTATTGTTTTGAAATTATAATTGATTCCTACACTATATGGAGATAAATAATTAATATTAAAAAATTAATATCTCTATTAATCCCCAAAATAACATTTTATTAATTTTATAATGGGTTATTTACCAATATTAAAGGAAGATAAATATATATGATATTTATGATAATATCAGAAAAATTTGTCTATATTTTATAATCATAGTATATAATATTTGAATAAGAATTTAAAATAATTATAATATGATAAATTAAGTATATGAATAATGGGATGATTTTTTTTATTATTCAAATGATAGAATTATATAATTCTATGTTTTTATGAATTTAAGATATCAAATACATAGGTCATTATGAGAAAATGCAATTTTTTGAATTTAATTTGATAATATGATTATTTTTATTTTATTATGTTATATATTATTTTCATGTTGAATATTATTTCATATTATATTCTTTATTTATTATTAGGTTTATTTACTAGGGTATATAGAAATTATTTTTTAAATATTGTATAATTAGTGAATTATTAATGTGGGTAATAAAAAATTGATTTACCTTTAATACAATTTTGAATTCGTAATATTGGTTATGAAATAATTAATTCATTATACAATATTAATTACATTCCATCACGTAAAACATAATCATATTAAAAAAATATTATATCTAAATGAAATTACATTTTCCAAAAACGTGAATGGGGTAAATAGACATCAAATAATTATACATTAATTTACCTAAGCCTTAATTGGTCTTCTTTATTAGGACTATCAATATGTATCATAATGAGTTTCTCTAATATTTGATATATTGTCTAATATTATATATCTCTATGACTGTAATCAACTAAAAAATCACTAATTTTTTTTGATGAAATTATTTTAAATTATGTATATTTAAAATGTTATATAACTTCTAATTTAATAATGAGATTTTCTATAAAACTACCATTCATTTTAGTAATATTTTAAATATGAATGAGTGAAAAAAGAGATAAATAATTACAATTATTTGGATATCAATGGGAAATGTTTGAATTCAATATAAGGAGAATTTCCTAATATATTGTGGATAAATATGATGTTAATTATGTTCTTCAAGATGATAAGAGAGAAAATGATGAATAAATAAAAGTATCACTCAAATAACATTTATAAAAAGGATAATTTTGTAAATGTGTTTTTGATAATCCTATGATAAACCCCATGTATATTTTTTAGATATCTATAAAAGTAATTAATTAATATTATAAGAGTAATGATTGAATTACATTTATATAATATCAAAGGAACAAAAAGAATAAATTTTAATGAAATTATATCCTCACTAATATTTATATGGGAATATTTTTTTCTCTATTATAAGTACATCTTGGGATTTTAAATTGGATAATGATTATGAGAAGTCACTAGGAGGATCAACCTTGATAATAGAGAAAGGGATACCATTTCATAATGGGAGAATAATATTTTCCATTAATGTGTAATATTTTAACAGTATGCAATTTTATTGATTTGTGATTATATTGATATATATTTATATTATGTATTGGATATTATAAAAAAGTCTAGACTCGTTTATATAAAATTGATTAATAAGATAGTGTGAGTCATTAGCCAATATTTTATCCATTACGATGCATTTTATGTGTTTTAATTCTAATCGATACAGGAAACTAGTGAATGAAAAATTATAAATGTGTTCATATTAAAAAAAACATATCTATTAAACTGAAAATTTTATTGAAGAACTCGATTTGATAATATTTTACGAAATATAAATACATGGGGGTTCCTATTGGGATAAATGTTTTAATTAAGAAAATTTTCAAATAATTAATCTATTGACAACAACTGTTATGTAAAAAGACCAATCAAAGAGATTGATATTTGATAACTTCTTTCAACTTGACATTATTAACAATACCTACCACTCAAAAATAATTTTATTGGAATAAATTTTTTTTCTATGAGATATAGTGATCCGATATATTTTAACATAAATACTATATCTTATAAGAATAATATTCATTACAGATCAATATGATCCATTCCATATCTATATTGGTTTAGTTGCCTTATAAAAATTGACACATAAAAACTGACCCATAAAAGAGATATAAAATTTCACATTAAGGTCTTCACAAAAAGAAACCATCTAAGATATCTCATAAATACTATATTTATTCATAAATAAGTAAATTGAAACCTCAAAAAGGGTTATAGTAGAATCTTAGTGAAGATAAACATAAATATTTCAATAAATGATAGTAATTTAACACTAAATAATCATAAGGGTATGATAACATGATATTAATATTAGAAAATCATTCATAGGCATTCATATTTTTCTAATTATGAATATAGATATAATAAATTATTAATATAATATGATAATACATAAGTTTATGGAGACATCAATAATCAATTATGATCCATTATAATATATCTTAATAATAAAACAAATATTTCAGCCCCTAAATTTTAAACATTCTCTTAAAAGATTTTTAACATAATCATCTTATAAATTATAAATTAAGATAGAGAGTCCTAACCTATTAGTGTTACATGGTATATAAAACAATACAATGAAACTAAACAAACATTATTTAAATATCCCTTATTATATTGTAAACCCTTATAGATCCTTACACTACAAAATATAACATGGGGAACACAAAAACAAAATGGGTGAATTATAAATCCCTATAATGGAATAAATAAGATAATTATTCCTATCAAATGATTCAAATGGAATCGCATGATATCATGAAATAAAAGGATTGTAAGTCATCATCATAATAAATTAAATTTATACCATGGAATCATAAGTTCATGTAGATATAAGATAATTGAAATATAATAAGATCATGTAAACATTGGAGAATGTAAATATAATAATACATGATACAAGCATACATCAAAGATAACTACTAAAACAACATCACATGGTGCAAAGATCCCCATAGGTGATTGTGTTCATTGCCTTATACCGTGTATATAATCACATGAGATATAGGGGTATGCAATTAATTTGGGAATAATTTTGGTCAACTCGTAATGATCACATGCACATGCGTACCATGTAAGTAATTAATCATAAAGCATAATTATTTAACCATGTAAAAGAGTGTTTTTCATAATGATATAATGTAGAATAATCCAATGTACTATCATAATGTTTTCCTTGGATCAAGGGATTAAAACATTATTTGAATTTCATAGATAGAAAAAAACAATAGTTCATAAAAATAATTTTGATGTAAAATTATAATGTTAATAAGTGTGGATATGTTACATTTAAAATGTACCTCTTTAATAGGGTTTAGGTTAAATGGAAAAGATTTATTAATAAGGAAACAAGCTTTTTAATATCTATAAAATAAAAAAATAAATAGATTTTTTTTTACATATTCAGATAGATAGATTTTGAAAACATTTACATTCATAAAAATATTTCTGGAGTGGTACTTGATAATGGTGAGAGACTTACATGTTCTCATTAATTTAGGTTTCTTAATGAAAGAAAATTATAAGGGGACCATTAAAACAAGTATATCACTATCAACTAAATATAAATAGAAGTATTTATATATGTCGGTAAAATACATACAAAATATTTAATAGTTAAATAGGAAAAATATCGAGATAATGTATGTAAATGTGACATAAAGTATAACACATGGAATAAATAGTCTTATTGTGAGGTACCAAGAATTTTATTCTAGGAAATATTCATAACATGCACTATGTGTCATGGAAAATAAAATATTCATCATTATTAACATAATTAATAATATTTTACCTCTATGTTCGATTTAAATTTTTTTTACAAATATTAAAATGTGTTGTAACATTTAATTTCACTTTTTTGATGGAGTTGGTTTCATGGTTCAAGAGTCTGACCACTTAATGATATTTTTTGAATTTTTTTTAAATGGTAATAAATATAAATAATTAATATGAAATTATATTCATGAATTTATATATATTTATATGGTCCAATATACAAAAAAATTTCTAAAATATAGACAATTTATTTAAAAAAAATGTTTCTATTATATGGTTTGTTAATCATTGTTGTTCAATAGTAAGAAAAAAACCATAACCACTATATAATATAGTAATTTCACATATAATTCACTTTCATATATTCTCAAATATCCATTTTTTATCACTTTGTATAATTAATTCAAAAAATATACATAAAAGCATATATACTACAATGTTGACACTTTTAATCATTATCAAATTTTTATCACAATATGATTCATTAAAAAAACATGATATATTTCCATAAGAAAACATCATGAAATTAAACATGAATTATTCCATTCCATTACCCATACATAATCCACATAAAAAAAATAATCATGGGATGAGGACAAAAAGCTTTAACATGGATAGAATGGAATAAATAAATTATTTTTCCATGAATGAAAATATTTTCAAAATGTTATCACACTGATGAATAAAACATATAGTCGTTAGCTTAATTTATGAAAGAACATGTTTCATGTAAAAACATAGAAATCATACTTATAAAACAATTGAAACATGTGCCATTATTATAATATCACTATTAATTAGAAATTACCAATACCCAATACATTGGGATTAAATATAAAATTATTCCATAAATAAATATCAAAATATATATCATAATCTCTCAGGAGAAACCAAACCGGTAGACTCCATACATTTACCCAATTCATTAAAACTATATAACTGAATCACCCTACATAATTTTATCATGGAACTACCTTTCATCTTAACAATTCCAAAGAACCATGACATGATCATAATACATAAAACATTCATAAAAACATTCATGAGTAAAATAAAACTTCCGTTTTTAAAAACTAACCAATTTATTATGAAACATCACACATATTAATTACAAAAATTTATCATAAAATAAAAAAGTTCAAATTTAAAGGAAAAAATAAAATTAATGAGGATTCATGAAATCCAGAAAATAATCTTATGTCATATAATTTAAACAAACATTCATTTAACAAATATAGATGTAACTTGAAAACTGTATTTTTAAAAATAATGTCCCGTATGTTATATCTAAAACCATTAAAAACTTCTCATTAATGTATGGGATAATCAAATTAGAATAAATAATCAATTAATTCATATTGATTCAAACATATATTTTATTTATTAAAATTTTATAAATTTAATTTATTTCCATTTCGATGAATTATAAATATCCGAATAATCATTCTAGGAGTGTATATTTCATGCCTTAAACATCACATCTCTTAAGTATAATGTTGGGAGTTATTTTTATATGGATTAAAAATGTCATAAGGTTAAATTACTATTATATATATTTTTTCATAATTTTAAATGTTCTTAAATATTTTATTATTATTTTTAAAATGATTCGTTAGAAATAAACCTTAATGATAGATTATTTGTTTTATTTTGGATGTTTTCCACCAGTCACAAAATGATTTTTGTATTTAATATACTGTCTATAAATTTTTTCCAGATTATTTAAAATTTTAATATATAGATTATTAAATATTATAAGCAGAATAATGTTTTAATTTCATGCCATTAAGGATGTAATTGAAAATAAAAAATATTCATCCAAAAAGGTGGTGAATAAATATTTCATGTATGATATATTTAATTTTATTATAATATGTAAAGATAATATGTTTGATGATGCCTAATCCATTAACAAAATAATATTACAATATATATATGATACTTATGTTATCATTCTAGTTTCAATAGGGGGTGATGATATGGTAGATTGAACGAAAGATAGAATGAAATTAGAAGACAATTACATAAGGATTTACCACTATAATATTGTCTCCATTAGAGACAACTTATAGATCATGGTTTTAGAATTTTAGTTAGAATCTATTTTTTTTTGATTTTAGGAACATGATTGGAAATGGAACTGGGGATAATTTAGAATAACAAAAAAAAATTGTAGGGGTGAGTATTAGAGGTGGTGAGGGGATATTTATAGGGAGAGGAGGGGGTGTTTTTTATTACATTATTCATTTGTTAATTATTTTGGCTGAAGACAATCAATAATGTCAATTTTTGTGACCTAGTATAGTAAATATTTCATTTGATTTTAAAATAATGGGTTCTTAAAAACCCATGACTAAAAAATTCTTGCAATTGACATATATGTTTAAATACAATAAATTATCGTATTTCACTATTCATAAAAATATTTTAGAAAAAAAAATCCCCAAAATTTTTTTTGGTGTATATATTTATAAAATATATTCCATTATTTAAAAAAGTATAAATTTAAGATATTATACATCTTAGTTTTATAAAAGATTTTATGACACATGAAAAATTAAATAGGGTTTCCCAAATTTATATTATAATTTCAATAAAATAAAATATTAATTTATGACTATATTTTATAAAAAAATTAATCATTAAAATAATTATATAAATTATAAAATTGTGTATATAATTTATGTTTCATAAAAAAACCAACAAGTCATTTATTTTCTTTAAAACATATATTTTTATATTCTATGATATAAATATATCATATAATCACATATAAGATAAAAAAAGTTTATTTATACTTTCATAGGTGAGTTTACCATTCAATCAATATAGATTCCTTAATTTTTATAAAATCCACTAACTGCATTATAAATATATAATGAAATTAACTACTTATTTTGATAATGAATATTAATTATTTAATATATACTTGGGTTATAAAATTATGTCCCCCCTTCTGTAAATTTCATCCTTGAAATATAATTATCTTATTAAATAAGTGATGATACTGTTTCCAACATAGAATATACATATTCTAGTGATTTATATTCAACCACTTGGCTTATCCACAAAACCAATCTTGGTTAAATAACTTTTTTGTCAAAAAATACTCTCTAAAATAAAAAATATGAAAAAATGTTTCATCATATGAACGAATATATTCAAACTGAAAAATATTAGGGCTCTAAAAATGAAATGAGTTTCGCACATAAATTGTAAATTTTGAAATAAGAAAAACTATTATGTACCTGGGACAAGCATGAAAAAAATACACTTAGTACGTAACAGTTCCATCATTCTCCATGATTGTAAAGGGTTAAATGAAACATGGAATTATATTTTCTTTATTCACACAACAAATCACATTTCACTATGTTGATAATTTAATAAAGACATGATCACCAGCCTCAATATAATGATCCTCCCTCCAGTTATACGCATATTGTTTCTCCCATCAATGATTTTTCGCCATGTGTCGATGAATCATATGAAAATAATATATCGTTTCCTCTACCAATTATAGTCCCATAAAATTTTTTTCACTTAATTCATCCAACAATGTTGGAATAAAACTCCATATTCCATATAATTATTCAAAATTCATTATCTATATACTATAATGAAAACTATTATTATAATAAAACTCAACCAAGAGATGATATTGATCCCTACATCCATGGTAATCTTTTCTACATGGTCAATGAGTATCCACAAATTTTATTGTTGTTCAATCTAACTGTCCATATTATTAGGGGAGGAAAGGAGTGATGAAATTTAATTCTTCTCCTTATGTCTCCTAATGTCATTTACATAAGTTATATGTGAACTTGATAACATGATCAAATATAATGGAGATAGGAAGTCCGTGTAAAATGATAATCAATTATAGATACTACTGATAAATATGATCTAAATAAATATCATAATGAATTTAATGAAATTTTTATGATTTAGTCAATCGATCAAAAATAACCCAAATCAAATTTTTACCTTGATATTTTTTTGTAATACTACATAGAAATTCATTGAAATATTTTCCCATTTCAATAATTTAAGTATAAAATGATTATGAATCCCTTTTGGAAATTGTCATTATTTTTTTACCTGTTCATAAGTTGATAATTTCATGGTAATTTCATCAATACATGTTTTTATTATAGCACATCATTAATACCTTGAATGTTATATGTAACAATTAGAGCTTCAAAGATGAAAAAAAACTAGGAACTATGATAATTTCTACTAACTCTTTCTTTACTAGTGAATCACACGGAACAAATAATCTCTTCCAAAAAAACGCCATATCTACTGATTTTAAATTCTATAAACATACCCATTTAACAAATTACACATTTATGGAAAATAATGGTTATACACCTACACATGATGAATTATATTTGATAAATATTATTCCACTATAACCTGATAAAAAAATATGCATTTCTTACACCGAAAAATTCCAATAAAAAATACCTCAAATTACTAACCATGGGTTCATGTTCCAAACTGAACATGATTAAAGTTGATTTTTACTAAATTAAAGAAAAAAATATTTTATATTTAATACATCTATGCTAATTTATATTTAATTATTAATCCATTTTTAGTTGTAACCATATTCTCTGCATGAGTATCAATTCCCTCTAATTTAATATATACATAAAATTTTAATAGTCAATATTTATTTCCCACATCAAAAAACATATATAATATCCCCACATTTTTAAATTGAAATTCACTGATGATAATTCTAAATAATTTTTTGAATAATTGAACTCCTTAAATTTCAGTTACATTAATCCATTAGGAATTAAAAGACCATTCTTTATCAAAACATTTCCAATTCCCTTTAATTATGTATAAATAAAGTTGAAAAAATATCCATTTCTGGAAGGATGGGACAAAATTTGAGGATTCACCAATCTCCTTCTTTATTTATAAAAATAAATATCACATTCTCATATAAAAATAAATATAAACCCTTTTCCTGATAACTTATATAGTGGTATTGATAACCATGATTTTTTATGAAACCATCGATAATATCTTAATAATATAATAAAACGACAATTATAAATTACATCTTTAGTTATTTTCCATTCTTAAAAAGCTATTGTCTCGGTATATAAACGAATATTCCATTTTGAATTATGATGTTCCTAAGAAAATATATTTTTTGAAACAGAAAAATACCACTGGATCAAATTCCTATATAACATTTCTTTTATGAGAATCAAAAAATATTTACATGTTTTTTTATTCTTATAAATTTTATATAAACATAAATTTTATAAATAAATACATTAAATCAACATGTCCAATTATTAATTGAATATTTTCTTCACATTACTCATAAATACAAAATGGGAATTTTTCAAATCAAGGGTAACAAAAATAAACATATAATGCACAAATCAAGACTAGAAAACTGTTTTCAAAATTTCACCACCTTTAACTTTTAGTATATGGTGCCAAAATCATTGGTTAATTCTTGAAAAATAATGGCCTCGCAAGAGATATTCAAACATGTCATCAATATGAGGAATATGATACTTATAATAAATAGAGATGTTATTCAATTATTTTTAGTCTATTAAAAACATAATAGAAATATATTTATTTTAAAAAATAGGATCACCATAAAGAAAAGAAGTAAGAAAAATTAAATTGTTATCAAGAGACTCTATAAAATCCTTTTTTAATTGAAGAAGATATATATGAGCCATTATATTATGTTAATTTAAATAATATTATCATCATGGAATAAATAAGAAATAAAATCAACTTCTTTATTACATATAATAATATCCAGCTCATTATGAAAAAATCTAAATGCTTATTTATCATTTGGTAATTGTTAATCTTAATTGTTTCATTGGGTTCAATAATATTTCCAAAATAAAATTTATTTATATATTTTAATATTTTATCATATTCTTGATATATTATAAATGGGTAGGCATAATTATTGGAAAAAAGAAAAACACATTTATAAAAAATTGCTAATATAGCTCAATAATCATTTTTAACATAGTGAACAAAAATCTATCCATACCTAGAATAACATAAAATTATACCAGTGGTAACACAACAAGGATATTAGGTAAATTCATGGCATAGAAATCAACATTATGATTTATATAAAATATTTTTCTTTTAAATTTCTCCAATGTGTTTTTACCAAAATTTTTCACATCATTTCATTAAGTAATGTTTCAATTTTACCAAAAAAATATTTTGATATGAAATAATGTGCATGCCCTGAATTAAATAATAAAATAAACAAAATCTGAGTATTCAAACAACATTACTAATACCACATTATTTTACAGAACAAAATATGTATAAGTAGTTATAAATTATTTCATATAGCCTTTATTCATATAGTATACCTTATTCACATATTTTTGGTTCCCCTTCAGATACTCTTTTTCTTAATAACCCATATAATTATATTTAAATCATTTTTCATTTTGTATGTTGATATTTTTTCATACCAATACCACTATATTTATCATTTAAATTGTGAGTTATATGTCCAAAATTGCCGCATTAGAAACACTTACCAGAAATAAAAATATTTTCTTACTGATTTTACTATTATCTCACAAACTGAGAACATATTTTTATTTCCATTAAATTTATTCAATGTATATACAATTTATATTCCCTCATAAAACACTCATTGGAATTTTTCAAGATGAAATCTTTATTGGAAAACAATATTTCCAAAATCTCACCACATCAAACAAGATTATCAAAATATTTGAATTCAAAAAAAGACAGTAGCATTGGATATTTTGGATTCATTCCAGGTTAAAAATGATTTTTTTATTATCAATATCATTGATATAATTTAGAGCATACTATGCCAGTCGAGTTACTTTTGTATTGTAGGAATCCTTTGAATCCTCATCATACTTCAATTCCGTGAATTTTTTTACAACCAATTTCAAATATTTTTAGGGAAGTATTTTTCAATGAAAATATTATTTAATTCATCCCATTCCAAATTAAAAAATATCACATATAACATCATGTTCTAGATGATTTAGAGCCAGTGATTGGGTTCACATTTAAAATGTAAAATCAAAAGACTATCTATTTAATCTTTTATACACCCCATAACATAAAATATCATTTTTGAAGATTTAATGCACACTTAAGCTTCCACTATGTCAGAATACCCACTTATTACAGTAAATATTTTCCTCATAAAATTTCCAAGTATTGACATATTCTGTAGAGGTTGACCAATTAGATATTGTGAGTGTATTCCACTAATAATTATAACATGTTTCAACTAATCCATAACTTTGATAAACTTCACAATTCTATTTCCCAATATTTATTTCAAAGATTATGTATGATATCATCTGCTTAGTGCCTTCCTACACTAAATTTTATGATTTCTTTATAAAAAACCATTCTAAAGACAAATAAATAGATGAAATGACATGGATATTATTAAATTATATATCAATTATGATAACTATAAATTAAAAATCATTTTGGGTATTATATATAGATTATTTTATCCTTCTATTATCATATCTATCTCTAATATCAATTGTAATGACCCAATAAAGAACATAAAATAATATAGTTAATTCAATTGGAATTCGTATTTATAAAAAACATAAATAACAATTTCATTTAGAGTTTTATAGAATTATATGATAATGTATGCATAGAAAAACATATATTTGATTGTGTAAAATTCAACAAAATATCCATTTTTAGAAAATGATTTATTTTTTAAAAAATATTCTTTCTTACTTTAATAAAAATTAACAACACTAAACATGAATTCTTCCATTCATTTACCTATCAATACAACCTATGAAAATAATTTTAAATTATAGGATGAGAAAAATTCTCAGAAATTGAAATAAAAATGGAATAAGGAAACAAATAGAGAGGGAATGATAATATTTTCACAATGTATTAACATTATCATATATAAAAAAGATATTATTATCTTTCCTAATATAATAATAAGATTCTTGTATAAACATAGAAATCATACATAAATCATAATGTAACTTGTGTTATAATGTTTTTTTTCACTCATATAAATATATTATTTATCCCGAATGTAGTGGGAGTAATCGTCATGGTTATTCTTAACATTACCATCATAGTATCATCCAATAATCATTTAAGTGAATAATAACATGTTGACTTTGACCATTTCCACAATTAATTATACAACTATAAATGGGTCACTCTCCCTTAGTTTATCACATGTCCACCCATAATAAAAAAATTACATATAACTATAATATAATCATAACTCATAAATCTATCATAAAATAAACGTTATTGAGGAAACTATGTTTTCCATTTTTAAGTTATATTAATTTATTTAAGAAGACATTAAATTTATATGAAATAATTTTATTTGAAAATAATTAATTATTACTTTAATGGAATTATTAATTCATTAGGATTCAATAAATAATGAAAATCAAAATATTCTATATAATTAATAACATTTTTTAATAAAAATAGATACAAATTGACCAGGGAATTTTAAAAAAATAATTTAATTACCATATGTCTGAAATCATTTTCCACATATACTTATTTTCATATATAATAAACATAGAATGAGTAATTAAATATTTCATAACCTTTACCCATATATTTTACTTATAACCATTTTATTATGTTCTTATATGTCCATTTCAATGAGTTATAAATATCAGATATTTCATTCCAGAAGTACTGGTTTCATTCCATTATGGTCGGTTCCATTCAGTACATTCATGTGAGTTATTTTAAAATAGATGAAAACTACATAATTTGAATGAAATGATATCAATATGTTATATGAATTTTAAATCAACCCATATAACATTTTTAATATTAGAATTATTCATTAGATAAAACATAAATTCTAAATTCCTTGAATATTATTGGTATTTTTTCTGACCATCACACAATAATTTCTATTAATTTAATATTGTGAATAAAAATTAGTTATTAAAATTTAAATAGTTTTTATGTTCATAAAAAATAATTTTTAACCATAATAATGGATTTAGGTCCAACTGTGATGGAAAAAAATAAAAAATGAAAAATTATCATCCATGAAGGCGATGAATCGACACGTCAATTACAATGTTTTAAATTCTTAGAATAAGTGTAGATGATAATTTTTTGATAATATATATTCCATTATCAAAATAAAATTCTGGTAGATATTGGATATTTTAGCTATCAAGATAGTTTTGATAGGGAAGGAAAAGATAAAAGTGAATGAAAAAATAAAGAAAGTGTTTAAAAACGAAAGACGAATTATATTACCTCTTGAATATTATATCCTTTGGAACTTATTTAAGAAACATGGTTTTTTTATTTTAGTGAGACCAATATTTTCGAGATGTGGGGAACATTCTTGGAAGTGGAACTAGATTCAATTTATATATGCTACAATGCTTTGTTGGTGTGAGAATAATAGGTGGTGAGGGATGACAATTATAAAGAAACAAGAGGGGTGTTGTTTTTTATTTTGTTAAATGGTTTACTTTTTTGCCCCTGGACTATCAATAATGTTGATTATTACGATTAATTACAATTTCTAGTGCAATATATTTTGAAAAAATGGGATGTTAATATAAAGACTGGAAATATCCATGTAATTGATTTAAATATATTTGAATTTTATGAGTCTGAAAAGTCAGATGGCGCGCGATTTCAAGGCCTGGAGTGCCCGAAAATATCTGTCAAAGTTTTGTTAAGCTTATGATAATGCGCATAAATGGTTTTCCTGGAAAAGTTAAGTAACTCTAAAATGGTTACTCAGATCAAAAATATGAGGGCATTGTTTCCCTCAAGATTGCAAGTTTACCCTGGGCACAACTTAAGATTATTCAGCGCATGCCTCTTTTGAGAAAACCCAAAATGGAATAATTATAAATCAAATAACTAAATATATTATTTTATTTTTCAAATGCATATAAGTCACAAATTGTTACTCAGATTAATAATTTGATACCACCTATGAACTCATGATTGTATTCTTTATTTATATAGATACTAACTTTTGCCGGTGCAGGCTACCAGAGAAAGTTAGTTTTTGGCCACTAGTAAAATAATTAATTGAAAATTAATTTATTTTAAAATTGATAACATAGAAATGGTAACTCGGTTTGAAAATCTGAGAGTACCCTTGGGTTGGTTGGGGGTGTTTCTCCTAGGCAGAGCCTATCCATGATTGATGTGGTTCGAAGGTGACTGGTAATAATTTAATGATCTTTTTTTGGGTACGTTTAGTAAAAATATGATAGGTGTTTTGTAACATTGGAACCAGTGCTCGAAATTGAAAACAGATGGCTCCGATGAACTCGCTACGCCTGTATTTGCTTAAATGTACTTTCACATTGATGGTAGATGGACATGGGTGAATTTTAGTTTTTGGTTTTTTTTGTGAAAATAATAAAATAAAATAAACATCATCTTATTTTATTTTGAGCTTCCATGTTGATATTTTAGGTGGGGTCCATCAGGACTAAACCCCCAGGTGTAATTTTGAAGTGGGTAATACTATATCTTAACATCTAATGAGGGATTAAGGTTTTGGGGACCACCCGAACCAAAACCTCCAATGAGAGTTTATGATGGTGGGGACCACCCAGGATGAAACCACCCTATAGTTGGGAGAACCCCTCAACTGCCACAATTAATGAGGGAGAGCCTCTAGACCTCCTCCTCTTTTATTGTGGCAACACACATACCATTAATATTTCCAACACATCGCATCATTGCACAAGCATAAATTAATTGGTTTTTTCCATTTTTAATTAAGTATGAGGGTCGTTGGAATTTAGGAAGGTTCATAATAAATGAATCATCATAAATTCCAATGATCAATACCTACATCCCCCCTATTATATATATATGGGGTTTGGTAAGAGGTGTAAAGACCCAAAATTTCAATGGATAATTTATTTTAAATGCATGGGAATTTTAGGGGAAAATGGTTTCTAAAGGTGCTTGATTCCGAGGCCCGGTGTGCCCAGAATTGATTTCTGATGTTTTTTCAGGTACGTTCAGTAATCCTACAAGCGGGATTTTATATCTTTTGAACTGCTGCTCAGAACTGAAATCTAAGGGAACCGTTGAACTCGTAGCGTCGATGATTTCTTAGAGAGACCATCACCGCAGTTTCATTTTAACTAGAGTGGAAGATAGTATTTATGTTTTTTAAATAAAATTAAATAAATATAACTCTTAGCTTATTTTTGTATTCAGGTGGTTAATACCTCCAAGGGGAGAATGGAGGTGGGGGTCACCACACCCGAACATCCCAGGGGTGGTTATGCTGGTGGGGCCAACCAGTGTAGAGACTCCCTTGGGAGGATGTAATTTTGGTTGACATAGTTCTTTGGTGGATCCTTGGAAGAGTTGAGATAACGTCCTCTCAATGAAGGACATAATGAAATATGGCCATCTTCTCCTTTCTTCAAATGTGCAAAGGAAGGAATGTGACACCCATGAAGTACGCACAGAAAATCTCTAACAAACATCATCTGCTTCAAAAGAGAAGACGCCGCCCGCGAAGAACATTTCCAACGATAACATCACTTCCTTCTGCCTCCAACGAGCGAAAATTGAGGTAGGGGTTATTTTACATTTGAGTATTACCCTCCATACCCCATCGTATGTAGTGTGCTTTGAGAACTGAATGATATCACCATAACGAGGAGGGTTAGGACCATATGAACACGGCCCGACCCCCTCGTTTTGTTGGTTCTTGTTTTGTGACGATGGAGGTGATACACATGGAAACCGACAATGAGTTGACCACAAAGAAAGCTGGTGGTGCAAGGCTGTCGGGTCGCCACAAGGGCGCGACACCACCATCCTGTGCTGAGAAATGAGCCTAATCTAAGAGGGATGGGGCGGTGCCATAGGGGTGCGGTGTCATCGCACTGCGCCGAGATGAAAGGTTGCAGGCAGGAGGGTAGTGGTGTTCAGATGACGAGGGTGGTTCCATTGCGCCGTACAGAGGATGAGATAGGTTGCGGCTAGGCTGGGCCACAGCGGCGCCGTCGCTCCTCAGTCTCTGCCGGATGCCGATGCGCACTACAGGGGGGACTCAAAGGGTCATGCGGAGAAGAAAAAATGACACCCAGTGCCAGTTTAAATCAGAAACAAGGGGGTGCAGCACCCCCCTCCCACGCATGGACAACCGTGCCACTGCATCCAGGATGCCTTTGACTGGGTCGCCGAGGGTTCGACCGCAACCGGTCGGGCCCCCAGAGGTCGGGCCGCCAATGGCTGGGCTGCCACGGGCCGGTCCGCCACGTGCCGAGCCACCTTGGGCTGGCACCCACGTGTCGAGCCACACTCTGGTTGGGCCACCCCATTGGACCGGGTCAGACCTGCGGACCGGGTCGGTCCGACTGGTTCAGACCGAACCCGGACCCCCTATGGCATGTTTACATCTTTTCACCCTTTCCCTGGGCTGCGAGTGTCTGATTGAGGAACTGTTTACGGAGATGGAATTTTTTTAGCAAGATGTTTCTTTTGGAAAACCACAGTTGCAGTTTTTATACAGTTGGGGAGCAATCAGGTTTGTTTGAACAAAAAAACCAACCGGGACACTAAATGAAAATGCCAATAACTCACAGATTGGTTGTCCGATCGACATGTCTTCTATTGCATTGATACCCCTATGATGAGATTCACCATTCAGATACTTCTACAAGAGACTTCTTGATAGTTGGAGTTTCTCCCAGTAGCTGGGGAAGCGGATCCTTCTAGTGACGATAAAACAGAGTGTAGAGACCTAGTAGATGATAAACATAATGAGTGCTCGTCCAATCTAACTAAGAGTGATTCGACTAGCCTAGTGTGGAGTGCCTAGTACTTGGCGGCAGAACCATGGAGGAGGAGTGTCTGGTATTTGGTGGAATACCCGCGGTACTGTATACGAGGAGTAACTCTCCATGCTATTAGAGGGAGACCCTGGTATTTGGCGGCAAACCCACAGTGGAGGAGCACATGGTATTTGCCAACAGACCTGCAGTACTCAATAGAGGAGTACATTAGCAGTCCAAGGTTAGTGAGAAGCACCTTGGTGTTACGACATGCCCACTATTCTCAACAGAGAATGAGTTCTCCACCAGTCATGGTTTTGATAATGAAAATCCAGGTTTTAGATGAGTCGATGACATTTTTGTTTTCATACTGATTGAGATGGGTGACTAGATAACTTAAGGATATGTGTGGGCATATACCTAATTATTCATTATCTGTTGATTCATACATTGTGGATTATCCTTTTTGGGTATTTTGAGACATTGAGGGTCCCTGGGTCCTTACTAATATCATTATACTCACCCCTGCACGGGCTTTACCCGCACCACAATGTGTGGGATGTAGACGATAGATAGTGCTGAACGAGGCGTAGTGTACGATAATTGGACGGTACTTGGAGGTGGATCTCACGATGTGATGGTACCCAAAGGATACAGAAACATGTGAAGCACTAAGGAGGCTATCTATACATACCCTTCAAGTAGGATCACTGGTGGATGATCCAAGAGCTACTAGACACCTTCCAGCTATTTTTTTCCTTGTGCTTTACTGTTGGGCTTGTATTTCTGGCCCCTTTTTTACTTTCCAGCACATCTTTTGTATATATTTTATACATAGTTTTTTACTCTAGATGTGTAATCTGATTGTGTGTGTTCACTCTTAAAAAGTAAATGCCTTCCCAGCATATGGATTTACGCCTTTGGTGCTAGTCGCCAGACCGTGGCCTATGAAAGGTAGGCTTGGGGTAGTCATGACATGTGCCCCGAGGACAGGTCGTGACAAATTGGTATCATAGGAGTCGGTTCTATCGTAGAAAATAGGTAAATGATATTTATTTTCTATAAGGAAATATTTTTTGTTGTACTGAGTGTGGCTTTCAATTCAGGAAGTCCACTGTTGGTGCGGCAACTAATGTATCTGTACACCAGGACCCTGGCTACTGATTTCCGACTTAGTGCACAAAAACACTAATTGAATGTGTGTTTAATGTTTTTTTCTTTAAGTCATCAAAACAAGGTCATCTCACTAAGTATACTCGTTTGACAATGCCACATCTGTTTCTTCAAGTATTCCACCCCAGAGATGAAAATTTAGATCCACGAGAGTTGTACGCACTAACAGCCCACCGAGCGATGGGGCCTAAGTACAGGTCCCCATTCCAGTTGAGGCAACAGCGGTACCCCCTCCCATTGGCCCACCGATGCGACCAACCCCAAATGTAGACGATGCACACTGCTAGAGCATGCTGCATGAGTTCCAACGCCAGAGACCTCCCAGGTTCTGGGGAGAGACGGACCCACAGGTGGCTAAGGATTGGCTAGAGGATTTTGCGAGAGTCTTCATGCTAGTAAGGACATCAGAAAACATCATTGTGATCCTTGCTGTCAACCTCCTTCAGGAAGCAACAGGCTGATGGTGGAGCATGATGCTCCAAGTCCACGATGAGGAGACACTTCTATGGGCAGACGTCGAGAGCCTATTCCGGGTGGAGTTTGTACTAGCCACCCATTGAGCGGTGTAGATATAGTAGATACTTCATCTATAGCAGTGTAGTATGACAATAGCATAGTACACAGAAAGGTTCACTGACCTCTTGTGATACTCCACAGATATGGTATGGGACTCATTATTTAGGTCTTGGACTTTCATGAAGGGACTCATGAGAGAGATCAAAGCCTCAATGATCTCCCTCAGTATCCGGACGCAGGTGGGGGAGCTAGAGAGATCCCTCCTGGTATAGAGTTTCCTTGCTGAGAAATCACTAGCAGCGAGACCTGCAACTAGTCAACACATAGAGGAGTCTTATATATCTGTAAATGGAAAATTTCCATATAGGACCAAGAGGAACAGACCTATAGGTGGATGACCGCACGAATTAGGATCGGTTGTGTGGGGCACCCTGAGTGGAGACAGTTCTAGTCACGCCAGGAGTGGACAATGTTACTCATTCGGCGGGCTTGGTCACATGGCTCATGACTGTCCGACCGACCATTCTGAAGATTAGAAGACAGTTGAGGGACCTCCAAGACAGAGATATAGGATTGATCGACGTGTTCCTCACGGCTCAGGCGGACATGGTATAGGAGTTGGTCGAGTAGCTAGTGGAGGTCGACATTACGAGGTGCTACCGCCACCACCAACAAGAGGTCCACCCCGACCACAGGGAGTGGGTGGAAAAGAGAGATCTTAGATTCAGGTAACCGATGCATATGACCATGACGCTCTGAAGATTATTTGAGGTACGATCTGTTTCTACTCCCCCTTAGCATCAGATCTTATAGACAAAAGTTCCATTCACACTTTCATAGCCACTGCCCTCATTCGGAGCTCGAAGATTCTGACTGAGCGGTAGGATGGTTGCTTATGGATAAAGACTCTTATGGGGGAAGACTCAGTGATTACGCACTGGTGCTGGCAGTGTGAGCTCACTTAAGGAGGCTAGAGATTTGGATGGGATCTCCTCATAGTGGCGTCGAGGCCTTACGGCGTCATCTTAGGTATGGACTGGTTATCTAAAGTCCATGCTCAGATTGATTGTATTCGGCACAAATTGCGGTGTGTCTGCACGGATTGGACTAGGTTCAACTTAACCGGTGAGAAGGTAAAATATTTAGTGCAATATGGACTTTCACAGAGGATGGTGCAGCCAATCACTCACCAATTTACTTTCCTCACCCTTGGAGCAGTTGATGTGGAGAGTCAGACTTATCCTGTAGTGGTAGAACAATATATGGATGTTTTCCATAATGATGTTCAAGGACTACCTTCTTGCAAAGTGGTTAACTTCTACATAGACTTATACCACAGGATGGCACCGATATCTACTCCAAAATATCAGATGGCTCCCACTGAGCATCGTGAGCTGAGGGTGCAGTTACAGGACATACAGTGGAAGGGATTCATCTGGCCTAGTGTTTCTCCCTATGCAGCCAGGATTCTGTGCGCCATGAAGGTGTATGGGAGCTTGAGGCTTTGTGTCGACTACCGTCTCCTGAACCATGTGACCGTAAAGAACATGTACCCACATATGAGGATTGAGGACCTCTTTGATCAACTAAAGGGAGCACAATGGTTCTCGATGATGTACCTCAGATCAGGCTATCAGCATCACATATTTTGAGACAAGGATGTGAAAAAGACAGCCTTTAGGTGTCGGTATGTCAATTATGAGTTCATGGTTATTCCCTTCAGCATAACCAAAACACTAGCAGTGTTCATGTGCCTCATGAACAGAATCATCCAGCCTTACCTCAATCTCTTTTTCATGGTCTTCATCGATGACATACTGGTATACTCGACTACTGATTATGAGAATGCCTACCATTTGTGGGTGGTACTCGACACAAATTGAGAGAACTAGCTTTACGGTAAGCTCTCGATGTGCCAGTTTTGGATTCGTCAGGTTCATTTTTTGGGGCACGTCATCTTGGAGGCTGGAGTTGGTGTGGATCCAATGAATATTGAAGCTGTAATTGCTTCGGAGCCACCCATGAGTGTGATGGATGTACGATGTTTCTTGAGCTTGGCTGGATACAATCAGAGGTTCATTCTAGACTTCTCCAGAGTTGCAACACCACATTAATCCTTTAATAAGAAGGGGAAACCCTCCGTGTGGTCGAATAGATACTAGCATAGCTTTCAGGTGCAGAGGTAGAGGCTGACTAGTGCCCCCATATTGAGGATTCCAGAGGAAGGCATAGCGCATGTTGTCTACTGCGACGCATTAGGGACCAGACATGGTTGTGTCCTGATGTAGGAGTGAGAAGTGATCGCATATGGTTCTCATCAGTTGAGACAACACAAGAAGAACTCTGCTACCCTTGACATGGAGTTAGTAGCAATGGTCTTCTCCTTGAAGATGTGGTGGAACTATTTGGTGGGTGAACATTTTACCATGTACTCTGATCACAAGAGTCTTAGGTATATCTTCTCTCAGAAGTAACTGAACCTGAGACAACTAAGAAGTCTTGAGTTCTTCTAGGACTATGACTTTGAGATATTCTATACTCCTGGTAAGGGGAACATTGTTGTGGATACACTCAGCAGGAGGAATAACATTAAACTGCTAAGAGAGGAGACAAAGCATCTAGCTACCAAATATGTATTCTTTATGGATATGGATGGAGCAACCTATATTCAATCTCTTATAGTCACTCCTCCACTTTTTCAGAAAGTCAGGGAGGCGAAGCATGGAGACACAGACTGTGAGATGTGACGTGCTCAGATATCCATAGGGTAGGCACCAGATAGATTTTCTGAAGGTTGGGAGAACGTCATCCTCTTCAGAGGATGTACCATCATACCAGTTTCACTTCAGTAGGAGGTTTTGAGGGAGTTCCACACTTCCCCTCTAGAAGTACATCCAAAAGTGATGAATATGTATCCATACATTCGATGACAGCATTGGTGGTCAGGTATGAATAAGGTAGTAGCGGAGTTTGTCTCGCGGTGCCTCACTTGTCATCAAGTGAAGGGATAGCATGAGGTACCAGCGGGCTTTGTTCAGCCTTTCGAGGTCCTAGAGTTGAAGTGGGATGGGATATACACTGAATTATTGATGTGTATTCCACGTACATCCAGAAGTCATGACTCGATATGGGTGATCGTTGAATGACTCATGTATTCGTCCCACATCCTACCGATTAGAGAGCAGGGCTCAGTAGAGAGCATGGGATCCCTCTATGTGATGTAGATTGTGCGTTTACATGGAGTACCATCATCTATTTTCTCCGACCGAGATGCATGGTTTACTTCCTAGATATAGAAGGGGTTGCAGGAATCTTTTTGGACACAATTTCGTTTGAGCATAGCCTTCCATCCTCAGACGGATGGCCAGACCGATCGGACCATCTAGACACTCAAGGACATGATCCGTGCTTGTATCCTTGATTTTGGTCATAGCTGGGAGGACAACATAACACTGTTATTTTTTTCCTACAACAATATCTATCACTATACCAATAGTATGACACCTTTCAAGGTGTTGTACGGATTACCCTACAGATCACCACTGTACATGAAAGACCTAGGGGAGTCAGCACGAGTGGGACCAGAGATGGTACAGGATACCACGGAGAAGGTGAAGATCATCCAGAAGCAGATGAAGACTACATAGAGCAGATAGAAGTCTTATTCTAATAGGAGATGGGGTCCTCTGGAGTTCGAGGATGGCGACCATTTATTTCTACACGTCTCACCAAGACGAGGTTTGCATAGATTTGGCCAAGGCAGATGTTATCTCTGTCGTTCATCAGACCATTTCAGGTCCTCAGTAGAGTAGACGAGGTGGCGTATTGCTTAGCTCTTCAAACTCTGTTTCACCAGGTGCATGACTTATTCCATGTATCCCAGATGAGGATGTACATGCACAATACATCCCACATCATCAACCACGAGGAGATGGACATCGATGACGAGGAAAAATTCACATAGGTTCTAGGGTAGATTTAGGATCGACATTAGTAGGTCCTAATTGGATGGTCGATACCTCTTTTGCGTGTTCTCTAGCAGCATGGGAACCTCCAGGAGAGAACATGGGAGAGGGAGGCTCAGATGCGTGCTCAGTACCCCCATTTTTTCTCTTAGTTCGAGTTATAGCTTATGGGGATGTAAATTCCAAAGGTGGGGTGATTTAAAAGACCTGAAATTTTCATTGAATTTTTTTTATATACAAGCGAACATTATGAGTTTGTAGTTTCTGACGGCGCATGATTCTGAGGCTCAGTGTGTCCGTAATCAATTTCTGAAGTTTTGTTTTGGTATATTCAGTAAACATACCTGCAGGATTTTATATATTTTGAACTGGTTCTTGTAACTTAAATATGAGGGTACCGTAATACTCACAGCATCAGTGATTGCTTAGTGAGACCTTTACCGCAATTGCATTTTAACGATCGTGGAAGACAATATTTTGGGTTTTTGAAATAAAATTAAATAAAAATAAGTCTTAGCTTATTTTTATTTTCTGGTGACTAAAACATCCAAGGGGAAGTTAGAGGAGGGAGCCACCACACCCTAACCTCCCATAGGATGTTATGGTGGTGGGGCCCACCCGAGCATTACCTCCCTTAGGAGGATGTTATTCGGTGGGGCCCACCTGATCCCCTTAACACCTCTGACCCCCCTTTAACACTTTGGAACTCCCAATTACTTAGGGAGCATATTTACCATCCCTCATAAGTGTGCCACTCCACACAAATTAATTAATGGTTTATTAACTAATTATTTTTAATCCATTTGAATTCATGCCAATCATTTATAATAAAGGTTATGGTTTTACATTATTTTGGTTGGTAGAATTCTCTGGTGGAGCCTTGGAAAAATTGAGAGAACATCCTCTGAATGAAGGACACAAAGAACCATCGCCATATTCTTCCTTCTTCAACCTAGGAAAGTAAAGGAAGCAATGCCCATGAAGAACGACCATGATGTCTCCAACGAACTTCATCCACTTCAAAAGAGAAGACGCCGCCTAGGAAGAACATCGCCAACAACAACATCACCTCCTTCTGCCTCCAATGAGAGACAATCGAGGTAGGGGTTATTTTACGTTTGATTATTACACTTCGTACCTCGTCGTTTGTAGTGTGCTTTTATAACCGAACGATATCACCATAACAAGGAAGGTTCGGATGGCACGAACATGGCGCGACCCTCCCCATTTTGTTGGATCTTTTTTTTTTGTGATGACGGAGGTGGTACACACTACCACTGAAAATGATCCGACCACGAAGAAAGTCGGCGGCCCAAGGCCACTGGGTCTCCACAAGGGTGCTGCAACGCCATGCCACACTGCGAACCGATTCTCGGCTAGCTGAGCTATGGCGGTGCCGGAGGGGAGTAGTTTCATCGCACCTCACTGGGAGGAAATCATGCGGGAAGGAGGCTTGTGGCGGTCGGACGACGAGCGCGGCGCACTCGCACCGCACGGAGGAAGAAGGAGGACGTGGAAAGGTCGGGCTGCGACAGAGGGGGTGTGGCACCATCATGCTATGTGAAGGATAGAAAAACTACAGCACTGTTGCACCCTAGTAGAGAAAACAAGGGTGGAAGTATGAGACTGCCACTGGTGCACACTATAGGCAGGACCCGAAGGGTCCTGTGAAGAAACAGAACCGGCGACCAGTGCCAGTTCTGATCGGAAACAGGGGCGCATCACCCCCCCTCATTCCACACGTGGCCATCTAGGCCATGCAGGCCGGCCAGTCAGGCCGCTGTGGGCCGGGCCGCCACCGGCTTGGCCACCTTTGGATGGACTGCCACGAGTTGGGCTGCTGTGACGACCCAAATTTTTTCAATGAAAATTTCGTTCACATAATTATGTCATAAAATCAAATGAATGCACATCATAATGAACTACTATGTGATAAGTGACCTTTAAACATATGTTTTTCCATTCTGTGATTGTAATTTTGAAAATTCGACACACACGGTTGTGTTCAAGATGAATTTTGGAATCTGATATAACCAACTTTTTTTGGGTGAATAGTAACATACCCTTATGAATATTACAATTAATAGTAATACAACCTTTATGAATAGTAAATAATATTATAATTTTATTTTCTTAAGGAAATAATATACTGATATCTTAATTATTTTTTCAATGAGAAATAAAAAAAAGTGCACCTTTAGGTTTGTTATGTTTCGAATTAACTATGTATTTATTTAAAAATTAAATTAATAATATTTAGAAAATTAATTTTGAAAAATGGAAAAAAAATTGAATTCTATACGTCATAAAATGGTTAGGGTAAATTTTTTGGTATTTTTCTGAAAAACTCAATTTTTTTATGAATCGTGAAATAAGGTAAAATACTTTATATACAATTTAATAGTTTAATACACTATTCATGACCTCAAAAGTGATGCAAGGCCACTTGGTTTGAACTCAGATGAACTTATTACTACTAGGGGTCACATGAAACAATAATATTGGTTGTCTTGAGGGATTTAATAAAATAATGAATTAAATATTCAAAATTTACCCCTCCCCTCAATATAAAAACAACCTTTCAGACCATCATTCCCCCACACATCTCAAGCTCAATGACTTCTCTAAACTCTACCCAAACATCCTACCTAGCCCATCCCCCCATCCAAGAGATTCTTGTATCATCAAAATACTAATCATTGTCCCTTAAGGAGATTCGCAAGAGAAGGATTCATGATGTAATTTCTCTTCCTCTTCTCCATTAATTTCCTTTCAAGTTCAAGTTCATTTCTTGATCTCTCCAAACCTATCATCATCCAAATGGTATTTTAACTATATTATTAAAAGTATAATGTAAATGTATGATTATAATGGGATAATATATCAACCAACCCCCTTTCCCTCTTCCTTTTATTTTATTAAATAGAACGTTGTTCTTGAGGTGTCAATTTATCATCTTCAAGAATGACATGTTTTCTTCTTCAATTTCCACCTTTAGATCTGGTCATGAAACCATTTTTATGGTTGAAACAGAATTTTTTATATGTATTATTTCTTATTTAATGTTCTGGAACAGTCTTATGAACATATTACTAAGTGATAAATTAAAACAAGTTTGTTGTTAAAGAAAAACCTCCCAATTTAACCCAAACAATCATCATTTAATTATTTACTAATGATTAATCTACATTGATCAAATATAATTAATTATAAGATCATTAAAACTCAGGTAATTAAATTAATAACATGTAATATCAGTTTTGGTGGTTTACCCAGGTTCTACCCAAACATAAATTTAAGAATACAAGTGAACCACTCAAGGAAACCCTAAAAACAAACATTCCCGAATAATGTTTTTAAACTATATAACTCATACAATGGAACATAAAATCACATAATGGAACCATAATGAACCATATTAATGTACAAAAGGTTATTTATTTCTAATTAATGATTATTATTTCATTATAAAGTACATTAAAGGGAAGGGAGCATTCAGATAAAAGGTAAGGGGAAATCTCGAACCCAATTTTCCTCTTTCGGGTTCTCCCTATTTCACTCCATTTGTGATATGGTTAATACATAAAGATAATTTCTACATAATTATATTACAATTGACTGTATATTAATGTTTTATAATTAATCATATGTCAAATGAAATGTTTTCCAAAAGAACTCTTCTTTTAATAACTCAACTTTTACCTCTCATTCCTGGTTGATGGTTCTTATATCAAGTATGTTGTTCCCTGTTTCTTTTGGGAACCAAAGAATATGAATGTATTCTCATGAGATGCAACCCATTCCATTACATGGGTTAGTTATGTTTTCTTTTGATATGTTTTCTATGTGGAAATCATGATAATGATAATCTTATGATGTGACAGGTACGCCTGGAATTATATAGCGCAATATGAATGTTTCAATGTGACAAGTGCACCCAGAATTATACAGTGCTCCAATGCATTGGGTAAAGTGATGAATCTCATGAGAAAATGTAAAATTATGAGTGATCAAGATTATATCTTGGTCAACAATTATGTGTGGTGGTTAACCACTAAAACATTATGTTTCATTTTTATGCATTGCCACATTTGGAGTCTTTTATTTACGTTCCTATCAGGTTCATGATATCTTTACCTATGTCATGATTATGATCACCCCATGATATATTCTTCTTATATATCATCTTAATAGGCTATTAGATCACCCATTTTAATGTATATCCTCAGGTGTCTACATATAAAAGGAGGGGATAAGTGACAATAAGAATCTAGTGAAGAATAAATTAAATAAATGTTTATGCTTGATGTTGTAATTTCTATGTATGGTCCTAGTTTTCCAAAGACACTAAACTGTTGGATCCTCTATGTGTAATACTATTATGTGTATAACTTTAAAATGATTAAATAGTAATGTAAGAAAATTCTAGGATGCTATAGTTGGTATCAGAGGAATTGTTTAGTTAATTTGGGAATTAGGATTAGGGAACCCTAGAGAAAACCTCTAGAATGAGACTAAGTACAAGTAGGCACCCAAAAAAATCTAAATAAGTGTCCCATATGATAAGTTTTTGGAATAAATTATTTATATTAATAAGTTATTCATAACTTGTTTACTTATGTTTTGTTCTAACCTTTTCTATTTTACAAAAAGGTGGGAAACAGAAGAAATCTGGTCAACAACTCGTGCGAGGGCTAATACAACGATGGCCTGAATGACATCCCCAATGATTGGGAGGTGGATTTCAAAACATCAAGGCGATTCATACCCAATTATCTCATGTTATGAAAAATAACCATAATAATTGGGAATGTACTCCTTCACTAAAGAGGGATCAACTGGCTATCGAATGTTTTATATGGCAATAACCACCGACATTTAGTGGATCTTTCGATCCACTAGTTGCCGAACAGTGGGTTAACTCCATTGAGAAGATATTTTATATTCTTCCCTGTTCGGAGACGGAGAAGGTGACCCTAGCTATTTATCGTCAAGATGGAGAAGTTGATCAATGGTGTGCTTTGATTAAGAACACCAATCCAAGGGAGGAAATTAAATAGATCGAATGAGAATAATTAATATAATGTTTCTTCACAAGTATTTCCCATGAACTCTTCATACGAAGAGGGAGGGAGAATTTATAGAGATCAAGAAAAAATATGGTGAATTTGTCACAACCTATGAAGAGAATTTCACAAGGATTTCAAGGTACACTTCAAGATTTTTTATCAACAATGACAGCAATATTGATAGATTCATTAGTGGATTTAAACAACACCTTTGAAAAGATCTTGAAATTCGATATTTTGAGAGATATGAAGAAGTAGTTCGATGTGATCTGAAAGTCGAGATGGAGTATTGAGAATGGTCCCATGAATATGGTGATATGAAAAGAAAGAGGGAGATTCATGATGGTGGATCTAATGACAAAGGTGGGAAGAAAAATCAACGACCCACATACCAAGAATTTTGGATGTTTCACCATGGGAACTCCATCAAAGGGACGGGGAAATGCTTCAAGTGTGGGAAATAAGGACACCATGCACAAGATTGTAGAAAAGACATGAAAAGGGAAGAGGATGTAGACGATGAAGGAGAGAACCACTCACAGTTCAATGCTACAATTATAGGGAGCTAGGGAAGCTTGTAAACTAGTGCACTAAACCTCAAGTTCTTGAGGGTAATTAGTGTCAGCACCATCCAAATCCAAAGGAACAATGGAAGGCTTATTCCATCACTATTGCGAAGGATGGGCATGATAATGAAGTCATACAAGGTACACTTCCTATTCACTCTAGAATGTTAAAATTCTTATTTGAATATAGTTCTACGCATTAATTTATATCTTGAAAGTTTTCTAGAACAATAATATTGATGCCCTAAAACCTTGAAGAATATATATCTTTAAAAACACCAAGTGGTGCAATCATTTCCTCCCAAATTTTTGACTCTTCTCCTGTTGGCATATGTTGGAATATTCTTTCGGAAAATATTATAATACATCCCATGGTGGAATTTAACGCTATAATGGGAGTGGATTGGACTCGTTATATAGAGCACATATCAACTGTTGGGAAAAGGAAATATATTTACATATTCCGGGCCATTCTAGGATCTTCTAAAAATTCAAGTAAGATCATGAATCTCCTTTGAAAATTACTTCTGTAGTGTGGGTGTTGACTCCCTATGAAGAAGAATACCTCTCCCAAATGAATGAGTTGACGGAAAGTGCCAACCTTGAGGAAATTCCCATCATGGGGGAATACAGTGATGTATTTCCCGATGAGTTACCTGGAATTACCCCGGATTGTGAGGTAGAGTTCTCAATTAAACTCATAGCCGGAGCTAATCCTATCTCGAAGTGTCCCAATTGGTTGGCTCCTACCGAACTGGAGGAGTTAAAGAAGCAGCAGCAAGAGCATTTGGACAAAGGGTTTATACACCCTAGTGCATCACCTTGGGGTGAACCAGTGCTTTTTGTGATTAAGAAGGATGGAAAAATGAGGCTGTGTATCGATTATTGGGAACTCAACAAAATCCCATTAAAGGACATGTATCATCTTCCAATGATTGACGACATGTTTGATTAGTTAAGAGGTTCTCCATACTTCTCAAATGTGGATCATCATTCTGGATATCATCAGGTAAAGGTTAATAAAGAAGATATTCAAAATACTGCCTTCTCTACAAGGTATGGGAACTATCAGTTTTTGGTGATGCCCATCGGACTTACTAATTCCCATGCAATCTTCATGTATTTTATTAATATAGTCTTCAGACGTTACCTTGAAAATTTTTTGGTAGTGTTTATCGATGATATTCTCATCTACTCTAAGAGATAGGATGAACCTGAAGAATATAAAATACTTGTGTTGGAGACATTAAAAAAGGAAAAGTTGTACGCCTTGTTCAGTAAATGTGAATTTTGGATGAAGCATGTAACATTCTTGGGACATGTGATCACAAGTGAGGGAAAATATGTGGATCCTTTAAAGACAAAGGCGATTGATAATTGGACTTGGACCTCTCGTGTCACATAAATATTTATTTTTCATGGATTAGCTGGGTACTACCGAGGTTTTGTGAGAAACGTATCACGATTTTCAAGCCCTCTAACTAAGTTAACATGGAAAGGTGAAAAGTATGTCTTAACGGAAGAATGTGAGGGAAGATTAAAGGAGCTAAAGAGAAGGATGATCCCAACACATATACCCACACTACCAAAAAGGGGAGAATGTTTTGTGATATACAGTGATGCATCAAGGAAAGGCTTGGGTTGTGTACTCATGAAAAATGTCAATGTCATAGCATGCGCCTCACAGCGGTTGAAGATCCATGAGCAGAACTACCCGATGCATGAGCTAGAGCTGACAGCCATGATTTTTTCCTTGAAAAAATGGAGACACTACATTTATGGTGAGAAGTTTGAAATATACATAGACCACAAGATCCTAAAGAAAATATTCACACAAAAAGAGCTCAACATGAATTAAAGGAGATGGTTAGATCTAATCATGGATTGCGATTTCTCTGTACACTATCATCATGGAAAAGTGACCAAGGTAGCTGATGCTCTAAGACGAAAATAACCTGCTAGTCTATCCATGGTACAGATTGAGAACAACCCTATCTTCATGGATATGAAAAGAATGGATTTGTAAATCATAAGGGTAGGGGATACATCATACCTTGACCAAATTATTGTGAAACCATCCATCCTGGATAATATTAAGGAAGAACAAATGGACGATGTGGAGATACAAAAGAGGGTGAATGCAGTAAAAGAAGGGAAGCTGCAAGAGATCCATATCGACAATGATGGTGTGGTTCAGTTTGAAATATGGCTTTGTGTGCCATCATCACCTAGGATAATGATGTAGCTATTGGTAAATTCGAATAGCTCAACATTCTCTATCAAAAATTGGAGTACCAAGATGTACTGTGATCTCCAGAAACACTTTTGGTGGGATAACAAGAAGAAGGAGATTACAGAATATATTTCACGGTGCTTGGTATGTTAGCAAGATAAAGATGAGTTACAAAACATCAATGGTATGATAAAGCCATTGCCTATACCCATGTGAAAATGGGAAAATGATACTATGGACTTTGTCATGGGTATCCAGAATATGTCAAAGGGAAATAATGCAATATGGCTTTTGGTTGACCGACTCACCAAGGCTGACCATTTTATCGATATTTGGGAAGTCCTCTCACATGAACAACTTTCAAAGATATATGCGAAGGATGTGGTTAGACTATACGGTGTTCCACTCTCACTTTTATCTAACCGTGATCCGAGGATCACATATAAATTCTGCAGGATCCTTCAACATGATTTGAGTACTGAATTAAATTTCTGCACGACCTATCACCCCCAAACTGATGGCCAATCTAAAAGGACTATTCCGATGCTTGATGATATGCTTAGAGCCTGATCTCTAGAATTCAAAGGTGAATGGGATCACCATCTCTCATTGGTTGAATCCTCATACAACAATAGCTTCCACTTGAGTATTCAGATGGCTCTGTAAGAAGCTCTGTATGGAAAGCGTTGTAGAACTCCAACCTGTTGGGATGAAGTTGGAGAAAGAAAGCTACTTAGACCTGATCATAGTCAAGAGATGACAGAGAAGGATCAAGTCCTCCCGAAAGACATAAAATATGTTCAATGTCTAAAAATGAGCTATGCTAACAACCATTGACGGTACATGGAGTTTGATGTTGGAGATAAGGTCTTCCTTCTAATATCTCCATGGAAGGGATTAATGCGATTCGGGAAGAAAGGAAAGATATGCCCATGGTATATTGGCCCCTTTGAAATCCATGAATGCATAGGTTTCGTGGCATATCAACTTGTACATCCGCCGAATATGGCTCGATTTCATGATGTTTTTCACGTATCACTCCTGAGGAACTAAATACCTGATCCCGCACATGTACTAAACTAAGAGGTGGTGCAGCTGGAAGATGATCTCTCATATGAGGAGCATCCAGTAATGATTCTGTATCGAAGTGATAAGGTTCTACGCAACAACACATCCCACCTTGGAAAAGTGTAATGGAGAAACCATAAGTTTAGGGAAGAAAATTTGGAACCCGAAGAGGCGACAAAGGAGAACTACCCTCACCTGTTTATGTAAAATGAAATTTCGAGGGTGAAATTTATTAAGGGGAGTAATGTAACCACCCAAATTTTTTCAATGAAAATATCATTCATAAAATTATGTCATAAAATCACATGAATGCAAAACATAATGAACTACTATGTGATACGTGACCTTTAAACATAAGTTTGTCGGTTTTATGTTTGGAATTTTGATAATTTGACACACACCATTGTGTTCAAGAAGATTTATGAAGTCTGATATAACAAACTTGTTTTTTGGGTGAATAGTAACATAACCTTATGAATAGTAAAATGAATTGTAATATTACCCTTATGAATAGTACATAATAATATAATTTTATATTCTTACGTAAATAAGATAATGAGATCTTAATAAATTTTTCAATGAGAAATAAAACTGAGTTCACCTTTAAGATTTTTATTTTTCGAATTAACTATGACTTTATCTAAAAATAAAATTAATAGTATTTAGAAGTTTAATTTTGAAAAATCAACTTCATTTTCTAATTCTACACATTAAAAAATGGTTACGGTTAATTTTTGGTATTTTTCTGAAAAACTAGAATTTTTGATGAATAGTGAAATACGGTAAAATACCGTATATACAATTTAACAATTAAACACACTATTCATGACATCACAAGTGATGCAAGGAAACATGGCTCGAACTCAATGATATTATTACTATTAGGGGTCACATAAAACAATACTATTGATTGTCTTGAGGGATATAATAAAATAATGAATGAAATATTCAAAATTCACCCCTACCAACCACTATAAAAACCACCCTTCACACCCTCATTCCCTCACACCTCTCAAGCTCCAAGAATTCGCTAAACTCTACACAAACATCCCGACTAGACCCTCCCCCACGTCCAAGAGCTATTGGTATCATCAAACTTCCACGATTAGGCCTTTAATGAGGTTCTCAAGAGAAGGATTCAAGTGGTAATTTCTCTCCCTCTTCTCCTTTAATTTCCATTCAAGTTCAAGTTCATTTCTTGATCCCTCCCCACCTACCTTGATCCAAATGGTATTGTAACTCTAGTATTATAAATATAATGTAATTTTATAATTCTAATTGTATATTATATCATACAACCCCATTTCCCTTTTTCTATTATTTTATTAAAGAGAAAGTTGTTCGTGAGGTGTCAATTTATCACCATCACGAATGACATGTTATCTTCTTCCATTTATACCTTCAGATCTGGTCATTAAACCATTTTTATGGTTGAAACATAATATCTTATATGTATGATGCCATATATGATGTTCTGTAACTGACTTATGAATATATTGATAAGTGATTAATTAAAATAAGTTCGTTGTGATTGAAAAACCGCCCAAAATTACCCAAACAATCATAATTTAATTATTATCTAATGATTCATCCACATGGATATAATATAATTCATTATAATATCATTAAAAATCCTCTAATATAAATAATATCATGCTATATTAGTTCTGTATTTCTACCCATTTTCTATCCAATCATCAATTTAAGAATACAAGTGAACCACTCAAGAAAACCATAAAAACAAACATTCCAGAACAATGTTTTTAAACTCTATAACTCATCCAAGGGCATATAAAATCACATAATGGAACCATAATTAACCATATTGATGTAAAAAAGATTCTGTATTGATAATTACAGAATATAATTTCATTATACATGACATTAAAGGGATGGAAGCATTCAGGTACAATGTAAGGGGAAATCTCAAACCCAATTTTCATCCTTCGGGTGATCCCTCTTTCACTCCATTTTTGATATGGTTACTAATTAAAGATAATTTCTTCATAATTATCTTTCATTTTCTGGGATATTAATGTTTTCTAATGATACTTATGTCGAACCAAATTTTTTTTAAAATAACTCTTCTTTTAAGAACTCATCTTTTTCCCCTCATTCATGGTTAATGGTTCTTATATCAGGAATGTTGTTCCATCTTTATTTTGGAAACCCCATGCTTATGAATATATTCTTATGAGATGAAACACATTACTTTACATGGGTTAGTTATGTTCACTTTTGATATATGTTCTATGTGGCAATCATGATAATGATAATGTTATGATGTGAAAGGTGCGCCAGGAAATATATTGTGCAATATTAATGTTTCAAAGTGACGGGTGGGACCATAATAATAAAGTGCCCCAATTAATTGGGTAAAGTGATGAATCTCAAGAGTAAATGTGAAATGATGTGTGAAAAAGATGCTATCTTGGTTCACAAGTATGTGTGGTAGTTATCCACTAAAACATGATGTTTAATTTTTATACATTTCCACATTTCAATTATTTTATTTATGTTCCTATCATGTTCATGATTTCATTACAAATGTCATGATTCTACTCCCACCATGCTATATTATTCTTATCAATCCTCTTACTAGGCTTTTTGCTCACCCCTTTTAATGTATATCCTCAGGTGGCTACATATACTAAGGAAAAGAAAAGTGACAATAAAAATTTAGAGAAGAAGAAATTAAATAAATGTTTATTCTTGATGTTGTAATTACTATGTATGGTCCTAGTTTTCCCAAGACACTAAACTGTTGGATCCTCTATGTGTAATACTATTATATTGTTTAACATTAAAATAATGTAATTTTAATTTAAGAAAAGGCCGCTATGCTCTAGGTGCCACGGGCTGGGCGGCCACGGGCCTGGCCGACCTCAGGCTGGGCCGCCCCCTTAGACAGGGTCAGACCCACAGACAGGGTCAGACCCCGGTATGGACCGGGTCGGGCCGGGTATAGTCTGATGCCCATTTACACCTTTTCGGCCATAACATGGCCTATGAGTGTCTGATCGACGAACCGTATACAGTGATGGAAATATGAGAGCATGATGGTTCTTTTGGAATACCCCACATGAGGTTTGGATATAGTTGGGGAATGGTTGGGTTGGTTTGAACCTAAAACCCAATGGGGCCCCTCGAATGAAATTCCAATATCTTACAGACCGAGCATCCATTCGACACACCGTCTGATGCATTGATACGCCAATAATGAGACGGGCGACTGAGATACTTCTAAATGATAATTCGCGATAGTTGGATTTTTTTCCAGTAGCTCGGGAAGCGGATCCTTCCAGTGACGAGAAGACAGAGTGTAGAGACCTAGTAGCTGATAGACCCGACGACTGCTTGACCGATTTGACTCGGAGTGATTCGACTAGCCCAGTGGGGAGCGCCTGATACTTGGTAGCAGACCCATGTCTGAGGAGCCCATGGAATTTGGTGGAATACCCATGGTACTTGATAGAAGGAGTACATTTGCAGGCTATTAGGGGGCTCCTGGTATTTGGTGTCAGACCCACTTTGGAGGAGCGCCTGGTATTTGGTGGCAGACCCGCGGTACTCGACATGAGGAGTACCTCAGTGGTCAATGGTTAGTGAGAAGTGCTTTGGTGTCACTACACCCCCACTATTATTGGCATAAGTGGAGTTCTCCATCATCTGTGGTTCCAATAGAGATTGAGGATCAACAGGAACATATCCTTTGGGAATGGTTGATACCTCTAGTCAATATTCTTCGGCAGAACGAGAACCTCCAAGAGATCACATGGGAGCGAGAGGCTCAGATGTGTGCTCCGTACCCCCACTTGTTCCCTTAGTTTGAGTTGTGGATTACGGGGACGTAGAACCCTGAGGTTTAAAAAATTTAAAGACATGGGTTTTCAATGTTATCATTTCATATATATTTGAATTTTATGAGTCCATTAAATATGATGGTATGTGATTCCGAGGCCCAGAGTGCCTGGAATGATCCGTCGAAATATTATTAAGCTTTTGTTAACACATATAAGCGGTTTTTATGAAAAACTAGAATAAATATTAAACGATTACTCGGATCAAAAATCTGAGGGCACCTTTTCATTCATGATGGTAGGTTTACCCTAAGAATGACATAATATTAGTCGGCAATGACCTCCTATGAGAAAACCCAAAAATGGAATAATTGTAAATAAATAAATTAAATAAATTATTTTATTTTTCAAATGATTATAACTCACTAACGATAACATGGATTAAATATAAGAGACCACCGTTGAACTCGTGAGGGTATTCTATATTTAGGTAGATACTAAATTTGGCCGACGCGTGCCACTAGAGAAAGTTAGTTTTGGGTCGCAAATAAAATAATCAAGTGTCAATTATTTTATTGTAAAATTCATAACTTCTAAATCGTAACTAGGATTAAAAATATGATAGTACCGTTGGGTTATTTGGAGAGTGTTCCTCCTAGGAAGGTCCTAACATCGACTAGTAAGGTTTTGGGGTGATTGATAATAATTTTCCAAACTTTATTTCGGGTACATTCTGCAAACGAATGACTGGCGTTACATAACTTTTGAAACGGTGCTCGGAATTGAAAACTGATGGCACCGTTGAACTCGCATCACCAGTATTCGCTTTATAATACATTTACTTCGATGGAAGATGGATGATGGTGAAAGATAGTTTTCAGGTTTTTCATGGAAATAATAAAATTAAATAAACTACATTTTATTTTATTTTGATCTTCCATGTGAATATTTCAGGTGGGTTCCACCGAAACTAAACCTCTAGGAGGAAGTTGGAAGTGGGGACCACCAGACCATAACCTCCCATGAGAGGTTAAGGTGGTGAGGACCACCTAAATCATAACCTCCCATGAGAGGTTATATTGTTGGGGACCACTAGGGATGAAACACCCCTTTAATTGGGAGAAACTCTCAACTCCAACAATTATTGAGGGTGAGCCTATTGACCACCTCCACCTTAGTTATGCCAATGCACATACCATTAATCTTGAAAATGCACAGAATTGTTGCACCCACGTAATATAATTGGATTAAAATTTTTTAAATTAAGAAACAACATCGTTGGAATTTAGGAAGGATCCTAATAAATAAACCATAATAAATTCCCCTGATCGTTACCTACCTCCCCCTATCCTATATATATGGACCTTAGGAGGAGGATTTGGGAAGGAATCGCCAAGAAACGAAGCGATGGTATAGTGACGTGACACCCAAAAAACGGTAGATTACGCTCTTCAACGAATAACCTGTTCTTCCACAAAGAACGCTCCACCGATGATGAACGCTGATGAGGAATGTCTCTAACTACGAAGAACGACCTTGACTTCGACTTTCTACCTCGGAACGTCCTCCGACCTACGACTTGTTCATCTACAACTAATCGACGTCTGGCTTCTCATGCCCACGTCAACCAACAATGATCAAGTTAGGGAATTTATTTGAATATGATATTATTCATTCAATAATTCCTTTTTAAAGAAAAGAATAGTTGTGGATGTTTTTTCTTGCGGGTTATGAGTTGATTTTTCATGAAGATTTGGGTTGTTGGTTTTCTCTTCAATTTTTTTTCTCTTTTTAATTAATTACAATTCAAGAATGAATTTATCTTCTTACTACCAACATAGACACGAAGGGTATGGGACAAACCCACATGGCCCAACCCCTACTCCATTATTGTTTCTAATATTTCATCAAAATAGCGATGAGGAAATGTGGCAACGAATGCGACGAAGACAACGACCACACTACCCATGGCCTTCGTGAAACGCGATGCCCGTCAGCCACACTGCCTGCCAGCCGAACTGGGCCCGACTACACCATCCGTCAGCTGAACCGATTCCACCTCCTCGGGTCGAATCATAGTGCCCTCCCGACCTCACGTGCCTCCCGACCGCCTCCTCCTCTAAGCCGAACCGGCTCCCGGCCAAACCGGATCCCAACTGATCTGGCCTCCCTAGCCCCTGGCCAAACTGCACCCTCGCAGCGCCCTCACCGAGCCGGCCACCCGTGCCCCTTACGGCTCCCCGGGCGAGCCGGTCTCACGCTCCCCTCACAGTGCCCCAACCGAGCTGGCCTCTTGGGCCCCTCGTGGCTCCCCAGCCAAACCAGCCCGCACCATCATGGTGCCCTCCGTGCCGAACCGCCCTCACGTCGCACCACATCTGGTCCGCGCCCTCATGGCCAGTCTGCGCTCTCTCAGCCCTCCACATCCCCTCGCGTCCTACTAGGCTGGGCCCACCAGACTGGGCCAAAACCCATGGGCTATCCCACCGAAAGGGTTGGGCTAAACCCATCGCGTCGACTCGAACCGGGTCCGGCCGAGGTGGTCCAACCGGGTCGAACTGTAGTCAGTCCCACTACAACCATTTACCTTCTTTTGTCGATATCTTTGGCACCGGAAGTCCGTTTGATGAAATTTCAAAGGCACTGGTAATCATGGAGTGTTATGGTCTCTTTGAGTATACCCCCACTAGAGATTGGAGTATAGTTGAGATATGGTCAGGTTGGATCGTGCATGAATCCAACCGGTCCCACGGGACTAAAAGGCTAATAACACACAGATCAGACGTCCAATTGGCGCGCCGTCAGTTGGGTTGAGACCCATATGATGTGGCAGACGTTTGGGATACATCCTCATAGGACTTCGTGGAAGTTGGATAATTGAATAGTAGCATGTACCTAGGGGACACTTCTTTGTGGAACTTTTTGTTTGTTAGAGCATCAACCAATAGCTTGTGGAGTGGATCTTTAGGAGACGAGCGATCAATTGTGCAGGAAACTAGTAGGTGGATGAGACATCATGACTATTTACCGATCGACTCGAAGTGACTCATATAACCCTGTGGGGAGAGTCTAGTTATGGCTGCAGACCCATGACAGAGGAGCTTCTGGTTGTGGCGGCAGACCCGCGGTACTCGACAGGAGGAGTACCTTTATACACTATGAGGGAGAGCACCGGGTTGTGGCGGCAGACCTATGGTGGGGAGCACCTCTGTGTGATGCAGCAGACCCACAATACTCGACAAGAGGAGTAACTCAGTAGTCCAAGGTTAGTGGGAAACACCTGGTTGTGGCGGCAGGACCACTTTACACGATAGAGTAGGAGTACTCCAATAGTATAGTGTTTGAAATTTTTTAACCCTAAAATAAATCCTGGATTGAGCTGAGTTATTATCTTTTGTGTTTTCATCATGATTGAGATGGATTAATTGATAACTAAGTTATATGTATGGACATATACCTACGTGGGGTTATCTGTTGATTTAATACTTTTTCGTTTATCCTTATTGGATTTTTTTACACCATGAGGGTCTCAAGGTCCCTACTATGTATCTTTATACTCACCCCTGCATGGGCTATGGCCACACCATGTTGTGTTGGATGCAGACGACGGACATCGCTGACTGAGCTTGAGAGTACCAGGACTGGAAGGTACCCAGAGGTGAACCATATAGCTAGACGGTACACCGAGGAGACAAATAGATGTGGAGTGCTTAGTAGACGATCTGTACCTCCCCTTTAGGTTGGTACCTTAGAAGATGATCCAGTTGCTGTCTTTTCATTTTCTCTAGTTGTATTGAATTTCAGTTTTACTTGTACTTTCCAGTTGGTTTTTTATTCTGGCCCCCTTTTTCTTTCATCAGACATTTGTTATAATGTTTATTTGGTGTTTCATCTAGTTTGGTGCATTCTTGTGTGTGTTACAGGTTATAAAGGAAATTCATTCCCAGTTTTAGGGAATTATGACTTTGGTGCTAGTTGTGATCCCCTAACCTATGAAAGGTAGGCTTGGGGTAGTCACGACATGATCCCCAGGGGACGAGTCGTGACAATTATATAATCCATTACTCAATAATACCAGTAATAATAATTTAATGTTAAATATCATAAATTAATGTATTTCATTATTTATAAAAAATTCATCTATGTTATAATAATGACGAAAAATCACACTGACCAATTTTCATTGACTGGATTTCAATAATAGACATTTTTTTAAAAAAATTCAACAGATGTAAGATTTATTTTTTAATTTAAATTATCATTTATTCATAGAATATAGATTTTAATAATATAACTAATTTTATAAAACATTGATAAATTAAATAAGGTCTAATAAAATTAACATAGAATATCTATAAAACAAAATATTAATTACATAATAAATTTTACAGAAATATATTTTCCTTTATATTAAATAATTAATTATTAAATTTTAAATAATCAATTACATTTCATGAAAATTTCCACAATTATGATATCATTTTTAATAAATGTTTTTATTTATCTCATGATATTAATATATCATATATTCCTTTATAATAAATATAAATTTTATTTATAAATTCAAAAGTGAGTTATAATTCTATTTGTATATATTCCATAATTTCTTAAAATACCACTTATTAAATTATTCATTATTAATGAATTTATCTAAATAATTCTAAAATGATCTCAAATTATTTTATAAGTACCAGGGTTGGTACATTTAATAAAAATCGCGTAATAGTTTCATATTATTCTATTTTATATCAATATATTTATTATTTATTATTAAAGAGTATTTAATATACATATTAAGCCCATTTTAAACCATTAAAATAGAATTTAGACCATCTTTGAATGTGTTAATTGAATAAAACAACTCTTTACTCATGGATGCGGTGAAATGAAAAAATATATACATTAGTATACATTATTGAATAATAGGAATATTTTAGAGTATTGATTGTATATATTCCATTAGAGCTAAAAAAATAAGAGTATATATATATATGTTATTTAAGATATAACAACATAGTGGCTAAGGGATATGAGAAGAGTGTTTAATATTAAAATAATTGAAAAGATATAGTTTGAGAATATGAAATATTGAATATCATCTCATTAAAAAAGTGCATATGTAACATAAAATTGGGCTATTGGTGAGACATGAAGCATTATGAAATGGAATATAGGATTGTGATATGAAAAATGAATAAATTTTTTGATGAACGTGGCTTTGAAGGAGTGGGGAGAAGGGTTGGTGTGCTGTGGTATTTATAAGGGTATGAGATCTGTTTTTTGGAATATCATCTTAATTTTTAAATTATTTTGGATCATGTCTATAAATAGTGATTACTCTAGTGACTAATTATAGTAAACAGTTTGGGTGTGTAATAACTAATGGGTTCTTCAATCAACCCTTATAAAATTAAACATTGAATTAAATTATAATGTTAAATATCATTGTTTATTGTATAAATTTATTCATAAAAAATGAATTATTTTATAAAAATAGCAATAAATGGTCCTAATAATTTTATATTTTATACATTATAAAATAAAATACTTTTTCTGAAAATAAATTTTAGACATGAGAAATTTATTTTGAAAATTAAATAACTATTTACATAAATAATAAATTTTATAATGTAATAATCAATTGTGAAACTTGATGAGAATAAAATATTTTCTAATAATATTAAATTTTAATTATAATAACTCTAAATATTTATTTACAAACACATTTTATGATGTTAAAAAATAAATTACATTATTATAATGGTTATAAAACTGAAAATAAAATTGATTTGATTTCGAAAAATTGAAACACAAATTTTATCAAAATTTAAAAAATTAATAACTATTAATATGTTATACTTTTTTTATATTTGTATTATATTATATACATATATTTTATTTTACCCTTCTATAAGCATGTATAATATTCTAAAATTTAATTTGACATCTATATTGGTATTATTACTATTCCAATAGTCGTGTTCCAACAGTAAGGTTATTATTACAATAGAATAGTTTTTAATAGTTGTATGGTTTATATAATACATATAATTACTTTTTATTTTTATTAATTATTAATTAACATAAATTATATATAAATGTTATATATATTTTAATTTCATTGATTAATATTTTATTGTTATTATTATTTTATTTGTATTTTGTTTTTGATGATTGTGAGTATTATGGTTAATTGAGTATATCTAAATGATAATATTTTTTATTCTCATATTTTTTATTTTTTTATCCCATTGTAATGTTTTCTACTCATAAGACCATTAAAATTCACAATTATTAATGTTTAATTAATAATAATAAAATTTTATAGGTTCTCCCATATGGTTCTTGTATTTTATATAATATTATATTAATAATTATAAAACTATTGTATAATTAGATGTGAAATAATATTGGTAAAAATTTCATTTTTTAAATTTATCTCGATTATGATATTTTAAAAAAAAATGTAATTTTAAATTATTTGGGGAAACTTGATAATGGTAATTCTAGTTCTTATCTTCCTCCATTTTCTAAGAAAACACGTCTTCTTTATGGTTTCACTATATTACGTTTCCTAGGTGAGTTATCTTATCGTGTATAACATTTTATCTTCTACCTATGTAATATATATAATTTATCATTTTCCAATTTTCCAAATTCAAATTTTAGTATACATGAAGTTTTTTATGTAATTTATACAGAGGGATATGTTTAATAATTCATATTCATGGGACAAAGATAGTGTGGGTTCTAGTTGACATGTCACTTCTCTAATGCAATCATGAATCTGAAATGTGTTGATTCACCGAGGACCATGATTTAACTTCTAAAATAACTTATGGAATTTTTTTAGAGGGACATGTAGACTAAATTTTTTTCTCTAAACTCAAAGAAAAATTTCCCATCAGAAACCATCATCATAGCTCTACTACTTACTTTGAGAATATCTTTTCTGATACCAACTGTTTATGAAATTTTATTCCATTTCATCATCAATTTCATGTCCCATTAACTTGAATTATATAATATCATACTACCATACATGTTTTATAAATTTTATCCAACAAATGGATAAATTTGGATCAATTTGACTATTTATATAAATCCCATTATTTTACAATATCTAGTATACAAGAATATTCTGACCACATCCTTCATTGAGGTCCATCCAGCATGACCCAAATGTGTCTTCCAGTGTATTCATAGTCCACTTAAAATGGATATCAGTTTCATGGTTGATAACATATAATGAGTTATTAATCCAAATTAAGAGAATTTTATAGACTTATCTACATCAAGGAGTAAAATCTATGAGATCAGTAAGATTATATCAATAGTGGAGTTCTATGTACCTCTACAACTTCAATAATGTATTCCCATGCATCATAATCTTGTGGGGTTTCATCTTGAATATCTGTGATGTGAAAAATCATTGTAAAATTTTCCACAAAACCCATAAATAATTATTTAATTTGTATGTTTTTTGAAGACATGTTACAAAATCCATAATGAGGTTCTCCAATTTCTATAAATGTAAGGGTAATAGTAGCATCATTCCATTCATAAATTATTCTCTTAAACTCCACATAAATTCAAACCATGAACACAGATCTATATATTCTATAATCTCATTCATATTTTCTAATTTGTAGCTCTCTCAGAGAGACAACCAATCTTAATGAAACATAGGTGAAAGAAAAAAAATTGTTTTTTGGTGAATCATTCAATAATTTATTATCTATGATAATAATTTATTATATGTATATTCCAAACCCAAATTATAATAATCCATCATATTATTTTATTTAAAATTTTCACTCTTTATCCATGTTAAAACATATTCTAAATTTAAAAATAATCTCATTGAGTATCCATTTCCTTCACTACAATAGATAGAAAAGTAATCATATAACAATTGAATGTTGTTGTTTGTTAATTTATAATTCCCATATACATCAAATTCATGTATAATATGATCAGGTCCATATTTTTTCTACTCATTTATATGGTGATACCATCATTCATACTTCGATAATCTAAAACATAATTTTAAATCATATGATGGTATTTTATTGTGTAGTCATTATCCTTCTATGATCAAAAAAACTTTTATAAAACATATTACTCACCAGATATTTTAATATTTAATTCATTCCAATATGATCCATATATATTTCACAATTATAACTAGATTGATAATTAAAAAATAATAATTATTTCTAAGATTACTACATCCATGTCTAATTCAACTATCAAATAATTATTCTCATTTCATTTCAACCCACATAAGGCATTTGTTATCTCTTTATAATTAATGAATTCATCCAAATCCCATGCCCCTCTTTGAAGAATCACTGTATACAAAAAATATTCCACCACTAGTGGGTAGTCTATGTACTTTTCTAGTGATTACACTCTTTAATTTTTATGACGATCTCTTCATAATCATTATAATAGATAAATTTTCCCACAAATGACTCATATTTTTATGTGGGGATTATAATCATTATAGATTTTTCATATATCATTGTTAGGAACTATATAGTACATGGAAACAATGTACCAATGTTACCAATTATTTTAAATAGACACTCATTAATTTATATTATACTTCTTGGAATAGAGGAATATCTTTTGTGGTGATAATAAGAAGAAATAAGGAAATATCATCTATATAGAACTCTCATTAACTATAATTTTCAAATATTTTTTCTTTTTACAATTAATTTATCATGTAATACAATTCTCTAAATAATCCTCCCTAATTTTGAAGTAATTTTAAATATTGTCTGTAAATACTACTATAATACTTTGATGAAATAATTAGAAAATATAATCATTATGTACCACAATATTTTTTTATAATCATTATTTTTGAATGGGATAACTGTTATCTAATATGTTTTATAAATAATCCGAATGGAAATTCATGGAATGTATTCCATATATATCATTAATTGGTGATATCGGGACCAATGGTCCTTCATAGAGTAGTATAGTGCCCCATATAGATGATAGTACATATCAACAAACCGTGGATGGGGTAAATTTTTCTTCTCAATATTTGGTTGAGTTCACGATTATTAATTCAAATGAATATTTTTGAATCGTTATTCAAAAAATAAGTGAAATTAGTACCCCTATGGGAACATGATGATCATACAGAACCATTATACAGATTCTATTGTACCTTATTCACTTGTTTCACAATCAATTATGTCCATTCTATATGAATATGGTAATATGAATAATGATCCAAATATTTTCTTTTATTTATAAATACAACAATCTATTGAGAGAATTATTATAAAAATAGTTTGGTAATACCATAGTATAGTCAATCATAACTAAATTTTCTTCGAGAATTATTATATCATTTTTGTAATAAGTTTTTTCAGATATGCTTGTTCATGAGGAAGAAATATAGACACTTAATATGAATATTCAAATTATAGTCAACATTCTCATTAAAAGTATATAGAATAAGTAGATTCCATGGGATGTGAATAATGATATCCCCATCCTAATAATTCAACATATCATTATATATGAATAAAAAATCCATTCACAGCATATAAATAAATAAATTTATTGTAATTATGATATATAAGTTTTGGAGTTTTAGCCTACAAAAATTTACAATGGAGGAGTTTTTAAGATGAGGTGAAATAGGGAATTTTTTTCAATTTTCACATATAGATAAAACTACATATTTTAGGTGGAATTTTAATAGTTTCATTTACTATAATGATATGAATTAATGAGTAAAAATAAAAACATGTCATGTTTTTATTTGTTATTAAATAACCATCATAAAAATAAACACAGAATTCATCATAACTATCTCAATTTTAGTAATAACATAGTACCTTCAATTTTCACTATTACATGATTGTGGTTGTTTTTATTATCATAGAAAATATATTACTTTGTAAATTTGATTATATAATGTTGGTGTTTTCTAGTTAAAACAATGTACAATAGGCTGAGTGTTTATCTGAACCTTATTCTTTTCTATCAGATTTCTAGTATTCATCAACTCTTTCTACTGTTGATTATCTTAATTCCACTATTTTCTATAGTTAGAAAATCTTACACATCTATTGGAGATAGTTTTCTAGATGCTTCTATTAAATTTTAAAACAAATGGGACGTTTTGTTTCTATCTTCTATGAGATTAATATATTTCTCCTCTGAAATTAAACTATATTCGATTATTTTTATCATGAGTTCCATGAGAGTAAGGAGAGTCTTTGAACTCCATCTGAGCCATTATAGAATAATGTAAAATAATATCATAATTATCAAATTATTGAATCACAAAATTTTTTCATTGACATGGATTAATTCAACAATATAACAAATCTTTTATTTGTACGATTTTTGTGAAAATTATTGATATTTACTATGAAATAATTTTAATGTTTTCCTTATATTTCATGATAAAAATCAATTAAAATTAATTTTAACGAAGAAACTACCTCTCCATTTAGAGGTGGTGTGTTTTAGGAAATTATTTATCATAAAATAATTTCATTAGCCCTCCCTATTACATGGATTATATTTTAGTTTTTAGAATAGTTTTTGTATATCTATATACAAATATAATCAGCTTCATCATTCATGTACTAAAAGACAAATATGAAATTATCTAATTAATAATATTTGAGGAAAATGAATTATTCTAAATTGATATGTTCTATAGTTATGTGACAAGGGGATCAAAAGATCTACTAAAGGTATATTTCCTTTTTCACACAATGAATTGAATTAAAACATAATCACTCTTAGAGGAAGGTGTGGGTTATAGTCGATTTAGATTATTATTCATAACATCAGTTTGTTTACAAAATATTTGCATGATTTTCACTACACCCACTCTATTGATGTTAAAAATGAAATTATGGATTTAATCAAATTTCTTATCACATTCTATGATTGGATGTTTCTTCATATTTCCTAAAATTATATAAAAAATTTAATTAAATATTAGGGATGAGAATACATAAAATAATGCTAAAATAAAATAGTAATATATAAACATAACAAGCATAAAATATAAAGGAATCATGAACCCAAACTTTTTAGTGTCTTGGATTAAATATATGTTATCCATGATAACATAAATATTTTGTTTTATAACCGAATACTATGTATATTTCAATCATAATAGTCCATAAAGTGATTATACATTTTCCAAATCATTCTCCATGTGAGTTCTAAAGTAGGTGTACAACAAGGCCTCTTAATCATATTATAGGTGATGATTATGTTAATACACAACCCAACAGTTTGATGAATTTTACCAATATATAAAACTAATCTAGATTGGAAACCACATTTAAAATAAATTTTGGGATGTAATTAATTTTAAACCACCCACTATATATATATATATATATCATTGAAAATTATGGATATTCTAAAATACATATACAAATCCACAGGGCTCTTAATAAATTTTTCATCTTGTATGTATATAATGAAAATTACCTTTATATGATACCAATTATTATTTCCTAATCTATTTAAACATATTTTTACATGATGTTTGACATATATTTCCAATTAATACAGTCCAATGATCAAGATTCCAATCTTTTTAAAAAGATAATGTTAGTAAAACAATAAATAGAAAATTAATAATTTTTTTACTTAAATATCTATAATGCAATCCAAAGTACAATTGAAATCATAAAACATCATAGTATATCTTGGTCAATTTATAAAAAATTTGGTGATCTATAATTACAAACATGCGGATAAACCAGATTAAGAATCGTAACATATGACTCAAAAGGTATAACATAATATCATAAATGATATGGCCTATAAATAATCATAACAGAGTAGAACATAATGAACATAGATTAATAATATCATGTATACATATTAATTTGGAAACAAAATAAAACCATAAATTAGAATATGTCAAGGCTAACTAACTATACAATATCACATAGTGCTAATACAACCATTATAGATTGGGATTAATCCTTATTTCTAAAAATCAATTTCCTATGACATAAAAAATTCCAGATTAATTTATGTAATATTTGGGTTCTCCCATTAATCATATACATACATATGTTTTCCATATAAGGCATAAAAAATAAGACATACACATATGTTTTTCTGATGGAATGAAATTTTATTCACAATCATATCATATAGCATAACCAGGTGGAACATAATAATGGATTCCATTCAATTAGAGATGAAAATATTCAAGAAGATTCATATGTTAAATAGAATAATGTTTCATGAAAATGTATATCATTGTGAATTGAATATGTTAAATAGAGTGGATTAGTAACATTATAAATATACCACTTATGACGCTTTTTAGAAAAAATGATAATGTATCATTAATAAAGGAAGTAAAGTTTTATGTTTCATAAGGAATGAAAAAAATTAATATCAATATTAAAATGATAAATTTTGGAAAATCAATATGGTTTAAAAAATTTCATTGTGTTGTACATGAAATTGGGAAAGAGAAAGAGAAGTTCATGTTAATATATTTTTCTTAATGAATAAAATTGAGAATGGGATCAGTAAATAATGTATATACTAATAAAATAATAGTTAGTTAAAAAAGATATATATTTTGTTTAAATATATATAGATAATATATAAAAATTATATAATAAATATAAATATATATGTTGAGGTAATATGAGATGATGTATGATAATGTGTTACCCAATGAGAACAAGGTAGATCAGGGAGATATAACACCATATATTCCAGAATTACTATTCACATTCACATAAAATCCTAATTAATAAAAAGAAAAATTATTATATATGTAATTAATAATAGTTAAAATATATATTTGATATGAACTAGTTGAATTTTTTCTATTTTAAATTATTTCAATAAGATGTAAGGTATATTTTCATGGTTCTGAGGGCATTGGATACACTATTATAGGGTTAAATCACATCATTATAATTGTGAATAATTATTTAAAATGGGACAAAAATTATAGAAGAAAAATGAAATGAAATTCATTTTCTCTAATAAATTTAATTTTTCTTAAATACCTATTTTTTTCCGTATATAAAAAAAATCAATTTTTAAACATTAATGTTATATGGTTCAATTAATTTTTATATTTTTATTAACATTCTACTAATATTTTAGTTTTATTATTTATTATAAACATAAGATAATTTTAGAATTTAAAGAATTTGTAACGTAATTATTATGTTTATTTTAAAATGATATATTTTAATGTAATCATTCCTGGAATTATATAATGGAAAATGGAAACACATCATTCTTTGATGTGGTGAGAATAAATATTATGGACGATGGTTTCATTTTAAGTATAAGAGGAGGAGAGAGGCTATGGAATGCATCTATTAAATTATATGTAGTAAATTATAGTATATATAAGATTATAGATTTTTTATTCCAATATGGATGTTGGGCGTGAGGAGAAGGTAAAAGACAAAAATGAATTTAAATGATATAGTTTTAGATTACTAATCGTTTAATGTAGTCTCCATAAAAACGCTTTAAAGAACATATAATTATTAATTTTTTAAGACCAATATATCTATAAAATTAATGATTGGTTTGGGAGGATAAATTGGTCTAAATTTTTAAATATACATTAAATATAATGTGTGTGAAGAAGGTGTCATGAGAGATGATTAGTCTAGGTAGAGGATATGGGGTTTTGAATATTATATTTATATTTTTTATCTTTTATCAAGAGACCCAAAATTCATCATTACTATGACTATATACAGTATATGGTTCTAATGAATTATAAAATGTGGGTTTTTACATCATCAATTATTCAATTAATCATGTACTTAATTTATAATTTCAAATATTATATTTTTCCACATTTCAATATTCATTAAAAAATAATCTATTTTAGAGAAATACTAAAAATTCACAAAAAGCATTCAATGATGTTTATATTCAAAAAATGAAATATTTTTCATTTCAATATTTTTTATTATACTAATAAATGTAATTTTTAATTAATACCGTTTTTTATTTGAAAAATTTATTATTTTGATATAATGATAAAATTATTGGGCAATTTTAGTAATAAATTATGTTAAAAAAATTAATTTTTTATTTCAAAAAATAATAATATTAATTTATAAAATAAAATTACATTAATATACATTATATTATATTATAGTATTTTTTTTAAAAAAATGCATATAATTTTTAAAAAATCATACACATATGTTATCCATTTTAATGTATTTATTTATGAGTGTTAGGAGAAACCAATTTCTTATATTCATTTTCTAGGATAAATAACTAATATTTTACACTTATGTAATTGATTATATCATTATAATGAATAGGTTACTATTTGTAATGGTCAGATTTCTTTTCTAATAGTCATATTACTCTTATAACGATCATATTTATAATGGTCATATTAATTCTATACTTCATATATATATTTTCTATTTAATTAAATTCTTATTAAATTAAATGTTTCCAAAACTTTATATTTATATTTATTCAAAATATGAATACTTTATTATTAATATCAAGTATCACTATTCTATAATAGTTCCTGATTTTGGTTCTTCTGGTTCATCAAGTATATATAATTTTTCAAGATCTAGTTATTTTATTTTCTAATTTTATGCAATTGTTGTTGTTTGGATTATTATAGCCATATTTTTCTTCAAATTTAGATTTCAAATATTATAATAATAGTTTTATTATTTGATCAATTGGTGAATTTTCATTATATGATACTATATTACTATGTATCACACAAATGGATATACCTAGGGGGAATTTCATTGATATAATTCATGGTCATTTTAACATATTTTTGTGGAAAACTCATAGTTATAGAATATAATTTTCATATTATAGGCTCAATTCATAAACTATATTACTGGATTAGGTTCACTCTATGTTCCATATCTTCCATACCCATCATTAACTCATAATACTATCTTATTAGAACAATTATCTTAGTAAAATGTGTTCACTCCCCATTATAGTACATCTAATGTCAGGAGTTATAATTTATTTATTTTTTTGGAGGGAAATATAATTTTCTGAACAACCATTATTTAAATAATACAATATACACGAGTTCTAAAAGAACATATACCATTTATTATATTATAAGATCATAACTCTTGGTAATAATATGGGTTTCAAAAAAAATATTCATCTTAATAATAAACAATCTAGAGATATAATAATGATGGTAAATGTATTTCATATCAAATGTAAATTATAAAAAACATATCTGAATGTTGTTATATATAAAAATAATTTTTGAAATACAATAGAACATTTCATTGGTAAAATATATACGTTAATTTGAAATAATTTTTTCTATATATTAAAACCAGCATAATATTTTTAAAAATATTTTCTTCACAAATAACAAAAAAATAAATTATAATTGAATATTTCATGAACATGCTATTCTTGTTGTTAGGGAAGGCCATTAATGATATGTCTTTTAAAAGATATATTTCATTAACATTATTAATTAAAATGTTAAATGTACCATATCTTTTAAAATATAAGATATTTTGTTTCAAAAATTTGTGTGAAAATTTATTTAGAGTAAAAAATTACATTGTATAGTATCTATATACTATTAAAAATACCCATCAAAAATTTTTAATGAAAAATATATACATGTAAAAAAACAATATTAACAATTATGTATTCTTTATAAACATTATTTCATTATAATTACATCATAAGGCGGTCAAAATTTAACTAAATAAAGAAATATCATTAAATAAACATATAAGAATATAGTTTTTATGAACATTGAGAGATAGGTTAATAAATTTCATCATTCAAAATTGTAAGCATAAATAATCCCTATTAGATTACTAATGTAACCTAAATCACTTATATATTTTGAAATATTTGAATCATAATTATGATGAAAATAATTAAATCATAAGAAACCATAAATCACTATAATATAAATATATTCATGTTATACAAGATTAATGGTGAAGTATATACACCATATAAAAAACCCATGGTAAATTACACGTATATCTAGTTAGAATAAAATTGACATGATAAACCCTTTAAAACTAGGCACCATTTATATAAAAGTTCATGCAATGATATAAAATTATATAATTCATAAAAAACCATGAATTTTATGAATATTTTATAAAAACTCTTTACTATGTAATAAAACTTCATAAAAGTAATGGTGATGCGCAATATCAAACATGTATTATGAATTTGATAATGGGTTAAAGATAATGTTAAGAATTATTTATTTTATAAAAAATCTCATTGGAAGGTGTAAAATCATAATGATATTTATGTACTATTCATAAAATCATTTATTATTCAAGAATAAATTATACACTAATACAAAAAATATAGAAATATTAAATTGGTTAATAGCATTAGAACATGTCTCAATAAAGATAAAATGAAACAAACCACTTAACTTGAGCCCATGTTGCATTGTATGAATTATAATCACCTTTATAATGATTGTAAATTTATTATAATTCCATTGAAAAACGTTATTAATACATATTATATATATTAATAATATTTCATATTAATTGGTGATGAAAAATGTATTACATCTCATTATAGAGATTAAACATCCTGACCTACCCATGAGTGGTGTTTCTACTTTTTGATTTATGGTAAAAAAATAATGTAAAATGATAAATAGAAATTTTTGAGTAATTATTACTGTATGAATATAATATTTTCCTATTAAATATATCCTTGATAATATGAATGTTGAGGTGGAATGATTAATATATCATATGTCTTTTTGATAGTGGATGTTCATCCGTTTTCCCTAGTGACATTTTCCATTTCACAATGATCAGAAAGTAAAATTTTTGAAAAGGAAATATAATTATGGATACAATGCAATTTTATAATTACAGTCTATAAAAATTAAATTTATAATTATAACCAATCATTTAATATGGTCACCTAATATCAATTGTATCTCTATATGGATGAGGTATTCTGTATGTACACCTGAGTGATAACTTTATTTACAATTTGATGGATAATGAGAGGAAAAGTGTGGTTATATAATCATAATTTCATCGTCATTATTATGATAGTTTATTTATAATTTTTCATGTATTCCTAAATTTTATAGAAGGTGTATGAAGAGATAATTTTGAAAGAGTTTAGTTATGATTTATTCAACATATTGTTGATACCCCATCAGGTTTTACCTTAAAAATATAGGATTAATGGTAGGGAGAGTGAATAAGATAAATATTTAAGGGAGGTGTTATATAATGGATTTTTTTTGTGTTTATCCTACAATTCTTACTTAGTCTAACCCCTGAGTAATCCTGTTACAAACAAAATGATGGTATTTTTTTACAAATTCACATTATCCAAAGATTATTTTGGATCATGTAAAATTATATTAATTATCATTAGTCAAATCATGGAAGACATTTCATTGAATTAAATTAAATTATGTTCAAGAACATAAATTTAAAATAAGCGTGTAGGCCACTACAAAAATTCATTTCACCAAAAGTAATTTCAATTAATTAAAATGAACATACATCCATTTTATTTCTCAAAAAATGAATTATGAAATATACTATTTCTTATATATTATTTAAATTTAATTAATAAAAATAATAAATATATTAATTTAAATTATTATGTTAAAAACACATTTAATTAATAAAAATATGTTTTAGATAAATGTGCCTTTAATCCCAAAAAATGATCTAATAAAAATACAATTATTAATGATGTTTATTTTTAAATTATTTATATTATTTATTATATATGTATACAAATTGTAGGTTAAAATCAATTTCCAAAGATAGAGATACTTTTTCTTGTATATAAATTATTGTTTTTATTAAAATTTGATTTCATCACAATTTACTGAGAAGTAAATACATTTAGAAAACACTGATTAATTGAACCTAAGATAATATTAAAAAAATTATTTTAAAATTATATTGTATTTCCCAATTATAATTTATAAAAAAACATGATCAATATTAATTTTACTATTTTCATAAAATTACATCTTTTAAATCGCTTAAAATAATATATATTTTAGAATTATACAACTGACTTTAATGAACATTGGGTATTTATTTTTTAAAAAAATAATAAATTGTTTTTAATTATTTTAATACATTATATATTTTTTAATATTGCCTTAATTAGTATTAGTACCAAAGAATATAATTTCATGGTGTTTATATTATAGAATATCATTATCCATATAGACTCAGTGATGTGAGTCATTTATGCTATGGAATATAGAAATTTTATATAATGAATAAAACATATTTTAAAATTTTAGGTTATTGAATTTTAACTCTCTAAATAATTTTTCCCATAAAATATTTATCTTTTTAATCAATGTTATAATATTTCAAAATAAATATGTTAATAAACCCACATTATAGAAAGGGATAAAAAAACTTCCCTTAAAAATATGAAGTGGTAAACCCGATAGTTATAAGAAATAACCCATAAATGAGTTACCATATAAGAATAAAATTTTTATGAATTAAAAATATTTAAATGTAGAAAATATTATTATTGAAAACCCTATTTTGGTTACCAATATCCATTGTTTATAAAATTACTTTTTTATAACAATAAAGGAAAATGGTGATATTACATGAAAATGACAACAATAAAAAAAAGGAGAAGAAAATTAGTGGTTTTAATTTGAAAATTATCATATTAATATCTTCAATGCATATTCAAGAATTAAAATTTTCTAAATAAAATTTGATTTTAAAATAAATATATGACCTCTAATTTTAATTACCTTATATGTTATTTTATCCTCAAAGATAATAAATTTATAATTTTAATAATAATATACAATAGTTTTTGAATAATATTACAATATCATATATATGTTCCACTTATTACAATTATAAGAACATTTATTAATAATTCTATATTAAATTTATTTATTTTGTAGTATTATCTATTTCATTTTTCTTAAGAACATGGGTTCAATAATTCTAGTCTTTGTGCATTGGTCATTATTTCATCAGATCTAGAATGTATGATACAATATAAATATCATATATTTTAATTGTATATATTGATTCACCTAGAGATGGAATTAGTTGGAAAATTTAATTTCACTATTCAAGGAGATGGTAGGCCATGTGGACACATGAAGGCTATATTATCTTTTCAAAGGATAGATGGAATGAATAGTAAAAAATTATTCAACATTCATTTATCATTAAAATGACATAAATATCATATATATTCATCATTTATATCTTTTTCTCTATCATGTAATTAATTAATTAATAAAAAATCACATCATTTTTATGTTTCTATGTTCTACATGAACACACATGTGTTGTTATCATTTTTCAAAAGATGGGAATGTAAGCAGGTGTATATGATATTATAATTTAAAAATAATTATTATTCCCAAAATATTATATGTAAAACTAAAATAAAACACAATAAACATTAATGAATGATTGTTTTGGATGTTTAATTACGTCTCTCTCTAGAGAAGGTTGTCCATAAATACATACAAGTGATACTTTCTCTTCTAATTTCATGGAATTGATGGTTAATAGTGATTGCTCGATAATAAAAAAACAATAATGATCATTTATGGTAATTTTTTTATTTTATTATGAATAAAATAGATTTCAAGGATGTAGAAAAAGAGATAATCTGAAATAGGTTGGGTATGACGATTACCAACTCTTTAGTATATCCCATTCAAATCCATTAGACTGACTATAAGAGTATTCTTTTGTTAGAATACGTGAAATTAAAATTAATTAATAAATAAATATTTTAGGGAAATTTTAAGGGTTTTGTTGACCTATATGTATTAACTTGGTGTAAAGAAAATATATAAGGGTTGTAATATTATGTGTGACGGGAGAGGAACCTGTGGAAATACATAATCTATTAAATTAATAAAAATTTAATTTTATAATAATGTGTCTAAATATTAAAAGATTATGATGTTAGGATAAATATATGTTCATATTGTCCCATAAACAATATTTATACAATATTAGGTGATTTTTTATACAAATCCTCTTATTTTAAAACCCACATTCACATAATAGGTTATTTTCACAATATAAATTTTTTTACTCATTAATGAATAAGAATATTATTATAACATCATAGGTGACCTAAAAATGGATCAATTTTTATATTTTTAACCACATCCAGTTAAATTTTAGAAATATTATATTTTTTTGAATTTAAATACTTTAATAAATTAATATTTTAAAAAATAATAATTATAGTCCTTTCCTATATATTCCATTAATTGGAATTTAAAATTATCCAAAAAAATATAAAATAAAATAAAAAGATTTAAAAAATAACTAGTATTATATTGTAATCAAATTTTTTTGGGAACATTTAAATAAGACGTGGTGTTTTACTAGTAAAATTTCTATTTTTTATTTTATTTTTTATATTAATTGAATAAGGATTTTGTTAGCGTTGGGTAAGAAATATCGGTTTTTATTCAAAAAATAATGATTAAAAATTTGATAATAAAATTATAATGTAATTAACATATCAAATAAAAATTTCAAAATTTATATATAGACTAATTATATTTATTAAAATTTATTATATAAAAAAAATTCAAGAGTGTTATATTTTGAATTTATTCTTCACGTCATTTATATAATGTCAATATAAAATAAAAATGCGACATAGTATCAATATTTAAATTATTTAAATGAAAATTTTTAATCCTTTATTATAAAATAGGATAAATGAATGATTTTTAGTAATTTGAAACACTTATACCAATGTTTTAAAACTATTATCTAGTTTTACCTTTGATGATGTGATAAATATTTACTAACATTACAATTTTTTATGACCAAATACGTTTTTTTTAATAATTATTCTTGAAAGATAAAAATAAGGGTTTTTAAAAAAATTATTTAAAAAATCATACTAAATGTAATTCATAATTTCACTAGTGAAAAGGGATAACCAGTTTATTTCCCCAAAAATGACTATTTATGTATAAAAACCTTTTATAAAGAATTAAAATATAATCTTGATTACAATATATATTATTGAATTATTTTTTATCAAAATGATTTATTTTAATTTCTTGAAAAGAAAAATTTGAATGTGACTTTTTAAATAAATTAGAAGAAAATTAATTTTCAATTAATATAATCACTTTTGTTTATTTATTGAAAATTAAAATAGTATAGAAAATGGCCATGAAATAAAAAATAAATAATTTTTATTTGATTATTTCAATTGGTATATAATTTATATACAATATAATTTATATAATATCTAAAAATTACTTTTAATATTTTCTCTCAAAAATAAATGAAATCATTTTTGACAAAAAAAATTAAAATCACAACATACTATTACTTAAAATTAGATTAACTGTTAATTATTTGTTAAAATTTACTTTGTTATTGACAGTAAAATTTCTAAATATTATTCGTAATGTTGTTATTCATATTCAAACCTCCATATTTAGAAGCTCAGTTATATAGTTATACTAAATAATTGTTAAATTATATCCGAGGTTGTCTATATCATAGTATTTCAATGAATTAAAAATATTATGAAGAGAAACATAACATAAAATATTACAGTGTTACATTATGTCCATTTATAAGAATTTATCATTGAAAACCGAAAAACTGTAATAAAATAATTGAGGACACATTAGACTCATCACATTATCATGTTCCCATGTAACAAATAAGTTTTTTCTTTAAAACACTCACCAGATGGGTGATATCATTTCATAGAAATGTATTCATATGATACAGAATATCTATCAGTTATTCTGAATAATATTGTAGTTTCTCTATTATCTAAAAATATTAGTTCTATACATGTGGAGGATAAGATATATACATTTCTAGTAGAAATACATAGACCAAAACATGATCATTATAAATTTTATATTAGAGATACAAATATGAAGATATATTACTAATAAGATCATGAATTTTGAATATACTGGTTTATATAAAGATAAAATTTTTTTCCTTTAAAATCATATAAACTTTTTCAAATTAAATACTCATTGGAATACCTTTTTTAACAACATGAAAATCTAAATCTGTTTTATGTTGGTCAACATACAATATTTTTTTTTGAATTTGAGATACCATCAAATTATTTTGAGTATATAATTATGTATATACATTATTACACCTGAATTCTAGTATGTATCCCTTACGTGATACTTTCATGGTTATAATGTATAAGGGTGGAGGATGGATGAGTTGGGAGAACAATGGATGTGTATTTGGGGCAACGTGAAGGTTACACGGGCGGCACACCGTATTGTGTAACTATGCTTCTAAACAGTGCACAGTGGTCCTCTTGAGGCTATAGCTCGAGCACAGTTGGAAAATGGTTTTGGAGGTCATTCATAGGGTTGCTGTGAGGGAAGTGGATATCACATGGTTAGCACATAGTTATCCTAACAATGTTTCCAACCTATGTGCAGAGTCATAATGAGATCCTAAAAAATAGGACCTCATTGGATTTTACATAACTACCTCATTTATCCCCAAAACCATCCAAATTTGAGATTACTCTCCATTGATGGTAGGAGAACCTCTCCCATGAATTTTTGAGTCGATACGAATGCATCCCTTTGTGAATCAATGTCAGATTCTTGAGGTATGTGATCGTTGTTAATTGTTCTTAATCATATTCTTAGGTATTCTTCGATCAACTTCTCCACTTCTCTTGGATTATTTGATATACTCCCATTTTGTGTAGATTTATTTTTTATGATGGAAATTATGATGATATTTTATCTTAATTATTTTAGGATATGATATATATAGTGGGTTCTTGGAGAATCGACCTTGTTTTCTTCTATGCTCTTTATTCATTGTGATTTTCAGAAAACCCATCGAGGTAGGTGACATCTATCTCAACAACACTTAGTATAACAAATGTCCATGATTTTAAGATGATTTTATGGTGATGAATTGATTGTGAATTGGATGGTTTAGATTTTTTGGAAATCTTATTTAGATATGGTTTGGTAAATTATAAGAATATATTTAATTGGGTGCTTTGAATAAAGTGCTTTTGATCTTGGTTTTAAAATATTGATTTTTATGTGAGGATTTTTTTTAATTGGGTGACATAGATTTTTTTAGATTTTTCAATAAATATGGGATGTTTTATTGAACCAAATAGTTGTTTTGAAATTGGTTTGTTCCTTGGTTTCCAATAAAAGCACAGTTTTATTGAAATGGTTATTTGGAATGATTTGGGCAGAAATAGTGTTGGTGTTTGTTCATTGTTAAAGTTACCTTAATAAGGGATTATTACCATTGGGGTAAAAGGGATGTGACTTAGGATCAGGGGTGTGTTTCATTGGGACACAATGTAATTGGACGATAGATGGCTTGTGAATGTGGTAGTGTCAAACAAAATATGCATTTGTTGTTGTGTTGTGAAAAATGGAATTGGTAGGCCAAGTGATAATAAGAATTTGTTTTAATATTTGTTTATTTATTTCATTGGAAAAATAACATTTAGGAAAATGGTTTCATTCGGTTTTTTTCCCTTGAATGAAATAGGGTTTGTTTGAACTAGTTTATATTTGGTTATAAACTATTTTGGTAAATTATTATATTTAAACCATTTTATATTAATTTAGATAACATTTTTATCCTACTTGTGTTAGTAGGGATGCCATTTGGAAAAAAATACTGAGATTTATACTCACCCCTGCTGGGGAACATTAGTGATTTCGTAGATTCTATCGTTCGGGATTGGGGAAATTGTTACTTTTCCAACATTTTTAGCACTACCTCATGATATTTCGGATGTTTAGGGTTTGTGGATATAAAAAAAATTTATCATGGAGTTTTGTGCTCTCTTAAGATTCTTTAGTTCTCTATTTTTTTTACTTTGACACCTTTTTGGTCTCCCATTTTTCTACACTTTTATGTGGTTTTGAGATACATGAAGTTATTTAGTTTTCTTTCTTCTTTTCACGCATAATTTATTAAATTGTTGGGTTATGGTTTGCTAGTCTATTAGTTTATTTATTGAAGGGTAAATCTTCACCTTCTTATACTGAAACCCGTTAGAACTTATTGATATACTTTGGTGTATTGGGGATGTCACTTAAGGAAAATTATTAACTTTTTGTTCTCTCAAGACAATCAGAATGAGTGGTTCATTACAAAAGGTATAAGTATGATACATAATTTTTTGGTATAAATGTTATCAGCATGGTTGGTCCTTGCCTAAAGTGTATTCGCCAATGTTCTTGGTATTGGAGTTAGAATTCATCCCCTTCTATTCCTTTGGTTGGAATCTTAGATATGGGAAGTATTGATAAAACATGAAATATATAAAATAGGAGGATGTAGATATAACTTTGATGTTGAACATCAAGTTACACGGGAGTTGGGTACACATGTGTTGGGAAACACATCTATGAATTTGAAATGTTATTGTCTTGTGTTTATCTAATGAGATGTGCATTACATAAATTATAGAGTAATAGATTCCGACTACTATTTCATATAAAATTTGGAGTATTGATTTTTGATTTTGTGAAAAGTCTTTTTTTACAAATACTGATTTTTTTTTCAATTGAAACAGTTGGAAAATAAAATATTTAGTGTGTTTTGAAAAATTTTATGTTTCAAAAAAAAAATGAATGCATCTTAATTAGTTGAACATAGAAATGGTTGTTTTGGAAAAAAATTTATTTATAATTGATGTGATAAAATTTGAAATGCTAATCCATCAGTTTCTAGTGTGTGATATTGATGGTTTTTGTTGTTGGTGAAAAAATAGGCACTTGTTTGAATCGAATAGACCCACCAAAAAAAATTGTGGACAATGTGTTTTCACCTGAACCATGTATAGGATCTATATAATAAATGAAGATACTATATATAGTATCTAATGATGCTCAATAAAAATGAGGTTGGTGAATTGTATACATTAAAAATTCTTCGGAACATTTAAAGTATAAGATGTGTAACAAGTTTAAACAAAATAAATCACAAAACCTCTAGTTCTACACAACATCTTGATTCCGGAAATAGTATTCCAATAATGAAATTCCAGAAATGTGGTTCCAGAAAATATTCTTAAAAAAAGTTTGCAATGAAAACAATTCTACCTAAAAAAATATAGAATCTTACTAAATCAAATTATACAAGTATAAGGAAGTGTAAGATAGTTATACATTCCCCAACAATAAAAAATACAGCGTAAATCATGAAACAATTAAGTAAAAAGTAGTAATACTTTTAACCCAAAGAGTAGGTTATCCTGCAAACATGGATAAAGGTCCAATTATTTAGACATTCAATAAAGTATGTCATACACACACCAGGGTAAGCCCTCGATATGAAGATCGAAGTCTATCTTGATATCCCTGCAAGCCCTCAACTTCAAGGTAGTTAGCATCTCTATATTCCTTAGCAAGAGAGCCCTTGAACTTTAAAGTAGTCATCACCTCTATATTCCTATACCCAGAATCCCTCTAATGTACACAACAACATTCAGAGTCACATGAAACAATTATGAACAAGGTGTTCAGTACAGAAAAAGCATGAAAGTATCTATCTCTCTAGAAATCACTTCAACAACATGTTATCTCTAAGTTGATCAACATGTTATGACCTCTTCTTAATGAGCTTCTATTTATAGTCAGAGCTCCAATGGTCATCTCTCTCCTCCAACAGTCATATTTTTACTTGAATTTTGGAGGAACCAATACATGTGTCACTCAAACAACAGTTAGTTAGTAACAGAAAGAATTCCATCATTTTATAACCAAAAACCAAGGAAGCAAAAATATGATTACTTCACCAAATTCATTTTTGGAGTGTAAGGAAAAAATGAATGTTCAGAGTCTACACAATAACTATTTGGAGTCCATAATACATTTATAATCAAATTCTATCTATCAGAAGAATTCGGAGATAAAATTATATAGAATTAGGATTCTGAACTTACATAGTTAAGATTGTGAATTCATAAGAATTCGTAGTTTGAAATTATAAAGTTCAAAGTCTGAATACCTATGAATTTGTAGTCAGAATTCAGAGGGGTTCGGAGTATGAATTATGATAAATCAGACTCAGAACATAGGAGAGTTCAGAGTCTGAATTTAGAGAACTCATAGTTAGAACTTAACAGAGTTCGTAGTCAATAATCAGAAGAGTTTGTAGACTGAATTTAGAGAAATCGGAGTCTGAATTCAGATCATGAAAACATAATTCCTCATATATAAGAATATATATGATTCTGAGGTTTTGGATATGAAACTGAATTTTAAATTTAGATACCAAATGAACAATGAAATATATGGCAATGATAAGTTTCCTTGGGGAAGGAAAATTTCCTTATGAAATTAAAACATAGGGTAATATGAAATTTTCCTTGGTGTTTGTGATTTTCAAAACAAGAATGAAGGGAAAAGTCATAAAAAACCTTATTGAATCAACAATCTCCCCAAACATGAAGGAATGAAAAATTCACAAGGAAACCTTTTTGACTCAACAATATCTGACATTTTGTAAAGCAGAAACATCATTATGAAAAAGGATATAAGTACTTAGAAAATAAAACTAATATCCATTGAAATATCAGCAAAGATGAATAAGGATAACCCCCCCCCCCCTTAGGATTTATAACACTAATTATTGTATTCTAGATTTCATGAATGAGATTTTTCAATATCTTGAAGACGTAAATCAGTATAATGAAAACTGCTACTTAGATGAAATCTCCTTTACTAAGGGACATTTCATCATTACTCAGTATTATTTTTCATTTCTCCCCCTTTATGATTTTAAAAATGAATTTGAGGGAATGAAAAATAAATTATTTTGCCTGAAATATTTGTACAACACATCCAAAAGACAAGAATCCAAACAATTCATTACGATGGGTGAAATTTATACAAGGAATGAAAATACATCAAAATATTGGATTTAATCAAGATCATCCTTCCTTTTCCTTAGGAATCAACTTCTTGACTATTGTCTTTAGCTTATTGAGCTTCTTGTCGTCTTCCTCTTCTTGCTTAAGAATGTTATCTGGATCCTCAAATTTCTTCTCTAAAGCTTTGATTCTATCATCTTGAGCCTTAAGAGGCATTGTTTGATCCTTCATGACTTATTCCTACTTGACAAGATATTCTTCTATCTCAATCCGAAGATCTCATTTTCTCTTCTATCTTTGAGCCACAAAATACAGTTTACCATTCACATCCTTCACTTCATGACTCTGAGAATTTTGTTCCAGAGTCATATTTTATTCAAAAATGCTTGTGAGATCCTTTATCTTGACATCTTTAATGTCAAATGATTCCTTGAAACTATCATGGAACTCATCATGATCTCTCATATATTCATCTTTATTCATTGACCAACTAACAATTTTCTAACAAGTCCTTTTGAGGGCATCATAGTTAATGAAAAAATTATTGAAATCAGCCTCAATCTTTACACACTTATCCATAACTTTGGATACTAAATCTGATTCCTTGTTCAATGTGTGTTGAAGCATCTAACATCTCGAGTCAATGTCTGGAAAAATTGGAAGGGTCCCAACAAGATTCTTCAGCAACATAACAACGAAATCATGTCTAAGGGACGATGATTCTAAATCTAATACTTTTCTTGGTGAGGGATCTTTCTCAAGAATAGAAAGTTTCCTCTTTGAAGATCCACCAGATTCCTTCTTCTTTATAATTGCTTTAGTTGGTGTATCAATAAGATAGCTGAACGATCTTGTCTTCATCAACCTCTTCATTCATAGCTCCTACCTCAACATCCTCTGGTTGAGTGAAATGGTGATTATAACTTTCTTCATCAGATAGATTATTCACTTCTTCTTTAACCATGTCAACTTTTCCCTTCTCATCGTTCCCAAGTGTAGCTAGATTTGAATATTCTGCTTCAGATGTTCGGATTGAGAGGTTATCAGATTGGCTTTCGTTCTCATGAAAGTCTTCCACTTTCTTAATATAATCATCGGTATCACCACTGCCTTCTTCTTATTTTTCTTCTTCTATTATTTTTTCTACTTTTTTTTATTTTTCGTTTTCCTGAGTCACAAACTACTTTCCAGGGGTTTCAGGTAAGGTTTCTACCATGAATGATTTTGGTACCTAAATGTTCTCTGATTCTATCTATACAACCTTTAAAAGAGACTGCACTATCTCATATTCAATTAATTTCTCCTTTTTCTTATTTTTCATAGATTTATTTTAATGATCATCAACTATCATTTCATATAATTCTTTTAATTTAGAATGATCCAAACCAAAACATGGCTCCCCTAATTTCTTGTACTCTTAGTCTTCTCTCCACTTAGCAACTTCCTCATCTGGATATTATTTTTTCTTCTTTTATTTTGGTGATGCGGATTTGATTTCCTTGGGCTCTAACGATTTTCCTTCCACTACCACTTCCTTCAACTTCCTATTCTTCCCTCCCTTTTTAGATGATTCATCCACTTCTTGATTTTTCCGAATTTCTTCCACCTCTTATTTTCAAAAATCATATAATTCTCCGAATTCATTGGAAAATCCAACATTCATCCTTCTAAAGGTGTTACCACTAACCAGCATGGCATTGCAATTACATGATTTAAAACCGCAAGGAATTTTGAAAGACTCCATGAAATGAATAATTTACTTTGAAAGAATGGCTGGTTACATAATGATCTGAGACTATAGATTCTCATTCATTATATTCTCGATCATAATCAGAATACTGTTAACCAAATTAACCTTCCTCTGGTTCACCAGAAAATCTAAAATGTACATGTCACTCTTCTTCAATGTGTACTTGTCCCCTTTTCTCAGAATTATAAATCCTTGAACCCATTGTTCGATAATATGATTTTTTGTACAGAGATTAGAAATCGTCAGATTCTTCACTCCAGAAAGTCTAAGACAAGCCATAGCATTAACCTTATTAAAGCGTCCTTGATTATCAAGAAACAGATGGGAAAAAAACTCAGCTTTAACTTTATATGGAATACCAACCTTGCTAGCAGCCTTAGTGTATAGACGAGCATATGTCTTTCCATAGCTCTTTCAAGAGAACTTATCTCTGCCTTCTTCCATGAATAAACTTACTATTTCATAAAACTCAACTAGAAAATCTGGATACACCAAATCTTGAGCTCCTGGATTCGATACGGAAAAGATCTCTCATCCAATCATCTTAAGGTTCTTCGAGATAATTGAATCATACTTAGAGAAGAAGTTCAGAATCACTAACCATTCCCTATATACCAGCCTCTCTGAGATTGGTTTGATAGTAGACATGTCTTTCTGAGAAGATTATTGGACATACATTTGGAATTGAGAAAGACTTATAATTCCAGAATGAGCTTATGTAAAAGGGTAGAACTTCAGCATGCAAGAACATGAGATTCAATGTAGGACAACCATTGGGGTGTCATTTATATAAATGTTTGATGAAACAGTTCATCATCCAAACTCAATCCAATGGATGAAAATAATTTTAATTATATTTTACAGTTGATATGATACCCACAAGGAAAACATGGTAGATTATAATCTTTTGAGTGTTTTTTAATTAAAACATTCAGATTTCGGGAAAAGAGAATCCGAAAATTTAATGAAAAATGAAAATTCCAACATGTAAAAGATTATTATGTTTACTCATGAAAGGAAACATACCTTTCGGATTGTCAGGAAGATTATTTGTATTATAGATAATTTTTCTTGAAGGACATTAGATTCCAAAATTTTTATTAAGAAAATTAAAAAAATGTAAAACTATATTAAGAAACTTTTATGTACGAAAATATTCATTACAAAAAATTTAAGTACGAAAATCATCATTACAAAAAAAAATTCGACTATGAAAAAATTTAGACCATGAAAAAAATTTATACTACACAAAATTTCAAACTAAATATATAAATATATATATAAACTTCATTACGGAAAATTTAGAAACACATACAATAACAATATTCATTATGAAATATTTGAAAAATCTGGCTACGGAAATTTCCATTACAAAAGATTTGAACAATCTGATTACAAAAATTTCCATTATGAAAGACTAGATAAATATGACAACAAAATTACCATTATTGAATATTTTAAAATTCTGGATATAACAATTTCCATTATGAACGATTTGAAATCATTGACTACAAAATTTTCCATTACGAACGATTTGAAAAATCATACTACGAAAATTTCTATTACGAAAGACTTGAAATATCATACTATGAAAATTTCCATTATGAAATATTTTGGTCTAATCTAACAAGGAAATGTACTCCCCCTATGAAAAGTAGTTTATTAGTGTAAGGATATTAGTTTCAACTGAATGTTAATAAGGAAGATTACCTTATAGTTATCTTTCTTAACTTCTGTTTAATGTATTCAAATCTATCTATGGGTAGTAATTTTGTAAAAATATCAGTAAGTTGATCTTGTGTTCCAAAAAATTGATCAATGATATACACTTTTTATGTTTGATCCCTAATAAAGTGATCCCTAAAATCTATGTTTTTTTTCACAGGAGTGGTGTGAAGGGTTTTACTTTAGAAATGGCACTAGTATTATAACACAAAAATTGTGTTTTGGTAAAACTCATACCATAGTATATGAGTGTGTGATGCATCCACAACAATTGAGCATTTCATCTTCCAACTGCTACATATTCGAATTCAGAAATAGAAAGTGCTACTAAGTGTTTCTTCTTTAATGAAAAATAAACTAATGAATCTCTTAAGAAATAACAAGTTATTGATGTAATTTTTCTATCCATTATACATCCACCAATGTCAGCATTCAAAAAACACTTTAAAATAAAATCATTTCCAGAAGTATAAAAGGGTCCAAGATCTATGGTTCACCTTAAGTAGCAAAAAATTCTATTCACTGACTTTTAATAAGATAACATAGGATTAGATTGATATCTTTCTCATAAGAATACCACAACATTAAGTCTGGATGACTAGCTATCAAGTAATGTAGACATCCTATCATACCTCTAAAAGATGTTTGATCCACTGGTATCATATCTTTGTCTAGATCAAGTGCATTTGAGGTACCAATGTGAGTAGTTATACTCTTAGTGTTGGCATATCAATAATTTTTGAGAATATCTTAAATATACATATGTTGGGATATATATATTCCTTCTGGTTTTTGAGAAATTTGAAAACAAAGGAAAAATGTTAACTCACCCATCATACTAATTTCAAACATAGATTTCATTAGATATGTAAAGGAATCAGTTAATTATTGCTGAGTTGAACCAAATATATTTTCATCATCATAAATTTGAACAATCAAAACATTTTTCTTTTCGTTCTTTATAAAAAGGGTTGGATCATCATTTACTTTAACATAATTATTTTGATGAAAAAGTCTTGTAATTCTATTATACCAAGATCTAGGGGATTTCTTATGTCCATACAAGGATTTGGTAAGTTTATAAACATGTTCATGATGTTTTGTATCTTCAAAACTAGGTGGTTTATCAAAAAACATCCTCTTGTACAAAACCATTAAGGAATGCACATTTCACATCCATTTGAAAATGTTTGAGATAGAACAATGCTGCAAAGGCTAGTAGAATATGAATATATTCATGTATAGCAACTGGAGCATAGGTTTCTTCAAAGTGTATTCCTACCTTTTGATTATATCCTTTTGAAACCAATCTAACATTATTTCTTACTATGATTCCATTTTCAACACATTTATTTATAAAGAACCATTTTACTCCAATAATAGACGTTTCCTTAGGTCTTTCAACCTAGGTCCGAACTTAATTTGTTTCTAATTCATATAGTTAATCTTGCATATCTCTTATCCAATCATCATCACCCAAATTTGCGTCAGTTCTTTTTGGTTCTAATTGGGAAAGGAATTATAGGTGTTGTATTTCATTCCATAAGGAACATATAGTCCTTACAGGTTGATTCACATCACCAATGAATCTATCAACGAGATGATTCATTAGAAACAAATGACTTGGGTTTTATAAAACTTATTCATCAACATAGGGTTGAAATTCATCTGGGGTAAATGATTTAAAATTATATTCTTTGACATTTTTTTTATCAGAAGGATCTTCTAACAAAGGTTGATAATATATTTTTTATTACACATCCAAAGATGTAGGTTGCGGGTTTTAAAAAAAGGATTAGATTCCTCAAATTTGACCTGTATAGTCTCTTCAATAGCACAAATGTTTTTATTGAAAACACTCTATGCCTTGGAAGTTGTGGAGTAGCTGAAGAAAATTACTTCATTATATTTTGGTTTGAATTTGTGTATATTATCTTTAGTATTTATAATGAATACTTTGCAACCAAAAATCTTAAAGTATGAAATTCTAGGTTTTCATCCATTACATAACTCAAAAAGAGTTTTAATAAGAATGTGTCTAATAAAAACATGATTTTTTAGTATAACAAGAAGTACTTATAGCTTCAGTCCAAAAAAAAATTGGCTATAGAATATTCATTCAACATGGTTCTTGTTATCTCTTGAAGAATTCTATTTCATCTTTCAAAAACCCAATTTTGTTGAGTTGTTATAGGTGATGAGAAGTTATGAGTAATTCTTTATCAACTACAAAAAGTTTCAAAATAATAATATTGAAATTATCGTCCATGATCACTATGAATAGTTATCAATGTAAGGTTTTTCTCATTTTTGATTTGGGATCTAAAATTTTTGAAATAAAAAAAAGATTCAGATTTTTTTTCAAAAAAATAGACCCATGTAAATCTAGTGTAATCATCATCTAAGACAAATACATAATATTTTCCTCCAATGCTTCCAGTTTGTGTTGGGCCAGAAAGATCCATATGCACTAACTATAATGAATCAGTAGTTGAGACTTCACCGACTGATTTAAAAATTGATTTATGTTGCATGAAAAATTGAGAAGGATCCCAAAATTTTGAATAATCAAATCTAAGAACTAGTATATCCTTATCTAATCTTTTTGTAGAGAGTTTTCATAGGTTTTTAAGGTTCCAGTTACCTAACATTCTATGACAAAACCATGAATGATCTTATATTTCACTAATTCAAGGTAGGACATGGATCATATGGTCTTATATGTCTCGTTTGAAAACATTCTTTTTCCAATTGGAAGAAAGAATAAACTCATCCTTTGAATTGTGTACTAAGAACTTTTCATTCCTAAAATTCACAAGGTAACCTTCATCACATAATTGACTTATGCTAATAATGTTGTGCTTAATACCCTTAACAAATAAAACATTTGAAATCAATGTTTTTCGAAGATGAACAATGTTACTTATAACAATATTTTCTCCCTTATCATTATCTTCAAATGTTACTTTACCTCTATTCTTCTTTATAATCTATTAAATTTAGTTTTTTTTACCAATTATATGCTTGGAACATCCACTATTTATGTAGCAAGTATTGATGTTTGTACATTCCTTATTATCCTAAAAATAAGAATGTTAAATTTTTGAAACACAAACATTCATAGATCCAGAAATTTCACAATGATAATTCTTAGGCACACACATTTTCTTTGAAAAATATGATTTATGAAAACCTAAATATTGGGTTTTGTTTAAAAAACTACTTTTTTCCTAGTGTTCACCACACTGACACTTAGTGCAGAATGGAGCACTTTGAGGAACAAAATAATTGTTACTGAAAATTGGATTAAAACTATTATAACCAAAACAAAAATTAATACTTAGAGGTTGGAATTGAAAATACATCTTATCAAAATTTTATTTCTATAAGGTAGTTCTTGATAGAAACTTCCTCAAGGAAAATATTTTGGATTTTAGTATGATAACTATGTTCTTATCTTACAAAACATTAGTTTTAGAACAAGATTTAGGCTCAAAAAGATTTTTCATAGTAATTACTTTTTCTAGATCCGTAGAATGTTTATCCTTCTCAAAATTTAATTCCACAAGGTTTTTTAAAATAATTTCAAAATCAAGGGTTTTTTTATCAAGATATTTAGAAAGGTTTGATATTTCTTTAGTATGTATAGAAATCCTAGAATTTTCCTTATAAAGCTTTTTTTTGACATTAGAATTTTTATTATAAAGAATCTTAGCAATCCTAGAAACATATTTCATAAGTAGGTAAAGTATTATCCTCATCATAAGAAGATTCATCATCCAAAGATTCATAATATTTATTATCATTGTAATTGTAATTTTGGGATACATTGATCATAGATTAAGTATTGTTTATCTTAGCCATTACGAAATGGCTTTCAATAATTATTCTAGCTATTAAACCATGATAATTGTATCCAGAAGATTCATAATATAAGGAATCTTCATAAGAGTCTCCACCACTATCACTCCAGGTGTGATTATCTTTCAAGGATTTTTTAGCATTATATTATTAGTAATTTTTCTATTTCTCTAAGAATGCTTCTCTTTTTTCATTAAATTTAATCATAGGACAATCTTGTCATATAAGTCCATCTCTCTTACATTCATTACATGTGACTTCTTAATCTTTCTTACATTTCCATTCTTTATTCTTGTATCTGGATTGAAAATTTTTCTTACCAACCATATTTTTAATCCTTCGAGCAATATTGGCTAGTTCATTGTCTGAAGATTCACTTCTACTATATTCGGATTTTATAACAACATTCTTAGATTTAGATTTAGTAACTATCTCATGAGTCTTGGATTTCCTATGATTTGAATTTTTAGTAAAAGAAACACTACCATTCCTATTATTCATCATAATGTTGTCAGCATCTCTCTTCATTATAGTCTCATGTTGAAGAAGAGTTCCAAAAAGTTCATCAACAGAAATCTGTGTAACCTTTATATTCTCATTTATAGCTGTTATCTTGGATTCCCACTCATTGGGAATGATATCTATGATCTTATCCACAAGAACTTCATCATCTAATCCTTTCTCGCCCATAGATTGTAAACTGTTAATGATAGTCATAAATCATTATTTCACCATACATATTGGTTCTCCATAAGGAAAGAAAAAACCATGATATTTAGCTCTGAGTATGGCTCTTCTAGTTCCAATAACATTGGAAGTTCCAAAGTGAGTAACTTCAAGCTTCTTCCATATACAATTCTCTGCTTCACATGATTAAATTTAGCTACATATATTTCTAGTCAAGGAACAAATATATTTATTTCATACCTTATAATTTATTTGATATTCATGATTTTCTTGGTTGTTTAATGTACTAACTTCCTTGTTAGTGATTTTATATCCTCTAGTAAGTATGATAAAATTTTCAACTCCATTATTGATAATGAATGTCTTCATGCGATGTCTCCAACATTCGTAATCATTCCCATAAAAAATAGGTGGTCTAGTAGGATTTAGGTTGTCTATGGAACCAACATTGACTCCTTCCATCTTAAATAAAATCCTTCAACACAAAATTTTTAGTAATAAAATTTTGTAAACATGGAAAACATTTCACAACAAGGAAAGTATAGAACAATGAAAAACATGAGCATTGGAAACTAATATGTTAATATTATGATTTCAAAGGCCTCCTCTAATACCAATTGTAGGATTGGTTCAGTGAATGAGGTATCGAACATCTAATATCAATTATAAGATCAAAATAATGAATGAAGATATTGTATGTAGTATATAATGATGATAAATACACAAGAGGGGGGTGAATTGTATTCTTTACAAATTCTCTTTAACTTTTATAGATGAATATCATTAACAAGGTTACACGATATAATTCACAAAACCTATAATTCTATAAACTTTCTTGATTCCAGAAATATGATTCTGAGAATGCAACTCTGGATAAGGGGTTCTAGAAAATATACATAATTTTTTTTCAAAGATAATTATTCTATCTTAAAGCATATAGAGTCTTATTAAATCATAGTATACAAGTATAAATAAGTATAAGATAGTTATACTTTCCTCAAAAATCAAAATACAACAGAAATATTGAATCAATCAAGTAACAAGTAGTATGTATTTTAACCCAAATTGAAGGTCTTCCAACAAATATGGATAAAAGTCCCTTGAATTATACATACAAGAATGTTTGTCAAACACACCCTAGGGTAAGCCCTCAATAGTAAGATCAGAGACTGTCTTGTTATCCCTGAAAGCCCTCAACATTAAGGTAGTCAACACCTCTTTGTTCCTTAGCAAGGAAGTCCATGAATTTTAAGGTAGTCGACACCTCTGTCTTCATATTCTCGGAAGCCCTTGAATGTACTCAGTAACATTCTGAGTCGCACGAAGCAATTCTAAACAAGGTTTTCAGTACACACAAAGAATGAAAGTCTCTATCTCTAGAAATCACTTCAGCATCATGTAATCTCTAGATTGATCATGTTGTTATGAGATCTTCCAAATGATAACCTATTTATTGGGCACAGCTCCAACGGTTAGCTCTGTCCTCCAGCGGTCATATTTTCCCTCGATTTTCAGAGGTACCTGTACACGTGTCACTCAAAAAATTGTATTTTAGTAACAGAAAGCATGAAATATCTTTATAACCAAAACAAGAGTATGAAAAAATATGGTTACTTCACCAAATTAATTTTTCAGAGTGAAATGAAAAAATTATTGTTCTTAGTCTATCCAAAAACTATTCGATGTATATAATACTTTTATATTTAGATTATATCTATTAGAATAATTCAGTGTTAGAATTCTATAAAATTTGGATTATGACCTAACAAGTTTTGGAGTCAGAATTCAAAAGAATTCAGAGTCTAAACAAACAATGTTCAGAGTCTGAATTCATAAGAATTAGGAGTTAGAACTCAGAAGTGTTAGGATTCTGAACTCATATAACTCAGAGTCAGAACTCATAAGAGTTTAGAGTTTGAATTCAGAGAATTCAGAGTTACAACTCAGAAGAAGAGTCTAAATTCTGAGAACTCGGAGTCTAAATTCTGAGAACTCGGAGTCTAAATTTTGATCTTGAAAACAGAAATCTTTATATATAAGTATATATATGATTCTGAGGTTTTTGATACGAAACAAAATTTCTTAAATTTGGAGAAAAAATGAAAAATTAAGAACATGGTAATGATAAATTTCATTGGAAAAGGAAAACATTCTTATGAATGTAAAACATAGGGTAAAATGAAATTTTTCTTAAGATAAGGTGTTTGTGATTTTCAAAACATGAATGAATGAAAAATTCATAAGGAAACATTATTGACTCAACAATCTTCCCATACAAGAAGTAATGGAAAATTCATAAGGAATCATTTTTGACTCAACACCACGGGTGAATCAGGAACATGTTTAGAGCATTTTCCATGATTTTCAAGAAATGGATACAAGGAACTGAAGAAATAATACAAGGAAATTGGAACTTACCATCATGTTCATGAAGTAGAATCCACCTAAAATCCAGGTGATGGTGAACCCAAAAAGTAATAGGTGTGGCTGAGTAGTATGAATTGTATCTTCAACTTCATTGGAAGACCGGTAGAGCTAAAGGTCCTGTAGGTGGCATATATTCTTGAGTATATTTCATTATAGTGATAGTATTTAGTGATGCATCATAAATTTGATGAAGGCCTTACAATAGATGATTTTGATGAATTTATATACAAAAAAATCACCTTCACATGTTCATGATCCAAAAAACTAATGATTTATTCGACCTGAATCAAGTGAGTCTTTCTATCATGGAGTATGAGATAAATTCATGAATTTAGTGCATTTTTTATATGATTTTTTATCATGCTTGTCTTCAAGGATTTTATCTTTAAAAAGGGTATACTATTAGAAATATTTTTGAATATTTTTGTTCTCTATTTTAAGGAATATAAATATATGGTGAAGAGAGCGATAGTGGATGAACATGTTATCTTAGGATCTATGGGAGGAGGTACGATGATTCTTATATGAAATGGTGTAAACTCAATAACTCGTAGCAAGCAGAAAAGGGAAACCACTTTTCAAGGTGGAAGTGGAAACACTAATAATAATAATAGTTAAGTGAACCCCCCTCCATGACCCAAGATCAATGTAGGTTTTTTTAATGTGTTTTTTAATTGAACACATAATGTTAGGGTGTATGGAATAACCCAAGGAATATCATAACTGCAAATATATAAATCATCCTTAGTGTTACTCTCTTGGTTATCCAAGGCCAGGTTCTCGAGACACTTCTCTTGAGTATTAAGAATTCTATGCTTTGATAGGGTGAGAAAAAAAAATTCAGTCTCGTCAGTAGAGTATTTCTAGCCATAGTGATTCTAGAAATAAAATGTCTCCACATCCAAGGCAATTTCAACAAGGCAATAAGGAGAATAGTGATGTGATGAAGTAATTGTATGGAGATGATAATATGATTGTAGATTATCAAGTTGGACCATCTACAATAATAGGTATGACAAATTTCAATTCTACCCTTTTTCATGTGCTCTACAATACTGGTGCATCTTATTCTGTCATTTCATCTAATGCTGTTTATTTTATATGTTAAATGACGTACATGATGACTTCTATTTTAAAACTGAAAAATACACTTGGTGAAGGAAAATGTAAATCCATTCTCGGTAGATAATGTGGTATAACTGTTGATAGAGTTTAGTTTAAATTGGACCTCTCACTGTTAGACATGGATTTCTACCATCTAAACGTGGGTATGGATTAAATGACAATGTTCAAGGCTCACATAAATTATTATAGGAGAATAGTTATTTTCATGGCGTGGAATGACATTGATCATCTCTTCAAAGGAGAGAGGGTGGTAATTACAGGTGAGATGTGATTGTTGTCACTGAAGGTGGAAAATATCTATTACTAGTGGATGGTGTTCACTCTGGAAACCATGAAATAACTCAAGGATAATTTTTTCCATAATTTGTGGAAAAAATTTCCAATGTATTTCAAAAAAATATATCAGGGTTACCACCTATAATGGAAGTGGAGATAACAATTGATCTCCTTGTAGGAAAAAGTAGTTTCTCCCTTCCATCTTATTGGATAGAACAAATAGTGTTATTGTAATTGAATGTGTATTTTGAAAAGGTGGAAAGATACGTTTCCATTCAGCCATGTCCATCTTTGTGCATAGAACCAGTCATATTCCTGATAAAAGAATATGGAACTCATAATTTTTGTGTTGATTATTATAAACATAACCAAGTTATAATAATGAACATATATTTGACTCCATATAATGATGATCTAATCGATCAATTGAGGGTAGCTGAGTGGTTCTCCAAGATTGAACTGTGATCATGATATAATCAATTTCACGTTTGGAAGGAAGACATTCCAAAGTCATCGTTCATAATTAGATATGGCCACTATAAATGAGTAGTCGTTCCTTTTGGTCTAATGAATCCACCAGTGGTCTTCATGGATTTGATGAGTTAGATATTTTAGTTATATCTTTATGATTTTATTGTGGTTTTTGTCGACGACATTAGGTTGTATTTAATGACAAGGGTTATCCATGAAGAGCACCTAGATATAGTGTCACAAATTTTGAGAAATTGTCATTTGTATACCAAATTATCATTGTGTGATTTTTGGATAAAGGAAGTACATTTTCGTCGACATTTAATTTCCCTGAAAGGCATCACTATTGAACCTAAAATGATAGAAGCATTTATGTTATGGAAACCACTGAAGAATGACTTTGAGGTATGATGTTTGCTTTGTTTATCTTATTATTACAAACTCTTTGTGTGTGATTTATCACAACTAGATTCGCCACTGAAAACTATGATAAAGAAGAATTCTCCATTCCAATGGAAAATAATAATGTAAAATGTATTTTTAGGAAGTAAATTTTCATTTTACATCATTCCGTATCTTAAATCTTCTAGAATTATTACAAGGGTATTTGGTGTACTTTTATGCTTCAGAATCATGTTTGGGTTTTGTTCTCATAAAAGGAGACCATGTAATTTCTTATAGTTCAAGGAAGCTCATAGTGCATTAGAATAATTACCCAACACATGATTTATAGTTATCGGCATTCATCTAGGCTTTTGAAAATATAGAGACATTATCTCTTTGGTGATAATTTCACTATGTTAACAGATCATAAAATCTGGAAACACATTTTCTCACTACGATCTCTGAATACGAGGAAAAGGATATGGGTGGAGTATCTCCAAAGGTTTAACATTGACTCAATGTATACAATGGAAAAGAGAATTTGGTGGTGGATTCATTTAGTATAAACTCAAATACAAAGCTGTTGAATGAACATTTACATAAATGGTAGTTGGTGTTGATCCTAGAATAAATACTTGTTGAATTTGAAGACTTAGGTGATGTTACTGTTTTATTTTTATATATGCTTGTTTCTAATTATGTAAATATGGTAAAAGTGGCACAATAATATGATTAAGAAGGTCATTTTATGAGAAACTAAATTGTGGGAAGACCATTGAGGTATGGAAATATGATGGGAGTTTAATGTTATGTTTAGATATAGAATAGTAGTACTTATGGTTTGTGAAGAAAAAATCCTTCATATTTTCTACCATTTAAGATGGGTTGTACATCCAGTAATACAGAAAATATATAGGGCATTGAAGGCACAATTTTTTATGAGACACGTGAAAAGGAAAGTGGTCATGTTTATTTCTAAGTGATTAACATGTCTGCAAGATAAAGCAGTGCATCAGATACTAGCAGGCATGTTGTAGTGTTTACCTATACCATTGTAGAAATGGGCGCAAATAGTAATGGATTTTTTTTAAAGATCATCAATGAATGTTTCTGAAACATGATTCTGTTATGGTGATAGTGGATCAACATACCAAGTCGGGCCATTTCATTCGAATTCTTAAAACTCATATGGTGGAGGATAATTGAATTATCTATATATGAGAAGTGATAATGAGGCATGTAATACTAGGGTCAATTGTCGGAGACTAAGATCTAAGGTTCAAATCTCATTTTAGTAAAACCTTACTACAAGCCCTTTGGACTCCGTTTTCTATGAGCACGATGTATCATCCTCAGTTAGATGATTATTCTATGTAGATTATAAAAATGTTGGAAGATATGGAGCCTATTTTTATAATGGATTATTGTGGTTCAAGGGAGGATCATATAGCTTTGGTAGATTTATAATACAACAACATCTATTATGCCTCGATACATATGGATATGTTTTAAGAATTGTAAGATAATTTATGTCATTCTCTACTACGCTTGTTGGAAACAAGTGACACATTTCTAGTTGGTCCAATTCTTATCCATGGAACAACATAGAAGATCCAGTTGATTATAAATAGGACAGAGATGGCTCAGAGTTGTTAGAAATGTTATGTGGATCAACTTAAAAGACCATTTTCATTCACTGTGGGTGGTCCTGTCATCTTGAGGATATCTCCATAGCTCATAAATCGTCAATTCAAGAACCAAGGAATGTTGTCTCTTGGATAAAATGTACCTTTGGATATACATTAATGGGTTGGAGAGGTGTCATATCAGTAGGAATTATCACCATGGTTTAGTTCAGTGCATAATGTGTTCCATGTAACTCAGTTGATAAAGTTTCAGTCTGATCATAACCACTATTATCAAATAGGACCAGATTTTCATTGAGTTGGATGATTAATTAATAAAAATCCTGGTACAACTTGTGTATAGGCATGAGAAAGTATTATGTAGAAAAATAAACATTTTAGAATTGGTTTTATGGCAGCGTGGTCAGATTTCAGATGAAACATGGAAAAGTGAAAAAAATGGAATAGCAGTAGCCGAAACTCTTTTAGGGTAGTGTTTTTTTGGGGGATGTAAAGACCAACATTTGGGAGAATTTAGTACCCCCAGTTTTTGTTATATACCTCTTACTTGATTCATTTTTGGTAATAATGTGTAAGGGTGGAGGTTGGTAGAGTTGGTAGAACATTGGAATAGTTTTGGGGCTATGTGAGGTTGGCACGGGTGGCACACAGTTTTTCCTAACCATGTGGCCAAACTATCCACAGAGGTCCTCTAGAGGATGCAACACTAGCACAGATGGAGCTCCGTTTTGGAGGCATTGTGAGTCATAGCTATGCGGGTAGTGTCTAACACATGTTTATCACACTGTTTTCCTAACCGTGCAGTCAAATCGTACATGGAGTAAGATTCAGATCCTAAAAAATAACATCCCAATTGGTTTTACTATAACATCTCCTTTTGTTCCCACATACAGACCTAATTTCATATTTCACTCTATTGAATGTAGGATAACTATTACCAAGAATTTTGGAGTCAATTTGAAGGCTTCCTTTGGCGAATCAAAGAAGGATTGTTGAGGAATATGATTGTTATTCTTCATTGTTGATCAGTTTCATAGATCTATGAAGATCTACTTATCCCCTTATCTTGGTTTCATATATATACACACACATTATCAGTAGATATAGGTTTTTTATGCAAAATATGATAATATTTGGTGTTGATAATTCTAGTAGAAGAGATATAAGTCATGTTCATGAAGAATAAACCTTTTTTTCTTGTTTGTTCATCGTTCATTGTAGTTTTAGTCAAAACATTCAAGGTAGGTGACTTCTTTCTCAACTACACATAGTAGAAATAATGGTTATTCTTTCAAATTTATTTCATTCTTATGAATTGATAGTGAATTGGATAGTTATGAAGTGTCATAATCCTTATTTGGCGATGGTTTGGTAAATTGTGGGAATATGGACAATTGGGTGTTTTGAATAAAGGTCTTTTGTTATTTATTTTAAAATATGGATTTTAAAAAATTAATTTTACAGAATTGTGGAACATGGATTTTATTATATGGTTTAAATAAAAAGGGGATGTTTTATTGATATTAAAAGGTTGTTTTGAATTTGGGTTGTTCCTTGGTTTTCAATAAAAGTATAGTTTTATTAAAATGGTTAGAAATGGTTATTTATAATGATTTGGCATAAATGGTGTTGGTTTGAGTTCATGATTTATGAGACCTTAATAAAGGGCATATACTATTAAGTCACAAGGGATATGACCCTAGATCGGGGGAATGTGTCATTGGGACACAAATTAATTGAATGACAGACCGCTCAGGAGTACAAAACTGTCAAACGAAGCATGCATGTGTGGGTGTGTGGTAAACTATACAATGGTTATGAATAGTGATAAGAAGAATAACTTTTAATCATTTATTAGTTATTGTTCTGGAAAATTAACTTTTGTTAATTTGGTTTCATTTACTCTTGTTTTCACATTGTTACAACAGATTTGTTTGGAACATTTTTATATTTGGTTATAAACTATTTTGGTAAATAGTTTTATATAAACTATTTTATATAAATGTGTTTATGTTTCTATCCTTGTGGCGTGAGTAGGGATTTCATTGGTGAAATCGTACTGAGTTTTATACTCACTGATGCTTTGTCTCTTTTGTTCTTCTATAGAGGCTGTCATTCGGGATAGGGTGAAATGTAACATTTTCCACGTATATAGAACTACCTAGTGATATTTGAGATGTTAATTGATTTTGGACCATTTAGCTTGTGGATCATGGAATCTTCTAGAATCATGATAGTCTATATTTTTTTCTCTAATGTTTACTTTGATAGTTGTTTTTCATTCTTTTTTGTACATTTTGATGTGGTATTTAGATAAATGATTTTTTTACTTGCCTTTAATTTTTTCACACATCATTTAGTGAATGGTAGGGTATTTGGTTATTCTTTTATTTCATAAAGGGTAAATCATACCCCACTTGTGCTAAAACCCTTTGTAATTTTATTTCTAAACTTTTTTGTCTTAGGGATATCGCTTAAGGATATTTAATGAATCATTGTGCTCTCTAGCCAATGGGAATTAGTGGTTCATTACATATACCATTTCCTAAAAAAATATATGATTTTAATTTATCTATATATCTATCATAATACCTATTTTATTGAGTTATGAACCGACTACCATATAGGAATTCATAAGGATCCATATGAATGAATGACTATATAATGTATTTAATAGAAAAATCCATCAATAGATGTTGTGGATCACAAACTCTATTAGAATCTTTAATGTAATATCTCCACCTAGAATCTATAGTTTGAATTTTCCACTAAGACTATCCACCATCCAGAGTGTTATAAGATGTACTAGTACATAACTACAAATCCATATCCAATTAATGAGTTCTATAAAACATTATGGTAATCCTCTAATCAATATATACTACAATTGATAGTGGTACTCCAAGAAATATCATTACATAATTACTATATAATATAGTACGATGATAAAGACAAAAATATAATCCAATAAAAAAATTTAATTAGTAAGATTATAGAGTAGAAACCAAATAGTATTATAGAGAGTAATTTTTTTGGGGATTCTGATGATGAAAATCATGATAAAATTTTCCCATTTACATTAAATTATTGGTAATGGTTATAACATCGCCTTAGTGTATTTTCTATAATACATAACATATTATCACACTAGGAATCCGATTACAAACTCAACAATATACCTTCTCATTTTATCTCATCAAAATTAATGTTTTAGAATTATATATATCTCTTTACAAAAATTAATAATGAATAATGATGAACTATGAGATTTCATAAATCAAATACATATTCTACATCACTGTAAAGAAAGACATACTTGTTTCTAGAAAATTATAATTATAGAATGATCATGGGTGATCTTAATAACATTCTTCATTTTATTATATAATTCAACATATTCCATATGGGACATCTAAATAATTTCATTTATGGATAGTTTATCATTAATATGAGAATGAAAATATGCATCCAATTTCATCTTTATTTCAAGATCCAAAATTTGAAAATCTAAAAATATTTGATCACGTTCAATAATTATCATGGAAAAACTATAATAAACATTTTTATTCAAATATTTATCGAATTTATTTATCATCCCATGGAGATAATTTATTTATTAGTAATAATCATTGATTTAATGAATTGATCATGTGAGTGAATATTAAACTAGTTATTTATAACCATATACTTCCATCTTTAATTCATATTATATATATGAAACCATTCTTAATATAAATAATTTATTAATATTATTAGGTGAAAATTTACTAATTTAATCTCTGAGTCATGCGATAAAAAAATTTTCCCAAGGATTATTAATTAGATACCAGCATAAGAAATCACCATATCATGCAACATAAGGATGCATCATGGTCACTATTTTATTGAATCCCAATATATCTCAAACTCGTCATCAATGCACAGTGGTGTATGTACATGCACATTAACCATCCATATAATCAGTTTTTGAGATTATCCCCAAATGTAATGAACTATAACTTTTATGGGACATTATTTTTCTTTAATACATGGGATTTTTATGAGTCCTCTAAAATTTGCGGTGCTTGATTCTGAGGCCCGATGTGCCTGATATTAATTTTTTATGTTTTATTCGGGTACACTTAGTAATCTTACAAGCGGGATTTTATAACATTTGAACTGGTGCTCGGAATTAAAATCAGTGGGAACCGTTGAACTCACAACACTGTTATTTTCTTAAGAAGACTTTCACCTCGACGACAGATGGACAAGAATAAAAGTTAGTTATTGGTTTTTTATAAAAAATAAAAAAACAAAGTGTACAACACATTATTTTATTTTATGTTTCCCTGAGTGTGATTTTTGGTTAAAACATCCACATGGTAATTGGAGGTGGGACTGCCTCACCCTAACATCATGTGAGAGGTTATGGTGGTGGGGCCCACCGGAATAGAAACTCCCATGAGTGGTTACTATATGGGGACCACTCGAGACCATAACCTCTCAAATCTCCCTCATTAATGAGGGAGAGCCTCTCCACCTCCCCTAGATTTTGAATTTTTGCCAACTCCCCAATTAATGTGACAACCCAATAAATTAAATTGGAGGATCCTTTTCAATTAATTCAATTATTTGAATTTTGTTTCAATGATTAAAATAATAGACAACCAATTATTTTTGGCCCTTTTATTTTAGTGGAAACTTGGGATACGAATAGCACGTGGAGAAACATATCTTCTGCAATGAAAATTCCCCTCCCAACGAATAATGTGAACAACACCGATGACGAATCCTCTTATACATTCTTCTCCAGACACCTTCCAACGTAGAGCATCTTCCCTCCTCATTGTCGTCAAAAAATCGATGCACAAACTTGGATTGGAAGTGTGCAGTGGACGCGACGAATGATGGTCTCCTATGTCTTCCTTCCAAGACTCCATCGAAGAATGATGAATGACCACAAAAGGGAGGGGGTTTATTACTTCTTGAAGTTGTAAATTTTTCTTAACTTCTTAAAAGGATAATAATGGGTTGTTGTGTATGTATTATTGATCATCTTCTTTTTATGATGATGCAAATAATACATCCCTAAACGAGGAGGTTGTGGGCCAACATAATATGTACCAATATCCTCCTTTGATCTCTCTCTTCTTGTGATGTTCTACGACATGGCGATATTTCAATGAAGAGGTGACGAAGGAAGCAACGACAAAGGCCACGCGATTCGCCGCCAATGTGAATCGCGCTGCCGGCCTATGCCACATGAGCTCTGCCGAACTGGCCTGCACGCAGCCCCCCAGCGGCTGCCTGGGGCCAAGCCACCTACCCCTCCCCCCCCCCCCTGGCGCACTGCCCGGGCATCCTTGTGCCGTGATGCACCCCCCCGGTTCCCGACTGCCTACCCACGGCCTCCCGACACGCTGTCCGGCTCCCAGGTTTCCTGCCCACGGCCCCCCGACACCTGGTCGCCTACCCATGGCCTACTCGGCGTGCTTCCCGACACCCCAATCACCTGCCCGCAACCCTAACAGCGCATAGCCCAACGCCCAGGATGCCTGCCCACGGCCCCCCGATGCCATGTGACGGCCTTCCAGTCTCCCACAAGATGGCCTTCGTGTGGTCTCGGCGGAGACGGCGTCCCAGCTCCCCAGCTCCCTCCAGGCCGAGCCGCGCCCTCACTACCCTTTGGGCAGAATTGGCCCCGAGCTCGGGTTGAATTGCCCCTACAGTCTGCTAGGCCGGGCCCAGCGGACCGTGCCAAAATTAGCGGGCTGACCCACATAACGGGATGGGTCGGACAAAACGGGTCTCTCCAAGGTGACCTAGACCGGGTCGGCCTAGTCTGGGATGGGAAGAGTCGGTCCGACCAGGTCGGACCAGGCCCAAGCCCATTACCGACTCCATTACTTCCTTTTTCCATATCATAGGCTCTAACATCCGTTTGAAGAAACTTCAGTGGAGCTAATAATCTTGGTGGGTGACGGTCCCTTAGAGCATACCCCATTAGATCTTGGGGTATAGTTTTGGTACCGTCATGTTGGATCGTACACATATCCAACTGGGTCCCCGAGTCTAAAAAGTTAATAAGTCACAGACCGTGTGTCTGATTGATGCGTCGTCTATTGTGTTGAGACCACTACGAAGAGGAGGACCTTTGAGATACTTCTATGTGGGACTTCATGAAAGTTTCAGTATTGACTAGTATCTTGTGGAGTGTTTCTTCTAGAGATGAGAAGGTATTTTTGTGGTACCCTAGTAGTTGGCTTAGACTTGATGAATGCAGACCGATTTAACTCAGAGTCATTCAACTAGCCTAGTGGGGAGTGCCTTGTTGTCGAGGAAAACCCATGGTGGGGAGCGCCTCTGTGTGAGCGCGGTAGTCCCATGGTACTCAACATGTGGAGTACCTCAGCATGCTATGTGGGGGAGTGCCTCTGTGTGACTGCAACAGACCCACGGTGGAGAGAGCCTCTGTGTGAGCGCAGCAGATCCACGTTACTCGACAGGGGGAGTGCATCAGTAGTCCATGTGTGTGGGAAGCACCTTTGTGTGATGAAGGAGCCCCACTGTAGTCGATATAGGTAGTTTTTCTTCAGTAGGTGAGGGTTCATATTGATCCTTTCCTTATAATAAAATTCTAGTTGAGCATAGTCGGTAGCATTTGAGTTTACCTATTGATTGAGATGGATTAGTTGATAACATAGGTATATGTACAGGAACATACCTAAGTGTGGTTATCTGTTGATTTATTACATTGTGTCTTATCCGTGTTGGATTTTGTGATACCTTGATGGTATTGGGGTCCCTACTATGTATTGTTATACTCACCGTTGCACGGTCTTTTCCCGCACATCATTGTGTTGGATGTAGATGACAGACAACACTGACGGTGGCCGAGAGCTCTAGGATTGGATGATACCAAGAGAATGACCCTACGATGAATCGGTACACAGAGGCGAAAGACAGACGTGGACCACTATGGAGGCTATATTTACCTACCCTTTAGATAGGATATCCCGGAGGATGATCCAAGAGCTTCTTTCACATTTTAGTTGTTTTGTCCCTTTCCAGTTGTACTTTTACATTATAGTGGGGCTTCTATTTCCAGCCCTTTTAATTTTCCTCACTCTTTTGTATACATTTTTACATAGCGTTTTCTTCTAATAGTGTGCTCCATTGTGTTTGGATACAATTATATTGGAAATTCCTCCCTATATTAGGGAATTATTCTTTTGGTGATAGTCGCCATCCCCTGGCCTATGGTTGGCGGGCTTTGGGTAGTTACAATACATGCCTCAGGGATAGGTGATTGCAAATTGGTATCAGAGGAGTCCATTCTACCGCATAGCTTGGACTCTGATAATTATTTTCTGTGAAGAACTATTTTTAAGGGTACTTTGTGTGGTTTTTAGTTCAAGGATTCCAGTATTGGTGTGGAAGCCGATGTAACCATACTCTAGGATCATGACTACTGATTTCCAACATAGTGCATGAAAACACTGATTGCGTGTGTGTTTTCAAAAGTTTTTTTTATTTCAGCTCAACCATTTCTTCTCACCAGGTATATTATTTTGACCATGTTGAATTTTTTTCTTTTAGGATGCCTCCCCGCAGGCGACCAGTTAGAGACTAGAGAGTCATACGCACTAATAGCCCACCGGGCGACGAGGGCTCTGTGCATGGCCCTTTACCAGCGGAGGCACCAGTGGTACCACTCCTCGTTGGGCCACCTATGATACCAACCCCAACAGAAGATGATTCACACCATTTGATCATGTTGAACGAGTTCCAGTTCTAGAGGAAACCAAGGTTCAGGGTGGAGATAAACCCACATGCGGCTGAGGATTGGCTGGAGGCTGTGGTGGGAGTCTTCAGACTGGTAGGGTCACCATCCGACATCGTGGGGATTCCTGCTTCCATCCTTCTCCAGGAAGTAGCAGACAGATGGTGGAGCATTATAATTTAGGTGAATGATAGTATGACACTACCATGTATAGACTTCGAGAGCTTGTTTCAGTAAGATATTGTCTAAGCCACCTTTCTTGCGGTGCAGATACAAGACCCACTGCATCTATGGAAGGGTACCATGACAGTGGCGTAGTACTTTGTGAGGTTCAACGACCTCTTGCGCTACTCTATAGATATGGTACGATAATCATTCATCAGGGCTCATACTTTTGATCAGGGGATTAGGATATAGATCAGGGCTTCAATGATCTCCCTCAGCATCCCAACATAGGCATGGGTGTTAGAGAGATCCCTCCTAGTGGAGTGTTTCCTTGCTAAAAAGACACTATCAGCGAGAACAAAAACTAGTCGGCATGAAACAAAGACTTTTGCAGCTGGCAGTATATAGATGAATCATATTTCAATGAGGAACAGACCAATGGGTGGACAACAAGATGACTCAGGATCTATTTTTTGGGGCACCCGGGGTAGCGACTTACCTACCAGGAGCTGGCAGTGTTACTCGTGTGGCGGGAAGGGTAACATGGCTTGTGACTGTCCAACCCACCATTCAGATAATCACCAGAATGTTGAGGGACCTCCCTGGTTGAGGCAGGGATTCAATCGAGGTCGTCCGCAAGGGCACAGGCGGACGGGGCAGAGGTGCTGGTTGTGCGGTTGGCAGGGGGCGATGATTTGAAGTGTTACCACCACCACCTCCAGTAGGTCCAACCTGACTGTAATGAGTAGGTGTATAGGGGAGAGCTCATCTCTAGGAAGCTGAGGTCTACGATCATGGAGCTTTGGAAATTATTCGAGGTACGATCTGTGACTATTCCACCTTAGTTTTCATTCTTATAGAAACAGGTGTCTGCCATTCTTTCATTTCCACATACCTCGTTCAGGGATCAGAGATTCTGAAAGAGCCATTAGTTCGTTCCTTAAGGATAGAGGATCCTACAAGAGCAGACTCGACAATTAAGAACTGGTTACAGCAGTGTGATATTTCTCTAAGAGGTGAGAGTTTCAAATATGATCTCCTCGTAGAGGATTCGAGGCTATATGACGTCATCTTGGGTAGGGAATGGTTATCTACATTCTGGGCTCAGATTCACTGTATTAGGAGAAAAGTGTGGTGTGTCCGCACGGATGGGACCAGGTTAACCTTCACCTGTGAGAAGGGAGCCTTTGCAACACAAAACATACTAACTCAGAGGAGGGTGTATCCGATGACGAATCATTTGTCCTGCCATACCCTCGGAGCAATAGATGTTGAGAGTCCGACTAATACAGTAGTGGTGGATCAGTACGCGGATGATTTCCCTGATGATGTTTCAGTTTTACCTCCTCGTAGAGAGGTGGAATTCTATATTGACATGTACCCTGGTATGACACCGATATCTATACCAGCATATCGGATGTCTCCCGTTGAGCTTTGTGAGTTGCGGGTATAGCTAGAAGATTTGTAAGGGAAAGGATTCATCTGGTCCAGTGTTTCTCCCTGGGTAGCCATAATTCTTTTTTCGAAGTAGGCGGATGGAATCTTTAGGCTTTGTGTCGACTACCGTCACCTAAACCAGATGACTAAGAAGAAGAATCACCCACTCCCGAGGACTGAAGACCTCTTTGATCAGTTAAAGGGAGCTCATTGGTTCTAATATATAGATCTCAAATTAGGCTATCACTAGCTCAAAGTTCAAGGCATGTATTTACATAAGATGGAAATTAGATGTCAGTACGGCCAATACAAGTTCTTGGTTAGGACCTTTGGCTTAACCAATGCTCTAGAAGTGTTCATGGGACTCATGAACTGGATTTTCCAACCATACCTCGATCATTTTGTCATAGTCTTCATCGAAGACTTTATGATCTACTCGACTACTAAGGAGGAGCATTCCGACCATTTTCCAGTAGTACTTGACACACTCCGAGAGAACCATATTTATGGAAATCTCTCTAAGTATCAATTTTGGATTCGGTAGGTTCACTTCTTGGGACAAATCATCTTGGAGGCTAGAGTTGTAGTATATCTATCGATGATTGAAGCGATACTTTCTTGGGAGCTACCAATGATTGTGGCAGAGGTTCGAAGTTTCCTGGGTTTGGAAGGGTACTACCAGAGGATCTTTCCAGACTTCTCCAGAGTTACAACACCACCATCAGCCTTGACGAAGAATTGTCAAACCTTTGTGTGGTCGGAGAGATACCAGTAGAGACTTCAGGAGCTGAGGATGAGGCTGACTAGTGCCCCTATTTTTAGGCTTCTAGAGGAGGGCGTCGGGTACGCAGTGTACTGCGATGCAACCGGGACCATACATGGGTGTGTCTTGATTCAGGAGTGAGAAGTGATCACATATGGATCTCGGAAGATGAGATAGCATGAGAAAAACTACACTACCCATGACATGGATTTAGTAGCAGTGGTCTTCATCTTGATGAATTTTCTGCACTATCTGATGGGAGAAAATTTTACCGTGTACTATGATCACAAGAGTCTCAAGTATATCTTCAATCAGAAGGTCCTAAACCTGAGATAGCGGAGATGGCTTGATTTCATCCAGGTCTATAACATTGAGATATTATATACTCATGGGAAGGGGAACGTTGTTGCAGATGCACTCTACGGGAGGTCTGGTATACTACTGCTCAGAGACGCGATAGAGTAGCTGGCTTATTTATAGTTATCCTTTGTGAATAAAGATGGAGTATCATTCCTGCAGTCTCATACGGTCACTCCCCCACTCCTTCAGTGAGTCAGGGAAGCCCAACATGCGGACGTTGAATGTGAGATACGACGTGCTCAGATATCCATAGGGCATGCACCAGATGGATTTTTTGATGGTGGGGAGGACATCATCCTCTATAGAGGAATCACATTGGTACCAGTAGCAATTCATGAGGATGTGTTTAGGGTGTTCCACACATCCCATCTAGTGGTACATCCAGGAGTCGTGGAGATGTACTAGGACATTCGACGACAACACCGGTGGACTGGTATGAAGAAGGCGGTTGTGGAGTTTGTTTCTCGATGCCTCACTTGTCATCACGTGAAGGCAAAACACCAAGTACTAGAAGACTTGTACTAGCCCTTATAGGTCATAGCGTTAAATTGGAATGGGATTTCCATGAACTTCGTGACTGGTCTTCCACATACATCTAGGGGTCATGAATCGATTTGGGTGATCGTTGACCGACTCATCGTGTCGGCCCACTTTCATCTGATCAGAGAGCATGGTTCAGTAGAGAGCTTGGGAAGCCTCTATGTGCAAGAGATTGAGTATCTACATGGAGTTCCTTATTCTATTATATCTGAACGTGATGCACATTTGACTTCCCGGCTATGGAAGGGGTTGCCAGAGACTTTCCGGACACATCATCGCCTGAGCACCACCATCCATCCTCAGACAAATGGTCAGACCTAGCGGACCATTCAGACCCTCAAGGAAATGATTCATGCTTGTTTCCTCGACGTCTGTAGTAGATGGGAGGATCACTTATCCATTGTGGAGTCTTCTTGTAACAAAATCTATCACTCCTCCATCAGTATGTCACCATTTGAGGCGTTTTAGGGTCAACCTTGTAGATCACCACTGTGATGGATGGACCTAGGATAGTCAACACTAGTGGGATGAGAGATGGTACGATCTACTACAGAGAAGGTGAAGATCATCTAGGAGTGGATAAAGACTGCACAGAGTAGGCATAAGTCGTATGCTGACAGGATATTGAGACCTCTAGATTTCGAGGATGGTGATCACGTCTTCTTACGGGTCTCACCTCAATGAGGTCCATATAGATTTGGATGAGGCAACAAGTTATCTTTGTGATTCATCGGACTTTCCAGGTCCTAAGTATAGTAGGCAAGGTGGCTTACTCCTTAGCTCATCCACCTCTGTTGCACCAGGTACATGATGTATTCCACATATCTCTGATAAGAAGATACATGCACGACCCTTCTCACAACATCGACCATGGGTAGCTGGACGTCAACGATGAGGAAACATTAAAGGAGGTTTCAGTAGAGATTGAGGATCGATATGAGTGGGGCCTTCGTGGATGGTCGATATCTCTTTTTTGTGTTCACTGACAGTATGTGAACCTCCAAAAGAGCACATGGGAGAGGGAGGATCAGATGCATGCTCAGTACCCTCATTTATTCCCTTAGTTCGAGTTGTATCGTACGAGGACTTAAATAACTAAGGTGGGGAGAATGCAAAGGCTCGAAAATTCCATGGGCCATTTTTTTCATAAGTAAATGGGATTTTTAAAAGTCCTCAAAGATTTAAGGGGCTTGATTCTAAGGCCCGGTGTGCTATGAATCAATTTCCGAATTTTTTTTCGGTACGTTCAGAAAACGTACCAGCAGGATTTTATAACTTTTGAACTTGTGCCCGAAATTGAATTCTGAGGGCACCGTTGAACTCGCAGCGCTGGTATTCACCTATGAAGACATTCAATTTGATATTAGATGGTTGAGAATAAAAATTAGTTTTTGTATTTTTATTAAAAATAATAAATTAAAGTGTACAACACTTTATTTTATTTTAAGATTCCATGTGTGTGAGTGTTGGTTAAAACCTCCACATGGGAGTTGGAGGTTGGACCGCAACACCCATACCTCAAATGAGAGGTTATGGTGGTGGGGCTAACCCGAATATAACCCCCCACAAGAGGTTATGGTGTGGGGACCACCCAAGACCATAACCTCCAAACTCTCCCTCATTAATGACTGAGAGCCTCTCCACCTCCACTAGTTTTTTAAATTATTCATTCTCCCCAATTAATGTTCCAAACTAATGACTTATATTTGATGATTCATTTCAATGAATTCATCATTTTGAATTTTGTGCCAATGAAGAAAATAATTGACAAACTACTATTTTGGGCAGCTTCATTTTGGAGGAAACATGGGAGTGGAAGAGCACTTTGAGAAACTTATCCTCTCCAATGAAGAACACCACTACCAACAAAGAATGAAAAGAATGCCAGTGATGATTCTCCTTGGAATTTCATCCCTAGACTCATATTGGTGTAGATCATCATCAGTCCCCACCAGCGTCAATGAACTGACACACCAGATTTGATTGTAAGTGTGTTGCAGACACGACGAATGAATGTCTCCTTCGTCTTCCATCCACAACTCCATCGACAAATGATGAATTATGAAACAAAGTTATGGGGTTTATTACTTGTTAAAGTTGTACCTTTCTCTTTCATTAATAAAAGGTTAACAAAGGGTTGGTGAAGACGTATTATTGATCATCTTCTTCTCATGATGAGTAAAATGATACATCCCTAAATGTGGAGTGTGCGGGCCAACCTAACATGGCCCGACATCATCTGTCTATCTCTCTATTCTTATGACATAATACTGCATGGCGTCATATCAATGATGAGGCGAATAGGGCAGAAATGACAAAGGGCATGCCACCCGAGGCCTCCGTGAATTGCACCGTCGGCCTGAGCTTTGCAGAAGCAGCCTGTCCGCGGCCCCCCGGTGCACTAGCCGACGCCGAGCCCCCCCCGGTTCCTGGCCCCCTGCCCGCAGCCTCCTGGTGCGCTGCCCGACACCAAAGATGCCTGCTCGCAGCCCCCCGGCACTTGGTCGCATACCCATGGCCTGCTCAGCGCGCTTCCTGGCACCCTAGTCTCCTACCCGCAACCCCGACAGTGCACTTCCAGGCGCCCAGGTTGCCTACCCCGCTACCCCCCAACGCTCAGCCACGGCCTGCCCAGACACTTTTGAGAAGCCCCCGTATGTCCTGCGTGCTTCCAGATGAGCTAGACTCTTGCCTCCCTCGCGCCATCCGGGCCAATCCGCACAATCGCAATTCTCCGTGACGAATTGTCCATGAGACCAGGCAGAACCGCCCTCGCAGTCTGCTTGGCCGGGCCCAGTGGACCAGTCCAAACCTACTGGGATGACCTGCCCAAATGGATGGGGTCATACCCAATGGGTCTGTTCGGTTCAACCCAGACCGGGTCAGTCTAGTCTGGGTGGGGCCGAGGCGGTCCGACCGGGATGGACTGGCCACGGGCCCAATACCAACCCTATTACTTCCTTTGGTCCTATCTTTGGCTCCGAACGTCCGTTTGAAGAACTGTCAGTGGTGCTGTAAATTTTGGAGCATGATAGTCTCTTAGAGTATACCCCACTAGAGTATGGGGTTTAGTTGATATAGGGTCAGGTTGGATCATACATGAATCCAATCAGGCCCTTGGGACTAAAAAGTTAATAAATCACAGACCGGGCGTCCGAATGACACGCTTTTTCTTGTGTTGAGACCCCTTTGAAGAGGCGGACCATTGAGATACATTTACATGAGACTTATTTATAGTTGGAGTATCGACCAATATCTTGTGGAGAGGATCTTCTAGAGATGAGAAAGAATTTGTGTGGGAACCTAATAGATGGCTGAGACTTGTATACTGCTGACATATTTGACTCAGAGTGATTCAATTATCCTAGTGAGGAGAGCCTAGGTGTCGCGGAAGACCCAATTTGTGGAGCGCCTCTATGTGATTACTACATTACCATGGTACTCAACACGTGGAGTACCTAAATAGGCTATGACGGGGAGCACCTCTATGTTAGTGTAGCAGACCCACGGTGGGGAGCGCCTCTGTGTGAGCGTGGTAGATCCACGGTACTCGATAGGAGGAGTACATCAACAGTCCATGTTAGTGGGAAGCACCTCTATGTGATGTGGCATGCCCACTGTACTCGATTGAGGAGGAGTTCTCCAGCAGCTGATGGTTTCGATTGATTATATCATTAGAATAAAATCCTGGTTGAGCTAAGTCAGAAACTTTTGAGTTTACCTCATAATTGACATGGATTACATAATAACTTATGTATATGTATATGTATATACCTATGTGTGGTTATCTATTGATTTTATACATTTCGAGTTATCCTTGTTGGATTTTGTGAGACTTTGAGGGTCTCAGGGTCCCTACTTAGTATCATTATACTCACCCCTACACGAGCTTTTCCCACACCTCGTTGTGTTGGATGTAGACGACAGACAACACTAACGATGGCTGAGAGTGCCAGTACTAGACGGTACCTAAAGGAGGACCCTATGACGAATCAGTACCTGGAAGAGACAGATAGACATGGAGCACTGTGGAGGCTATTTATACCTACCCTTCAAGTAGGATTTCCCGGAGGACGATCCATGAGCTTCTTTCTCATTTCAGCTATTTTGTGCCTTTCCAGTTGTACTTGTACATTACAGGTGGTCTTGTATTTATGGACCAATTTACTTTTCAACAATCTTTTTTATACAGTTTTACTCAGTTTTTTCTCTTGGTAGTGTCCTCCTTTGTGTTTTTTTATAGTTTTAAAGAAAATGACTTCCTAGTTAATGGAATTACGCCTTTGGTGATAGTCACCAGTCCCTGGCCTATGGAAGGCAAGCTTGGGGTATTCACGATACATGCCCTAGGGGATGGGTTGTGACATCAAATTCAACAATTCCCATGAACATAACCTCATTCTATTTTAATTTGGTATGTCTGTTAGATATTAATGAAATTTGCTTTCTATAAAATTTATAGTATACATTTACACTATTGAAACTATAGATATGTTTTACCATGGTTGGAATGGATCATTTAAAAATTGAATTACTCTATGAAGGCTCCACTATTTCACCCTCCCATGAAATTATATGACCCTAGAATGAATCATTTTAAATACCAAATTCAGAATTTTTAAATTATATATATACATTATCTTTTAATATGGTCATAAATAAACCTCAAATGACCTCTATTATTTTCATTACATTTCGAAAATATAATAACATAATATATAAATACATCAAATAGTTTACCATGGTAATCTATAAAGGCTCTATTCATTAAATCAATGTAGATTATAGGATCATTGGTATGTATAAATTGAAATTACTATAAATTCATAATAATCATAAAAAATATAATCATAATTCTTGTTTAAATTTTCTTTTATGACCCTTAATTGATGATATTCAGATCCAAATTCAATCATGGAAAAATACTTATCTCTTCATAATTGATCAAAATTATTATTGATAGGTTTTACAGGTTACAAGTTCATTATAGTGGACTTGTTATATTCCCAATAGACAATTTAATGATGTATTGAATAATAAATATTATTTACAAAATTAAAAAGATTATTCCCATGGTGAAGCAACAAGATCAAAATAATCCATTTTCTAGATTCTCCTTGAGTTTCTTCATTATTTCATACAACTCATTCTAGTTTATTATCTTTATAGAAAAAAAATAGGTGTAGAAACTGGTATTAGTTCTACTGAAAATCAATATCATTATTCAAGTGATGACTATGAAAATAATCTAGAAAGTCACCAAAAAATATATTATTATTAATATATCCTCATTATCATGAATATACCAAGCCATATAAGATAAATATATTTTAGTGTTTTTTATAAAAACTGTATAATAGAAGTAATTTTCATTCAGTATTTATGGTCATCCATGCAATGCTATAATATCTTAGTATAATTCACACTAACAAAAATAAATTTTCATCCAAAATTATCATATTTTAGATATAATGAGAAAGAAAATAAATGGGAAAACAATAAATCAGATTTTACTCAATGAAACTTAAATGAGTTACAGGAAACACATTCCCAATAGATTTTTTTTGATATGTTGTCTTTAGAAATAAAACATTGGTGTGATAAATACCCAACCAATTTTCAGTAGAAGCATTGGTTAGTTGTTTTTTAATTAATTAACTTTCATTAAGTGGCCTTATTATCCAATTTTTCAATGTAAAAAAAAACACATGTTCCCATGAAGAATGAAAATGTGTAACATTAAAATCAATTCAAATTATGATTTTATTTTAATTATTTATTCTATAATAGGTTTTTGAATTAAAAACACTAATATATGATTTAAATAAAAACTTTTATTAAATTCGGATATTTTTTTTAATCATAATATGATTCTTAAAATTTTATAATATATTTCTCTATATTTCATGAAATACTATTTTAATATCTAAATTAAAATAATTTTGATAAATAGGTGTATTTTTATTAAACCATGATGAAATATAATGTTATTTATTTTAAATAATGATTTTATATTAAAATTTTTGAATATATTATAAATTTTAATAAAAAGCATGTGAAATCGATTTTAGAAATTTCAATTCAATGTATATGATTGGAATGGAAGTATTTCATTTTAATTTTTATGAAATTAAATGTATTTTGTTTTAAATAATAATAATGATTATAATATTAATGTATTGATAAATTATGTTAAATTTTTATGAAAATATATTCCAATTGTGTACATTTAACTATTTTTTTATTATGAAATTACCTTTAATGAGTAATAAAATATATTAAAAAATAAAATAATTAATAAATTTATCAAAATATTATATTTATTTATTTTATATACAATATAGATTGTAATTATTTTTATAAAATTTCACAGTTATAATGATTTTAAAAATGAATTTATGTCTATATGAATAAAATTATTATAATATGTATATTAAATAATAACTCATATACTGATATTATAAAATATGAATATATTAAATATAAAAACAAAAAAATTGGATGAGGGATAATAAGGTAAGGGTGTGAGGTATCATAAAGAGGAATGGAATAGGGATCAACCATAAGAGAGGTGTTCTACAGAATAGATGGGTTGTACCAAGCACAGATATAAGAGTGGATAGACCATGGTATGGATTTTTGGCTATTGGAGATGGATTTTTGAGCGTAGTGGTGTCAAATCAATATTGATGGGTTGAATGCCAAAGGAGGAGGTTCGATTTTATGAATATATTTAAAATTCATATGGGGTATAAGTCAAATATAGACTATATTTTCATCATTCTCCTCTTTTAAAATTAATTTCTAAGTATACGTATGTGTATCTATTAATATTTAAGCTAACTGAGTCAATAATTTTGAGTCTATTACATTACCTATTTCATGTTTTTAAAAATATTATACTTCACTAAAATATTTTATTTCTATATTCCTTATCAATAATGATTTTTATTCCTTTATCCTTCACCGTTTTCGTCTATGAATTTTTTCCCTCAATTTGTCAGTGGTTGTAGATCAGTGACATACATAAAATATAAATCCTAAATCATCATTATGATGCATCCACTAAATCAATTTTTACATAATATATAATTTTTTAATCAATATTTATTTTAAATTTGTTTTCCCACCGAAATTAATTATATAAACCTCATTGAAATATAAAAATATTTGCATTCTTGAAATAAATTTTACATGAACGATTTCATGAAATCAGGATTTATTTTCAACATTAATATAATATATAAATATTTTTCATCATTGTTTTTGATCTGGGATAATTTTTACACTAAACATCTTCGATAAACATGCATATGAAAGTGAAAAAAACATTTAGTTTGAGTCGAGGGATAAAAGAGAGAGTGAAATAGATATTCACAATGGAGATGTATAAATCTAGAGAATGAATGTATTTATTTTTAATCTACGAAGAGTATTATATTTATATGATCTTAAAAAAATTCTTCTAATGGGAAGACATTATTATATTCAAAAAATCTATTTATTTTCTAAACCCCCAATATATATATATTATGTATGGAATTAAAATATATTGCCTTATTATTATATTAAATGTAAATTTTTTTACAGAATACACCTATTTTATTATATGATGTAAAATAATATCAGAATACTATTTTTTTATTATTTAAATGAAAATTTAAATTCTATTTGATTAAATTAAAAATATTGTTAATAATTTTATTCAAAGTAGTTATAATTTTTTATAAATATATGTTAGTATTATTTCTGTGATTTATATTTATAGTATGTTTTAAATATAATTTATTATTTTTTCCAATAAAATTATCCCCATGATAACATGAACTTCATTCACAGTAATAGATAAATCAATCATCTATAGTTTTTAATGATATATTATGTATATTAATTTAATTCATTATTTTAATTTCTATAAAATTTCATTAAATAATAATATGGATAATTGAATTTTTTTAGTTCATTTGACACATAATAAATGAAAATATATTTTAACATGAAAAGAGTGTATATGATTTTTTTCATTATATGATTTTAATTTATGAATGATCTACATTGGTTTTTGTGTTATTAGTGATAACATATGTCCAATTAAAAATGTTTTCACGAAATATGTTATAGGGTAAAATATAATATGATATGACATGGGGGGTAAACCCATAACCTCAATGATATTATGTCTTACAAATGACTCAAATAGCAGCCACATTATTTTTCTTCTGGGCAATTATCTACCGAAAATAATCTATTAAAATTATTATTTTCAAAAAATATAAATCCATTGGATTATTTCAAAATATAATTATTTTTGGGAATAAATGGTTTTATATATTAGTATGTGATTATTTACGATATTTTAGAGATTTATTCAATGATTTTAAATACATTTTTTATATATATTTTATAAAATAATAATTTGATAATTAAAAAAACAGTTCTAGTTTTCATAGAATCATCCATTCAAATGAATTTAAAACACCTTAATAGGGAGTTAAATTCTCATGATTTATTTTAAATTATTTTTCCCATGTTCTATAGAAATAAAAATTGTTAATATTTCATATAAAGAGTCAGTGAATGAAAACAAATGTCGTCAAATGTATTTATTTCAGAAACTATTTAAAATATGTATTGTTTAATCTAGATATTCAAATCCTATAATGAAAAAGGACCTCGTTTTTATAAATATACATCGTAATTTTAAGTTATAATTTATAAAAAAAATTAGACACCATGTTTTAATGATGAATATGATATTATGGGTTCATGACATTAAAACCAATCTATTCCTTCCTTTACTATGAAATATAAATAATTTAATCATCCATTTATTCTTATTTTATACATTTCATTTTCCTTCTATATAAAATGACATCTACTTCTATTGATTTCAGTTGCCGATATACAACCTATAAGATTCCTTACTTATTGGTACATATAACAATATAATCATATGATGACAATGTTTTAGAATCTAGATCCCATAGAGGATATGTTTAAGAATTTTAAAGAAATGTTCTATCATTATATCTAGATTATTTAAGAGTTTATGAATATGTCTTTCATACCATGTAATGAAATCCTCATTATCTACCACATATTATTCTTCCCTCTTATTAATGCGAGGAACATGATACCCATTTTAGATCCCTATTGTTAAGTGTTGTAATTATCATATAATATCTCATTAAAAGTTTTATATAACATGATTACTACTTTTTCTACCTCGTTAGTGTTCTAGATCAATGACCACCACTGACTAACTTCTCGTTTCAAATAAAATCCCAAAAAAATAATTGGTTCATGTTTATTATATCTATATTATAATAATATCATTTTTTGGACTAAATACATTGTTCACTGACCAATGGATTTGTAGTCCTAATTAATTTGAGTGTTCCCTATTAAATAGTATGATCTAACATAGTGGAATTAGGATGTGGAATAATGGTTTATTCCATACAATCAATGTTATTTTTCCAAACCCATGTCTACATCCCTTATATCTCCATGATTTTCTTAATTCCAATACATGATATATTAAATTTATTAGTAGTAAAATCAAATATTTCAGATGTGTTATTAGTCCCTTTCTTTCACTATGGATGATGAATTAAAAATGAAATACTCTGGGTTATCTTATAATCATTATGAATATTGGTCCATAAAATTAAATTTCCTAAAATATTAAAAGTACTCAATTAAAAAAGGGAATTTTTTAATTTTGTTGTTACCTATGTTTATTTAAAATATAATTCCCAAATTTCCTAATAAAAATAATATTTTAACAACTAAAAAACCCCAAATTTTGTAACTATAAGTTGTTGTTTACATTATTACAGTGGTACAACATACAGGGACTCTCACAATATACGATCAACCAGTTTGGTAATATTTTAAAAATATATTCTTCAATGATTTTCATATTAAATGAAAAATACAAAATACATATAATAAGAAACTATCACATACCCTCTATATAATTATTAATAATATTCAATGAATCATTTGGAATGGAAAACTAATAAAGGGTATGATGATATCCTTATTATGTTTAATGTAGAATGAATGTTATAATGACTAAATGTAGTATAATAAACATTATAGAGTCCATAATCAAAACCCATTTCATACATTAGACACATAATTTTAATGCATATACTTGGATTACATTAATATAAAAAAATTATTACAAAATATGAATTCTAAAATATGGACGTTCATAATTCACTACATTCACGATCAATGCCCATTATTTCCTGAGCCATACCATCATGGACTTTTAACCAGGATCGAATTATTAAGAAATGGAAAATTTTAATAAAAATTAAACATATAATATTGAGTTATAATTTTTATTTACGATGTTACCATTTGGTTAATCTAGTGGATAACTATAACTATGAACCATTAATTATTTTCACATCCTCTGCATTACAATTATTCTGAATAATATACTAAATCATTGATAAAATAACTTATAAGTAAAAAATTATCCATATTGAATCAATTGTATATAAAATTAGTACTTCATCAATATAAAACATTATGAAAAATAATAAGTATAATATTATTGGATCCTTTCCCTAGAAATATTAATGAGTGGTTTTCTAGTTTTATATGCATAAAAAAGATCATAGAAAATTTTATTAATGATAAAAAACGTTTTTCTTTTTTGAAAATATTATTAAAATTTAAATACTTTTTAAACTTTTGAAGATTAATTTATCAATAAAAATATATTTTAAAAAATTAAATTTAATCATAAATTCAATTATTGTCCAGGATGATGGGGAATTATAAGTCATGTATATTGAAACAATGGTTCAATAAAAATTGTATTAAACGTTCGAAAGTCACTTGTCCGGGACAAGACATGAGGATTCTTCATTATTTTTTTTATAAAATATAAATCATGTATAAAAATGACATTAATAATATTGCGGTTATATTATTAACATTAATATTAAATCTTAGGAGACATAGACATGAAAGAAAATGATTCCAAACTAAAGTGTAAAAAATGAATGTCCTTCATAAAACACATTCTCATTATTTTTAATTATCCAAGAGAATAAAAATGGAATATTACATGAAAATCACTTGAAAAGTACATGAATGGATATAGTTTAATAAAATAAATTTTTTTTACATATGAATATTATATATTTCCTCAATATTAATTCAAATATAAACAAACCCTAGAATAAAAATGAAATTTTAAAATAAATATGTTACCTCAACATCTACATTATTAGTATGCGATTTTAACCAATATTATAATAATTATGTTTATAAATATTAACCATATTAAGTCACATGCCTATAATAGCACTCATGATACACTTACAACACCTTTTCACATATTTATTAATAATTACATATTAAAAAGGTTGATTATTAATGTTAACCATTTAACATTCGTTGATAACATTTGTTCTATTGTTCCATTCATGTATATTGATAATTTAAAAATCATCTAAAAATATCATTTATAGTGTAAATATATTATATTTTCATTATATATATCTATGTGTGTGTGTGTGTTTGTGTATGTGTGTGTGTGTGTTAGATTCATCCATAGATTCTGGACACAAAAAAATCAATTTCACTATTGATAGAGACAATAGGCATAAGATATGAATGATTAATATTTTATCTTTTCAATGAATGGAAGAAAAGATATGAAAATAAAATATCAAATTTATAGAATAATTAATATATAAAATATATAATATTAATTAAATAATTATTCATTTATTTCCTTACATGTAATGTGGAAGATAAAATTGAATCTCATCACATCATTGAAGTGGTATTCCACATGTCCACATGTGTATCACTATCATTTTCCAATAGATTGGAACGTCAGAAGGTGTATATAATATTATTATTGATAAATAATAATTATTTGATAAAGATAAAAAATTAACATATAAAATTTTCTCTTAACCATTCATGAATGATAATGATGGAATAATGAATTGTGTTCGTATGCGGGGTGGTAGTCTACAAGTATACATGATTGATAATTCCACATCCCATTTGATGGAAATGAGTGTGAATAATGATTGTAAAATAATAATAATAATTTATAATAATATTTATAACACAAAATATATTATTTTAGTATTAATAATTCATATTTAAATTTGGAGAAAAAGAAAATTAATTTAATGAGGTTGAGTATGATAGTTACCTCTTATTTAGAATACATCTATTAGATCCCTTCTAAATGACCCATGGAATGGTATTTAAAGAATATATTAAATATTATTACATGATTCGGAAATTTTAGGAGTAAATTATTTAGTGTTATCATGATTGATATGGCACAAATGTTTTGTATGAAAAAAATGATATGTTGTGTCTAGTAATAAGAGATGGGTGTGAGACTCTTGGAAATCTGTAACGAATTAAATCAATGTAAATTTACTATAGTAATAATGTTTCCTAAAATTGATATATTTTGAACATTTTATGAATTTAATGTCTAATTTGTCACATATAATAATATTTATAATAGTTAAGTGGATTTTATAACCATTATCTCCTAGTTTTAAAATCAATTATCCTTAATGACTATTACCAATTTTTTTTTAATGTAACAAAATGTCACAATAAAAGAAGAGTTACCCATAAATGGGCCATGGTAGATATTTCAAACCATATCTCATAAATTTTCCTAAATATATATTTTCTTAATAGTTAATATTTTATCAAAATTTTAATTATCAGAAAATACCAATAAATTAATTTTTGACACAATTCATTTATTTCGACTGTAATGACATCATGAAAATGATTGAATTAAAATATAAAATTTAAAAACGAATCTATTTTCTTATATGTACCATAAATATTCATGTAACACAATTAACCACCAAAATTTCCTTATTTTTCATGTTTTTTATTTCATTTAATTTAATTAACATTTGATCAAGAAATAATTTTTAGGTTTCGTAGAAACATTTAATGTTTTTATTCAATCAATAATAATTAAGAATAGGTTAAAATAAAAAAATTACATTTCAAATAAAAATTACAAATTAAATATAACATTTTTACATCATTATGAAAAATCCCAAATATATTAATGTCATGATAGTAACAAATTGTATTTATTCTATTCATAAAATAATATAAATATCAACATCAAAGAGAAATGGACAATTGATTCCAAATTTCATGTCACAAATTATAATTTCCAAACTAAACTCATCCTATAGGATTAATTCAATGGTTGTTGTAATTTTAGAGTCCTACCTCGATGTCTTATTTCAATGTTACCTATTTTACCATTACAAGGAGTAAAATACATACCCAAGTTACTATTCATAATGTCTAAAAATAAAAAGAAACAATTTAAATAAATTGATCCAACAGAATAAAAACATTTTACCAATTTTTTCAATTTTTTAAGTGAAAAAACTAATAATGTAACAACATGTCTCCAAGGGACAATTAGGTTACTACCCCACACCCTCCACTCATAGGCTAGGTTTATAGACTAGTTCCATATAGGCATATCGCAAACCAATGAGAGGAATTTTTTATATTTACCAAAACATATGCACACAACTCTAAGCCACATATTATTGATGTTTAATACACAAATTAAACAAAAAATGTAAAATAGTTGAAAAATAAATGAAAAGAGTTCTGGAATACAATACCAACTAAAACATTAAAATACACATACAAGACTATTGAAATCCTACTTAAAACCCCTACTAAAAAGATATCTACAAAAATAGATGTCTGAATTCGTAGAAGCACATCTCGTCTATCAGTTCACTTTAAGAACCACCTGGCCCCGATGAACCAAGGACTCTATCAAAGATTCAATGGTCTACAAATACATGAAACCTATGGAATAGCCCATGATGGGTGTGTAAAACTATATTATTTTGGAGAACAAACAATAATGGCATACCACAAACAATACACAAAGTAGACAACCATATTTGTACATGTTTTGTATCTTCTAAGAAGTACAGTCAAGAGAGTCACTTATGTCAGTTCACACATGTATAAACTAATGAATAAAAAGAAAAAAATAGAATTATAAACATTTAATTCCTTGTAATTCATTGTAACTCATCCATTATGACTCACATAGGTCCACTATGTCATATACACCAGCTTATCACATAGCCCTGCTGGGTCACCTAAATCTGTACGTCACATTGACCTACTAGGTAACCTAAAACCGCTATTCACATAGACCAATTGGGTCACCTAAACCTTATCGTCACTTAGGCCTTCTAGTACACCTAAACCTGATCGTCACAAATGCCATCATGGTCACCTAGACCCAGTCGTCGTAGTATTTTTTTCCTTGTCAGCTGCAAGATTCATGCTTTTAGCACGCATGATTCCTAGAGATTCTATTCCTCAAGTCACAAGTTGTATCTCATCATAAACTGAAACCCACCAAGAATATTTCAAAAGGACCGCCTTGTCGGGGGGGTCCAGACTAATAAATGACACGTCATTTAGATGTACAATTTGGATGATAAGCATCTTTTAGTGAAAATGGGTTGGTGGGGTCATGGATGGGTCTGCCCCAGATCAGATTGGAATGACCGGACCAGACTCCAAAACACCCCATGTCTTTGAACCACCCCATGAGTCACTGCGTGGTCTTTCTGCCATGTTCAATGAAGCAGGAACTGCGTCCTCTGATGTCTCCACTGAATCCACTGTTGTCAGTCCTTGGCATGTTCTTCTATGGACCACCAGACTCTTCCTTGTTGTCCTATTACTAAAAACCCATCATATTTGGGATCCTTTGGTCACCTTTGTCAATGTCTCAAGGTCCAATGTATCATGTCATCACTCCGAGGGTCCACCCATGATCGGGACATTCAGAAAAAGCCTGATGCAACCATGGTGGTCTATCGACAAAGAACTCAATCACATGTGGTATGAGGTAATACTATAAAAACATCATGAATGACCCAATAACAATTTATTTTCATCCATATATATTTCATATTAGTATTATTACAATGAATATAAATAATAGTAGTAATCAGAAATATCTACTTCCTATTAAATACACACACAAAAATACCCAAACATCAAGAAAGATCAACCGGTAGTTGAACATGTTATTGAGTTGATCCACATTCTTTGTTTTGAATGGAAGAATCTATAATGGTAATCACCTATAAATAAAACCCCAAAAGTATTTGTGTTGATATCTAATTATGGGTGACTTCTTCCTTTTTCGTTCTTCAATCCTTTGACGTATGTTATGAATACATTCATTGATATTCTATCATTAATCTCTTGTAACCTATCATCGTTTACTGAAAGATTTCATTGTAGTCATTAGGGAAAAATAAATGAGCCTCCATTCATCAAATATCTCTATTAATCCTCCTAGTAGAGGAAACACATTTTTGCATTTTTGTTTCACTGTTTCATTTATGAAATAAAAAATGGTTTCTATTATTCTTGAGTTTCATTTTTATTAGAAAATTTCATTTAAGAAATTATATAGATAGCTCCACATTTCATTATAGTGAATCATTTACGAATAAAAGAAAATTTCTTATATAAATTGTATTTTTCTTTAAAATTCCAAATAATTAACATTAATCATCAATCTATGGAAGTCGAGGTTATGCACGACCAAATGTAAGAACACCCTCAGGAGCTCAATAGTAATCTTGAATTTCTAATCCATGTTACAATTTATGAGTTATATGATTTGAAAATAAAATAATATTTATTTAATTATGTTATTTTTTGTCAAATTCTAAAAACAACTTTCTATAGTTGACACACATCAGCTAAATCTAGCCTCTACCAAAGGAAAACAGCACATTACATACTCAATAGTGCGTTCATATTTTGAATCTGAGTAACCATTCATGTGTTAAAGGGATTGAAAAATAAAATAATTTCATTTAATAGTTTTATTTTTGTATATTCTAATTTTGGGGTTTCTCAATTGATGCTCGTGCTCACTAATGTTATGTCATGCTGAGAGTAGACCCACTATCCTGAATTTAATGATACTCTCAGATTTATGATTCAGAAAGAAGTATATTATTTTTTAAAACAAATTAGGACAACTACTCGCATACATGATTTGAAAATTTATCATTTATATTTGGATAATTCATGGAACAATGTGGCTCGAAATCTCATTCTGCCTCAATTCTTTTTCAAAGAATTTGACCAAAAATTTTCTGAAAATAAAAATTGGAAATTCCATGTCATTTCATTGTCCCGACATTAAGGAATTATGACCTGGAAAGAAAAACTACATGATTCCCAAACATATGAACGTATGAGCATGAACATGAGCCTCCCTATCCCACATGCTCTCTTGGATATTTCTATGCTACAAATTAAGGCACACTCGGGGAATTGATCCCCCATGGAGGGTCCTCTCTTGTCAATTCCCAATCTCCATGAGAAACTCTATAAAAGTATCCCCACAACCAACATCCAACTCATCATTCTTAATGACATGTGATAGGTCTTATACATCTCTCCCCAGTAGGGATATGGGGAAGGGGTCATGCCCCCACTCTAAATGTGGAGGGAGATCCAAGAGTTATGAATCCATTCCCACAATATGAAGTATCATAAATGATCTGATGAATTTCATAAATAACTTGTTTCGTTGGCCAAATATTTGTATCCTACATCAAGGAGATACCCAATGAAAAACGTTTTCTCCATCTTAGAACACCAAAGGACACTATCATCTATTAAAATATTACATTTGAAGGATTTTTGTACTTTTCATCTGCTCCTAGATGAGCTAGACCTTCTATGTGGTAGTCTACACCCACTATGGGCCCATGAGCACTGACTCTCTAGGTGTAGTCCATCAATGTGGTGACCATAATGGTTGCACGTACAAGGCCTTTAATGGTGTCATAATGATGTTGAAGATGTAATTGTTTGTATTAAAACACCACTAGAGGTATGTGATCCTCCCCACAATGACCACAATAAAGATTTTATGATCATATCATGTCCCCTAAGACAAGAATGGACTACTCTGTCTTGCCATCGGTATATGGTTGGAAAGATGTGATCACACACCACTGTGTCCCAAATTCCTCCTACAATCCCCTCTATAACATGGATACAAAGTGTCCACCTTGATCATAGAATATCATTGATGGGAATCTATAGAGTCTAACTATCTCATTCATGTAGAGGTATCACAAGCTCGCTATGGGACTATGTTCTCGAAAATCTAGGAAATGTCAAAAATGGTGAGTTGGTTAAAGATCACCATGTTCCTATAGTGTCCCCAAGGTGTCTGTGATAATCCTACCTTGAAGTCCGTCGATATCAATTATCACTCCATTTATGGAACCCTAAGAATAGAAGAGAATAAAATTCCAAGCATAGGGGCTCGAACATGTTTATTGAAAAACCATCAAACAAATTAAACAAGCATTCAACATTTTTATCAGTAGGTTAGCCCAGCTTCGGCCTATTATTTCATCTGAAGTGTCTGACTAGAAACCCACATTCATATCCCTATACATCTTGTCACAATAGGAGTCAACTGATATTACTGTGTGTCCTATGAAAGGAACGACATGCTCTAAACCTTTCAAATACCCATCCAGGGTATTCCTTGTGGATAATTGAGAAAATAATGACTCACAGTCTGTATTATCATGAATTGGATCCATGAATAACTTTAGGAGTGATGGGGTGACAACTCATAATTGGAGGTAAAATACATAATCTATTTCTATGAAAGACAATTGTAATGAATCCAATTACTCTGGTTCATCATTCAGATACTACGAACTAGATCTTCTTCTTAGATAATCTGCCACAATGTTTCACATACTAGGAGAATAGACTACTTTGGTGTAATATTACTAGAGGAACTCTAGATATGGTCTATTTATCACATTAAAAACCTTCTAATAGAATATATAATCTATACTCTTATGGTTAGATTATATAGTAAATTGTTCACTCATAATGTAGTGTTTAAATATATTTAATTTCAAGACTACCACTACCAAATCATTTCCATGTGTCACATAGTTCTTCCCTAGGTGTCTAATTTACTAAGAATAATCTCGCTCCCTTTAGTTGATCAAATAGATCATTGATCATCGGTAGTGGATGATTATTCAAAATAGTCTCCAGATCTGAGAACTGGAAATCCAATCATATCCTCAAGCTCTCATATTCATGGAATACAATACTATGGTTTCCCCAGGTGATACATTGGGTCTCATGAATCCCTTCCTCTGGAAGTCCCCCAACTATACACTCAATTAAAAAAGAACTGGACGATCCATCTGATATACTGGTGTAGATATCAGTGTCATCCTTGTGTACTAGTCATTGTATATGTCTCCCTTTATGTGGGGAGGTATTCCATGAACATCTTCAAAAAAAAATTCCTTGTACTAGTCCACCACTATTGTACACTGAGGACTCATCTCATTCACTACATTGAGTTTCATGCTAGAAAAATGAAGAGTGATTGGTTGATACCTCCTATAAATTATTCAATCCCATGCTACATGGGTTTCCTTTTTCACTGTCCAAGCTAAACCTAATTCCATAGTTGCAAACATACCATATCCTTTTTTCTAAAACATTCAGTCATATCATGAACTATTGATGAAAACTCCATACCCAAACTAACGGCATATGGCCTTAATGATACCCCTAAGAGGTTCCAACCAAAACTCTCATCATAAGGGTCTGATCGCACCATCCACATAAGTTTCATTATTGACTCTCATCCCATATGTATTTTCAGACATATGTGTCAAGTTAATGGTTTAATCAAAAACTATAGGTCTTGAACAGAATTTGTGACAAGAAGGAATGATTATCCCCCATGTATTTCAATATTAATCCTAGGAATAGAAACAAATAGTAACTCAATTATTTCATTGATCACATGGGGCATATGCCTTAACCAAATATAGCTACCCATTTCCCATATACCTCATCTCCATGAGCTTGTTGTGGACCAAATTGGGGTGGTGTTTGTAAAATGTCGATATGTATACCACCTCTTGAGGATCCCCCAACTACTCTGACATGTCTTCTACCCTAAAAATCAATATATTCTTGTAACTGCATCCGCCTTGGTGTCCCATCCACTATTTCCCTATCAGCACCCCAATGTGTAGGAAAATCTCTAGAGAGAAAACCTTAGTGGACTCATGAAAATAATTTACTCTCTCTAGGTAGACTGGACTCACCCTATGAGCCCTCTGCTATATATCCTCTATCTTGGGACCTCCTCTTTGATCATATCACACGTCCATGTCTCTGATACGGACATCATCATCCTGATTCTGGGTCCCTACTACTGGTGACATACACCTGTTGTATACACTCTTCCAAGGGAAAATTATCTACACTAGTTATCTCTATCTCCCTAACATCAGTAGGAGTTCATAGAGAAATATAAATATATTGTATATCCCTAAACACAACTCAATCTGGGGCCTGAGCCACAAATGACTAGTTTAATAATATTCATCGTATACCTGGAATGATCACTAAGCCTTGATGAATACATAGATACTGACATATCATCCTGTCAAAGATATAGAAGTTCTTGGGAATGCATAACCCATAACGTTTATGGGGGGAGATCCTTATCTAGGATAGGTTTTTCATATCTATCTATGGAAGAGTCACCTCATCGTAAGATTGGGTAATCTACACTACACAATCGCCTTACTGAACATCAAAGAAGGCCCACTTCCGAGTCCTCCATCTGTTTTAATGGTGTCCTAAATAGATATATAACTAAGTTACTATATCTGAGAAATAATTTTTTCCCTGTGAGTAAAGCTCATCATAGAACCGGAAGGGTCTCTATCACTAAAAAGCATAACATGTGGTCAGCCCGCACATCTCATTTTCGGGTACAATGTGTACCATGTGCTACACCATATGTGGTGGAATAGATAGTACCCCACCTAGTAGTTGTGTCCCTGGTAAAAACCCATGTTCTAATCTCATCAACCAATAGATTATATTCCTGATAACATGATGTATTCATGGATGGCTTCCATTTTGTTAGCTTCTTCAATCAAATCATGATATACAATGAACAATAGAGTATACATAGTAATCTGACTCAAGAAGGAAATAGAAAAATCAACCCGTTCCTGTATGATTATTGTACCATATTTTATCCCTAAAACTTGTATTTTCACTTACCGATTTTAAAAGGAATAATTATGCATCCTGGTGTATGGATTTATCAAATACCACAACAATAGTATATTCTTAAGCCAGAACGCAAAACATGAAACACTTAAATTTTTTCCCCAATCCCAACTCATAGTCTTTGGGATCTTAAGGCATAACCGGCCAACATTTATACAACTCTATCATGCCCCATCCTCTAGGGCCCATATTGTGGCTACCCCAAGCGTTCCTCCCATTGACCCGGGGTTGGTGACTATCAATGAGTAGAAATATCTCAAACAAAGCGGTTGGATCAGCCAAATTACCTATACACACACACACACACACACACAACACCAGGCCACTAAAGTTGGAATGTGAATGCACTATGTAAACAAACATAGGGTATGATAGTAGAAAACTGAAGGTAAATAGATATATAATACAAGGCCAACTAAAATACAAAAGTAAAAGTACATTTTTATGGATGTCTTATGTAGAAAACCCTACTTGATGTGTATGTAATGAAATAGATGCCTGATGCAGCAAAAGCACATCTTTATTGTCAGGTCACTCTATGAACCACCTGGCCTCAGTCCTCTAAGGACTCCATCAAAGCTTCAATTGTATTAATAAGACATGACACATGTTGGTGAATCTTGTGCATGGGTCAATAAGACAATACTCAGTAGGGACCCCAAACACAAAGGTATACCTCAAATAAATACACAAACAAGACTACAAACTGGAAAACGTAGGGTAGCATGTAAGTATTATGGTCAAGAGAGTCACATGAGTCCTCATACACTAGTATAAACTAAAGTATAAAAATCTATACTATCATTCCTAAACAATGAAAACCTTGTAATACTAAGGCATTCATCCCTGATGAGTTACTTATTCATGTTGGTTCACATAGACCCACTCATCACATAGTCTTTCTGGGTTACCAAAACATGCTTGATATATATTCATGTTGGGACATCTAAACCCCCTATCACTTCAGAATGTTGATTCAGCTAAACCCAATCATCACTTAGTTCTAATGGGTCTGATAGACCCACTATCCATTGTAATCATGTCCCAACAAGATGCAAGATTCCCACTCTTAGTGCGGTGGAGTTTAGAAAAATCTAATCCTCAACCCATAGGTCATATCTCAACTACCACAAAAACCCAGCTAGTGTATAAGAAAATGATCTCAACATCGCGAGGGTCCAGAAGACACAAATTAATCTATAATCATTCAGATTTTTTTTGATTATAAGAGCCTTTTATTGAATAGGGGTCTGTGGGGTCCGGGTCTGATCAGACACGGTTAGTCTGCCCTAACCCGTCAGGTCTACCAAGCCCAGTGGGACAAGACCAAACCATCTAGTCCTGGTCCACTATGCCATATTGGACCGAACTAGTTTTTCTTGGCCCAGTCATCCATGCAGCCCTGACCCACCTACCTGGACCTGCCCGCCTACCTAGCTCATCCCACCAACCTAGCCCAACTCGCATAAGCTAACTAGTTTTTTCACCTGAGAAACAGTGGGTTTCACCTCTCAAAACCTTTCAGTGGGCCTCCATGGGGTCATTTCTATCCTATCAAGTTAGACGAAATTTACATAAACTTCCATTGGCTGCCAATCAGAAGCCTCTACTCGCTTCCTCTAGAAGATGATACCTGCATATCCCACCATCGCATGGCGTCGTCGTCCATCGACGGTGGGTTCTTCAGTGGGCTATCAGTCTCGTTTTGATTGTCCATTTATTCATAACATTATCACCTTTGTGATACTTGGGTAAAATACATCACATTCATTTACTGCAAATCATCTTTTCATCACCCTAGGAGTCCTTTCACATTCGGGACCTCCCAGCAAATCCCAACACTACAACGTAGGTCCATTGGCGAAGAACACAGGAACAAGGGTAGGAGATAATGATAGGAACACCCAACGAAAAAATCAATAATGTTTAACTGTCTTTAATAGATCATTATTTTTTATAGGATAACAATGAAAATAAGTAAATGTACTGATCAAAATGATCTAATTCTTGTTAAATTTCCACAATACAATTCCCAAACCCACAAGAACAAATCACAAATGGATCAACATATTAATGGGTTGATTTTTATTATTCAATTAGAATGAAAGTATAGGGAATGATAACCACATTAAAATAAACCCCTCCATGGGTTTGGATCGTTCACCAATGAAGGATGAATCCTACGTTCGTCATTCTTCAATCTATTGTTGTCTATTATGAAACTATTTGTTGATCTGTTGTTGTTTGTTGTTAAATGCCACTCATCATTTTTCAATGAATTTATTCCATGAATTTAGAGAAAACTCAATGACCCTTCTTATTTCAAATATATGTATTAATCAACATTATGTTGGAAACACATTTCAGTGTTTTTGTTACACTAAGTCCCTCTATAGTTATGATGTTTCATTTATAAAACAACATAAGGTTTATGTAATTATTGATTTGTAACATCATTACGGTATTTAATTTATGAAATGAAATTGCTGGCTAAATGGATCGTGGTTGATTTTTTTGAATAAAATAAACATTCATAAGTTTTTGTATTTTTTTAACACCAAAGAATTAACTTTTACCCATGACCCACTCTGTTCGAGGTTAGACCACAAATCAAAAAATCACACCTTCACGACTTCAATAGTACTCTCAGATTCCTAATACTATTTAACATTTATGATTTATTATATTTGAATATAAAATAATCGGAATTTAATTAATTAATTTATATTCATGTCCCAAAAACTACATTACACAGTTCACCGGCACCGGCCAATGTTATGATTTTCCTAAGGAAAACACCTCGTTACGAACTCAATAGTGGCCTCATATTTTCAATCTGTGTCACCATTCTCAAGTTATTATGATTTAAAAAATAAAAAGATTTTTCATAATTATTTTATTTACGTTTATGGGATTTTTAGTTTCCCTCACTAGAGGCCCACACTGACTAATATTTTTTCATGCCTAGGGTAAAACTGACATCTTGAACATAATGGTGCCCTCATATTTTTGATCCAAGATGCCTTTTAATATTTATTCCTTTTTTTTCTGGACAACTGCTCATTCATGCTATTTAAAATCCATACATTGTTTACTTACTATCTGAGGAACACTGGGCCTCAGAATCACATGATGTCTCAGAACCAGGTCATAGAATTTTAACATAAATTTTTTAAAAATAAAAATGGGAAAATTAAAGTCATTATAAATAAATGTTTTAAAATAATAAAAAATATGATTTCACATTGTAAATACCATAAATAAAAATTTATTTTTAAAATAAATACTAATATTTTTCATTATTCATTGAAAAATCACTCTTTGTAGAAAATTATCAATGAATCATTGATGGGAAATTATACTATGCTTATTTAAAACATTATAACATTATTATATATTAAATTATCCATAATATCAAAAAATGATAATAATTTCTTTCAAAAATATAATCAAAATGATTTTTTAAAAATACATATATTTAACAATAAGAAAATTTTACGAATGATATGAAGTTTATTTATTAATAATATATATATATATATTTTATTGAGTAGGACCATCATATATATTTTTCAGAATATGGTTATCCCAATTTTATTATAATTTTATTGTTTATTATCTAATTGAATACGATATAAAGTATCATTTAGACTAAGGATTCATTATATCACATGATATCAAATAAACTAAATTTATTTCAAGATAATTATCTAATTGAATATTGTGGTTTTATTGATAATGTTGATAGAGTAATAAATTTCTACATAGAAAAATATTAACGATAACTATAATGACCACAAAAACATAAATCAATGGGGGCTGAAAATTACAATCAACTCCATAGGTAAAATTCTAGAAAGTAAAAATATTTTGTTTTCAAAATAATTTTTTCCTACTATATGGAAAACCATTTATAATAAAAATAGGAGAATATATAATCACCTAATTTATTAAAATCCATAAATTATCTTTCATAATTTGGTTATGTGATTTAATTAACCAGATGTGGTTTTTATGATTGAGTCACTAAAATTTCCATGTAATGAATTCTATGATTTATAATGGAATGAAAAGTAACTCATTTTGTTTAAAAATGTATTCAAAAAATAAAATAATTATCACATGTTTCCTAATATTGATAAATTATCATATTATTATTTACCATTTTAATCACCCAAACTGTTATATTAACACCCAAATTTCAATGTAAATAATTCCAAAAAATATATATCATTATGAATACTCTAAATCTAGATTGAAAAAATTTGAAACCCATTATTTGATGAAAATGATCACTACATATTCAAAATAATGATTATATTAATAATAAAAAATAACATATTATCTCCTTATGTCATAAAAAAACCATGTGAAATCATTAATAATATATTATTTTAAAAAACATATAATATGAATTAACATTGATCCTAAATGAAAACATATTTATTTACAAAAAAATAAATATGTCTATATTACTCAAATTATTTAATATACTATCAATTATGTTCCATAAATATATTTATAATAAAAACATCATTCGGGATTGAATGTTTATTTTTCCTCAATTCAATAATTAATATCATGGTCACCAACTCACTGTAATTTACTTTATCAACATGAATAATATATTTTTTTCAAATAATCATAATGAAAAAAAGATAGGAAAAATATTATGGATTATATAATCCTCAATCATGTGTTTTCAATAGAATACTTATCCACATCAGAATAACAAAATTGTTGATTACTGCCACCATTCAACACATGCTATATAAATAATAATGAATAACCAATGGTGAAAAGAATATTAATTTTCAAGATAGATATTACCATAATAGCATTGATAAAAAAATTAGAAGATTTAATTTCTATCCCTAAATAAATGAATACTTAAATCATTAAACTTATTTAAAAATAAATTATCCATGATTCCCCATACTACTCTTTAATACATCATTTCATTCATATACCATTCATAGTTTATTGATCATAAATATTGAAACAATAACTCATAAAATTTGTCTGATACATTTCATAAGAATTTCACCAATGAAATGAATATGTATAATTCATATACATTCAAATTTATAATCATTTAACCCTAGATGATTCCTAGAAAATGTTATTCTTGTCCAGTTTGTAAAAAATTTTTTCATCTAAAATTACATTACCCAGGATATCCATCGCAAAAAATTAATATACATTCCCCTTCCATTGGAAAATACACCCAGTTGATTGTGTAAGAATACAATGATTCACAAGATAGTGGTTTTTAGATAAAGAAATATAAAGGAAACAAAATGATATTATTACAATGAACACTAAAACTACAATTTATGAGGTGTTGGGATTAATACATACATCCAGTAATTGCGAGAAACATTGCTATAATCATGAGATAAAATAATACAATGTTATCAGAGTTTCAATTTATGAATCCCTACCTTAAAATGTGATAATAATGATGATGAAAAAAAATTCCACCAACCAAAAATAATGTTCGTCATGCTGCAGTTAATGGTGGATTGAAGTACACACATATATAGAGCTCTAACCATCCAGGATTAAGGTACTAAAATCTATTGTGGAAAGAAGTCTATTAATCTATAAAATTACTATATCCAAACTCCTAGCTTCTATAGTAATCATTACAATGTCTTCACTACAATACTGTTGCATCCTGATGCATATTATATGACACATGCATTCAACCTAACATCATCTAGATAGATTTGGTTATACCAATCCAAAGATTTTCAACATTGATGCTAATTTACTATGCTGACCGACTTTGTTGCCATAGAATTTAAGAACATATATAATGTTATATCCACTTATTCACTTTTCAATGAACATATTCCATTCAACAACAATAAAAATATGAAGGTCGGTGAATTACATGTATATTCCATTTTTTTCTCACATATTGGCCCGCCATATTATGGATATCATCCACCATTCATAAACATGCTCCAATATATGCATAATACGTCCTCAACTCTTTTATTACGATGGTATTTATCATCATATCTATTATATTGATTGTTCTATTTTTTTTTAGAAATTTTATCAACCCATCCTATATCAATGATCTGATAAAATAGAACATAAACAAAATGTTATTTATCAAAGATTGAAATAGTCAGTGGATTATAATTTCCATAAAATTATTACTATTACAGTGAAATAATTTATCCTCTCAACATCAACCATGCTTGTAAATTTATATATTCATCCAAACCATATCCATTCATAATTCTGTCCTAGAAATATATGTTGAATCTATGGTTGATAAAGTTACCACCTTCAATAATTTGGATATCCAAACTACTACATTAATATAAAGGTAAATACATAACATTGGGTAAACCCCTACCATCAATGTCACCTCCATGGTCAACATCCAAATACCCCAACAATTAATTTCCTTTCCTAAAGCACATAGATATGTACTTAATCACCGTCAGTATTTTATTCACATCCTTCTAATGCATCTTTTTTTGTGATATCACGGAGCATTCTCACTACTCCTTCTACATAAGCAATTTCGTGTCAATTTAAAATCATTCTATACATTATCCTTCATATTGTTGAGGTGTATGGATTCTTTTCCATGTACTCAACCTAATATACCATATTTCGGGATTTCACCATTGATAATTTGAAATGGGATTCCTAGGGAATAAATGCCATATTTTCTTCCACCATACATAATCTACTAAAAATTCCAATCTAATAAAGCTAAAATACCATTAATGTTCATAATGAATGATTTCCCTTGATTTTGATCACTAAAATATTGTTATATTCTACAATATATTTCATCTCAAACCCATCATGTAGCTTTCTTTTTATATCCTCAATAATCTGAATACATTATATTGTAATGATCATTTACTCCACATATATATGTTGAATAAAATATTCATCACCAAAATACATAATGTTGAATTATTTATCTAAGAAACATTCTTTTGAATTGTTATTAATGAATGAATCACACATTTTTTTCCACAAAATATGTTCATTTTTTGACAGATATAAGCTCTTATGAAGATTACACACTAGATCATTTTTTCCAGAATCAATGTACCCATCTTGCTACTGAATACTGATTTCCTAATATAAATTAATATTTGGGAAATCGATATTCACTTCAGTATTGGTACAATAAATGTCTTATGAGGCCACAATACTAAGAACCACCATCATGGTGGTAAGCTTCAGTATCGTTGAGGAAATTTTATAGAAATCCATGCCTTCTTATTGTTGAAGACAACTCAGGGACATCCATTTTTAACTCATATTTACAACATGTTCTTCAATTTTTCCATATAACCCGATGTTCTAAAATTATTTATTTTCTTCTAGAAGAGGTTTCAACTAAAAAGGATTTTATTATTCAATGATGAAATATCAACCTTCTTAGAAATCTCCAACCAATTCGACTCTATCTACAACATAACTTAATTAACACATTTTTTCATTACTTTTATTAAATAAAAAATAATTTATGTATGGTGAATACCTCTACATGGAAATTCTTACCCTTTTTGATCTCCTAAATCCACATTATATGTTGGCCACAATAGTTTCGATGTAATATGATCTAGTACACATTTATGATAACGTTTCTCATGAAATTTTTATTCTTTATTCCCACTATAAATTTATACAACATGATTGATGTTATATGTTTTCTCTTAATTAAATATCGCGTTTTTTCTCCCGATGACCATCTTGTTGAGAGGATCTGAATATATATAAATAAAATCTTCAGAACCTTATCCAATAAAGAACATGGTTTAGAATAAAAATCAATCTTTTCCATTTCATATAATTTAACATGTAAATATTCAAAACAACTAATGACTTGTAAATATGAGACCCTTGCCTCCAAGAAAAAATAGAGAACCTCTGATATAAATTCTCTCATTAGTACATATAAACTAATATTGATTATATATTCCTCTATATTCAATACATCATCCAAAAAGGGTTTTTAACCTTGAGTGTAGTCTGATTCCCCATTAACTATTATTCATTTTCCTACTCATCCTCTCATCAAAATTTTTTATTTTGATGTATATTAAATAATTTTCCTCATCCGACTTCCATTATTCCAATAGAATTCTATAAAATCATCAATTCCATACTCTCCATTGTTGTCAGACCTCATGAATTTCGTCATTGATCCTTTATCATTCTCAATTGTGGTATTCCATTTATAAAACATTTTAAGAACAATAGATTTTATTTCTGGGTTGATAACCATTCATTTATTGATGATATATCATTTAATGTTATATAATATTATGACCATATAAGAAAATTTACAAGTGGGGGACAACAAAAATTTGTGTGGAACAGGTCTAAATTCACTAAAATTGGTGTTCTACATATTTCACAAAAGAAACCTTCTTATAATTTACAATGTTACAATTCTGTATAGGATGACATCATCTCTAGTATAAATAATTTTCTTGCTACCACCTTCTTACCCTTTTAACTCATGTGGAATAGCCTGTTGTACTATAGTTGTGAATCTATGAAATTTTTAATTAGTGAAAATATGTCCATGATTGTTTTTGTCATGTTGTATATGGTACCATTATTTTCTTCATCAGTTATGACAACAAATCCCTTGTTGATCATCCATGATCAACTGGTAAACATGGTACTGAAATATACATCCCCAAGTTTCCCGGCAGAAATAATATTTCTTCTTGAACCATAGATTTAAAATACATTTTTTAGAACTAGAAAACTACAATAGTTGGTATTAAAAAGTGTATCTCCATTCTCCATCATATGAAAGGGTATTGGATCAGTATGATTTTTCATACAAATCTTTTCTTACAAAAACTATTTAGGAAACCAATTTATGACATGAAATGGATACATTCCATTGATTAAAAATATATAATAACCCATTGTTTTATCAATGTCTCAGATATTTACACTTCAAAATGATCACCAATTACAATTTTTTGATACACCTATCATCCCCTTCATTCAAAATTTATATCAAAACAAAGGAATATTCTCAATTATCTCCCTAAAATATATTCATTAAGTATCTAGTCCCACACTTCTGTAAAAAATAGTATTGTATTCCATGCTGAAATGCACATAGATATTACAGTTTCTTCCAAACATTCAAGCAATGAATACAGTAAAAATAGTTCACAAACATTACCATAATGTGCAATACTCAATAATGTCAAATAACTTTTGATAGTGTTGAATTCATTGACATGATATGCAATAAACTGCCTTTTATCAATTTCCATATTGAATCATCATTACATTATGTAAAAAATTTAGATAAATGTTTCACATATATATACACGAGCGCTTTCGTTAGTCTAACCGCATTATTTTCCCCTCTAATTTATAATTTCAGGTTCATTCCAATGTAATGTGAAAGAAATCATATAACACGTTGATCTAGAATAGACCACTCCGTCTACACCTTGAATATTGTATTTAAACCAAAAAGAAGAAAATACATTTTTATTTAGTTAAAGATATCATTCAATATGCATTATACAGTAATCGAATTCAGCCTCATAAAATAGATCAATATTCACAAATCTTTATTCCATATATATTATTCAATTCAATAAATCCATACTCAACCTCTAATTCAATTATTTTCCGAAACAAAAGTTGTGTGAAAATAGACATTTTTATATGAATAAATCAATAAAAATAAAAGATTATTATGAATAAGAGAATATAATCATCATTATACATGGTACATGAATAATCTCTACGTTCAAAGTGAGATAGAAATATCACTCTAATTTGGAGAAAATATTACATGGTGTTTTTATTGTTTCTAGAACAGAAACTCAAAATCCAAAAAAGATAATAAATAGGATGAAATAATGTTCCACCAGACGTATAGAAATCCTATTAGTATATAGTTAATGATGGATTACATTAAAATTTTCTATTTTGCTGCAACCACCCAATTCCATTGTACTAAAATAGTAACTGGTTAGAAATATATCGAAATAGAATACCATTTTCTCCAAAATTTTGGATTCTACAAATTATGGGCCACAATTATTTGGCCAAACATCACCCAAATAGATCGGGCTACACGAATCCAATATTTTATTCTTCCCAAATTCTCTATATATAGTTTGTCTCATATTAAATCATAAATTATATTCCCAAAACTCGATTTTTCATAATTGTTTCATTCAAAAACATAACTATGTTTACTCTATATATCATATAATGAGATAAATCATTATGAATAATCACGTTATTTTTCAATATATTCCAAATCTCATTGTTTTATTTTAGGTAAAATAATTACATTTTACCTAGAATTGAATATTAACATGATTCCCCATAGATCCATCCAACTTCTAAATCCTAAATCATTGTTTGAGAAATAGTATTGAATATTAATATAATTTAGAAAAACCATCCATAAGTTCCAAAACCTTGAAAACTAATTTTCATCCTATGAAACAATATAATTATCCTAGGGAATCTATGGTCTGTATCGATTTAAATCCATGATAGTAGTTTATTAATGAATTGATAATACCAAAAAAATTTGACATATGAGAGTTCTAAATAGTGGCCATTAAGTGTATATAATAAGCCAAAATAGGTAAAAATGTTAAGGGAACATTTATTCCACCATATGGTGGTATTCATCAAAACAACCAAAAAATTAACATTTTTATTAGATGAAAAAATTAATTTATAATTCCTAAGAAAGAGAAAATATTCATGGGAATAATTTCCTGAAAAATATGATAAAAAATATCGTCAAAATAGAAGATTCTAGAGAGGTATTATTGTAACTAAACATCGCCATTAATCCAACCTTCTCTGAATGAGATGACAACAAGAGGAACTGATGTATAGAAAATGCCCTTACATTTAACTGAGTCAGGAAAAAAGTATGTTAGAATACAATGAAAAATTAATCTGTGAGAAAAAAACCTCATATTATTTCACATAAAAATATATATTATATGTAATATCAATAAATAATTATATATATATGTATGAAAATCCATTTCAAAATCCATTTTCATAAAATTATACCATATTTTAGATAATATATTATATTTCATAAAACATTTCCATTCTCTCATAGTATTGTAATATATAATATACTTGTAATAAAATAGACCAGAAAAATGAAAACAACAATGATACATACTAGGCTAATCATGTGAGAAAATTAACTTGAAATAACATTATTTCATAAAATAATTACAAATGATAAAGCACACCATTTGTATACAGACCTCTATAGTCACCTGCTAAAAATGAATTGCATTCAACAATAATATCTAATGGTGTATCTAATAAGTATATTCCCTTTGGGAATAAGTCTCACTAAAGAGACATAAAACCCTTTGTGGAATCACACATTGAAAGAAAGAAAAATCTATTCCCCAATCATCGAAATATACTCAATGTGTAAAACTATCCAAAATCTATTAAAAACCATGATCATATTTAATAATTGATTTTCATATCAAATACATTTTACTACAGAGCATGTATATATTTTTTACAACCAACCCCACATTGAATCATTTAATCAAATAACTGGTTGGGACGAATCCATCATTATATCAAAAACCCTTTGAAACATAAATAATTTCCAATATATTCATAATCATTACCAATAAAATAATTTCAGGGATGAATCTATGGATATTTACATGAATATAATTTATTTTAAAACTATAAACTATTGTATAGGAAAAACTACCACAATAAAAGAGGAAACAATAATCTAAATCAAAAAGTAGAAAGAAAGATGAAGATCAATCAGAGAATGAAATGGTGAGTGTTAAAATTTGAAATTATCGACTTAAATTAAAATATTATATCAATAACAAAAGAACATATATATTTCAAATACAAATATGAATGGAAATAAATATGCATATATGAAACATACTATAGTGATGTGATGAAACACTTCCAGAGATCAATCTCAAAAAAAAGTGACCCAAAAGGATATATATCATAAAAAATCATAAAAGAGAGCCTAAAGTATGATGGTGTATTCCTTTATGTCAAAATAATAAAGAAGTATACATGTAGTATAGTAAAATACAAAAGACATGAAAAATTAATGTAGTGAATTGGATATTCATGGAGTTAATCTCATGAGATTCATGTGTGGTGTTAAAGGCAGTGCTTCAGTATGAATAATCCCAATCTAAATTTTAACGATGAAAACTGATTTCAAGAATTATAAAATACTCATTCTCTAATCCAAACTCTTGACATATTCAAGAAAATTCAAACATTTCATGTACTTAGTTCATGATGTGAATGTTTCTACTAGGAAGTGCACAATATATTTTCTATAAAAACATCTCAAATTAACAATAAATAACTCCAAAATCTAGAAATCATAAAATTACATTAATAAAGATGTATATTTTTAACAATGATTTTAAAATTCATCCAATAATTCAATATTATAGATCATTTAATGTAAAAAATGAATCATGAATTTGAAAATGGGATGACCACAACTGCCTAAACAATAATTCATGACCCCACATCTCATGGTGATCACTTCTTCACATCCTTAGTAAATGGGCCAATTGAATTGTTATAACATGAAATAAATTATTATGAATATCTAAAATCTAAACTGGATTTTCATGAGTAATGGTGAATGGATCAAGATTTACTTCATCAAACTTAGTCACACAAGAAGGATTTGGCCGGTACCTCTTAATTAGGGATACATGGAACACATAGTATATCGAAGTCATAAGATATGGTATTTTCTAATGATATTCCACCATTCCCATTTATCCAATGATCCTATAGTGGTTGAAAACCCACAATTACAAGTCACACTACATAACAAACTAATTATATAATATTTAAGGTGAAACTATGAGAAAACCCAGATAAACAAAATTAAAGTTCATTGGCCATTGATGTTGGTCCCCATATGGATTATGATGACTCAGTTACCTAAACATTCAAAACCTATTAAACTCCACCTTTAAATAATTTTTTGAACATGAATAATTCCAACCAAGGTCCACTCTCCCATCTCATCTCATTATAAGGAATATCTTCATGGAAATACACATATTTCCTTAAATGGATTCATATAAATCAACTCACGGTTACAATTATTATATGAATAATGGTAATATGGATATGATTATAAAAATAAAAACCAATATCACGAAAACATGCCCGAAGCGTAACAGTATATACATGGGTAGCTCTACATTTCTATTCATCCATACATGTATGTAATTACAGGCATAACATAATCTAGAATACTATAAAATATTTAAATCCAATAAAATCATTGATATGATCCTCATATACTGGTCATTTACTTTTAAAATGGTAACCCAATGAATTCCCACAATATATACGACACAAAATTACTTGAGGTGGTCCACCTTCATTATTTCCTCGTTAGGTAAGAAAGATTGTTATATCATGTGCCAATAAATGATCACCCCAACAAAATTATTCCTTCTTTGAATAGTTGAAGAAAATTATACATCCAACAAAATGTCATCTCACAACCACAATAAAATGGGTATGGTAGAAAAAACATGTTGGTCTATAGTGTTAAGAATTATTTCTCATATACGTAAGGCACCAGAAAAAAAATGTTCTAATCAACTTTCTCATACCAAACAACTAATACAGGCATCTCAGATCATGAAACATCAATGTATCCCCAAGGATTAATAACTAACATTAACTATTTACATCATCCATGGACTACTTAGTGAAATTTGAATGTGTACCATGATTCAGAAACACAATACACTTGTAGGATAACGAGACCACTCACTTGAGGTCTCCCTACCTTTATGGATTTTTATAATGTGATAGATATCAATGTTAAAGTAATTCCTAGCTTAAAACCTCCTATTAATTGATGAGTTGGTATTTACTAAGGCTAATGACACATTCTTATCAGTGAATTGACAACTACATTCTCTTGACAATGAGTATTAAAAATATCAAAATTAGTTTTTTGGGGACAGTCAAACCTAGATCTCAAATAAAATACTACTTCCTCCAAAAAAATATAAACATTAATAAATTTTTATAAAAATTTACTATAAACCAGTCAAAGAAGTGATAATACAATACAATTTGAGTGAGTTCATTACCCCTACTAACTAAATATCATTTGTAGGGTAGTTCTTCTCATGAGGGTGTAATTAGCGAGGGACATAATCCACCTCCTATTTTCATTATATCAAGAAGAAAACAAATCCCATTTCAGATTCTTTGTTGAATACATCAAAATTATAACCTTGTTTTCAAAAAAATCAAAAAGGATGTTTATTTCAAACTAAATGTCAGTTTCTCGTGAAATTTGTATCATCTTTCATAACACTCAAATAGTACTCCCTTTTGGGATAAAGATATCATTGATCCTTAAGTATTCACAAATTCATAAAATCCTATAATAACTATTTAATACCATGTTAATTTGGATATCAACCACATTTATGGGATTCTCTCTATAAATAATCACCTATTTCTATTCATGATCCATAAATACACCCATCTAATATATAATATTTCATATAAATATCATATATAATATCCCAATTCACATCTAGAAAGCATATCATATAAGTGATGTTATCTAAATGTTCTAATAATGATATATTAAAGATCCTGGTTCTTCTCTTATAACCAAGATTACAACAAAATATCATAGATAAACATGATAAGAAAATAATCCAATAAAAAACAGAAGATTTGGTACATCACCATAATAAACAACACTTGATAATTAGTGAGACCAAATGGTAAAAAAACTCAAAATTCACATACTATATACTTAAATTTATCATAGTTATACCAACTTATATGAATATAAACTAGTAGTACAGTAACCAAATTTTATTTTTTTAAACCAAAATTATCATGTTTGTTAATAACAAATTTCAAAAAGAATTGAAAGGTATATTTGTTCTTAAAGTACAGATTATTTATTTTTTTAATTAGATATATATTTTAAATATCATATTTTGAAATATATTAAAGAGGTAAGGTGGATAAAAATGTGATGCACATGGCTGAATAAATACAATATTCCCATAGACTACAATATGAAGCATAAGTATTTATAACAATGTAGGTTACAAGTGATAATTTGAAATATAAATTGTATCATACTTGTTTGTATGAAAATAGTAAACTATAATACTCTTTTTTAGTAAACTATAAAAATAATTAGTGCCTACGGGGTACACAATCAACTCTATATAATATTTTATTATAAAACAGAGGTAAAAAAATGGAAAATCATTAAAAAATAGAAAATGGTCTCCATAAATTATAGAAAAAATAGTACCATCACCAGATCTAAAATAACAATCACTCTAATAGGCATTGGATACCACATAATGAGATATAAAATAAACTCAAATAAGAATAAATAATATTTGGTTCAAAACACTAATAATCCAATTAATTCCAATATAGAATAAAATGATTCTATGAACTAGAGATATGAAGTCCCCAACTAACTCAAAGTCAACTAAAATATCTTGAAAATTGGGACATTTGAATCCTTTTTGGGAAAAATTTCACAATTTCATGGAAATATCCAATGAGAATAACATACTATGTAAGCATGAACACCACTCGTCAATAAACATTTATAATTTGAAACAATGAGTATAACATGTATAATACAAAGCTAGAACATAAATGACATAATAATCACCATGCAGATAACCATTTTTGGGGATGCCTAGGTTTTTTATTATGCTTTATTTATTGTGTGAATACATAAAATCACATCCCCTCCAAAATAATTCTAAGAATGAGGATAATAGTAACAACTCATTGGAGAATCATCTCGTATCAGTGATCCCTTAGGGATATTAGATTCATCCTTACTACCTTGAGACATACATCCATAGAAACACCTCAGGTTTAAATATTATTCATCATGATTAATTATCTTTGAAAATAACATATTTCTTGGCTTTCTATAACTATGGATTCCACAATTCTAGTATAGGATATACAGTTTCTGGATATATTTGAACATCATTTTTTGTCTAGATGTGACAAATTCTCAAACAAATCTCAAAAAAGATGATATACCCAGACATTATTCCCATGATTGGTCATCTATCACAGTAAATTATTTATGAACAATATATATATAGTTAATAAGGAACATGATAATAATGATTGACCAAATATTATCCAGAAATCCCATCTCAATTCTATGGTATTTTGTATACTAATTGATATAAATTTCAATATCCATGATCAGTAAATAAAAAGATGTGGATGGAATACTACATAACTACACAATCCATTTTCATTATGGAAAAAAAATTCTCAATTCATCCCCAGACTCAAAATTTCAGTGTAATAGTGCTACTTGAATAATTTATTTACAAGATACCAGTTATTAATATATTGAATCATAACATGATAAATGGAACCCCACCACCTACATTCAATTAAATATAACATATATTTTGAATATCATTCCTTTGATTCCTCATGAGTTTCATGAAGGTATAATATCTGATCAATTATCTAAATCAATAAATTAAATTTGTAGGCTCTAATTTATTCAAATAATGTTGTTGGAATCTCCTAATTACCTTAAAAACAAATGTATAATACTCTTCATTGATCCAAAAAACTCAAACGTCTCAATGAATGAGTAGTGATGATTACAAAATTCACCAATGAAGGGCCCTCTTGGTTTTTTGAATGTGAAACCCATCTTACATCATCCTCACTCATATTGGGAGGATATCTTATTTGTGTAATTTTTTATTAAAAATATTATGATAATTTTTTTTTGATAAATATAAAAAATTAATATAAAACATAAATAATCAATATTAATTCATTTTAGAAGATATAGTTTAAAGAACATATGAATTACTCCAATAAAATGCAAAAACCTAAAAAGGAACCAATTCATTTAAATAATCCTGATTTCTAGTTAATTAATATAAACTAAAACACCAATTCTATAAATGTCCAAATATCCAAGGCCACCGATGGTAATTTTTTTAGAGGAATTAGTGAGATGGCTAGGAACCCTTACACACGTACTGTATGAACTATGGTGGCCCTAAATCACGTCTAATAACGACAGTGAACGAAACCATGGAATTATAATAATTGTTATTTCATGGTATTCCTTTTAATACGAATCTCTGTTAAAACCTTTTAAACATGAATCATCACCCAAGTAGGTTCTAAATAATTAGATCACCCTTAAAATAACCAAAACATTTTTAGGTATAATATATTAACAAATAAAAGAATAATGTGGAATATGGAATATGTGTCCATGAGACCAAAAATATCATTCCAAACATGATAATCTAGAGGAATAAACCCTGCAAGGCTAGAAACTTATCCATTTTACCATCCATGACCACCTCTCCATCCTGATACATGGTAGAAGAAAACATGGGAAACTATATGAACACAAAATAATTGTCCCTTTATCAATGTCCTGATAAACAACGTTTAAAACATCATATCGTTAAAAATAGTTAGTAATCATGAATCCAATTTGGATTTCACAATAGAATAATTATATTGTCTAATATTAAAAATGATTTTTTAAACCTTAATAAATCTAATTAATGATTTATTTTCCTAAAATAAAACCATTTTATAAATCATCATTTGGATTCTATAAAATATTTTACTTCTATACATAATCCAATATTGTGTAATAAAATTTAACGAAAATAGGAATTCATTATAAAAACCCTTGGACACACCATAACATAATAATGTGGGAAGATAACCATGAAGTACCATCATGTGATAACCCAATCAGAGGTGAAAAATAACATAATTTCATTATTGAACAATAGTTATATATAAAAGATATGAATGAAAATTCCCAATCATGGCATTTGGTGTATCTGACTAGAATTACATCTAGTTTCATAACAGAAACTAAAGTGACATAAAACCACTTGTAGTATCAAACACACAATGATTGATAAGTATATTCCCAATTTACCCATGCCCACCAATTCAGTTATGTTTTTCAAAATTATATTTAAAATTCCCAATCAAATTTAAATAATAAATTCCACTTCAAATAGTCTCTATATATGAGTGTGAAAACATATTTTAAAACAAAAATAATCATTGAAAAATATCATCTCACAAAAAATGTGCACCAATCCGTTTTAAAAGGAGACCTAGTTGAAAAATTTTATTTCTCCTAAAAATATCTTACATTAACAATCCTGTAATTTCATAAAATAATATAATAATTTTTTTAATAAAATAAGGATGTTAATTAAATAAAACCACTTATTTATAAACAGTAATATCAAGAATGGTAGAAAATTAATTACCTTAAAAAAAAATATTGAACAACTACATCGGCATATGAATTTCAAGGAATGAGGGTAAACATGTAATAATTAATTAAAAATATAGGTTGATCATATAATTATTAATGATCATTAAAATTTCAACTATATGGAGTAATATAAATGAATAAGAAAAAATAATGCATTCTAGGGCTATGTAGCACAACAATGTAAGATGCAAAAAGTTGTTCAGAGTGACTCGGATGGAGAGAGATCACCCAAAATCACCCTAAAATATTAGAGCATTATAATGGGCTCCACACATCAAATAGACTATGAATAATTGTTGAATAATAATAAAAAATACTGTATGTGAATTATTTATTAATGGAATCACTAATTCATAACATGAATCTCAAGATTTTCATATACATCGAAAAGATAACACATCACCTATAATTATCTTGATGTACATTTAATTAACCTAAAAATGGTCCACCCCGTGAGGTTTTTTCATGATCTAAACTACACTCACAGAATATACTCAGAAATTTATTCTTGTCGTGTACGCATTTCGTGACATGAATGTGTCCCGAAGGAAGTGCAATGTGAAAGTTGTGCGAAAAATTATGAAATCAACATTAAATCCATTAAAAATCAAGAATAAAATTATTAATATTAAAATATACAAATCTATTTACCTAATATTATATATATAAAATTAACCATGAATCGTAATGATGGATGCGATATAATCCACCAACTCTTTCTCGTATTGTCAAACACATATGTATTTATTCCAAAACCATATTCACTTGTATTTTCCAAACCAAGATTTATTAGTTGGAAAATTACATAATATCTACCACTACCATTATTCGTGAGAATATAATATACGTAATATTATCCTACGTTTTCTCACTAATTATTTCTTATCTATTATCACAATGTTACTAAACTATACATTGATGCTAACAATAGAAGCCCTAATTTTTCCAATCTAAAAAATATATTTTATTAGAGGAATATTCGTTAAATAAAACTATAATCTATTGTGAAACAATAGATTTGTTGTTTATTTGGAAACAAGGAAATGAAAATAAAAATTACATTCAAAATATCTATCTTATTTACCATTATATTTTCAAAAAAACATTCATTCCTACATATTTCATATTAAAAATATTGGTCAAAATATGATGAAGGGAAACCTAATAATGGGTTATTTTTGATGTAGTATAAGGGTAAAAATAAGATACCACATTCCATTATCATATTTTATAATAATAGATGATTAAAAATGTGAGATAATATGATTAATATAGGAAAATAACACACATTTATTCGTATATAATTATCATAAAAACACCAAAAAGGATTTATATCTCAAAACAATTGAGGCATTAGATTGTGAAAGAGTACACATAAAATCATAAGAAATGATATTATAACTTCAACATAATAAATATTATTTTTACAATAAATAGATGAATAAACTAATTTTCATAGTAATAAATGAGATCAAAGTCTATCATAGTGGATTCTAATCACTACCAATTCCATCGTTTATGTATTCATTGTTCACATCAATGACTATATAATTTTACAATGTATCTTAAAAAAATAGTTTCAATCCACATTATAATATTTTTAATATGATGAGATATCATTATTTACCCAATTATATAGAGGGATATATAATCTTCAGCCCACTCATCACATAATGTAAATAAAGGAAATATTTTTGACATATCCTAAAACATTCATCATATCATAAAAACATATCACATGAAATGAATCCATTTTAAAAAATATATTCATAATCATAAACCATCAAGATAAAGACTAAACATGGTACCACTGGATAATATTCCTATTAAATCATAAAAAATTATAATTTTATTCTTATTGATGAAGATACCTTAGATATATAACTAAATAATTTCTTGAATAAAATTGGAATTTTCTTTGAGAAAAATGATTTTTAAAAAATAAATAATTTTATAATATAAAATAAAAAATATCAATTGAAAAAAAGGGAATCATATATATGAATATTGAGATAAATGAATATTCTTGATGGCGTAGAAAATCCATTCATACGGTGCATGTAAAAACACAAATCCCATTCATATTTATAATAATATGTTAAATGTTCATAATTAATAAAATGGTAATAGTGTTATTTTTAGTCATTGTTGATAAATTAAAATATATTAAAAATGAATTTATATTATATTTTGATAATATTAATAATATTATTGAAAATATTTTAATGAAAATATGAACATGGATGAAAAACACAATCTCTAAGAGGAAAACATGGTCAGGTTTCCTTAAAGAAGTTCCATGACATATTGAGTAATTAAATAGAGGAAAATGAAAAGTAATAAGGAAATATTTATAAATCACAATAGTATATGAAATGAAATATTATTATAATTTGATATATCATAAAATTTAATCATCAAGAAATATAAGCATATGAAATCATGAAAAAAACTAGTATATAGTATAATAACCCTACAACTTGGGTATCATTTAAATCATAACCCCCATGAATGATATAACATAAAAAAATTTCTGTAAAATAAATATAGACATATTAATTATATACCACATAATCATTCCTATATGAAAATCAGGAATTAAACTTCTGCTGAATAATATATATCTATCATAGAAATAAATGTAATAGGAGAAACCATTTAAACATTGTCCACATTTGGATCGAACCTCATGTCACAAAAAAACATTTCATGGATATTCAATCACCATTTTTTACAGATAAATGGAGTGATCCCATTACCTCACGAATTTTATTAAAAAGATATCAAAAGTATCAAATAAGAGTACGGGGAACAAGGCAGAGCTCAAAATAGAAAACAATCTACCAATCTATTTCATCAATATGGTAGTTATCTCTCTCTATTCTTCTTGAATTGCATTCCATTCAGCCCTTCCAAAACCACTCCCCTGACCCCTTGATCTTCGTCAATATCAAGGAAGATCTGGAAGACTTCATAAAAGTGTCTTTGCATAGGTGCTGTCAGATTTAGAGCATTCTTCATGGTCTATGCCTTTACCAAGAGAAGCAACTCCCTCGATTATAGTGGCATGGGCAAAAATCTTCTGAGTCTCATCAGGAGAGCTCGTACTGGTATCCGTTTTGTAAGAGACAAGTTGAAATCCTTCATTGTCCACAACGGGCTTTGAAGAAGCATGACAAGGCTTAGAAATGACTGGTGGATTAGTTTCTAAAACTTTCTCACCCATTTGGATATCCAAAGAAAGCATTTTGTGTTTACCCTCTTTGTAGTTATCATCATGACCTGACATTTGAGGTTGATTTTGTTTCAAACCATCACTTTTCTTTGATAATTCGAATAAACATTTTGTACATTCACCTCTTCAGAAATGATGGCAGCCCAAGACTTTGACATATTCTCAGAAGTCGAGGCATTGGTATTGGTTGTGATACATGCCTGATCACCCTCCTTTTCATCTTTAGGATTGACAACATCCTCAGGAGCCGCTCCTTGCACATTTTAGTTATCAGAAAGAGTGGCAGGCCCAGCCTCACCCTTACAATCAGGCTTCAGAACATGTGTACTTTTATTCTTTTTGGGACAATATCTCATCTCATGTCCATGTGAAGAACAAAAGTTTCAAACTGTTGAGCACCTACAAGTAGACGAGTCGTGACCTATAATTTTACAATCATTGCAAAACTTTGGCATTTTTAATAGATGTTATTCAATTCAACAATGTCATCATCAGTTGCAAGCATATCCTTGTCAACCAGGGTTGATCCCAATTCAACCTCAACTATGAACTGGGCGTAGTGACCAAAAACGATCCACATCCATTTCCTTGACAATTTTGATATGAATCCCAATTGACAGTGCAATATCATACAATATTCCGGGATTCCAAAGAATCCAATTCTATCTATATACTCTTACCCAAATTTGTGTGGTGGTTTTACCAACATCAAAAGGATTGAATTTTTTATCCCATTCACGGAGATGAACAATCCCTGGTTTGAGAGAAATGAAACCAAAGCTCCAAGATCGACCATTCTTTTCTTTTGTGGGGAAGAGCATATGGAAGTATCCTCATCCTAAAGAGACACATATCAAGGATGTAAATCCCAAAATTGATGAAATACGCTTCTCTAATTCATCAATTTTCAAAGGTTTAACACCTTTAGGAAGAAATAATCGGGCAATAATAGAGAACTCACCGATTTTAATCCGTTCAGAAATAGCATTGGGATCCACATTGATGTCTGAAATGTTTCCCTTTCATCAAATATAATAGTATGAAACACCTTTTATGCCAGAAAATGTCTGATTCTAGGAAATCCCATCATTAGGAAACTGTTTCGCCATCTGATTCACCAGTCTTGCATCAGCATCGAAGATCATCTTGGTGTGGCCTTCAATTCCTTCACCTGTCATCCCAGAGGGAGCCTTCAGGTAGTCTGCAAAGCCATCATCAATAGAAAATGAACATCTACCATCTGCGTCATGCGGAATACACAGATATGAGGCCTTAAACGCAGAAACCATGGGTGTCGTCTCAACATTCTTCTCACCCACATAATGAGGTCACAATAAAAAATCCCTGCTCTTCGCCGCGCGATCTAAATTATCATAAACCTCGGATTCCACCAATGCCGCAGAAGATTGCTCACCGAGTCGCATCATCTCTGCGAGATCTCGATCTCGAATATCACTTGGCACCGTCGCACACCACTCACGTACAGATGATAATGCTTTTTCCGCATGCTACTCAATCATAGAAGTCGAGTCCATGTTGTCCTTGTTCGATTTCTCTTCCCCGTCAAAATCACATACTTCAGCAACAACCGGTGCCATATCCTTGGAGGTCTCGAATCTACAAAATAGATGTGTGTCAAAGTGACTAGGGGGGAAATTAGCTGCCAGGAACCCTAATCTGGCGGCTTGTTAGAGAGAGTGCACACACCTTCTCTCATCCCGCACCTTTCCATCATTATCCATTAATTGTATTCATATAGCTAGTTAATGAATTTATAAAAAAAATTATAATTAATTTTTCACCATATATAACAGGTCTCATGAATTTGAAAATGAGAAAAATAAACCCTTACAACTATAATAAACTAGAACTCCACTCGTGCGATGAATTAAATTATAAAATAATTATTATTATTAACTATAAATACTATTTTCAAACATAATTGTTCACATTAATATTACAAATATTTAAAAAATGACATACATAATGAAGGAATAAAATTTACATAAATTGATTAAAAAATTTACATAATGAGCAGCCTTCTCTATAAAATTTATAATGAAGGAACAATAATAACAGAAAGAGTTATTTTCTATGAACAAAATTTATAGAAATTGAGGAATAAATAGTAACATGCCCAGATATAAGAGCTTAATAATTATCAAATATTCGATCTTCTAAATCCTCTTGCAATTCCATGTAATTACATCCCCATGACATTGGAGAAGATTTAGAAGTGTCCCATTAAACAGTGTTTATTGAGAACATTAACAAACATAAAGAAGCATCCAATATACTATCACATGTAGCTGATGAATAAATGATCATATTTATCCCATAAATATTCCCTTTTACTTTATCTTCATATGGCCATCCATCAACCAATTTTTCCTACGCAACAAATGAAATGTAATAAAGAAAAATTATTTGAAACCCCATTTTAATAAATTTAAGAGATGTGAGACCAAAGATATTCCTCTATGAGAAGACCTCCATTCCAAAATGTTTTCATTCTGAGAATGAATTCATTGAACCATCTAGTGACTTTGTTTTCATTGGATTACATTTTAGCATAAATAACACCGGATTCTTCTTCACCCTACCTCTTCCTCACTATCCATTACAAACTCAATCATAAATGGTATTACCCTTTCCTTCATAATTTGGTGAAAATCCATTTTTCACATGGTTCCTAATGTTGAAACCCATTGAATTTTCAGATGAAAAACTCTGGGAACATAAATATCAGGAATACTTGGGCCTCTTCTATTGATATACTAAAATTTCTATAGTCCTATTTTAGATAATATCAAATGGATCTCAATAAGAATATTTCTTATATTGAGAATTAGTCATAGATAACTCCCTATAAAAAAGAAAATATGTTGGTAAAACCACACCAGAGCTTGCTCGAATTTGAAAAAATTCTATATCAAACACTCTCAGTCAATGGAGAAAAGTCAAGTAATGGAAAGAGAAACCCCATTGGTCAAAAAAAATATGGATCTAGAGTGTTTAATGGAAGTTCCATTAAATATGTTATTTGGTTTTGGATCCGGATTTAATAACAAAGAAATGGACTTTTATGGAAATTGAAAAAAACAATTAAACATAAATAATTACACAAACATCAATACCAACATGACAAGAAACTGTCATAAATTAGTGGAAACTTAGATAGACTACACAACCTATATATGTTTCGTAATAAAGAAAACAATATATCATTGAGATATCTATAAGATGAAATCGATAAATAGTTATAGCCTTAGTTCTGATAATTTACCATATTTATAATATGCCTGACATGAAACACCCATGGACTTGTGACTTTCAAGCATAAAAAATACGATACGGTTCATCACAAATTACCAAAATAGATCTATTTAATTACTAATAGCACTTGGTAACATTCACACACTCACATTGGTTCTTACCTTTTGTAGTGAGAATAGATTTCATATCTCTTTTATATTAACTGATTTCTTATTAAAACTATGTTACATAATTTCTATATACACATAAAAAGGTTTCATGAGCATAATATGTAACGGTATAATGTGGAGAATAAAAATATAAGCTATAATATGAAGAAAAAGAAAAATAACTCTGGAAGATACAATGTATCTATGTTAGAGAACTATATATGAAAAAATTTATAATAATAATAAAACATCTAACATGATTTAAACTCAAATTGTTAATACGATGAGGATAAATATTTTCCTGGTTTTCAACATGTTTTCTTTTCCCACACCTATTTGAGAACATATTATATAAAACAATATTATAATAATAAACCAAAAGTCTGGTGAATAAAAACATAGAAATATCTATGTTGGACTATGGTTATAGTACCACGGATAGAGTCAATTCCAAAAACCCATATTTTCCTCTATAATCACTAGTCAATATCCCAATATTATCCGTACCTACATATATATCTTTTAGCATGTGTGTCTGGCTTTATTTATTCACACGTGAGTTCAAAATATGTAACATTTTCTTTCAGACAACCTTTGATGTATTGTTTAGTACTCATATAAATCATTTCCAATAATCCTTGAATGATTATCATTTTAAAGAACTCATTAGCAGAGGCAATCATCAAGCATTCCCAAAAATTGATTAAGTAAAATGATAACAAAATTAATATGATAAAAAAATCATTCCCAAAAACTCAGTGTTAATAGACATTATGTCGTTATCTACATGCAAGGGGTGAACATAGATAAAACTGTTTCACCTAGAAATAGGGGTTTGAAAACTGAGGTATGTTGTATGAAGATCTAGTAAAACAATCAATTTATCAATAGATACAATAATAGAATGAGATTAAGTCAAATAAACTGAATTATAAAAAATATTGAATAAAGAATTGATGGATGTATTTTCACTGTTATATCCACTACATATTTTTCGGAACTGTGTGATTTATAATGGTGAAATGGAAATTGAAATCATCAGCATAATCAGAAGATGATTAAATGGAAGGAGTTTGGAAATAGAATATTGTAAAACAATATTAATTTTATTTCCTAATAAATTATGACATTATGTACAATATTTATGTAGTTATTACCACAAGAATACCTAAAGAATCCAATTATAGGATTATTACATGGTATTGGAGTCATGATATCATCCATCAAGACATGTCTAAACAATAAAATATAGTAAAATCATTTTTTATTCATCTTATATTTATCCAATAGATACACATGATTGTGTGAACCAATAGTCGATGAAAATACATCATTTTCCAAATTTTTAATAGAATAAATAATCCATGAAGAATAATCTTATAAAGAGGCGTTAAGTATAAATTTCCATAAAATATTAATTTCATTATATAATCACATATATAGTATATATCAGCACATTACGTACCTCATCTATTATTCCCATGATCAATCAAAATTGAAATATCATTAACTATTATACACTTGTGCATTACTCAATATTAAAAAACATTGCCTATATATTTTTATAGACCTCTCATTAGAACTAGAAACATTTAATCATGAAATGAAGACAATGTTTTTCAAGAAATAAGGATTGAATAACTTTTTGTAGATATTTATCTCAATAGGTTGAAATGAATGCATAAAAATTGTTATAAGTTTTAAAGATCAAAACATATTCAAGGGAATGGATGAAATGTTTTTGTATTCAAGGATGAAAGAAATATAATCACCAGTTTCATATGTTTTTAGTGCATAAAAAACAATATATAGTGTATGAAATAGTGAAAACAAATTACCTACATTAATATGTTTGATGGAAGGGAGGTAAAGTCCACGATTTTATAATAGATTAACTGCATGAATTTCCAATTACTATATGTATTCACATGCAGTTTGAAAACAATTTTAAAATTTTAAATGATATAGATGGGAAAAAAATCATTTTATACATAAATATTAGAATTTGAAGGCACACTAAATATAGGTGGGAAGTTCATGAAAACGATTAAAATTGAACATCACCTGAAAATTGTCATGGGTCACCTCTAGAGGGAAACTATAATTGATAATTCACTGATATTGGGAAAGGAGGGTGTTTAATTATATAAGCATGTCCAATTTATAAGGGATAAACATATCAAAACTATCAAACTATAGGGTGAAACATTTTTCTGATGACACTCATTGAGAATAAGAACCATATAATGACACAAAAAAACATACACAAAAGAACACATAGAAAAATTATAGAACTACCAATTGAAGTGAGCATATATAAATTTGCAAGGTAAATAGTATGGTCATTAAACCTTCGGTTCTAATTTAATAATGGAGGAGGTAGAGGTTGTCCAACATGAAGTGAATATGGTGGATGTACAGTAGCTGAATGTGGCAGAGGCCAAGCCAGTGGATGTGGATTCATGGGAGCCAAAGGTTAGTGAGGAGGACGCATAGGCGGCATACGTGTTAGATATAGACGCGTCTGATCAAGAGGAATTGGAGCCAGAGTTGTAGGAGGCAGAGAAATAAGAGGTGTGTAGTGTGGTTTTATGGAGGAACCCTTGATAGATTAGAGGACTTGAAGGTGGAGGAGCCTAAGGTAGGGAACACAGTGGTAGAGGAATAGATGCAGAGGAGGTTCAGAGAGTGGAACATGGACAGGCTATATTGGGGTTGAATGTTTATATTGTGTCCAGAAGGATCATGGAGGGGTGAGGGAGGGATGCAGTGTTGAGAGGAGTGTCACTGATGGAGGGATTAATGGAAAGAGAGGGAAATCAAGGATAAGGTAATAGTGGAGTCTTATCAGGATATGGGAGTTTGGAAGTTGTAGGAGTGAACGCTAATATGACTGGGTGAAAACAACGAGTGGGAATTGGTTGGAATAGTGGAGAAAGATGCTGAGCGGCTGATGAGTGTTATATGGATGACACATAATGCGGAAAGTACCCAAGATTAGTATATATAATATATTTTTAGTAAAAATCATAGGAACATAAAAAAACAAAGTATTAAAAAAATTAAAATAAATAATGGATTTTTTCTAAAAAAATATTTCTTAATATATAATCTGTTGAAGTATAAATTTGTTCGATTAATTTATAACTTATATCAATGATTAGAAATTGAGGAAAAATGCTCATGTCATATCCAACCAATTTTTCAACATCAAAACAATCATATATAAGTAATTTAATTCTATAATAATTATATTAAATAAAAATAATAACACATATATTTTCATATATGTTACAATTATATCATTTCATCAACTATTTATTAACAAATCTCAATTAAAACCTTCATTATATGGGTAAACTGGTTCATTTTTCATATATGTTCTGTTTCAGAGACTACAATATTGTAAACATTAATAATGGTCGTAGACATACATAATAATAATTATATAAATATAATATAAAATAATTATAAATATTGTTACAACAATTAAATTTATGTAGTGATGTAAAATAAATTAAATAAATTAATAGAGATAGTAATTCCATACATACACAAGAGTGGTGTATTTAATTTTTGATGAATGTTAAGAAAGAAACAAAATTGTAAATTAAACATTATTGAATCATTATTAGCCCATAAATATCATATATTCTAGTTAATTTTACCACTAAAAACATCCATGTCATGATGAAATGCTAAAAAATCATAACTTTTTTATGGAGGTATTAGTATAAAAGAACGCTTGTACAACATTATTGTTTACTAATGGTTTGGAATGCAAGAATGTATATTATATCATATATATATATAATTTTATAAATGTTAAAAAAATTAATTACATATATATTAAATATATCATTAATTCCACCCATTAGAGATGGCGATAGAAAATGGTTGGTATCACTACATTGAGGTGGTAGACACCATATATGAAATAATGAAACTTTTATTTCAAATATGGTGGTGAAGTGATAGAAAATTGATTTACTATATTAATAATAAAATAATTGAATATTTTTTATACTATATTCGATTACTTTATGGATATGTGATGTTTATTTAAGGATTAATAAGGAATAAAATTAAAATATATGGATAAAATTTATGAATATTCATTGAGAGTCATCATTTGTCCTACAATGTAGTCCCCATAGGATTTTTATTAACGGAAAATAGATTCCATAGGATTAATAATATTTATAAAGGAATTATTTTTATAATTTAATGAAATATATATTCTATTGAAATTATGAAAATAATGGAGCAGTATAGGGCCTTTTTCCTATGTGGGGAGGGCATGAAATTTCTAAAACACCAACAAAAGCATGAAAAAACAACCAATTGTGGAAGCGTAGGAATAACCAAAACAATACCATATCATATGATTTAACAAACAATAAAATACAATACTAAAGTGACCTGTAAAACTTGTTTTTACTATGAAAATTTCATGTGTCTACAATGCAATGATAAATATAGACACAAATACTCCTATTCATGTACATAACCATGCCTGGTTCCCTCTCTCATGTTTTAGCCCAAAACAACAACCTTTCATAGGTCCATTCCCTTGTCATGTCCTTCCACAATAAAGTTAACACGATTGATGATCAAGAGACCCAAATATGGTGTGAGTATAACTCATTAGGCCTCCACCAATGGTGTCTAAAACAAATTTAGTGAAAAGAGAGTGTATACTATCTTATGAAGTAATAAATACCATGCATAATTAATCAGTTATCACATTTCCATTTAATCTTTAGACATCACATTATGAAATGTATGAATTCAAGTTTCTCATTTTAATCATCATTTATTATTATCATTCATCTTATGTTGAACGTCATTTGAAGAACCCGAAGTCTCATTTAGTGTAGGTCACCAGGCCTATAACTCTATATCTCATTCTATGTAGTTCATAAGGCCTAACACCCCCAAAATCAAAAGCATGGATAAATATTGTGGAGGAATGCCATTTACATGTCCCAACCACTAGTAATTCAAGAATGGGTTGTCTAGAACAACCAAAATATCTATCATTTAATCATTCATTAATTCACAAGAATTTTCCACATCATTCCATTAGTAATCAAATGATTAAATAAACATTTCCAATTCAATTTTTTAGCTCAAAAATTAACTAAGATCATAACCCATTAATTAATCCATCTATTATATATGGAATCAACACAATTCTTCTTCTATAATTATTTCATCATATTTAATTATCCATATCAATTCTCAATTCTCATATTTAATTCCTCCAATAAATTATCTTTGCTCAACTTCCCAACACACAATTAATTATCCTACATAACCAAACATCAATTCATAATTACTTTTTCCAGTTTATTTCTCTTAATAAAATCAATTCAATATGTCAATTAAAATATATAAACCCATAACCAATCTCCAAAACAAATATCTATTTAGGAAACCCACTTGAATTTGATTTAGGATATAATTTTCAATTAATAACAAAATAAATCTCATGTCAAATTAACATTTTAATTACTATAATTTAGGTAATAAATTAACATGAAAATTAAGAAAATCCATAAAACATCATTTTCATATCAAATTAAAAAATATAGAAGTTTGATTTATACCACCTACCTAGGAATATTGAAAGATGTAATATCAATAAAAATCCCCAAAATATGTGTGCCACAAAGTTGTTGATAAAGCAATAGAACGAAATATATAAACCAAAATTAAAATAAAGTCAACGGGATCATGAAAATATAGACTTAGATCTAAAATAATAGATCAAGAACTCAACTCATAGGTTTATTTCCATAGAAATAGTGGGGATATTTTATGAAAAGATCAATAAAAGATAGAGTAATGAATGAGAGAAGTAATATGATGAAATACACATATCAGGAAGAGACCTAATCATCAATTCAGGATTATGATTCTGAATAATGATGTTTGAATCACCTTGGAATCACCGTGTAAGGCTCTGGTGTCCCCTAGATTTTCAATTCCCAATCTATCGAGGAAATGTGGGAGTATCAGAAGATTGGGTGATTTTAGAATGGATTTTCTATATTTAATTCCACACAAACAGTTTTCTAGCATGGGGCACATGGTTAGGGAAAGTCGTGGTCCAACCATGAAAACGTCTATGTCCATGTTTTCATGGTCATAAATTTCTAGTCACATGGTTTGTCATACCATGGATAAACCGTGCTGACATATCTGTCCAGGTTTTCATGGTTGGCATAGTTTAGTCGCAAAGTTTGTGAAACCATGTGAAAACCGTGTGCATCCCAATATCTAATATGTTTAATTAAATAATCATCACAACACACCCAAAGGCCATACCCTAAATCATTTTTTTAAAACATCAAAATTTGTGGAAAACGCATCCAAGATGACTGCAAAAATTGTTGGGATCTTACAATCTCCCCACCTTATAACCTCTCATCCTCAATATGCACTACCAAACATCTCTAAGATTCTAATAAAAAAATAATGGGACATTGATCCATCTTTTCTACTGTTCATTCCAGTTATTCATTTTGAACACTTAAATTTTTCCATAATAAATAAACTAACGACACTGCCTTTCCACATAACACATTCTCACTGTGACCCAACACACGAATCTATTGCTCCTCACTAGACACATCTATCTCGAATCCATCCTATCCCAGATCAATCACATGAGATGGGTCGGGGTGATACCTCCGTAATTTCGAAACCTAGAAAATATCATTCATAGTGGTGCATTTCTATAGAAGGGATAATTGGTATGACACTGGACCGATTCCCTCCGGCACCTCAAATGGTCCCACAAACAAGGGCACCAACTTTCCCCCTATATGTGACCTATGGTGACGCAATATATGAAAAAAAATGAAAGAATAATTTATCACCCTCTATAAAATCTATGTTACATCTCTGTCTATCAGTATATGATTTTTCTTACTCTGAGTTATAACCATACATTTCAGAATCAACAATACCTGCTACGTTATCTTCTGAATGAGGCTTGTCCCCAACAACACTAACACACCCACATTTAACAAACATAGCAGTGATCTATAAGGGCTACCATACATTTCTTTATATGGTGACATCATTATAGTTTCTTGATAACATTGTTTATATGTGAACATCAATAAAACCAATTGTTTCTCCTATGAACCACCAAAGCCAAGCTCACATCCCCACAACATACCCTCTAACACATGTAAGGTAAGATCTGACTTCACATCTCTCTGAGGGTGAAAGGCCATACATAAAAAAAACATTTGTACCTAAAACCTTCTATATGAATGAGAATAAGTGTGATGTAATGTGAAAATAATGATCTGAAACTATAATTTGCGGCACCACAAGATAAAGAATTATCTCTCACAAGCATAGTTCTCCAAACATTTATACTACAAAGGATTTCTTTGATATTAAAGGAATGTTCTATATTCACAAGTCGTGTAATGCGACGAACCTCATTACCCAGAGTGTGTGTATTATATCATAAAAATGGCATGATTACAAGGGATCAAATCCCAAAAGGCCAATTAGTTTAGTAACCTTGAATGTACTAGATACATACAAAAGTGTTACATAAAATTATGAAACAAAAAGAAACAACCTTGTGTCTCCTTTTAACACACTGATATATTTGATCATATCCTTATAAGTTATTCATTGTGTACTTCTTTTCATCCTTGGAAAAATAAAATATAGAAAGGGGTGATCTCAGATGCTCAGTAAAAATAATAACATAATAGAGACTTTCATAAATAAGCATAATCATTTAATGCAATGTATAAGACTAAAACATAATTCTTTTAAAATAAAAAATCAATATAATATGGAAAATATAAATCAAATAATTCCATTTTGATTTTCTCAGGAATATTCTACTATTCAATTAAAAACATGTAATATTAATAACTAATTTCATAATGATCGAATGCATAATGTCAACATCTTGACAAAATTTTCAAGGCCACATGGTAAGACTACAAATAATATTTTTCCAAGGCCTTTCTATAAGAAACTTTTTTTTGTCTCATGATACCTACTGATGCATCAAGGTCCTATAGAGGGCCCTACCCATCACTAACTAAGTCCAATTTGTTCCTCATATGAAATGTTTGAAACATAATATTCATATTCATGTTTAAACTAGCATATGTAATGTCAATACATTAACCATAAACCATGAATGGTATAAAAATATAACATCCACATTCAAACATATTACCAAAACATTAATAAAAAATGGAATATTGTATCAAAATAAATCGTTTTCAAACAAACATAAAATCTAATGAAGGATGTTGACATATATGAAATCAATCCAAAATCTATTTGAGTGAAATATCTCTCTCTATTTTGAAATTATTTAAATGTAAGGAAGACTTTTATTTTGAAAATATTATGATATGATTTTATGGGAAACATAAATGGTTTTATAACGACAGAAAAATACCCACAACCCCCATAAAAGTTAAAACAATTTGTTCCTTAATTTTTCAAATAATTCTTAAAGTACCTTCTTTTGATAATTAAAGAAAGATTCCTTTCAAAAAAAATTATAAACAGTCAGACAAGGGTATACATTCATTTAAACCATATGATAGGAAATAGATTTTTTTTGAAATACATATTTATGAAACACTAATGTGTATAATAAAGAATTAAATGTAGATACTCATGTATAAACAACCACGGATAATAAAGAGATTGTAAAATTAACCCTTAACATGATCATTTTCATAGTTTTGGATATGTTAACATATAGTATAATCATTAAATAATTGTTATTATATTATAAAAGAACTTCATAAATAAATATGATATCATATATGATCATATAATAATGAATTGTTAATTATACTTTAGTAGTATATTTTTGTTGGGAGTTAAGTGATTATTTATTTATATATTTAGTTACATAAGTCATGTTTGTTATGGATAAGATTTATTTTATTAATATTGATAATGATATTAAGTTATTAAACATAATTTTTTATCATAAAATGATATTTATTCTTTAATGGTTATTATGGGAGATGAAATCCCATCGTGTAGTGGAGATGGTAAGCTGTACATACTCAGGAGCAAAAATATCAGTCTATTATTGGTGAAATCGTATTTAATTGGATGTTATATTATATATAAAGAATAATTAACGTGTTATACTTATTATTTGCATAAATCATACTCATTATTATACCCATACAAATAATTATGTGTTTGGTAAAAAACTAAACCAGGGCATCGAGGCAGTAAGCCGTACGTACGCACGTTTGGTGACTTTTCCATTCATAGGATATATAGAATAATGAATATGGTGTTATAATATTTATATTAAAAAATATGTATGTAGAAGGTACATTATTTATTATTTAATTATGGAATCAAAAAATAAATAATTGGTGGAAGAAGAAAATAACTTTAAAAGTGTTGATGAAATAATTACATCTTCTACTGGTGCTTTCTTATGATTTGAATAAAGATATCCTGATAATGGATTTATTATAAAAGTAAGGAATCTATATTGAATTTTTGGATTTTGGGATGATATTTGAGCATTGGATGGCCGAGTCAAATGGCTTTGGTGGTGTGAAATTAATGTAAGAGGAATTAACTATTTATAAGATAGGTGAGGGTCACTTTAGGAAAATCATGAAATATTATTTTATTACAAAATCTTTTTCGGTTTCTAATGGTGAAAAATGGATTTATTTTGATACTAAAGTAGGTATGGGTCGAAAAACCATCATCCAATTGGTTTTATACATGTTTAGGTCACTACACTAATCTTATGTTCTAGATTTAACACTTAATTATATACTTTATCTTTTTCAATGTCTTATTGTATTATTATAAACATGGTTAATAAACATATAATAAAATTCCAAGAGAACCTAAATTGGTTAATTTATTACATAGATATAATTATATAATTTTTTTGTCTGTTCCTTATACTTATAAGATTATTATATAATTTAATAAAATATTTTTTTTAAAAAAAACTCATTAAAATCAATTTTACAATATTTTGTATTTAGTTTTTGTGATCATCATAAAAAATGATTACATCGAAAAAATATATATTGAACCAACCCTAACATATTATATTTTCCTAAAAAATTAATATATAGAATCAAAACATTGAGAATTATATTTCTTATAATATTTATAATATCATTTATTTGATTCTTTCATCAATACGAAAAATACTACATCATTATTGTGCGAGTTAAATATATTTATTTTATATAAAAAATATATAAATTACCTTTCAGTATGAAATATTTTTAGATTTCTAATGAATATTTATAGTCTAGAATATCACTTATATAAATTCTTATAAAATTTTATTTACTCTAAGATATATGTTTATCTTATATATTTTTTAACAATAAATTTATTTTTATAAAGTGTCATTTTCACATAGAAGTGGCTACATGGGGTCCAAAATAATGACACAAGGTTTCCCAAGGTATAACATGTATCATCATATAGAGTTAGGACACATGTTATGGTAATTTAATTTTATTATAATATTATATTTTACACTTAGTTACAAGATTTACCCTTTAATCATAGTAAATAAAATATTTACTGATTTTATTATTCATAATGTCTAAAAAAAATGCTAACATTTAATAAAATTTGGAATTTATGAATTAAAATATAGATTCCATTTTTTCAAACAAAAACACAAACGTTTCATAAATTAATTTAAAATTAATTCTTGTTGTCAAAAAACAAGGTTTTTATAAACTAAAAACTATTAAAAGATCGATATGTGTTTATGTACAACTAATACGTGACATTACATCCAATGACTTAAATTATATTAAATGATAAAAATACAATCTAATTAATCTTTAAGAAAACTCAAATGTATAATTTAAAACTATAAATTATTTCAATTAAAAAATTTAGTTTTTAATTAAAATTTTGTATTTTTCACTATTCATCAAAATATGAATGTTATTATAAAATTATAAAAAATTTACCCTATTCTAATTTTGATATTCCAAATAAAAAAATGAAGTCCAATTTGAAAAATAAAATTTATAAAATTTCATAATTTATGTATTTCTATTAATAACTACTTTTTAAACGACTTGTTTGATTGGTCATGGTGTGCTAGAACTCGATGTTGCATTCATTGCAAGATATTGTATTATTCAAAGTGAAATGTACCATGAAATAATAAAGTGTTACATTCATCCCTACATTAAATAATTTCATTCTCAAATTTTTTAGAATATTACGACTTGAAATGATTCTAGTTGTTATTCATCAAAAGTTTATTAGGTTTCCATGTTTCCTCTACCATTTTATGGTTTCTCCAAAGAACATTTACCAGAATAGTCATCTGGTTTATCAACACTTGTTCAATGGCATCAATAATCTTTATAGGATCTTCATAATGAGACAGATCATGTTCTTTTTCTAATCCATCATATATGAGTTCTTGCGTTGGGTCTGGCATGTATTTTATCAATTGTGATATGTGGAACACATCATGACCATTAGAGTGACTGGGCGGCATTTCCAAGCGAAAAGCTACAACTTATATTCGTTCAAGATTTTAAAAAGGTCTGATGTAACTAGGACACAATTTACCCATCTTACCGAATCATACAATAACCTTCCATAGAGATACCTTCAGGAAAACATGATCTCCAACTTGAAATTTCAAATCATTCCTTCAATTATAAGAATAATTCTTTTGTCTATGATTAGGTTCATTGTTGTGGGTTTGGATAATATTCATATTTTATATTATTTATTCTATATGATTTGGGCCTAATAGTTTTATGTCACCAATATTATTCCAATAACTTGGAGTATGACATATTTTTTCTTATAGTGCTTCATATGGTGCCATCTGAATAATTCAATGGAAGATATTGTTGTAGTAAAATTATACCAGAGGTACATATTGAACTAAAATACCTTGAAAGTAATGTGATTAAAATCATAACATGTCTTCTAAGGTTTGAATAGTCTGTTCTGATTCTCCATCAGTTTGAGGGTGGTAGGTGGTACATAAACACTGTTTATTATCTACAGATTTCTGAAGTCTTTTCCATAATCTTGATGTAAAATGGGGAACTCTATTAGAAAAAATTTATAGGGGTACACCATGAAGTATTATAACTTCATTAATATATAGTCTTGCTAATTTTTACAATGGTAATTTTTCTCTCATAGAAAGAAAATGTGATGATTTGGTAAGATGATCAACAATGACCCATATTGCAAAATTTCCTTTAGGAGTCTTTGGTATCCACATGAAAATGTTCGTCGTTATATCAACCCATTTACACTTAGGTATGTGAAGAGGTTTCACGACTCCTTTAGTATGTTTTATTCTAGCCTTCACCTGTTGACAAACCATACATCTTGACACATAATCAGTAATCTCCCTCTTCATGTTTTCCCACAAAAAGTGTTCATTCAAATTTCTATACATCATAGTTCTACTATGGTGTATAGAGAAATTGGAGATATGAGCATCATAAAACAATTCCATTTTTAGATCAGGTTTATCAGCAACACAAAGTCTCCTAAAAATTTTCAAAATTCAATCTTTATATAAAAATTCAGTCAATCTTCTATCATTCACAACAATAATTTTTTTTAACTCCTCCTAATCTTTATGAGAACTTTTTATCCTTTCTAATAATGAGGGATTGGAAACTATTTAAATGTTTTTTGATGCTTCACCATCCACATTTGATCCCATATCCATATTTGTTAGATATATAAACATAGTATCCAATTAAACAATCATCTTTTTTAAAACACAATGACCCTTTTTTCTCAATGAATTTTACACCTTATTTTCATTCCATCGGTGGTAGTGTATTGTGCAATCATAATCCGTGAGTAGTTCAAGCAATTGTCTTTTCTTCATGTTGAGTTATTTCTACTAGAAAATATACTTCAAAGTCTAGTGATAAGTATATATCTACTATTTATTACCAAAAAGATAGTGTCTCAATATCTTCAGAGAAATGATTAGAGATGCAGTCTCAAGATAATAAGTAGGATAGTTTTGTTCATGAATTTTTATCTGTCATGATTCATATGCAATAAATATATCATTTTTCATAATGACACAAAAATTACATTCTTTAATGCATCACTATAAATAACAAACCCATCATTCCACAATATTAGGGTCAATATTAGCACATTCGATAATATTATCTTCAACTCTTGAAAACATTTTTCACACTCTTTAATCTAAAACAATTGACCACTTTATGTTTGATCATGGTTAATGGGTTATCCAATCAAAAAAAATCTAGATGAGATGTTGATAATATCCTACTAAACCAATAAACTAAACCAATAAAATAGAAAAGAAATGTTATACCCATTGGTGATGGCCATTGATGGATTTCCCTTGTATTTGAATGATCAACAAAGATTCTATCCTTAGAGACAATATGGACATGGAAATAAATCTCTTAAAGTTATAATTCACACTTCCTAAACATCACATATAATTCATTTCACCTATGATTTATTAGAATAAAGCACATGAGATTTTCATGATCTTCATAGATTTTGGAGTATACCACGATATTATAATAAATAAAACTACAGTGTCATCATGATATTCCTTTAAAAAAAATTCATTAGATCCATGAAAAAATAAGGTTCATTAGACACTCCAAAAATTATTAATATAAACCAGTAATGCCCAAAACTAGTAAAAAATGTTTTCTTAGGAGTATCTTCCTTTTTCATGCACAAATGAAGACATCCAGTGCAATGGTTAATCTTTGATAAATATTGAGCACTCTGAATTTGATCAAATAAATCATCATTTCGAGGTATGGGATACTCGTTCTTTATTTTTATAACATTGATCTCCCTATTGACAATGCACAACCTTAAAGATCAATCTTTCTTATAAACAAAAATAGTTGGGGCTCCACATGGACAAACACTAGGGTGAATAAATCATTTATTACTCAATACCTATAGTTTTATCATTAGTTCCACTAATTTCACAATGTCCATTATATAATGGGTCTTCGATATGGGCATTGAACAATGAATTAAGTCAATCAAAAACTCAATTTCTCGATATGGAGGATTTATTAGTAAATACTTTGGAAACACATCATAAAATTCTTTAACAATAAGTACATCCTTTATTTGAACAATTATTTCACCACCCTTATTTATTTAAATCTCTTCCTCCCAAATAATTTAATTTAGTATATCTACTGGGGGTGGATCTAGATGATAATCAGATGGGGATGTTTCTAATGTAATGATAAGGGATTCCATATCATTATCAAAAATTATAACCTCCATCTTTTTACAAAATTGTTTTGCTTCATGGTCTGAAATTCAATCCACACCGAGGTTTATGTCACAACCCGTCCCTTGGGGCCCATATCGTGAATACTCCATGCCCACCTTCTATAGGACAGGGGATGGAGACTAGCACCAAAGGCGTAATTCCCTAAATCTAGGAAGGAATTACCTTTATAAAATGTAAACACACACACAACCAGAGAATAAGAAGAAGCAGACACAAATTTAAGCAGTATAACAAGTTTACTGAAAGTAAAGGGGGACAGAATACAAGCCCAACTGTAATGTTCACGGAATTGAAAAATAGGTACAACTAAAAAGACAAATACCTGAAAAGTGTCTAGAACTTCTTGGATCATCCAATGAGGTTCCTACATTAATGGTTGGTACAGATGTCTTCCATAGCACTACACATCCGTCAGACACCACTGTGTACTGATACGTCATAAGGTCCTCCCCTGGGTACCATCTAGTCATGGCTTTCTCGGCCTCCGTTAGAAATGTCTGTCATCTGAATCCAACACAATAAGGTGCGGTCATAGCCCGTGATGGGGTGTGAATAACGATACTGAGTAGGGACCCCAAGACCCTCAAGGTCTCACAAAATCCAACAAGGATAAACCACAAAGCAAGATCTCAATAGATAACCATTACTTAGGTATATTCCCATACATATACCTAGGTTATCATGTAACACATCTCAATCATGAGAAAAAAACACAAAGGTCATTAACACAACTGAAACCATGATTTTTATTATCGAAAACACAATTGTTGGAGTACTCCTCCTCTGTTGAGTACAGTGGCCCTGTCGCGACTCTGATGCGCTACTCACTAACCTGAGACTACTCAGGTACCCCTCCTGTCGAGTACTACAAGTCTACATCAAAACCAAGCACTACTCCACTGTGGGTATATTTCCCCGACACAATATCACTCCCCCTAATAGCCTACAGATGTACTCCTCCTATCGATTACTGCGGGTATGCTTCCAATCTAGCAACTCCATCTGCCATGGGACTACCGCAAAACTGGGCGCTCCATCTACTGGGTTAATCAAATCACTCTGAGTCGAATTGGTCACGTAGTCGTCAAGCCTACAACTACTAGGTCTCTGGGCTCCATATCCTTGTATCTAAGAGTGTCCTCTCCAAAAGATACTGTTAGATACTTCTATGTGTCACGAAGTCTCACGTATAAGTATCCAAAGGATTTCCTCATCGTAGGGGTCTCAACAGAATAGGCAGCGCGTCAATCAGACGCCCGGTCTGTGATTTATTAGCGCCTTTGTCCGCAGGGCCCGGATGGTTTCTTTTACGAACCAACCTGAATGTTTCAAAACTATACCCCGAACTTCCATGGGATATACTCAAATGAACCTATTCTCAATTAGAGTACGAATGCCACTAACGGTTCTTCAAACGGATGTTCGGTCTGAGAGTTAATGGCTTGTCCGTTCTAGGGGCCCGGTTGGTTTTGCAGCAAAAACCAACATGAATATACTCCAACTACATCCAACCCTCAAGTGGAGTATTCCAAAATAATTGTCTCATCAAAAGGAATCCAACGTAGTTGATGGAATGTCAATCAGACCTCCAGTCATTAAGTTATAAGCGTTTCTGCTCCGAGGGCCGGATTGGTTTCAGGTTTGAAGCAACCCGGCCATAGACAAACATTGCTAAAACCATGACTGTTATATACCAATATGACCGTCTCGACCCATGGATTCCTATGCAACTGAAAATGCATCAATTGGAGGTTCGTAGCTCATGTTATGGGAGAATTACTAAAAATGGTCCGAAAAAGGGGGGTCTGGGCCCAGTCCGAGCCGAGCCAACCCACACTGGGTCGACCTGAACCGGGTCGACCTGACCCGGGTCCGGGTCCATCTGGGTTGGGCGCGGCCTGGACTGGCCCAGCCGGCATGGCGCTACGTTCTGCCACGCCTCTCTAATCCTGCAACGACAGAGCCTTTACGGTTTTCCCGCCACCACGGCTCAGCCCCGGCGCTCTACTCCGGCGGCCCACCGCCGCCGCCTTTTTTGGACCACAAGATGCGCTCTAGTGGTTAGTTTTCCCCACCGTCTGTGCCTATGTTCTTATCGGGTCCGGAACTTTACTCAGAAGGCTCCAAATCACTGTTGCGGTCCCGTTTTATTATTTCCAAACATTCCGCAAATCAAGAACGATACAGCGATGGGTCTGTACTTGTTCCTTAGTCCATACCCACCACGTTAGTGGTTCAAATAATTATCCAACCAATTAAAAATCCATTCTTGATGGTATAAATCACATATATAAAATATAAAATATCCCCTTCCTCGATTATGACATTGAATGTTGTCGAGCTCCAAAAACAGGACAAGCGTCGAGGTAGAACGGTGTCGCGGATGATCTGTGTCGATTCCGTTGTTGTCGGAGTGCACCTGAACAAGAAGCGTAGTTGGTGAGTTCGCATTCCTTGAATCGTAGAGCGTTCTTCATCGTGGGATAAATTCATTCTTTTTTGAAGGTTGGTGTTCTTCATCGGAGAAGAACACTTCCTTCTATATCCTCCCAAGAGCTCTCCCACTAATATTTCCGACCAAAATAATAAAATGGACATCCCATAATATAACATTCCTTTTATTTTCAAATTAAATCAAACACATTAATTAATTAATTGAAGAGTTGTTTAATTAATTGAGAAGGGTTGGAAATGAATTAAATGGAGTGAAGGAGGTCGAATTTGGAGAGGCTCCACCTAATTTAATGGGGGAGTTGTCAAGAATTAAATAAGGGGGTTAAAATTTGGAGTTCAAGGGAGTTTTAAGGGAGATGGAAGGTTGTGGATCATGTGGGTACCATCTAACAAATATCCACACATGATAAGTTATGTGGGGGTGGGATCCACCATTAACTTTCCCATGTAGGATTTAACCACCAAGGTGGATAAAATTTTTCTATACAATTTTATTTAACTTTTTAATTAAACCCCAAATACTAACTCTCAACCCGCATAAAACGCAACTGTGGTAAAGGTCTCATTAAAGGAATACCAGTGCTGTGAGTTTATCAGAGTCTTCATTTTTCAATTACCAGCTCCATTTCAAATGATAGAAAAACCCGAACGTAGGATTATTGAACATACCAGAACAGAACATCCAAAATTGATTCCTGGCACACTGGGCCTCGCAATCAAGTGCCGTCAGAAACTGCGGACTCGTAAAATTCCAATGAAATAAGAAAAAAAATTCCTTTAAATTTATAAGTCTTTACATTGCTCCCACCTCAGGGATTTACGCCAACATAAAGATATAACACACACTAGGGAAACTAAAGGGGTATTAAGCACGCATCTGAGTCTCTTACTTTATTGTGCTCCCCTGGAGGTTCATGTGTTGCCCGCGAATGCACACCAGAGTAATCTACCATCCACATAGTACCCGCTCTAATCGATCCTCAATCTCTACTGGTACCTCCATGAAATTGACCCCATCATCATTGTCCATCTCCCCGTGGTCGATGACGTGGGTCGTGATGTGCACGTATCTCCTTAGTTGTGATACATAGAAGACGTCATGCACTCGATGCAACTGAGGTGGAAGGTCCAGGTGGTAAGCCACCTTCCATTCTCTATTGAGGAACTGGAAAGGTCTGATGAATTGTAGAGATAACTTGCCACCTGGGCCAAATCTCCTTAGACCCGATATAGGTGAGACACATAGAAAAACATGGTCACCATACTCGAACTCCAGTGGTATCTGTCTCCTATCAACATTGGAATTTTGTCTGCAATGTGTTGTCTTCATCTGGACCTGGATGATCTGCACCTTCTCTGATAGCCTCAGGATGGGCTTACTGGTCAAACTCTACCTCAACTCCTAAAAAGCTTTGTTGGCATCTCTTTGACCACATGATGGTTCCCCTTATTAATCAATGCTAAAAGTGGTGTAACAACTCTAGATATGTCTGGAACCAATCTAAGTCTGGCTGACAAATGAGTGATCGACTGCACCCACTTATGAACGATTTCATCATCTGCTTCCTGGGGTTTCCTTTTTTCTGACCAAGGAAAACCCATCCCAACATTATATGTAAACCAAAACCATTTTTTCCTAATAATGTTAATATGTGTATGAACTGTGGTTTCCCAGTCCATTCCCAAACTATAATCGTAAGGCCTCGACGATGCCACCAATAGGTTCCAACCGAAACACTCACCTCAAGGGTCAGATCACACCGACGGTGTAAGCGTGATTATCGAATCTCCTCCCAAATGTATCTCTAGATATGAGGGTCACATAAATGTATTAACCAGAAACTCTAGGTCGGGGACAAGATTTGTGGAAGAAAGGAATGATTCACATTAATGTATGATATTACGGTAGCTAATAGTAGACAAAGACTGTACCTATAATCATTCCTATAACCGTCGGGTCACACTCATTGACCGCATGTAGCTAATCTATTCCCCTTCCTTCCTGCTCCATAAGCCAGGAGGGGACTAAAAAGGAGGATGGTTGTAACATGTCAAAATGTACATCACCACATACTGCCCTCCAAGCTCTGATTCCACGTCTGCTGAACTTCAGATTCATCTATCCTTAACAATTCCTTTCTTGAAACATTTTACATGCCCAAGTCTCTGAGACTAGTGTTAGTTCTCTTCATTCCCACAAATAACATTGTTTAGCTATATCCATTCATCCAAAGAACATATAACCAAAAAGGTTCTCTCTAGCACCCTAGCATAATTAATAATTCATAGAGGAAAAGTGATGGCTCAGATATCCTAAAAAACACCTCGCTCAGAGGTCCGATCTCTAAAGCACTGATCGTATCAAATTCATTGAGTACCTGAAATGATCGGTATGCATTGATGAATTCTCAGCTACTGTCACATCGTCCTTCTGAAGATGTATACGTTCTAGGAAACACTCAACCACCTCCTCTACCTAGTCCTTAGAAGCCTGTGAGTTGAGATCGCCTCAGAACCTGAGGGGTATCTGATGTTGAAACGCGTGTAAGGAACTAAGCCTACATGTTTCATATACTGGTAATGCCGGTTGAAATTGCTGACCAACAGGTAGGGATATAGCTGGTACACTACCCGAAGGTACTATCTCAGGCCTCGATCCACATACCGAATCGTCATCACTATACGAACCAACCTCATTGTCAATCTCTTGGTAACACTGGTAGCTAAGACAATAATTTTCTCTACTAGTGTCTAAACTAGGTGTAGAACTCTAGAAATCACCTCCAGCCAGTCCACTACTACCTGGAAATCTACCTCACCTCATAACCTCAGAGGCCTCTGCTGCTGGAACTCGTGCAAAGCGCTCTGTCACCATGCACTATCCACTTGTATGGGTGGTCAGATCTGCTGCCCAATGGGTGGTGGTTCTGCTGGCACACAACCTTAGTGTTACATCATAGTAAGAGGGCCCTACACCGAAGCCTCATCAATCGGTAGGCCATCATTGAGTATTCTATTAGAACTCCAACTGACATTCTGCATGGAGGCAAACTAAATAGATGTGACCTGATAAAAAAGACTACACTTTCTGAGATGACCTAGTTTTAGCTGACTTAAAGAAAACATTTTGAAAAACAAAAGAAATTAGTGTTTTTGTGTATAGAGCCGTAAATCAGTAGTCAGGGCCCTGGTGTTTGGATACGTCGGCTGCCACACAAATACTGGATTCCATGATTGAAAACCACACTCGATACCCTTAACACAATTTATTCACAGATAATAAATATTAGAGTCTCATGTTCTGTGATAGAACCGACTTCTCTGATACCAATTTGTCACGACCCGTCCCCCGGGGCAGTATCATGACTACCCCAAGCCCGCCTTCCATAGGCCAGGGGCTGGAGACTAGCACCATAGGCGTAATTACCTAGATATGGGAAAGAATTTCCTTTATAAGATTTAAACACACACAAAACCAGAGAAAAAGTGGAATCATACACAAAGTAAAGAAGTATAACAAGTGTACTGAAAGTAAAGGGGGCTAAAAAACAAGCCCAACATTAATGTACAAGGAATGGACAAAAAGGTACAACTAAAAATACAAATAGATGGAAGGTGTCTAGATGATACTGGGTCGTCCTCTGGGATTTCTACATGAAGGGTAGGTACAAAAGGCCTCCACAACACACCACGTCCCTCAGACTCCACTGTGTACGGGTATGTCGTAAGGTCCTCCTCCGGGTACTATCCAGTCCTGGTGCTCTCGGCCTCTGTCATCGTTGTCCGCCGTTTGTATCCAACACAATGAGGTGTGGGCATATCCCTTGTAGGGGTGAGTTTAACAATACTTCGTAGGGACCCTAAGACCCTCACGATCTCACAAAATCCAACAAGTATAAACCACAATGAATGATATCAACGGATAACCATTACATAGTTATATTCCCAAACATCTACCAATGTTATCAAGTAACTCATCTCAATCACGAGGAAATACACAAAGGAAATTCACTCAGATCAAACCAGGATTCTCATTATCGAAACCAAAAAATCTGGAGAACTCTTCCTCTATCGATTATAGTGTCCCTACTGCAACTTTGAGGTGCTAAACTCTAATCTTAGACTGCTTAGGTACTCCTCCTGTCGAGTACCGCAAGTCTCCTGCCAAATCGGTCACTCCTTCATTATGGGTCTGCCGCCCCAAAACAATAGTGCTCCCCCTAATAGCCTATAGAGGTACTAATCATGTCGATTACTACTGGTATGCTTCCAAACCAGGCGCTTTGTCCGCTGTGGGACATCTGCCAAACCAGATGCTCCGTCCGCTGGGCTAATCGAATCACTCAGAGTCGAATCAGTTAAGCAGTCGTCAGGTCTACAACTACTGGGTCTCTGCACTGCATACACTTGTGTCTGGGATGGTACACTCCATGAGCTATGGGTCGATACTTACATGTTTCATGAAGTCTCACGTATAAGTATCCCATAGGACCGCCTCATCATAGTGGTCTCAACGCAACAGACGGCGCGCCAATCAGATGCCCGGTCTGTGAGTTATTAGCCTTTTTGTCCCAGGGGCCCAGTTGGATTAGTGTACAAACCAACCCAGCAGTATCTCAACTGTACCTCGAACTCTCATGGGGTATACTAAAAGTAACATTTTCTCAACGATAAAACCAACGCTGCTGACGGTTCGTCAAACAGACATGCGGTCTGAGAGTTATTGGCTTTTCCGTTCGAGGGGCCCTGTTGGTTTTGAAGCTAAAACCGACCAGACCATACTCCAAATGCATCCAAACCTCAAGTAGAGTATTCCAAAAGAACCTTCTCAACAAAATTAATCGAACGTAGTTGATGACACATCCATCAGACGTCTGGTCCTTATGTTATAAGCATTTTCGCTCCGAGGGCCCGGTTGGTTCCGGGTTCGAACCAACCCGACCATACCCAAATTTCACCGAAACATTGAGTGTAATATATAGAAATGATCATCTTGATCAAATTATTCCTACACAACTAACGGTGTGTCGATCATAGCTCCGTATCTCATGTTATGGGAGAAGGACCGAAAATGGACTGGAAAGGGGGCGGGGGTATGGGCTCGGTCCGACCCGGCCCAACCCACCCTGGGTCGGCCCGAACCGGGTCGACCCGACCTGGGTCCGGGTCAGGCCCGATCGCTACAGCCCGGACGTGTGGCCCATTCCAGCCAGGGCGGGGGTTATGGGGGGGGTGCTGGTGCAGCATTAAGCTACTCCTCTCCAATCCCGAAACGGCTGAGCGGTTACGGTTCCTCCCGTCGCCGCGGCTCAGCCACGACAGTCTCCCCCGACGGTGTGCTGGTGCCGGCGTGGCCTGCCGCCGTTGGCTTCTGCAGTCCACCAGACACGCTCCGGTGGTCCATTTCACCCACCTTCTATTCTTATGTTCATCTCGGGTCCCAAACATTACTATGATGATTCCAGATCATCGTTGCGGTCCTGTTTCATCATTGTCAAAAATTTCACGCATATAGAACGATACAATGATGGGTCCAGACTTGTTCGTTAGTCCGTACCCACTGTGTTAGTGGATCAAATAATCATCCAACCTATTAAACTCCCATGCGTGAGGGTATAAATCACATATGTAAATTATACAATATCCCCCTACCTCGATTATGACGTTGAAAGTCGTTGAGCCACGGAAAGGGGACAAGCGTCGAGGTAGAACAACATCACAGAAGATCGTTGTCGATTCTGTTATCGTTGGACTGCAGCCGAAGAGGAAGCGTCATTCGAGACTTCATGTTCCTCGAATCAAAGTGCGTTTTTCATCAAGGTAGAATGTCGTTATTCATTGAAGGTTGGTGTTCTTCATCGGAGAAGAACACTTCCTTGTAAATCTTTTCAATATCTCTCCCACCAATAGTTCCAACGAAAATAAAAAATGGCCCTCCCCTAATATAACATTCCATGTATTTTTAAATTAAATCAAACTCTTTAATTAATTAATTGAAGAGTTTTTTAATTAATTGATATGGGTTGGAAAAGAATTAAATGGAGTGAGGTAGGTGGAATGTGGAGAGGCTCCACCCAATTAAATGGGGGAGTTGTCAAGAATTAAACCAGGGTGTTAAATTGGGGAGTTTAAGGGAGGTTTAAGGGAGATGAAAGGTTGGCACTCATGTTGGCCCCACCACACAAATACACACACATGGGAAGTTATGTGGGGGTGGGACCCATCATTAACTTCACCACATTGGATTTAAGCACCAAGTTAAATAAAATCGTTCAAAAAAATTTTACTTAAATTTTTAATTAAAACTCAAATATTAACTCTCAACTCGCATAAAATGAAACTACCGTAAAGGTCCCCTTAAAAGAATACCGGCGCTGAGAGTTCATCAGTGTCTTCAGTTATCAATTCTGTGAACTAGTTCAAAAGATAGAAAAACCCGCAATACGTTTTCGGAATGTACCCGAACAAAACTGCGGAAATTGATTCTGGGCACACCGGGCCTCGGAATCAAGTGCCTTCAGAAACTGCAGACTTGTAAAATTACAAATATTTATGAAGTAAATTTTCCTTGAAATTCCTTTGTCATTACAGTTTATATCAAATAAAATTATGGGTATGACGATTAGATCATTAGATAATGAACTTTTATATTCCATAATGGAAATTGATTCAAAATATAGTGTTACAATGATACTTCAATAATGAGATTTTATTGTAAACTACCTTGTAAAATAAAATTGTAATTATGTAATTTTCTTTGCAAAAATATATGATATGAAAGAATATGAGAATCTAGAATAAAATAAATCATAATCTAAATTTTTGGAAATAATTAATGTACCTACCACTACATCATTATGAATATAAACCTTTGTAGTTGTTATCGCATTAGACTGGCATTACTCCATTGGCCTTATCTAAGGAATGTTTCTATGAATCTTAGGACATTCATTTGTATATTATTCCATTTCTTTATAACTGTATCATTCAACATTGATAGCCTCTTTATGCCCCTTAAAATCACGATGTTGGTGACCTTTTTATCCACACCTGTAACAGACTACTATTCCCTTTAGGAATGTACCAGGGTGTTACTTACATAATTTATTTTACTATGTAAATTCAACTTTTCCCTTTTCCCCTTATTTATATTTCTAGAGTGTTCAGTATATCCCTTCTTCTAGTTAATTACTTTAAAGTCATAAAACATAAAGAATTCCATTCCTGTATTGATAGCACATGAGACTATAGCTTCTTTTGATGAGAAAAATCGTGAGAATAATTATTTATGGTGAAGTTTTTTTAACACAAAAAGAATCAATTAATATTACATCTTGGGTTATGTATATAATGTACCACATAACTTGATAGTCCTTTTAATATTTCCTCATACATTACGATATTCTCACCCTACTTTTTCCTCACACATAGAATTTGAATTTACATATATTCACGATGTTTACGAGGAAATTATATTTCAAATAAAACTATTTAAACTCCCTCTATTTAATATTGGAAACTTCTTCATCATCCTTTCTGTTTTGAACTAATGCCAACCATTGATCTATATCTCTAGTAACGTGATAAACCACCATGATATCTTTTTCCCTTTTTATACACCCCATAGCATGAAATATTTTCTATAAAGAACTTATTCATTTCTCGCATACAAATGGATTTGTAGTCCCATTGAATTTTAGTGGTTGTTTCATCATGAAGCAGTCTAACATTATTCCACCGTATAATGTTTTAGGGTGCTCCATACATGTAATGTTGTTATTAATAACCTAAGTGAGTTTCCCCAGTATGGTTATAAGCTGTTATCACCAGTCGCATCACCTGATCCACTAAAAATATCATGAGTAGGAGGGAAAATCCTACATGGATTACATGCATTGATATGGTTTATATTATTTACACTAGGCATCATTTCTAAACAATGGAATACACTAGATAAATTTTTGAATCAAAATACATAATTCCCAACTTGTAAAATACCCAACCTAAATTGAATAGGTTATTCATATAATCAATAAACATAAATTTTTTTCTATGTGGATGTATTTGCTAAAAAATTCTTCATAATGATTTGTAAAGAAAATGTGAATTATCCTAAACATATACCCAAGAGTGTCAAAGAAGGTTCATAGTAAGGCTCGTTGTTGTGTACCAAGAAACCCAAGGTCAAGCCCGTCACACCTTGTCAGATTCTTCACCCCTATGTACATATGTTCCAGAACCACATTCACATGTAATATCAAGACATGGGTGTATTTAATAGAAAACTCGCATAAAATATATATTTCAAAATTTATTTAATGTTATTGTATACTAATACTCAATCTCCATATTTGGTTAATGTTATCTAATCATAGTTTTTATAAATAGTATATCCATGGATTGTATTAAACTTCATCTAATATGACCTAAAACACTCCCTCCCAATTTACCCAGAATCAGTTCATTATTACATAACATTGTCATTATCACAAGGGATTAAATCCTGAAAGACCAATCAATTTATTATCCAAGTATGTAAAAGATACATACATATTTTTTATATTACATTATGAAATGAAAAAAAAACATTTTTTTCCTTTGAAAACACTCATATTTGTTAGCTTCTCCCTGTAAGTCCGTCATAATATACTACATCACACCATTGGAAAAATAAAACATAGAAATGGGTGAGCTCAGATGCTGAGTAAGGATAACAATATAACGAAAAATTTCACAAATAAGTATAAACAATTAAGGAAATTAATAAGAATAAAACACAATAATTTTAAACACAAACTACATTATAATATGGAAAATATGAATAACCTAATTCCATTTTATTCTTCACATGGGTATCCTATTTGTTTAATAATCACATGTTATATCAATAGCTAATTTCTTAATGATGGAATGCATAATTTCATACATCATAACCACATAGTCAAGGCCTCGTTCCAAGACTAAAAATAAGATTTTGACAAGGCTTTGTGCCAAGACACTTGTTTCTCCCATGAGACCTAAAAATTCATCAAGGGGCTATAGTGGGCCATGCCCGTCACATACTAACCCCAACACATTCCTCAAATGAAAAGTTTCAAACATAATATAATAATTTTTATCAAAACTAGAAAATGAATTTTCAATAGTTTATCTATAAAACATGAATGGTAAAAAAAATAGCACATCAGTAGTCAAACATATCACAAAACCTTCAATAAAATATCAAATATTGTATCATAATAAATCCAATTCAAATAAACATAAAATCCAAACATGTTTTTAACATAGATGAAATCAATCGAAATTTTTTTAGTGAAATATCCATTTATAATTTGAAATTATTTAATTTCAATGAATCATATATTTTGATAATAATATTATAAGATTGTAATGGATTTTTCGGAGGAGTTATAATGATGGGAAATAGCTACACCCATGGTACATGTTAAAAATCATTCTTTCCTTAATTTGTCGAAAAAGGACTAAAAGTTCCTTATATTGAAAATGAAAAAAATATTTCTTTCAAAACATACTAAAAATATTAAAAAAAGGGTATAAATGAATTTAACCCATATTCAGGGAAATAATAACAATGTTTTTAAATACATGTTTATGAAACATTGATGTGGATGATAAAGAATTCACAATAGATATTCAGGTCTAATCAACATCGGAGAATAAATATATTGAAAAATTATCGCTTACCTTGTAATTTACCTTCGTCGAGGGTATGTTAACATCCTGTATAATGGTTAAATAATTTTTATTATATTTTTTATTTACAAAATAACTAAATATTATATCATATATTATCTTATAATATTTCATTGTTAATGATATTTCAATAGTATAGTTGTTTTGGGTGCCAACTAATTCATTTTTATTTATATGTTCTGATACGTAAGTCATCATTTTTATTGATAGGATGTATTTCATTAATATGAAGAATGATAAAATATTCTTAAAGATTATTTTTAATTAAAAGATTAATATTATTCTTGAATGTTTATTATAGGAAAATCTTATCACGTTGTGGAGATTGTAAGCTGTATGTACGTACCAGTGACAATATCATTCTATTAGTGGTTAAATATTATTTAATTTAATGGTATAATATATATAAATAAGTATTAAAATGTTTAAATTTTTATTTATATAAATTATAATCATTATTATACCCATATATATAATAATTTTTTGAGTAACAAACTACACCATGATGTATAGGTAGTAAGCCGTATGTATGCACGTACGTTGACTTCTCATTCATAGAATGGATAGAATAATTAATATGGTTGTACAATATTTATAATAAAATATCACAATATAAAAGGTAAATGATTTATTATTTTAGTATGGAATCAACAAAAAAAGAGGAAGCAGAAGAAGAAGAAAAGAACATTAAAAGAGGTGATGAAATAAATTCCTCTTCTCCGGGTGCTTCCTTTGGATTTTTACAAAAGGGCTCATTAGGATCGATTTTTGATCAAATTATGGCCTCTTGGTTGATGTGAGGTTATCTGGGAAGATATTTGTGTAGTGTTTTTCTGAGGAAAAAGGCTTTGGAGGTGAGAAATTAAGAGAAAGGGAAGTTCCATTTTATAAGAGAGATGATGGTCACTTTAGGAAAATCTTGAAATATTATTTTATTATAAAATTATTTGTAGTTTATAATTTTCTAGAAAGGATTTATTTATATGATAAGGTATAAAAGGGTAAATGAAATCTCAAAAAAATTTGGTTTAGAAATGTTTAGATCTTTATGTTATCGTTATCTTTTTTATTTAACTCTTTGTTAAGTAGTTAATCTTTTACCGTGTCTTATTGTATTATTATAATACATGGTTAATAAACACACAATAAAATCCCATCGAAACTAAAGTGGTTCATTAATGAAATATATAAAATTATATAATTTATTTTGATAGACCATATATTTTAATGACTATAAAAAAATTTAATAAAATGGTATATGTTTTAAAAACTCATTTATGTCAATTTCGACACCAATTTGTATTTGGTTTTTCTGTAGTACTAACAAATTTATTAGTTAGAAAAAAATATATTGAATCAAACCAAACATTTCATATTTAACATTAAAATTCGTGGATAGAATCCAAACATTCTAATTATATTTATTTAAATATTTATAATATCATTTATTTGATTCATTAATTAATAAGGAAAATACTGCATCAATATTGTGTCATAATAAAAAATATTTATTTTTTCCAAAAAAATTATTAAAAAAATATCATGATGTAGGAAATATGTTTATATTTATAATGGATATATATAGTTTAAAATTTCACTTAAATTAACCCTTATAAAAACTCTTTTACTAAAATATTTATGATTATGTTTCATTTTCATTAACGTTAAATTAATATTAATAAAGTGTCATTTTCACTTTGGCTCCATGGGATCAAAAAATTAATCAAAGATTGTTCATGGTATGATAGGTATCATCTAATAGGGTTAGGATACGTGATAGGGTAATTTAATAATATTATAATAATATTTTTTACCCATATTTACCGGATTTACCATTTAACCAAGGTAAATAAAATATTTACTAAAGTTACTATTTAAACAGTCTAAAAATAAAATTTACATATATAAAAAATTAGGATCATCTAATTCCAAGTATGGAATCCATATTTCCAATTTCAAAACAAATAATTATTATAAATTCATTTAAATTTAATTCTCATTTTTCAATACCAAAAGGAAGGCTTTTAAGAAGTAATAACTATAAAAAGATCGACATGTGTTTATGTAAAATTACTTCTAATGACCTAAATTATATTAAATGATAAAAATATAATATAATGATTATTTAAAACTACTCAAATTCATAGTTTTACACTAAAAAATTATTTCAATTTATTAATTTTTTTATTTAAAATTTAGTATTTTTTCACTATTCATCAAAATATGAAAGTTATCCTAAAAATACATAAAAAATATCCAATGCTAATTTTGATATTAAAAATAAAAAAAAGGAATACCATTTTAAAAAATAACTTTTATAAAAACTGAAAAATGGGTATTAGAATTTATAAATACGTTTTAAACCACTAGTCTGATTGGTCATGGTGTGCTAGATCTCGATGTATTGTACATAGAAATTTATTGTATTTTACAAAGAGAAATTTACCGTGAAAACATGGGGTGTAACAAGTTGACCCAAAGTGACCCAAATGTAATATTTCTTCCTATTTTTCTTTAGAATTCCTACAACAAACTCCATAGCCGTTCCATCTAACTTCAAATATGGATTTGTAAAAATATATAATAGGTCTCCTGGTTATTGATTCTCTTCTTTCACCTATGATAGGAGAAACATATTTTTATGAACTCTGCTATCACATTTTTCATGACTAGCCACCAAAATTGTATTCATATGTCACTGTAGATTTTTTTCACCCCAGGATATACTACCCACATTGAGGCGTGAAATTATCACATGAGTTTTTATCGTATAATCAAATGTACAATGACCCACTTTTTCACATAAATGAACTCATACTAATCTATTATAAAGTTTTAAGGTTTATCAACACCATTGAAAATTTCATTTTATGTCCAAACCTCAAAATCATTATACTACATATCTATACTCTGTCTCAAGAGTTTAAAATCCACTACTATAGAATCCAGAGTCATCCTATCCATACTCTTATAAACTACCACAATTATTTCATACAGAAATGTCATCATCATCCACTATTCACTCAACTCATATACCAACTGAGTATGATTTTAAATGCTCATGTAATCTTCCACACTATTACTCTTTTGGGTTCATAAGATAGTTAAAAATCAAAGGGTTTCATATACTCTACACAACCTCACTTCCGATGATTCAAGTTTCTCTATGAAAAGAAAAACTTCAAGATTTTGTGATCTGTAAAAACAAAAAACATTTCACCCAAAAGATACTGTTTCCATCACATAAGATCATAAACCACTACATCCAACTCAAGTCCATGAATAGGCTAATTATGTTCATTTTTCCTCTACTACTGAGTCATGTTAGTAAATACTCAATTCTCATGCATCAATATAGCTTCGAGTCCATTCCCAAAACAATCAAAATACACCATTTACACTTCACCCAACTCCGGTATGATCAAAATTGGGGTCGATGTGAAGCGCTTCATCATCACTTAGAAAGAAATCTCACATGTTTTTGTCATGAAAAATTTTATCCCTTTATTTTTCAAACTTGAATGCAGTACTGCTAATTGGATAAAGTTTGAGGTGACCTCCAGTAATTATTAGTTAGTCCCACAAAGCGTCTAATATCAAAAAAATTGTTTGTCTTCACCCATGAAATAACTGCCTACACTTTTTCTGGGTCCACTTCCACTCCTTTTTTCGAGATGATATTCCCCAAATGGTGTACCAATTCAATCCAAAATTGACATATATATAGTTAGGTATATAGTCAATGCTCTCTCAACGCACCTTGGAAAATTTCAAGATGGTCGGAATGAGCGTCATGAGACATAGAGAACACCATGATGTCACCCACAACCACCACCACAAACAAATCTATATACAGATGAATGATACTACTCATCAATCCCATAAATAATGCTACGGAATTTGTCAAACCAAACAACATTATAAAAAATTCATAAAGGCTATTCCTACTTTTGAATGTTTTTCTAATTATATAATATGTATGAACTCTCAAATTATGATACCCTAATCTCATATTGATATTTGAGAATAGAAAAATGTACTTTAGGGGGTGAAATTTATCATTGATACATGTAAGAGGATATCGGTTCTTCATGTTCATTTTATTAATCATATAGTAATAGACACACAAACATTAAATATCTTTAGCCTTTTTTTTCAAACAATAGAGGTTATTCTTAAGGCGACATTCATGGATTAATAAACATTTTTTTTCCTACAGCTACACCAAGAACATTTTGGACTCTTGAATCATAGTTGGTTCAACTATGTAAGGTGGAGAAGACACTGACTCAGCCCACGATATGAGCCCAAAATGGAATTCCACATACTCTCAGGTGGTAACCCTAAAAATTCTTCCTAAATGACATCCAAAAATAGTCATACTACTGTTTGATGGATTTATTTCCTACCACTCCCATCATCTTGCAAAAGACTCTCAATTTGGGCAGTGAGATAACTCTATTGCTGAGTAAATGGACTATCTCGGCTTGTATACATATATCATTCTACACAATGAAAATAATATTTAGCCTTAGGATATAAAAAGGTCACTCCACAATGGTAATAATATATGTGGGATCAGTATGTGACTAGAAATATCCTACACTTAATTAGGTAAATTCCTATTATATAAAGGACATAGATATCCAAAAAGTATCAACACTCTATGATCTATAGTGAAAATTCCATAAATAAATAGATATCACAAAACTGTGTTCCAAATGGTGTATCAATATTCATCACCCCACTTATAAAATCAACGTCCTGGATATAACCATTAATAGTACATGTAGATATAAAAGAATTAGAGGTGCCAATATCAAATAACGATGTAGCTAAAGTAGAAGCAACTTGAATAGTAAATCTCATTTTCTATTGACCAGCCTCAATCTCCACAAGTTTAGGTTACACTACCAGTAATTGTTCTTAACCTATTCTATGTGGTATCATATGACTCCATTGAGAAGAACAACTATAATTATATTAGTGCTCATACCCAAAAGCACCATTCCCACTACCTATACTGTCTCTACCCATAGATTTTCAATAGCCAGAGCTATATGGTGTAGAAGACCCTCTTCCCACACACAAACTCTAAAAAAAGCTCTGTTAGCAGCTACATGACACCAATTCAAGTATATCTTCTGTATGTACACCATATTTCTACAAAACTAATACTCCACTGGTGTTTGAGGACCATGTGTATGATGGTGTCCCTACTTACCCCACTAGTGTAAAAGCATATTAGTAAGATCTGAGGAAACTATTTCTCATAGATGTCCATATTGCAATTCATTGTACTGAATAATTTTCTTGTAATAGTGCTAATGGCTCTCAAGAGGTACTCTGTTAGATCATCTAGTGATAAATAATTGTTTAGTACTAGAAAATACTTTATGACCCACATTTAAATCGGGTCATGATGAAAAAATTCAATGAAATTTTTCATCTTGAATATATTTACATTAGAAATAATTTCACACCTAAGCCCAACCTAAAATCATTTTTCTGATGAAGCCTCATGTGCCACCAAAGATGGAGAAATACATTTTAAATCAGTGAATTAATTAGAATAATCCATTCATGAAATTATTTCTGGGTTCATATGAATAAACTTATATTCCTTCTATTATTTCAGCACCACGGGATATAGTAGGTCCATGAACATCACCAGAAATTCTTTCTACAACATATCATTTTTCTCTCCATATCATCCGTACATTTCCAAAAAACTCTTCAATGAATACCTTAGCATATATGAATCCATATTTACTCTCATCCCATCCAAATCCTCTATATTGTCAAGTATTTTCTCAATGGATTCAGTCCATAATTCATCATCTTCTGGTCCACCTTATCCAGTAAAATTAGAATTGTGCGACAGCTAAAACCCCCTTTTAATCTCAGAAATTATTTTATGATGCTTCCTTAGGTCTCTTTATATGAACATAATGAATTTAGGAATGTTATTTTGGTAAAATTCCCATTCCTCCTCAACATTAACCAATGGTTCCTCAAGTTCCATGTCTGGACATTCATTCTAGGACATACCCCACAGTCCCTCCCTCCACAAATGTCATGGAACCATACCTCTACAAATCCAAACCCATGTCTTTGGTCTCATAATGTGACCTTATATCATTTACATAAGAGGAAAAATTAACACCACCTATTTTAACAAGTCATTTTCCCTTTTTCTCACCACTCGATCAACTCTAAGGCCTTACCACTACACTTAACCCCACTACACCATCTTTTTTCTTATCAAGGGTACAAAAATTCTCATTAATTAATTCAAACATTGATTAATATAATTATATAAAATTAATTAATACAAAATATAATTAATTAATAAAACAAATATAATCAATATATTTTATCATTATAAACCCATTTATTCTCATTTTCATCATTCTCTCAATATCACAGCAAGTAAATGTAGTTAATGTTAAACAACATACTGAAAACTCATTTTCCCTTGAGTGGATAAAATGATGCATGTCACAATAACCATATTTTCATAGAAGGATTAATGCACACTCAAGTATCATGACTCTTTAGAACATAATCAAAATTCAAAAATGGTTAAAACAAATATCACATCACACCATAATTTCACCACCATTGGTGAAATAATATCAAAATGTAACAACAAACAAAAATCAAAACATACCCACCCTGATTACTCGGATTTTACCACATACATGGGTTTGAAACTCCTATGCGTGAGCTCATTAAAAGCCTCAACTATACCTCATCTCATGTCTACCATTCACAAAACATCAAGAAAAAACAATATGAATGGACTGAAAAATTCTATAATGCCACATTTTGATGTCCCAACCCCGGTGACACTAAATGCTGCCCTGAGTAAGTTGACCACAATCCCCCAAGCACGCCTCCCCATATTAAAAAGTGTTCTGACTAGCAGTGAGGGTCTAGTAAGTAAGTCTTGGGGATTATAAACCCTCATTTATTAGAATAAATCTCTAAAAAATGATAACAACAATAACTGAGTGTGTGCATGTAAAAAAAACATGACCAATACCTTTCCATATAATATTTGAAATAATAAAATAAAATACTCAACTGGAAGGTAAAACATTCAATGATAATGTGAATATAATGTTTCTACAATGAAACTAAATTTATTGACAAAACTTCTCCCTTGCAGGACCTTACCATGTTTGGTTCCCTCTCCCTAGCGCCAATCCCAAACAATGGCCTATCATAGGGAATTTAAATTATCCTATCATGGAACTAAACATTCAAATCCAGTAGTGCTCAAGAGTAATGAATATGGTTTGAGTACAACTCTGTAGGCCACAACCAACAGTTTTTAAAACAAGTTTATTCATTTGATAGATTTTAATATTTTATGAAGAAATAAATACAGTCTATAATTAAGCATTTATCACATTCTAAATTAATCTTTAATCATCACATTAGGCCTAGTATCAATTCAAGTTTTCAATTTGAACAATCATTCATTATTATAGTTCATTGGGTGTTTAATGACATGTCCATCACCACAAAGATTATTCAGTGTTTGTTTCCATGTCTATCACTCTATACCACATTCAGTGTAGGTCGTCATTCCTCCCACCCAAAATTCTCAGGCTTGGATAACTATTGGGAGGAATTCTATGTCCATGTCCAAACTTCTAACTGGTCTAGAACACTATATCAAACAACACAAAAATCTCATCCATTTAACCATTCATCAATTCACAATAATTTTCCACATCATTCTATTACTAATCCAACCATTAGCTAAACATTAAAAATTCTATTAGGCAACTCAAAAATTTACTAAACACATAACAAAACTATTAATTCACCAGTTTATTAATAAATCAATACAATTATCATTCTACAATTAATTATTCACAATTAATTATCCATATCAGATCGCAATTCCCAAAATTAATTATAACAATTAATTATTATTGATCAATACCGTGACTCATAAATAATTATCACAATTAATTATCATACGTAGCCAAGAATAAATTATTAATTAAATAACCCTAATTAATTATCTTAAAAAAATATATTAAATGTATTAATTAAAAAATACTAACAGATAATCAATCTTCAAAAAATACCTATTTTTGAATCCCCCTTCTCTTGTTCCATGTTAAAATTATCAATTAATCACTAGAACGATCACTAGTCCACTCCATATTAATAATTACCCCAATTTATGAAATTAATTATCAAAGAATGATTGAAAATCCATATCCCAATATTCACATATAAAAAAACATGTATGTGAGTTCGATTTATGCCACCTAACTTTGTTTATTGAAATATATATGCTCAAAAACCCACCAAAATCCGAGCAGCACAACTTTGTCGATCAAGCTCTAGATATAAATACCTAATCCAAAATTAAAAACAAATTCTTCAAGATCGTGAAAATCAAGATCTTGATCCACAATCCAAGATCTAGATCATAAATCATATGTTCTTATCTATGGAAACATTGGTGATCATCTATGAAAAGATCATGCCAATATTGAGGAATGAACAAGAGAAGCAACGAGACGAAATCCATATACATCGAAGATAACTGATCTTTAATCCAGACATTTGATATCGAAGAATGATGTTAGAATCTCTTTAGAATCACTCCAGATGGATCTGAGATCACATAGAATTTTTTAATCCCAATCCATGGTCGAAATATGGGAGTCTCTATTGTTATGGTTGTTTTAAAAAGGATTTTCAAATAATTAATCCCTCACAAACAGTTTCCTTCGCAGGGCCGCAATTTTACAGAAATCCTTGCACCAACTATATAGAAATCTATATCTATGTTTTCTTATTTTATTTTCACATTTCGTCAAATTGTGCACAAACATTTTATACCTCTCTATCCATCAATGCATAGTTGGAACCGTTTGACAAACCATGTAAAAACTATGCATATCCCTCTATCTGTTAGTTTTTCTTTAACGATTCACCAAAATGCACCCCAAGACAGAGTTACAACACATGTATACATAAAAACATAAAAAATTAGCTGAAATCCACCATAGATAACTCCAGAAAAGGCTAGGATCTTACAATATAATAGTAATTAAATTGTTTTTTGAGAAATTAATACACATGTTTCTTGGTTAAACCGCTCGATAAATTTTTTTTACATTATGTATGGAAACAAAATTGTACAATTTTTACAATTAAATATGTCCAAAAATTATGATTACCATAGTAAATTATTTTAATTATTCTGATTCTAAATATGGATTATATTTCACCATATTCATTTTCTATTGTAGGAGGAATTTAATTTTATATAACATCATAAATCACAATGAAAAATCATTTTAGAAATATGAATTTAATTTCATAAATCAAATATTTGTTCAATTTTAATCCATATAAAAACCATAAAATGAATGAAAATATATAGATTTGAATTTTAAAAATATAAATTTCATTAATTTCATTAATTAATATATTTAATTTTAATTTTTTTACATGAATAAGACATTGAATGCATAAAAATTGGTTTTTGAATTTTTTTGATACTAAAAATGATCATATATTATAAATTATTATATTAGTGATTCATAAATAATAAAAAATATTATTTACAATAATTTTTGACTTATATCTCTTTATAATAAATTGAATTAAATAATCACACTTTCACATGAAAATATTAAAATATTTATTTAACAATAATCATTATTTTTTGTTATTAAATAAAAAATAAATACTTTTATAAAAATCCTAAAAGTTTAAAATTATATAATATTTAATGTTTAACATAAAAATGATATTAATTTACTAATTTTTTTTTTCTGAAAATAGATTAAATTTATTTTAATGTTCGTAATAAAAATTTTCGAAAACCAATTTTAGTGAATTTTTTTGAAAACATTACAATACATTATTAAAAAATGAATACCTATTTATTATGGATTAATAAATATATTTACAAAATAAAAAAATTTATAACATTTTTCAATAATTAGGTTACTAAAAGACATAATAACCAATTTAATGGAATTAATATCATTTAATACAATATGAAGGATCATATAGACATGGTTTTTCATTTAAACCAACATATAAAACACTTAGATTTAATTAAAATAAAATTATGTACAAATAATTTAGTTACACGTGATGGTTACTGTGTAAACAAGTGACTTTTAAATATATCATTTGGTTCATTAACCAGTGAACGAAAAAATCATATCAATCCTAAAAGGATATATCCAATCGAAAGTGTGAAAAGATGGAATGAATATTTTGGGAGAGTTAGTTTATTATTATTAAACTATAAGTCAAAAAAAGACATTAATTAAACAAATCCAATGGTTCAATTTATGATTAATATTAAATATCAATTATTTTAATTTCCTCAATGAATCATATTTTATGTTATTCTTCATTCTAACAAATAGTTTTACTAATATGGAATTTGAGTGAAAGTTTTTTTATTTATATTTATTTTTGAAATGTTAATGTACCTACGAAATGGATATTTCTGAGAAGAGTTAGAAATTTTAATTTATATATATTTATTATTTCAGTTTCAAATGTATGTGAATGATTATATTTTTCGGGGAAAATTTTATTTTAATGTTTAGATGGATTTTTATTAAAACATGTATATGCGATGTATATATAATAATTGATATAATTTTATAACGATTTTATAAATTTTGGGGAATGAATAATTTTAGTGTATATAATTATAAAAACCCATGTTATGGTGAATTTTTTCTATGTCATGATTTACGTGAAACTTAATTATTTTTTAGTTTTTTATAAGAAGAAAATATATTTTATTATATAATGAAATGTTACTCATGTTTTGTGATTTTATTTAAGAAAAAAAATATATATTTAAAATTTATTCCATTGATATATAACTTATTTAGATTGTATAATATATTTTCTATGAATGTAAGAGATAATATTTCATTCAAATTATTTTTGATGACAACAAACCTTGTGGTGGTGAATGTTTTCAATTTCCTAGTTTAAGTGTTATATATTAATGTCTAACCCTGAAAAATGTTTTTTGGGATATTTTCTATATTATAGATTGAGTATAAAACATTAAAATTATATATCTCATGATTATGAAATTTAATGTTCCATTTAATAGAATAAGGTTACCAAGGTTTGTGTTATTTGTTAAGAATACACAAAATTCCTCAATTTTATCTATTTTATACATACCTGTTTTATATGTTTTAACTATGGATTCAATAAAATGAAGAAGAATCCGTTTAAGGAAATTATATGTTATTAATTTATCTAGATTTTTTTGGTTGAATAGAACAATCTATAGAAGGGAGGAAATATGACATATATCATTATTTTGATATTTATTTTGATATTACATATATGATATGCCGACCACTCCAATATTATATAATATATTTTATTTTAAATAATTAATCTATTTTATAGCTTGTACATCACAAAATACCAATTTTATACGAAATGTGATGTACTATGGTAAAATTATTAATTAAATATCATTATAATAGTCTATACATTGGATTAAAGGGTATGATTAGAAAAATAAATTGTGAAAAATATATATAAATGTTTCTCTTAGTTAAAAATAATTTATTAAAACTAAAATAATAGGTATGGAATTGTTAATATTAAAAATAAAGTAAATTTTAATTTAAATAAAAAAAATTAATATAAGTTTTTTATTCTATTTAATATAACATAAACAATTATAAACTAAAATATTGACTAAATAAATTGGTGTTTAAAGTAAAATAGTTTAAAATATCACTCTTATATATATTATCAATTATTTATACATAATGTTACACTCATGTTTAGGTAAAATGATTTATTTTTCATAAAACAAAAAATTCCTTCGACTATGTATTTTTATCATTATAAATTAAACTATTATCTATTTATAAAGGATATTAATATAAATTTTATATCATTTAATTGAAAATATATATTAATATTCATATAATAATTGCTATTATTTAAATAATGATAATAAGATCATTCTTAAGTACTAAAATAATGTTTTCATAAAAATGATTTTAGGTGACTTATGTGAAGATATTATAGAATATTTAAACAAATTATAGAAATTAAATATCAAAATATTATTGCATATTTATAACTCATAATATTATTATTAACAAATAAGATCATCTTAATAGTTTTCAAATATTAATAATAACAACGAGAAAATAATTAATCGTTGGTAAATGGTAAAATGGGTTAATGAATTTTAGGATTATTCGATATGACTTCAAAATCACTAAAAAACTTTCCTCATTTAAATTGTATGTGTTTAGTTTCCCAATAGTCATGTGAATATCTAATATATTTAATTTTTCAATCACAATTCTAATTTTGAACAATTTGTTATTTTAATTAAGTACCAATTATAAAATATCACACTTTAAATTTTATTATATATAAAATGTTTATGTTAAAATAAAAATATAATATTCAAGTATATTATTTATTATTATAAATATTAGAAAAATTTATTTATGATAGTAAATTATTCTCAATTTTTTCAATTTTATTATGACAAAAAACCCTTATTCATCATATATGTGATTCTCATCCAAGCAAGTGGAAAAGTGAGATTAATAGTTCTAAAATAATAAAAGATATCTATTACATATATGTGTGAGTGTTTATGTTTTATGAATATGAATTAATTTTAGGTAATGTATAAAGAATTTATATTCAAACTATGTTCTAATATTTTTTTTTAATGCAAAATAATGTGAAAAATACCAAAAATGATGTTATAGATAATTTATGATAAATGATTTTTAATTATATTTATTTAGAAAATCCTTGATATCATATATATTATCATTTTAATTTTCATGGTTTATAATATTAATTATGATCCACTTATTATCCACATTACCTTTTAGAGTAATACTTCTAAACCAAAAATAAATTGTTTTTGATCATGGATATGGTTAAAAGGGCGTATGAGGTTGTTAAACTCAAATATAATTTTTAAAATGAGACCAAAATTATTCCATATATTTTCATATGAATTTATTTTGACCGTAATTTTTTTTGATTATATAGATCTCTAGATAATTTTTTACTATATGTGAACATATTATAAATTAATATTTCATCTATATTTAAGACATCCACAACCAAACTTATAAAAGTAAAAAATCTATTACCACTTTTATGCAACATCATGAGGAATGTATCTAGACCATACAATACAAAAAAACATATAAAATTACCTATTCATTTTTTAGAGGTCAGTTTCTTTTAAAAACATTATCCCAATCATCCTTAACTGAATTTCAAATAATTATTCCCAATAAAGAAGTAATTGTCTTCACCTAACCATTTTATGATTATTATTTCGTGTACATCATCCAAATATTCATTAACAATATTAACATAGTGAAATAATATTTTTTGTTAATAATTAAGTATTATTATGATAATAAAACAATCATTATCTATTTATCATCCATCCACATGGAAAATGAAAGTGTTGTCCTCCATACCTATGGACTACCATCTCCATGATATTTGTATTTTAATATCCAACATTATGTCTCAGGGTCAGTTATATATATATTTAATGGTATTATATGATGTTTATAAAATTATTATTATTATTTAATGATAAAATATTACATTCCATTATACTCTCTCATCCCTTGTATGAAGATAATATCACTCATGCATATATAGAGAAAACCCCCTCAATGAATTGATACGATTCATTTACCATTTTATCTTTATATGAATAATCCTAAAAATGTATTAATGGAATATATGAGGTATATATAAAAATATTATTATAATATAAATATAAATTTTTTATATATATTCTCTCATTTCATCCATCGTAAACCTTAAACCACACTGATGAATATATATACACTACCTTGTCCAAAGAGAGAAAAAATTAGTTTCTCATTACCAGATTATATGCTTTTTTATAGAAGAGAAATAATTACTAAAAAAGTTACAAATTACTTGATTATTATTTCTGTGTGATGAAACCATGACTCATGTGAAGTGGCCAACATGATTGTATCAAAACATGATGTAATAATGAAATAGTTAATAACCATAATATTGATTTTTGTAGAGGAATTTTAATATATGAGAAAATGATATTATAATGGTGAAAAATATGGTATTATATGAATTAATTATCTTTTATAAATATTTATAATAAGTAGTAATTTTATATATTAATTTTTAATAGTATGTGAAATGATATTCATGATATTAGGCATTGGTTTTTTGTCTAAATTATATTTATATTAGTCATTTTCCAAAAAACCAACTTGATTAATTTGTGTGATTAATATGAAAATTAGAATTTATTTTTATGATTTTTTACATGTTATAATTGGGATTAAAACATCCATATAATTTTCTCTCACATCCATGGTTTTTGTTCATAAATTTTTAAATATATAAGAGTTCTTCATCAAAATATTGATTTGTGGATATATATTTAATGTTATGGGAATACTATTGATTTAATAGTGTATATACTTCCCCTTTTATATAATATATTGTTATTATATTTATATTCTTTTTATTTTCTATATCATTTTAATTTATTTGTTTCATGGGGTTTATATTTGAAATACAACTAAATAATTAAGTGTTTTTTATAATCTCATATTTAATTGGGATTTCCAAGGATTACGTATCATTTGGAAAAATAATATCATATTTTTTATCAAACACAAATATTTAAATAAGATTTTTTTATTTAGTGTGTTTTCAAACTTATATTAATTTTCCATTCTTCGTTACTTAAATAGACCGAGAAAATATTTTTATGAAAATACCTACAAATGTCTTGTTTGGTCTATGAACTTCTCCTTGAATATCTATATTTGTAAATAATTTTCATGAATGATTTTCCCTGTTCAAATTATTATTTAATTTCTTTTTAAATTATTTTTTATTTTATAATAAACTTATTAAAATTAAAATTACTATATATTTTTGAGTGTGGTACTTTTTTACTTTTTACCAAATATATGAATGAATTAATTATCATTACATTTACTACATTAATGAATGTTCAATATATAATTTATCATTATACTCTATGAATTTTTCATTTAATTTTTACATGTATATTCTTAATAGAAAAATTATTATCAATCATTTAGGAATGTTTTTTATTAATAATACCAAGTAGAATAAAAATTTCTAATATATTGAAAAAAAATTCTAATGAAAATTTAAATGTATTTTACATCAATTTCAGTATCATTTTGGTATCGATATTCTTCAATATTGATATTATATTATGATACCAACCATGGGTTTTTTACTTATGATAATTATGATTCATGGAAGGTTATATAAAACCAATTATTTTTCTATGTATTATTATATTATGGTGAAGTAATTATGAAAATTGTTTCATATCTATAGGTAAATCATGTTAGAATGTAATGATAGCTTATTTGATGATATTTGTGATGAAATTATTTCTTTAATTGCATTATTAATGTTATTTTTCAGATAAATTGTTAACGATGACATGTGATATTGGTAAAGATTTTATTGATGGGTGACGTTGTTATCGTTCTCCAATGAATTATGTAATGTTTTGAATTCAAATGAATGGAAGTTATTCCCAAGATAAGATTATGTTTATGGAATATATGTAACTCATATGTGATTGACATCTTAACAAGATGTCTGTTAATCCTATTAAAATATCGGAATCATAAAATTTGTTTGATTTAAAATGAATATATGATAAAGCAGGATGTGAATTATGTTTTTTTGGAAAACATTATTATCTTCAATGTTTTGTTTGAATATTGTTTATTTCACACTATTATTTATATTTGAATATAAAGACAATTTTTTATGATAATATTTTTATTTTAATAATCATGATTCATGATATTAGATTTTATGAGCATGAATTGTAATAAATTATTCTCATTCACATTGATATTTTTTTCATAACTACCTACCACATACATAAATGTATATATGATAATCGATTGATTTATTCTACGTTTACCGATATTGTGTATCTGAGATCACCATTTTTTATGATTATATATCCTCTGGTTATAATAAATTGAATTATAACAACTCTTCTATTATTACACATTAATTTTTGATTTATAACATAAAATTGCACTTAATATAATCTAGAAGAATCAAATTTCTTGTTTCAATGGAAATTGGGTCCATTACAATCAAAATAAAATACGAAATACATCATCTTTATAGAAAATATCCTTAACATGCTCAAACTTAAAACTGCATTGGATAATTATGGGACTTACATAAGAAATGGATGAGTGATAAATCCATGTACATGAAAAAAATAGAATAACATGGAGAATATAATACATTTTACAAATTATTCATATAAATGTGAATAAATTATGTTATAATCCACAAAATTAACAATGATTCATGATATATTATGGTAATCATTAAATAAACATCATAAATGAAAAATCAAAATAAAAAATTAATCATAAACATATGTCAATGATTACATTAACTAAATTATGTTTGATAAATTCCCATAATGGAATTAGGTTTAATCATGTCCCAATATAACCCCTATTGAGACTAAATATTACCCAATGCATTAAGGCACTATATAATTTTGGTCCCACCTTTTACATTCAATTTATTCACTTAGTTATGTGTTTCACATATGACATACCACATGGATTCATTCATAATAATATTTTATTCCACATTAATGTTGTGGTGAGGAAATATATGTATGTCCCAAGTCAAGGAATTATAAATTTATTAATGTGAACAATGATGATAATAAATGGGTATCGAATTCACTACAGACATTCTTTTCCATGAAAATTATAGTGAAATTTTAGCATCAATACAACGTTAATTAAAAATTCATAAAACCAGTTGATGAGAGATAAAGTGGAATTTCATAATTGGGACATAAATTGGAAAATAATATGGAAATGTTGATAAAAATTCCCATATATATAATTATAAAAAGATGAACTAGGATAATAAATAATCCTAAATAATGAAAAGAATTTGAGGATCCCTTACCTTGAGAGTGTTACTACAAAAACATTAGTGGGAAATTATGAGGTCTTACCAAAAAAAATGGAAAGAATCATGGGAGAGTAAGGATGATTAAGGACAAGATCACATGATTTTTATTAATGGGAAATTGGATTAGGGGTTGGTTTATATAAGAAAAAAGTGTGGTATTTTTTATTATTTATCGAACATAGGTTTTGTAATATGTATAATAAAATAACCTAAATACCAAACCTTCCAATGGTTTTTTCCTGATATGTTCTCATTACAAGAGTTTTTATAAATTATTTTATATATATGTGTTCTGAATGTATTAATATAATACCCCTACTATTGTGGAAGTGAGTCACACTCTAAAATAAGTGATTTTAAAACCATTAAATATATTATACATTTTATTGGATACATAATAGATTTATAAAAAAATTTAAATAAATTTAAATTCATATTATTTTAATGATAAAAACAGTATTTTTTTGTTAATTCCCTTTCTATTATTTATAAAATCACTCTTGTGTCATTATAATTTTATATTACACACCATATATTGATATTGTATTTAAAGATAACCCAAACAATTGAATATCATTGAAATGTATGAAAAATGAATCATTGGATATTTTTTACATTATGATTCAATAAAAATTATTAATTTTATCAAAATTATTTTTTAAATATTTCTATCTTCAATATTAAAATTTGTATCAACATTTATTAAGAAAGGTAGTTTTTTTTACAATAACCACTTTCGAACACTTACAAAAATTATATTTTACTACATAAAAATTATATAAGAATTTATATTTGATAAAAAAATATTTTATTAAAATATTTTATTAAAATATTATTTATTTAAATATAAATTAATTAATCAAAACTAATTCCTTTATTAAATTTGAATGTGTAAATAAATTAATATTTGTTTTATACTATATTAAAATAAAAATAATCTATAAAGTAACAATTATTGGATGATAATACATTTATTATTCAATAAAAACTACCATGATTACTCATATTGGTGGGGTCTTGAAACAAATCCCTTTAATAAACCAGAAAACTCCAAAAAAGTATTGTGCACAATAATGAGTTTTTAATGTGGTTTGTTTAGCATACATAGTTTTGGTCATGATCTCAATGTGTTAGAAATTCTCTTGTAAATGGTTTGACAAATGACTGTGTTATTGGACTTCAATTGTGGCTTCATTAAGGTAAAATTTCAAAGATGATATCTTTCTCAAAAATTTTGATAAATTGGAATTATAGTGTACAATCGTACTAGTTGAGGCCATCAATTCCTTTATCTAGGTCAATAATATTTTTGAAAACCTTATATTTATATTATTCATGTTATCCCTATTCAATGGCTATATTATAAATTGTAATTATGATTAAGTATCATTTTAATCTGATATGAAAAAAATGAAATTAATGTGTTTACCATAAATATATTAAATAATAATAAAACTATCTAAATCAAAAGTGGAGTTTTATTTATAATAGTTTGGGACATTACAATCTTCCTTATTCATAAATTTCACATTTATTTTTTTCCCACAATAATATAGACGATGGTAATTTTGTTTCATAACTTCCTCGAGTTCCCATATAAATTCATCAATCTTTTCATGTCTCTACTGTATATTGATCAGGTGCATTGACTTTTATGTATAAATGATTATCCATGATATAAGATCATCACCTTATTATCATAATTCTAGAGATCATTCTCCAATGGTACTACCAATATATTTTGTACATGTGAGGGGTCTGGGATTTACTTCCTCAAGATGGATACATGTAATACCTCTTGTATGTGTTATTGATAATTTGGGGGTTCTAGTCAATAGGAACCCACTTTTATGTGATCAGGGATCTCAAAAGTAATTATGTATCTTAGACTATGATTTCCCTTTATCCAAAATCTGAAGACATTATCACAGGAAGATAGGCGGTGGAATAAAATGTCTCAAACATAAAAATATATGTCTTGTCAATGATTCTCAACATAGCTATTTTTTGACATTTACAAGAATTAAATTTATACTAAATGGTCTAAACCATGTCAACAATTTATTCTAATATTAAAGGAATTATCAGTTTTCATTTCCCAAATTCATCCCATCATGTGGAAGGTTTTTAAAAATTCTAGTAATGTGATTCATTGTGGTCATTTTGTATTCATGAGTGTAAATTTTTTAATATATGTGTAATTTACTGGAATAAGATTTTGATCCCATCCACATTTGAAATCAATTGAATTGTGTGAAACATCCAATATATTCTTCATTAATTTTGGATTTTTTTACACATAGTCCTAACCCAAATTTCACAAAACTATCTTCATTAACATTTAACAATGAGGATTTCCTTTTTATTTTAGTTTCCACATTCTTCTTAATTCCCTAACAATTTCTATGAGAATACTTCATTCACTATAGAATGGATGGTTTATAAGTCATCTACAAATTTATATATGAAGTTCCATCCATTATGATTTCCATGTAATTTTTTTCTAATATAATAATATCACATCCTTATAAAATATCATCAATGATAAAATTTATAGATCCTTTCTACTTATAAAATTTTAAACATTATTTTATTCCCCAATATCACAGTGAATGTTTCTGGCATAATCCTATATCACCTATAACCATATTCTTAGGATAATATTCATATATTTTAATGTAAATTTTTACTTATGGGTTTTTTTGGGTTTTATATATTTCAATCTTCTCCCCGTAGAGATAAAATAATCATATTTTCACGGTGATGATAACAGAAATACACTCCAATTCATTTGTTGGTTTTATATATGCATGAAAAGATACCATCATTGATGCATACACATTGAATTTTTCATTATTCATTAACCAATACCCTAATCCAGTATTCAATGAATAGCTGAATATAATGAAATTTTCTTCACTTATGGGTAATTTCAGAACATGTTTAGTTTGATGCCTCTTTTTCAACTACATAAATCATAGTACAAACTAATCATTAAAATAATACATTACTCCATTCCTTTTTATCGTTACTAGATGGTTTAAAAATTGTGAAAAATATATCACAAATCAATGATAGTACCAAGATAATCCATGGAAACTACAGATAATATTCACAGACGTTTTCCTATCTCATCATTCAATTTCATCAGTCATTGAAGGGACCAAAAATATTATATTACAAGTGATTCTATTCCCTATTAATAAGGATTCTTTCAACTAGAGAAAAATTTTTCTATACATTGAAAAATAATTATCGTTTCAAAATGTCAAGAGAATAATACCTTGTTACTCATCATGCTATTTCTCTTTTTTTGTTATATTATATTATATTATATAAATACTTCATAAAAAATTAAATGTAATCTATAATGACTCTATTAATCCTGTCAACGGTCATTTTTGTAGAATTTGTTAATGTGAATATAATTACTATGAATATAAAGAACCCATTAGTTGTATGAAAAGTGGTGGTTTGGATATCCAAAATTTCACCCTAACATTGTAATATCCCACCGCAGATCCTCCTTGGAGGAGTATTGTGCTCAATGTAGATGTTCTCATGTAACACCTGAATGTTTTATGAGATATTTTATTTAAATAATTTTAATTATTCAGTAGTTTCCATTGCATGAAATTATTTTTTTTATATTAACAATGAGATTCACTTAGTATAATATTACAATTATAGCCTTTCTTTTTTATTAGAAGGAATATTTATTAAAACTTATGAAAATTAATTTGAATTCATTGGGAATAAATTATTTATGAAATATATATATGGGTTATATATCTATATTTTAGAGTGAATTACTATTGGTAATAAATTAAATATATATATATATATTATTTTTAATAAAATATTTCTTATAATAATCCAATGGATATTTTAGTCATATGGTATGGATAAACCCTATTTGATTTATAAAACCCTATCGTTTTTAGAAGTGTAATTTTACGCCTATAAATGGATAAATCTTTTAAAATAATAATTTGATACAATATTAATTTTTATTTCACAAAATAAAAATTTTATTATTAATTGGAATTTAATCTTTTTCATTGGATTATATTGTGATATTTTATGATAACATTCTTTTTTTCATGAATAGTAAAAATACGATAAATTTTATGAAATCAAATTATATTCATTGAAATAATTTATATGGATAAATTATAATATTGACTGTTTTTAATGATTAAATATAATATATTTTTAACATTAAATTTACTGTATTTAATTAGCATTAATTTTACATTGAATTCTAATGTAAAAGCATTTAAATCTTTTTTAATGTTTTTGCATTTAAATCACTTTCTATATTTGGGAAAATGAGATTAAATTAAAAGAAATAACTGAAACATATATGTTTTAAATTTTAAAAAAATGGACTTCATATTTGGAATTAGTAGTTTCATGTTATGTAAAAATAATTATTTTATATTTGGGCATTATAAATAGTAACTTAGGTAATATTTAATAATATGGAAAAATGGTAAAATTGGAAATTGAGGGTAATCATCATACAATAAGATTAACCTAAAACATGTCCAAATATTTTTCGAATAATTTTTTCGACCTATATCATCATTTTCATTAAATGGTTTCCATTTGAGTCCAATTGTCTATGATTTGGAAATTATATTTATTTTATTTAATGAAATGTTAAATATGTCTCACACAAATTTAGGTAACTAAATCATTTTAAAAAAAAATTTATAATATAACTGTATAATTTATAAATACTCATTTTAAATATCAAATCTCGATCTTTATCATGGTACTTATTTTGTAATTTTTTGGGAATATATAATTACTTTAACAGCATATACATTAATGATGCATAAATTATTTAATTGATGAAAAATCAATAATATAGTTTTTATTAAAATTATAATACCCATTAAAAGATACAAATACATGAAATTATCTTATTATTTGAACATATATTTATCATAATAATCCATTGGTCATGTTATGGATCATTTCGATCCTTATAGAAGGGATTATCACACTTATATTATTTCAATAAATGTGATGTTAATTTTTTCACCTTCCGAATTTAATAAGTACGACATTTTAAATATTTGATTTTATTGAAGATAAAATATACTATAAGAAATATTATGAAATATATTATATTTATCTCCATCATTTTATTTTATTTATAATTTTAATTCAACAAATATGAATATTAAATTACGACACAATATTGTTGTAGTAATTATTTTATTATGTGAAAAATAAAATGAATGTTATCAAAAATATAAAATTATATATAAATGTGATAATGAGAATGTTATATGAATTTTATAGTTTACCATGAACTCCAATAAAGATCAATAAATTATTAGTTCGAAGTTAACTTGTTATATAATTATTTTAAAAAATCAATGAATTGAATAGTGTTAAAATTTATACTGTTGATTGTTTTCCAAAATAATGATGTATTAAATTTTTTAAAATTATAATTTTTTTTATTATATATTATAAATTTTTATACGATATAATATGATATATGTTATTTATTTATGGTTTATTTTACATCAAATTAGTAAATATTTCTCTCTTTTAATAGTGAATTATTTTTTACCCATATTACAAATTAAATTAAATCACAAAGGAATAATTATATATATATATATTAAATTGAAATAAATAACATCCCGAAACTTATTTTCTGATGATATTACAACCCTGTATAATATTAATTTTTAAATTATGACATTTTGTAGGTTTTGGGGAGGGCCTGATTTTATAATAAATTATTATTTATGAAATTTCCAAATGTGCCCCTCCCTTCAATTTTCAAAGGGAACATTCTTCCACACCACTTAGTTTCAAATTGAGCCTTCAATCTCAGTCATTTCCTGATCATTTTCCCATATAAACTTCCCTATTTACAATATAGATGTTTTGGTTCTCTACAACGAACCTCTCTATTTCTCTAAGAAGAGATTTTGAGGAAGCACGACAGGGAAGAGGTTGTCTATTCATCTAATTATTTAAGACATTTTTCTCCATATAAATCATATTCATTAGGTGTTTCATTTTAATGTAATATAATTAGTATCACTTATATATGGATTATAATTATTAAAAACCTATATTCAACTTTCTATCCATCCCACTAAAGTCAACATCAGCACACACTCGTACGTACGACTTACCATCTCTATGCCAAAGTGTAATATGTTTTTCACAACCACCATACTTAGATGGGTATAATGTCCTAAATAATAACTAAATATAATTATTATAACATTATTATTGTTATGAAATATTAAACACCATTCAGTTCAATATTAACTTGGTATTTAATAGAATGAATAAATATTATATATATTATACTAGTATCATTATTTAAATTATATAACTAAACCCAATGATGTGGAACATGAACCTATACAACAAATGTTGTGTAAGAACATAAAGAAGATACTATCTGAATAATGTGGGACAATAAATGTTACTAAAAAATGATGATAATATTATCATATATGATATCATAAAAAAGGAAATGATTTTGGAATAATTAAAAAACATTATTTAACTCATTATACCCGAGTATCCTTTACATACGATGGATATCATACCTATGGTAAGGGATAATTTTCCAATCTCATTGTTATCTGATACTATTTATATTTATCTATTTACTAGGTTATATTTATCATCCACGTCGTTGTTTACCAATCATGTAATTCTACATATATTATTATAAAAAAACTTGAAGATAATATTACCCATTGGTGAATATTTATTAATCAGTATGAAATGAATCTTTTGTTGTTAATAAATATGAGGTACATTTTAAATTTTCAGCCAATGTATGGGGGGAATATTTTAATAACATGTACAACATTATTTGTTTTTTACATATTCATAATTCCTTATTTCCAAGAATCGTACTATACATGATTTCATGTTTATTTTAAAAAAAATAATTTGTTTCTAAATTTACAGGTATCTTGATAAAAAAATGATTCCGAAGAACAAAATAAATTTTCCCAAGAATTAATTTCATATGTTTTATAAAAAGTATTTTTCAACTAAGATGATTCTCTTTAAAACTATTTTGTTTCTATCCATATTATATCTATTCATTGGTTGTGTAAAATATTTAATGATTTTTTAGATTGATTATTTATTAATGGATTGATGTTTAAGTATATGATCTTATTTTATGGGTTCTACTATAATGAATGATTTATGTTTTTTCGGAGCCTCTTAGAATGATCTCATTATGAGATGTGTGAGACATATATCTCAATCAAATGAATTGGAAAATGATGTATATCTATTAAGATATATACGTGTAGTTTGGAAAGAAAACACGTTCTGTAAAAAAGGGCATCAATGACATGTAAACCTAGTTCTATAATTGTCATTGTCTAATATGATGGTTTTGAAAATTTTCCATGACTAATATGAAATAATTTTTATGAATATGTGTATGCAAAAATACATTATGTATTATGTTATGACTATTGGTATTATGTCTGTTAATTTGTATCAACTTTTATCAAAAGACCTGATATCATTATCTTTCAAATGCAGTATAAGACTTCAAAATGATATATTCTTTTGTATTACAATTTTGATATGGTTGATATTTCCATTTTTTACTCATACTAAACATCTATCCTCCCCCATTCATGCGTTTCTTTTCCCAAGGTCACGAATAAGGCTATTAAGTTTGAATTTTCAAAAAGGCTTATAGTTATGATCAAATATATTGAATAAAATATAGATGTTTTATGAAATAATGGTTTATGTTTCTATATTTCTAAAGACACAATTCCTATTTGGAAATATAGTGAATTTATTACATTCTGTAATGAATATACATCAATTTTTATGTAATATGACTATATATAAAGTATGGTTCATTATAGTTAGTATAGAGGAATGGTATATTTATATTTTATAAAATAGGATGAAAAATCCTTAGTATTAACCCTAAGGATATGTATAGGGTACAATCCTAGTGTTACAAAAGTTACCATGAATAAACTAGGGTAAAACTTAAGGCATCCTATACTGAAATTATATTCTTGATTATCTGATATTTATATTATGATTAGTGTTTCAAACACTATGATTCTAGGTTTTATTCATCGACTGTAACCTGAAGGAACCCCGTTAATAACGAATTTTATAGGTAATGAAATGATTTTATACATGAGAAACCAATGGTTAAGTGAGATAGAATGAAAAAATATTATATCAATGCTCATAGAAAATTGTTATGGTCTGATTATTTTATGAATTAAAATGAGAAATCGGTAGAGAAACATTCATTGGTGTCCTTTATAAGTTTGCGTCTACCTTTTAGCTATGGGTATTCTGATCCATTAGTGGATGAAAAATGGTATAGTACCACTGAAAAGATATATTCAGATTTATAATGTTATGAACATTATAAATTCATCATTTGAACTATTGATTGGAAGGTGAAGCTAGTTAATGGAAAAATATTATCAAGAATATGAGGAAAAGTGATAAAATTTAGTCCATGTTGACGAGTTCAGGAACATATTTTTCAATAATTAATTTTCTTATATTCTTTGAACAATTATGGAGGAGTTCCTTAAAAATTAAAAAATGATTATGAATATATTGGTACTTAAAAAGTAAATTTTACAATACAATAATGGAAGGATTCTATAATTTTTATTCAACAAGAGAGTAAAATCGATCGATACTCCAGTGGTATAAAACCATGTCCCTGAAAGTAATTAGCCATAAGGGAATTTAATAGCTTCAAATAAATCATTCAATGTTCTCTCGACTTTGATATGAAGATTGGAGTAACCCATTTGTATTATGGGTCTAATAAAAATGGAAAAAATGAACTCAAAGGAAAATTTAATGTCTACACTTAAAATAACATAATTTTTATATTATGCACAACATGTGGAAAGAAATGTGGTTTAATTTTACTTAATGTGACTAGTAAATTATTTTTGTTTGGAATATAAGTTCAATGAGATTTTTAATTGAGAATTGATGCAAAAAATATGTCTAATGATGAGAAAAGATACGATGATACATAGAATGCACCTCCTACACATCAATACTACTTGTTCAAGAAAAGTTGGAATTATGCTAATAAATGCAAAAATCCAATGTTTATATAAGATGATCGACATCAGCTATAAGGACACATCCATAAACATTATATATTACTTATTTAAATGAATAATTCACATTGATGATCTTTTTTGGTTTATATTTTTAGAGAATTAGGCCATAACTATTAAATTTCATCTCACAATTTACAAAGTATACACTTCTACTCATATTTAATTTTTTAATAAAATATATACACATTGAAAAAAGTGTCATGACTATTTCCATATCATATATAGATATTCTTTTCATTGATCCCATACTTGACCCTATTCCACTTTATGTCCTGTGAAAATAATTTCAAAAACATGGGATGAGTATAAAAATCCCAGTAAGGGATACACAAAGAAGGAAAGTTGTTAGTTTTTTAAAAAACAAGAAAACCATGAATACTCTATCATAAGAAACACTTTTTATCATTATGAAGTAGTAATTACACTTCACTGAATAAAAGATCATGTCTTACCATTTTGTAACCAAAATACATCGATAAACCCCATATAAATAACACATATCATATAAAGATAACTTGTGATATAAATATACATAAATGGAATAACCATACGGTCGACTTCCACATATATCACTAAATAGAATAGCCATTAATCCAACTTATACACCTAATTAATTGGAGGTTATAACATAACCACTCATCTGGGTTTATCACAACACCACCTGTAATTTGGGTTATCACGTAATCACCAATCAAATGTTCAAGTAACATCGTAACACATACAATTTGAAAATATAAACACTTCACTAATAACATTTAATTTTCAATCACAATAAATAATTTCAAGATATTGATGTAATAATTAAATTTTCAAAATCATTTTCAATACCAAAATACGTAAAAATGATATATGGTATTTGTTTTCCTTTTAAAAACATTATGGCTTGTTATGTAATCCAAATATCACATAATACTCATGGCGGTAGAATGGTCATTGTCACCGCTTAATTTAAATGGAAACATTCCTTTTTTCTGTGGTTTAGTAAAATTAGTCGTAGAAAAAAATTTCAATGAAATTAAATGAAAAGACAAGTTTTTTATACAGCGTATAGAAGAATGTCGTGTATAAAACAAAATATGCCTTAAAGAAAGAAGTTTGAGCCAAAGTCTCTTAAAAAGATAAATTTTTAAATAAAAAAGATAAATAATGATTATTCACTATATGTAAACATAAGTAATGAATAAATACAAGATATTACATAATAATATCATTTCATAATCATGAAATACAATATTAACCCAAAGAAAGGAATTTGGGTTAAGAAGTTCCCCTACCCCATGTCTGTCTTGACCCGTTTGTCCTATAATCTCCTGAATAATAAACTAAAGTTAATTTAAACATTCATAAGAACCCTTTACAATTTTATTATTCCTTTTATATCACTTAATAATATGTTATAAACAATATATAATAATTTATGTTAATAACGATCATTTTGTTGATATTTGATACTTGAGTAAAAAATGAACATCATATAATTACAAGTTCCCCAACTGATCAAGATTCCATTATCAATAAAATGATATTAATGATTTATATATCATATATATCATATGTATCCTTTATATATATATTTATAATATTACATATCATTTAGAGGTGAGAAATGAAATGCACTGTTAATAGAGACTGTAAGTCGTACGTACGCATGAACACTATTATCATTTATATTTCATATTTTAATGTAATTAAAATATAATGATACATATTTGTTTTATAATTCTGGTATAATATCATATATAATATCATTAAATCCATCATTTATACGTTCCACATATCTAATTAATGAATCATATCACTATGAGGGGGCGGTAGTCCGCACTTCGTCAAATGAAATTATCGTGTTTACCCCAAATGGAAGCCATAAATGTATGATATAAATGATAAATACAGAAGCATATAAAAAATATAAATATAATATATATCATATATAAATAAATTTCTATCTTAATGTCCACCGTGAGATGAGGTTGGAGATATTTGAACAAACATTGTTTCATGAGGCGTTTGTTTTTCATCCACAAAAATAGTATGTTCTTAACCCATTAGATTGAGGTGTGTGTAAGTGTAGTAAAAATAATTCTCCAAAAAGCATCATAGTATACTGAGGATTTTAGTTTTGTTATAAAATAATGTAATAAAAAGAGTTAAGGGATTGGAGTAGTAATATAAAAGAAAACAATTTAAGAGAATTGTTACATTTAATTCGGGTAACTCCCATTTGTTTGAACCAAAAGGTCATTTTTAAGATTCATCTTCCTATGGTAAGGATTCTAGAAGGTAGATAGGGATCCTGAGAGATTATTTAGTCAGGTCTTTGACAAGTCAAAGTGCTTGAGATGTGTGAGGAATGGGTTATATGTGGGGTCCTTTTAGAAGGGGGAGGAGGTGCTCTAGGAAATTTTGAAACAATTATGTTATTATAAACTTATATTCAGTTTAAAACGGTCAAAAAATAATTAAAGGTATATATAAAATTACTCATGGTTGAAATAAAAATCACCCCATAATTATTGGACATGTTTTGGATATTGTTTTTATATTGGTAATATTATTTATTTAAATAACTTATTATTGAGGTAAATACCACATAATTATTGTGTCATAAATAATATAATTTATTTTATGTCTAAACTTTATTAAAAAATACCAATGATGTAGAAAATAATTTTAACCTTCAAATGAATATTTTTAGTTGAAATATGACTTATATAACCCCATGTAAAAAAATATTTTATTAAAAGATATTTGTTTTTGTCATTTTTTCTTTTACGTAATGTTATATAAAATAAATTGTCATTTTCACTCATAAGTGGCTCCATGGGGTCCCAAATTAGTACCAAGGATTCCCATGGTCGTCCATTACACATCTAGTTAGTTTAGGACCACTATTTAGGTAATTTTTTATTATTATAATTTTATTTTTACCTTAAATTATTCTATTTACCTTTAACTGCGGTAAATAAAAGTCAATAGTTACTATTCACCCATAATTATATTCATGTTATTGAACCCCATATTATATAATAATAACAACATTGTAGGTTTGATTTTATAAATCAATTCATAGAATTGGTAAAATTTTATTTAAATGAAAATTCAATTTTTTTACTACTACTAATTGGTTTCACTATTGATCAGTAATTGAATTTTTTCAGAAAAATTCATAAAATTAAGCCTAATATATATTTTATATTCCAAATTCAAAAATGATGTCTATTTTTCAAAATTAAAATCATAGATGTTGAATTAATTAATTTAAAAATAATTCTTATTCTCAAAAACAAATATCATGTTTTTAAGAAACAGTAACTATCAAAAGATTGACACTTATTTATGTCAAATTTCAAAGTGAAAATAATTCAGATGACCAATATTGGATTAATTGGTAAAAATATTATATAATTAAAAATTAAAACCAATAAAATAGATAATATAACCATATAAATAAATTATATTAAAAGGAATTTTTGAATTAAAATACAGTATTTTCCGCAATTCAAAAAAAATTGACCTTTATTAGAAATATATTAAAAAATTTCCCAAATAAAATTTTGATGTCCCGAAACTGAAGAAGATTTTTTCTCAAATTGAACATATATATGTGACCAGAACAATATTTAAATATGGGTTTCCTTCAATAGTCTGTAAATTGTCCCTTTAGTGAATATTAGAGTATTTATGCTTAAAATCGAATTATTTACTTATATTATGCCTATAATATTTTATTCGATAAATGTAAAAACATTTATCAAACATGTATAATCATATTGTAGATAGTTCTATTCAATCCTTCCAATACAAAGGCTAAGATTTATCCACCATTTAAAATAATAATTTTATATTATTACTGTGCAATGAATGATTTCAAAAAACCTGTTGTTGCGTATCAGGTATGCTATCAAACATAGAAACCCCCTTAAAGTAAAATAAATTTTTAATTAAAAATAAGTGGTGGTATTTATTCCTCATAGCATTTTCAATTTCCCACACTGCCCCTTCAACCACATGGTCTTTCCACAAAACCTTCACCCAATAAATTGCCTTATTCTGCAACACATGCTCTCAATGGTAACGAATATGGACTAGTTGTTTCTCATAAGATGTATTCTCTTCCAATTGAACTATCTATGAGATTAAAACGTGAGATGGATCTGGAAAATACATTCTCATCATTGAAACATGAAAAACATAGTGTAAATGGGATAGACACGGATGTAAATCCACTCTGTACTCAACTGATCCATCCTTTTTTAGGATTTCCTAAGGTTCAATGAACCTCGGAATCATTTTTCCTTTCAAAACCAAACACCTAAAACTTCTATATGGGAAAAAATTGAGAAATTCATGATCACCTACCTCAAAAGAGAGAGCCTACCTCTAGTTATCCACATAAATTTTCTACCTTCTCTGAACTATTCTAATTTCCTTTTGAATCAAATGAACTTTTTCAACCATATCTTATACCAATTTTTGTCCAATCTGCTTCCTTTCGCCAACTTCAACCCAAAAAGCAATTGTTCGACACTGATTTCCATATAATTTGTCAAATTGAGTATTCTGTATACTGGCATAAAACTATTATTATAAGAAAATTTATCCAAAAAATATTTTTGTCCTACCTTCCCTGGTAATAAGGGAACAATCATGTATCATATCCTCAAATGTATTAACTTTTCGTTCTTACTACCCATATGGTTATGGATGAAAAGATGTACTAAAATTTAATTCAGTACCCAATGACTTCTAAAGGCCTTTCCAAAAGTAATAAATATACCTAGGATCATGATCAGATACAATGGATAAGGGAACACCATGTACCCTGACTATCTATTTAACCGAGAAAGTTGATCCAGAGACGAAGTATATCGAATAATATGGAAATTGGATGATTTAATCAATCGATAAACAATAACCTAGATTTCATTGCTACCTCAAGATGACTTCGAAAATCCCACAACTAAGTCCATGGATATATTTTCCCATTTCGCCTCTGAAACATGTAAAGACTAAATAATCCCTTTTGGTAACTGTCGCTCTGTTTTAACGTGCTGACATGTTTAACACTTTACAGTGAAATAAGCAATATCACTTTTTATTATATCCCACCAATAGTACTCCCAATGATCTATATACATCTTAGTACATTCAAGATGAACTGAAATTGAGGAACTATGATCATCACATAAATACTCATTCTGCAACTGTGAATCACAAGGCACATCATTAATCTCAATAGGTTATTTGTTTTCAACAAAAATATAAAGGTAACATTCATTTCCATCTTTTACTAGTTTCTCAGCATCCTCATATGTAATCAAAATTAAGGGTTCATTATTGTGCACAAACTGAAAATCATTCTGAAAAGAAACCTATTTAGCTCTATAGTCAATCATAGCATGATAAACAAACAACCAATCAATGCCCAGAATAAAATCAAACTATACTGGGGAAAAAACAAAAAGGGTTGCACGTATATTCCTTCAGCACACAATGACAAATATGTTTGTATGTTTTCTTTTTGTCTCTACATTTCCTCCAGTTGTTTTCACCATATGTTCAAGATTCATATTTTTCTATGGAATTCCCAATTGACTAAAAACATTATCAGAAATGAAAGGATGTGTAGACCCCAAATCAATTAACACATCGGCATAATCCAGACAAACAAATAGTGTACCTAATATTATATCACTTGATGGCCTTACATTTTCTGATTTAGTTTCAATGGATTTATCCACCCCATTCTACTTATATTATGGTTGGATTCTATCAGTTGAGTTCTTCTCTAGACACTCATTTTCATAATGAACCATTTTATTACGCATAAAACATATTACCACTCGCTTTTCATGGCCTTCTTGATTATATTCCTTATAGTTACAAGCTTTATGACCAGACTTACCACACCAGAAGAACTTTCTAGACAATGATAAACATTCACCAGGACTATTTTTACCAAACATCTCATAATATGAATATTTTGTTTTCTTACCTCCAGGCTTCTTTTATGAATTCATTCCCTTTTACTTCCAACTATACCTCTTATTATTTGCTTTGTTAAAGATCACTTTATCATTGGAAAAATGAATTTCCACCTTCTCTGCATATATAACAATTTTTTCATAACTTTAGAACTCACAAGTGGCTAATAATCTTCGATATCACCACTTCAATCCTGAGTAAAATTTATTTATCTTACTATCAACATCTCAGATGAAATTTGAGCATACCTAGCTTGTAGAGTGAAAATTTCTTAATAAACATTCATTGTGTCATCCTCCTGACTCAATTATAGGAATTGTTTTTCCATCCTAAGATGAACTACCTTAGGAAAATATTTATCAAGAAACATACCTTTTAATTCATTCAAATCAAGATCATCAATCTCCTCACTATCCCTAAAATTTTTCTCCATAAACCACCATAGATCAGCGTCACCTTCAAAACAGTAAACAATGTGACTAACCGTTTGATGTTCTGAACACCCCATGACATAAAAAACCTTATCCAATGCTTTAATCCTCCCTTTAGATTTCGCTGGGTCAGATGATCCTCTGAATGATGGGGGATGTTGCCTCATGAAATGCTTCACTCATGATATGCTCCTCTGTGGTTGATATGGCCGATCTCATTCATGGATACCACCACCATTTATATCCTAAGTCAACTATGCCATCACTAAAACAAACTATTCAGTTCTGATTCTGACCTTCTCAGGTTACTGATTTGGAAGGTTGTCTTTATCCTGATGTCGTCCAAACATAGATGCCTTGTTGCCTCTACGGAAACCCATTCTAAACACAAAAATATCTTAGTAAAATCAACATGGTAATCTGTAAATGTTATATCATTTATTTCATAGAATAAATTAATTTAGCCCCATTAATTTAATAGTATTCGAACACCTAAATTTGTCTAAACTGACCTTTGATACTAACTATAATGACCCAACCTTAACCTTAAATAAACATGAATTAAATGAATAATTCACATGGAAAATCATTTCAGGTTTAGAGTTTTAAGGAATTAGGGCATAACTATTAAATTTCATCTCAATAATTAAAAATTATACACTTTTACTCAGTTGCCATTCTTTTCATAAAATATATATACTTATAAAAAAAGTGTCATGTCTACTTCCATGTTTTAGACAACATGAACTTTTAATGATAACATCCTTGATATTATTACACATTATTTCCTATGAAAAACATTTCAAAAACTTGGGATGAGCATAAAAAGCTCAGTAAGGGACACACAATGAAGGTAAAGTGTTAGTTTTTCAAAAAAACTCTTAAATGATGAATGCTTTATCATAATAATACTTTTCTCCTTTATTAATTAGTAAATACTCTTCACTGAATAAAAGATCATTTCATACCCATTTGAATTTTTTTTTTACCAAAATCCCCATATGATGAACACATACATTATATAGGTAACGTGAGACATATGCTTACTTAAATGTAATAACTATACGGTCAACTTACAAACGTATCACTAAATTGAATGTCCATGTATCCGACTTCCATACCCAATGAATTTAATGTTATAATGTAACCACACTTCCTGGTTTATCATGGAAACACCCATCATTTGGATATCACATATCAACCCCTTAAATGATTAAGTACCAACATAACACATAACATATTATTATTGTAAAAACTTGACTAATAACATTTAATTTTCAGTCACAAGAAATATTTTCAAGTTATTGAAAAAATCAATCCATTTTCAAAAATACTTTTCAATACCATAATACGTAAAATGGATATATGGTATTTTTTTCCTTTTAAAAAAATTACCGCTTGTTAATGAATCCAAGGATCTAATAATACTAGCGGTAGAAAAAAGGTCATTTCCACCACTTACGTTAAAAAGAAACATGGATTTTTATCAATTAGTAAAGCACTTCATAGAAATTGATTCTCGTTGACTGAAATGAAAATCATGGTATTTATACATCATATAAAAGAAAGACGTTTATTAGACAAAATATTCCTCAATGAAAGGTGATTGGGATGAAGTCCCTTACAAATTTAATTTTGTAAAATAAAATTTTCGATAATGTTTATTAACTATAAGTACACATAAATAATGTATAACTACAATCAAGACATAATCATATCATGGCATAATCAAGAAGTAAAAGATTAACCCAATAGAGAAATATGGGTTAAGAAGTTCCCTTACATCTAGTCCGACTTGACCCGTTTGTCCTCTAATCACCTGAATAATAAAAAAATGTTAATTTATACTTTCTTAAAAACATTTTTAACATTTATAATTCCTTTCATATCAATTATTACCTTGTTATAAACATTATATAATCATATAAGTTAACAACTGTAATTTTTTCAATATTTGGTACCTGAGTCAAAAAATGAACACCTTATAATAATATATTGTCCATGGGGTCAGAATTCCATTATCTATAGGATTATATTAATGATTTATAAATTGTTTATATCATATATATCCATTATATATATTTTTTTATAATATTACATATCATTTAGGGGTACAAAATGAAATGCCTCGTTCATGGAGACGGTACATTGTACGTACGAATGAACGTTACATTCATTTATATTACATATATTAATGGAATTAAAACATAATGACACATATTTATATTATAATTTCAGTATAATATTATATATAATATCATTAACTCCATCCTTTATAAATTCACATATGGCATTAATGAGTCATATCACTTTTAGGGGGCGATAATCCACACTTACTCAAATTAAATTATCGCATTTAACCATAATGGAAATCATAATGGTTTTCTATGAATAAAAAATACATAATCATAGAAAAAATATAAATATAATATATATAACATATAAATATAGTTCCATATTAATGACCACCATGAGAGGCAGTAGGAAATATTTGAACAATCGTCGTTTCGTGAGGCCTCAGTTTTACATCCACAGAAACAATATGTTCTTCATCCATTAGATGTTGGTGTGTATAAGTGTATTTAAAATACATCAGATAAAAACATATTAATATATTGAAAATACCATTTTTTGTTATAAAATAAAAAAATAAAAACATTTTAGGTATTGGGGATGTAAAATAATAGAAAATAATTTAAAAGTAATCGTTACCTTTAATTCGTGTAACTCACTTCGGTTTGAACCAAAAAGACATTTTGATGTTATTTATAACTATGGTAAGGCTTATAAGAGGAATATATGGATCTTTAGAGCTTATTTGGGGAGGTTTTGGATGAGCCAAGGAGCTCGAGAGGGGTGATGAATGGGATAGAAGTGGTATCCTTTTATAACGGGGATGAGAGGCTCTTTAGGAATGTTTGAAAAAATTATTTTATTATAAACTTATTTTTGGTTTCAAAAGTTGAAATAATTATTAAATTATAATATAATATGACTCAAGGTATAAATAAAATCATCAACTAAAAACTCTACTGGTATAAGATATTTATTTCATAATTATAATCAATTTTTATTTAAATCATTTATTAATGAGGAAAATCCTAAATCATTATTGTGTCATAAATAGTTTAATATATTTGATGTCTAAAAATTATAATAAAAAATATATGATTTATTAATTATTTTTATATTTTCAATGATTATTTATATATGAAAGGGTAAATTATATAACCTCATTTAAAAATTTATTTACAAAAAGATATTTGTTTATGTCATTTTTGCCTTTACTTTTTGTTAATTATAATAAAGTGTCATTATAAGTCATAAGTGGCCCCATGGGGTCAAAAAATCAATAGAAGGATGACCAGGGTCGTCCATTACTCATCCAATACGGTTAAGATAGGTGTTATGTTAATTTTGTATTATTATAATATTTTTTTTACCTTGATTTTCTCTAACTACCAAAAACCGCGGTAAATAAAATTCAAAAGTTACTATTCACCAAAAATATTTTTATCTCATTGAACCACATTTTAATTACTAATTACAACCATGTACGTCATATTTTCAAAATTCAATTCACAATTGTGGTAAAATATTATTTAAATGAAAAGTCATAATTTTAACTATTACTAAGTGGATTCATTATTCATAAAAAGTTGATGTTTTTCAAAAAATATAAAAAAAATCATCCTAAGATATATTTGATATTCAGAAATTAAAAATTATTTCTATTTTTCCAAATTCAAAACAAAGAAGTTTCATTAATTAATTTAAAATTAATTCTCGTTTTTAAAACAAATATCTTGTTTTTTAGAAACAATAATAATCAGAGGATTGACACGTGTTTATGCAAAATTTCAAAGTTAAATAAATTCCAATGAATAAAATTAGATTAAATGGTAAAAATATATTATAACTACACATTAAAACCAATTAAAAAGATAATTAGAACATATAAATAAATATATTAAAATGCATTTATGAATTAAAATAGAGTATGTTTCACTATTCATTACAAAAATGAACATTATCAGAAAAATACAAAAAATTTACCCATTATAAACTTTGATGTCCTGAATATAAAGAAGAATTATATTTTGTCAAATAGAACATATAAAAGATACCAAAACTATATTTAAATAGGGTTCTCCATCAAAATGCAATAAATCCACTTTTTAGTAAATATTGGAGTATTTATGCTTAAAATCGAATTCATTGCTTATTTTAAGTCTCTAAAATTTATTGAATTAATGTAAAAACATTTTACAAAAATTTATAATCATATTTTATTTAGTTTTATTCATTCCTTCCAATAAAATGGCTAGGAGTTAACTACCACTTAAAAAAATATTATTATATAATTCATGTGTTATGTATGATTTCAAAGAAACCCATTGTTGCGTATCGGTTACGATATCGAACATAAGAACCCATTTACAGTAAAATTAATTTTTAATTCACAAATATTAATAAATATGAAAATTTATTATTCTTTCATTACTTGGGATGTTACATCAGCAAACTCGGGTTGCCAAAGCTATAGGAATGTAAAATGAAATCACTATCAGCGATGATATGTATGATCATTACGTGATGAAGCATACACATAAAATCAACTCTATAGTTGAAAATGTTTTATTTTGTTATTCATAAACTCAATATTTTATTTTTGATAAATTTTATAAGGTTATCACCATATTTTCACAATAATTAGATGTTTAGTTAACCATGGGAACTACTAATGGATCAAAAGTCGCATCAAATGTTAATAAATATTCATTGGTTGATGTATGTGGTAATGTTATTCCTGGAAATCATGTTATCTTTCTTATTGTCGAATGTTTTGTCAGTATTGGAATGGGTTTTGTTTCTCTATATAGAGCACATATCAATCCCACAAGGAGGAAAGTCACATTTCAGATTCTGTTTCAATCTGTGACTCTATATCGATGAAGGATAAATATAACATTCTTGTGACATGTCCTCTATATTATGGGTCTTGATCCCTATAAATGAAGGTTATATATCTCAAATGGTTGGGTATAAAATGAAAATTACGAATACATCCATTGTATGGTATTTTTATGATTCCTTTCAAGAGTAATTTCCATGTCTTCCACCAAATTGTGATGTTGAGTTATCAATGAAACTATTATCGGGTTTTATTTATATTTAAAATGCACATTATAGGACGTCTCCAATTGAGTTGAAAGATCTAAATAAAGAACTATAAGATAATATTTATAAGGTATTCATTTTCCAATCTGTCACTTTGGGGAGAACAAGTTCTTTTTGTTGAGATGAATGATGGATCATTGATAATCAATATTGATTACTGAGAACAGAAAAAGATCACTATATAGAAAAAATATCAACTTTCCCGAATTGATGAGTTATTCAAACAACTGCATAAGGGTCAATACTTTTACAAGACTGATCTTTTTTTGGGATATCATCAATTAAGGGTCATGTTAGAGGATATACCAAAGAGATAACTTCATACACAGTATGTACACTAGGGGGTTATATTGATTATTTTTTGTATAAATAATTCCCATACTCTGATAATGGATCAGTGATTACATTATTTGAGAATATATTGATTAGTTTTGGGAGGTCTTTAAGGATGAAATTATTTTCTACTAGAATTGAATGGAATAACATAATAACCACATGAGAATTGTATAGAAGACCCTGTGAAAGGATAATAGTTATAAATAATTTATAAATTGTGATATTGGCATTAGAAATTTTCATTTTTAGGTCACATAATCTCATGAGATAAAATATCTATGTATCCATTAATATAAGTTTGTAGAAAGTCGTCTGATGTAAAAATTTGTAACTGAGATTTAATGTATAGACAGTTTGTATCGATATTATCAAAAACTTCTGAAAGAATTATTGCGATTATCTAATCCACTCAATAGGTTTACTCGGAAAGTATTTTTGTTATTATTTTAAGAGAAAAGCGCAGAGAATTTTGTAAGGTTTAATAAAAGGTTATCTAATGCACATATTTTCACACTACCTTTTAGTGGAAAAAGGTTTGTGATATACAATGATATATCCAAAAGGGGATGCGATGTGTTATCATTAAAAATGATATTTTGATATCTTATTCCTCATGGAAGTGGAATATACATGCAAAAAATTAAACAACTCATGATTTAGGGTTAGATAGAGTTATAATTGCATTAATGTTATGGAGGTATTATCATTTTGGTGAACGATGTGATATTTACACAAACCATAACAGTGTAATGTATTTTTACACAAAAAAAGCGATGAATATGCACCAAAGAAGATGGTTGGAGTTGATTAATTATTATAACTGCTTAATACATTATCACCTTGGGAAAGTGAACAAGTATGCACATGATTTGAGTTGACAAGACCCTACTTTCAGATCCATGAGGATGGTCACAAAAGATGCAATATTTATTTATTTTCAATAGATGGATCATGAAATTTTAATGTAAGGGGAGAAATATTATCTTTATAAAATGAGTGTCCAAACTTATATACATGTGATAATTAAGGAGTAGCATATTTGAAATGTAGAGATACAAAAGAAGGGTCAAAATGTTCCTAAATTAAACCATTATGGTGATGGAAAAATAATGTATGGGAATTGGGTTTTTATTCATCTCATATCAGAATTATTGAAGGTGCTATTGGATTAAGGTCAATGTTTTTCACTCTTTATTTACCCTAGAATCTAAATGGTTTATATGATGGTGAATGTGGGTTACAGTTTATCTCTATATGAAGTCGAGACACTTACTTGATATTAGAAAGGGTTTATCTTTTGATCAGCTTTTGAGGATATCTGTAATAAATGTTGTAAAATTTCATATAGTATCACATTAAATTATATATTATAAATATGTAATGATTAATTGAATGTTCTGGAGAATTCTTTAGAATTATCTAGATATAGATTTAAGTTTCACTACTACATATCATTCATAGACAGACAGTCAGTCTAGGAACACAATTCAAACTCTGGAAGACATGTTGAGAGTTTTCATTATGAATTTAAAAGGTGGATGGTTTCAAAACCAGCATTTGGTGGAATTTTAATACTACAATTTCATTCACTCTATTATTCATATGGATAATTATAAATCCCTCTATTCAATGAAGTGTTTAAATATATCCTTTTAAGGTGAAGTTGGATAATGAAATCTGTTAGGACTGGACATTGTCTATATAATGACATAGGAGGTCATATCTATTCAATAATACATAAGTGTATCATCGTGTCGACATATAATATATACCTATAAAAAATAAAATACCTAGAGTTTGAAGAAGGCGATAAGGTGCTTCTATGAATATATCTCAGGATGAGAGTAATGATATTTGGGACAAAGGGTATTTTGATCCCTATGTATATTGGTTCTTTTAAAAATTTTGATTTTGTTGGGAAGGTAGCTCACTGATTGGAGCTTTCACCAGATCTCTATCATCATCATATTGTGTTCCATGTATCGCTCATGAGAAAATACATACATAATTATTCACATGTAATAACCTCATCAGTCAAACCACTAGAGCATGATTATTCTTATGAAGAACAGCTGATAGAGATTCTATATCATAGCGAAAATGTTCGTCAAAAAAGACAACTCTCTTGGTTAATTTTCTATGGTGAAACCACAAATTTGAGGAAACTTTTAAAAAAATGAAGATATGATGACTAAGAGGTATATTAATTTTTTTTTTTCTACATGACAAATTTTGAGCTTATAATTATGTTTAAGGGGGTAGAATGTATCACCCAGTTGATTTTATGAAACATTTTCTTTAAATAATTTTAATTCTTCAATAACATGAAATACACAAAATATTGAGTTTAAAAGAAATACGAGAATCCCATAGTATAAAATTACCATTATGTCCTAGATGTTAGGTTAATGGGAATATTTATAACTAACTTATGAAAATTAATTATGAATTAATTAGCTATAAAATATTTATAAAAAATAAAAATAAATTAGATATATTAATTTTGGAGAATATTAATACTGGAAATGAAATTAATGAGATATATATGGAATATAATTTATAAAATATTTTTGATATATATTCAATGAATATTTTAGTCATATGGTATTTATAAAACCTATTTAATGTATAAAAACATATATATTTTAATATGTTAATTTTTCTCCTTAGAATAAAGAACCCAATTTAAATTATGATTCTCGCACATTAATAATAGGTATATAACTACATAAAAATTTTATTTTTATGTGGAATATAAAAAATTTCTTTATATGAAATTTAAATTTTTTTTAGTAACTTAAATATTTTGATGAATTGAAAAATTTTACAAAATATTCCAAAAACAACATTTTTCATTGAAATAAATTATATAGTTAAAATATAATCTTTAATAAATTTAAATTATAAATAGAATATATTTTTCTCATTCAATAAAATTTATTTAATTATAATTAATTTTACATTTAATTAAGATGTAAAAACATTTTAATCTTTTCTATTTATTTAACTTTTGAAACTCTTACATTTTTTCAAAAACATGATTAATTTTAAATTAATTTATGCATATTATAATAATTTTATTTACAAAAACTGAACCCATTTTTGAAGTAATTAGTTCCAAAAAAGTAAATATATTTATTTTATTTTTTTTTATAATATGAATAGTAACTTTGGTAATTTGTATTAACACGTTAATGGGAAGAATAATGTAATTGAGGCTTGGAATAAAATTTTAAAATTAGGCTATCACAAAAATTAATATCATGTTATGAGTGTTTGTTGACTTAAATAATCTTTTGGTGGAAATGGTATCCATTTTAACCCACTTAGACGTTATTTGGACATTTAATTTATTTTATTTAATGAAAAGGTGAATATGTATCACTCAATTTTTTGTGACTAAATATATATTAATATACAGTTATACTAAAGATAATTACTATTATAAATTCTTATTTGGATGATATTTTTTTCTTTTATAATGGTAATTTATATGTAAATTTTCGGAAAAAAACAATTACCTTAACAGCTTATACATTAAGGATGCAAATATTATTTAATTGGTAAAAATTCAATAATATAGTTTTAATTAAAATAATAATACCCATTAAAAGATACAAAAACATGACCAAATATTATTTATTGATTATATATCAACCATAATCATCCTAGGGTCATGTTTTGAACTATTTGAAGCCTTATATATAGGATTATGACACTTATATTATTTTATTGAAAATGATGTTAATGTTTTCACCTTCATAATTTAATAATGATAACATTTGAAATAATTATTTTTAAGAATATAAATTATACACAAAATATTATTATTAAATATATTATATATATCTTAATCATAGTATTTTATTTTTAATTTTTATTCAACAAATAATCATATTAAATAATTCCCCAAAATTGTAATTGTATATATTTTATTAAGAGAAATATGATACAAATGTTTTTAAAAATACTAAGGTAAATATTATGTGGGATAATTAAAATGTATAATTTATTTTATATATGAATTTTACATCCTATGAATATAAATTTTTTTCAGTTTGATGTTATCTTTTTATATTAATATTTTTAAAAATCAATGAATTGAATAATCTCAAAATTGATACTATTGATTTTTTATCAAAATGATTTTGTATTAAATTATTTAAAAATAATTAATTACTAGGTAAAAACGTATATTAATTATTATATGGACTGCTAACATCAAATAAGAAATTATTTCACCCATTTGATATTGAAACATTTTTCAACCTTATTAAAAATTATAGAGAATAAATTACTATTAATTAAAATGATATGGTTTAATTTGAAATAAATATATGACCGAAAATTATTTCTTGATAGTATTAAAATGCATACAAGACCATCGTAGTAGACAAGGACCACTAGTGAACTAAGTTCACTCCTTGTTCCTCCCCTGCATTACTAAACTGATATCAATTCTTATTCCATAAATGTATATTTTACAAGAAATAAATGATTACCCAATGCATTGAAGGTAGATATATATCCCAACATTCTCATAATGAAATCATTCATACATGTGTGATAATAATAGATATTAGTTATTATAACCCAAGGAATATCATGGGATTCATTAAATACCGTTCAACTATAACATAATCAATGTAAAAAAATTAATTTCATAAATTTCGTTATATTGTAAACATAAAAAACTCATAAGAGCAATTATACATGAAACATAAACCTCTAATATAATTTAATCATTGGTGGAAAATAATTTTTATATAACACTTGGAATTAATTCTTTAAGAAAATAAACTTTCTCCACCAATAATTTATTATTCTCTCAAAATGTTGCAAAATTTTAAATGAAATTAATTTATCTATAAATAATCATGGAATCATGTAAAGTAATATGAATGTATTTAATAAATTATTATATATTTTAAATACATTAATGTAATAGAAGATAAAAATACATTCTTCATATACTTTTATTGAAAAAAAAGTAACTCATATCTAATAATGAAAAATAATTTCCCTCATATAGTTTAATAAAAATTCACAAATGGGAAAAATTATCATTAATCAATTGTAGAAGAATAGACATAAAATTACATAATTAGTAAACAATTATGTTGATGATAAATACACTGTATTGAAAAACATACATATAAAAAATCTACGATTATAATGAGATTTCCAAATTATATGTTACCTTTTATGTCCAATTTTATTTATATATATCCTAACATTGAATATAATTATTTAAAAAATTTATTTGAGTTATTACATAATCATATTCATTTTTTATATCATATATGATCATATTCTCATCCATTTGATGACAACGTTTCATTATTACTTGTTATTCATTTATTAACTACATCATTTATATTTTCTTGTTATATCAAATAAGATTAACTTCTTTTTCATAGGACATAGTAATATCATTCAAAAATGATATTAACATTATATATATCTAATTTTTTCATTTAATACATTTACATAATCTTTATTTAAGGAAGATTATAGAGAATGAATCACATCACATTGAGGAGACGGTATATAATATGTATGCATGAGGGATGATATCATTCTCATAATTGTTAATTATAATTAAATGAATGATTTATAGTATTTCAAATCAATATAATTTTATTATAATAATATAATGTTATTACTTCCATCATTATACCCATCCAAGTAATGTGGTGTTGAAAATAGGATTACACCATGTTGTGGAGATGGTAAGTCATTCGATCGCTAAATTGGTGATATCTTTTATTATACGATTGATAGAAAGTGTAAAATTGTTATTAAATAATTAAAATAACATATTAGTATATATGAGATACTAGATTTATTATATTATAATTAAAAAATCATGAAATGAACTTGAAGAATAATGAAGTTTGAATGAATTTGTAGAAGAGATTACCTCTTCTTCGAAGTGCATCTTCTAAATCTCATCGTACACCATTATAACTGGTCATTAAAGAAGCATATGACCTCTATAATGTTACTAGGGAAGATGATATGGTAAAAGGGTATGGTATTTCAGATCATGAAGGGTCAATGTTAAGTGAATATGTGAGGGAGGAGATTCCCATTTAAAATTTAGGTGAGGGGAACATTTAGGATCTCCTGAAATATTAATTTATAATAAATTCAAACCCCATAAAAATACATTATATTTTTTCCATATTGAAGATGAGAAGTTATATGGTTGTTATATAATCAAAGAATGTATTTTATTAATGTTTTTGTTTCAATTTAATCATTATCATTTAAATTATTACTTAGTAATTCTATTTAATGCTAACTAATGTAAAATAATATTTAAATATTAAAATGGTGCAATATTTTCATATTTGATGCTTTAATGTTGCACAAATAAATACCATAATAAAGTTTAAACTATAAAATAATTATTATATACATTAACAAATTTATGATTTTTAAATATTTTTATAAACCATTATTTTCATAAACAATCAATAATTTCAATTTTCACACTATTCAAATCATTGATTTGATAAAATAAGGAAAAGATATTTTATTCAAAAAAATTGCATTATTATTTTTCTAAGAGGTCTGGGAAATCATTAATATTAGTTACACATACTAATAATCCCATATTACATTTATTTTGGTGATTTAGATAACATTTATTTGTTATCTCAATTAATTAAATTATTACCACATCAATATTGTGTAATTAATTAGTATACTTATATTTTGAATAAAAATTAAAAAAAATTCTATGGAGAAGAAAAATATAAAAGATTTCAGAAGTATATATTTTGTTGAATTTATCTTCTGGAAAATCCAACATTTAAAATATCATACTTATTAAAGTATGAATGTGTGAATTTTAAATCACTTTAAATAAAATCTTATAAGTAAAAAAAATCACTTTTTGAGGATACAAATGGTCACTAACTAGGCCCTTGTATTTTTAATCAAAATATACAAGTCCTATAATATATGGTCAAGTTTTTTGGTATTTTTATTGTCATAAGTATTTTTATAATAATATTTTTATTGATTTCTATTTAGTGATTTTATTTTTTAATCTTTAAATTATAATTAGTCAAGGTAATTATTTTTCCATAGAAATTTCAAATAAATTACATGATAAATAAAAAAATTATATATCACATTATATATATAACATAATTTTTCTTCCGTGTACCCTTATAAAGAAGTGATTTAGTTATTAAAATTTGAGTGAGGCATATTTAACTTTTTATTAAAAAAATTAAATGTCCAAATATCATCCAAGTAGCTATAAAAGAGAACCAATTTACCCCTATAATGATTTAGGACAAATCACACTCATCCAATGAAATTAATCAATTTTTTAGATTTATTTTATAATATTATTTTTATTATTAAATACCCATTTTTTTTATACAATATTAATAAAAACAATCGAAGTCACTATCTATAATGAAAGAAGTAAAAAAAATATATAAATTATTTGGACCTACCGAATAAAAATATTGATTCCGTTTTTTAAAATTCAGAACATAGATGTTGTTATAATTAATTTAAAATAATACCTTTTTTCAGAATTAGAGAATGGGTTTCAAAAACTTTTCAAAAGATTGAAATGTTTTGACATATGCATTTTATTTAAATATTATGAAAATGAAATAAATTATATTTAATGATTAGAATATATATTAGTTTTATATTAATCTATTAATTATTATTATTTCACCATATAAATTATTACAATGATAAAATTTTATTTCAATTAAAATTTAGTGTATTTTTAATCTTTATCCAAATTTTAATGTTATTATAATAATATTATAAATTCATCCACTATAAATTTTTATATCCTACTTCAAAATAATATGTTTATGTTTTCATATAAAAATTATTAATTTTTCAAAATATTAATTTAAATGGGGTTCCTAATTGAAAGGTGCGAAATTAGGCTTTTGAAAAGATATACGTTTTTATACATCAAATATTGTTTAGTCATAACATATGAAAAATATATATATTTAATTAATATAAAAATTATTATATTATATATATAACTTCTATATTTCATTTAATTAATTACTAATATTAATTATCTCAAATTAATAATAAAAAATACAAATTTATAATTGATTAATATTTTTCATAAATAATTATTAGCGAATCACTTCACAATACATTTTAATAAGTTAATTATATTTGTTCTTGGTAACATTATGGAAAGGTTAAAATAGTAATTTTATACTAATGGAGTCGCACGGTTTGTTTAAACTTGCGATTATGTGCAACGAAAGTTCTGTAAGAATTAAAATTAATTAGAAAAAACATTTCAAAAAAATGTATTGTTACTCCTTTAATAGTCTATAATGAGAGGTGGGAATAATTTGTTTTTTGATACATGTATTTTTAGTTTTGATAAATGGTGTCACTTGAGGGTTTTTATAGGAAATGAGTGTAAAATTGTTTACTATTTAAAACATAGATTTTGGCAACATAAAATAAAATAACAAATACCACAAACTTTAACATGGAGTTTCCCATGGTTTCTTACAAAGATTGTTGGATTTCATTATATTATGTGTTAATGGGAACAAAATTTTAAAATAAAACAGTTATTGATGTGGAAGTGAGTCATACTATTATAGAAGCAATTTTAGAAAAATAAAATATATTATATGTTTTGTAGGATTAATAATGGATAAATTATTATAATCAAATCAAATTGTATTAAATGAATTATTTTTTGTATTTGATATCCTTTATATTATTATTAAAACAAATTTATGTTTTTGTGATGTCATGATACACATCATAAATTTATATAGTATATAATTTTTACATAAAAATTAAACTCTTCCAAAAAATTATAATTAATTCACTATTTGATAATTTCTATATAATAATAAAAAAAATAATTATTTTATTAAAATTATTTTCTATATATGTTTTTTATCACAGTAAAATCACAATCGCTATATATTAAAAAATATAGGGTTATTTGACAATAAAATTTTTCAATCCATTACAAAAATTACAATTGACATCATCTATAATATATGATAATTTTTATTTGAGAACATTTTTTTAATAATAATTTTTTTAAAATATTATTTCTTTCAAAAAAGATCATTCATAAAAACATTCTTCATAGTATTATCACCTATACATTGCTTTGTAATATATATATTAAAAAAAATTTTAATTTTTTTCTAATATTCATCCTTAATAAAATATAATTAACTACTTCTAATGAAACATTTACTTGATATTGGTTTAAATAAATACTATTATTTTACATTAAGATATTAAATTTCCTTGGTATTTTATTTCTAAAAATTATTTTTGAGATCACTAATGAAGTGTGATTATTATGATATATATTTGTAATTAATTTAAACAATTTATTATCCCTCATACAATGATTTTCTATTATCTATATCTGAAGATAATATCAATTGATGGGGAAAAGGTATATTTCCTAAAAAATGATTATTATATTCACATTGTATATTATATTATTAAATTATATTAATTAATTTTAATGAAATAATATATTGAAAAATACTTTCCATATATAATATAAAATATATTAAATTTATATATTTCTTATTACTAGTAGAGGAATGAGAATGAAATAATTTTTATTCATTAAAATATAATTTCATAAAATATGTGTTTTATGAATTTGCTACCAAGATATAAAAATTAATTATGTTCTCTTGTATATATTTAATGATTTAAAAATGATTAAATATTTTTTATAAAAAATTTTCATTATCCCATAATGCCATCTACATTTTTTTACAATTAATAGTTACCATGGTCTATGGTTAACACCTTGAGAAATTGTAAAAAAGTTTATATTAGGAAAGAATTATTGTATATAGGTTAAACAACGCTTAAACATAGAAAATAATCTCAATGGATTTGTTTATTTCATCAATTAAAATCATATTTCAAAAATTATGTGAATTATATTTCCTTATTATTGTGATGATGACCTCTGTATTATTCTATGTAAAGAATAATTACAAAATTTAATTTTTTTTTATTTTAATAGTTATAAAATCATTTCAAATGATTAAAAATATGTTATTGATGATCATAAATTCTAATTATGAATATCTAAAAGTAAATATTATAATATAAATTCCTTTTTAATTTTTTGATTAAATAATTACTACCTAACCCAATTACGCATCACTGATGGTGGCACTTGCGCAAGTGGGAAAAATTAAATGTAAATCATTATAAAATAATAAAAGTTTTGTGCTTTGGATATGTTTAAGGCTTATAAAATTATTTTGAATTAATGGTAATGTTATATAATTTTTCAAATATTAAAATTAAAACTCTATGATAATATTGAAGTCTTTAATTCGAAATTATGGATATAATACCAAAAATAACATTAAAGATATTTAATATCATATAATAGTTAATTAATTGTTTTATGAAACTGAATAGTATTATAGTTAATAATGTTTTTTGTTAATAATTGATAATAATATAAAAAATATATGTATGAATCCACATAATTTTTTATAATTATATTCTGAAATAGAAGGGGATAATTATTTGGTTTCCATGGTTATAATTTGATGAAGAAACTACCGTTTTAAACTAAGAGAGGAGGTTCCAATTCATCGATTAATTGTCTATAAATAATTTCTTCAATTTATTTAAACCTCATGCACTATATTTTTGAACATATATCCCATTGTGGAAATTTTATAAGAGTTATAAAATAATTATTAATGTATTTACATGGTTTCGTACAACCAATGTTATAAAAGTGAACAACATATCCTTTCATATAGACATATTTTTGAGAAAAATTTACAAAAAAATCTATATCCATAATACATATAAACATCCTTATAAATATTTGACTGATTATTGTATTTTTATAGAGAAACCCAAGAGTGCATTAGAAGAGATCCAAATGTTCTTGGTCAAGAGGAGGTACTCATCATTGCCAAATAAAATTATAATTATATCATCTTCTACATCATGAATATATTATTTAACCATATTATAATTATTAAATAATTAAATAATATAAATAAAATGTTAGTATGTTAATATAGTAACCAATAAATTTCAATCACCCAACCCAATATAAATTGAAAAAGTTATCTTGTGAACACACGAACCATCATGTCGAATAACAAAATATTTTTTAACATCCTCTCATGGTTTTTTATATATGTTTTTTTAATTATTATATATTTTTATAACATTATTATGATTTATAATTTTAAAATAAAATTGTTATTCTAACCCCTTCATCTTTTTTTGGACAATAACATCACTTGTGTATAACTTTGGATTACCCCCTCTATGAAGAAATAAGATTCATTTTCCATTTTATCATTATATAGATTGTCATAAAGATATATTTAATGAATATTTATGTCATAGGATATAAATATGTTTTTGTATTGGTGAATTACAATTTACCATCCATTATTTCTGTCAATCGAAAATTTAAAACATTTACAAACAGATTACCGACTCAATATGATGATATATATAATTTTAATGGATTTCTTATAAAAAATTTATATAATTATGAATAATAAATTTATATTATTATTAGGAAATTTATAATAATTATACATATGATGAAATAATAACCAATGAAAATGGACCTAAATCATCATACCAAAACATCTATGAACTATAGAATAATTTTCACATAGTAATATAATCTAAATGAAGAACTATTCATAAAAGTTTGATAAGATATTATAAGAGATTAATATATATTATGATAAGTATGAAATAAATAATAGAATATATATATATATAATAAATATATTTTTATTAGAAAACATGTATATATAATGTTTGAATAATATTCAGGACAAATAGTAAGAGTTTATTGTCTCACATTCATTTTTGTAAAATATATACTATATTGAAAACTTATTTATTTTTCTATAGTGTATGTAATTATGAAGAATGAAATTTTTTATTAGTATAAAAATCATTAATTTATAATATAAACATATATATCATTCTCTTTATATCTCATGAGGATTTTATTTTGAGATTACTAAAGATATATTATCTCTTCAACTCAGACTTATTTACTTAAACCATGTTTCATGTAATGAGCTTGTTTTTTTAAATGTGTTGTATATAGATAAAAATTAATATATTATATAATTATTATAATATTATTCATGTTTTTATATTCAAGTATATTTCTCTCAACAGTTTTATTATTCATGATTTACCAACGTAGTGAGTCTTCATGTCGATATATCATTTTTAGTAAAAAATATTAATGCACAAATATAATTTTGGGTGATTTTATTCTAATTTTCAATTAAATGGTATGAACCCAGTTTTTATTATAGAGGTACGGGTTTCTTCTTTTCCTTTTCCTTATGTGTTTTTGAGAAAACAACGGAAATGTTGGAAAAAATCCCAAATTTTATGGGTACACTCAATGTTCTTTTGTACACATGTTGTGTACGTTCGCTCTGTGGGATGACAATATTGTGTGTGTAGGCTTTTCAATGATTATGGGTTTAAAAACTAACTACATTCTATGTAATTTTGTACACATGTCGTGTACTTTGGCTGTGTGGGATGAGAATATATGGTTTGTAGTCTTGTCGGAGATTAAGGGTGTAAAAACTAACAACATTTTGTGGACTATCTAAAACAAATTGTGTAATCAGTCAGCAGATGAATAGTGAGGCGGTGGAAAGTATCCTCCAGAGGAATAGTTAAAAAGGATATTACATGTCGTGTACATTAAAGTACAGGAAGTGTAGTAACGATTTTTCATTAAAAACATGATATAACATCTTCATTCGGCAGAGGATGTTGAGGGCTCACCCAGAGTAGTAGGAGAGGAGGAAGAGACTTAGAGGAGCTCATCATCGCTCGTCGGGACTTCGATTCTTTCGTCGTCGGTATCGTTTGAACCGCGCGGGTGAGGTCTTCCATCTTCTTGAATCTTTCCTTCAATTATTTCTATACGGGAGGTTATTTTGGTTTGAATGAGAAGTCATTTATCTCATATCTACATCCTTCATGGTTCTTTCGAGAGGAACCTTTCACGTATATCAATCAAAGGATATCGGGGTAGGTGGTTTTATCTTTAGTCCCTATTTTAGAGTTGATTTTTGTACCATTGTGCCACACACCCATGTTCGGGGTGTCGTATGGATGAGAATTTTACTACTAATATACCTATAATGACATAGGTAATCTAATGAATATGTTTAAAATTCTATTTGAGATCATTTCATTTATCTAGGGTCACCCCTAGTGTGCATTTCCCTTGTTTATCCGTTTGTCTAGGATACCCATGGGTATGTTGTGATTAAAACATGTTTTGAGTTTTCTTGAGAGGAATCATATTTAAATTTCTAGCTTATGCGTTGGGATTGGCTTGGTTAAATGATTTTCCTATGGAATACATGAGGGGAGTGTTTTGTTTATCATGAGGGCAGTCTTTGGTTTAGCCCGAGGGTAGGGTTGTGATTAGCCTGAGAGAAATGTTTTGTTTAGCCTGAGAGAAACTTTTCTTATGCCTGTGTGCAGTAGCTTCCGTGCCTAAGGGAGAATTCTCTTATGCTTGAGAGAAATATTTGTAATTCCTATGTTTAGTCACCTGAGTGTTTCATTTCTATTTTCCTGATGGTAAGGAATTACATATCTGAGGAAAATGTTACAGTGAATATTCACTATGGTGATTTATTATGTTGTACCATCCAAGATAAAGTACATGTTTAATATTATTATTATCATTAACTTGTTATATATCGTATTTTGGTTTCTGCTGTGGAACTGGTATAGAATAGTGTCAGTCAAGGCTGAGTCTCAGAAATCCTAGAATTTAAAATTATATTGAATTGTTAAATAATTATTAAAATTTTAATGTAACTAGTATGAATGGTTACTTTGGAGTACTTCCTAGTTTACTGCATTTCATTATTGCACACTGTTATTGCACAAATTCACTAATAGTTGGGAACAAGCCTTGCATGGTTTCCTACAGGGATTTATTTCTAACACCGTGTTTTTGTAATGTCTTGGGCCCAAGAATATTACATTGCTACAGGTGTCGATAAGGGAAAGGGTCCCTGCAAGGGTACATTATTGTTGCAGAGGAGTAGGAGATCATGGGACCGTGCTTAGGCCTGTGATGCTGCTATGCTCCTGTTACACTGCTTTGGTTTTGTTTCCTGTACTTTGTACCTTGTTCAATATTGTATTGGATTGTAGTGTACCTTGTTTTGGCTACTTTAATAGAATTATAGACATGTTTAAATGTCATATATATTATTGTTGGTTTCTTTTAATTCAGTTTGGATTTCCATTTAAGGTCTTTATTGTGTAATACTTCCGCTTTTTTTGAATATAAATTTTTATGTTGTGCTACACTTTGATAAATTAGGGAATAGAATACCCACTATTAGTCTTAGGCCTGTACTGCTAGTAGGTAGCCTTTGGCGATTGGGGAAATGCGCTTGAGGTTATGTGACCAACCGGGTTCAGGGAATCCATTGTGTGGCACTCGGAACCTGGGTGATAAAAAGTTATATCAGAGGCGTTTCTTTTCATTGACATATAGTATGGAGCCTATATCTATGGATATGACAGAATTCATACGTGGTAATATGTTGATCATGGGAGTATCTATCTCACCATGTATATAGGGTTGATACACGCCGAAGACAGCATCAGAACATGAACATGTAAGGGCTTAATGGTACACGTCGTGTAGACCTTATACACACCGTGTAGTCTCTTTTTACAGTTCTTTGGTATCATTCCCCTTTTCATTGGCACTCTTAACCGGACAAAAGAAACCGCGATAGTAACTAAACTAAGGAGTGAGATTGATCTTGTAGTGTAATTCCACCGAGACGACCATGAGATATTCGCCAAGAGAGTGGATATGATTATACTATAGAGATTGTAGGCCAGGGGCTATCGATGGATCCTTCTTTAGTGTCAGATGCAGTGCCAGCTGTAATACCAGTTGCTGGCGTGGATGCCCAGTTCCTTTTAGATTTCATGCGTTTCATGTAGACCTTTCAGGGAGCACCACCGGTTGCCACATAGATTGAAGAGCTGACACGTATATTCCAGTAGCATCATCCAACTACTTTTTTTGGGGATAGTGGACCATATGCAGTGGAGTCATGGCTGGGATTTATGCAGAAGATCATCAAGCCTCTGGATATGCCTCCTATGAGGAGGTTCAAGCTCGCTACATACATGCAACATGATTTTGCCAATAGATTGTGGTATGTTACCACCAAGGATGAGCATCACCGTGACATGTCTTGGGAATATTTATAGGCTGTATTGTATGACTTTTTCTTTCGAGGGATGCTAAGGGAAGATCGAGCTTGGGTTTTCATGAATCTGAAGTGGGGTGCCATGTCAGTGATGGAATATTCTAAATTCTATATCAAGATACAATGTTTTTCACTTATTCTGGTGGGTGATGAGACGTTGAGGGCTAGACGCTTTGAGAATAGTTTTCTATATGACATCTGAGCACTGGTGAATGTTTTCATGTTTCCAAAAGTGCATTCTATTGTGATCTAGGTGATGATTAGTGAGAAGAACCTGTGGGAAGCTAGTGGTGCGGACAAGGGTGGTTTGGAACCGGTCTGTAGTACTATTTTTACTGGCAAGAAGAAGAGGCTGATGAATTTATTTCATAGTGGTTGTACTAGCCTGATGAATTCATCTGGTGTCCGGTTAATGTGGTACTGGTGCAATAAAGAGGTGCACAAGAGACCTTACTTTCCACGTGACCTAGTGGAGTGCCGATCTTAATGCAAGAGGGGTTTCCATTAGAATTTTAGTAGGGAGGTTCCACCACTGACTAGTGATAGGGGGTCTTTGTAGACTTGACGTGCATGAGAAGGTCCAACAACTTCTTAACTGTTAGGGAATTGGAATACATCATGACGTTCATGCCATGGTGGTGGTCATGGCCTTGGTAGATAGACACCAAGATCTCAAATACAACATGGGGGGTCAGCTCAAGGTATCCAGGCTGTGTTGTAGGGTCGCGACATTGGGCAGACATATGTAGTGAAACATACCCAAAATGTGTATGATCCTAGAACATCCACTGTTAGAGGTACTATTCTAGTTTCTTCTATTTTATCTTCAGTACTTTTCGATACTGGTGATACACATATATTTATATCTGTGCCTATTGTGGACATCCTTGGGCTCTATGGTTCTTCTTCATTGGATTTCATGATTCAAGAAAATTCATTTGGAATTAGAACATCATGTGTGTGTTAGTGCAAGGAGTTCCCTCAAAAGGTTTGTTGGTGTCACATTCTATGGGACCTATCTGTCTTACAAATGGAAGCCTATGATGTCATTTTCAAGATGGACCTATTGGTACAATTCCGAGAAATTGTAGATTTCTATCGACACAGGGTGAGTTTCACGCCACCAAAGGGTGGACAGTTTCTCTAAAAGGGAGAATGTGATGTCCAGGAGAGCCGATCTGGACCTGAGAATCAGGGGCGAGGTGGAGTGACATCCCAGATTGTGAGTTTATATCTGGATGACCAAGGAACATTCTAGAAGGGTTTCTCTTTAGTAGTTAATTGTTTCTGAAAAGTCCTCCCGATTGTCTTTTCAGGTCTACCTATTGAGCGAAAGGTGTTCTTCTATCATGAGTTTGTGCTAGGAGCGGCACCGGTGTCCATTCCTACTTATAGGATAGCTACACCAAAATTGAAGGAGCTCAATAGTTAGTTAGAGGAGTTACAAGGAATGGGTTTTATCCAACCCAGTATTTCTCCCTAGTGTTCGCCTATCCTTTTTTCTATGAAAGAAGATGGTACCATCAGACTCATTATGGATTATCAAAATCTGAACCAGTTGCCTATTAAAAACCGATATCCCTTACCCAGTATTTGTAATATTTTTTATAAACATCAAGGAGCATGAGTTTTCTCGAAAATGGACATGATAACTAGATACCATCAATTGTGTGTTAGACAATCAGACATACCTCTAACAATCATTCAGAGTAGATATGGTCTATAAGAGTACTTGGTCATGCTTTTTAGACTGAAAAACACACCAGAAGTTTTCATGGAACTGATGAATCTAATGTTCCACCCATATCTGGATTATTTTGTGGTAGTCTTCATGGATGATATCTTGGTGTAATCTCACACTAGACACGACCATACCTCCCATCTTGAGATCATACTGAGTACACTAAGAGATCATCATTTATATGATAATCTCTTAATGTGCCAATTTTGGATAGACCCGATTCACTTCCTGGGACATATTATCTCAGAGGCAAGAGTTGCGGTAGACCGTAGAGAAAGTGAGAGAAGTAATTTCTGGGGAGTATCCTAAGAATATGTTTAATATACGTAGTTTCATGTGGCTGGCTGGTTACTACCGGATCTTTATATAGGACTTCTACAACATAGAAGTGACATTGATGGGTTTGACTACGAAGGTTATGAAGTTCGTTTGGTCATATGCTTGAGAGACAACCATACTAGAGCTAAAGTGATGGTTGATATAAAAAACAATCATGATTGTTCCAGAGTAAGGTTAAAGCTATACATCTTACTAGTATTCATCAATTGTTGGGCTGGGAGCAATGTTGATGTAGGGAGATTGATTAGTTCTATACGTGTCTTCGTAGTTGAGGCCACATGAGTGGAATTAAACAATGCATGATCTCGAGTTGGCTGTAGTTGTTCTTGTGTTATGCTTTTGGATAAATTATTTCTTGGGAGAACACTTTGTGGTGTTTACGGACCAAAAAGGTCATAAATACATCTTCACCCTATGGTACATGAATTTGAGACAATGATGGTGGGTTGAATACCTTCAGTCCTTTAACATTATGCTTTCTTATACACCTGGTAAGGGTAACGCGGTAGCTGGTGCACTGTGTTGGAAGACTCAGATATGGGTAGTGCGAGAGACTAGTGATGAGAGGAAGCTTATGGACTTATTCTCTGAGATGCATTTGGAGGTGAATGTTAGTCAGTGGATAACCTATATTCATTTTTATCTATGACTTCTACCATCATGGATAGAGTTAGGATGAGAGAACTATCAGATTCAGAATTCCTAGTTCTACGAGAGTCGGTGGAATGTGAGGACCCTCCACCTGGTGGGACGATAGGCAATGACGATATACTGTGTATCCATGGACTAGTGTGGGTTCAAGGGGATATATGTAAGGAGTTGATACAAGAATTTCATGCTTCAGCTTTGGAAGTAGATCCTGTATGTACCAAAATGAACATTAACTTGAGACGTCAATATTGGTTGCTGGGTATGAAAAGATAGGTAGCTGGTTTTGTTACAAGATGTTCCACCTATCAGTAGGTGAATGAAGAGAAACATAGGCCCACCAGACATGTTACAAGAGTTAACCATTCCGAAGTTGAAATGGTATGATGTCGCGATGGACTTTGTGATTGTGATGCTGAAGTCACCTTGATTCAATGACGAAGTATGGGTTGTTTTGGACAAACATATGAAGGAAACTCATTTTTTGCTGATAAAGGAGACCATAAGAGTTTACAAGCTCGGTATGTTGTATATCTGAGAGGTAGTACATCTTAATGGGGTTCCTCATTTTGTCATTTTAGATTGGGATGCCTATTTTACGTCTCATTTGAAGCAGAGATTTTAGAGTGCACTAGGTACACAGGTTCTTCTGAGCACAACATTCCACCCTCAGACCAATGGCTAGTCAGAGCGTACAATATAGGTGATAGAGGACATTCCATGTGTATACATCTAAAAATTGGAGGCTCTTGAGATAAGCACAAACCACTAGTCGAGTTTGCCTACAATGATGGTTTTCAAGATTCGTTTGAGACAGAAACTTTGAGTCATTATATGGTAGGCCATGAAGATCACCCTTTTATTGGTTGGAGGCAGGTGAGGCAAATTTAGTAGGACCACGTCTCATGCAGGAGACTTTAGAGGAGGTCCAGTTGATTCAGAAGCAGAATGCTACTGCACAGTCCCATCATAAATCTTTTGCTGATCGCCGCAGATGACCCTTGGACTTCATGGTCGGGGATCAGTCTTTCTTGAGTGTTTCAACAATGTAGGGACACAAGTGTATCAGAAGATAGGGTAAACGTTCATGGAGTAATATAGGTATATTAGAGATTCTGGAGAGAGTTGGGCTGGTTTCCTATCATTTGTAGTTACAACAGAGGTACCATGCCATGTGTGATGTCTTCCACTAATCTCAGTTGCGCTGTTATCACTCAGACATGTCTCACTTTTTTCAGCCCTAGGAGGCTGAACTTCAAGTAGATGCATTAATTAAGAAGCATTTGGTTCGTATATTTTATAGGAGCAAAAAGGTTTTCCAAGGCTGATAAGTTCCTCTCATATGGGTGCTATGGCAGCATGGACGTTTTTAGGACAAAACCTGGGAGCGGGAGAGCGATGTACTTATTCAATGGCCTGAATCATTCCCATCTTTATCATCACCACCCTTAGAAGTGAAATTTGTGAACGATTTTCTGTAAAGGGGGGGAGTTTTTATGCACCTGGTTTTTATTATTGAGTTACATGTTTCTTCTATCCCCTTTCCTTATGTGTTTTTGGGAAAATAAGGTAAATGTGGGGAAAATTCCCAATGGTTTTGGGTAAACTCCATGTAATTTTGTACACATGTTGTGTACTTTGGCTATGTTGGATAACAATAATGGGTGTGTAGGCTAGTCGACGACTAAGGGTATAAAAAAAAACTACCCGCCGTGTAATTTTGTACACACGCTGTGTACTTCGGCTGTGTGGGATGAGATTACATGGCGTGTTGGATTGTCTGTGATTAGGGGTTTAAAAACTAACATCATGCCCTGTACATTGTAATACATGTTGTGTAATCAGTCTGCAAATGAACAATTAGGTGGTGGAAAGTAGCTTCCAGATGCACAGTTAAAAAGGATTCTACATGCTGTGTACATCAATGTACATTCCATGTAGTTATGGTTTTTTATTAAAAAAGGCAGTAGCCTCCTCATTTTTTAGAGGAGGCAGAGTGCTCACCAGGAGTAGCCGGAGGGGAGGCCAAGACTGGAAGGGATCTCGATCACTCACCTGGATTGAGATTCTTGTGTCGTTGGTCTCATTTGAACCACACGGGTAAGGTCTTCCCTCTTCTTGAATCATTCCTTACAATTATTTCCCTAAGTGGTGTTATTTAGGTTTGAACAGGTAATCCTTTATCTAAGATCTACATCGTTCTTGGATGTTTCGGGAGGCACCATTCACATATATTAATCAGTAGAGATCGAGGTTGGTGGTCTTATGTTTTATTCGAACTTTTGAGTTGATTTTGTGTCCTATTGGGCCACACACCCATGTTCAGGTCGTCGTATGGATGAGAATTTAACTATTGAGATATCTGGAATTTCATGGGTAATCTAACAAATAAGTACAAAGTACTATTTGAGATCAGTAAATTTTTCTAGGGCCACCCTGAGGATGTGTTTCCCTTATTTAGGCATTTGGCCAGGAGACTTGGGGGTATGTCGAGATTATAGATTTTTTGGTTTTATTTAACTGAATCATATATAAATTGCTTGATTATGTGTTTGGATCAGCCCAATTACTTGGTTTTCCTATTTAATTCTTGAGGGAAGGGAATTTTTAGCCTAAGCGTTGTGTTTTGTATAGCCTGAGGGAGGTTTTTTGTTTACCCTGAGAGTAGTGTTTTGTTTTGCCGGAGGGAATTGTTTTTTCGCCCGAGGGAAATGTTTATTAAACTCGTGGGATGTATCTTTCATGCCTAAGGTAGATATCTCATATTCCTAAGCACAATATTAATTATGCATGTTGGCAGTCACATGAGTGTTTTGTTTCTGTTTTCCTAAGGGTAAGGACATACATGTCGGAGGACAATGTTACATTAAATATTTACTATGGTGAATTTTTATGTTGTACCAGCCAAGCTAAAGCACATGTACTAGTGCAAAAACACTTATTAATGTCGGTTTTTATTGATTATTGACGTCGGATATAAACCCACGTCTTTAAAGGCGATGTTAAAAATATGGATTTCATGTCCGTTTTTCAAAACTGATGCCAAAAATAATTTTCTTATGAGTTTCGACATTGGTTTTATAGAAAACTGATGCCGAAATATCATTTAGACATGCTTTTCGGCATCGGTTTTTTATAATGCCGACCCCGAAAACTGAATTGACTGGATTTTCAGCGTCAACATTATAAAAACCTGACTCTGAAACATAATATAGACATGCTTTTCAGTGTCGGTTTTATAAACAAACCGACGCAGAAAACTGAGTCGACTGGATTTTCAGCGTTGGTTTTATAGAAAACTGACACTGAAAATCGGGTCTTCGGCATCAGTTTTTAGGAAAACCTATGTCGAAACTCCGTCCAACAAATTTTTGGCATTAGTTTTATCTAAAACAGACGCCATATGTCATTTTTTTAAAAAAAATACTTTTGGAATCGGTTTTTAAAATAACCGATACCATAAATAATTTTTTTTAATAAAATAATTACAATTTCACTTCCAAAAAAATTGAAACCCCTGAAAAAAACACAATATACAAAAACAATCAAACAGTATTTTTGCAGAGGTACTTGAGAGAACTCAATGTAAAGTAGAATTAAAATACACATACATGAAATATACGGAATTCTCATCATTGGTTATTGTTGAAGCATTCATTTTATTATTTGTAGGTTCAAACACCTAATATATCATAAGAGTTTTTTTAAACCCATATGTATTATTATTTATAAATATTAGAATATACATACCTCGAATCATAATCAAACTTAACAAAAAGTTCTCAAAAGTATATTGAATATGGATCATATCAGATTGGGAATAATACTGTGAATCATTGAATGCCTACAATAATATTGAATGATATGAAATTAATAAATAGAAAAAGTGGCAGAAAATATATAAAAAAATTAATACATCCAACCTTATGAAAATCAGTAGTTTCCCCATTTGTTATTATCTCGTACATGAATCATAGAATATAATAACCACATTCAACATGTCCATTTTGACGATGACACTACAGTTATAAAACATTTAACTAATAATAAAAACCAGTATATAACAAAAATATAAAAACTAATTACCTATACGTCCACATATTTGATTTTCTTTGGTTTCTTTTTCATTCTAAACTGTTTCCATGAACTGTATTGTTTTATATAAGAACTAATAAAACTTTTGTAAACAATGAAAATTAAACATAACAATCTTATAAAAATAAATAACAACATACCTGTTCAATAAGCTAGAAAATGGTTTATGCACTTTTCCTAATAAAGAGAAAAACCAATATAAGGTGCATTCATTTGGGAAAAATACGCATAACATCCAATGCCCCCTACAATAAAAAAAGTTCACAATTAATGTCATTATAATGATTATTAGTTCAAAATTATGTTGATGTTCTTACTTTTCATGAAATGGAAAAAACCAGCACTGAATATCTATTTGTGATAATCTCTCAGATATATATTAACTCTTTCAACATTCATCACATGTTTGACTTCCAAGGAAATGTACTCTGGATCTATAAAGCAGTAAATTCTTGTACTTTCATTTTGTAAAATAATCCTGTGAAGATACCAAATATAAATAGAAAATATAGTTATTCAATGACATAAAAATATTTTATTAATGAAATAGAAATTCAAACGTCCATTTACTTACATGGAAAACAACTGCACCACATTCAGCCCGATCTCTTCAAAATTAACTAACTCATGATATCTTCTTTCAGTATTCTCAATTGATAATTTCTTCCACATATATCGAGCGTCATCTAAAACTCATAGATAAAATTCAAGGAAGAAGAGGACTCAGATAATCTTTTCAACCCATAATAAATATCAAAAGTATCTATAGATGACTATTCCTGAACATTTTGTTGCATTTGTACATAGGCTAATGATGTACTGACTCCCCCCCAAAAATACACCTGTCTTAATGCAACAGTATGTTCATGAGGATCTCCCACAAACAACTCACAATATAAAGTTTGATCCGTGGGAGGAGGTGGAGGCTCAAAGTTAGTAGGTGGGGCAGGGTAGTCTGGGTGAGCATGCTGAGAAGGAAGGAAAATGAAAAGGGTTTATTAGTGTTTAAAATTTATAAAATATAGAATTTGATTACAAATAAAATAAAATAATATACCTCAAAAGGTTGCGCATACGGGGTAGGTTAAGCAGATATGGAAGGGTAGTCCGGGTGAGTAGGCCGAGAATGTTGAAAAATGAAAAAGTTATATTAGTATTTATAATTTATAAAATAGTGAAATTGACGACATGTATATAATATACCTCAGAAGGCTTCCCAGACGAGGCTCGGTAACCAGATGAGGCAAGGTAGTTCGGGTGAGTAGGCTAAGAATGTTGAAAAATGAAAAAGATATATCGATGTTTATAATTTATAAAAAAGAAAAATTGATGACAATAAAATAATATACCCCAAAAGGCTGCTCATACTGTGACTATCTTGACAAGTGTTCTAATAAAGCCTTCTGTAGTGCTACTTGAATTTGATCACCCATAGACCGTTTCATATCGGGCAACTCTTCTTTTAAGGATTCGATTTTTTGGTCTCTTAATTACTTACTCTTACCAAAAACCTTCCGAATACTAGCACCCGCCTGATATCCGCTAACACGGCCGGTGTGTTATGACTTTCCCAAACCAGTGGCTAAGATATATATCCTACCCTCAGGTATAAAAGAGCCCTGTTTCTCTTTATCCTGATGTTCATTCTGAAATGTAAAAAAAAATAGTTATAGTAGTGTTTATAAATTATAAAAATGAAAAATTGTTAACAAATAAATAATATTTATATACAATTATATCAGCCACTTGATTAGGTTCCTCTATATGATATTGATGATTTTTCTCCTTCTTGCTCGTTTCCATTTCACATGGCAAGTGGGAGGAGATGGAGGACCATATTGGACCTCTTCGGAACCACTACTTGATCGAGCTCTTAATGATTCAAATTTTTCATCAATCATGTTATTCTCCTAATACTAGTACCTTCCATGTGATAAAGTATGAGGGTATACGTTTTCCAACTAGATCTCATGATGATATCGCCTGGAGGCATGTTACATAAATATAAACTACTAAGTGATAAGGAAAATATAGCATAATTTTTAAAATATAAAACAATTACAATACCTGAAATTTCTCTTTATGACGATTGTAAAAAAATCCCTTCTAGATTTATTCATATATATATTGATACTTAAGACATGGGCTTTCAAACCTTCCCTTTCCAGAAACATAATTTTTTGTCAGTTTGGTTTTAAAATCTCTCCATCGAACCGTCGCTAAAGAGAGATGACTTTTCCTAATTTCTTTGGATTCATGAAAATTGAATGTCATCTGTAATTGAATAAATTAAATATGTCATTTAAACTATATAATATTAAAAAAATTAGATAAAATAAATAAAAAATATATTTTACTATCACGACCTCCCAAAGTTGTTGCTTTGACGTCCTGTCCGCTGACTTCCAATCAGGATATAGAATACTAATCCTGCAACGACTCTACATCGCTATATAATTGACAAACTAAACTGCATTTGGTCCAACTACATTATTATCATCATCAAAATGGATGTGTACTTTGTTATCATCACGAGCATGTGATTTTTTTAGTAATCATGTAATACACGTTTACAAACATGACAAATTGATTTTTGAGTAGTAACCAGAGAAGTCTGCTCTGCCGAGGACGCTTCAGTAGTCCTGCAATTGTTTCTATAAATTAACCATTTTATTTCATTAAATAAGTATATTACTGAATATTTAATAATATGTCAAAATATATATACCTCGGTAACTTCTGCTCTCTATCTATATCTGATATTTCTACTAGAATGTGTAATCAAATTTCGTGTACCTGAATGTCATTAGAAAAAAGAATAATTAGAAACAAAGAATGCAAAAATTAGTAAGTAAAAAAGAGGCATTCATTTGTAAGTTTAAAAAATGGAAACAAAATATAAATATTTACTAGAAAAATCAGGGGACTAATTTATTGTTTTCCCACATTCCTTCATCATGATCAGTACATACTGCATGCACTATGTCTGTCTTATACACAATGTAATCATCTTGAAATTGCATAATAGATGAATAAGGTTTATGTAAATCACTAACATCGTCAGAATCATCTTCATCACCCAAATGATATATTTTTCCTTGCAAAACAACTGACCATTTATCATTTGACGAATCAATGACATAAAATACTTGTTTTTCATGTGTCGCCATGATAAATGGTTCCTCATTGTAATTAAATCATTTCAAATCAACCTGCTTAAACCCATATTCATCATGTTTCACACCACTATTACAATCAACCCAATTACACTTAAAAATAGTGACTCAAAATATAATATAATCAATTTCCCATATGTCTTCAATAACTCCAAAATATGACGTTGATGCAGAAATTGGGGTTTTATCTTTGGCACATGAAAAATGCACTACTTCAGAGAAAACCATCACACCACTATTCTGAATGGTACTCTTTTCATCCATGTTTTTTATGTATAATGTGTAGCCATTGATATAAAAACCATACAATGTGATCACATTAAGAGATGGTCCCCCTGCTAACCACTTCAATAATTCTGATATAGATATATCGTGGGTGACTTTATCTTTAAACCATGAAACACATGTCTTTTTATGCTCAATCATCAATTACTTTTCGTTTCTTTTATGATATTGTAACATTAATTCAGAAATATGTGAGGAAATATATGATTGAACATCATTTGTGTTGTTCAAAATGTATAAATGTGGCTGCATCACTTCATCACGAGGAATGAAATTTACCTTTAAGACTCGAACCCCTCTACCTTCACTAACAACTCTCATATGTCGAGATACAGGGAGAAAAATATGATCCACCTCATTCAAATAATTCGTACAGAACTGAATCACCTCTTCTGATACATATTTTTGAACAATAGGGGCCTTTCGTCGATAAATATTTTTAACATATCCGTTCAAAATTTTCATATATATTTCTAAAGGATAAACCAGTCTTAAATAAATAGGCCCACATATTCTTATCTCATGCACCGAATGAATCAGCAGATGAACCATTATATCAAAAAATATGGGTGGGAAATACATTTCTAGTTCACAAAGAAAAAGAGTTTCTTCATTCTCCAACACATCTAACAAATTTGGATCAACGAATTTTCTACGAATGTATTTGAATAAATTACATAACCTGATGATAGTATTTCTGACAGCTGTTGGCAATATAGCATGAACTGCTACTGGTAGAAGTTGTTGCATCAACACATGGAAATCATGAGATTTCTTAACTATTAATTTACAATCCTTCAATGACACCAGATTATTCAAATTTGAAGGAAAACTACTGGTCACTTTAATTCCATGAAGGCATTGAAAAAAATTCATCATTTCAATCTTGCTTAATGTGTGACACGACGAAGGTAAATATGTTCTGTTTCCTTTCACAGTTGGAGCTAACTCCAAACATATTCTCATTAATATCTAGTCCAATCTACCATGAAATCCATCTTTTGTCTTTCCTTTTATGTCTAACAAAGTTCCAATCAAACTATCACATATGTTTTTCTCAACATGCATAACATCAATGTTATGTTATATCTCTAAAAATCTCTAATAAGGTAGTTTGAAAAAAATAGCCTACTTCTTCCATATATGTTTTTGAAATCCAGAACGTCTTCTCTTTCCTAATGTTGAATAAATATCTCTCACCCTATCATAGTATTCTTCAACTGACAATGGTAGAGGGGGAAGGTAGTATTCTTGTAAACCGTTAAATGATTTTTTCGATATACAATAAGGATGATCAATTTGAAGAAATCATAGATATCCCTTGTACACTGTCTTTCTTCCATTATTCAGTTGATAATACGAATTTTGTTCTTTAAAAATTAGACATACTTTATGTCCCTTAACACTATATCCAGATAAGTATCCATATACAGGAAATCATTTATTGTGAACATTATCATTACACGTAAAATAAAAACTCTTTATTGTATGCATAGAAAACATTAACACCTTCCTACCATAGAAGATTCAAATCATCAATCAATGGTGAAATATACACATCTATATTATTTCCCAGTTGTTTTAGTCTAGAAATAATCATGCTCATCAGAACATATTTTTTCTTCATACATAGATGTGGGGATAAATTGTAAACTACTAGAAAAACAGGCCATGAACTATATTGGCTACTGACGCTCTGATATGGATTCATTCCATCATTACACAATCCCATTCTGAGATTTCTAACTTCACTTCCAAAAACATGAATTTTTTTATCAAAACTCTTCCACTATGGTGAATCGGAAGGGTGACGTAAGTTACCATCAGAGATGCGCTCATCTAAATGACATCTTAACCTTTTTTTATCAATTTAATTTGCAAATAGATGCTTAAAATGAGGAATTATTGGGAAGGTAGCAAATTTATTTAGCAGGAGTTTTGAATCTGGTACCTAAAAATGTATTAGAATTGAATTATCAGAATTGTAAGCAAAAAATATTGGATGATATCATTGGAAAGTAAAAAATTGATTTTTCATGACATTAGATGACATCACCTAAGAATGAATCTGATTTGAATTTAAAATCTATCTTATAGAATGATGTCCCACATGTAGGACAACTTGATAAATATTCATTTTCTTTCCTATATAGTACAAAATCATTGGGGCAAGCATGTATCTTTTTATACCCCAATCCCATTGGGTATAATATTTTCTTTTCCTCATAATTAGAATCTGGAAGCCCATTGCCTTCTGGAAGTATCTCTTTTAATTGCTCAAGTAAATTAGAGAATGTTTTACCAGGCCACCCATTTTCTTCTTTTAAGATAACTAATCTCAAAACTGCAGATAACATTGTATATTTACTGCAACCTGGGAATAATGGTTTCTCAGAATCTCCATACAATCATTTAATAGGTGGTGTTTTTTTGATGGTTTCAACACCTAAATCATGAATTAATTCTTTAATACGATCCTATGCCTCATTGTGAATATCGTCATCAAAATTGGATGGTGAATTTTCAATTTTTTCCCCATGCCAGATCCAACGTGTATAACTAATGCTAAAACCATAACAAATGTGATGATCCTTTATTTCTTTGGAGTTGACTTTCTCATATTAACACACTTTACACCTGGACAGAAAATCAAATCACTATTTTGATGATGTCGTTTAGAGAATTCCAAAAAATTATCAACTCCTTTTTCATATCCACTGGTGGTTCTTCGTAGATGAATCCAATTATGATCCATAAAATACCTAATATAACAAGAAATTTGATGAATATATTAAAACTTATAAACATTTAAATATCTATCAGATAATTTGTAAACAAATACACATTTAAGAATTGATGATTGCATTAATTTAATGGATGTAGTATGTGTATTGGATAAAATTTGATAGTAGTCAATGTAAAAATATACAATTTATTGATATGATATTTAAGAATGTTTGTTGAATGAATATTTAACCATGTCCTAGCACATTTAAAATAAAATATAAACTAAAAATTTAAGAAAATAAATAACAAAATTGAATGATAAATGATTTATCTAAAAAATTTAAAAAAACTTACAAAATTTGAAGTTCAACCTGAATGGAGATCCTCAATCCAAAATGCGTTCGGTATAATGACTTCTAAAAACAAACACTACAAATTCTATAACAACAATGATAATACAAAAAAAAAATAATGCTAAACACAAACTAAAATTAATATATAATTGCAAGTCACATAATTTAGGGTTACAGAAGAATATATAAACAACGGAAGATAAAAAAAGAGATAATAACCAAGAACGACAATCCAAAAAATGTGAAAACAAAACAAAACCATCAACAATTGCCTCCCAAGATCAGAAATAGAGATTCTAAGGTCATTGGGAGTCGAAGAAACCACAACCAGTTTCGATTTTGACGATCCAAAAAAATTTTGGTTTCGCCACCATGATAAATTATAAAATATTTTCGGCGTCAGTTTTATTAAAAACTGACGCGGATAATTAAAAACCATTTGGTGTCAGTTTTGAGAATAACCGACCCAGATAATCAATTTTTTTTATGTTTTGGCATCAATTTCTTCAAAAACTGACAATTAATCATCTATATATGGTGTCGGTTTTAAAAAAAACCATCACCGGATGTTTTTTTTCAGCGTCGGTTTTTCTGAAAACCGATGCGAAATCATTTTTTTTTGATATTCTGCGTCGGTTTTTAGAAAACCGACGCCGAAAATCATGCTGATTTTTTTTATAATTGGCGACAGTTTTTTTGAAAACCGATGAGAAAACATTTTTTTTCATATTCCGTGTCGGGTTTTAGAAAACTCATGAGGAAAATCATTGCCGAATATTTTTTTTATTGGCCTTGGTTTTACTAAAAACCAACGCTATAAATTTTCCTCACATACTATTGGAGTCGGTTTATGAAAAACTGACATTATTACGTCGACGTTCTATCCCATATTTCCACTAGTGATGCATGGAATTATCATTATATTTTACTTGTTAGATAGCCTGTTGTGGTTTCTTCTGTGTCACTGGTATAAAAGATTGTCTCTCGAGGCTGAGTCTCAGAAAACCTATAATTTAATTATATTGGATTGTTAAATAATTATTAAACTGGCAATATAACTGGTAGTAATGGTTATTTTTTGGGTACTTCCTAGTTCAATGCATTTCATTATTACACAATACTATTGAACTTTTTCACTAATAGTTGGGAACTGTACTTGGGTGGTTGCCTTATGGGATTTATTTCTCACACCCTATTTGGGTCATGTCTTGGGACCAAGTAGATTATATTGTTATTGGTTTCATGAAGGGAAAAATTCTATCTACAAGTACAGGATTTTTGCATAAGAGTTAGAGACCATGGGACCGAGCATAGGCTTGTGATGTTTTAGTGTTCCTGTTGCATTCCTTTGGTTTTTTTGTTGCACTTTCCAACTTGTTCTATATTGGATTTGATTGTAGTGTATCCTATGTTGGTTGCTTTATTATAATTAGATACATGTTTTATCATCATATATGTGACAGTTGCTTATGTTTTTCATCGGTTCCTTTGTCCATTTCAGGTATATATTGTTTACTGCTTCCACATTTGTATATTTATTTATTTTTCTGCTGCACTACACATTGAAAAATGAGGTCATAGTTTCCCCACTATCAGTCATAGGCCCTCACTGCTAGTTAGAAACCTGTAGCATTTAGGGAAATGGGCTTTAGTTTAATTGACCAACTAGATTCGAGCCACCCATTGCGTGGAACCCAGATCTTTGATGTTACATAAACCCCATATATTTCATAATACTATCATTCTTCACACTGTTGTAATATTATATTTTAATTCTATTCCCAATTATAATTAAAAGGATTGAATTTTTTTTAGAAAAAGACGAACTTATTTCCAATCTTGTTGATGTAAATTTTCCTACATATCGATCATTATTATTTGTTTCTAGAATGTAATTTCCATGTTAAATTTATTATTAAATTAATTTTATATAATATTAGAATTTATTTACAATTGATAAATAATTATCATTCTTCATTTATCCAAACGGGTTACTTTTAGACATTTTAAAAAATATGTTCTGAGAAGCATCATATTATTTATTTACTAATGAATGATTTTTTCACTACCTTGAATATCCATTACAATGAATTATTTGTTAATATTTTCAATGGTTTTTTATAACAATAAAATTTCTAAAATTTTTAGGATTTTATGTTTTTACTAATACCAAAAGAGAATTATATTTTCTCAATTATACATGAAATATATAAATTCAATTTTATGTTATTTTTCACATAATCCATCTCCCTTTAATAATTTTTATTCATTGATGGTGATACAAGCTTATGAAACCATCAATGTTCCTTTTAATCATGATTTAGGATGATTATATTTTAAGGACAATTTGATGAATCTTTTTTACTTTCTAAATGAAAAATTACATAATGCTGAAATAATTACAAACCCCATTTATAATCTATTTTTAATCATGTAATGATATAAATTATGGTTATTTGTATGGGATATAGTATGAATCTATTGATGAAATTAATTTATTATTTTTATCTCTCGTCGTCATTAGCAATGGTGATTGGTGATCACAATATTACTTTCCATGGTGGGTGAGCACAATTTATCTCTCAAATATATTCTATTATGTGACTATCTATACCCGATGGATGTTACTCTTAAGTGATGATGTATTTTAACAATATATTATTCTTTATTATCATACATTATAGATAACATCAAGAAATACATTCCTATGATAATGAAATAATTATCTTGTTTAGGTAATTCACTGATGAATGAATATCGAACAATGGAACGAAAACAGTTTCATTATTCATTCACTGATTTTTAATCGTACTATTTGACGATCATGATTTCACATGGTTCTTTATTGCTAACTTATATGACTTATTATTTATGTTAAACCATTATGACATGGATGATGTTTTATGATTAAAGAATTTTTTGGGAATGAATTATATTATTTTATGATCATGATCAATGATAATGATTTTATAATCATAATACTATCATATTGTTACTTATTAACATATATTGTTATTTACAATGTTTACTATTTTTAAGTACCTATGATCTCCCCTTTTTATTTTCCCTTTTCCTCATGTTTTTATGAAACATATTCAATAATATATTTCAGAAAATATTTCACATGTGTATTATTTTTTTGGATTAATTTATGTTTTCTTAAGGAACAAGAAAACATGGTTTGAAATAGATAAATTACCATTTGTATGGAAATAAAAGGGTATTAAAAGGTAAGGTATTTTCAATTAATAATTTTAAAAAATGTCAAAAATATTATTAGTTTTTATGCCACTCAATGTTATATATTGATATTGTAACTATGGATACTTAAATTTTATTCCCATTTATTGGTATTAAATGTAAAATTTTAATGACTATGTTTAGTATAATGGATTTGGTTGTATAGGTATTGGGATATAAAAAATAGATTTTTTAAAAGAATAATTTTGGTTTCATTTTGTTTAGTATGAAAATATTAAAATATCTTGGGAAGATAGTTTAATCATCATGGTGGATATATATAATTTAATGAACCATATGAAAATAATAATTAAGATATAATTATTTTATATTTAGTGAATGAAAATATTTTTTATTAAAAAATTTATAATCAGTCATTTAAATGTTTCCTCTGTATAGTTATGATCCACACCATGATGTTTGATATTAAAATTTTATTGGAGAAAAACAATATCAAGTTATTAAATACACAATTTTTTGTGACCACATGAAATTCATAATTTTCCACTAATCCATTGATATTGAAATTTTAATATATTTAGTTGGATCAGAATACTCATTTTGAAGGAATAATTTAAGGTTATAGTTTATTATGATTTAATTATATTGATGGGGGCATATACACTATAATAAATAACAAATTTACAGATATTTCACTTTATTTCCATGTATATAATATTATTATAAAGTGAAAAATACTTTGAATATGGGGATATATTTATGAATAAATTGATATAGTTTTCTTAGTGGTAAAAAATATGAAATATCAGTAAATAAATTGCAACTAACAAAAAAATTAATGATGAATATTATTATTGCACATATATATAAAATGATTAGTATATTATACTATTTGATTGTTTTATTGAAATATTATTAATGATTATACTATATCAAGAAAGACATTTGACATGGTTTTAAACCATTACAGATTCTGTATCTTCCTAATGCCTATTATAATTGTTATTAATGATTTCCGTAAGATGAAAATGGAAGCAACATTGATAAATTGGCATAGGCTTTTCATTTTTCATGAACTATTTAATAGACGAGACTTTATGATCAATTAAATTATAATAAATCAAGTGTGTGATGTGTCTTGGGGATATCCAAGGTTATTTATGGAAATATATGTTATTTCAATGGTGAGAAATTTCAATAGTTTTCCAAAATTCATGATTTCCAAAAATAACTTAATCAAGAGGTACACATTCTTATTGTTGATCAATCTAGTGGTAGCTTATTCTAGAGGTACCTCAATGTAGTGGTATCTCATCATAGCAGTATGTCATCCTTTTTGTGTCTCAATGGAGATTAATAGCTTGTGGTGAATAGATTGGATGTGACTCTTTGGCAGTGAATCATAGGTAGTGACTCATCTAGTGGTGACTAATCTGGTGGTGACTTTCTAACAGTGGCTCCTCTGGTGGTGACTAGCTAGTGGTGAATCATATAGCGATTACTCGCTAGCGGTGACTTGTTAGGCATTGGTGGTTTTTTCCTAGTGGTGGTAGTGAATGGTGTTTCTATATTTTTAATTTTGACCTTTTTATATCATTAATGATGGTAAATGGGTTTAATTCATAATTTAAGTATTTATAAGGACATATCAAAGGCTTTGTAATAAATAATAACTTTCTACAATGTCTGGATGATTACAATTTTTCAAATAATATGTTTTGATGTTATCATCCTTAATGATAAACGAAAACATTTCAAATCCTATTGAATTGCGATATACTATTTCTATGTTGTATATCTCACCTCCAGTAATTCCTTGTTCTTTATCATTATATAGATGCTCCAAATCCTTTTTCCCATAGGATTTGGGTTACTATGTTAGTGTAGCTGGTTCTTGTTTCCCTGAAGATTTTTCTCATGTAACCCCTATATTTGTGTAGTATTATTATTAGTAAAATTATATGTCAACAATTCTTCATCCACATATGGTTTTCATTAATTTGTCAATTTTTATAATATATAGAATGAGTCTATTAGTATAACCTCTTGTGAAAATGGTTTCATTCAAATTAATATAAGATAATAAAATTGGTTAAATATCAATTTACCAAGGATAAGAAAAATTGAAGAATGAGTGGAACAATATTTTTTGGTTGTTATGGTGAAATTGAATGTGGTAAATACCAATTGAAAATCATGGTTGATTGTGGTATTTTCTCATTCACATGTTAATTAGTTATGTAATACATTCATGTTATCTGGATGTTGAAATAAATTATTATGTAATTTTTTAACCATGTACATTTAGTTATAAAAAATGGAACCCCCATGATTATATTTTTTCTATGATAACTCAATAAATTAAGTGATATTTAATTATGGATTCTTTGAAAAATAAAAAATTATATTCTTCTCAGTTTTTTATTTTATAATGTTTGTGGACATGATTTTTTGTTTGGGGTTGTCTATGATGATATGATTGATTGAATAAGACTCTTTATTGATATGTGGGGGAAGACGATGAGATTTTTTTATGTAGTGGGGATGTGATGGTCATTATGATATAATGGCGTAGTGGGGCTGCAATGGTGGGTGTAGTATGGTTATGTAGTGGGACATTGAAAAACGATATGTGGATAGGAAATGGTGATTATATGGGATTATAGTAAGTATTTTAATGGGTTATTGTGTGGTGCTACATTATGTGTGTCGATATTGAATTAGGTGATTTAATTCTTTATTCTTGGTATGTATGGAATTATAATGGAATTATTTATTATGCAATGTATCTTCAAAAAATAATTTAATTGAAATTTAATATAGAATGTGAACACGTATGGAATGAATCGTAACAATATGGAATTGAACAATTAAATGTATTTTCAATGTGGAATTATTTGATATATTTGAAATCTATCAAATAAAAAAAATGACTAAAATTAAAATGTGACTTATTGTTTTTACTCTTCTTATATGGTGTTTTGTTTATGATATGTTGGTTATTCTATTATATATTTACAATTAGTAATTTAATTAATACTTCATTTTAATAAACTCAAAGGATCTTTTTTAATCAGTAAATTTTTGATCGGGAGTATTTGTTAATTGGTTAATGTTTATATTTAAACAAATGTGATGGAAATATGAAATAAGATGAGATATGTTTCCTAACAAATCATGATTAAAAAAATTAAAGTTGTTGATAAAGTGTAAATTATTTTCAAAATTGAGTCTTTAGAATATTTAATATTTATTGGAAATGAAATTAATTTATGTTTTTAGTTTGATTTTTATACATTCAGTGGTGGAAGTGATTTAGTGGATTCTGTGATAAGGTTTGATCATATTAGAATCATATAGGATGGGATGGTGTGCTATAAATCTAAATGCATATACAATGTATTTTCTCTTGATTTTTATATGCAACCCACCCTAGTTGAGAACTAGGTGCTGAACAACCACATCATCATGGAGGAGTGTGTTATTTCTAAATACCCTGGTGGGAGGATTGATTACTCACCACTAGATCTTCTCTTATCCCTCTTCTATATAGGGATAAACTAATAATCCTCATCCATGTTGTGTTTTGTGAGTCCAGGTGTGTGTGAGAGAGTTGTACATTCACCTGTTTCATTGAGATACCATATTTTATGCTTTCCTATAACGTTCTGTGTTTTGAACCGAGAAAAAATTAATACAGGAATTTGTGCTTTTCATTTTATTGGGAAATCCATGTATATGACTGAGAATAAAAATATATTTATGAGAGTCATAACACAACAATGTGTTTTTCAAAAATAATTTAAATTTTTTAAATTAATTTTTTTAAATTTATAATAAATTAAATGATAATTAAATTAAAATTAAAAAGTCTTGATACTAAAACTGTTTAAGGATAATAACAATAATAATATTTATGTTATTATTACTATTATTATTTTATGGATGGATTTATGAACCCATAAAAGGGTCTTAGCCATCCTACATCAAGTGCACAAACCACATGTGTTGAACCCCCTTGTCGCGACCTCCTTGCAGAACACCCCACCTTGTCACAACCATCCTTTAGTACACCTCCTTGGCTTGACTCCCATAGACTCCTGTGAGCCACCTGTTTTGAGATCCCTCTATGACTGTCATCTAGAAAACATTTTTTAAACATTATCCTTTGATATGAAAAGGTAGGTCACTCCCCATACTATCATACCATTTCTAGCCATGATTTTTCTTCCCATAGCCTAATATAGGTTAGTCGAACCAGGGGTTTATTTTTAATACCAATATCCAGTTTTTATTCAATTTTCGGTTCTACGAATGGTCACTTGGGTCATGTTTGTGCATGTTACTACAGACATTGCCAAATAAAAATAGGTTCTTCTAGATTCAGTCCACCCACAAAAGATTATACATGTGGTTTTCTTCGCTTTTTCTTTTTAATTTAGTTTAAATGGGTGGTTTATTTAATTTATGAGTCCCTTTTAATTAATATGATGTGAATTGGTCCATTAAATATTAATTCTAGGACTCTTGATTATTTTGGATTCCGAAATATGATTTTATGATGTTATGATCATCTTTTGAGGTTCACGTATGCATGAATTTTGTTATTTATAATATATATATACATCTATTTCATGTACGTATTCCTTAATTTCATATGGAACATGTTCATTGGATTAAAGGATATATATATATATATGAATATATAATGTTAGTTTGGTGGGTGATGAGAAGTTCTGAGTGGTCACTAGTATATATGTCAAGTGAAGAATGTAAAATTGGTTCTTCTTTAAGGCAGGAACCCATTATATTTCCCTTTAAATTTATGGAATGTTTTAATGAAATGGATTACTAAAATATTTTTATATTTAAATTTATGTATTCGAGTTCATAGATTAAATTAAAATTTATATTAATTCATTAATAACATGATAAATGAGATAAATTAATTCTGGATTGGAAATGGGTTGATTTAATAATAAATTCCCACCAATAGGGGTGATCTTCCTTTAAAAAATTACAAATTAACATATTGATGTTTTCATGGTTTTCTATATTTTTGAGGCTAATGATTTGAAGTTATGTATGATAAAATTCAATGTTAGGACCTCATCCTATTTTTATCACTAAATGTCTTCGATTTTATGATGATGTACCCCTTTTTCCTTGTGTAATTTATTTGACTTGAGACACCCCATGGGTGTTTGGACTTATTAGGGTTGTAGTTTACCATAAAAGAGTTGGAGAACATACCCTTGGATAATGAATAATAGGTATTGGTTTTGATAAAAAGGGTTTGTAAGCGATGTATTAAATGAGATAGTTTCATCCATTGGATAGAGTAACTATGACACTAGAACACTGAAAATCCAATTTCAATGATTTGGTTAATTGAGTGAGTCGTATTTTAGAAGGAATACTTAAAAAAATTGAATTTCTTGACAAAATGACTATTCCGTTTTTTTACTATTATTCTTATTTTTGATTTGTTTTATCATTTATGTTGTAAACACTGCCTATGGAAAAATTAGTTTGGGCTGTTCTTCATGCCTCTTAGCCAAACCTTTGAGTGAGACATCTTAATAAATTTATTTTCAATTATATAAAATGTATAAAAACTTCATTAGTTTTGATTAGACCTTTATTAATTCAATAAATTTAAAGTGAATTATGAATTGTGTCCCCCTTGATAATGCGTAATCTTGAACAACATCAATTAAACATGATTGGTGCCTCCCAAAAATGGCATACATGGGATTTATTTGACTTCAATATGACTAACATACAAATATATTTGTTTCAAATTACATTAGTACCTTGAAAATTAAAAAAGTCTTTATTTATTGTTTGGTTCTCCTTTAATAGACCATTTAAATAGTTTAGATGAATTTTTAACCTTGGTCAATATTGATAGCTTGAGATACTGAAATTTCATTTATGGTGTATTTGAAAGAGGCTTGTTGAGGTCACATTCCTTGTTTATAATTCATTGATCAAGAATGTTTCTTTATTTCTTATTCAATTTTTAGTGTGTTAAATGATATGAAATTACTTTTTAATGTTTGTAGATTGTGAAATTGAGTATCATCTGATGACACACACTTATTTAAGGCATATATCACGTTTCTTAACCAACATACATTGATTTCCATATGATATATTTCTAACTGGTTGTATCAAATTAAATATATATGGATAGGAATCATGGGTCTTGTAATAATAACCCACAATTGGACTCTTAGTACTCTACAGTTTATAATATAATGAGCTGGGGAAGCCATGTTTTTGGGTAACATGGAATGGGATCCCCCGAAATTTGTATTATACTATTGGGTGATACTAGTTTCGTAAGGGGTAATTGAGGATGGAACCATTGGAAATATGGTTACACATTGTTTTAGTTGATAATTGGTCCCTTAAAAGAGATAGCCATGACATACACATAGTAACTATAAAAAGAGTGATACGTTGACTTTCGAGAGTATTGACATGGAAGGGCCCTGTAGAAATAGATAGTTTGAATGGATGTAACATAGAGATATCTCAGGGAAAGGCTGTCACTCCACCTCAGAAATTTATAATTTTTAATGTAAATACTTGATATGCATAATTGTTTATTATTATGTATTGTGATTGCATCAGATATTCTTCAATTACATTACTAGCATACTTATGTGAGAAATATGATTTAGAAACCATGTTAAAAAATCATTGGGTTATTCCTTCCCTGGTATTCCATGTTTCTATTGTCTTTCATTATATATTCGTCCTTGCTCAATTATAGTTTCTAGACTTCCGGTTCATGCCAAAGTAGGTGTTATATGGAGGGTGCCCATTTGGGAACTCAGAAGAGGTTTTTGTTATTTAATTTATCATTTTTAGGAATTTATTATATATGGAACAATTCATAATTTATAATGAGTTTTCTAGATTGGGCTAGCCAATGGTGGTGTCGACCAGCTGAGATTTGAATCCCACACCCTACTCAGGCTGCCACTACACTGAGGTACTTGAGTAGACCTTTACCTTTGACAATATTGTTCCCCATGATTGATTTCTTTTGTTGTGATCTTTTTTCATTGAAGTTAGGTGAAAAAGAATTATATGGAGCTCATCAAGCTCATAGAGATCATCCTTGGGGATTTTGTGTATTTTCTTGAATCACGATCATTATTGAAAGGAATGCTATATTGTTTACTATTTTGTGTCATGTGTCATTACCATGTTATGAATTCATCTATTGTATAAACTATCATTGGCCACATTTATTAAATTTTCAATTTTAGTTTTCTGTTACTTTGTCAAGTATTATTTCCTTTTTTGATACTATATACTGCTTATATTATGTTATACCGTTGTGCAACATTGATGTGATGGTATAATATTCCCACTATCACATATTATCCCACGATTCTTTTTAGTAGAATTTGGTGTACCGGGAGGCATTCCTGAGGTTAGATAACCGATTTTATGGACATCAATTTTGTGGTATACTATGATGGGAATTTAAAATGTGGTATTAGATGTATGCTTTATAATTTTTCTTAATATTTTGTGTTGGTAGATAGGATACTAGGAATGTGTCAGAACATGGTTAATAGATTTGTATGGGACTCAACACCTCATGTACGAGAAATGAACGACTAGACTAGGATAGGAATTCATGTTTATGCTTTTCAATATTACATTTTATATGATTTAACATTAATGGATATGACTAATTTATAACACATAATTATTTATGGGATTTTTTTATCTTACCATCATTTTATTAACAGAAGGATGATGCATTAGAGTAATCATAACAGACACATAGGAGTTCATACGTCATGCAGATCCCATTCTATGTAACTGCATTCTTAGGTTTCCTGTTGATATGATTTAGTGAAATAAATTCCATTCAATATAGTTATATATATTTGTATGTGTAATTACGTAATATCTAATGAGATAGGTTCGTGTTAATTTCATTGATTTCTTATGTTGTACACTACACAATGATTAGCTTGTGCTATAAGAAACATTGTATTAGCTTCTAGTATACCCAACAATATTGTTGTCTTGTGTTAAAAAAATTTATAATTAATTTTATATATTTCATTTCATTACCGAATATGTATAGTTGAGTACTAAATATTATAACCTTCTCATTATATTAGTGGGTGTGAATAGTATTAACTTAATTCTAAAAAACAATTTAATTGAAAATATAAGAGCCTATACAATAATAAAATCAAACATTATGAATATTATTAGTGAAATATATAAGCAATATATGTTTCAAATTAAAATTATATATTTTCATGACATGAAGAAAGAATATATTAAATTATTCAGAAAAATGAAATATTTTTCAAAAAATATAGTTTCATATCATTTTGATTACAATTTTTTTATCTGTTTTTTGATAATTTTATATGATCTATATTAAATAATAACCATATTCTCTAGAATTAAGACATAAAAGTTTATCTTTGTAGAGATTTTTGTATTTTTCTGAATAAATTCATATTTTAATGATTAATGAAATTACTTCATTTTAATTCAAAACCACATATTCAATTAAATTATTTATGTAGTTAGATTATATATTTAATTATTTTTAATGTTTAATTGGATTATGTTTTTATTATTTAATCCAATTTTTCCTATTGGATTTAATTTATCAATTAAATTTTACATAAAAACATGTAAATGTTATGATAGTATTTACATAAAGAACCTAATTCTTGGGATGATAACAAAAATTAGATTTTAATTAGTCAATTCAATTTTGTTGTTTTGAATTTTGAAAAAAGGATTCCATTTTTGTAATTCGTAAGTCCAAATTATGATATTAGGTTACTTTTAATTTTTTGATATCATGAATAGTAACTTCGATAATTTTTATTTAGCACAGTTAATGGTAAATCATGTAAATTAGGGGAACAAACAATATGATAAATGTAATAAAATTATCCTAACACCTTCCAATATTTTATTGGATGAATTAAAATTGGCCAATATCACTTGAGTGTCATAATTGATTGATTTAATGAACTTTTGTCCATGAATGTGATGTAATTACAATTAAAACAAATGAATGTGAGAACATGACACTATCTTAACATTTAAAAGCATAATAATTTTAATGTACTGATGAAATTGATAAAGCAACCATAATAAATATTCTCATGAATTATAATGAAATTATCTACATAATTTGAATTTATTAATTATATTTTGTGATTATATAATTATCATTAATGATTACTAAATAATTATGTAGAAATTATTTTATTAATAGAAATATCAAATAAATGGATGAAAAAAATATTAGAAGAAATAAAATATGAAATAATTAATGTGCTCAAGGAATTTTCATGGTGGATATTAATTTTTAGAGTTTATTTTAATATTTTCGTTTGAATTCTTCTTTTATGTGGGTTTTATTTAATGTAAAATAAATTAATAGTGTCACAATTGTTACAATTTATATCTTAAAAACAGAACATATTTTTAAATTATATAAAAGTCAAAAGAAAATTTAAAATTTAAAAATTGAAAATTAAATGGTCCAAATTGTTTTAATTTATCCAATTGTTGACAAATTATAACACATATGTAGATATTTATAACCATTTAATATTTTTAGTATTATTACAATAATTAAAATTTAAAAGATTGAAACATGATAAATAAAAAAGGTAAGGTTAAATCTAAAATAAAAAATATATAAATTTTATTGGAAGATAGGTTTTTTACTCACCCATAACATATATTATAAATAATATACTTTTGATTTATTTTAATTTAAATATTAATTTAATAGTTTTGGTATTACAAAAGGTCCTTTCCCCTCTCTTATAAAATAGAACCTCTCATTCTCTTGTAATCACCCCTCTAAAGCCATGTTTCTCAGCCAAACCCTACCCATTTTCTCTACCAAATTCCATCACATCATCTTAGTGGACCCACATTGTGCATTAATCCACCCCAACGATACGTTTTGTTCAAATAAAAAGGAGATACTCGAAAAATAGGTAATTGTTTTATCATCTCTTTCAAAAAAATTTCTTCTACTACACCTTCTTATTTTGTTCCCATACAATAGTGATGAATCGAGTATATTCTACATTATGAGAAATTATTATCATTATGTTTCATATTTAATCTCCCTTTTAACCATCAAATTAATTACATTATCACCATTCTTGTGTACATATGACTTACTGTCTCCACACTGTGGTATAATTTTTATTTTGAACAATAATTAATTTGGATTAGATTAATGATGAGTATGTAAATAATGAATATAATATGATAATTATTCTTTGCAATTAATATACTATCAAATTCTATACATTTTAATTATTAATTGAATGATATTATCGCTTGTGCATACATATATCCTACAGTCTACATGATGCGATGTGATTAATTCTACAAGATCTTCATTAAACCACAATTATATACATAAATGGAAGAAATAAAAATGATATATATATTGTAATAATATAATTCATTACATGTTATAACAATAAACCAAGATGTTAAACTTGAACTTATCCTACAACACATATAGAAGATCATACAATAGTTAATATCCAAATAACGAGTCATAATGAAATTTTACTAACAAGAAGGTGATAATATGATCATATATGATATCATAAAAATGAGAATATATTTGTAATAATTAAACAAAATTATTTAAAACATTATATATGAGGTTCATATACACTTGAAGCATATCATACCTAGGTTAACGGATAATTTCATAATGTCATTATAATTTGAGATTATATATATATAAGTATTTATTAGGGTATATTTATCATCCAAATCCATGTTTCATAAATATGTAATATAATATATTATTCCGCCACAATTTATTGAATTCATTTTTAATAATTGATACATTATTGTTAAACAATATGAAGGGAAATTTTTTACATGTTTCGATATGATGTACTTTTTGGATTTTTGGGTAAAAGGATGTGGAGAATGTTTTTTTATCTTTCACACCATGAATTTTTTTTATGTATTCATAATGAATTATTTTCATGAATATTCCTTTATATGATTACATGTTTATTTTCAACTAATTTGTTTCTATTAAATTTTTCTGGCATTTTGATAAAGGAAAATGTTAATAGAGAAGAAAAGATATTTTCGTCCCGAATTATGTTTGAGTTTTTAATCAAAAAAATTTCTATCTACGATGATTCCATACAAATAGCATTTTTTTATATCCTTATTATTATCATTATTTTATTGTTCTAATGATGGGATTATATTTTTGTTTGTGTTATGTTATGATAGAATCATGTTTAAAAACTCTATTAAATTTTTTGGGTTATGCTGTGATAAATGATTTATGTTTTTGTGGAAGATTTTTGAATGATTTCATTAGGAGATGGGTTAGAACTATAGGTCCCTCCAATTCATTAACAAAAGATTTATATCTCATTATATAAACATGATTGGAACGAAACGTTAATATTATTTTTTAATACAATGCTACAATAGAATGTAAATTGGGTTCAGTAATACATTTCTAGAACGGAAATTAATTTTGGTTTAGTAATATAGGTCAAGAACGACAAGTTAATCTGGTTTAGTAATATGTTTCTAGAAAGGAATGTAAACCTGGTTTTGTAATTTAATTTTTCCAGTATGATGGTCTTTGTATAATTAGTTGGTACTATGAATATCATAAATTTTGCTTATTTGAATTCCATAATTCCATAAAGATTCCAATGATATTTTCTCAAGGTTCTGATTCTATTATGGTTTATGCATTATAAAATACAATATTTTATCTAATGACTCATGATTTTGTTATGTATTAAATATCATATGTTATTTTTCAGAAGATATTCTAAGGTTTTTATATACTTATAATTATGTTATAAATTATTTTTTCTGATGATACATTTACTGAGAATTTCAGCTCACCCCTTATCGTGTATCCTTTTGCACCATTATTTGAAGATGGGTATTAGGTAACATTTTTCAAAAATGGGTTTCAGTTATGAAGCATAAAATAAGAGATAGTGTACATTATTTAAGACCCAGTTTTTAAAGTCTATTTAAATTCCAAACACACTAAAATACTATAGTATTTGGGCATCTGTTTGTGTCATGAATTATGTATTCCTAAAAACAGTAAAAGTTTCATGTTTTTAATCATTGGGTATTTACAGTTGGTATTATAATGATGATTTATTTAACATTTGGAAACTATAATGCAAAATCTATAGGATTATCCCCAGATATAGTTCTTTGATAGGTCTAGGGATGTATATACATGTATGTATAACAATATTATATAGAACTCAAATTATGGAAACGATCTTGAATAAACTAGAATTAAAACCTAGATATTAGAGATTGATATCAACCCCCCATTGATAATGATATTTTACTACTTTGATTTTCACCTCTCTAACTACAATTTTTGGGTTTTAGACAATGTATAGAACCTGATGGAACCACGTTAAAGGTCATTTCATATGCTGTTAAATTTATGTAATGCATTTATTAAATTCCTTATAATTTTTTTCCAATATTTAAATTAATTAATTAGAGTTCATAGATAAAATTAAAATTTATTTTGATTATTGAGTAATATGATAAATTTGATTCACAACTTCATTAATGGACATGTCATGGATTTATCATAAAAACCCACCAACAGTGGGGAACTTCTTTACACTATAAATGTAGAATTTAAACTTTTGGTGTTTTCGTGGTTTATTAATTTTGTGTTGCATATGTTTTGAAATTGCGGATAAATGAATGTTTTGTAACTCTTCTTATTTTTGTCACTAAATGACATTAATTTTTCATGAAATGTCACTTTTCCCTTGTGTAATTAATTTTACCCAAGACACCCAATGGGTGTGTGGACTTATTAGGCTTTGAGTTTCCCTCGTTGGCATTTGATAAGATACTATGACATAATGTAAAACATTTTTGGTTAAGATAAAAAAGGGATAATATATGATAAATTATATGAGATTGTTCAATCAATTTGATGGAGTGATGTTGATACATAATCACATTAAACACATTTGAAATGTTTAGGTGAATTGGTTTAGTTTTCCATGATTACGATTAGTCACAACACATTACATTTCTTAAATAAATTATATAGTCATACTGATTTTCATGAGTAGTATTAGTTTTTTTTTCATTCATGTCCATTACAACAATCACATCTGGAGAAACCAATTTGGCTAATTCCCAATTCCTGTTGTCCACCCTTTTGGGTTATAAATTTTAAATGGCATAATTTTCATTTATATAAAATGTGGAAAATTTTAATGGGTTGTGTGTATCACCTTATAAAATCAATATATTAGAAATTAATTGTGAATTGGGCCCCTATTTATGACACATTTTCTTCAACATAATATTGTATCCCATGAATGGTGCCACACACCTGTGGAATACATGAGTTTTATTTGGAGGAAACATTCCTTACTTACAAAATTACTCATTTCAAGTTGCAAGAGTAAATTTCCTATTATAGAACTACATTGTCCTTGTTTGCTACTCTTTTATTGACCATTTAAATTTTATGGATGGATTGTGATAGTTTGTTAAGCATAATAGGTTGATAAGAATAAATATTATTTATGACATATTTATTAAGAACAATGTTGATTCCACATTTATTTATTATATTTCCTTAAATATGAATGTTCTCTTTTTCATTATGGAATTTGTAGTGGCCTGACAAATATGAAATGACTAAATAACATTGCTAGCTTGATAAATTGAGTTTATTGTCATGAAATTTAATTAATTAAGCCTTATAGAACATAGATTATTTATTATACCTTTATTGCTCTTTGAAATATTCATCCCAAGTTCTGTTAAATTAAATCAGGATTGGGAGATAATGTGGGTCCTATATTAAGAAATAACAATTGGACACTCTGTACTAGATCAGTTACAACATGACACACCATGGGATCATTGTTTAAGGTCACCAAGGAAGGGCTCTCTTAGGATTCCAAATACACTATTGGGTAATTATTGTTCCATAATGTGTAACTGAGCACAAAACCATTGGAATGATGGATTTTCCACGGCTAAGTTGATACTCGGTCCCATACATGTGACACCCAGGACATACTAATATTTAATATACCATTACATATACTTTGACATTCAAAAATATCACTTTTGGAAATCACTAAGGAATTATAAATTTTTAATTGGTATACCATAGTGATACATTATGAATGTCCCTATATTCCACTTATAAAATTGATGGGTATTAATTTAATGGAGTAAGATATAAAATTCATTATTATTATATATTTTTATTTCCCCTAAGTTGTTTACCATAAAACACAAGATTTCTTAGAAGATGGCATGATATTTATACACAAAGATAGAGATAATGTTTGTGGTAATTCCTTATATAGTTTTCCATGTCACTATTTCCCCTTGTTTATATATTCTTCCTTTATCATCTGAAATTTTTAGACATCTATCTTAGGTTGAAGCATGTGTTAAAGGGTAGGTGTTTATTCAGAAACCCAAACCATGTTTCTATTTTTCAATTTTTCATCCATATGAATTTATTATTTATCGAGAACATGAAAATTTTTAATTCATTATATGTAATGTGATACACACCAGGGAGTCCATCCTTCTGAGATTTAAATCTCACACCCTACTCAAGCGACCATTTCCCATGGGTGACCTTGTAGACATTTATTCTTTATCAGAATTGAGATCATGATTGATTTATTTTGTTTTTTTACATGGATTTTAGGAGAAAATGTTAGAGTTTTATGTGGTTGTGAGGCGCAGGTTTCTGGGGGAGGGATGTGGTTGTGAGGTTCTGGTGTGTGCAGTAAGGTTGTGATATGGTATGTTCCAATGTGGTGGGATATCCAAGACCTTTTTTATTAGGGTAGGAGATTAGTTAATTAGTTTCAAAGTTGTGTGGGGTACCCTATAATCCATGTGAATTATATTATATTACATGACTTGGGTATTTTTCTGACCATTCCTTAGTAAGGTTAGGCTTTTTGGTATTCTATATCGGGTGATGGTTAGTTCTACTATTTTAACATGGTTACATTAGTATTCTCTTTTCCCATGTACACAATAGACTTTGGTATTCCTACATAGAATAAATGTATGTTCACCCAATGTATATAAAAAAATATAGGTTAGGAAGATGATGTTGTGGATCATGCTATAAATTTCTAGTTCGGGCTATTGGATATGTCGTTGTATTTCTACTATAACAATTATTATTTTGGGATTTAATTTGGAGACATTATATAAATCAGTTTTGTTTATATAAATGAATTTTGGGATGATTTATCTTTCTTTTATTTTTTTTTCCTATTGTTTATTTTGGTTGATACATCCTATATCCCAATCGTATTTCCATATAACCGTTAAGGCCTCCGATATTTTTATATTTGTGCACACATATATCTAGTCACCAACTAGGGGCCTATTGTAGGTGGGAATCCATGGAAATTATCTCCCTTTCATCATTTCTATCGTAAAAGTGGAATCTATTTAGGAAGGGATCAAGAATGAATGGTATCAAAGTGTAATGTATACTGATATAGTGGAGATTAGAGTTATTCATAGTGAGGAATGCATGTAATGGCAGATGAATATTTTTAGATAATTTTAATGAATTACATAGGCCACAGATATAGGCTAATACATGGGATTTGAGGGCCCCTTGATCCGGTGCATGGACTCTGAGCCAACCTAACATCCATGTGAGGTGACACTGCTTTCAGGTTAGTGATCATGGATAGTTTCATGCATTATAATTACTTATGTTCAAATTTTAATTGGTTTATTTTTTAATGATAAAACAACTTAAATTAATCAGTAAATTTTATGAGCATTTCCATGAAATTCCCCACGCAATTATGGATAATAGTACTAAATAATTGCTTGTCGAATTATTCATATAACTAAATGTAATTTGTAATATAATGGTTAAGTAGATTTAATTTTTGTTAAAAAAATTATTGAATTTTGGATATTTTTTTGTTTCATGTTATATCACGATTATTTGTAAATTGAAATTTTATTCCCCTATTATAAATGTATAACATGCCTTCCGGTTATTCTAATTTTTTAATTTTCATAGAAACATGGATATGGTATTTTTTTAAGAATAATTGTTTAATTTGGAAAACCATAATGAAGCATGCAACCTAGATGTATACTTCATACTGACATTATAAAATCGATTATTTTGAAACCATGTTTAGAAGTATTATAGTTTCAAGTAGATTTAAAATTTTTGGTGTTTCATTTCATCTGTAATATGTCATATGTATATGTTCTTGGCTTATTGTAGAATGTGTATTTTTATATTAAAAATAATTAATTACTAAAAATAAATATATTAATTAATGATTATTATTTTTATATTTCAATGTTGTCCAAGAATTAATTTCTTTTATTTTTTCATGATTGTACTAATTCAATATTGATATTACCATATCTTTTAAGAATGTGTTTGTGTATAAATCCATGTTATAATAATTAATTGGTTATTGAAAATGATAAAAATACTCTTTTGTAATTTTCTAAGACTTAATACTATATATGTTATTAAACATATTATTTTATGGCTAACAAGAATTTTTATACACCGAAACAACCTTATGTCACTTATGTATAATATTTTATTGAAATCATTCTTATGGATGAAATAATTATTATGGTAACTGAGGATATTCTATTATGGAAGACTTATGTAGTTAGCATGTTTAATACAATGAGTTTTAATATGTATGTAGAATCATCTTATCATTTTTTAAGTATATATGAATATTTTATTGAACTAAGAAATGATTAAATAATGTTTATCATGATCATGGTAAGGCATTATATTTATTAATATAACATCTTCAAATTAAATATTGTTTTCATAATGCATGTTTCCTTGATCAATGAAGCTATTAAACAATATTAATCTTCATCATGATGAACCCTAAAACATAGTATTACAAAATGTGTTTTTTCAAATTTCATTGTCCAAAATAATGTTTATCTTTGATGACTATGATTTTTTTTATGTATTTAGGTATTTGAATTGAAAAAAAGAATGTAGAATGTGGAATTATTCAGATTAAGTTGGTCATTTATTATCATGATCATAATAAGTTCCCAAAATGTATTATGTAACCATATTAATCATGGTTCATTATATAACATTTGTGAAACATTTCCTTTAACATTGATTCATGTGAAAACTATTTAAATTCAATTCATTATTATTCAACTGAAATAACCTTAAAATATTGAATATTTTTTTTCTGTTTCATTGCTAAAATTATAGTGATGTCTTCATATGACTAACTAAAAGTAGTTGTTTTTTAGAAAAAAAATTTTTCATGTGAATGTTGTAGACTAGGAGACTATTGATTTGAATACATTTTTAAATTTAACATATATTAAAATACTCTTCAATTATATAAAATAAGGAATTTATCCCAGATGAAAAAATTAACATTTTTTGAATATTCCCATTAGAAATAAATAGATGACATAATGTATTCCTCTAAAGAGAGATGGAAGTTTTTATGTGATGATACTATGTGTTATTGTTGTTTAATTGACTCCGTGTGTGACATGTGGTTTAAAAAAAATTGATTATACAATGAGGGAGACAAATGACCCTTAACTGAGACTTTTGAAACATTAATGGGAGTAAAAACATGAGGGTGAGTATGTTCCATCAATATAAGATAATTAATTAATATGGGAAATGGAATTCCTCATTTTATATGATTGGGGCTTTCTGTGTAATGATAATTGTGATCATTTTGTGGGAAATTAAGTGGATGATGGGGATAATTATTATATGTAAATATGATAGTTTTTTTGTATGATAATATAGTGTGGTTATGTGGATATACAAAATATATGGTGAACATTTTCATTGGATAATATGTTTGGATGACGGTCGTGCTATACATTTTTTGGGATATAAAGTGATTTTGATGTGTGTTTTTTTCATGGGGATATATATTTTTTTGTGTTGTGTTGTGCTATGTTTATATTAATAGAGTCCCTTACCTCACATAAAATGGATAATAAATTAATGGTGAAACTAAATTAAACATGTGATTTTAGAAATCATAAAATCAATAAAGATAGGCTTGTCTACAATGCATAAATCACTTCATAATGGAACTGTTGAGAATTTTCTAATACCACAATATTGGATGGGTTTGTTGCGTTTGATATTATATTTATAGAACGTGTTATTACCACCATCATATAAAGGGATATAATCTATTTCCCCACACAATCATTAATTGTATTATGACACATTATTAAACCTTGTAGAAGAGTCAGTGCCACCTAAAGCTTACAATATCATGGTTGTGTGGCAAGGACCTTTGATATGCACACTTCTGGTTACACTATCAATTTGAATATATTTTTTATTGTTTTTAGACTAATTTTATATGAATATCCTACAATTAATGAAATGAAACTGCTAAAAATAGAAATATTAAAATTTTCACCCCTATTAGATTCTATGTAATAATTTTCCAGGTAATTCTTGATTTAATGACAATGATAGAAAAATTGTAAACATGGATAATCTGGTACATTTAAAACATGTGTTGTGTTTGTCATGCATGCCATATGTTAATTTGAGTTTTATAAATTTTATGTTAATCTGTCATAATATTAACATTCTAATGATCATTATGTTGTTTTGTTAGTAGAATTAAATCTTTTTTGTTAATTATTGAATACATACATTTTTTTATGTTTTCATGTAATGCATGTGGAAGAAAATCGGTTTTACAATATTTGATGAAAGAGTATTCATAGTGTATTTTGATAAATATAATACTATAAAAAGGATTCAAAAGTGGTTTTCGACCTTAAGTGGTTTTCTGATCCAATTGAATTTTTTTTTAATTAAAATTCTATTTATGGAAATTAATATAGCAGGAATGTTTACAAACATAACATTATGCAAAATAAAATGTTGAATACATGTCGTGAATGTATTAGATCATTTGAAATACAATTTTTATTTTTTTAACTCCCTCGACAATATGGTCCAATAATGTTTTGTATATAGAATTTATATATTTTTAATTAGTTATTACTCGATCATGGTAATCTATTTATTCATGATATTAAAAGCTTGATATGATTAAGATATTTTGACATTATGGTTTATATATTAAAAAATAAGAAAAATTAATTTATATATATTCATTCAATGGAATTTCTAAATGTGTTTGAAGAAGAAAAAATGGCATAAAAATGTTTTGTCTTATCTGAAATCTAATCCTTACATTCAAAACAATGTGATGATTTTTTTTTTGAATGTGTTCCCTTATATTGTGTAACTATGGTTGTATGATTTTTATGTATTGTATAATGGAATTTTTATACATATCTATGTTAATTTTGTATTTTTTAAGAGATGTCATCCATGGGCGATTGATTTAAATGTGTTTTGAAGATTTTAACTTCTCTCCCTAGTGGTTATTATGTCCCAAATATATTGAGAGACTTTATATGTATCTTGAGTGGGGGGGTTGTTAGAAACATCCTCTATTTCATCTAGGTTGGTTTTGAATTCTAGATGGTGATAATATATTGATATGTATCTAAAGTAATGAACATGACATTTAGGACAGTTAATTTTTGATAAACTAGGAGTTTGAGTTGTTTGGGAGAATTGGGCGGTGTTATTTTAAAATATGAGTCACTCCAACAGTGACACATTTCAAGAGTATTCCAAAATTCTTGTTCTGTAATTGTTTCTCAATCAGGAGGTCCCGCATTCGTGTTGTTTCTCCTTCTTTTAGTAGCTCATTCTGGAAATAGATCACTCAAGCAGTAGCTCATCCTAGTGGTATCTAAACATCGTGATATCTCACTAATGTGGAATCTTCTTTTTGTGACTCACTAGTGGTGACTCATATTGTTGTGACTCGATGGTGGTGACTCCTTATCTGAGAAACTACAGGAAGTGAATCTTCTGGAGGTTACTAGATAGTCATGACTCCAATGGTATTGACACGTTGGCTATTTTTCAAATGCAGTGACTCCACTTGTGTTGACTCATCTGATGGTAGTAGTGACTCCCTAGCATTGGTAGTGAATAGTGTTTCCTGGTTTTCTAGATTTTCCCTTTTTAAATATTTAATTATTAAAAATACATTTAATGACTAATTTAATGGATTTTAAATCCATTTAAAATAAAATTTATCATATTTTCTACAGGTCTAATGTATAAATGATTATAAATATCCAATCCATGATGTATAATGATCTTCTCATTAATTTTCCAATAAACCACTAAAAATACTAATAAATTGGGATCTAATATTTCTATGAGAATTATCATCCATTTGATCAATTATTCTTATTTATCAAGATATGTATGCACCATTTCCTTTATCAAATACGGGTCATGTTTCCTAATTGGTGAGAATGGTTCACGGTTCACTAGAGAGTTTACTCATATACACACCCCCTATTTTGGCTCAAAAACAATATAAAAAAGTCTATATCGATCATTCTTCTTAAATGGTGGCTATTCCTGTTGTTATCTATATGATTATCATGTAGGGTGGGTTTATTATTATGAAATATTGGTAATATAGTTGAATTCAAATTTATATATGGTAATAAATTCGGTTTAAGACAAATATAGAGGGGATGGGGAAAAGTGATGTCTATTGTTCTTGTTATTTAAATTTAGTTTTTATGGTGAAATTTTATGGGCCAAATACAAAAAAATAAATTACTGTTTGGGGTCATTTCTTGTGCACTAGTTTATCAATTATTGAATCAATACATGTTAAGTGGCTGTTGAATTCATTTATTATATAATTGTTTAATGGTTCACATTAATTTAAAATAAATTGATTTCAATGGATTGTATGGTTTCTATCATAACTCCCTATGATTAGTGAAATTTATTAAGGGTTTCCCTACAAAATTTGAATGTATATATTCCACTATTATGGGTTGTATCATGTTTCCAGACACGAATGTGTTATGTGGGTTGGCTATGGTGATATTCTTGATGGAATCTGACATTGTTGTGATATTTTGGGTTAGTGGATATGATGTTTTATGTAGTTAGGTTGTGATGGTTATTAGGATTTAGGGGTGTAACGAGGCTGAAATTGTGGCTATGGAAAAATTATGTAGTGGGGCTATGAATAAGGGGACGTGGATATAAATTTCTGACAATGTGGTATTTTTGGTTAGACAGTAATTGGTTGTTTGTTGTTATAATTGTTCTGTATTGGTCATTGAACTATGTGAAATAATTCATTGTTTGTGTTATATATGGAAATAAATGATCTATTAGATCCTAAGATGAATCTAAAAAATTGTTTATTTGTAATGAAATTCGGAATGCCAAAAATTTATCAATGAATTAAAATAAGATGAAATTTAATGATTGAATATGTTGATAATATGACATTATTCGATTTTTTAGAAACATTTCAAGCATAAAATTGTTGATTAAAAGTATTATGAGATGTTTGCTTTGTTATATCATTATATGTTGTTATTCACATCATATGTGGGATTTTAGGTTATATCTTCCCATGTATTAATGTTATTGATACTTAATGACAATAATTTAAAATGTGAATTTTTTAATGGGGGAATTGATTATTGGATTTTTTTATTAACATGTAAATGATTATATATAAACAAATGGGTTTGAAGTATGAAGTAAGATGAAATATATTTTTTTAATGAATTTTGATTTTAAAAGTCAATGTGGTTAATGAATGAGAAAATATTGAAAAAGAAAAGACATAGAAATATGTTTAAAAGATTGAAAATAAATTTTGGTTATGTTTAATTAAGTGAAATTCATACATTTAGAAGTAGAAGTGGTTGGGTAAATTCTATGAGACTGTAAGTTATTTTTATGAAACCAAAAGTTGGGCTTGTGTGTTAGAACTATATATTTTTCACATAACACATTTTATTTATTTCTATTCACACCCTACAATAATTTAGCACTATGTTCCGAACACCCCAATCATTATAGGAGAGCATGTATTTATGAAACATTTGGGTGGGAGGATGGATGGTTGGCCACCCACCCTTATATGCTCCCACTTCTAGGTGGTGATTAACAAATATTCTTCAAGAAGGTTTTGGTTTCTGAGGCCTAGGTTTGGGCAGGTGAATTATGAATTTCGCAAGTGAATTTGATACGAGAGTTGTTATGATTTATTCGGTGTCTTCACTATGATATATGTTCTCAATTCTCATGTTTCTTTAGGATGAGATGTTATTAGTGGCGTAGTTTCCTATTACTAGTATGTGATAGGGTTTATGCCCCAAGTGTCTACCAGGGGGTGTGATATGGTATGTGGCCCAATTTTCCTTAGAAGTATGTGATGTAGTATGGGGAACAGGTTTCTACGGGCATGATTCAATGTGGTATGTGGCCCGGGTGTCTATCGGCAGGATGTGGATATGATGCCTTGGTGTGTGTGTGTGTATAGGTTGTGTTGTGTTATTTTGGAAGTGGTGGGAGCACCATTACGGTTTTCATTGGGATGTGAGAGAGGATTATAAGTCAGAAGGATGTATGATGTACCCTATAATCTATGAGTAATATATTATATTAAATTACATTAAATATTTAGTTTCTGTTCCATGGTTAGGTTGGAGTGGTTAGTGAACCTACATAGGTGTTGTTTGTTTTGGATGTTTTGAAATGAGTGCATAAGTATGATGTTTTCACATGTGTAATAGTGTATTTTTTCATACTCAATTTACCTATAAGTCCACACTACATATATAAAAAATACTTTCAGGTTTCTATGAGGAAATTATGGACGATCATGAAGAATGATATTTAGGTATTTTGGAGTGGTTTTTTTTACTTCCTTAACTTTTATTCTATTGGTATTTCCTTTGGAGACATTTATATAGATTGGTTTTGATTTATACAGGCTGTGAGAGAATGTTTTTATTACTTTTATAATATTTAATTATGTTGATATTGGAAGATACATCTTATCTCCATATCATGTTTCCTTGTAAAAGGTAATACCTCCCACATAGTGAGATTTTCACATCCTTGGTGCTAGTCACCATCCAAGGGCCTAATAGAGTTGGGGCTTAGAGTCACTATATCCATATCTTCATTACATGCTTAGGAGTGGAATATTTCGAGGGTGGGGTTTGTGAAAAATATAGTATGTTGATGTGTTATAGGACTGTTAGTCATTTGAATGAAAACATTATATGAAGATAAAAACATTTGCAAACTAGTCACAATGAAAATATATATTAGCCTGTAATATAAATTAAATGAAGTCAAATCATTAGAACTAAATTCAATTATTTAAATGAATATATCTTATTAGGTTTAATAATGTAATATTTAAAAACTAATTAGTAAATTTTATATATTATAATTACATTGATAATGTGTGAACCATATTTTGGTTGTTTTATGATAAATTATTCATTGAAAAATATTTTTCTAATTTCTCTATAAAAAATTATTATAATATTTTACAATTATCAATTCAAGGGCTTTAAAAAATATTCAATAAGAGATCTATATTAATACACATTAGACAATGTATCCATATATATGCTCCTATATTGTCAATATTTTTCAATAATTAAATTTATCCAAATATGTTGGGTATATAAATTTTTAGAAGCTATATACTATTCCACTATATTACTGACTGAAATTTTAATTTTTTTGTTAAATTTCATGTATAAAATTTCCACTATAAATTAATTCTCTAAATTTGTTATCATCTGTTAATTATATCCATATATCAATCAATATTAATGTGATCATTTAGATAATTCAAATTTATTAATTCTGTAATAATCCTAAATTTATTAAACCATTGATAAATATTTATTATCTTCATTGTTTTGAAAATCTTATGGTAGTTCAATTTGTAATTTTGAAACCAAAAAGTTCCATAAACAACATCAAATAGAGATTCAATTAGACATACTATGATATAAATAGTTATCCTATAGTGTCTTTATCGATCTCTTTATTTTAATTCCTTTAAAATATAAAATCTACATGACTTCTTTTGAAAATGGTATACATTGTTGTGAAATTTTTTCTGATAACCCGTTTGAATAAATATGATGTGAAAAAGAATTATGCTTCCATATATGATTTACATTAATATTTATAAAATAAAAATTCATATCTAGTATATGTATATCAAAATATGCTCTCATATTTAAATAAAACATCTAACATGATTATGAATAACATCTTCTTAATACGGTATCTTGTAAAAACATGAGTATTGTAAATGTCACATTATTTATGATTTAAAATTTAAAATTTTGTAGTAATTTTTATCTTATTGAATTTAATATTTTTACATATGAATGAAGATATACATACACAATATTTTGTTTTTTAAACTATATAAATTTTAAAAGATTAAAATATTTCACTATTTATGTCATACAAAATTATATGTTTTATTCAATATAACAATTTATCCATTTATTGAAAAATTTTATAAGGTTTCATTTTTAACCGTTTTGATTATTATCTATTTTTCATTTTCCTTAAAACAACCTATAAATTGATCGTTCTAGATATATTATAATTTCTTTCAATCCATGTGTATTGAAATTGATTTCATGTTTTGGAGTTATTAATATAGTACCATGAATGTAGTAAAGAATAAAAACACAGTTGGGATTATTGCACTTTGACATGGTGTCATGATTTCCATATATGAATAAACTTCTTTTAGTATTCCACTAATGTTTATATTCATAAAATAAAACACCCTGCATAAGAAAAAACTTTGGAATGGGGGAGGTGTTACATCACAACTAAATGATGTCATCCCATAAATCATGTGACCATGTTCCAATGAGATATCTAGATTATATAGTGTTATTCGAGTATATGGAGTTCAATGATGGAGTTTATCATAAAATAATAATGGTTATATTGGATTTTTCATGAATTACATTTAGTAGGTTATTATTATTTTATAATTTTGTTCATGAAACAACATGTCAGTTTATATTTTATTAATATTTTAAATAAATAATTTTATTTTGTAATATTTTATAAAATTAAGGGAACCCATTATAGATATGTGCGTATTTTGTGGAGTAAAAAGACTCTTTCCTTCCATCCATACTTATTTTTATCGTTTATAAATGAATACATGACTATAGTAAATTGTTGACAGAGGTGATCCTCCTTGCATTGTTCATTGATGTTTTATCATATTAATTAAATCCTTTGATATTAGTTGATATATAGTAGGGATTTGGAATATATTACACCCAATAGTTGTTGAAAATAATCCTATCAAATTGTATTATACACATATTGGAATAGTGGGGGATCTACTAAGGTGATCAGACCCTTTTGTACATTTTTTAAAAGAAATATTGTTTATTGGATAATTTATTATTTTAATAAAATTAGGATGATATAGGATGATAAGTGAATGTTATCAATTTTTTTGGATGTGGGGTTGATGTCATATGTGGATTTTTTAAAACATACTTATTTAGGTTTTTATAGTGTTGGGAAACTCTATGTTTTTTAACATATAATTATTTTGAAAATTAATTATGGTTCAATGTGTTAATTTATTATATGTGTTTAATAGATAATTTATTTTATTATTTTATTGAAAAAAAGACTAAATGTTGTAAAATGATTAGTTCATTAATTAACATGTATAGGGGATGGGAACCAATTTTTATTAATGTCTATTATTCCTTATTTAGTGGTGTGGACCTATTATTAATTCTTTATATTGAAAGGAAATATAGTGATGACTGTAATAATGATTATGTAGGTTTGAGAGACTTGATATGAAATCATAGTGGATTTCTATTACATAATGTCACGATATGTAAATGATTGATTCATCGAAAATCCTCTTTGATTATGTAAATTGTTATAGGATAATGATTTCTATATTTCCCAAGTGATAGTATTCATTAAAATAAATTATAAACCTAAGATAGTGTCTATCATGGATATTTGGATTTACTGTCCTAGAACTCTGACAGATAAATTTTTTTTCCCATAACTACAGGATACGAGAAAAAATATTATTTTTAACTGAATTCATCATGAATAATATGAGTATTTCATAGATCATGAAGATATCTTGATAGGAATCCTATTGTGGGTTAGTCTCAACATGAGTGATGATTATCCAAAATATAGATGAGTATTGGTCTTGGAAATGTTATGGGTAGGACACATTGAAACCAATATTTATATCACGTTAGGAAAGTGATTGGACACTTAACGAAAAGTACCATGGGGGATTCATTGTTACTAACATGGGTTGTGAGCCCGGTATATTGTCATTGAGTTTTCCATGACAATGAAAAATCATTTATTTTTGTTTTATATGGGATTTTTATATTTATGGGACATTAGTATGATGAATGGAACCATGGAATGACACCTGTTAGGTAGGTAGTTATTGGGATCCTAATCATTTTAGGGAGCGTTAGGTTTGATTAATGTATCATATGCATATAATAACTCATGTGTGGGAATACTGTTGAGTTATGAGGGGTTTGATAAAAAAAATGATTGGAGTTAATGATTCATTCTCCATGGACATGTTCAAATTATGTTTTTAATTATGATTTTATGGATATATTATTGTTATTTTTAAATTAAATAGTTTTATATATATCATATTTAGCCTCATAATTTTAGATTAATTGTTCACATAGATTTCCCTCCTTAAAAATAATTTTTTGGAGTTATTAATACATCGTTCACTTGGTATATATCATTTAGTGTAACACCCCAAGATTTTATAGTACACTATTTTTTCAAAGTAATTCAATAGCGTACACTACACGCAACATCGAGATCAAGCGCTCCACGACTTACCAAACTAGCCGTTCAAAAGCGGTTATGAATAGTATTAACTAAATTTTGAACTATATATAATCCTTATAATTTTATAATCCATATTATGAGTTTCTTAGACACAATTTAGGAACTAATTTAGGTTTTCCGATAAAAGAAGTAATTTTCAAAAAATATACTTTTACCGCTTTTTAATGGGGAACCTTTTTTAAATCAAATATTTTAAACTTTTATATATTCAATTTTAGAAAATAAACTTCTTCATTAGAATCAGGACATAAGAATTTTGTTTCAAAAAATTATGGGTGTTTTTCTGATAACTTTCATATTTGGGTGAATAGTGAAAAATTCTATATTTTAATTGAAAACATCATTTTTAATCAAAAAAATTTATAGTGTTAAATTATAAATTTTAATGGTTTGGAAGTATAAATAGATTATATTATTACAATTTAATCCAATGCTGGTCATTTTATTTAATTTCAATTTAAAATTGGACATAAACAAGTGTCAAACTTTTGATAGTTATTATTTCTTAAAAATACGCGATTTGGTTTTGACAGAGGGAATTAATTTTAAATTAATAAATTATACTTCTATGTTTCAAATTTTTTAAAATAGACTTCATTATTTAAATCAGAATATCAAAATTATCTTAGGGTGAATTTTTGGTATTTTTCTGAAAACATTTAATTTTTGATGAATACTAAAAAACACTTAGTTATAGTTTAAAACCAAATTTTTTTAAATGATTATCTATATTATTTAAATTTATTTTATTTCAGAATAGATACATAATACCTATATATGTTCAATGTAATTTATTGGATTCAATTTATAATAAATTTTAATATATAAATTTTTTTTGAACTTTTCACCGTATTTTACCCATCTCCTAGGAGAATTTCCAAATTCATATAAAACATAATTTTACTGGTTATGGGAGTGGAATTTCTAAAATATGAGACACACGGTTAATAAAAAGTATTATAATGTGGTTCAATGAGATGAAAATAATTTTTGGTGAGTAGTAACTTTTTTACTTTTATTTACACCGGTTATAAGTAAATATGGCAATTAAGGGTAAAATTGTTGTCATTAATACACTAAAACATGTCTTAATTATATTGGTTAAGTGTAATTTGACCAAAAAAACCATAGAATAAAATATGATCCTCTTTGGTCCACTTGAATTAGTTTAGGACATTTATTATTATTTAATTCAAAGAAGAGTTAAAATTGTTATATTCAAAGTTTAATAACTAAAATATTTTTAATATACGGTTACACATAAGATAAATTAAACTATAACTATTTATTATTAAGATAAAATTATTTCCTATATAATGGTATTTTATTTATAATTTTAGAGATTAAATAATTAAATTTATTAATGATACAATGATGATGCAGTAATTACCTTATTAATGAAAGAATCAAATAAATGGTATTATAAATATTAAAAAAATATATAATTTCAACTTTTTTGTGAAATACACACTTTTTTTAGTTGACTATGACGTGTTAAGGATGATTCAAGGTATCTTGTTCGATGTAATCAACTTGGGATGAGTTTCACAAAAACAAAATACCAAATATTTTCAAAATTGACATTAATTAATATGTAAAACAAACACAATAATATTGGTTGATATAACATTCCTTAAACTGTAAGGATCAGCCGAAGGGCTTAAATAATATTATATATGTCATTAATGATCCACTTTAGGTCCACTTGAATGTTTATAGTAATTTTATTATCCATATAGAGTAAGAATACAAGAAGGCATGGTAAACGTTATACTATTTAACTAAGAGTTAAATCTAAAAGTTAAGGTTAAAATGTTAACCAAAACATGTCTAAAACCTATTGGTTGAGTATTTTTGGACCCATCCCCATAGTAAAATTTTAATAATAAATTTTGGATCCATTATAAACTGAAAATGAATACATTCTAAAATAATATTGTATGTTTTTCCTAAGGTACCCCTCACCCCTCTTATAAAATGTTACTCTTCCTTCACTCTAATTCAAACTTCCAATGCCATTTGGCATGGCCAAACCCTGCCCAAATATCCTCCCAAATTCCCCCAATTCATCCTAGAGGCCTTAGATTGATCAGAAAGACAACATTAGGAGCCCTTTTGTTCAAATAAAAAGGAAGAACCCGAAGAAGATTTAATGATTTCACCACCCTCTTTCAAGTTCCTTTCTTCTTCCACTCCCTTTTTCTTTGTTTTTTCAATTATAAAATAATAAGTCCAGTATCGTATATATACTATGATGTTTTTATAATTATGGTAAGCCAAATTCATTATTATATCCACCCTAATAATGACATGTCACCGTACGTGTGAACGCACGGCTTACCGTCTCCACGTCATGGTGTAATTGTTATTCAATACATTATTATTTGGATGTGTATAATAATGATGTGTATTTGATGTAAATAATAAATATAACATGATAAGGATTCCGTATACGTGATATACCATCCAATTATATATTATTTTTATATAAAAATAATGATATTTTTGATGTTGTGTACGTACGGATTACCGTCTCCACGATGCGATGAGATTCATTTCCAAGTTCACTATTCGTCGACAATTATAAAAATAAATATTACTAATAAGTATGTAATATATGACATAATAATGAGATTGGATATAAATATATTTACATATATAAGTATTTATTTACTTACATATATCTTATTCACTTACTTCCGTTCAATACTATATGAAAATGGAAACAACATTTTTGCATACGTACGGATTACCGTCTCCATAAAAAATGAATTGCATTTCATATATTTGAATATTATACATATTTATATTCTAAATATAAATGATATATAAATCATTTTATATATTCTGTATGTATTTAAATCATGATATAAGTGATACAATCAAGATTAACAAGCCAAACACGTACGATAAAGAAAGTGAGTATTACCTGAAATATTAATATAACATAGAAATTATTATTAAATGGGTACCATAATGTCATAAATGAATAATGTATGATATTATAAATATTAATATGGTTATGGTATAATTTAATAACATACTATAGTCTTCATAAAAGAGGTTAAACTTATCCTCGACTAAAGGAAAGTGGAAGGTAAGGCGATTTCATCTCACTTCTTATTCCCGTGATATTCGTACCATATTGCCACTACTACCTTTTGTATGGTGTATGTACAGCCCATAATTGTATTATTTGTATAATTAAATTTATTTTTTGTGTATTTACATAATCATTGTATGATACCTCTTTCATGGGGTGTATGTTTTGTATGTTACCAAATTGTTAAGGGTTAATTTCACAATCTCTTTATTATATGAGGTTGTTTATACATTAGTATATACTGGGACATATTTATTATCCATGTCCATGTTTTACAAAATAGTTTTAAAATGTATTATATTAAGGGACGTTTACTAAAACATCATTTTAAATGTTTTAAGATTTATTCTTCTAAACCATTCTTATTAAGGCCCATATTTTCAAAATGTTATTAATGATTTATATAAATGGACATGAATGTTTTAAAATGTTAATTAATTTCAAAAGTTTCAAAGTGGTATGGGAAACATTGATTAAAAAATGTATTTAAATGTCTTCTTTTGGAAATTCTGTGAACTTTAAATGTTTTCATGAAAAAGGGATATTTCTCTCAAAGAGTTTTACAAATCATTCTCATCAACGCTAAAATCCTTTAATGGATTTTAAATTTGTTTGAAGTTGATTTATTATGATACAAATCTTCCATATTGTGTTGAAGGTTTTGTGATATTTTTGACTGTGTATTTTTTATTTTTATACCATTCATGGTTTATGGGAAATGTATTGACATTTCATATACCAATTCTAATACGTATGTTTATGTTATGTTTAAACCATTTCATATAAGGAATGCATTGGACTTAGTAAGTGAAGGGTGGAGCATGTTATAGCTCCTCAATGAATCTTTAGGTCTCATGAGACAAACTAGTGTCCTGGCACATGGCTTGAAAAAATCATATTTGTAGTCTTGAAACAAGGCCTTGAATATGTGGTTATGATAGTCTAGCATTATGCATTCCATCATTATGAAAGTGGTCAGTGATATTGCATGTGATTATTCGACTAGCAGAATATCCATGTGAATAAGTAAATGACATTACATCGTTTTAATTTTTTCCATATTATGTTGAAGATCAAGTTTAAAAGTCTTTTTTTAGATATACATTTCCTTAAATGTTTATGCTTACATATGAATGTTTCTGCTACATTTTTTTCCTTACTGAGCATCTGATCTCACCACTTTATATGTATTATTTTTCCCAGGATTCTAAGACGTATATTGTGATTGATATTTTGGGTTAATCCAAGGGAATAATGGTGTTCATTAAGTATTTTATTTACGTTTTTTATGTTATAAAGTGTAATGTAACATTCGTGTATATAATCTACTTTCAAGACTGCAAAACCGATTGGTCCTTCAGGACATTATTCTTTGTAATCATACCAATGTATTAACATAACGCACCGAATCTGGGTAACTGGGGTCGAGGCGTTATAGTTGGTCTTAGAGGAAGTTTAACAATAACCTTGGAATCTATATTTAGATAAAATCTGATTAGAGAACATTACCATAATATAGAGTTTGAAAATTAGTATAGAATAACATCCTAGAATTTTGGTAATGTAAATATTTTGTGAGTTTTCCAAGAAAATACATCCATTTCTGGATACGAGCAGGTAGAGGAAACTCTGGAACAGATGTACCTAGAGGTAAAACCGGAAAACACCGCGTTGAGTTATACTCAAATAGGAATTGGTGCATGAAAATAGGCCTTGTTGTACTCGTGGTTACGACACTCCAAGGGGATATACATAGGATAATTCTCATTTTCTTTACAAACCACTATGAAGGGTTTATGCGTACATACCTCCTCAAAGATAAAATATTTTGTGATTATGGTTTATATCAATAAACTATTCAATTAACATTAGGTATTTTACATGTTTGGATTTATGAATTGTGATTCATAAACTGACCTAGGGTATGCCATTGGATAGAAATGGAACCTAGTAAAAGGAATGTGAACTCCAGTAATATGTATGATACAAAGAGTAAGAAGGATCATATCTTTCACGGTATTAAGCCAAAGTTAAGAAATGGAAATAGTCTCTCATGTATTCTCAACATAGTAATATATAGTATCATGTGTTTATAAGAAATGTAATGAATTATTTGAGTCATATGGCATTGAAGGGAAGTAAAAGAAGAAAAAGATGGAAAAGAGAAAGATGGATAAAAAAAAGAGGGTAAAGAAATTTTTTTCCATATTTGATAACTGTGGGAAGAAACACCCTATAATTTTCATGAAGGGAATGTTATTTTTTTATAAGTTTGGAGAAAAAGGACACCAACTATGTGAATGAAAGGGAAAGAAAATGTTTTCAAATGTATAATCCTTCATCTGCAAGGAGTTGGGACACTACGCAAACCAATGTCCAAATTATAAGAGTATACCGCAAATGATGTTATTGGATTATAATCATGTTATGATACTACCATATATAAATATGAATGACTTGTGTTGTTATGTTTTTATTTCATTTGAGTGTTGTATCAACAACATACTAGTTACATTAATTATGGAGATAAATAAGGGTTGTACTGCAGTACTATTTTATTGAGGATTTGAGATTATATGGTTCTAATAAAAGTAACTTAATAGTAAGCTACAATTTTTGGAAAATACATGGTTGAAGGAAAGGTAATCCTTAATGTGGTCCTGATAATGAGGTAGTGTTTTTGGAATAAGAGATGATTGATTTTTGTAATTCAGGATGTTGCGATGTTGTACAAGAATACATGATGAAGGGGTTCACATGTTATTACCTGGAAAAAAGGATCCTCATTATGTTTAACATCCTTATACGTTTTTTATTGAGAGTTTGGATATAAGTATTACAGATAATTCTAAAGGATGGAATGGATTATTTTTGAAATTGGATAATATTGTTATGGTATTTTTTGGATTTCCATAAAAAGGAAAACTCGGATGTCGGGTGGCTACCCGTCGCATTTGTCTAGGCCACAAGACTTGAACCCACAACTGAAGGGCGAGAAGGGTGTATCACCAACCACCGTCCCATGTGATTTCCTAGATTGAATAATGTAGTTTTTAAGAGGTCTAGTAGATGAATTATAAATTCCTTTTTAACCCTATACGAATTGGTTAAATAAAATATATTTTTTAAGTTCTATTATCTTTTAGATTGAAAGATAAGTTCATGGTAGAAATTAGTTAAAGAATTGAAATCTTCTTGACAAGTATACATTTTTTTCTTCTCTTATTCTTTGAGGAAATAAATTCATAAACATTAGGTAAGGCATCTTAAAACAAAAAATGTGTTATCCTAATAACCTACGTTTTGTTGAACCGATGGTATTTTAAATCATCATAGATTGGTGGTTTTGAGGACCACAATTCTAAAATTTATTGTTATTGATGACCTAAATCACTTTCTATAAATATTTATGTTTTTATCCAATATTGTGTCTCTAATTTCCACCAATTTTCTACTAATTGAGATCATAATATGGTGGTGACTTGTTCATTCCCCTTTTCCTCTTATTGAGACTAAATTTTATTAACCCAATTTTCGATCTGCGTTTTCCTAACGGTTTTTTCAATTTTTAACCATTTATTTTTGAAAAATAATTTCAAATTGCAAGGATATAATTTATTTAAGAGGGATGAATGTAAAACCCCAAGATTTCATAGTACATTATTTCTTCAAAGTAATTCAATAACATACACTACATGCAACATCAAGTTCAAGCACAACACGACATAAAAAACTAGACATTGAAAAGCTGTTATGAATAGTATTAACTGAATTTTGAACTATATATAATCCCTATAATTTTAGTATCTATATAATTAGTTTCTTAGACATAATTTAAGAACTAATTTAGTTTTTCAGATAAAAGAAGTATTTTTCAAAAAATATACTTTTACCGCCTTTTAATGGTGAACCGTTTTTAAACCAAACATTTGAAACTTTTATATATGAAATTTTACAAAATATACTTCTTCTTTAGAATCAAGACATATGAATTTAGTTTCAATAAATTTTGGGTGGTTTTCAGATAACTTTCATATTTGGATGAATAGTGAAAAATAATATATTTAATTGAAAACACATTTTTTATTAAAAATAATTAAAATATTAAATTATAAATTTTAATGGTTTGAAAGTATAAATAGATTATATTATTACCATTTAATCTAATTATGGTCATTTTAAGTAATTTCAATATGAATTTGGTCATAAACAGGTTTCAAACTTTTGATAGTTATTATTTCATCAAAATACGCCTTTTGGATTTGACAGCGGGAATTAATTATAAATTACTAAATGAAAATTATATGTTTTGAATATGGTAAAACAGAATTCATTATTGAATTAGGAATATCAAAATTAATTAAGGTTGACTTTATTGTATTTTTATGAAAACTTTTAATTCGTGATGAATAGTGAGAAACACTTAGTTATAGTTTAAAACAGAATTTTTATTTAAATAATTATCTATTTTATTTAAATTTAATTTAGGTCAAAATAGTTACATAATACCTATATATGATCAATGTAATTCATTGGAGTAACATTATAACAATTTTATATATAAAATTTTTTTATTGAATTATTCACCGTCTTTTACCCATCTCTTTGGAGAATTTAAGAATTCATATAAAACGTAATTTTACCGCTTCTGTGAGTGGAATCTCAAAAATCCGAGAGACATGGTTTATATGAAGGAGTAAAATTTGGTTCAATAATATGAAAAAAATTTGGTGAATGGTAAAGTAATTACTTTTATTTACAACTGTTAAAAGTAAATAGTGTAATTAAGGGTAAATATGATGTCATTATTACACTAACACATGTCTTAATTCTATTGGATAAGTGTAATTCGACCAAAAACAACCTTAGAATAAAATATTAACCTCTTTGGTATACATTAATTATATTTGGACATTTATTATTATTTAATTCAAAGAAGAGTAAAAACTGTTAAATTAACAGTTTAATAACTAAAACATTTTTAATATAGGGATACACATAAGATAAATTCTACTATAAATATTTATTAGAAATATAAAAATATTTCATACATAATTGTATTTTAATGATAAATTTTAGAGATTATATAATTAAATTTATTAATGGTACAATGATGATGTAGTAATTACCTTATTAATGAATGAATAAAATAAATGGTATTATAAATATTAAAATAAATATAATTTCAATGTTTTTAAGAAATCAAATAATTTTATAGGTTAATATAACATGTTAGATATGATTAAATGTATCTTGTTCGAAGTAATCAACTTGGGATGAGTTTCACAAAAACAAAATACCAAATAGTTTCAAAATTGACATAAATTTATATTTAAAACAAATACAATATTATTGAATGATATAATACTTATAAAAATTTAAGGTTCAGAAAAAGGGATTAAATAATATTATATATGTCATTAATGAGCCACTTGAGGTCCTGTAGGAAGTTTATAGTATGTTTATTAACCATATAGATTAAGAATACAAGAAGACATTGTAAAAGTTAAACTATTTAACTAAGAGATACATCTAAAAGATAAGGTTAAAATGTTAACCTAAACTTGTCTAAAATCTATTGGTTGAGTATTTTTCTAACTATCCACAGCTTAAACTTTAAATAATACATTTTGGAGCCATTATAAACCGAAAATTATTTTATTATAAAGTAATATTTTAATTTTTTCCTAAGGTACCCCTCACCCCTCTTATAAAAGGGTACTCTTCCTTCACTCTAATTAAAACATAAAAATCCACTTGTCTCGGCCAAACCCTGACCAAATATCCTCCCAACATTCCTTAATTCAACCTAGAGTCTTTAGATTGATCAGAAAGCCTACCTATGTAGCCCTATTGATCAAATCAAAAGGAAGAACCCGATGAAGAGGTAGTGATTTCACCATCCTCTTTCAAGTTCCTTTCTTATTCCACTCCCTTTTTCTTTGTTGTTTCAATTCTAAAATAATAATTCCAGTATAATATATATACTATCATGTTATTATAATTATGGTACAACTAAATTTATTATTCTATCCACCCGTTGAATGACATGTCACCATACGTGCGTACGTACGACTTACCATCTTCACGTCGTGGTGTAATTGTTATTCATTACATTATTATTTGGATGGATATAATAATGATGTGTATATTTTGTAAATAATAAATATAACATGATAAGGATTATGTATAAATGATATAACATCCAATTATAGATTATTTTAATATCAAAAGAATGATATTTTCACTCATGCGTACGTACAAATTACCATCTCCACGACGTGATGATATTTATTTCAATGTTCACCATTCATCGACGATTATAAAAATAAATATTACTAATAAGTATGTAATATATGAAATAATAATGATAATGGATATATATATATATATAATTATTTATGTACTTACATATATCTTATTTACTTACTTTCGTTCAATACTATATGAAAACGGAAACGGTGTTTATGTGTATGTATGGACTACCGTCTCCATAAATGGTGTTTTTCATTTCATATATTTGTCTATTATACATATTTATATTCTAAATATATATGATATATAAATAATGTTATATATTATGGAAGTATTTAGATCATGATCTAAGTGATACAATTAAGATTAGCAAGTTAAAACACTTACGATAAAGAAAGTGATTATTAACTGAAATATTAATATAACATAGAAATTAATTTTAAATGTGTAGTATAAAGTCAGAAATGAATAATTTATGATATTATAAATATTAATATGGTTCTGGTATAATTTAATAACTTACTATAGTGTTCATACAGTAGTTCAAACGTATCCTCGACTAAAGTAAAATGCAAGCTAAGGGGTTTTCATCTCACTCCTTATTCCCATGAGATTCGTACCATATTTCTACTATTACCTTTGTGTAGTGTATGTACTTCCCATAATTTTATTCTTTCTGTAATACACTTTAATTTATGTGTATTTACATATTAATCGTATGATACCGCTTTCAATGGGTGTATCTTTCGAAAGTTACCAAATTGGTAAGGGTTAATTTCACAATCTCTTTATTATCCGAGGTTGTTTATACGTAAGTATCTACTGGAAAATATTTATTATCCATTCCCAGGATTCATAAAATAGTTTTCAAAGGGATTATATTAACACAATTTTACTAAAACATCATTTTAAAAGTTTTTAAGATTTATTCTTCTAAACCATTCTCATTAAAGTATATATTTTAAAATGGTTAATGGGATTTATTTAAATGGACATGAATGTTTTAAAATGTTAATTACTTTCAAAAGTTTCAAAGTGGTACGGGACACTATGATTCAAAAATGTATTTAAATTTGACCTTTATAAATTGTGAGACTTTTAAATGTTTTCATGAAAAAGGAATATTTATCTTAAACAGTTTAACAAATCATTTTCATCTATGTCAAAATCATTTAATGTATTTTAAACTTGTTTGAAGTTGATTTATTATGATAAAAATCTTCAATATTTTGTTGAATGTTTTGTGATATGTTTGACTATGAATGTGTTATCTTTATACCATTCATGGGTTATGGGTAAATTATCGACATTTCTTATCCCAGTTTTAATACGAATGTTTATGTTATGTATAATCCTTTTCATATGAGGAATGAATTGGACTCAGTAAGTGAATGGTGCATCCTACTATAGCTCCTCGATGCATCGGTAGGTCTATTGAGTGAAACTAGTGTCTTGGCACAAGGCCTTGAAAAAAATCTTATTTGTATTCTTGGCACAAGGCCTTGACTATGTGGTTATGATAGTCTTGAATTATTAATTACATCATTATGAAAGTGGTTAGTGATATTGCAAGTGACTATTCGACTAGTAGAATATACATGTTAATAAGTAAATGGAATTACTTAATTTTAATTTTTGACATATTATGTTGGAGTTCAAGTTTAAAAGGATTTTGTTTTAGTTATACATTGCCTTAAATGTTTATGATTATTTATGAAAGTTTGTACTGTATTGTTATCTTTACTGAGCATCTTAGATCTCCCCTTTTTATGTTTTATTTTTCCCAATATTCTAATAAGTGTATTATGATTGATATGCAGGGTTAATCCAAGGGAATAATGATTTTTATAAAGTATTTTATTTATGTCGTTTTTTATGTTATGAAGTGTAATGTAACATTCATGTATGTAATCTATTTTCGAGACTGCTAAACCGATCGGTCCTTTGGGACTTGATTCCTTGTAATCATGCCAATTTAATAAAATAATGCACCGACTCTGGGTAAATGGGGTTAGGGCGTTACATTTAGTGATATAACATCATAATATGGATCAAATTTTAGTGATTTATCATTCAACATTGTATTATTTTTATATAAAAAATAAATCACATGTTGATAAAAGAATCACCTTTTTATTTGGTGAATTATGAAATATAATATTCACGTTGATATAGATCATTCATCATGGGGTGATTCTATGGTTATACATTAATAATATTGTTACATTATTTACCAACAAGTCATTCATCCTGGTATTGTTTAGTGATGGATCATTCACATGATCAATCTATTTTGATGATTTATCATTCACTGTTGTATTAAAATTATGTGATTATTCATTTACAAAAGGATAGATCATTTTCTGTGTCGAGATTATGGTGATAAATTGATCACTTAAAGATATTGCAATTTCAATGCGAACTTTTTCATGCATCACCTTCCATGGATAAAGAGTATGATGATGGATGACAAAAATTGACTATTGGAATGATTGGTGGTAAATCATTCACACTAATATCATGTTAAAACCATGGATTATTTGTCCCACTTTGGAACTCGATGATGTTTGAATGAGGTGTTAGTCTGGTAAAAATCTTATGTTCTCCATAGTGTGACATGTGTGTCCCTTTGATTTATATTTATTATTTTTCGTTCAACACATGAAATATATTACATATTGGTTTTTATTTTGAGTAACATTTTTTGGTTCCCATATGATTTTATCATTCCAATAACTACCACATTAGGGTGTGTGATTATCATAAATTAACATGAAGAATTTTATAATTAATCAATTCTTGGTGGATGGGCTATAAAATCATAGTGGGGAAACAATCATAGTTCTGAGGCAATTTCGATAAGATTTTTTATGTATCTGTTTAATTTATTTCAGTTTATTCATATAATTTATATTAAATATTAATTGAATGATATTATTAACTGGTGCGTCTATTTTAATTCCAATTACATTTTTTCAGTGCGGATATGTTTTTATTAAGGTTTTCCATCCCCTATAATTCAATACTAAATACATTACTGTGTTATTTTCTATCACTATTCCATTATCAGTTGTTATATTTTTATGAAACTATATATTACAGTCTTCCCATAGGGTATATAAGACAGATTATTCTTATCATAATAATTTTGAATATTAGGAGGTGTGCATAAGCCCTTGTGTTTCCCTCGAGCACAGAGTGGTATCAGACAAATGATTTGGGGACATTTTTTCTGGATGAAATTGAATAAAATATCCACATGATGATTCACAATGGAAAATATATTTTCTACATTAATAACTTTAATTTTTCTATGGACTTTGTAAATAGAGTTTTTATTTTTTTCAATATATTCACAATCTCATAAATTATGTTCGTAAATACATATGTTTTCAATAATAAGGTTTCCAGTGTAGGTTCATAACACAATAATAATTTGTAATTCTTATTTATTTTATAATGGTATACATTCATGAATGATAAACATGATTTATCACTTACTGCATTATAAAAATAATTTTATCATACATGATTTTTAAGTTCATTTACAATATTATATATTCAATAGGTTTTTATGGATCAATATATATATCAATGAATTTCTTAATCATCATTTTGTTTCAAGATTATTATATTTTAATATAAACATATAAATAATTTCATACTTAATTTTTTCATCATAAACTAATTTAATATATGTATCTTTACCATGTGTTTTTATTAGAAGAAATCAGTTATAGTCCTATCATTATCCATCAATCTATTAATTTGGAGATATATTTTTTTGTTTATAATCTAGTGACTATCACATTATGAAATTTTTTGACATTATAAATCATTTTAGGGAAATATTTATATGATTCAATTTCAATGAGTATCAATTAATTGTACCTATATTCATTGAATTTATTCAATTCCCTTTAATTTATTCTTTACATTTCATATAATATTTCCATTAAAATGTTATTATACACTTCATTCCATGATTCATTAAAAAAAATCTTAAAAATAATCATAATCTCATTAAGATTATATGAATCTAATTTTTTTATTTGAATTACAACCTCCACCACCTCTATCATGTAATTTTTTTGTAATCCTCATTAAATATGTAATCTTATTTGAATATTATTTCAAATATTATTTCATCAATCCAAACTCGAACATTTTATTGAGTCACAAGTAATAAATCATGATGAATATGTCTATGATTATAAATATTGATTTACAATTTATATAAATTTAAATTTACTGTCATTATAGAATTGCAAATCATGGACTCTTTATCTACATTTATTAATATACAAGGCCTAATAATATTTGATGAACCAAATAACCTATTATTTGTGTTTAATATCATTAATCATTCAATTAATCTATAATGATCAATAAATGTGGATTTTAAACATCAAAGTTTTATTTCCTTTTTGTTTAATAACAAGAAACGTTAATTTAAACTATTTAAAAATAGTGAAATTATACTTCCTCAACCCATTAAATGAATACCTATGATGGGAATATATGGGGTGAGTCTTATTTTGTAATGTTGAATATAAAACTCGACATTTTAATGATTATTTTTCATTATCAATATAAACTAATGTCCATATCTAATACAAAATTAAATATATAATGAAAAATGATCTTTAATTAATTCTATAAATATAACAAATAATTGGATTTTTATAATAAGAAACCACTTGATGATTTTCTAATGTTATATAAATACACCATAATCCATGTTTTTGTTCATTTCTATAAATGTAGAATAATTGGATATTTATTTATAATCTCGAAAATAGTGAGAATTTTATTCTCTCTACACTCCAAAAGATCATACTACTCCTCTATAAAAACACATAAATCTATATGAACAAATATATGATACTAAACAACAATTTTGGAAGAAATAATATATATCTTCATCAGAAATATGACCTCTAGAAATAAATTCCTGTTATAAAAAATTAGATGATCATTATCTATTGTTTTCCAGTGACATTCCATATACAATTCACTCTTCATATCCCTCCAATGAACAATATTTTTAAAATGATATGTAATTACTAATGGTGATGGGAAATTATAAATGATTCCCTTTATCTAGTTTTCATGTTTTTCGAGTATATTGTGAAAATGTATCAAACTGTAATTTTTTTAAACTAAAGACACATTCACCCCATTATATTTATGATCTCACACAAAAATAGAAATTATAAATAAGTAAAACCATCTTATTTAACTAGGCTACAACATAACACAAAGCATCTGAACATAATTCCCTCAATCAGATGAAAATCATAAATTGAAACACTACCAACTCTATAATTCACTTAATTCTCACTACATTAAAACACATTGAAGCTAAATACTAAATTTAAACAATCATTTCCAAGTAATAATCAGAATTTCGAGTGTTATAGAAAATTAATATGGCCTATAAATTATTATAAAGCACATGGTATTTAAGTATTTCCCAATACCATAATAAAAAATGACTTCCAAAAATCTGACTTATAATAAAATAGAAACCCTTCCAACACCATACATCATCTATCACCATTATTATTCAGGTATTATAATCATTGATTCGTTATTAAATTTATAAAATTAATTAGCCCATGATAAACATCTATAAAATTAGAGTAAACTAAAATGAGACTCAATGAACCACTATAAATATATTATATTTGAAACCTCACATCATCATATATGGAATAATCATTTGAAATCATTCATTCGTAATTACATATAATATTTCAACTCTACAAAATTAAAAATAAATATCTTGAATCATTGACATACTCTCTCATATAACATCTATATAAAAACTAACTATTAATATTATTTATGACGGTGTATTCTATATTCTAACCAGAATTAATATCACCACCAATATGATCTAATACTTTATTCCCCCTTACATAATATAAATGATCACTTATTTAATGGTTATAATAAATTAATGTTATCTCAACTTACAAACCATGAAAAGTATCATACCATTTAATGAATCACTCAATGATTATTATATATTTGAAATAAATCAATAATATTAATCACTATAACGGAATATGGGTCCCTAATATAATTCATTTATCTGAAAGGAGATGGATTAACACAAAGAGAAAATTAATTCTTCTGAGTACCCTCACTTAAATATTCAATATTCATGATGTTTGAAATTTGTGTTTGAGTATACGAAAACCCTGATTCTATATAACATAACTAACAATATCCTTAAAAATAATATCTCATCCTGAAGTGAAATTAAGATGATGATTTTATTTACTATAAAAATTAACATATTTGTTTAATTATACGATAGTAATGAGTAGGGTGATGGATTATGTATCGACCCATTGAACATGAGAAAATGTGGCTTAATAAATGGGGAAAGATACAAGTTGAGATGGATTAAATGAATTTTTTATGTGATTTATTTCCTCTAACCCCCTTTCATTAGATTATTCATAGAGACTAACATTTTGGAAAAAAACACATTTTATAAATGGGATAATCTAATACTGTCTAAAACATTTTGGAATACAAAGAGATATATCAATATTGATCATGTGAAAGAGTTCTTATCATCAATGGAAATGTAGAAATCCAACTGGAGTTTGAACACCCAAATATTTGGATAAGTCTATCATTATGTAAAAAATAAAAGGACACTAAAACCAATGAAAACACATATCGATTATGTCTAGAATGATGGATTCACATTACCAATGTTCAATATATTTTGTGTGATAATTAATAATACCAAAAGGTGACTTTTCATATGAATAAAAGACCTTGGAATGGATTTCATTTTTGCAAAAAAAAGCTTCTAAAAATACCAATAGGATTTTTGTTTCATTTAAAAATATATGAAATCTTATATAGACCATGTAATGGGCTTATGGTAAAAATTTGAATGAAATATATATATATATATATATATATGAAGAATCCATGTTTATTAAATTCATTGTATGCATATTTTTGTATAGGTTAATTCAAATTAAACTAAATATCATGTATACTGTAATCAACATATCCAAGATCATCAAAATATAAAAATTTAGAGATTATATATAAGAATGAAACTATAAATAGGTGGATCTATAATTTAACTATATTTATAATGTATGGGATTTTTTATATGTATGTGAATTTAAAAAATACAAATACATCTATGTAAACACATTAAAAATTCAAATTCTTTGTTGTGGTTCCCAATAGAGAAATATTTTAATGATAAATCAACATATGAAAATCCTAATAGAATACAATAATTTATGATTATTTAATCTGATCAACATACACTGGATATCCTTGTATTTGAATTCAATATAAATACTCATGTAAAATATGTTTTCATTTTTACTAGTTTTAATTAAACATTTTTAAAAAATTAACAATAATAATATGAAAATCATATTTGGAAATGGTAAAATAGATATTTAATGATTCAATTATAATAAAATTATGGAGTTTTATTTGATATATGGTTTGACAATTAATATTTGATTACATTATTTTTATGAATGGAATTAATGATGAATAAATAAAAAATGAATTTCATGAATTCAATAAGTTCAATGATATGAAAAATTATGATGCCCTTGTGGTGCTTTTATTTTAGAGCATCAAGATCCATATCTAATTCAATATAAAATAATGTTTTTTAATATAAATCAAATTGAACCACTATATATAATTATTTATGATATAAATTGGACTGATCATATTTTGAAGAAAATTTCAAATAATGATCCATAAATGAATGAATTAAGAATCCTTTCTTTAAATATCATGATCCAGGATATTTTATATACTCATAATAAAAGGGATGTATGGTTGAATATCCACCGAGTATAAAATGAGATCTATATAGAGAATATATATTTGATGTTGTGTTATATTAATTCTAAAAAGGATAATTTATTATCAAGAACTGTAGTTTAGAAAAATTGAAATATTGAGTGATTTAAGAGTATATTAGATAAATCAATGCTACGATATCATAATTTCAATGTTGGAGTTCACAAAATCAATGATTCATTTTATTCTGGCCATGGTTTATAACAATAGGAATCATCAAACATCAATGGATGATTATTCCTAGTTTATCATTGGAACATGTGGAATATGTGGTCGTGAAAATGATTATATTCTCAGTAAACAACATTTTATGATTTGGTTTCCATAGATGTATGAATTTAAATTTATTTGGTCAAATGATCCTAATACTAGAAAAGAATGTATTTTTACCATTCATAGTGGTAATATGATTTTCATATGAAATAATATTCTCTTAACAATGAAATTTAGTTAAGCATAAATGAATATCTGTTTCCAATCCAAAATCCATCAACTAGACAAATGATAGAAAATTTGGTTGGAATGTTTGTGTGCTCTGATAGAAGAAAAAAATCAGCGTGCCATATGAGTAATATATTTGTCTATATAGATATTGATGTTTCAAAGCCATCATTGTAGCGGGTTGAATCTCAACAAGATAAGAACCTTGGGGAAAATTCAGCAGTCTTGAAATATTGGATTAAATATAACACTTCATGTTGGAATTTGGGTCATCTTACTTCATCTTGTTAGTGAAGAGTCAGATATGTAGCATTCATACCCATTGAATGATAGATATTTGAAATATATTGTTTTTCTGTCAATGTAGTTGATCTGTTGGGGTTTAATGGGTATTTATATTATAATATCTTATATAAATAGTTAATAAATTAATATTTATATATGATTATGGAAATTTTTTATTTCATTAAGATTGATTTTGATTACCATAAGATAGGGAATGTACCTTATTTTTCAGGGGGATGATGCGTACATGATTCTTATTTCATGGATGTAATTTGAAATATAATGAATCTTACATCACACACTAATGTTGTGTGATCATGGTAGAAACACAATCATTAGGAGGTGGTTTAGGCACCAGGTGTGGGATTCCCAACATGAATCATTGAATAAGATATTTCAGGGATTATACCAACATTTTACTAGGGGTCTGTTGATTAATGATAACATGACAAGATAGAGATTAAATAAGATGACTTTTAAAATAAATAACTGATTTGAGTGTTTGGAAATGGAGGTATAAACTCTAGAGTAAAGAGTTTTAGATTGAGCATTGAAAATTACTAAATAGAAGGAATCATTTCAGAAGAGTTTGATGATAAATTTCATAATGATATCATAGAATATACATTAGGAGGAAAAAACTATAATGGTATGTAGTCATGATAAACAAGAAAGGGAATTTGAAAAGATAATATTTGGGGGACATATTTTTATTAACGGGAAAAGAATAAATGGAAACATAAATAATTTTATTTTATTAATCCAATGGATATTAGGTATCATAAAAATAACATACCAAATAAAATGGATTGTATGTTATATAATGAGTATTTGGATCTGTATATAATTGTTTACATTCAATATGACAACCATATTTTTGAATGTAATGATTACAAAGATCATGAGAAGGTTGTTCAATTTATGGTTAAAATCAGTCATTTATAGAGTGCATCCAAAAAGTTTGTCCGGATATTGATTTTTCTATTTATGATTTGTAAAGGTAATCCAAGGGTGTGTTTGAAACCTTTCTGTACGAGGCAAGTGTGAAGTGAATAAAATGGGAACACATCATATATTATTATTCATTCTAGGGAATAATTGTTTTAGGAATATTTTCTCACTAATTCTTCACTATAGAGAGTTGATATGAAGATGGAAAGGATGATATATATGGTTACCAATACATATAAGTTTACATGTTCCATAAATAAATACTATGTATTTATTATTGGATTCAATGAATTTAATATATTTTAGAAGAGTACATTTTAGCATGGTATAAGATGGATTATAATTTTTAGGACCTCATAAATGAATATCTAGATAGAAAGTTAATTACTCTGATTTTAATATTATATATCTGGAATTTTAGAAATAGCCATAAATATGTTTTTAATGATTTTGTGGTGTCATATTGTGTGGGATATTTAGGGTGAACATTTGTGGTTTCAAACTCATTTTTATATTAGTGTTTTATGAAATAGAAATGCTTATTTTTAGTAAAATTATAATGATTAAGATGATGTGTGTTAGGGAACAAGTGTCATACCTTGTGTAACCACATTTTCTATGGACATATCTTGTCACAAAGAAGAAAAATTTTATATACGAGAGTGTGTATTTCCTGATGAATCTTTTTACTTGTAATCTTAATTCCTTCATGTTATACATTTTATATATAAAATCAAATGGGATCAATTCAATTTATATGAATATCTAACATTTTTAGAAATAAAGAATAACAGAGTGATGCGAAATCAGGTTTAATTTATATGAATATCTAATATTTTTAGAAATAATTATGTTTTATTTCTATGAATATGACAGAAATGTAGATGATCATATTCTTTTGAGTTCGTTGTACTTGAGATTTGTGGTTCTTGAGACACATGTGATGTGTGTTGATGTTTTCTTAATCCTATGGATGTAGAAGAATATTCTACTTTGAAAGAGATCAATCTATAAGGAGGATCATGAATGGAATGTCATTAATATTAATATTCAACAATTATGAAATTCTGTGACACATTGAATGCTTGGATAACATGATATGAAGCTGTGAATTTAGTGGGGCATTGTTGTGAAATTCATAAAAAAGAATTAATTTTTATAACTAGAGGGATAATATAATTATTGGTGTAGGACATAATAAAACCATTTGAATCAACACATGATTACGATGGAAATAATATGAATGGTGTGAAAACCAACATAGAAAATCTTGTATCTCTTTATTGAGAAAATTGTAAAAAATCTTTTACCTTTTTTCTACTTTACATTCATTGATACAATTCACGATTACTTGGTGGAAATAAAATAGTCCCAACAACATTAATTGGGATTATTGGTTTAATGCTATATTGGGTAATATATTTAATGAAATATTTGATATTTTTAAATATAAAAAACACACGACTCACCCCCTCTTACCTTATTAGGTTCATATACTACTCAAATGGTTACTAATGTAATTATCAATGAAAATGTTTCCACATATTGTATATAATTAAATAAACTTCTAAAAAATATTTGAGCTAATGATGTGAAACATTTGATATGAGTTATGTTCTTCAATAAAAAATATAAATTCCATCCAATAAAATATATACATAGATTCAAGATTTATTGAATTTATAAATAAGATGATTATGGAGGGAAATAAAGACTGAAAACGAATAATGAAACATGTGGAAATATCACCAGATGAAAATAATATGGATTGTATGTATATGATTTTTAATCTATTGATTTTATATCAGCAAGAATATATTTATCAATATTTGGTGGTGTCAATATCAAATCAAGTGAATACCTATATATTTTAATTATTAACTATGTGATATACTTCCACATTATGTTTGTGTAATTTTATTTATTATTTAACAAGGTACATCATACAATTATTCAATGATAACACAATATATTAATTTCGTTGTAGAAGAATTGAAAAAGAATATGACCTCTTACTACACTCTCCATATGATAGTAAAAAAAATATAAGAATATATAATTCTCATTAATAAAAGAGTTTCATCATTTAATAATGAGATTTATAGCATTTCATATGATATAATTTTCAATAATAATTTATTAATTTATGTAGTCAATGCTTTAGAGAAACATCAAAAAATATATATGGATGTTAAGGAAGTCCACATAAATGTTAATTAATTACTGTGAGAGAGATTGATAATTCCATGATAGAGATATGGAATGCTAATGATGTTAAAATTTCAATTGTTTAAGAATCATAGAGATTATAGGTTGAGATCTGTGGAAAATGATAAGATTACTCTCAACCTGAAATTTCTAGAGTTGATTGGAAAACTAAAACATTAAAATGAAAAATATAGAGCTTTTTTATTAGTTGAAAATGTGTTATTGCTAAATTAAAATAAATGGTGATCCATGAATCAAATAAGGATAACAATATAATCACAAATAATCTAATATCATATTTATAGTCATCCATATCATGTAATTGGGAAAGTTTATACGAAAATGAAAAAATTGTTATTCACAAAATCTGGAATTTCTAAAAATGTATTTTTTTAATAAATGTGGAAGACTGATAATGATATGAAAATAACCATTATGTCATATAGATCTATGATAATTTTTATGAACTCAATATCATCAAAATTGGTTAACATTTTTTGGATTCCTCTATTATAACTCAAAGACTAAAAAATTAGATATCGTTCACCAAACAATAAGAGGTCATGGTTAATTTGATGGTTTTTCTTGTGTTAAAAATTCATCCACGTGTCTCTCTATTTATGGAATAATATTTCAATCTGTTAAAATAATTTAAGTACCAAATTGAATTGTAGTATGGACGTTGAATTTGATACCCTATTTTTGGGAATATGGTTTCAGAAATAAAAAACAACATGTCCACATAGAATAGATTTGAATCACTAATAAAGAGATGTAAAAAGTGAAACATAGGTTGTAATATTTTTGTTGAATATATGTACAACACAAAAAAAGTATCTCAGATGTTATGAAGTTAAATTAAATTCATATATATGTGAAAATAATGATGAGAATAATTTTTTATTGATATTGGGTTCAATATATAAAAATGATTATTCACATAAAAATTAATAATGAAAGAGAACTATAATGTTAAATCTAGAGACAATAGATGCATAAAATATATTAAGTGAGTTCACACAATGAAAAATTATAAAATAGAAATGAAAATAATGAATTATATGGTAAATTGGAAAATTAAAAGCGAAGTACTTTAACAACAATGTAGTCAATTTAGAATAACTTTTGACATACATTGTAATGAATATGAGAGACTTGTTAAAATATAAAAATGTAGTGTCAATAAATATATATTTAGATTGTTCAATATTCTATAACAATGTGTTGTCAAATACATGTTATATCTTCTCAAACAAGAAGGCATAATGATACATAATTTGAATGTAGTTGTGTTGTCATGCACGAAATTGAAAACTACATAATAGGGCTCTATGGCCACGTTAATGTTCATACATGTGCCTAACCACTATCTTATCATTTAGATAAATAAATTAAAATTTTATTGAATGACAAATAATGATTTAGGGAAATATATTGATCTATGTTCTATAGTAGAAGAGTCTATTTATATAAGAAATATGTTGAAATTTGGATGAATTACATGCTTCCTACAGAAGAAAAAAATTGAGATACCTATAGGGGACTCAACATTAAGGAATGTTATTCATTTTAATAGTTCAACGTAAAAAATTGGATGTTTGAGAAAGACGTTTAAGAACAACTTTTATAAATATAGGGAAGTAAAAAAGTCAACCATAAACTAATATCATTTGTGCTTATTTTTTATACTATAGATTAATGGTTAATGTCCCAAGGAGGGATGTGATACTCATACAATGAGGTATAATGTGTAACCCCGTGTAATTTATGTTTTCATATATTTATTATATTTCATAAATATAGAAATAATGTATAACGCAATTATTTCTATCCTATATGTTATAATACTCATTTTCATTGACATTTTATTATTTTTTTATTATAATCATTTACCGGGAGTAATTTTCTTTGATGAAATGGGATGTAGTCAACTATAAAATTAACAATATATTGTGTATTTTTATATGAGTGTAGGTGCATATACATTTTATAAAATTTAATTTCTACCACCACTGAGTATTTTAATATTGATGTTTGAAATAAAGTGAGAAGATAAATGTATTTATTTTCTTCTATGTTATTAATAATTTTACTATATTATATAGGGTTTTCTAACATCGATAAAAACTGATTAAATAATGGATCATTTATATGAATTATATCGGTCCTTCTTTATCTATGATTACTCAAAAATATTAGCGAGAAGAAGTAGCTCTTATTGTAGATGATAAAATCATTTCATTTGTAGTGTTGGGAAATTTCAACCCATTTCATTCATTGTAAAATTAAGGGAGTGAAATTACATTGAATATTTGTTTAAAATAATATTTTAATCAAATCCAAATGTGGATACTGATATTTTTGTATATTCATCCCCATATTATAATTTACTATGATAATATTATTTTCAATATGTAGCTATAATGATATGGGTGATAGATTATATTTCTACCCACCATTATAGATAGGTTTTTTCACATTAATATGATAAATTTACAAGTGTAGTTGTCTTCTTGGAATACCAGGCTGGATAGATTCCTAGACCTACCTACGTAAAATAATTGAAAGAGATGAACTTAAAATAAAAACATTTCATATTATGGAGGATATGTTCATGTATTATGTCCTGATGTTTTGAATAATATGCGTGATTAGTTTGGAGAACCATTGTTTGAGACGTTATAAAGATTGGTTATACTACTACATAATTAATTTTTTGGGACCATTGAATGGGGATATTTTCATCAAATTGCGGTTTGGTAAATGATTTATGAAAACAATGATAATACACATAGATGAAGGGGATAATGAAGGTTTGAGTTGTCTTAAATTTTATATTCATTACCTGAAATAAGATAACTCAAAAAAATATTATTTTATATGCTAAATGTCTTCAGGAATAATTTTGATGTGTTTTGTAGTGACTCAGATATTGGAAATGGTTTTGATGTGATATTGGGACTGATGGAATGGGCTAGAATCAAATAATATTAGGCCTATTATGAAGTGGAATGAAATCTAAAAAATTGATATGTCCATATTCCTTGAACGATATACTAGAAAAACAAATTTAAATATTTTATAAATACCATATAGCCAAATCCATGTTTCCAAATATCCATCATTCTAATTCTATACTACCCAAATCTTCTCCATATGCAAATTAAGAGTATATATATATGAATTCATATCTATATTGTCTGATCCAGTGTTATAGATAAATTCCTCACATTAGGTATTTCAATGGTTAGTTAATATATCACATAGCTAAATACTAATGAATACCTGAATTCAGGATATTTATACCCAATCATTGTTCTATGAAACCAAAACATTTGAATCCATATACATGTCTAAAAATCATATAAATGTAAAATAATTTAATAAAAGTTATATATATTCATACTTATTGGATATCCTGATAAGAAAATTCCCCAATAAGACAATCATATTTTAATTCTTCATATATACTGTTTGAAAATGTATAAATTTATAGAATATAAATTATAGATAATAAAATATATTCCAGTGATACAAATGTTGTCCTACATTGACTCAAATAACAAAAAATTCATTAGCCACATGTGATTCAATATTTGATATAAATGCAAAGTTTATATTCATCCACTGAATTTAATAACAACTATAATTGAAAAATAGATTTTCCATAATTATATATTTCTGATTAAATCATATATAACTATTATTTTATAATGGTTGTGAGTTAAAAATAACATCATACATATATAAACAATAATCTAAACATTTATTTATATATTCATGTAAGAAAAACATTACATATATTATTTGATGACAAAATTTGATTTATCACAATTTCTACAATAATGTAGGAGAATCAGGATAGAATAGTGGACATATGTTTATTTGTGATCCCAATGATTTAAGTATCATCAAGTGATAAAAAATAAAAGATAAAGATGTATAAGAATTTACCTAGTAATAAAATATGATGTATTATCATGACATATTATCCAATTTATATTTCTCATAATGCTTTGTTGATTAAATAATTTGAGGAAATTCAATAGAGTTATTATGAGAAAATGATTGAATCAATACAATTTCAAACACATCAGTGAATTATTTATCAAGAATACAAGAAAGATCTCAAAATTATTATTTGATACAATATATATTATATATAAAAATATGAAATTTAGATTGATAATTAAGATAAACTATATGGTACACGGTTTCTAGATGAATATTGTTTGAGATAATAGTTAAGTAGTGCAGTGCTTCTAAATCATGTTATATCAGGATGGATCTTTTATAAAATAGTATAATTTTTTTATGTTTACCCAATTTTTATTATATTTTTTCAATAAAAATTTAATGATTGTAAATCTATCCACTCATGAACGTTACAAAATAAAGAGATTGAGGAGAATTAAATAAACAATTACTATCAATTACTTATATAAATATTCATTAATAATATTTTCAAATTTTATGATGTATGTAACATTTGAGTATCCCTGTAATGTTATAAGGGAGTAATCTAATTAATTTTATTGTTAAAAAGAAGAATAAATTAATTATTTTCTAATCTTTGTGATCATTTGTTTATTAAAGAAGAAATACATGAATAATACCAAAAACAATTAATTAATCAATGGGATAACATATGAGATGATATATATCTGTATTGAGGTTTTGTTTAAGTGAATATTTGATCATTCAAAATATTATAGGGTTTATTTAGAGTTAATACGTGAGAAATAAATATAATAACATTAAGTACTTTTTTGTGTAGATGATTATTATAGTTACCTTGGTACACGTGATTCCATTGAAGAGTGGTGGTAATTTGAAGAAACATTTATGACAGGATATAGAACATATCTGGTACGTGGAGTTTAATTATGTACATAGCTGATGATAAACATTGAGAGAAGATCACGAAAGAGCATACATAAAAATACAAAGTATGGTGTCATGTAACCTATGTGACTTAGGGTGCATGTTCATAGCCTAGTGAAAGAATTTTAATTTAATATAAACTTTTTTTTGGGAATCATATTGTTTGTTGAAATTTTTATTTATTTTAAGACCCTAGAATTTTAGTTTTTGGATTTACCAAACCCATTATAATTGATATCTAATTATAGTGGATAATTTGGTCTTTGGGTTAATTAACAATAAAGACAGGGAGTATTATTTTGTACCAAATTTAATCCATATATTATAAGACTTTTAACTTCATTACATACAGAAATAAGATTGATGATTTCATTGTTTAACTAAAATATAACCAAATTCACTAACTAGTACAAAAATAATTATACTGATGGTGGTAACATAATAACTAAAAATGTTGGAATCAGTAAAATTTATATAAACCTAATTTACCCCCCCCCCTTTAGGTGTCTTTACTATTCCAATGGGTACATCAGATAATTATATGACTTGTACTTAAAATAAATCTCAAAATTATTTTGTTTCCATCAAACACTCATGTTACAATGCTCAATTAAAATAAAATAATTCACTTCCACATGAATATCATTATGTTATATCTTGATCCATATGATTTATGTGAATAATTTATTAGAATAATTTTATTTAGTTTACACATTTTTCAAAGATACAGAATGTTAATTCTTTCTATAAAAATAAAAAAACAAATATCAATGAAAATTTCTATTTCTAGATAATGACTTATTTTAATATTTTCTGTTATACAAATCTATAATTTTATATTCCAATATCTACTAATGTGATATTTCACTATAGAAGAGTATAAAATCCATTATTCCCTTTAATATATGAATTATTTATTTTCATTAGTATTATTTATTTTTCATTGGGATAAAACTTATAAAATCATTTATAACATGTAACAAAAACATTATCACTTCATGAAGAGATTGTTTTTAATATACTCTTAATGAATTTCCTATAATCCATGAAATCAAAAAAATTTCCATTATCAACACTCAAAAGATTCATCTATATTGTATATGATGTATTAATATACATACATTCTTATATGATAACCTATTTCAACACTAATATTTTAGTTTTATTATGTAAATTTATCATTAATATATTGCATCATCATTAAACTAAAGAAAATCTTCAATCCACTAATCCTATAAAATTTGAATATGGTTCTCAAAATATAATAAAATGTTTATCAATAATAATAATTCTATACTCTAGGTATATTGTGGTTTATATAGATAAAAAACACCATCACTTGAGTTGATTTATATTTTAATAGATATTCTAAAAATGAAACCTAATTAAATACAAATATTTAAGAAAAATTGATCGATCATATTGTAATGAGATCTTGAAGATTTTTTATCAAATAGGACACTGTAATAAACATGTAAACTTTTTTAAAATCATTATGAATGATAAAATAAATTTTCAAATAAAAGAATACATCATGTTTAATAATTTTATTAATATTTATTGATATAACAACAAATCGGAGAACCTTTAATTTCTATTTGATATTTATTTCATTTATTAATTGAATGATTTCTCATATCTCAATGAAAAAAAATGACTAATCAAAATCACTACATTAAATCTTATTTTCTAATTTTTATGTATAATATAATCTTTATTTATATTATTTTTTTCTTATTTTCATAATTTTTACAATAAAACATAAATAGCTATTGATTTAAATTAAACCAAACCATCTTGAGATTTTATCAATGTATAAAGTAATGGAGACCAAGAAAACCCCCTTAAAGATTTAATTATAATCCATGTGAAATGTGCCTAAATAATAATAATGTAGGAATTTAAATTTCTCATTTGATTTTTATGGTATAATATTGGTAGCCTCGTTACCCTCATTCTTGGTGTATTGTCACATATTATTTAGATTACACATATTTATAAAATCACTTAAATGGTATGAATCATTAATTTTATGTATGTAACCACCGTCTATATTAATTATTATAATAGTATAATCCTCATCAATGAATGAATTTGGGAGATTATATGATAGGAAAATAAACAGACCAATTTAAAGGGTCGAGCTCTTCACTTCCAATGTTTTTATACTGCAATAGAAACCACCAATGTATAATATCACTGATTCAATCCAATCCAAAAAAGAGTTCCTCAATTATATTTATTCTAATTGAATATAAACCATATGTGTTGTTCTCCCTAAAAAAATGGGATGAATGCTTCAAGACCATTGACAAATAATTGTACTGCCACATTGAGCATACAAAATATATTATTTTAGTTTTCAAGCACATATATTTTATATACCAGACAGGTGATCAAAATAATATATTAGATTAGATACCATAAATATCATTTCATGAAAAAAATACATGACAACCATTATTTCATTAGAAGTTAACATCCAACTAGAATGACCAGTATCAGGATGTGAGTGTTGTATTTCAATCCTTACCTGTCTTTAATTTTGGATCCCTTATATGAAAACATACCTCTAAGAACATGACCAAGGAACCAAATTTGAATTGATTATGAAGAGTCTGTATAGAAAATCCTACAAAAATATCTCCAAACCACTTATAATGATAGATGAACCAAAAAAATTCATCATAGTCCTAGTGAAACAATAACCCTAAAAATCGATGATTATTCGATTACATAGAATAAACATCTCTATGGGATGATATTAGATTTATAATTAAAAACATAAAAAGATATATTTTTTATGTATTTATTTCATATAACCATAACCCAATAATATATAATTTTTTTGGTTTGTGCCTATATATATATAATATTTCAATGATGAACCAAAATAAGATGGTGTAAGTATAATAACACCTATCAAGATCATACAATAATTTTATGTTGTTTTTATTAATAATATTTTAATTTTTAATGGATGCAGTTAGTGAATATTTAATGTTACATAGAATCTATGAAATATAGGTAAGTATAAGGGTACTCATGGAAGATTATGTTTCGCTGTCCAATTTTAATTTCACAATGACACCCCTCATCTCTTAATTATCCATTTAGAGGCTCATAAAGGTATCAAAGTGAATAGTTAATGCTCAATCATATTGTATAGGGTTTTAAGGGGGAAAAAATACAAGAACATTAAGATTTATAGAATATTTGGGCCTGGAGGATCACAACCATTATGGGACTCTAGTAATGACTTACAAATCCTTACATTAATGAATTATTTGAATGGTTATATTCATGTTACATAGAAAAATACATCTTATATAAGAGGAATATAAATATATCTTCATATCATTCATAGTGGATATATTTTTCGTGAAATGGTTTCTATAATAAAATGATAATATTAGTCTTAATATCATTTAAGAATAATTTAGGTAGTATATTGAATTATAGAATGCAGTCCACCACTTTATGTATTGAAATATTTTCCATGACCCGTCCACGGGACCCGTGTTGTGACTACCCCAAGCCCACCTTCCATAGTCCAGGGGATGAAGACTAGAACCAAAGGCCCAAATCCCGACAAAAAGGGGAATGAATTTCCTTAATAAATTAAACAATCACCACAGAGTAAGCCAGCAAGAAGTAAACACTATGTAATCACAAGTACAAGTAAGTGCGGAAAAGTAAGTGGGCTAGAATACAATCCCAAACTGAAAGTAATGTACAACAGGAAAGGAATTACAACAACTGAAATTTAAAGCAGCAACACTGAGCCGTCCACTTTAATCCCACCTTAAGGGTGGGTACCGATAGCATCCTTAGCTCCTCGGGTCCTGCCGTCCAGCTCGTGTATGTCCCGCCCAGGGGTCCACCTCCAAGTACTGACTCATTATGATATCCACCTTCGGGCACCGACTCGTCCTGAGTTCCTCCTACGGGAACCGTCCAGCTCTACAAACCTTAACCTCGATCAGTGATGTTCATCCCTTGAAACCAAAACAACGTAGTGCAGGTGAAGACCGTGCAGGGGTGAGTATAAAATAGTCAGTAGGGACCCCGAGACCCCCCTAAGGTCTCCCAGAATCTCCAAAGGATATTCCACAAGGAAAGATACAATCACGAAGTAACATCCAATACTACTTATGTATATGCCCATACATATACCTAAGTCATAAATTATAGTTCGACTCCATCATACGAGCCCAAGTTTGATCACGTCCACATAGGATAGTATAACCCAATCCACACAAGAATGCACAACCCAATCTACCTAGGAATGAACAAACCGGTCGACATAGAAAAGCACAACCCAATCCACATAGGAAAGAAATTCAAACGTATCGATGATAATTATTCTAAGTCAAGACTCAACTCATATATGTATACTTCTTCATAAGATAATAGGGATGATTAGATGTAGCCACTGATTCATCTAAGCTGGTACCCACATAGGATACAAGCTCAGTAGTACTACCAGACCCACGTAGGATACAAAAATAGTAATCATCACCGTCGAACCCGTGAAGGATTCCGTTATGATTTTCATCGTCGTCGATCCCACGGAGAATTCAAGTATGATAGTCTTCACCATCGACCCACAGAGGATTCCAATACGATAGTCTTCACCATTGAACCCACATAGGATTCCAGTACGATAGACTTTACTGTCGAACCCACAGAGCATTCTAGTATGATAGTCTTCATCGTTGAACCCATAGCTGCTGGGGAACTCCTCCTCTATCGAGTAATGTGGTCCTGCCACTACAACCATGCACATCCCACTAACATTGGACTGTTGAATTACTCCACCTGTGGAGTACTGTGGGCCTGTTGCTACAATGAAGCGCTTCCCACAATGGGTATGTCGATACAACCAAACACTCCCTCTGATAGCCTACAGAGGTACTCCTTCTATTGAGTAACGCAGGTCTGCCGCTACAACCAAGAGCTAATCCACCATGGTTTTGCCTCTAAAATCAAGCGCTCCCCACTGGGCTATCGAAACACTCTGAGTCGGTCGATCAACATTCATCAAGTCTCAGCCAGCTCTAGGGATTCTGCACACAGCACACTCTTTTTCGAGAGAGTCCACTCCACGAGCCAAGGGGTCGATACATCGACTGACACATAGTCCAGAGTTGATGTATCCCAATGTTCTGTCTCGACATAGGGAACTCAACGTGACAGACGGTGGGTCAATCGGACGCCCGGTCTAAGAGTTATTGTCTTCTTCGTTCCAGGGGCCCAGTTGGTTATTAAGTCAAAACCATTCCAACCGCACTCCAACTATATGCAATCCTTGAGCAGAGTAATTCAAAAGGTCTGTCTCACTAAGAGGAATCCAAAAAAGTCGACGACACGTCAATCGGACGTCCGGAGCTCTAGTTATAAGTGCTTCCACTATAACGGCCAGGTTTGTTTCGTGTTCGATCCAACCGAGACATACTCAAAGTTATCCTAAAACATGAGTGTAATATAACGAAACGACTATCTCGATCAATGGATCCCAACGCAACTGACGATGCATCGATCGGAAGTCTGATGCCCATGATATGGGAAAATGAATGAAAACAGTCCGAAATGGGGGGTCTGTGCCCAGCACGGCCCAGCCCAACCCCCTCTGGGTTGGCCCGAACCGGGTCAACCCGACCTGGGTCCAGGTCCAGACCAATAGGGAGAGGGCCTGCCGGCGCGGGCGGGGGCCGGCCGGCGCGGGCGCAGCCCGCGCGGCCGGTCAGCTCGGCCATTATGGACGAGCAGGAAATGAAAAGGATGGGGGGGCGCTTCCTCCCTTGTTTGGAAACTACGGCCCCCCATGTGGGGGACGATCCCTTGACAATCGAGGGTTACGACCCCCAAATACTCTGACCAGCCGGCCCGGCTGGCCGACCAGTGCAGCCACCGCGGGACCCTGCTCTCCCGCTCCTCCAAGGCACTGGATGTCGACGGTTCCGACCGTAGCTCCCTGATCCGCCGCAGCCAAAGGCCGCGGCTTGTTCCGGTTGGCGCAGCACGACTGTGTCGTGCCCCTCTGCCGCGACCCCGCACTGGTCACTGTGTCTTTGTGGTTCTCCGGAATGGCGTGACGGCGCCACGACCATTCATCACGGCCCGACTACGGCCACAGGTTCGTTCGGCCTCAATGGCATAGCGCGACGGTGCCGTGACTCTTCACCGTGATTCTCCATGTTCCTACGAGGTGCCATTGCATTGCACTACTTTTTTTCGTGCCGCAACAAGAACTACAACAAGGAGGGAGGAGGGTCGACCATGTTCATACGGTCCAGCCTCCTCCCGTAATAACGATAGCAGGCGGTGCAACAAGAATAAATAACCCCATCAAGAAAGTGAAAAATTAATCCATAATATTTGAACTCAAACCCCTACCTCAATCACTGGTCAAAGGATGGTCATCGGGGAACAACAGTGTCGTGGAAGACGGCTTTGCAGAAGACGACATTGCGGATCGATGCTCCGTAAGCATCGGCGGCGTTCGCCCGAAGAAGGATGTGGCACGTCGTCATTCTTCGAGGAATGAATCTATCACCGTCTTCAGATAGGGAAGAAGATGGTTTAACGAACTCCCTTTGCGGTGATGGAGTTCTTCGTCGTAGACTTGGCATTCTTCGCGTTCTTCAATGAGGATGAAGATATTCCTCAATAGCGCAAGAGTCCTCTCCTTATTTCCACACAACGAATCAACCCCCCCAATAAAATAACTCATGTCTTGTTTTATTATCACACACGCATGACATTACATTGAATTTCGAAAAGAAAATCATCCAATTAATTCACTTAAGTGTAGAGCGTTTAATAATCCAAATAAAAAACGAGGGTTGAATTTCCATTTAATTAGGGTTTGGGTGAGTTACAAAATAAATTAACGAGAGGGAGGTTAAAGGTATTAGAAGGGGTGGGGATGTATGTGACCCACATCACTAATATCCTGCATAGAGAAGTTAGGATGTAGTGGGTACAATCCCAACCCCCATGCGTAGGTTTAAACTAATTAGAAAATAAATAAAAATTATAGCACAGTATTTTATTTCATTCTTTAGTTAACCCATTTATTTAATAACCTCACCTGAGAAAACAGAACTACATTAATGGTGTTCTTAAGAAATTACCGGCTCTAAAATTTCATCAGTGACCTCATATTTTGATTCTGAACACCAGTTCAAAATTTTGGAAAACCCGCTCATTCGTCCACTGAATGTACCCGAGCTAAACTTCGAAAATTGATTCCGGGCACACTGGGCCTCAGAATCAGGTTCCGTCAGAAACAGCTTTCTCGTAAAATCACAATGAAAATTAAGAAAAAAATTCCTTTGAAATTTAAGTGGGTTTACATTACTACCACCTCAGGGCTTTACGTCCCCATAAAGCTATAACACAAACTAGGGGAAAAAATGTGGTACTCAGCACGCAACTGGGCCCCCCCACTTCCATGTGCTCTCCTAGAGGTTCACATGCTGCCAGTGAAAGAGCAGCCGAGGAATCGACTGTTCATGTAGGACCTGCTCTTGTTGATCCTAGTTCTCCACTAGAACCTCTTTGAATGTCGCTCCATCATTGATGTCCAACTCCCTACTGTTGATGATGTGTGAAGGGTCATGTATGTATTTTCTTAGCTGAGATACATGGATGACAACGTGCACCCGATGCAACTGAGCTGGAAAGGTCAAGTGGTAAACCACCTCGCCAACCCTGATGAGGACCTAGAAAGGTTCATTGAACCCATGAGATATCTCACTGCCTCAGCTACATCTCTGTAAACCTCGTCGAGGTGAGACCCGTATAAGAACGTGGTCACCATCCTCGAACTCTAGTGGCCTCCATTTCTTGATTTGTACTAAAACTCAAAACACATACAACCATGAGGGTAAGGTTGGCTGACCTAAGAGTGATCGACTACACCCCCTAAGCATGAGTTAAACCTATGCTACCTGGGGTTTCCTTTTCGCAGACCAAGGATAACCCATCCCGACATTTGCATAATACCGTCAATTTTTATATGAACTATGATTGGCCAGTCCATAATCAAACTAACGTCGTAAGGCCTTGACAATGCCACCAAGAGGTTCTAACCGAAACTCTCACCTCAAGGGTCAGATCACACCATCGATGTATGTGTGATTATCGAGTCTCCTCCCAGAGGTATCTCCAGACGCGAGGGTCAAGTCAATAGCTTAACCAGAAACTCTAGGTCTGGGACAAGATTCATGGAAGGAATGGATGATTCATATCAATGTCTTATTGTTATAGTAGCTTGTGGAGGACACATTTCGAACATCGAATCATCCTTAGAGCCCTTTCGGTCACACTCCCTGACCGTATGCAGCTACTCTTTCCCCTGCCCTCTAGATCCATGAGCCTAGCGGGGATTACAAAGGAAGGTGGTTACAACATGTCAAAATTGTCACCACCCGATGCTGCTCTCGTAGCTCCACTTCCACGTCTGCTGCCCTGCAGATTCATCTGTCCTTTTCACTTCCTCTACTTGAAACATTTTACACACCCAAGTCTCTGAGACTGGCGCCAGTTTCCTGCTTTTCCACTGCTAACTTTCACTGACTGCATCAATTTAGTAAACGAATTCTCAACCACAATGGTTTTTTCTAAGACCCAAGAATAAGTAGGAATACATAGAGAAAGAAGTGATGTCTCAGATGTCCTTTAGACACACCTCACTCTGATGTCCGAGCCCTGAAGCACCGAGTGCATCATAGTCATCGAGTACCAGGAATGGTTTGGTATGCCCCGAGGAATTCTCAGATAATGACACGTCATCCTGCCGAGTTCTATAAGATCTGGGAAACTCTCAGCCACCTCCTCAAGACAGTCCTCAGCCGTTTGTGAGTCGGGCTTGCCTCTGAACTTGAGGGATATCTGGTGTTCAAACATGTAAGGCACTAAGCCTACAAGTGTCCTCTAATGGTACCGCCGATAGTGTCTGCTATCCAATAGGTAGTGATGTAGCTGAGACACTACCCGAAGTTACTATCTCAAGCATCAGTCCATATACCGAATCCTTTTCACTATACAAACCAACCCCTTGGTCACTCACTGGAAAACAGAAGTAGCTATGTCCACTACCCGCTCTACTAGTGTCTAAATTAGGCGTAGAACTCTAGCAATCACCTCCATCCAGTCCACTACTCCCTGAGAACTATGTCGCCTCAAAATCTCGGTGGCCTATGCTACTTAACGAGTGGTGGTTATGCTGGTAAACCACCCGACGGTTTCAACATAGTAAGAGGGCCCCGCACCGGAACCTTATCTCTCAGTGGGCCGTCATCTCGTACAACACTCGGAACCCTATCTGGTTTCCATAATGGGGCCATCCTGAAAAGATACACGTGTGTCACGGTCAACGATTTATACATGGTGAGCTGACACAAAGTAATCATAATGAAAACCTTTTAAACACACATGCAATCAATGTTTTCGTGAACTGAGTCGGAAATCAGAAGTCAGGGTCCTGTTGTATCGATATGTCGGTCGCCGCACCAACACTGGACTCCCTAGACTGATAACCAAACTCAATATCCTTAACATTATTGCATCACATAAAAGAAAGATAAGAGTCCAGAGTTCGGAAGTATAATCAAATTCCTCTGATACCAATTTGTCACGACCCATCCTCAGGAGGACCCATCTTCGGGACCCGTGATGTGGCTACCTCAAGCCCGCCTTCCATAGGCCAGGGGCTGGCGACTAGCACCAAATGTGCAAATCCCGACAAATAGGGGAAGGTATTTCATTTATAAAGTAAACAAACACCATAGAGTAAGCCTGCTGAAGTAACACTAAGTAATCACAAGTACAATTAATTGCAGAAAAGTAAGTGGGCCAGAATACAAACCCAAACTGAAAGTAAAGTACAACTGGAAAGGAAGTACAACAACTGAAAAGTAAAGAAGAAACACCGAGCCATCCACAGGAAATCCCACCTGAAGGGTGGGTATAGATAGTCTCCTCAGCTCCTCGGGTCCCGCCGTCTGCACCGTGTGCATCCCGCCCAGTGGTCCACCTCCAGGTACCAACTCGTCGTGATATCCACCTCCAGGCACCGATTCGTCGTGAGTTCCTCCTCCAGAAACTATCCAGCTCTACAAGACTAAACCTCGATTAGTGATGTTTTTCATCTGCAAACAACACAATGTAGTGCGGGTGAAGCCCGTGCAGGGGTGAGTATACAATACTCAGTAGGGACCCCGAGACCCCCGAAGGTCTCGAAGAATCCACAAAGGATATTCCACAAGGAAAGATACAAAAACAAAGTAACATCCAACACTACATAGTTATATGCCCATACATATACCTAAGTCATAAATTTCAGTTTGGCTCCATCATCAGAGCCCAAGTTCGATGACGTCCACATAGGATAGTACAACCCAATCCACACAGGAAAGCACAACCCAATCCACCAAGGAAAGCACAACCCAATCCACATAGGAAAGAACAAGCCAATCCATATAGGAAATCAAGTCAATCATATAGAAGACAATGATTGAAAGTCAAGAATCAGCTCAAATAGGTATAATTCTTCGTTAGATAATAGATATGATCAGATGTAGCCACTGATTCAACTATGCTGGGACCCACGTAGGATATAAGAGCAGTAGTACTGCCAGACCCACGTAGGATACAAGAACATTGGTCATCACCGTCGAACCCACAAAGGATTTTAGTACGGTTGTCATCGTCGTCGAACCCAAGGAGGATTCTAGTACGATAGTCTTCACTGTCGAATCCATGGAGGATTCCAGTACGATAGTCTTAACCGTTGAACCCACGGATAATTCCAGTACAACAGTCTTCACCGACGAACCCATAGCTGATGGGGAACTCCTCCTCTATCGAGTACATTGGGCATGCCGCTACAACCAAGCCCTTCCCAATAAACATGGATGGCTGAAGTACTCCACCTGTCGAGTATTGTGGGCCTACTGCTACAACAAATCACTTCCCACCATGGGTCTGCCGCTAAAACCAAGCCCTCCACCTCATAGCCTATAGAGGTACTCCTTCTGTTGAGTACCACGGGTCTGCCGCTGCAAACAAGCGCTCATCCTCCGTGGGTCTATCTCTACAACCAAGCACTCCCCACTGGGCTATCGAAACACTCTGAGTCGGTCGATCAGTAGTCGTCAAGTCTCAACCAGCTCTAGGGTTTCCGCAGACAGCATGCTCGTTTCCGGGAGGGTCCGCTCTATGATCCAAGGGGTCGATACATCACCTGACATGCATTCTAGAGTTGATGGATCCCAAAGTTCTGTCTCGACATAGGTAACTCAGCATGACAGACGGTGCGTCAATCAGATGCTCGGTCTGAGTGTTATTGGCTTTTTCGTTCGAGGGGCCCGATCGGTTTTTAAGTCAAAACCAACACGACGGCACTCCAACTATGTCGAAAACTCCAGAGAAGTAATCCAAAAGGTCTGTCTCACTAAGAGGAATCCACCAAAGTCGATGACATGTCAATCGTTCGTCCGGCTCTCAAGTTCTAAGTGTTTCCGCTCTGAGGGCCCGGTTGGATTCGTGTTCGAACCAACCCATCCATACACAAACTTGTCCCAAACCATGAGTGTAATATACCGAAACGACCGTCTTGATCCAAGGATCCCAACTCAACTGACGGTGCATCGATCAGAGGTCTGAAGCCCATGATATGGGATAATTAATGAAAATAGTCCCACATGGGGGTCTGGGCCCGGCCCGGCCCGACCCAACCACCCCAGGGTTTTCCCGAACCACGTCCGGGCCAGGCCCGGTGGGAGAGACCCTGCACGGGTGGCGCAACCCGTCCTGGTCGGTGCGGCCCATCTTGGCTCGCGCGGCCCATCCCGACTGGTGCAGCCCGGCCCAGTCGGTGCGGCCCGGCCCGGGCGGCTGGTTGGCCTGGCATGGGCGCGGCCCGCACGTCCAGTCAGCTCGGCAATTATGGTTGTGCAGGAAATGAAAAGGGGGGGGGGGGGCGTTGTCCCCACCCCCTATTTGGAAACCGCGTCCCCCGCTTAGGGGCCCCTCCATTGCCAGCCTGGGGTTACGACCCCCGTCTCCTACGATCGGCCGGCCCAGCTGGCCGGCCGGTGCCGCCGCCGTGGGACCCCGCGGTCCCGCTCTTCCGAGGCGCTGGGGGCCGGTAGTTCCGGCCGCCGCACCCTGCTCCACTGATGCCAAAGGTCGTGGCTTCGTCCAGTTGGCGCGGCACGACGTCTCCTCTCTCCTCCGCCGCGGCCCCGCTCCGCCCGCGGTGTCTTCGTGGTTCTCCGGCATGGCGCGACGGTGCCGCGCCCCTTCTCCGCAGCCGGACTCCGGCCACGAGTTCGTTCGGCCTCAACGGCACGGTGTGATGGCACCGCGCTTCTACACCATGATTCTCCATGTTCCCGCATGCTACAGTTGCTCCGTGCTGCCTTTGTTAGTGCCGCAACAAGAACAACAACAAAGAGGGAGGAGGGTCGACCGTGTTCATGCGGTCCGACCTCCTCCCGTTATAACGATAACAGGCATCCCAACAAGAATATATACCCCTCATCAAGAAAGCGCAAAATTAATCCATAATATTTGATCTCAAACCCCTACCTCAAGGAGTTGTTAAACGATGGTCGTCGCAGAACAGCGGTGTCGCGGATGACGGCGTTGCGGAAGACGACGTTGTAGATCGATGCTCCATAAGCGTCGTCGGCGTTTTCCCAAAGAAGGATGTGGCTCTTTGTGGTTCTTTGAATAAGGCATCTCTCACCGGCTGCGGAGAGGGAAGAAGACGGTTCGGAGAACTCCCTTTGTGGTGACAGAGTTCTTCTTCATAGACTTGGCATTCTTCGCGTTCTTCGACAAGGATGTAGATATTCCTCAAGAGCGCAAGAGTCCTCTTCTTCTTTCCGCACAACGATTCAACCCCCCAATAAAATAACTCAATTCATATATTATTATCACACAAGCATGCATGGACTTTTAAATTCAAAAAGAAACTCATCCAATTAATTAACTTAATTATAGAGCGTTTAATATTCAAAATAAAAAATGGGGGTTGACTTCCTATTTAATTAGCATGTGGGTGAGTTACAAAATAAATGCACGAGAGGGAGGTTAAAGGGATTTGAAGGGGTAGGGATCGTGTGGGCCCCACATCACTAATATCCTACTTAGAGAAGATTGGATGTAGTGGGTCCCATCCCATCCCCCATGCATAGGTTTAAACTACATAGAAAAGAAATAAAAATTGTAGCACAAAATTTTATTTCATTTTTTACTTAACCCATTTATTTAATAACCTCACCCGAGCAAACACAACTCCAGTAATGGTTTTCCTAAGCAATTACCAGCACGGTGGTTTCATCAGTGCCCTGGGATTTTGATTCCGAGCACTGGTTCAAATGTTAGGAAAACCCGCTCATTCATCCACTGAACGTACCTGAGCTAAACATCAGAAATTGATTCCGGGCACACCGGGCCTCGGAATCAGGTGCCGTCAGAAACTGTGTTCTCATAAAATCTCAAAGAAAATTAAGAAAACAATTTACCATTAAATTTACAGGTCTTTACAATATTAATCTCTATAGTAAATTTTCTATAATATAATTGTATTTTAATATTTAAATGAGTTTGATCAAATTAATATTTGTGAGATTGTATGTACTCGTATGATCACCATATGCAAGACAGTGACTCATAGACCTCTCTAAATAATGGTTTCCTCTATGGGATGATTATAAGAATGATCCCTTTGTTTTTACAAGTGAGTATAAATTATGGAATATTCCTAGTGGGAATAAATGATTCTATCAGTATGTTTAACATTATTCTCTATGGTTGATAAAGATGAGTTTTGATAGTACATAATATGGACCCATGTGACATGATTCTCCATCATCCATAAGTGTTTACTTATATATATTTATCAAATAGATCAACACTTGAGGGAAGTACAATAATTTAGTAACATCATCATTATTCCATCAATTATATTTCACTATTATGAGAATAGAATGTAGTGGTATTTTCCAAACACACCATATTACATTATTAATAAGGTATAGTGGTCTAAAATATTTAATTTAAAATGTTCCATAGATGAATGTAGAAAGATATATATGTTATAGTTTGGATGGTCACCAATTAAGAAAACTATAAATTCAAAGACTATCATTGTTATTATTATAATATTTTAATTAATCCCCTTACAACCAAATATATATTAGGCTACCAGAATAAAAAACCATTTATATAATTTAAATCATTCCATGGGAAATTACTTTATTGTGGTGATTCATGATAATGTTTAATCCCCCCAATAAAATGTGAAATAGAACATGGGATGATTTTCATGGGTGATAGCTAGAATAATTATAAATTTGGAACAACTATATCATTATCTCAAAAAAAATTATTCTTACACAACTATAAGTCTAATAAAATCCTCTCCTACAATGTATAGAAAAATTCATAATGATATGGAAGACCATGGTTGGGGGTGTAAGTGAAATAATTTATAAACAAAATAAATGATGAATTAATGTAACATTAAGGATTCATGGATTGATGTTGGATGAATGGATTCCTCAATAGACATATAAAGACACTCATGTTGGAATAAAACTAATTCTACAAGAAACACAGATCAAGTTTTTGTTAGAACACGCACCAAAAATAGATGAAACAATTGTATAATGGATAATATATATAGGACTCATAAACATTATTACACTAGTAGTACAAAGAGAAACAATATTTTTTTGGCAATGATGGAGGAACTATGACTGGATTATGAAAATGGATTAGAGAAGGTTATGGTTGACATCTTATGAAAGTAGTGGAAATATTACTTGGGATTTACATTACATAATGTATCTTCCATTGTCAAAATAGAAGATATTCTACCATAAATATGTAAAATATACCATTAAAAGAAATATTTTTTTTGAAAAAGGAATTGATAGGTCTATCTCCACAACAATATGAGAAAAACGTTTATGATTTATTGTAAAATTAATCAAATGAGAATAAATAAACAAATTAAATGAATCACCTATAACGTTCAACCCCTTTGGGATTTTAAAGGGAGTGATATTTAAATTATATTAATCTATTATATAGAATATACGGTAAGAGTGATGTTTGGTAGAAATAATTTATTCTCCACATTTTTATAGTAAATAAATAGTGAAGAAAACTATTTTCTCTACTATTTCATCCAAAATTATAAAATTAATTATATAAATCAACCATGTTTCAATGTCTTAATTTCCATTATCTTATTCAAAATATGTAAATAACAATTATAATATATCTAGAAATTCTCAAATTTAAATGGATTTCCTTGATTCACCTAGAAAATTTCTCTTACTCCTGGTTTTATATAACTTCTAAGGATAAATATCCATTGAAATAATGAGTAATTTTTAGATTTCATAATAACATTTTCAAAAAACCCATCCCAAGATATGATCAAAAGGATTTTATTAGGCAAATACGGTATACTTAATATTATTTTTTATGTTATTATTATTTACCCCGTTTAAATTAATAATAAAAAATAGTATCAATGTATCTTCTCAAAAAAATGATATTATAAAAAATATTATTCTTCATTATATTATATTAAATTTATTTATAAATTAAGATAAAACTAATTTTTTTAACTAATTTTTTTTCTCCCAAATTAAAGAATAAATTATATTTCTTCATCATGATTTAAAAAATTACTTTTATTTCATATTAGAAAAAATTATAATATCATTTTTCCATTAACTGAAAAACTCATATTATTGAAAATGTAATCAATATAAAAGACTATATGTAAAAATATAGTTCACAAATTATTTCAAAAATAATTAATCATAAATAAATATTTTATGATTTAGATAATTTCAAAATATATTTGTCATGATTATTTTAGTCATTAATGTAAAATTTCATATAAATTATATGTTCTTGTACACTAAACAATTGTATTTTTAATGTATTCAAATATAATATCATATGAGAACAACAGTAACTATTATGTATCCAAGTGAATTATATTGGGGTTTCCTTTAGTGAAAAATTGAAAAAATATGAATCATAATAACCCCATTCGTAATCAGTATTTTATTTTGATAAAACACAAAAAATATTGATCCTCTAATGATAAATTATTCAAATATATTGTATTATTTTTCAATCCTACATGATCATATGATGAATTAGTGTGAATTATTGTTTACATAAATCATTATCTATTAATTATTTTAATATATTAACCCATTTGGACGATTGGATATCCAAAAAATCATTCATTAAAAAAATTTCATTTTATGAAATAAGGTAATGATAAAGTAATAATATTTTAATTTGGGTCACATTCTATATTGGTGAGTATGTATTCTCTATGTCATTTTCAACTATGAGATATGAGCCCTTCACTAATATCATAATGTGAATATATATGGGGAAGTTATCATCCTACACATAGACATGTATCTCCGAATTATTTATACAATTTTATATGATTATAATCCTAGAATCACTCGAGTTAATAAAATATTTCTTCCAACCCATTAATGGTGATTATTTTTCAAACTCATGGATATCACATTTTAAAATATTAATCTCTTATTCCTTAATAATAATTCATCATCTAACATTATGTATTTTTATATAGTTACAACAATTATGGACCTTATTATAATATTTAATATTTTCATCCCATGAATGATACAATATCTCAATTTTGTCAATCCAAAATTCTATTAATTATTACAGGATTCAAGGATGAATAATCTTCATTAATTTTTATGAAAAAATTGGATTAAATGATACTTATTTAATTATTTTGATAGAGAGGATATTCATGTACAATATCTAAAAACGTTTCTCTCCATAATCCTATCTTATCTTCCTAAATCTAGAATCCTGAACATAAATACAGGATCCAATAAATCATTATTCCAAATCTCTTATTAAATAATATTAATATATGGTTGTTATGTGGGATTTGGTAGAATATTTCTCATTCTCAATATTTATTATAATCTCAAAATCTTCATATACTATATATATTTTTAAATTATTCATATTAGTTTCTCATTTCATCCATAAAATAAACCTGAACTTAGTAACACATATCCATTAGTTTCATTATTATGTTGGTACTATATAAAAGTAATCAAATATTGTTGAACTATAGTGATTAATTTTCAGGAAAACCCTGATATATACTTGAGTTTCAAATGACATATGATAAAATATAATAAAGTAGAATATTTTTTTGAGAATTCAGTTTTCCCTATTACATTATCTCTTTAAATCCTTAATAAAACCCTTCCTAGTATTTTGGGAAATGGAATAAAAGGTGTGTATTATCTCATATTCTTATTAAAGAAATAAATACAATAGAATATAAATAATTCTTAATATATAAATAATATATAATGAACAAATAATTTCATATTAATATTATCATGATATCACAAAAATATCCATCAATATCATAAAAAATAAAATAATCACAAGGAAAATAATAACAGATTTAAAAATGGTAGAAATCATAATTTCAATCACCTAAAACATACTAGCCTTTCCTTATCCACCACATCTATGAAGATCATTATATGCCTTCTCTGATGCCTTCTTTTTAACTTTTCAAGGCCTCAGTCAAAAAAATTCCATTTTACTACATGGGTCATACAAATAAATCAATGGGATATATTTTTATAGTCCAAAAATGTCATTTAATAAATCAAATAAATTCATTATCTGAAAAAATAAAAAAACATAATCTACATGTCTTAATATTAAATAAATTTCCTCGTTGAAATAAAAAACATATATAACATCAATAATTTCCCCTTTTAATATGACAATAATCCATTCAAATAAATAACATGTATGGTTTGAATAATAAATATACAAAGAAAATAAAAAATAAATTATTTCATTTAAATATTTCATAAATAGAAGTTACATAAATGATATTTAATGAATTTTAATGAAAATTTACCTTTCACTTTTTAAAATCCCATTAAAAAATGTCCAATAATTTTTAAAAGAATTTTTTATTAATATTATCTTAGATATATATAATTTACAATCAAATTACATGATCAATAATAATATATGGAAATTTTATTCATGTAGTACAATTTAGAAAACCATTTGAATGAAAAATCAAAAGTGTACCAAATTTATAAATTGATAAAATAATACATACAAATCATTTTGAAAAAAATCAAATGCTCATAAAAATGAAAGTAAAAATAATACGAGAAAATTTAAATGTTTCCTGGGAACATTGACAAGGATGATAAATATAATATAATTCTATCAATAAATACTTAAACATAACTAGTTTTGGATATTGAATAGATTGTTGAATAAGCCGTTTCCAATTTTCTATCTTTTAAATCATAACCCCTATGAATGAAATAATACTAAATAAAAAATTAAATACAATGTATATAAATTGATAAGTTATATAACATATAAAATTGAAATTAGATAAATCATATAAATACATATAGTTTGTAAACATAATATTTTCCCTAATAAAAGTTAATTTGAGACAATGAACCCTTACCTTATGTGCTACTTTATTTTTATGAGATTAAACTACCATTATCAAAAATATAAATTTATTAGAAATATATTCCTTAAAATTACATATATATATATATATCATACCAAATATTATTTAATTTTTATATTTGTCTCTATTTTATTTTTACTTTTTTATTAAAATCGATATTCCGGCAGATAAAGACATTGTTTTTTATGTATGTTTGGTTAGTTAGTTTCCATCCATGCACATAAGTGATTGTTTTATCATCTAAAAATTATTATAATGATATAATTATCAAATATATTCATTTTAAATGTATTTATAGTAATATTTAACAGTTATAGATATATAAATGTATAAATACATTCATGGATACAGAAGGTTGTACATATTCATGAACATTGTTTTCATTTTTCATTATAAAGAATTAAATAAAAGTAAAAAATAAATAAAAATTTCTGAATAACTAATATATAATACATATAATATATATTAATCAATTATATCCTTATTTTTATCAGAATGATACATAATCAAAGAACAATATGCATTGCTTCATGGAGGTGGTAATCTACAGACACAAACAAAAGGGAAATTATAGTTTTCCAAATAATTGGATGGTATGAAAGTGAATGGGATGTTAAAATGACCCATATATACTGACATAATAAGAATAATAAATAATCATTAAAAATATAATATTAACCATCCATGATATATTTTGGTGGAAAATTATTTTACTCACTATTTGGAGATGTAATGCACATGAATTGAAATATAATACATTCTGCTACCATTTGATGTGGCTGAGAACAGATAATGGATATTTAAAAATATGAATATACTATCATTTTAATAATGATAAATAATTTTTTATTTTATTAAAATAAAAAATATTTATTGGTAGTCAATATAGAAATTAATTGAATGATTTTGTATAAGACGATTACCTCCTCATTGAGAAAATCCAATTATCTTACACCATAAGACATGAATGGATGTCATTTTTGAAACACCAGAGGATTTATAACATGTTTACTAAATCTAAGAAGTAATTAATATTTGGTTTATAAAATCTATATGTATAATTTTTCTTAAATAAGTGAGGTAGGATGTTCAAAATTATAACTCAGGTGAGGAATATTTTTGAGTTTCATAAAACATTAAATTTAAAAAAATTCATTATCATGGAAAAAGAATCCAAATCACAGTTTATTTGAAATTATTTAATGATATGATTTAAATTTCATTATAATTAAAATTTATATCAGTTTTTGAAATGCCATGTGTTTTTTAACCTAGTTAAAATATGAAGGTTTTCTAATTTTATATTGTTTTATCAATGGGTCAGTCACTATAAACAAAGCTCTAATTATTTATTTGTAGTGTTGGAAAACCTAAAGGCATAATTTTCGGAAATTCGTAACTATAACATAATTTTAGCAGGTGTACCGATGAGTCTCGGGAGGACCAGATCCAAAAAATTCCATTTTAATGGATCGACATGGGCATGGCACAGTTCCGGCCAATCCTATGCAGCTTACCTTGATTAATTAGTTATTTATTTTAATTAAATAATATTATATGAGAGATTTTTATTAATTTAAAAAAATTCTAATAATATTAATAATGAAGTTATTAGTATTATTATTATTGTGGTTATTAAAGTAATTGAATGTTAAATAATTTATTAAATGATGGTTGAATGAATTGATGAGTCTTTTGGGTTTATAAAAGAACTGTTTTAATAAAATGAAGAGATTCAGAATAAATAAGGGAAAATTCACTGTTAAATGGAGATTATGGGTTGAGTTTTTATCACTAAAATCATATTAATGTTGTTGTAAAAAATTTGGGGTTTTGGTATTAATTAAATTATTGTTAGAATAATATAAATAATGATATTATTATTATTGTTGTTGTTGTTTTTATTAAATTAAATAAAGGTTTATATAATTTATTGTGGATTCTGAGCCTCTCAATTAAATGTTTAATTAAATGAGGTGTTTCTAGATTTTATGAGGTTTTGTTATTAAATAGATGTGTACTTTTTCTCAAAGGACTGAAAATTAATAACAAAGAAACTATTGTAATTTTAGTTTTATGAATGTAATAATAATAATTATTAAGGAAATTAAATTAGGTTTTATAATATTAAATAAATTAATGTTAAAAACCAATTAAATAAATAAGGTGTACTTAAATGGGGAGGGTGGACCTAATCAAGAAGGGATTTTTATTGTTTCTTTTAATATAATTTTATTACAGGGTTTATGAAATTAATATTTTAACTAAATGGGGTGTCTCTAATGTGAGGCGCAACACAAGACTCCTCCATAGGCTTCCTCCACATAGTTCTCCATCGAATAAGCTACCAATGGTGCAACCTCCTCTATATGGTCAGATATCCCTTGGCTGAATTAACTTACAGCAGAACAACACCATCTAAGAAACCTCCCTGCAACGTGCAATTCCCCTTTCCCATGTCATCTATCTGCAAGCACTTCCATTGAATTTTTCATTATATATAGTCGAATATTCAAGGTAGGATCTCCTATGATGTTTTTCATCATCGCTTCTATGTTTTGATTCTATTTCAATAGCCATTTAGGTTTGGACAAATTTAGGTTTTTTATTGTAAACCAAAATCTTGTTGTTATTTAAATCTAGGGTTGTGTATCAAACATCTCGGGCTTCCTTGGTCCGTGTTTTGGAAGATATTACTGAAGGTGAGGAAGATGTTGTCGATTTTGTTCGTCAATTTTGTTCGAAGGTACAGAATTATACCGTTGTTTGGTTTTTCACCACATAAAATGGAGTGTTTTTTTATTTGAGACTATGGTATAATGTTGTTGGTGCGTAGACCTAGCTTGATGGATTTTGTTCTTCTAATGTTGTTTGGGTGATTTTCTGATTTCTATTTTACGGGGCACACATGTGAAAATATATATTCACATATATATAAATATATAAATATATAAATATATATATACATATATATAAAGGTGGTGTGTTTTCCAACATTTTCCATTTGAAACTAACTACTACCAAGTACATTAAAGTGATGTGTAATTAAAATGATGTCACCCTAAGCTAGGGTCCCAAATCACTATTACTTTATTTAAAAATTATAGAATCTTTAAATAATTTGATAAGGTGAGTTTCCATGATTATGGAACTGCAATATTTTCTGAAAATTATTATTAAAATTACACTAATGGTTAGTGGTAATGTCATATCATTATTTTTATGGTTTTTATTTGCATAAGTCTTACTGCTGGATATGATATATGATAGGTTCATGCTTGTCAAATTTGATTTTATAAAATGATGCCACTCACATGAATTAAATAAGGACATGAGCATGTTTTAATTTTAATAATGTTTTTCTAATTTGGTTTAAGTGATATGATTAAATAGTTAAATGAGATTATTAGGCAGAATGAGTAATAGGGTAATTAATGGTAGAATTAATTATCAAGTCATGAGTTGGAATAAAATTGTTGATTTTACTGATTATTGAGAATATTGAATATTTAACATGTTCAGAATATAAATTTAAAACAGGTATTAATTAATCGATGGATTAATTAACTAATGTTAAATGTTAAAAGGTTTATTAATTGATGATTTGTTAAATTGATAATATTTAAATAATTATTTGTTGAATTAATTAATTTTAATGTATTAAATAATTATTATAAACTAATTATTGGTTATTAATATTGGATAAAAGTACCTTTTGAGGCATATTAGTTTTTGTAGCTTCTATTTTCATTGCAAGTGTTTTTAAAATAAGATATACTATGTGAGATGGTTGATAAATATATAGGATTTGATAAGCATGTTTTGAGATGATTATGATGAGTATATAAATTGTTAATGTCCCAGATGAATCCTTGTATGAGTTGATGGGTTCAGACATGTTAATGAATTTGGATACATAAATGTTGAGTTAATTATTATGTTGTATTGAAAAGAATAATTAATTGATAATTAATTATTTACTATTGATATGTTGAATGGTTTATTAATTGTTGACTTATTTTATGAGATATTCATGTTGTTAATTAGTTGTTTAATTTATTAATAGATTTAATTAATTTATTTATGAATTAATTAATGGATGGTTGTGGTTGGTTAGACATGGCGTTCTACACCAATGATAAATTTATATGTATGAATGAAAATTGCTTGGGAGATTGGGACTGATGCTACCAATACCTGTGGGTTTTGAGAAAAGGACTGAAGCTCTATATACTCAAGAGTGTGATAGACTTGATGTTCTACATTTATTAATTGACATTGTAATGTGGGTAGAATTTGTCATACATGAAATGAATTAATTGGTTAATGAAAACTATTGTGACCTTATGATTTGTGAATTGAATATGAGAAAGGGTTCATACTATTTAATGAATTGGTCGAATCAATATTATGGAAGAATCTAGGATAAAATAACTATTATTAGTGGAATAGCTTAGATATATTATATGAATGATTAAACATAGTATCTTATGATGTGTTATCCAAGACAATGTAGAATCTTTGATTCAATGTTTAATTTGATTATATAGATGGTCTTTAGAGACATCTGTGGTGAGTGACTTATTAATGGAATGTTGGTCTTAGGCAAGATCATAAAATTTATATAGTTTAATTTGGAATGAATAATTGACAAGTAAAAATTATTATGTAATGACTATGGTGTATGAATGATAATTTATAATATAGTATCAGAAACCAGTTGAGTGCTGAAGAAGTAACTTGGGTATACAGTTACATTGTACTGCTTACTTTATTTATTCATTCTTTCACAAATTTTAAATTTTTTATTAAAAGTCTGGATTTGGGGTAGAAACTGGTGGTCCCATCATATTGAGATTTATATATCACAACCTATTTAGTCTTCCTTTGCATTGGGGTACCAGAGTAGATTCTTTTTGGTTGTAGGATTTTCTTTTATTAATTTACAAGGGAGATAAGAGCAGATGACCTAGCAGAAGATCAAGTGCTCAATGAGACCTCTATTAGGGATTTGTGACATTTTTTATTTATTTTTATATTGGAATGTTATGAATGATGTTTTTTTAACCATTTTATATTTTTGTGTTATTACAATGCCATATATGTTTATTCTGTAAAATTGGTGTCATCCATTTGATTTGTACAGGATTTATAAAAAATTTCTTCTTCTGCTTTATCATATATTTTACTACTTCCATTTTTTATTGCCATTGAATTTTTCCATTGTCTTTTTTTGAACTCTAATATGAGGGTATACTCTCTCCATTGACAATACACAGACTTTCACTACTAGTTAGAAGCCTCTGGCATATGGGAAGATGTGCATGAGGTTATCTAGAGACTGGTCTGACCATTGGATATGTGGTAAGCTGTGTCGGGACATTTCAATGTGGTATCAGAGGGGTTCTTTTCCTTTTGAATTTTTGTTTTTGGTTGGTTGATAGGAGACTAAGAATGTTTTAGTTATTGGGATAATAGTCATGAATGTGATTGATCACCCCAAGTACGGGATATAACAATGCGGCCAGGGATGAGAACTGATGTTTCGAGTATTTGAGTTTACAGTTGATATAATTTCATGTAGAGTGACTGGTGAATTTTTTTCCACTTATTGATTTTGAGAATTTTGAAGAAAAAATATCTAGTCCTGTTATGAAAAGGTAGATTCATATATTCATCATCATCGGCATATATAGATTCACATTCCAAGCATGCAACATTCCATGTAGTAGAATTAGTAGGGTGCCTGTTTTTTTGAATTGTGTTCCTTCGGTGCAATGCCATGATTTTATCTGATTTATCAAGACTCGGTAGATAGAATATTCTAGTGACAATTTTAATAGTCATGGGTGACTTTATGACAGACTACCTCATTATATATCTTGTTTTGTTATTGTTCCATGATGTTGTGTTAAAGTATTCTACTATGTTATGGATTATGATAACATGCTAGTGATGTTTTGATGTGTGAAAGGGATGGTAAAGTTAAAATGATTAATGAAAGTGGTTATCTTAAATAATATCTAAATGCAAACAGTTAAAAGTATGAGATCCTTATCAACTAGTGGATGTCCACCAATCTGTCTGAACTATATATAACCATAGTATGTATGAAAATGGTTATAAATATAAAAATGTTGAGTTTTGTTTGAAATGAACTATTTGTGGGTTTCTTTGTGATGAACCAGGATTGAATAAATGGGTCGCTTGGAGGTTTATTCTTTGTAAAAGAAACTTATATGCTAAATTACATGTTTAAATTTGAATAAAAAGGATGTTAAGTGATTAAAGAGGATTTTTTTGATACCAGGCCTATTTTTTTCCGGAGGGCATTGTTTTGAAAATGAAGTGACTTATTATGAAATCTAGTTCTTGTGTATTTTTTTAAATTAATTAAAATGTTAGACGGTTGTAATGAATAAATTAAAATGGATAAAATGAAAAGGGGTATTTTAAACATTATTATTTCAGTTTTAGTAATACAAAGAGAGAGGGATGTTGATTATGTTTTGTAAGGGGATAACCCATTGTAGGAATTACCCTTTGAATGTTATAGGCTGTTAATGTATATTCCTCCCACTTCTCAAGATGACTTATTGGGACAAATTTGGTATAGAACACTGATAGGATTATGTTATAGTTTTTATTAACAATGTTTTATGAGGTGATCTTGGTTCGAGGAACGTCACATTCATATGTTAATGTTCTCTAAAATAGTGCACCACTGAGAGGCTAATATTTTCTTATGACGTCATAGTCAATCCTAAGGTGGGTAGAATAACATCATTTTCAGTAAATATGTCAGTAGAAGATGCTTATCTTTTAGAAGATAGTTTTCTAGTAGTATTTCAACTGAACGTCTTAATGACCTTGGGTTTTCTCTTAGTTATTTCTTTTGAATATGACGAGAATGTCCCATATCTTAACATCCTTATAGATACTCTAAGATATAGTTGTTATTACATCGTGCTACTGATTAATTTTTATTGGGATTAATGAGTTGTTGTTATTTGTGTTGTATGATTGATGTGTGGTTTCATTGGTATACTCCTTGATTCATGTTGGGGAACATTTGTTTTAAAAATTTCATTATGATGCCATGACATAAAAATTTCACCAGAGGTCAGGTAAAGGCATTGTTATACGTGTGGCAGGTTTTGGAATAGTTTTAATGGAATGTCGTCAGATAATGGTTGAATATGGGTTTTGGGTCCACAATGTCTTTCAAGAGAAGCATGCACAACCCTTTTATGTTGGATGATTGAGATTCAACCGTATCTGTTGATGAAGTCCAAATTATGGCCTCAAATATAAGCTATGTTTCGATGTTTTCGCTATAAATTGGGAATTGGCTTTGGTTTTAAAGACTTAGTTGTTATGGTTTTGAAGGGTTAAAGGTGTTTTTGGAATTGGGAACACAACATGTTAGTTCTATCGAGATTAAATGACCTTGGTAGGTCAGTTGTTTTACTTGTTGGTTTTAATGGCTTCTAAAGGACGACATGTTATTAAGGATGGTAGATTGTAATGTCCCACGTTTTTGAACTGGTTAAAATATGAAGGTTTTCAGAAAAAATTATTTTATCAATTGTTATTAAACCGTGGTCCAGAATTTTATTTTCACTATTGGAACACCTAAAGGTGTCATTTTTGGATTTTTGTAATTATTGGATAATTTTTGCATGTATCTCGATGAGTCTCGGGAGCACCAGATCTAGAAAAGTCCATTTTAATGGATCTGCATGGGCAGTGCACAATTGCGGTCCAACAGATGCAGTATAACTTGTTTAATAAATTATTATTTTTAATTTAAAAATACTTTATTATATATTTTTATCAACTAATAGAAATTTTTAATAATAATAATAATGAAGTTATTTCTATTATTATTGTGGTTGTTAAATTAATATAATGTTATAAGATTAATTAAATATTGGATGAATGAATTGATGTGGCTTTTTGGTTTATTGATGAAACGTTTTAATTAAATGAAGTGTTTTAGAATTAATAAGAGGCAATTTTTTATAAAATTGAAGATATGGGTTGGAGTTTTTATCATTAAAATAATATTAACGGTATTGTCAAAAATTGAGTGGATTGGTTTTAATTAAATAAAATATTGAATAATAATGGTGATGTCGTTATTATTATTATTGTGTTTATTTAATTAAATAAATGTTAAAAGAATTTAATGAGACTTCTGAGCTTCTCAAATAAATGTTTAATTAAATGAGGTATTTTATATTAAATGATGTTTGGTTATTAAATAAGGTTATTGGTTTTCTCAAAGGTTTGAAAATTAAAAACAATGAGATTATTATTAATTTTTATTTATGAATTTAATAATAAATATTAATATCACAATTAAAAATAGGGGTTATGTTTTTAAAAAAATTAATCTTAAAAATGAAATACACAAATTAATCTTTATTGAAATGGGGAGGTTTGACATAATCAAAATGAACTTTTTGTAGTTTTTTTAATACAATTTCTTTATGGTGTTTATAAAAATAGTGATTTAATTAAATGGGTTGTTTCTGTTTTAATGATATAAATGGAAATAACATTAATAATATTATGATTATTGTAATTAATATTATTATTATGAGTAGTGTTAATTTTTTTTGTATATTATAATGTTTTATAATAGAATTTGAGGTTTAGTAGATGGAAGGCGTTACCCCTCCCACCCGGTTCTTCTTCTTCTCAGGTGAGGTGAAACACAAACCTCCGCTGCAATCTTTCTATCTGTGTTTCTCCACCAAAAAAGATACACATGGTAAGACCTCTTATCCATGGTAAGAACTCCCTTGTATAGACCCGCTTATAGTAACGCGACACCCCCCTTGAGGCCTCCCTATAGTGTGCAACGCCCCTACCCCTCTTTCATGGGTCCTCCATATGTGAACATTTACATTGAATTATTCCGTCTATTTAGTCTAAATATCATGGTATGATCTCATATGTGGGTTTTTGTCATCACTTCTATAGTTTGATGTCGTTTTAGTACACTTTTTTGGTTTGGACGAATATAGGGTTTTTGTTGTAACATTAATTTTTGTTGTTCTTCTATTCTAGCGTTTTGCAATGAGGTTCTTGGGTTTCCTTGGTATATGTTCTAGAAATATATACTGATGGAAAGTCAGTTTGGTCTTAGTCATTTCGTCGATGTTGTTCGAAGGTGAAGAATTATATCATTGTTTGGTTTTTCATCACATAATATGGAGCCTTTTTTATCTGAGTCCATGGTATCTAGTGGTTTGTGCGTAGACCTTTCAACATTGGTTTTGGTCTTCCGATGTTGTGTTGGTGATTTGTTGATTTTTGATATAGGGAGGGCACGTGTGAATATATATATATATATATATATATATATATATATATATATATATATATGTACTTTTATATATAGGTGGTATGTGTGTGACTATGTTCCATTTGTGTCTAATTGTCTCCATGTAGATTAATGATCTCCTTAATTAAAATGTCATCACCCCAAGGTAGGGTCTAAAATCCCTATCACATTATTTAAAAATTAAAGATTCATTAAATAAATTTAAAATGTGAGTTTTCATGATTATAGAACTACTATGTTTTCTTGAAATTCTAATAAAAAATATACTATTGGTTACTGGTAATTTCATACCATGCTTGTTGTGGTTTGGCTTTTCAAATATCATCTTGCTGGTGTTGATATATGATATGTTGATTTATGACACTTTTGATATTATTAAATGATGTCGCCCACGTGAGATCAATGAGGAATTGTCCACCAGTTTATTTTAAGCATATTTTTCTTATTTGTTTAATATAATATGATTAAATAGTTAAACGAATTAAATACGAATAATGGTTAATAAGATAATTAATTGTATATTTAATTATCAAATCTTGAGTTGGAATAAAATTGTTGATTTTACAAATTATTTAGAATATTGAATATTTGACATGTTAGGAATACAAATTGGAAACTTGTAATAATTAATGGTTTGATTAATTATTACATGTTAAATGTTAAATGGTTTATTAATTGATGATTGGTTAAAAATGTAATATTTAAAGAATTACATATTGAATTAATTAAATTTCATGAATTAAATTGAGATTATCAATTGAATTTCTTTTACAACTGTTGGCCAATGTAACTTTTGATGCATATTAATTTTACATGACTTTAGTTGTCTAGGTTATATTTGTTTTAAAATATGATATACTTTTTGAGATGGTTGATAAATATTTGGGCATTGTTCATCATGTTTTGAAATTATTATGATGTTTATATAAATTGTTAAAGTCCTAGAAGAATCATTGATTGAGTGGATTGTTTTAGACTTGATAAATAATTTGGATAATTAAATACAGTTTCAATTGTTATGATGTATTGCTAAGACTAATTAATGGTTAATTAATTATTTACTATTAAGATATTGAATGATTAATTAATTGTTCACAAATTTTAACTACAATTCAGGATGTTAATTAGTTGTTGAATTAATTAACGGATTGGATTAATTAATTTATGAATTAATTAATGTATGGTTTGGGGGTGTTAGACATGGTGTTCTGCACCAATGATAAATCTGTATGTTTGATTGATAAACGAGTTTTGATATAGGGACTGCTACTCCAAATACTCAAGGGGTGCTAGAAATGGAGTTCTACACCAAACATTCTTGTAGAAATATTTTTCTGGGACATGGAATGATTCTCCAAATACACATGGGTAGTCAGATAAGGACTGACCATCCAAATAGTCATGAGGGTGCTAGACAAGATGTTATATTTCCAGTAATTAACATTGGATTTCGGGTCCTATTGGTCGTACATGAAATGAATTAATTTGTTAATAAAACAGTTTTGACAATATGATTTTGGAATTTAATATAAGAAAGGTCTCATACTTATCTATTTATTTGGTGAATCACTATTAGTTGACATACCCTAGAGAAAATCACTATTTTTAGTGAATGGTGTTTGATATAGTATATAAAAGAATAAACTGTATATCTTAGGATGTTTTAACCTAGCCAAAGAACATGCATGGATTTGGTCATTACATTGATGACGTAGATGGTCTCTAGAGAAATATGTTGCGAGTGACTTATATAGGGGATATCTGGATAAGTCCAGTTAACAATAAAATTTTAGTTTAATGAGGTTTGAATAATTGAAAAATAAAAATAATTGTGTAATGACTATTGTGTATGGATGCCAAATGTATAATACAGGTTTACACACCAGTTGAGGGCTGAAGCAGGTATTTTGGAATATAGTTATATTGTATAACTTGAATTATTTAAGCATGATTTCACAAAGTTTACATTATTTAATAAATTTATAGATTTGGGATAAAATCGGTGGCCCGACTTACTGAGATATATATCTCACACCCTACTTGGACCGCCATTGCACTGGGGTACCCGAGTAGATTCTATTTGGAAGTAGAAATGTGTTGTATCCATTTACTTTGGATAAATGATTGGAGGACTGAGCGGAATCTCAAGATGATCGGTGAGACCTCTATTAGGGATTTGAGTAATTGTTAATTTATTTTTGTATTTTAATGTTAAGAATGTAGTTTGGTTTAATATTTTCCATTTTTGCATCATTATCATGACTTTTAAAAATATGATGTATAATTGGTGTTGGCCAAAATGTTTTGTACAATATTTATAAAAGCTATCTTCCTCTACATTATCATTTAGTAGTCTGATTCTGTTTTTTATTTCCATCATCTATTTCCATTTGCTATTTTTGAACTTTTATATGAGGTTATAGTCTCCCCACCGACTATCCCTAGACAGTCGCTACTTGTTGGCAGCCTTGGGCATATCGGAATATTCACATGACGTCATGTGGTTACAAGTCCAGCCACCAGTTTAGTGGTGAGCTGGGTCAAGACGTTAAAGCTTTCATAGTGTTTTAATCATATTCGATTGGTTTATCACGCTAGTTAACATATTTTGACATGAATTGGTGTAATTATTTTCAGGAATAAATGTCAAAATTCATACATATATGTTTAAATATGAATCATAAATGGAAAATGGATGAAAATTATGACTATTTTATAAATAAATTTTCCACTTTATAGATTTAAATGATTTTTAATTTTTTAATAAAATATTATCTTCATAAATCATCCTTGAAAATAAATATGACATTATGCATTTTATTTGAAATAAAATGCACAAAGATAATATTGTATTTAAAATTTAATTCATTTATACATCCATGACAATTCTTTTAAATCAATTAAAATTAATGGATCTCTATAAACCACTTAAATTATATATCCTTTAAAAATATTAATATCATTTAATTTATTTATATATTAATTGAAAAAATATTGTATTATAATTTAACATGGATTAAATTTAATTATATTATCAAAAAAACATCTAAATAAATTAATATCGTGAATAAAATTTTACAAGGAAAATAAATTTATATTTATATTCATATGTAAATTTATTTTATGAAAATCTATAATTATAATATATATTTTAAACATTATAATGGATAGTTGTTAATTTTTTAATTTAAATAAAATATTTTTAATTTTAAATGAAAATATTGAATTAAAAATATAAATGTCAAGCATATGTTTTTATGGATAGAATTTAATTCCCCCAACATGATTTATGATGAAAAATTATTCCATTATCACTTAGATAAAACCTATATTAGGAATATTTAACCATTACTGAGGTGATAAATATTACCGCATTTACTATAAATATCTTTAATTATAATATTTTACTATACACCATTTTTTTAACGATTAGAAAAATGATATCTATTTTTTTAAAATTCAATACATATTTTTATAAAAAATAATTTGAAATCAATAATAAAAAAGAAAAAAAATTATTTTTCAAAAAAATGAATTTTTCTATTTAAAAGTGATTTTATGTAAAATTCAACCATGAATTGAATATTAATTAACATCATAGTATTATTAATAATAATATAGAATCATTTTTAGAATTAAATTAGTTTAAATTAATATAACTCGTTTATTTACTGAAATAAAAAATAATGTTTTCCATAAAAATAGGAATTTTTTCAATTCACAATAAAATCATTTTTTTCTAAATTCTGAAAAATTAACACTATGATAATTTACAAATTATTATTACTAAAAGAATATTATTATCATAAAAATTTTATATAGTTTCATGAAATTAGTTATAATAGTTTATAAAACAATTTAAAATCAATTTTTTGGTATACTTATATCTAATGAATAAATTAACATTACAGAAAAGTGATATATAATTAAAAATAATTAATCAATGATTTTTGGTTGATAAGTTAACTTATATATATTTAACAATTTGTATAATATTATTCAAATTATTTTTTTAATTCCTGTGTTATTACTATCACATATAAATGATAATATTTCATGGCTTATTTAAATCAGTGTCTTGTGAAGTGTGAAAATTTGAATTTGATATTTATATTTTGAAAGATAATTTTGTAACATTATGCCCCCATCAATTAATTAAATCCACAAAATATAAAATTTTCTCGATAATAAAGTACTAATATATGAACATCCATTTGTTGAAAAAAATCATTTAGAAAAGGGTTATTAAAACATACTCATAAAAAAGGGAATGAGAAATTACTGGTTCATCATAGAAAATAGATATCATGGTTTTCAAATCCTAGAAAATTATTATAAAATAAAAAAATATACATGGAAGAGAAAAATATTTCCAATGTATTAATTTAGTAAAAAAGAGAACATGATCAAGGGAAATTAGACTGTAAAAATAATTATACTTTGATAGATTAAATAAAATTGATTTCTCAATAATAAATTAAAATAGAATATATTTTTATTTCAAGGAACCATTACAAAATTCAAAAAAATGTATAATTATAAATACAAATCATTATATAAAATGAACATACTTGATCTATTTTCATTTCATAAGAACAATTTCATCCTTTAGTTATTCTTCAGTCAATCTTAACATCATCTAATATGATTAGAAATGGATATTCAAGATGAATTTTTTATACATGAACATGAAAGATAAAATTTTAATGAATCATATAATCCATAAGTCATTTCATCAGACTCCGATCATTTACAAAAATGAAAAAAGTTTTTATAGGTTATACAAAACTACATATCATACATTAAATTCAATCATTACTATATATTGATAAATGTAATATATTCTACAAGAATATAACCATACGAATCCTCGAAAAAATATCATTTGAAATCCAAAAAAACAATAATATATGAATAAGGTCACTAGATTTTGAAAATAAACTAATCATTAATCATACAAAAAGTGATGGTTGATCTCACATATAAGTTCTTTAATTACATTCATATAATGTGAATCACCAAAAAAAATTAATCTATATATGTATGTTTTAGTGAATTAACTCACCCTTTAATCCTTATATAAATTATCATATTATATAATATAAATCTAATAATACAATATGCTCTATCTTGAATTACATTTCTTCTAAATCACTATTAATTTATAATGTTACAAATATTATCTAATTATCATAATTAATTTCAATTTTCTCTTTATCCATACTAAATACTGTTAAATATAAATCAAAAACATATTTATGGTTATATTTACATTAATTAATAATTATCCTACAATTTTACATTACTATTAATTCAGTTTTCTTATTTCTTTAATAATATTGATAATATTCTTTCAAATCCTTAATAAAAAACAATCAAAAAACAATAATTTGAGATTTCAGGATTATTATAATAAGAATATTATTGATAAAATAAAATTAAAATATTATTATTTAATCATAAACACATATAATGATCCCAAATACACATGTAAATTAATTAATCTAATCCATCAGTAGTAATAGCATATGATTGAAATTTATTTCATTATTTTTTCTAGGGTATTTCTTCATGACTCTTTCAGAATTCATTTTCATAGTTCTATATATTGTTATAGTTGAGAAATATAACATTATAAGTTTCTATATTACCATTAAGTTCACATTTATTTTTTGATTTCTCTCCAAAAATGATTAAAAATTTCACCCCTTCATTAATGTACCTTGGTGTTTCATTCCAGAATGATCACATGTGGGAAAATTATCTTTTATCTTCATTCATTTATCCATTATCTCTCTTCTATCCACTTATTCTATTACTTTACCCCAGAACCATAATACTTAAATAATTATTTCACTATCTCAATATCATATAATTCCATAACATCATACAAAAATAATATTTTGTAGACTCATTCACTTTGAAGGATTTTAATTCACCCATTAAGGAAACTATAAATCATGCTATTTGGAATGAATTCATTGTCTTTATTAAGACTTGTTAACCATGTAATGTTATCTTTATATGAAGAAACAAATTACACAACATATATCTTGGAATCAATATTAAAATTTCTTTATGGTCTTCAAATTAAAGAGAATCTATATTTCAATAAAATTTTCCGTAAAATTATTCCATTTCATTAACTATATTTCTTTCCAATCCTTAGTTATTTGAATCATTATCCATCATTTATTTTCATTCATTGAGAGATTATAATATATAATGACATCCCCCTCTATTTCATTACTCCAAAGAAGATATATATCTTCCCTAAGGAACTTATATGTTATTAATCTACAAAAATATTGATAGTTTCATTGAGTAATGACTGTTTTAGTTACATTATGTGTGCTAACAGCATTACACAACATTTTGAATTAGTTATCTATTCCAAATGATTAAGATTAATTACTATAACATAAATTAGATAACTTAATATAGATATAATTTATTTTCTAAAGATAAATCTCATTCATCATTTTCATTATTTTACCATAGAGGGGAATCCCCTCATCGATTATGTTCATTGATGCATTTTCTATTTCTTCATTTATGAATGATTTTTATACAATAAAATATATTATATTAGTTCATAGAATTATGAATCATAATATATAATTTTCTAAAAAATGTAACATAATTAAAAAATTTATTCATTGATTATCTTAAAATCCTAAGAGTTTTATTTTTTAAAATATTCTAAAATTCATTCTTAGGATTATGTTACATAATCTGTAATTTTAAAAATATTGTTCCAAATTTTTTTATGAAACATACACGGATACCAATTGTAATCACCCAAAATCCACTAGATTGAAACTAGAAGTTATTTTATTAAATTTGAACTAAATATAATAGATTACATACAGATAAACCAAAATGATAAGTATTATTGGGAAACTAGAAAAATTATTTAGTTTAAGGTTATATTTGAAAACATAAAATAAAATATTTAATTTCATTGAGAACATCATAGTACCCCTTCAAATATCCTTATGTATCTAATATAAAAAAGAATTTATATCCTATGTAATTGAATAATAATAAATTTTTGAGATGAAATTCAATGTAATGGTATAAATAAATCAGATGTTAAATAATAATAATAATAAAATATCAATAATAAATGAGGATAAAAAACGTCATATATGTAAACCCATTATCAAATAAGTTACCCATTTCTATAAAAATAATTAAAATAACCAAATGAAAATCAGTAAATGATTTCATAATGATGGAATGTTTAAATTTTTACATCTAAAACTTATATTAAGGCCTCAACCAGAAAATCTAAAAATACAACAAAGGCCTTCCTCCATGACATCTAGAGAAATTGGAATGGACTTATCCAACTACTAATATCATGTATCTCATAATACCAACTGATGAATCAAAATTCAATGAAATTGTATAACCCACTTGTCACATAATTATTCTAATTCATTCCTAATATGAATACATATCACAACATAACCAACATGCCTTAAAAATAAAAATTTTTATATTTTTAAAATATTATAATATGAAATATTAATTCTTTCCCTGGTCAAACTGATCATAAATCATATAAAGAAATAATAATAATTGAATTAATAAAATATATCATTACAGGATCATAATTTATGTAAATATTTGATATCATTGATGACTATGGATTTTAAAAAAATGCTCCTTGAATTTCTTATGAGGAAATTAATTTTTCTAAATTTAAAATCACTTTTAAAATACAATAATATAAGTAATCTAAATGAAAAAATTTAAATTTGAAAATAATAATTTATAATTATAACATAATATTTTAATCATTGACCAGTCTTTAATATATGAACATACATTTAATGTGAATATGATATAAAATATTTAAATTCATAAATTAAACTTATAAGTCATTTAGAAAACGTATAAATTATTCAGTTTAATTATTTTGGTAGAAAATAAAATATTAATAGAAAAAATGATAGTATTAAAATAATAATTTAAAATATTTTTAAACTATGGATATAGAAGATAAATATTATATAATTCTCCCAAATAATAGTGAAATATAAATAGTCCATAATATAGATGATATTTTGAGATAAAACACTACCTCTTTGGTAACATTTGATTCTTAACACTGTGAAAAGATGAACACCAAATAATATGATAAATTACAGTAATATAGATGTATTAATGGTTTAAATAAACAAATTGGATGCAGATAATCATTATAAAATGACATAGGTGCATAACATAACTTGTGTCACAATAAAGACATTTTGATATGGAGGACATATACCATAGGCTTTACTTCTTTCATTTGTGTTTAAAACTACAATATAAAAATAAATATTTTTATTATTTTATTCTAGAACCATACTCATATATAACATACCATATATAGTTTCCTTATAATATTTTATAACCCAATTTTTAGAATTTTTTTTTTAAAACACTGTCTTGGGTGTTAACAACTTCTTTTTTGTGTATGTTTTTAATTTTTAGTATTGGTATGTGTATGTTGATAATTGATACATCATCTATATAATTTTTATAATGATATTACTATCATATATATTTATTATAACTATGTGTATATAAATCCAATTATGGTAGATATATATAAGTAAATAATAATGTCAATGGATATAGTATATTGTACATATGAATGAACATTAATTTAATTTAATAATCAATGGAACAAAAGAAATGAAAAATAAAAAATCAAATTTAAATAATCATTATTATATTATATATATCATAGATATTCAATAAATATATATTTATTACGATCAATGTAAAAAAATGAAAAAAAATTGAGAAAAATTTTTAGAGGTGGGAGTCCAAACATATGCTTGAGTGATTTTATTTTTTCAAATAGATTGGAAGATGAAAATATAAATTAAATATTATAATTAAAGTTATAATATATGTCATCAATATCATATATAATATTTAAACACATAATAATTACCATCCATTATGTATTGTGGTAGATAATGAATTATATTTTAATGTGATAATGGTATGTTATATGTAGGCATGAGTGATGCATTCACACCCCTTATGATGGGAAGGAGGTTAGGTAATGTAAATTTAAAAATTATAAAAACATATTACTATATCGATTATAGTTATGATTAATTTAATTATAAAACTATATATTTATATTTAGTAAGATATCAAATTGAATAGAATGTGTTGGGGTACGATGATTACATCTTCATGATGGATCTGATTTTTTCATACACCATAGGCCTCAAAATTAATATATTTTTTAAAGAAAATTATATTTAGGTTGTGTTTATCGAATATAGAAAGATATTATGGAATCCTTTTTAAATGATAGGATGATCAATGGGGTGTAACGATGTTAGAGAAGAAGTCACCTTTTACAATTGAGGCGGGGTCTCTTTATGAATTTCATAAAAGATTAAATTACAGTATAATCATTATAAATAAAAGGAATCAAAATGTATATAGATTTAATCCTAGAGCAGAATATTATTTTAAAAATATCATATTACAATATTATGAAAGGTTTTTGTTATGTTTTAAATTTTTTTTGGTTTAACTCTTTATTTTAAATATTATCAAATTAACCAGTGTAACTTTTTCATCAAACATAAAAGTACAAAATTTGGCACATATAGAGAAAAATGGATCTAAAATTTCAATTTAATAATTTTTTTTCACATTATATCCGCCATTAACTATTTCAATATTTTATTTATTTTTATATAATTTATTTAATTATTATTTATGTATGCTATCATTAATTTAAATTATTATTCTTTTAAATTAGTTTGACATGAAATACACGAAGAGAAATCACGATAATAAATATTTTCCATTTAATCATTACTAAAATTTCATATTTATATAATAAATTTATGATACACTATAAATCAGAAAAATGATTTTGATTTTTCAATATTTTATATAAATTAATTTATTTTTTATTTGTCGAATAAGAATTGTATTATTGTTTCTCATGAAAATAATAAGATTATTTAATCAATAATTATTAAAAATAATTTATCAGCATCAGCACAATATAATTATGAAAAACATTAACATTTATATTCATTTATAAGTTTTTTTATCCCTATTTAGAAAATCAAAAGATATTTAAATCTAAGTTATTGAAAGTTTATAACATTATTTGGTTTTAATATTATATTAATTAATCTTTATGGACATTTTTCCATTAAACATGTAAATTAGACAGCTAATATTGTATGGTTCAAACCTAATTTATCTAATTAGAATAATGGTGAAAACATAGAACCTTATCACATAGATTTACCCAAGATTATATAGATTTACCATTCACCAAGTGGGTTTTTTCCACAACATCTATTCATGTCTTCCAAAAAAAGTTCATATTACCTATATTTAAACCCTTGATTCCTTATATAGGATACATCATATTACACTCAACATCTATAAGTGGAATAATGTTATTAAAAATAAATTCATGTAATACAACTTAAAGAACTTTTTCAGAAAAAATCATTTTATGTATAAAAATGTTTTTATGTCAAATTCAATAAAGAAATTCATTGCCAAAAACAAAATTAGATTAGTAATAAAATAAGTACACTATAATTAGTTTAACATAAGTTTAAATAATATATCCTGATATATTCTTGAAAAAAAAATTCAATATAAAGTGTTATGTTTTACAATTCACTATAAAATAATATTTTTATAGAAATAAAAAAATATTAGCATAATATAAATTTGATATAATGATTTAAAAAATGGAATTTTTCATAAAAATTAGAATTTATAAATTTTCTAGAAATGAATTATAATATATTGAATCCAAAAATAATTTCTTTTGATGAAAATGTATTTTTGAAACTATAAATAACATTATTAATAATATATTACTTATTTCTATTTTATAAATCAATTCATTTTATACGTAATTATTTGTATTTATATTTAATAATTAATTTTATGCAAATATTTCAGTCTAATTAATCTATTAGGTTATAAATAATATAAAAAAAATAGTATTTCATGGTTCTTTTAAGGATGGTGTTAGGTGTCATATACTCTATCAAACCTAAAATTATCTTCTTAACATCATATGATGTTACATTTCACAACTCAATGGAATTTATAAACACTCTAGTAATTCAATCACTTATTTTTTTGAATCAAATTAGTTTTTTCAACATATTGGTATGTCTATCACTCTCTCATTAGTATTTCACCTAGCTCAGATCTTCTCTTATTAAACAAAAATATTAATATTTAAACTTTTATTAATTGATAAAAATTGATTTCTCGTTATTCATAAAACATTTTAATTACAAATTTCCATATAAATAATTACTGTTATTAAATTCTCATAAATTATTATTTATTTAATCCTTAGAAATCTACAAGAATTATGAAATAATTATCATGATATTTACTTCGTAGTAAACTGATTAGTATTATTATAATTATTTCTAAGGACTCAATTAAAATATTATTAAAATATTATATAGCCATAGGATCGTCAGCACATGATTTATTGTATCTTCTAAACTAATGATTTTATTCATGAGTAGAATCAAAACATCAGTGAATATATATGTGAGAGAACATGGGTGTTAATGAATCATTAAATCTTTACACAATTCATCCTCATAGTTTAATATAGCTTTCAGTCTCTATCCTATTAATTATGTGGCCTCATTGATTGATATGTTTGAACATTTATAGATAATGTAATGTTATTCTTCATCCACACATCCCAATATTCCAAATAAAATTTTTATCCCTAACATCATCAATATTAAGATCAATCGGCTTACATTATTTCTTTATATTTTTATCATTCACATCAACCATAACAATATTTATATATACACATATATATATATATTATTTAAAAATTAAACCTATTAGTAATTCTTTAAAATAAATTTTAATATATTATAAAATATTCATTAACAAATTGAATATTTTTATACCTCTATATTTTCCCATCACTAAAAATAATCATTGTCACCTAATAATTCAACAAAATTTGTATTCCTCATTTAATTAATCTTCATATATAATCAAAATACAAACCATTATTGTTAAATAAAATACCTAGAATTTATTTCTTCTACCCACAATCTAACCATCTTGATCTCAATGGATTATATTTCTCCAATAGTTCTTCATTATTTTTCAATGTTTTGTAAAATTAAAAATTAAATAAATAACTATAATATAAAAAATATTTATTATTTTTCTATGAACAAAATCTGAGGATATTAGTGCATGATAATTTTTCATTCCTCATACTTATCTAAATAAATAATTTTACTTATCTAATAATTGTTCCATATTATATCTTCCAATATAATAATATTTCGGGTTCTCATTCAAAATTTACTTTTATTCCAAATCAAATTATCTAAAAATTATAATCACAAATAAATTATAACATTCTCCCAAAAATACCTTCTAAATTATTTCTTCATAGATTATCCATTTCATTCACTATAATTGCATCAACATATGTTCTTTTAAATCAATATGTTGTTGGTTTCCAAACCTCCATCATATTAACTGGATATTCTATTTATAACATCCAATATTCTTCTATATATTTTACTATAAGATCATCATATCCTTTAATATAGTTCCCTTCTAAGAACAAAGACTACTAAATTACTTATTTAATATTTAATAGGTATTTTCTTATAACAAAAAAACCCCAAAATTAACATTATCCCTTCTGTATTAAACACATAATAAGTTTTAATAATCTATGTGATGTTCTCATAATGTAGAGAAATATTTACAGAAATAAGGATTCAAAAAAATAGAAGTTAAATTAATGGATTTTCAACTACACCTAGCTCCCACATTATCAATCATAATTAAAAATTATAAAAGAAACTCCATTATTCATATAGCCATAATTTTAAAATAATTTATAATAATTTTATATAAATAATAATTTAATTTTAGAATGCTTCTATTAATCTATATCATAAAAAACCATATATAATTATTCAATATACTTTTCAATCCAAAATAGATACTCCACTTCTTCATCATCACAAAACATTTATTTATTTAATTACATATAAAAAAATTCATCACAATCCAAGGGCTCTAAAATCTATCCACTTTATTCAATGCCAATAAATTAAAATAATAAATCTCTTACAATACGTTATTAGTATTTCTTCATTTTTCTCCACTATATTGAAAATACATTGAATGGTTCAAAAAATTGTACCATCAAACTCATATCATGCTTCAATTGGAACTGAAAATTTATCTTCTCCCATTAACATAATGTGAAAATAATTCACATGATAGAATTATTAGATGACATTTAAAATTAAACGATTCATTAATTAATAATAACTATGTCAATGTGAGATATATAAATATATAATATTCAATATAATAAGTTAAAAATAAATGGTTTCTAAATAATTAATTATGTGATACCAAATAAAAAATAATCTTCCAAGGATATGGACACACACATTCAGAATGTCTCTTTCAATCAACTAAATAATTATATTAATTAATTTCAATCCCATGAATATTTCTCATCATTTATAATAATTAACTTTAAAATTTATTCAAAAAATTAACAGCATTATTATAAAAAATTATTCTATGTAAAATGAAGATTATAAATTGATGGACCAAAATACATAACATTGAAATTCTAAAAAAATTGATTTCCATTTTTAATAGTATCTATTTAAAGTCTTATGACATTCAATCATCATTAATGGTTAAACTCTTTTTATCTATTATCATGGTTTGTAAAATTTCAATGTTATTTGGTGGAGAAAAAGTTATTTTTAGAGTATTCAGTGATGGATAACCTACACTATTTTATGATTCCATAGAAAGCCCACCATTTCTCCCATATAAACATGAATCACCTTCAATTCGATATACCAAATGAATTATGAAAACAATATATTTAAATAATGTTTAAGTTTCATTAAATCTTAATTTTTTTACTTAACAAAACATTGTTTCTTAACTAAGAAAATAATATCCTTGAAATTTAATTTTTTTATACAACTCTCCACTAATTCTATTACATTGATTCTATAAATATTAATTATATTATCTCCCAGGGTATTATTTAATGAGTCAATTTTCACCTCATATATATTTTTCTTGAATATGTTTTTATATATAATTTGAAATATTTTATGTTTTTTCCATATATAATTCTAATTATAAAAGAGGTGGAAAAATAATTATGTAATGAAAGGATATATTTTATTAATTTATTATTACTCCTCCTAAATTATAAATAATAATATTACCACATTTTAAATGAAACGCCGCTTGAAATTAAATGTATTATTTAATTATGTATTCAGGAAAACCAATACATTTTTTCCTTTTCAAGGAATGATTATTTTTATTAAGACATAGTTCTACAATTATTATTATTTATCATTGAATTATTATAATTTCTGATGATTTACCCTTCTCTTCCACTATAGAGGAATCATTTACATGGGGTACCAAATATCTCAGCCTTCTATTTTTGCGTTTTTACTAATAATTATCCTTTTTCTACACACCATCATGAACTCACCACCATTTATATGATTCTTTATAAAAATATTTATCCTTATTAATTCAATAGAATATGAATTATACTTCTTTTTGGAGTGTTAGATATTTTCATCATCATTAACATCTTTATTGAAACATACTAATTAATTATCAAGATATATAAATTGGTTCCTGATCAATATATTCATATTATTGTTAGTATTATTCATGAACAAAAAATGAATTTTCATGACATCCAAATTTCATACCCTTAGTGAAAACTGTATTTTTATAATAATATATGACCATATATTTAAAAAATAAATCTCATTTTGACTATTATTTTTACACCACCAACAAAATCCATGAAATGTTGTTTTCCCATTTACATGATGATATAGCCTAACTGGATACATTTTTGAATTCATATCAATACATTATTCACTTGAAAATGTTTTTTGTGAATTAAATTACAACTACAGATAAATTACACCCATGATGAAGTAATTTTTTGTCACTAATTATTTTATGAAAACATATAACCAAAAAAAGTAATTTGAACATAAAATTTTCCCAAAAATAGAATTGGTGGAAAAATTATTTAATAAGGGTTTCCCTTTTTAATGAAAGTGCTGTGTAATTTTTGAAATATGGATTCAATAATAATTTTCTTACAAAATAATATTTTTGGAAAAGGGTATTCTTAATAGAAACATCAATAAATTGTATTATACAGTTAGATTATTAGGATAACTCATGTTTTATAACATCAATATATCCCACATTTACCTAATACATAATATGTTTTATCTTATGGAAATTTATTACATTCTAATCAAATATAAATAGTTATTTTAATTCTTTCAAACTCACATAAATGTGGGCTCTATTAATCTTAAAAAAATATTAGAGAATTTTAAATTTCCATCAATATTTTATACGAGATCTCTTATAGAAAATTCTATACATAAATAATAGAATTATTAATTTCATCTAGTGCATTGGTCTTACCATAACTAATTTTTCATAAAATATATTTCTTATAACCAATCCTTCTTAATTATTCTCTGACAATTGATATTTTTTGTTTTATAAAGATGGATAATATTTTTCAGTTTCCACATGACTGATGAGAGTTTTACACTTTTGAGATATTAATATCCGTTATTTTTATATAATATCAACTGCCAACAACATTTGTGTCTATTCATTATGTATAGATTATATAATCTAAAAAGTTTATGTGAAATATTTATAGTAACCTATAATTTTTGAGTAAAAATATAAATGTCATTTCATAAAATCCTATAAGTCATTCTATAATTATTATTATAGATGAGTACTAATGAAAATTAACTTGACATAAATATTTATAAATTTATTATGTTAAACTAGGGGTAAATATTCATTCTATTTCTCTACCAATGAATGATTCTACCTCATTTTACCATATCATTTATTACCATTCATCTTTTTCATTGATGAAATTCACTCATATTTTTCACTTATAAGAAACACATAAACATGTTCTGATAATTAATTTTAATGAAATGCATAATGTAAAAATAAATGAAAATAGATCTTAAAGTCATTGCAAAAATTATTCCCTAACACCACTTGAGTTTACTAGTATAATCATATTGTCAAAATAAGAGATGGGATGAATCCATTCAAATATGTTTTTAATATAATTCACATTAATTATATTAACATCTATACTAGTTAAGATATGTGATTATGATTCAAATCAATCAGAAACAAAAAAAATTAATGAGGAAATTAAAAATAAAACCAAACACATTATTTTTATAAGGTACACTAATGATGGGGATAAATATATAAAATTTATGTTTAGGTTGAGAGCAAGACATTGGTGTGTCACAATTATCATAATGTCAATTCACATTAGAATAATATATTACTTAAACCTTGGAACAATTTTCTAATAGAATATTACTTGCTGATAGGTTCTATATACATCAAACCCCTCTAGATTCCATTGGAATTTCAATAACTTTATCAAAAATATCATAACATGATCTATAAAAACTAACAACATCAATTTGAAATATGTTATTCCTAAATATTAATTCTATGAAAAAAACATATATAATATTCTGTAGTACCACACATGACTAATACTTAACTCAATTTAGATAATGATAATTAAAATAATCAAAATGTATCTTAGTTCTGTCTTATACCTCAACAATATAAATATTACAATGAACTAGATGGGATTCTTATCTATTAAATTCTTCTGAAAATTTCGTGTCATGTTTTCCACATTAAAACATATTTTACATGAAATATAGAAGTCCATTATCAAAATATTTCCATATTCATTAAATCTCATCTTTAATATGACTATATATATGATATGTAGGTTATAAAACATTTTTTATATTTATCAATTCTACTAATACATCAACTTATGGATTTTATGAAGGACCATTGAGATCACTATTTTAACTCACTATTTATTATAATATCATATTAATCATTTGATAATATGTATTATTAAGTTATAATTCAATTTATAACATCATCTTTGAGATAAATGGATATCAAATAAAATCATGTTATTCTCTCACTTCTTCAATAGCTGAAATGAATTTAAATTACATATAGTATAGTCTCTCTTACATTCAACAACTATTTCCTATATTTTGGTTTCATTATTTTATACCTATCATTGAACATGAAACTATCCATTAATTGTGACAATTATTTCACTTGTAATTTCTTAATGTTTTTATTTACCAACATTCTCAATCGGGAAAATTACTCATTTAATTATTAATCCCCACAATTTAATTCTTATTTTTAATTCTTATTGAATAATAATTTAAACATGATGATATTAATCACATCCATAAAAACATTCATCTCCATAATTAATTCATAAAAATAATATGGAGTAAAATTTTAATGTTATAAAAACTTCGAATCTTCATGATATATTCTATCATAGATTCTGAGCATCCTGATTTTTTAAAAAAATAATAAAAACAACATTTGATCTTTGGATAACAGAATATTGTGAAAAAAATCATATTTTTAAATTAAATAACATATTTTTCTAGTGTATCATGTCATCTAATTTAATTTTTGTTCCCAACTGATGATAAGCTGGTAATTTCAAATAACATAATCATAAATTTCTTCTAAAATAAATAACCTAATTATTATAATTATTAATTTTAACTCTTAATTTATTCTAATCATAATAAAAATAATTTTTGTACAACTATTAATATTTATCATCATATTTATTAATATATCAATATTTTATTCATCAACTCCTAGTAATCAGTATTTATTTCTTGATACATATAAAAATTCATAGATGTTGTATTAAAATCATTTGAAATGGTAATTATCACTTCTGTATTATGATACCCTTATATATTCACCTAATCGAAAACAATATTCATCAATTTATTATTATCTAGATTTCTTATTTATCATTCAATTTCTTCTTATATAGGAATACATATATAGAATGTAATTATTTAATAGAATCCTCAATATTTTTTGTTTCTGTCTTTAGACTCATCTTTTAGAACAATATTTTATCTCCTTATTATATTCCACTAATGTAATTTCAATTTTATAAATGATTAGATCTTATAAAATTTATGATACTATATAAAATATTAAAAAATGAATAGAAACAAAAATTATAGGTGACCCTTATATGGGTCTATCAATTCCAAAATTTATCCAATATTATCTTTTTTTCCTTCTAGACAATTAGTTACATATTTTATCTTATTAACAATAAATTCACGTGATTATTTAATTATTTAATTATATTCAATTATTAATTATGTCAATGTTAACAAAAATATACAATATTAGTATTTTTAATAATTATACCACTATAAAGATTCATTACATAACATTCATGTTATTCTCTATTAAGAATCCTCATATCTTTTTCTATTGAATGATTCAATAAATTCCAGATAAGCTTTGATACTGGATAAATAATTTACGTTGTGTAAAAATGAATTCTACTATAATTATTAAAATCAGATCTTCAACCCATTCTCAAATATTTCAATTATATTAATATCTCTTTTGTAATCAATTATTTGTGATATTTCACATATATTTGTTTATTGATTTAAATAATAGAATAATATTATCCCTTTTAAATCCAAATATAAAAAAACATCCAACCTCTATGTGATTTTTTTATATGTTTTTATTCTATTTATATGAGAATATATTACTCGAGTCATTGTCCTATTTAGACTATTGTACTTTAATTTCTACTATCTCCTAATATTATTATACTCAATTACATCATATAAAATAGAATGTGTTAATTACCCATGTTTAAATTTAAATTTATTACTATGATATCAAATCAAAAAAATTGTGACTAACTTCCTAAATATGAATATATAAATATTCAACTAATCCGTATTTTTCTTATTTCAAAACCTATCGAAACATCTTCACCTTATCATTTATTAGTCTTATGATCATCAAAAAAATCATTTTGATAGCCTTACATACTAAAATAAATTAATATAATCATCAAAATATAGTTGAATATTCAATTGTAATAAATAATCCATCCATAGATACTTAATTTTCAATAAATGATAATATGATATTTCATGGAAAAATATAAATAATCCAAAAACTAATATATCCTTAATCAAAAATAGATAGTCTTCTATATTTATTTTCCCACATTAAAATTATTTATTTTAAACATTATAATATGAAAAGTAAATGTTATTTAATAATGTCAATTCATTACGAATTAGTACCCTCAATGAAAATATTTTACTGTTTCTTATATCTATAATTTTTTAATATATAAATATTAAACCAATATGTCTTCTTTATGTCTAATATATGTATCTAATTTGGAATATATAATCTTTAAAATGATCTTCTCTTTTACATTGACACTAGTAGAAAAGATATGTTGTTTATTATTAACCAGTAATGATCATTGTTCATAATTTAATACTACGTTTTATTTTTATTATACGTAATTTCAAAATAATTAAAATTCATAGATTGATTTTTTGTGATATTATAATTTTGACTAATAAATGTTATTTCTCATAAAACTAATAATTTTTCTCAAAACAATCTCAAATATATTTTTTATATAGACATAATTTCTTAATATTAAACTCTAATGTAATTTTCAATCATAAAGTTTTTTATCGTGTTATATTTTTGTTTTGATTCAAAAGAATATAGTAATATATCATCTTCTTACTCTATGTATTTAGCACATATTATTTCAGGAACATATTTATTTTGGAGTTTAATGCCTATTTTTTACATTTAATTCTAAGAATGAATTTTGGAGGGATTTGAATGATATATTTCTCTATTTATTTATCACCAACCCTTTTCAAAAGAATCATAAAACTTTTAGAAACACTGAGTAAATTCATGTTATAATATAATCACAATGATAGTAAGGTTAACATAATTCCTCTAGATATAACGTCTCTCATTTCTAAATGACAATTGATTTTCCATATAAAAAAACCTTATTATTTTCCATACATTTCATTAATTTTTTTTAATTCTTTATTTAATAAACCAAATCAAACTAAAACTATTTTAATCAATGAATGAATTGTGCATTGTATTTTTTTTACAATAACCAATCATATATATAATATTTCATTATCAAAGTAATTTTTATATTGTAATATGTATTGAATTATTTATATAAATATATTACAATAAGTGACTATGTTAGAAAATATTCAATTATGGTATATTATTTTCAAATCCAATTACATTAATTCGTTTCATATTAAATAATAAATATTTATATTATAATTAAAAAATTAATATAAATAAAATGTATATGGCTTATATCACATGAATATTTACTTTCCCGATATGAAATTATTTAAAACAAGTGACATTATTTAAAAAATATATATTATCCATTATTATTATATGATAAAATCTAAATATATTTTAATTTTTCATCACTTGATGTTTCATAAATAATTGTTTCTTCTATTATAAATATAATTTTATGAGATTACAATTAATTTTATATATTTGTACCCTAGAGCACATTAAGAGGGAAGGGGTGATTCAATCTGTGAACTTTTTATTTTTAATGAGATGGTTATTGTATCCATGTTTATAGGATCCAATCAAACATGTATAATGGAATTATGCAGTTATCCAACACCTAGATACAGAAATAAAAACACCACACATTAATTTTTCGTAGTTCACCACGAAGGGATAGTCCAAGGAAAACATATATATAGTTATTTGGTTATACTAAAATACAATATACATCACTATATAATGTATATGAAAATGGATTAAACATTTTCACTATATACTAGGAACAATTCTATCACATTAGTCATAGGGGAAAAAATTTCCAACCTTAAATCACTTTTGTCTTCTCACCTTTTTAATCGATTTTTCAAATTCTTACTCACATTATTGACATGATGGTATATTAATTAAATGTAGAATTTTTATTTCTTCCAAGACTAGTATGAGAATATTCATACACCAAAGTCTTATGTTAATCCAATTGGGTGCAATATTCACAAAAAATATTTGTCCACCACAACTATTCAACAAGCTCTTAGCCTTTGTGAAACCCCCTAAATAAATGAAATACATATCATAATTCATCAAACACACTACTTCGTGAACATACTAACATTCACAATGCTTCTAGCATTCACAAGACTATATGATATAACAAACCTCTAGTCATTGTAAAATTACATATATGGAAATGCATTAGAATCAGTTATGTCTAAATAAGTCATTCTAATATTCTTATTCTCAAAATGTTATTCGAATTAAAAAAATCACCAAACCTTTGTGAATTCATATTTATTCACCATTTCTTCAAATACTATACGTATATAAAGTGAGGGGTTTCCCACTATTTCATGACTCATCACTTCATGAAGACCCATTCAACCTACAACCATTTCAGGAATACCTTTTGACTTTTTTGAAAGAATTAATAACAATTTAAAATTTGTGATGCTTATCATAGTCACATATATTCACATCATCACATTGAGACACATCCATTTCAAAAAAAAAACATATTTTTAAAAACATCATGAAATTGTTACACCATATTCCAATATATAGATATAAAAATTTTATAATCTCCAATCATCATTAAATCTCTTCCCTTTTCAATTGTGAATCCCCATGTACTGTAATATCCATTGGCTTGTAAAAATCCTGATCAATATAGTGTGGTTTAGAAAAAATAAAACAAGCCTCCATTTCCATCTATAAAAGGCCATCTAAAAAACATATATATTTATTAATGAAAACATATAATGTTTTATTTTTTCAATTATATGAACTATTTTATTATAATGTGATTGGAGTCCTATAAAAATATAACAATTATGTTCAACTAGTATGATCATTTAACTAAAAAAATATCACTAATATATCAATATAAATGATACTATATTAAAATTTAGATAATCGTTAATTTTATAATAGTTTCAAATATACAACTATGTTTTATAGGACATGATTCTCGAACCATTTCACTATTTTTTATTCATTATATATAAAATTTATAATAAATAATAAAACTCACATATATATTTTAATATCATAAACATTTCATATATTCCTTATATATATCTAAATAATTCAGGTTTTACTCTTTCTATAGAATTACATCTCCTTTTATCATTCCAATGATGATTTTGAACATATTTTATAATGGCACTGTAATTCATATTATATAGCTTCATGTAATTATATACCATAAAATTTCAAATATTAACTCGTAATGTTTTACAATAACTTGAAATTAAATCAACAAATAAATAAAACACATTTAACAATTCATTTAATCAATTATGATCAAATATCACCATAAAATTACACAGATTATGATAAAAATTTAAAATTTTAACTTATATTACTTCTAATTATAGTATTGTATAGTTTTATCAGGTTGATAACATTTTAGAATTATCCTAGTGGTAATATATTAATAAAAATGATCATAATTTTTAAAATCCTTTTTAAATAGACAATTTAATATTCCCCATTACCTATGAATTATAAAAATTAATAAAAATTACCAATCCCCAAATGTAAATCATAACATTAAAAAGAAAAATGAATACATAATAGCATAAGGTATATAATTTAAACACCCAAAAATATAGAAAAAAATATACATTGTATATGAGAAAAAATTCATTATCTTACAGAAATTAATAAATGGAATAATAACATTTATTATTTTAAGAATCCAATTATTAGATTTAAACTATTCACCATTATATACTCCTAATGAAGAAATCATAAAATTAAATATAATAGGATATCATTTCATGAATTGAAATATCTAACCCATTGAATTTATTTTACAATCTATTTTTACATGACCATATGGAGTTTTTAATACCAAGAGGTAGTCACAATGTTCTTGGGAGTATAAATAATATAGAGGTAGTGATTTCTCCATTAGGAAATCTCATGATGAAATTTGTAGTGGAAACAATTATTAAAGAATCATTATTATAAAAAAATTTCCAATAGTAATGTACCACAAGTAGACAAATACATGTCCCAAAATCATTATATAACTATAAGTCATCATAAAACCATCAATGAAATCATTAAATGTTCACCATGTAATAATATGATGAAATAATCCACCATAAATCACATTCTACAATGGTACAACTATCTAGAACATAATTCACTTAATGTGCTATTATCCTATTTCTATAAACTAGTACTAATAGTTATAAAACTCCTAATGGAAAAAAATCAGTTTTGGAGTAACATTATCCCTTGAGAATTCCACTAATAATTCAATATCATATTAACAAAACATGATTTATTTTGAAAATCATAGTTTCTTATTATATGAGAATAAATAATAAAACATTATTTTCAATCAATTTAAATCGAATTTTTCAAACAATTGCACTAGTAAACTTCCATAAAAACATACATGCTTAATAATTTCCATAAAAATTGTTATAAATGTCTCATTTTCGTGAAAATGAGAAATATATACATCCCTAGTATCCCATATTTGATGGAATATTTTTAACATTAACACCGAAAACAAGAAATCACAGATGAAGTGATTGAATTGTTCAGTAACCCAATTAACTACATGTAGAAATTATACTCATTTTAAAATTTAAAATTATTATAAAAACACAGTGAATGTTAAAATTATGCCTCCTAGTCCTCATTCAAAGAACAAATATTCATTTTTGAAAAAAATAATTGTGAGCTCAAATGGAATTTTAGGGTCATATAAAGTGGTATATATCATGAGTACACATAAAAAAATCTATAAGAAGTAAAATAAATGAAAAAAATTTGTTTATTCAATAACATCCCCTCAAAGAATAATATTCAAAAAAATAATTTAATGCAAAATAATTCGACATAAATTATCACATAATGATCCATCATATGCATAGATAATAAAAATAAAAAATATTATAAGAATAGATAATTTATTTTCAAATGATGATATTCATAATGTAATACCTAATGATAATACCAATAATAACATTTTCTATGGCGTCATATACCTAACATTAACACCTTGTTCTATGAAATCATAACTAAATGGGTAATACATTGGCAGAATACCCAAACTAAATTATCTCATGTGAACTATCCATTCATCGAGGGGATATATATAATTAATCCTACCCATCAAATATTAATTATTAGTAATTATTTACATTAATGATCAATAAAATAAAAACCAAATTCCTCAATAATAAAAAATTTTAACATCGTTGATAAAAAGGATAATCTTTTTTCAGATTTAGCATATATACTTTAGGATTTAAGGAGTGTCATATTTTAATTCGACATCCTACAGAACCTAGTGAGGGAAATTTGTTGGGTGATTATTTACATTGAAAATGACTATTTTAACATTAAAATGATTCATGGGAATCAATATTGGAAATTGGTTATTAAAAAAATCAATTTATCCCATAATCCACTTTTTTAGGTTATAAAAATGTGTCCATGGATAAATAAACATAGTACGATTTATTTTCTTAGATTAAATGTTTTATGGTGTGTTAACCCCATAAATATAATATTTACAATCTAATCTACTCATTTTTAGTGTGTTTTATGAACTACAAACATCAATCATAATTTTAACAATTTTATTCTTCACTGCCTAAGGCCCTTTTCTTTTATATTATTTACTGGGGTCACAACCTCTAATTGATTAAATTTTCTGTTCTCAATATATTGTTAGGTTTGATTTATATTCATAGGGTAAGAGACCATTATGAATCTCTATTTCTCTTGTTCTGTAAATATTGTATGGATATGATTGTGTATCTATAATAATTTCATGATGATGTTATCTTTTACATATATAAATATATTTTATATTCTTTTTTCTGGTTGGTTTATCGTACATTTTGTTTTGTTGAGGATCTTCTGTTCCCAAGATTTTATTGCATCTATCCTCCCCAACAACTATTTCATTACAATAATAAATTAGAAAATGTGGTAATACAGGCTAGAGACACTATTTATTTATTATCCATTCAACGAATTGTTTAGTTTTCATAGCATTTAGTGACTAGAATATGTTTTAGGTAAGTGCTTCTATCATGATAACATGTTATATTAACCAAGAATGATTTGGTTTTAAAAAATAATTATAAATTGATTGGTGTGAAATATTAACTTATGAATGTGTAAATCATCTTTTAAATGATTATTTTATATTAATTTTTGTTATTTTAAAATTTTATTTTATTGTAACTTGAAATGAATTTAAAAATGGTTGTCAATGTATATTTTTAATGAAATTATTTTAGTGATTTATCAAATGGTATAAATTTGGTACATCAATAGAAGTTATGACAACAAACTATGTCTAAAGAAAATTTTGAGGGGTTTTCTCATGGGTTTTTCCTCTAAAACAATGGGAAATCATCCAATGTCCATAATAGGCAATATAGGGGTGACTATATTTGGTATTCATTTACATCAAAAATTCAATGAATACATATAGGGTTATCATTCACTTGATTGTCTATTATGGGGTACATGTGCTCAATATATCTTGACATGTAGAGATTCTTGGTGTAAATTTCCAATTCATAGGTATATATAATATTATAATTTTTAAAATATTTTATAAATTATATATTACATGAAACTATATTTCTTATATTGTTTTAAAAGTATAAAAAATATGGATTTATTTACCTTTGTTTTGATATAGTAACTATTTTACATATTATCATGTCATTTTCTATTTTAAATTTACAATTTGGGGTATTATTTATTTATATTTGATACGGATCACCGGGGTTGGATCTTACCGGGCCTATTTATCTCACAACCCACAAACCCCTTCTGTTATAAGGGTCGTTAGTTTTGATATTAATATTTTAATCATTACTTTACCACTATAAGGATGTGAGGTTCATGAAAACAATTTTTTGGTATATAGTGGTGGGATGGTGGGACCATTCCCATATTTAATATGTAGAATTTGTTTCACATTTTTTTTGTTCATTTTACTATAGGATTATTACCTTTTTTTTCTATCTAAATTTTCAATTGTATCGTTAACAAAATTTATCTTTAGTTATGGAATATATGTTACTTATCTTATTATAAATTTTCAATTTCATGTTTATATATATATATATATATTATTTTTTAGGTTATCTTAATAAATTTCATATGGTTTTAGTTATCTTGACCAATGATACTCACAAACCCATGTGGATATTGACTCACCATTCAGTAAGTGCATAATCAATTAGAAACTAATACTACAAGGTATACTAGGTCTGTTCAATATTAATTTTTTTATATATTATGTTATTCTTTGTATTAGTAAGAAGATAAATAAGAGTAAGATTATCAACCCATGAGATGTTGGTTACCGTGACACTATGGTAGCTATTTTTATGATTAATCTTATGTTTCAATAGGACATTAGTTTTTTTTCATATCTTGTATTTATTTTTTTAGTGATTATTACTACCTTTTATTATGTATTTCTAGATTGAGAGGAAATTATCATGTGATCTAATTGTTTCCTTAAATTCTTTATGTGTCGTAATGTTCCTCCATGTCTTATTCCATTGCTTTAAAAGATGGTCACAATGGGAACTTCACAAAGGAATCCTCACATGAGTAAGAATATTTTAGACACAATCTTGTGGTAAGTTAGTTCTGTAGATTTTAATGTACAACATAAATGTGAACTAGCAATCGAGGCATATCTAGGAGTCGGATGGCATAATGATAGTCAACAAAATTTTTAATGTGAGAAGCTTTTGATACCCACCAAATGAGCATAAAAATTTCAAAAGGGATGAAATAAATGAATATGGTTATATTTCTTCAACAAAAATGAAAAAAAGTTGGTCACAATAACTTGGATCGTGTGATCCCCCAGAATAAACTTGATCATGAGACCTCTCTATGGTTTTTTGAATGAGGCATTCATAATGCATGTCCCCTGGAAGATCCTTCAAATACCCTTTGAAAAGAAAATTTACATCTGAGAGGGTATCCCAGACAATAAGTGATCATGTATATGTTTTGAAATGATCCACCACATGTCATATGAATTGTCAGGTTCCATGATCCTGACATGTAATCCAAAAATCCATGGAAAATTGGAAGAAATGTACCCAAAGGCATAAGACTCTTACATTCATACAAATCACCTGAATCACCCATGTAGCCTCTGAGATATCTCAGAATACATAGTAACATGTCCATGTGATCTCACAAGTTTATAGATTCATGTAAACCACATCATATGAAATGACTTAGACACATTGTCACAAACCTAGATGGAGTCCCCTTCAACCCAACACTCAAGCTAGTCTGTGATATGGCCTCAAGTGTGTTCCCAATACCCACGGGCTAGAAACTAGTTCCTAGGTATAAATTGTTTTTTCATATAAACTATTTCAAAAATTTATAAAAAAATGAAAGATGGTGACAGGATACAAAAAAATCAAAACTAATAAGAAATCAAAAAAGGTAAAACCAATTTTTAGCATCATTATTCTAAAAAATAACCAATGAGTAAAAATACTACAAGAAAAAATGGAAAAAAATGTCCAACCCAATAAGCAATAATTGACTAGGGAGACTTATACCTCAATCCATCACCACCACCACCTAAATGAAGTAAAATCTCTAACAACTGGATCCATCTTCCCTTCACCCATTTCCAATAATTGAGTTAAACACATAACAAGGTATATAAACACCCAATGGTGTATGTTGGGTGTGAGCCAAATCCTATTAGTATTCCATCAAAAAAGTGGATTACTGTAACACCCTAGATAAATAAAGAGTATTACATTTTCATATTTATCCATATTTTTGATTAAAATGTTAATATTAATTTAAAGGGAATGTTGTGCTCGATGGTTTACCCAATACGCCACAACATGTTTCTTTGAAATCTTACATTGCACTCTAATAATAAAATAATATTATTTTAATTGGTAGTTAACACCTTGCCTTAGTAAAGGAGGTATTGAACAGAACTAACTAAAAAATGATTATATATGTTTGTCAAATATTTTTACTTTTTACAATAAATTTTATAAGATAAAAAATGAGAATGAATCTAATTTTATGCGTAGACATTCTAAAATTATTTAAAAGGTCGATTAACCGCCTTTTGATAGAGAACCATTTTTATATCCACTATTTAAAAATTTTATATGTTATATTGGACCAAATAAAATTCTTCTTTTGAATCGGGACATCAAAATTTACTTTGTGTATGTTTTTGTTATTTTTTCAATAAAATTTATTTTTAATGGATATGTGAAAAATGTTGTATTTTAATTCAAAACCTCCTTTTCATCTAATTTATTTATATGATTAGATTATATTTGGAATTGGGTTTAAAGTGAAATTATAATATATTTGTATCATTTAATCTAATGGTGGTCAATATAATTAACTTCACATTTAAATTGGACTTAAACAAGTGTCAATCTTTTGATTGATATTGCTTCTTAAAAACACGCTATTTGTTTTGACAGTGGGAATTAAATATTAAATTAATTAATTCAACTTATATGTTTTGAATTTTTTAAAATACACATCATTTTTGAATTCATAATATTGAATATAGCATAGGGTGATTTTTTGGTATTTTTCTGAAAAACTTCAATTTTTGATGAATTATGAAACCACTAAGTGGTAGTTAAAAAAATTTTTATTTAAATGAAACATTACCACTTTTTTGAATTAAATTTCAAAAATATGACATACATGGTTGTCATTAGGATGTAAAATGTGGTTCAATGGGATTAATTTTTTTTTTGTGATTTGTAACTTTTATGTTTTATCAATCGCGATTAGAGGTAATTAATGTAATTTAAGGAAAAAATAATGTTATAATAATATGAAATGTAATTGAAACATTCCCTACCCTTATTGGATTAATCGTGGCCGACCAGGAAAATCCATGGGTAAACTTGGGGACCCCGTGGAGCCACTTGGGTAAGAAAATTACATTAATAAATTTTATTTATAGTTAAAATAAAAATGTCACAAACATGTATTATTTTAATAAATGAATTTTTACATGGGGTTATACAAGTCATATTTTTGACTATAAATATTCATTGAAAAGATAAATATATTTTATAAATCATAGTATTTTTGTTATAATTTTTAGACATTAAATAAATTAATTTATTTATGACACCACAATGATGCAGTGATTACCTCATTGATGAGCGATTTAAATAAAATGAGACGATAAGGTAAAATCTAAGACATAAACTTGTAAAAACCTATTGAATGGGTGGATTTCGAACCCTTATTAACTTATCCTCGAAATAAATAATTGTGGGACCTTTAATATCTGAAAATCATATAATAATAAAGTAAGTTTTTAAGACATTCCAAGAGTGCCCCTCCTCCCTCTTATAAAGGCCAGCACCTCTACTCCATTACCCACACCTCTCAAGAATTTGGGTTGACTAAACATTTCTATTTTTATCTCTACACATTAGTATATTGATCCTTGAACCCTTACATTAGGATGAAATCACTTAAAGATACCCTTTTGGTTCAACCGAAAAAGAAAAAACCCCATTTAAAGGTAATGTCCTCTCTTATGTTCTTTTGTTTTATTTTGATTCTCCATCCTCCTAAAAACTTTTTATTCCTTTATTTTGTAACAACACTAGTGTCTTAAATATACTAGGATTTTTTATGATATTTATTTGAGCTAAAATTACACACACCTCCGTCTAATGGTTAAAGAACATACTATTTCTGTGGATGGCGAATTACTGCCTCACGAAACGATAATTGTTCTATCTTCTCCTACCACCTCTCACGGTGGCCATTATGATAGAACTATATTTATTTATGATATATATTATATTTATTTACTATATATGGTTCTATATTTTACATTTAAAACATACCTTTATTCTTTTCAAGTTGTGAAAATGCGATAATTTAATTTGAGGAAGTGTGGACTACCACCCCCTCAAGTGATGTGACTCGTTCATGCTATACATGGAATGTATAAATAATGAAATTAATGAACTTATGTTACATATATAACATATATATTATACTATAATTATAATATATATATATATCTCTCATTTAGTTTTAATTCCATTAATTTGACAAAGAAATGATTGTAGTGTTCATGCGTACGTACGGCCTACCGTCTCCATGAACTGTGCATTTCGTTTTCATATATCCAAATGTTATGGAATAGTATAAATTGAATATATAATATATATATATGATATTTAAATCATTAATAATATTCTTTATATGGGATAATTATAACTACATGGGAAATTCTTTTCAAACAAGTTCATTTCTGACTCATGTACCGAACATCAACAAAAATGTCTGATATGAACTCACATTATTAACTAATTATTATAACATTATAATATGTGACATGAATTGGATAATAATATTTATAGAAGGTTTTTAAGCTATTATAAATTGAACAACATTTATTATTCATGAATACAATGAAACGAACAAGACAAGTCGGACTTGAGGTAAGGGATCCAACCTCTCTCTTTCCTTTTAAGTACTATATTTTATGTCATTTACTTTAAGATAATATTTCATATATTTGGGGAAGATATTTTATATTCATCATTCTGTAAATTTAATGTTCATATTATATGATTCCATATTTGATATCATAAATCCATTTTTGGAAGTTTTAAGTGGTGTTGTTAGGCTGCCGAGTTTTCGTAAGGGGTTTTTCATCTCACTTTTATTCCCGTGAGATTTATGCTACATATTCTACCACTACATTTGAGTGGTATTTGTACAGCCCATTATTCTACTATTTGTGTAATATACTTCCATTTATTGGTATTTACATCAATGTTGAATAGTCCATCTTTAATGGGGTGTGCTTTTTGAAAGATACCCAAATTGGTAAGGGAACCTTTCACCCTCCTCTTTTTAAAAGACTTATTTTTGGTGGTTCATTTAATTTACATATTTTCATATAGGGATATGTTCTTATATATCATTATTGATGTAAATGTTATGTACAAGTGATGAGATACCCTTCTTATCTCTAATCATCACAATTTCAAAATTTTAAAGTGACACTGTTATGCTGTCGAATTTCTGTAGGGGGTCATCTTACCCCAAATTCAATTAATTGGGTTAAACCTATACTTATTGATTATCTAATACAATGAATATGTGTGGATGACCACTGATTGTTTTAAACTTAATATCCTCTTATTGTGGGTGTATTTATATTTTTCACACATAATTATGTAATTGATTTATCCGTAATCTAAGGATAACGACTTTGTAAGGGACTTCATCTCAATCTCGTTTCATTGAGGTATATTTTGTTCTAATACAAGTCTTTATTTTATACGTTTTATAAAACACCATTGAATTTTCATTTCATTCAAAGGGAATGTTTTTCTATAAATTTTTTTACTAAACAACAAAAATGAATGTTTATTTTAACGTACGCGGTGACAACGACCTTTTCGGCCTCTGCATGTATTAATTGGTCTCGGGCATCCTCGAAAAGTAGTAATGTTTTTAAAAGGAAATAAATTCCATATACTCTTTTATGTATTTTGCTATTGAAAATGGTTTTGGTAATTTATTTTTTATGTCAATATATTTATGTGATATATTGTCATTGAAATGTGTAACTGTTTTCTTTCCTTTAGAATTATTTTATGTGTTATGATTATATAATGGTACATGGACATTTTACAGGTGGTTACGTGATAAAGAATATGACAGGTGGTTCCATGAATACCAAGATGGGTGGTTACGTTATAACCTCCAATGCATTGGGTATGGAAGTCAGCCAGATAGCTATTCCATTTAGTGATTTGTGTGGAAGATGACGGTATGGTTATTCCATTTAAGTATGTTTATGTCCCATGTTACCTTTATATGTAATGTGTTCTTTATATGGGTTTATGGTAATATTTTGGTTACAAAGGATAAGTGGTGATCTTTTATAAAGTGAAGAGTATTTACAAATTTGTAAATGAGAAAAGTATTACTTTGATAAAGTATTCATGGTTTACTTTTTGTTTTAAAAAACTAACAGTTTTCTTTCTTTGTGTATCATTTATTGGTATTTTTATTCAAATTCCAAGTTTTTGAAATGTTTTCCACAAGAATTTAAGATGAATAGGGTCAAGGATGGGATCAAGGAAAGACATGCTATCTAAAACATGGAACTAGACATGTTTCTTTTTAGGATTTTTTATTTTATGGAAACTTAGTAGAAGTGTCTTCTTTGTAATCTATTGAGACGTAATAGTTATGTCCAAATTATCTATAACTATAAACCTGAAAAGATCAGATATGTGAATTATTCATTTAATGCATGATTATGTAATGTTTTAAGGCCGGGTATTTGTAGTTGACATCAGAGGACGGTTTAGATAACTTTAGAGGTTAGGGTATTCTTTAAGCATAAGTGACATTACCATAATGGCTAGGATTTCAAAAAGAGTTATAGTTTTTAGATTAATTGAAAGAGTAATTATATCTTAGTGTTTATATTATTCATTAGTACATGATTATTATGTTGATATACTCACACTGACATTTTTGGTTTTAGTAAAAGTGATGGATCTAGCAGGCACAAAAGTGACGATGGGATTGACGGAAACTGTGGTGGTTCTCTAATTAAGATACTGGATGGAACGGGGGATTCAATGATAAATCTCATGGTTATTCTAATCCGATTATTAGAAGGCATGATTAACCACTTGAACCTTGGTGAGTTCTCTAATGCATCATGTACGATATGAATAACTCGATGTGGATGTTCAGGTAATAATTATAAAGTTAACCATTAGGGTTTATATGATCCTTAAATTTTAGGTAATTATGGGTTACTATATGTTATGATAGAAAATGAAAGGCATTAGATAAACATTACGTTAAAATATTTTATGGTTATTTTTCATGATTTTATCTCTTTTTGGGGAATGTGTTGAGAATTATATAGTGTTGGAAGAAGGACAACACCAAGACCGTGAGACAACCCGCCGCGTTAGACAAAGTTATGGGAATAAAACCCAAAACCAAAGTGCGACTGTATTTATCGCCTACCATTGGACTACATGAAGTCCCTAGATAGTATGAAAAAATCTTTTTTAGTTATATAATTTTATGAATCAAGAATATGTTGATTTTGGTTTATCTAGGAAAATATTGACCTATCATGGAGAATATATGATTAGGTTAATTACTTTTCAATATAAGACTTTAAGAGAAACTGATGTTATTTGGAGATAAGTGTTAATTTGTACCTTTGAAGACTATGTGATTTAATCCTTAAAATATCTGGGTTTCAATCTTATTTTGGTTTACTTGGAAGAATTTTATGGACAAATTGTTTATGGAATGATCTTCGTTGAACATTGTGTTTTGTTGGACAAATTTTAGAGATTAAGAATAGATTTTATTTTTTATAAAGGATTATCCATTTGAGGATTATCTGATTTTGTTGTAACAATTTTGGTTTTTTAAGGTCTAAAGACATATGTAATATATAGTTATATTTTGTGGATTAGGTGTTTCTCTAGAAGTTGATAACATAATGTGAACAATTCATCCTAAATACTCATCTTTTGGAGGAAAAAAGGAGTTTCTGTAAGAAATATAGTAAGAGATGAATGTCTAAATGACAAGAAAGTATGTTTCCTTGTGATTTAGTTGAGCTCATAATTAAATTCCTCAATTAAAAGTAAAGTAAAACAAAAATGTTGTCTATTAATTTTTCCTATAGGGGAATCACATACCGTTTAACCCATCACAATATTGTGATTTTCTAGTGGTTAAATTTCTCATAAACATGTTTTCTTGCACACTCCATCAGAACATGACACATTTATTTTTCATCAATATCCATATTATTCTACATGGAATCTGAGTACCTTTGTCTCGGGTGACCTTGGTACTTTTCTTTCTTTCTTTTAAAGTGATAGTTTAATTTACTCCTTTTCTGATGTGGGGGTTTCAATGATGATTCTAAGTCCAATTTTAAAATTGCAAGGACGCAATTACCAAAAGGGGGGAAGGTTGAAACACCCCAGGTAAATAAAGAGTATGAAATTTTCATATTTATCCATATTTTTTAATAAAATTTTAATATTAATTTAAAGGGAACACGATGCTCGATAGTGTTCCCAATATGCAACAACGAGTTTCTTGGAAATCTTACATTGCACTCTAATAATAAAAAAATATTATTTTAAATGGTAGTTAACGCCTAAACATTATAATGGAGGGAATGAACAGAACTATCTACAAAAATATTATATATGTTTTTCAAATATTTTTACTTTTTACAATAAATGTTAGAGGATTAAAAATGTGAATGAATCCAATTTTAAGCGTAAACATTCTAATATTCTTTAAAAGGTAGATTAACATCATTTTGATGGTGAATCCTTTTTAAATCCACTTTTAGACAATTTTATATGTTTTATTGGACCAAATAAAATCCTTCTTTATAATCGGGATAACATAATTTACTTTTTGTATGTTTTTTTATTTTTTCGATAAAGTTCATTTTTAATGAATATGTGAAAAATGTTGTATTTTAATTCAAAACCCCTTTTTAATATAATTTATTTATATGTATAGATTATATTTTTAATTTTTTATAAAGTGAAATTAGATTTTTTTTTACCATTTAATACAATGTTGGTCATTGGAATTAACATCACGTTGAAATTGGAATTAAAGAAGTGTCAATCTTTTGATTGATATTGTTTCTTAAAAACACGCTATTTGTTTTGAAAGTTTGAATTAATTATTAAATTAATTAATTCAAATTATATGTTTTTAATTTTTTAATATAGACATCATTTTTGAATTGGGAATTTTTAATATAGCTTAGGGTCAATTTTTGGTATTTTTCTGAAAAACTTCAAATTTTTTTGAATAGTGAAACCACTAAGTGGTAGTTAAAAAACTGATTTTTCGTTTAAATGAAACTTTCCCACTTTTGTGAATTAAATTTCAAAAATATGACATAAATTTTTTTCATTAGGATTTAAAATGTGGTTCAATGGGATTAAATTATTTTTTTGGTGATTTGTAACTTTTACGTTTTATTCATCGCGTTTAGAGGTAATTAGTGTAATTTAAGGAAAGAATAATGTTATAATAATATTAAATGATCATGACACATGCCCTAACCTTATTGGATGATTTATGGCCTACCAAAAAAATCCATGGGTCAACTTGGGGACCCCATGGAGCCACTTGGGTAAGAAAATTACATTAATACATTTTATTTTTAGTTCAAATAAAAATGTCACAAACATGTATTATTTTAATAAAAGAATTTTTACATGGGGTTATACAAGTCATATTTTTGACAATAAATATTCATTAAAAAGAGAATAATATTTTATACATCATAGTATTTTTTATTAATTTTTATACATTTAAGAAATTAATTTATTTATGAGACCACAATGATGCAGCGATTACCTCATTGATTAAAGATTTAAATAAAATGAGAAGATAAGGTAACATCTAAGACATAAACGTGTCAAAAACCTATTGGATAGCTGTATTTCGAACCCTTATCAACTTATCCTCGAAATGATTAATTTTGGGACCTTAAATATCCGAAAATCATATAATAATAAAGTAAAATTTCAAGACATTCCAAGAGTGCCCCTCCTCCCTCTTATAAAGGCCCCCACCTCTACCACCTTAACCACACCTCTCAAGCCTTTGGCTTGACTAAAAATTGAAAATTTTATTTCTACACATTATTATATTCATACTATAACCCTTTCATTAAGAAAAAATCACATAAAGATACCCTTTTGGTTCAAACCAAAAGGAGATACCCCATTTAAAGGTAATGTCCTCTCTTATGTTCTTATGTTTTATTTTCCTTCTCCAACCCCCTAAAATCTTTTTATTCCTTTATTTTGTAACAACACCAGGGTATTAAATATACTATGATTTTTTTATGATATGGATACGAGCTAAACTTACACACACCTCTGTCTAATGGTTAAAGAACATACTATTTCTGTGTATGGCGAATTACTGCCTCACGAACCGATGATTATTCTATCTTCTCCTACCACCTATCATGGAGGCCATTATTATGGAAATATATTTATTTATGATATATATTATATTTATTTACTATATATGTTTCCGTATTTCACATTTAACACATACCTTTATGCTTTCCAAGTTGTGAAAATGCGATAATTTAATTTGAGGAAGTGTGGACTACCGCCCCCTCAAGTGATGTGACTCATTCATGCTATACATGGAATGTATAAAGAATGAAATTAATGAACTTATGTGACATATATAACATATATATTACACTATAATTATAATATATATATATATATATATCATTTAGTTTTAATTCCATTAATGTGACAAAGAAATGAATGTTGTGTTCATGCGCACGTACGGCCTACCGTCTCCATGAACGGTGCATTTCGTTTTCATATATCCAAATGTTAAGGAATAGTATAAATTGAATATATAATAGATATATATGATATTTAAATCATTTATAATATTCTGTATATGGGGTAATTATAACTACATGGGAAATTTGTTTCAAACAAGTTCATTTTTGACTCATGTACCGAACATCGACAAAAACGTCTAATATGAACTCACATTATTAACTAATTATTATAACATTATAATATGTGACATGAATTGGATAATAATAATTAAAGTAGGTCCTTAGGAAATTATAAATTGACCAACATTTATTATTCATGAATATAAAGAAACGAATAAGACAAGTTGGACTTGAGGAAAGGGATCCAACCTCTCTTTTTTTTGAAGTACTATCTTTTATGTCATTTCCTTTAAGGTAATATTTATTAAGTTTTGGTATGTTTTTTTATATTCCTCATTATGTTGATTTAATGTTAATATTATGAGATACCATATTTTATCTCATAAATCCATTTTTGAAAGTTTTATGTGGCGTCGTTAGGCTGCCGAGTTTTCGTAAGTGGTTTTTCATCTCACTTTTATTCCCGTGAGATTTATGCTACATTTTCCACCAATACTTTTGAGTGGTATATGTACAGCCCATTATTGTACTCTTTTTTTAATATACTTCCGTTTATTAATATTTACATCAATGTTGAATATTTTATCTTTAATGGGGTGTACGTTTTGAAAGATACTGAAATTGGTAAGGGAACCTTTCCCCCTCCTCTTTTTAAAAGACTTCTTTTTTATAGTTCTTTTAATTTACATATTGTCATATATGGATATGTTCTTATATATCCTTATTGAAGTAAATGTTATGTACAAGTGATGAGATACCCTTCTTATCTATAATCATCTCATTTTCATAATTTTAATGTGATGACGTTGTGCTGTCGAATTTCTATAGGGGAACATCTTAACCAAATTTCAATTCATTGGGTTAAGCCTATAATTTTTGATTATGTAATAAAATGAATATGTGTGGATGACCACTGATTGTTTTACACTTAATATCCTCTTATAGTTGGTGTATTTATATTTGTCACACAAAATTATGTAATTTATTTATCCCTAATCTATGGATAATGACTTTATAAGGGACTTCATCTCATCTCCATTCATTGAGGTATGTTTTCTTCTGATAGAAGACTTTCTTTTATGCATTGTATAAAACACCGTTGAATTTTCATTTCATTCAAAGGGAATCTTTTTCTACAAATTGTTTTACTAAACAAAAAAAAGGAATATTTATTTTAACATACACGGTGACAACAACCTTTTCTGCCTCCGCAAGTATTATTTGGTCTCTGTCATCCTCAACAAGCAGTAATGTTTTTAAAAGTAAATAAATACCATATACTCTTTTATGTATTTTGGTATTGAAAATGTATTTGGTAATTTATTTTTCCTGTCAATATATTTATGTGATATATTGTCATTTAAATGGGGAACGGTTTTCATTCCTTTAAAATTCTTTTATGTGTTATGATTCTATAATGGTACTTGGACATTTGACGGGTGGTTACCTGATAAAGCAAATGGCGGGTGGTGCCAAGAATACCAGGATGGGTGGTTACGTTATAGCCTCCAATGCATTGGGTATGGAAGTCGGACATATGCCTATTTCATTTAGTTATATGTGTGGAAGTTGACCGTATGGTTATTCCATTTAAGTATGTTTATGTCCCAAGTTACCTTTATATGTTATGTGTTCTTTATATGATTTTATGGTAATATTTTGGTTACAAAGGATAAGTGGTGATCTTTTATAAAGTGACGAGTATTTACTATTTCATAAAAATGAAAATTATTACTTTGATAAAGTATTCATGGTTTACTTGTTGTTTTGAAAAAATATCACTTTTACTTCGTTGTGTATCCTCTATTGGGATTTTTATGCAAATCCCAAGTTTTTGAAATGTTTTCCACAGGAATTTATGATGAATAGGGTCAAGGATGGGATCATGGAAAGACATGCTATCTAAAACATGGTACTAGACATGATTCTTTTTAAGAGTTTTTATTTTATGGAATCTTAGTAGAATTGTATTCTTTGTAATCTACTGAGACGTAATAGTTATGTCCAAATCCACTATATATACTAAGACTGGGTTCCTCCAGGTTGATGTGTCGCCTCCTCAAGCTTCCACGTCCCCCATCTCACTATTTCCATTCCGGTTTTACCCCCGTACGATCGTGTCCCTCCTCCAAACCTTACCCCACTCCGCCCGCGATTTGGATTTCACCGCTCCACCAAACCCTCATTCTACTCCCACGATTAGGGTTTTATCTCACCTCATTTCCCGACATCGCCTCATTCATACCATCGCCGACCTCGACAAGCTCATCGGAATCTTGATTCTCCTCTCCAGCCGTGCTTCCGTCTTCGGCTACTCTGACTACAGCTCCTCCGCTCGCGACTTCTCCACAACCGGCGACTCCTCCATCGGCTCTTGCACATCCAGGTCCTCCGCTCCACCTACGGTTCCCTTTCCATATAGTTCGCAGTGAGTAACCCAAGGTATAAACATTACTCCGACCACAGTCGGCAGTTCGTCCACGAGCTTCGTCCTTCCACCACGCGTCCAAAATTTGTCGACGAGGCTTACGGTATCATTTTTCTTTCGGTAGGTTTTTCAATCAGCTACTCTTACAAACATTTTTCTTCACATCTCTCTTCTTGCAGATCTTAGTATACTTCCAATCCTATGTCGGTCTTATTGTATCTGTGCATCAGTAAGCATCTTCGAGTCCACTATCTATTTTTCTGCATCTAAATGTCTGCATTTTTTCAATCTCTCTGATCCCATTGGACCAACCTCCTCACCTTTATTGTGGCCTGATTCGGTAACACGCACATACAATTTCCAACTCTTCATTCCCTGCCCGCTGAGTGCTTCTGCTCGTCGGAAGTTCATAGACTATATATCTCCCGGTGTTCTACTGTTGAAGCTAACTGTCAAATTATCTCCATCGAGTACAAACCCAACAAAGGTTTAACACCATGATACTACACTATCTCGCACAAATACTTCTACGGTTGTATGCAAATACTACCATAAACCAGCACCTCAATTTGTCTCCACCTCGCCCTCCTCCATTCTCCCTAAAAAAAACCCAAGGTTGGATTATTCATTGAAAAATACAACTCAGAAAAGGTAATATTGGTGATTCAAAACTCTGGTTCTGTATTAAATCAAATCATACAGAGAACTTCAGCTTATTTCTTCCTAATCCTTCATATTTCTCATACTAAACTGTTATGTATATTGATTTCGCTTTCAATAGAGACTGACTCTTATCCATTGTCAATTTTCTCTTAGAAGATATTGGCGACCTCCACCACTATTAACTTTGTTCGTGATTTTTAGTGTAAAAGCATCTGTCAACATACCAAGAATTTAACCCTTTTTCTGGTTTCTGATACCTTCTTTATTTGTGAGTGAACTAGGTTTTCCATGAAAGATTTCATGGTTTCAGATGCAGGTTGTGGAGTTGTGCTTGGTTGATTTAAATCGGGTTCACAAGATATAGGTAATCGCTGATTTATTTAATGCAATTGGCTTATTTAATTCAAAGTGTGTTGGTGCAGGTTATAATTGTTCAATAAGATGGTAAATTTTCGTATGTGATGGAAAAGTTTCACTATTTTAATTATGCTGGAATAATTGAATTATTTCATTTAAAATCTTGACTCTTTGTGCACTTGCATGGTTTCAGATGCAGGCTGTGGAGTTGTTCTTTCCGGATTTAATTCGGGTTCACACGATATAGGTTATCGCTGATTTAATTAATGCAGTTGGCTTATTTAATTCAAAGTGTATTGGTGCAGGTTGTCAAGGTTCAGTTTGATGTTTTCGAGCGCCTCAATGTTATTTAATTCAATTCATATTCCTACCTTCTAATTTTCATTGGATTTAATTCAATTCATATTTTTTTTAATTTTAGTATGTGGCAGCAGATTTCTGAATGTTTGGGATACATTGTATATATCATTTGTGATTCAATTTATAAATTGTATTTAAATTTACTTATTGTAGTGTAATGATTTCATCATTTTTAATAATGTCAAATTGTGCCCTATCAATATGCTTGGTCAAACATTAATGAGATTATTGTTGTGATTTTTACAATATTAACTTATTTTCATTGGTCCATGTTTCTAATTCCAATTGGGTAGGGGCATGAGGCTGAAGAAATACTTCTTTAGTACCACAACATGGTATGAAATTAAAATCATTGGAACACTTTTTATGATAAACAGTTTTTCTAGCATCAAAACATATGATATTTTATTTTCTATTAGAAACATTCTAAACGATTCATATTTAATTTGTAAATTCATGTTTTAATAATGACAGAAAAATGGTCATTGGAAGATGTTTTTTTCCATTCAACGTTAATCATTCAATAATCAAGGAAATGTTTCCTCCCATTGCAGAACCATACTTGACTAGACTTCTCATTGGGTTATACCCTTTCATGGGGTCGACAATGGAGTTATCCCATCAAACACAAGCTGTGATGATTGTATTCATATAGTAATGAATTTTTTTGAATTTTTTAATATGTATTCCCTTACGTGTCATTGAATATTCTACATGCACTTATTATTTACAGAGCTTCGAAGTTGAATAGAATGGTGACATTTATTCTCATGCTATCCCAGTATTCAATATGTCCTCATATATATTTTTTAATTCAATATCATGTATTTAGGACTTCTAAAGTGGTTGAGAGATCCCTTTCAAATCTGGGAATGGGTGAATGTCTCAATTCAGTGGAAAAAAATCTTGAATCACCTTCGTTTATCCATTACTTTTCACTATTCAGGTGAGCTTTAAAACCAGCAGTACATCACTCTAGACATTGAGTTAAGAAACATCAACATTCAATCTATCTTTATAAATTTTTTTCACTTTCATGTTGTCAGGTATTTTAATGTGGATGAGGGCTCTCTGTTGATGCTACTTCACATGGGTGAATGTATCCATTCAGGGAAATGATATCTGTCTACCCCTATGCTTACCCAGGATTGGTCTGTGTTCATGTATGTTGTAAAAACAGTAACCTAGGTAGGTGTTTTTTTTTCACTGCCATCTATTTTCATTACATCTTTGGATTAGACAATTTTGTTTCTTGCAGTATCATTTTCATTATATCATTTAAACACAATTTATTTTTTTTACATACGATTGACAATTTGTGAACATCAAATTACTGATTAAAAAATTACAGTGGTAAGTATTTTTTGTAAATTATTGATTTAATTCATCTCTTAATTTACAAAAAACTATTGATAGAGTTTTATGATGACGATGTAGGGCAATAGATAGTTACAATGAATCATGACGATGCAACATCCACAAGCCAAGCCAATGAACTACACCCTCTTTTAAAAGAAAACATAAAATACAATACTTTCTTAGGATATTGACATTATGTGGTGCATATGAAAGGTATCAGAATAACATTATAGAACCTGTTCTTTTTTAAATTAGCTTATACATTTTTATATCAAATTTTAACTCTACTTTTATTATAGGATAGAGGAATGTTGTTGTAACACATATAACACACACGATTATCCTTTCTCATCAGTATAGGTTGTATATTGTACATTTTTCCATGTTTCTTTCTTTTTTCTAGCATATAGACAGATTTTCTAGCATATAGACAGAATTTCCAAATCAGTTTCTGTTATAATTTTCACATTTCTGAAATCAATTTCATTTAATTTTCTAGCATATAGGCAGGGGCTGGGTAGGTTGGAGGGGGGGAGGGGAGGGGAGGGGAGGGGAGGGGCATGGGCTGGGCATAGGCTGGGAAGGTTGGAGGGGAGGGGAGGGGAGGGTGATGGCAGGGGGGAGGGGGCTGCTAGGGGAAATGGTTGGGCAGGGGGGAGGGGAGGGGAGGGGAGGTGAGGGGCTGGGCAGGTTGGAGGGGAGGGGAGGGGAGAGGAGGATGGTGGCATGGGGGAGGGGGTGCTGGGGGAATAATGTTGGGCAGGGGGGAGGGGGGAGAGGAGGGGAGGGGAGGATGAGGCCAGGGGAGAGGGGCTGCTAAGGGAACATGTTGGGCAGGGGGGGAGGGAGGAGAGGGTAGGGGAGGGGAGGGGGGAGGGGGCTGCTTTATGTGATACCGCCCAACCTATGTGCTACTTTGAATGTTATTATCATTCATTTCCATTTATATATTATGATGTATATACTTCTGTTGTGTGCTTAATGTCTATTTGAATGTTCTTTTTAACTTGGATATTTCATTTATGTCCATTTCTCTGACTAATTTTTCTGTAACCAATTTTCCTATTGAGTACCATTTGGTTTTATAAAAAAAGGACCATAGAAATTGGAGGATATCAAAATAAGAGGCCCAAGAATTCTTGCTATTTATGCACCATGAGTTTTACATTTGGTAATTCTATGGGTGGCCATATTATGCACCACATGATGTATGGGTAATGCTGTTATTTTTTGACTCAGCAGTGAACTGTCCAATGCCTTTATTGTTTCAAAATATATGAACAGTATTGGAATTCCCCTGGATTTTTATAGCTAAAACATTTTGATTGAAGTGTTCTTCGCAATTGGGGATCCTGAGAAAGGATTTTGCTTAATTGTAGATAATATTTCAGAGTAGTGTGTCGTTTTATTTTGATGCATGTGCTACCTAATTAGATGTTATACATGGTTTGTTTATTGTTTTTATGTTTCTTGATCATTTTAATGTCACCCAATGTAATTACATGTCTTCTTTAATTATGTTTTTTTTTACCATCTCATGTATGTAACATGCAATCATCATGTTTTTAAGGTGCAACATCAATAATGACTAACTATTGTGGCTAAAGGATTTGATGTCTTCTCAAAGGTATGGTTGAATCCTTCTAAGACTTGTGATTGGTAATAATTTATTATGTTTTTCACTACATTATATATACACTGCAGTACCTGTTATGCCCAAATTTGAGATTTGTTATCTGAAAAACAATTTTTTCCCTCCCCCACTATCCCTCCCTATACTATATATACTTACATACATACATATGTATGTTTTCATGCATGCATGTATTTATTCCAACCTTCCATGCCAATATATTTGAATTTTTAGTACAGATAGAGAAGTATGAAAAGGAATTCAAGGAACCCAAATTGGCTGACTTGGAAAACCAGAACATTGAAGCAAGTTCCATTCCTAGAGGTACCCACAATCATTCTCTACTCTTTATTGGATAATATTCCTCCAATTCAAATGCACACAAATATTTGGGCTGTTCAGAGTTTTTTTCATTTCTCTATGACAACTACCACTACGATTTGGTCCCATTTATTTATAACATTCTGGATTCTTTAGTTTTGGTGGCTTCTGATGTGCACTAATCTCTTAGAACTAAAAAAATAGTCTTCCATGTCATCACTGTCAATAAAACAGATGTTGGCAGGTATGAATGGTTTATGCTGAACCATATTACTCCTACAACAGTTTAAGTAAAAGGAATCTAATGTAACATTAAATGAAATTTAAACATTTCATTCCATACCAAACATTGAAAGGTTATTATAATTTCATTCTTTAAATTCAACGTGCCCAACAACCATGAAAGCAGTTGTGTAGGTTGAGAGAATTTTCATAGCATGAAAAGGTTAATTTTTTTGTTGATATCATTTGAGATTTCAATAAAATTGTTAGTACTTATATTTTTACTGTGGATTGTGTTGGTTGGGTGGGTTGGTTGGGTGGGTGTGATCATTTTCATGCGGTTTTGTTACTTAGTTTCTTCCCCCTATAATAGTTTTCTGTACATTTATTTTCCTTTTGATTCCTCATTTATAATTTGATGATAAATTATGATCTGAAGTTTTATCTATACCTTTTTTTCTATCATCATTTCAATTTTCATGTGAGGTTTAGTTTTTAAATGTGACCAATATGTTTATGTGAATTTAATTTTAGTTTTTTTAGTGTAGAATTTTAGTAACTACTGGGTTGTTGAAAATATTTTCCAAGCCTTGTCATGGTGGTATTTTTAGAAGATTATGTTGGGATTCAGTGGGATTTTTCAACCTTATGAGATATTGATCTCAGGGGAAAACATGGAGCTGTCGAATAAATTCCAAAGTGTGGATAGGGGTGATATCTAAAGAGATATTGGACATACTTAAATTTTTTTCATCCCTGCATAGACAAGATTTAGTATTGATAAATTTTTTAAATGTGAACAATATGTTTATATGAATCTAATTTTAGTTTTTTTAGTGTATAATTTTACTAACTACTGTTTTGTTGAATAGATTTTCTAGGCCTTGTCAAGGTGGTATTTTTAGAAGATCATGTTGGGATTCAGTGGGATTTCTCAACATTATGATATATTGATTTCAGGGGAAATCATCGAGCTGTCGAAAAGATGCAAAAGTGTAGATAGTGGGTGAAATCTAAAGAGATATTGGACATACTTCAATTCTTCTCATCCCTGCATAGACAAGATTTAATATTGATCAATTTTCTTGGGATTATGGGATGAATGTATTTGATTTATATACATTGAGGACAAACATAATATGCGGTAATCACCGGATTTTAATTTTGATGATTATATTAACATGTGGCATGGTCAAAAATTATTTCATTGTTTTTAAAAAATAGAATAGATATAAATATAAATATAACATATTAATTGTGTTTACTTAAATATATATAGTTTTTCAACATTATTTTGGTGATCAAAACCTCAATTGTTATCAAGGGTATGCAAAATAACTTCCATATTGATGAATAGTCTAATCCATATTTCTCTTTAGATACTAATTATCCTTCAATGACACAACATGGAATGCATTAATGTTTCCTACTAATCCGCATATATGCATCGTTGCAAGCCCATAGAATCCAGTTAACCCTAGGAACATGAACATCTCTCTATTTTGCATTCCACAATTTATCTCAATCTCATCTCTTGCCTCCATCTCAGTCTCCACCTTCATCTTTTGTTTCATTTCTGTCTTTGATTCCCGCCTCTCCCATTGCATCATGTTCCATATCATCAAGCATTATTCTTCAATCCATTTCCATTTGTCACATTAATTCCACTCACTTCATAGAATACCACTCATTTTTTGTTTTAAACATTTCTAATTTTAATATGATTTATTATGTATCAAAATTAGTATTCTATTATTGATAATATGATTTTTTTAGAGTGTCGTTCAAATGCACGGGCGGAGTACTAGTTATCTAAAACTCTAAACCTGAAAAGATCCTATATGTGAATTATTCATGTAATTCATGATTATGTAATGTTTTAAGGCCGGGTACTTGTAGTTGGTATCATTGGACGGTTTAGATAACATTAGATATTAGGGTATTTTTTAAGTATAAGTGACATTACTATAATGTCTAGGATTTCGGAGAGAGTCATAGTTTTTAGATTAAGTGAATGAGTAATTATATCTTAGTTTTTATATTCCTTATTATTACATGATTATTATGTTGATATACTCACAATGAAATTTTTGGTTTTAGTAAATGGATGGATCTAGCAGTCAAAAAAGTGACAATGGGTTTGACAAAAACTGTGGTGGTTCTCTGATTAAGAGACTGGATGGAATGGGGGATTCAATGATAAATCTCATGGTTATTCTAATAAAACTATTAGAAGGCACGATTAACCACTTGAACCTTGGTGAGTTCTCTAATGCATCATGTACGAGATGACTAACTCGATTGGATGTTCAAGTAATAATTATAAGGTTAACCATTAGGGTTTATATGATCCTTAACATTGAGGTAATTATGGGTTACTATATGTTATGATTGAAAATTAAAGGCATGAGATAAACATTAGGTTAAAATATTTTATGGTTATTTTTCATGATTTTATCTCTTTTTGGTGAATGTGTTGAGAATTATATAGTTTTGGAAAAAGGACAACACCAAGACCGTGAGACAACCCGCCGCATCAGACAAAGCTATGGGAATCAAACCCAAAACCAAAGTGTGACTGGTATTTATCGCCTACCACTGGACTACGTGAATTCCCTGGATAGTATGAAAAATCATTTTTAGTTATATAACGTTATGAATCAATAATAAGTTGATTTTGGTTTATCTAGTAAAATATTGACCTTTCATGGAGGATATATGATTAGGTTAATTACTTTTCAATATAAGACTTTAAGAAAAACTAATTTTATTTAGAGATAAGTGTTAATTTGTAACTTGTAAGACTATGTGATTTAATCCTTAAAATATTTGGGTTTCAATCTTAGTTTAGTTTAATTGGAATAATTTTATGGAAAAATTGTTTATCGAATGATATTCATTGAACTTTGAGTTTTGTTGGACATATTTTGGAGATTAAGAATAGATTTTTTTTATAAAGGATTATCCAATTTCGGATTATCTGATCATGTTCGAAAAATTTTGGTTTTTTAAGGTCTAAAGACATATGAAATATATAGTTCTCTTTTTTGGATTAGGTGATTCTCTAGAAGTTGATAACATAATGTGATCAAGTCATCCTAAATACTCATCTTTTGGAGGAAAAAAGTAGTTTCCGTAAGAAATATAGTAAGAGATGAAAGTCTAAATGACAAGAAATTATGCATCCCTATGATTTAGTTGAGCTCATAATTAAATTCCTCATTTAAAAGTAACTTAAAACAAAAATGCTGTCTATTAATTTTTCTTACAGGGGAATCAAATATCGTTTAACCCATCACTAGATTGTGATTTTCTAGTGGTTAACATTCTACTAAACATGTTTTCTAGCACTCTCCATCAGAACATGACCCATTTATTTTTCTTCAATATCCATTTTTTCCTACATGGAATCGGAGTACCTTTGTCTTGGGTGACCTTGGTAATTTTATTTCTTTCTTTTAAAGTGATAATTTAATTTACTCCTTTTCCGATGTGGTGGTTTCAATGATCTTTCTAATCCCAATTTTAAAATTGCGAGGACACAATTACCAAAAGGGGGAAAGATGTAACACCCAAGGTAAATAAAGAGTATGAAATTTTCATATTTATCCATATTTTTGAATAAAATGTTAATATTAATTTAAAGGGAACATGATGCTCGATAGTGTTTCCAATACGCAACAACGAGTTTTTTGGAAATCATATATTCCACTCTAATAATAAAAAAATATTATTTTATATGGTAGTTAATGCCTAACCATTGTAATGGAGGGAATGAACAGAACTAACTACAAAATTATTATATATGTTTGTCAAATATTTTTACTTTTTACAATAAATGTTAGAAGATTAAAAATGCGAATGAATCCAATTTTAAGCGTAAACATTCTAATATTCTTTAAAAGGTCGATTAACTGCCTTTTGATGGTGAAACCTTTTTAAATCCACTTTTAGACAATTTTATATGATTTATTAGACCAAATAAATTCCTTATTTAGAATCGGGACATCAAAATTTACTTTTTTTATGTTTTTGTTAATTTTTCGATAAAGTTCATTTTTAATGAATTTGTGAAAAATGTTGTATTTTAATTCAAAATCCCTTTTTAATATAATTTATTTATATGATTATATTATCTTTTTAATTTGTTTTAAAGTGAAATTAGAATATATTTTTACCATTTAATCCAATGATGGTCATTGGAATTAACTTCACATTGAAATTGGACTTAAACAAGTGGAAATCTTTTGATTGATATTGTTTCTTAAAAACACGCTATTTGTTTTGACAGTTGGAATTAATTATTAAATTAATTAATGAAAATTAAATGTTTTTAATTTTGTAATATAGACATAAATTTTGAATTCGGAATTTTTAATATAGATTAGGGTTAATTTTTGGTATTTTTCAGAAAAACATCAATTTTTTATGAATAGTGAAACCACTATGTGGTAGTTAAAAAAACTAATTTTTCGTTTAAATGAAACTTTACACTTTTGTGAATTAAATTTAAAAAATATGACATACATGGTTTTCATTAGGATGTAAAATGTGGTTCATGGGATTAAATTTTTTTTTGTGATTTTTAACTTTTATGTTTTATTAATCGCGATTAGAGGTAATTAGTGTAATTTATGGCAAAAATAATGTTATAATAATATGAAATGTCCTTTACACATGCCCTAACCTTATTTTATGAATCGTGGCCGACCAAGAAAATCCATGGGTCAACTTGGGGACCCCATGGAGCCACTTGGGTAAGATAATGATATAAATAAATTTTATTTATAGTTAAAATAAAAATGTAACAAACATGTATTGTCTTAATAAAAGAATTTTTACATGGGTTTATACAAGTCATATTTTTGACTATAAATATTCACTAAAAAGAGAAAAATATTATATACATCATAGTAAGTTTTTATAATTTTTAGACATTAAATAAATTAATTTACTTATCAAACCACAATGATGCAGCGATTACCTCATTGATGAACGATTTAAATAAAATGAGAAGATAAGGTAAAATCTAAGACATAAACATTTCAAAAAACTATTGGATGGGTGTATTTAGAACCCTTATCAACTTATCCTCTAAATAAATAATTTTGGTACCTTTAATATCCGAAAATCATATAATAATAAAGTAACTTTTCCAGACTTTCCAAGAGTGCCCCTCCTCCCTCCTATAAAGGCCCCCACCTATACCCCCTTACCCACACCTATCAAGCCTTTGGCTTGACTAAAAATTTCTCATTTTATCTCTACACATTATTATATTCATACTATAACCATTTCATTAGGAATAAATCACTTAATGATACCTTTTTGGTTCAAACCAAAAAGAAAAAACCCCATTTAAAGGCAATGTCCTCTCCTATGTTATTTTGTTTTATTTTGCTTCTCCAACCCCCTAAAATCTTTTTATTCCTTTATTTTGTAACAAAAACAGTGTCTTAAATATACTAGGATTTTGTTATGATATGGATTCGAGCTAATCTTACACACACCTCCGTCTAATGGTTAAAGAACATACTATTTCTGTGGATGGCGAATTACGGCCTCACGAAACGATGATTGTTCTATCTTCTCCTACCACCTCTCATTGTGGCCATTATGATGGAACTATATTTATTTATGATATATATTATATTTATTTACTATATATGGTTCTGCATTTTACATTTAAAACATATCTTTATGCTTCTAATGTTGTGAAAATGTGATAATTTAATTTGAGGAAGTGTGAACTACCGCCCCCTCAATTGATGTGACTCGTTCATGCTATAGATGGAATGTATAAAGAATGAAACTAATGAACTTATTTGAAATATATAACATATCTATTATACTAGAATTATATTATATATATATATATATCTCATTTAGTTTTAATTCCATTAAAGTGACAAAGAAATGAATGTAGTGTTCATGCGTACGTACGGCCTACCGTCTCCATGAACGGTGCATTTCATTTTCATATATCCAAATGTTAAGGAATAGTATAAACTGAATATATACTAGATATATATGATATTTTAATCATTTATAATATTATGTAGATGGGGTAATTATAACTACATGGGAAATTCTATTCAAACAAGTTCATTTTTAACTCATGTACCGAACATCGACAGACACGTATGATATGAACTCACATTATTAACTAATTATTATAACATTATAATATGTGACATGAATTGGATAATAATATTTCAAGTAGGTCATTAAGAAATTATAAATTGATCAGTGTTTATTATTCATGAATATAAAGAAACGAACAAGACAAGTCGGACTTGAGGTAAGGGATCCAACCTCTCTCTTTCTTTTTAAGTACTATATTTTATGTGATTTCCATTAAGCTATGATTTATTATGTTTGGGGATGTTATTTTATATTCCTCATTCTGTAAATTTAATGTTCATATTATGAGATACCATATTTGATCTCATAAATCCATTTTTGGAAGGTTTAAGTGGCGTCGTTAGGCTGTCGAGTTTTCGTAAGGGGTTTTTCATCTCACTTTTATTCCCGTGAGATTTATGCTACATTTTCCACCACTAAATCTGAGAGGTATATGTACAGCCCATTATTATACTATTTGTGTAATATAATTCCATTTATTGGTATTTACATCATTGTTGAATAGTCTATCTTTAATGGGGTGTACGGTTTGAAAGATACCCAAATTGGTAAGGGAACCTTTCCCCCTTCCCTTTTTAAAAGACTTATTTTTATGGTTATTTTAATTTACATATTGTAATATAGGGATATGTTCTTATATATCCTTATTGAATTAAATGTTATGTTCAAGTGATGAGATACCCTTCTTATCTCTAATCATCTCATTTTCATAATTTTAAAGTGACGTCGTTATGCTGTCGAATTTCTGTAGGGGAACATCTTAACCCAATTTCAATTCATTGGGTTAAACCTATACTTCTTTATTATGTAATACAATGAATATGTGTGGATGACCACTGATTGTTTTACACTTAATATCCACTTATAGTGGGAGAATTTATATTTTTCACACATAGTTTTGTAATTGATTTATCCCTAATCTAAGGATAACGACTTTGTAAGGGACTTCATATCAATCTCCTTTCATTGAGATATATTTTGTTCTAATACAAGACTTTCTTTTATACATTGTATAAAACACCTTTGAATTTTCATTTTATTCAAAGGGAATCTTTTCAAACAAATCGTTTTACTAAACAACAAAAAGGAATGTTTATTTTAACGTACGTGGTGACAACGACCTTTTCCGCCACATCAAGTATTATTTGGTCTCTGGCATCCTCGACAAGCAGTAATGTTTTTAAAAGTAAATAAATACCATATACTCTTTTATGTATTTTGGTATTGAAAATGGTTTTGGTAATTTATCTTTTATGTCAATATATTTATGTGATATATTGTCATTGAAATGTGGAACTTTTTTCTTTCCATTAAAATTATTTTATGTGTTATGATTCTATAATGGTACTTGGACATTTGACGGGTGGTTACGTGATAAAGCATATGACGGGTGGTGTCGTGAATACCAGGATGGGTGGTTACATTATAACCTTCAATGAATTGGGTATGGAAGTCAGCCATATGGTTATTCCATTTAGCGATATGTGTGGAAGTTGACCGTATGGTTATTCCATTTAAGTATGTTTATGTCCCAAGATACCTTTATATGTTATGTTTTTTGTATATGGGTTTATGGTCATATTTTGGTTACAAAGGATAAGTGGTGATCTTTTATAAAGTGAAGAGTATTTACTACTTCGTAAAAGTGAAAAGTATTACTTTGATAAATTATTCGTGGTTTACATGTTGTTTTGAAAAACTAACAGTTTTCATTCTTTGGGTATCCATTATTGGGATTTTTATGCAAATCCCATGTTTTTGAAATGTTTTCCACTGGAATTTAAGATGAATAGGTTCAAGGATGGGATCAAGGAAAGACATTCTATCTAAAACATGGAACTAGACATGTTTCTTTTAAAGAGTTTTTATTTTATGGAAACTTAGTAGAAGTGTCTTCTTTGTAATCTATTGACACGTAATGGTTATTTCCAAATTATCTAAAACTCTTAACCATAAAAGATCCTATATGTGAATTATTCATTTAATTCATGATTATGTAATGTTTTAAGGTCGAGTACTTGCAGTTGGTATCAGAGGTCGGTTTAGATAACTTTAGAGGTTAGGGTATTCTTTAAGCATAAGTGACATTACCATAATGGCTAGGATTTCAGAAAGAGTCATAGTTTTTAGATTAAGTGAATGAGTAATTATATATTAGTGTTTATATTCCTCATTAGTACATGATGATTATGTTGATATACTCACACTGACATTTTTTGTTTTTAGTAAATGGATATATCTAGGAGGCACAAAAGTGACAATGGGTTTGACGGAAACTGTGGTGGTTATCTGATTAAGAAACTGGATGTAATGGGGGATTCAATGATAAATCTCATGGTTATTCTAATCCAACTATTAGAAGGCGTGATTAACAACTTGAACCTTGGTGAGTTCTCTAATGCATCATGTACGATATGACTAACTCGATGTGGATGTTCAGGTAATAATTATAATGTTAACCATTAGGGTTTATATGATCCTTAAATTTGTGGTAATTATGGGTTACTATATGTTATGATAGAAAATGAAAGGCATTAGATAAACATTATGTTAAAATATTTTATGGTTATTTTCAATGATTTTATCTCTTTTAGGGGAATGTGTTGAGAATTATATAGTTTTGGATAAAGAACAACACCAAGGCCGTGAGAAAACCTGCCGCGTTAGACAAAGCTGTGGGAATCAAACCCACAACCAAAGTGAGATTGGTATTTATCACCTACCACTCGACTACGTGAAGTCCCTGGATATTATGACAAATCATTTTTAGTTATATAATTTTATGAATCAAGAATAAGTTGATTTTGGATTATCTAGGAAAATATTGACCTATCATGGAGGATATATGATTAGATTAATTACTTTTCAATATAAGACTTTAATAGAAACTGATGTTATTTGGAGAGAAGTGTTAATTTGTGCATTGGAAGACTATGTGATTTAATCCTTCAAATATTTGGGTTTCAATCTCAGTTTGGTTTACTTTGAAGAATTTTATGGACAAATTGTTTGTCGAATGATCTTTGTGGAACATTGGGTTTTGTTGGACAAATTTTGGAGATTAAGAATAGATTTTATTTTTTATAAAGGATTATCCATTTCCAGTTTATATGATCTTGTTCTAACAATTTTGGTTTTTGTTAATGTCTAAAGACATAAGAAATATATAGTTATCTTTTTTGGAATATGTGATTCTCTAGAAGTTGATAACATAATGTGAACAAGTCATCCTAAATACTCATCTTTTGGAGGGAAAATGGATTTTCTCTAAGAAATATAGTAAGAGATGAAAGTCTAAATGACAATAAAGTATGTTTCCTTGTGATTTAGTTGATCTCATAATTAAATTACTCAATTAAAATTAAGTTAAAACAAAAATGTTGTCTATTAATATTTCCTACAGGGGAATCAAATACATTTTAACCCATCACAAGATTGTTATTTTCTAGTGGTTAACTTTCTCCTAAACATGTTTTCTAGCACTCTCCATCAGAACATGACCCATTAATTTTCCTTCTATATCCATTTTTTCTTCATGGAATCCGAGTACCTTTGTCTTGGGTGACCTTGGTACTTTTCTTTATTTCTTTTAAAGTGATAGTTTAATTTACTCTTTTTCCTATTTGGGGGTTTCAATGAGGTTTCTATGCCAATTTTAAAATTGTGAGGACGCAATTACCAAAAGGGGGGAAGTATGTAATACCCCAGGTAAATAAAGAGTATTAAATTTTCATATATAACCATATTTTTTAATAAAATGTTAATATTAATTTAAAAGGAACACGATGCTCGATAGTGTTCCCAATACAGAACAATGAGTTTCATGGAAATCTTATATTGCACTCGAATAATAAAAAATTATTATTTTAAATTGTATTTAACGCCTAGACATTGTAATGGAGGGAATGAATAGAACTAACTAAAAAATGATTATATATGTTTGTCAAATATTTTTACTTTTTACAATAAATGAGAGAGGATTGAAAATTTGATTTAATCCAATTTTAAGCGTAAACACTCTAATATTCATTAAAAGGCCGATTAACCACCTTTATATGGTGAAACCTTTTTAAATACAATTTTAGTCAATATTATATGTTTTATTGGACCAAATAAAATCCTTCTTTAGAATCCGAACATCCAAATTTACTTTTTTTATGTTTTTGTTATTTTTTCGATAAAGTTCATTTTTAATGAATATGTGAAAAATGTGGTATTTTAATTCAAAAGCCCTTTTTAATATAATTTATTTATAGGATTAGATTATCTTTTTAATTGGGTTTAGAGTGAAATTAGAATATATTTTTACCATTTAATCCAATGTTGGTCATTGGAATTAACATCACTTTAAAATTGGACTTAAACAAGTGTCAATCTTTGGATTGATATTATTTCTTAAGAACACGCTATTTGTTTTGACAGTTTGAATTAATTATTAAATTAGTTAATGCAACTTATATTTTTTTAATTTCGTAATATAGACATCATTTTTGAATTTGAAATTTTTATTATAGGTTAGGGTTAATTTTTTTTATTTTTTTGAAAAACATCAATTTTTTATGAATATTTAAACCACTATGTGGTAGTTAAAAAACTGATTTTTCGTTTAAATGAAACATTACCACTTTTGTAAATTGAATTTCAAAAATCTGACATACATTGTTGTCATTAGGATGTAAAATTATGTTCAATGGGATTAAAGTAATTTTTTGGTGAATAGTAACTTTTAAGTTTTATTAATCGCGATTAGAGGTAATTAGTGTAATTTAAGGAAAAAATAATGTTTTAACAATATGAAATGACCCTGACAAACTACCTATCCTTATTGGATGAATAATGGATGACCAAGACACTCCATGGGTCAGCTTGGGGACCCCATTGAGCCACTTGGGTAAGAAAATGACATTAATAACATTTTATTTAAATTTATAATAAAAATGTTACAAACATGTATTATTTTACTAAAACAATTTTACCTGGGGTTATACAAGTCATATTTTGACGATAAATGTTAATTGGAAATATAGAAATATTTCCTACATCATTGTATTTGTTTTATAATTTTTAGACATTAAATAAATTAATTTTTTTATGACAGTATGATGATGCAGCGATTACCTCATTAATGAATGATTTAAATAAAATTAGAAGATAAGGTAACATCTAAGACATAAACTAGTCAAAAACCTTTTGTATGGTTTCAATTTAGAACCATTATCACCTTATCTTCGAAATATATAATTTTGGGACCTTTAATATACGAAAATCATTTCATAATAAAGTAACTTTTCAAGACTTTCCAAGTGTGCCCCTCCTCCCTCTTATAAAAGGCCCCCACCTCTACACCCTTACCCACACCCCTCAATCCTTTGGCTCGACCGAAATCTACTCAATTTATCTCTCCACATCCATCTCTACTTTCGAGAAGCCTTATCTTAGGCATAATTCTCTTCAAGAAATCCTTTTGGTTCAAACCAAAAGGAGATACCCGATTTAATGCTAATGTCATATCTTATGTTCTTATGTTTTATTTTGCTTCTCCAACCCCATAAACTAATTCTATTCCATTCATTTGTAACAACACCAGTATCTTAAATATACTAGGATGTTATTATGATATGGATTCGAGCTAAACTTAAACACACCTCCATCTAATGGTTAAAGAACATATATTTTCGTGGATGGTGAATTACTACCTCACAAAACGATGATTGTTCTATCTTCTCCTACCTCCTCTCATGGTGGCCATTATGATGGCACTATATTTATTTATTATATATATTATACTTTTTTGCTATCTATGCTTCATAATTTTACATTTAAAACATACCTTTTTGATTTTCATGTTGTGAAAATGCGATAATTTCATTTGAGGAAGTGTGGGCTACCGCCCCCTCAAGTGATGTGACTTGTTCATGCAATACATGGAATGAATAAATAATGAAATTATGGGACCTATATAACATATATATTATACTGGAATTGTAATATATATAGATATCTCATTTATTTTTAGTTCCATTAATGTGACAATGAAATGAAAGTAGCGTTCAGGCGTACGTACGGCCTACCGCCTCCATGAACAGTGCATTTTATTTTCTGATATCAAAATGTAATGGAATAGTATATAATCAATATATACTATATATATATGATATTTAAATAATTTATAATATTCGTTATATGTGTTAATTATAACTACATGGGCAATTCTTTTCAAACATGTTCATTTTTGACTCATGTACCAAACATCGACAAAAATGTCTGATATGAACTCACATTATTAACTAATTATTATAACATCATAATATGTGACATGAATTGAATAATAAAAGTTAAAGGAGGTCCTTAGGCAATTATAAATTGACCAAAGTTTATTATTCATTAATATAATAAAATGAACAAGACAAGTCGAACTTGAGGAAAGGGATCTAACCTCTCTTTTTCTTTTTAAGTACTCTCTTTTATGTCATTTCTTTGAAGCATATATTTATTATGTTTGGGGATGTTCTATTATATTCTTAATTCTGTAAAATTTATGTTCATATTATGAGAGACCCTATTTGATCTCATAAATCCATTTTTGGATGTTTTAAATGGTGTCGTTAGGCTGCCGAGTTTTCGTAAAGGGGTTTTCATCTAACTGTTATTCTCGTGAGATTTATGCTAAATTTTCCACAACATCCTTTGAGTGGTTTATGTACTTCCCATTAGTCTACTCATTTTGTAATATAAATTCATTTATGGTTATTTACATCATTGTTGAATAGTCCTTATTTCAAGGGTTGTATGTTTCGAATGTTACCCAAATCTGTTAGGGAACCTTTCACCCTGTTCTTTTTAAAAGACATCTTTTTTATGTGTCTTTTAATTAACAAATTTTTATGTTAGGATATGTTCTTATATATCATTATTGATTTAAATTTTATTTACAAGTGATGAGATACCCTTATTATCTCTCATCATCTAATTTCTAGAACTTTAATGTGACGACGTTAGGCTATCAAATTTCTGTAGGGGAACTTCTTAATGCAATTTCAATTATTTGGGTTAAACATATACTTCTTCATTATGTCATACTATTAATACATGTGGATGACCTATAATTGTTTTACACTTAATATCCTCTTATAGTGGGTGTATTTATATTTTTCACACATAAATATGAAATTGATTTATCCTTAATCTAAGGATAATGACTTTATAAGGGAATTCGTCTCAATCTCCATTCATTGAGGTATATTTTGTTCTAATACAAGACACTCTTTTATACGTTGTATAAAACACTTTTTACTTTTCATTTCATTCAAAGGGAATCTTTTTCTCTGAATCATTTTACTAAAAGATAAAAATTAATTTTTATTTTAACGTGCGTGGTGACAACAACCTTTTCCGCCGCAGTGAGTATTATTTGGTCTTTGGCTTCCTTGAGAAGCCGTAATTTTTTTAAAAGTAAATAAATACCATATAATCTTTTATGTATTTTGGTATTGTAAATTGTTTTAGTAATGGATTTGTTATGTCAATATATCTATGTGATACATTTTTATTGAAATGTGGAAATGGTTTCATTCCTTTAAAATTGTTTTATGTGTTATGATTCTATAATGGTACTTGGAAATTTTGTAGGTGGTTACGTGATAAACAATATGATGGGTGGATCCGTGAATACCAGGAAAGGTGGTTATGCTATAACCTATAATTCATTGGGTATAGAAGTTGGTCATATGGCTATTCCATTTAGTGATATGTGTTGAAGTCACCGTATGGTTTTTCAATTTAAGTATTTTTATGTCCCAAGTTAGCTTTATATGTTATGTGTTATTAAAATGGGTTTATGGTAATATTTTGGTTACAAAGGTTAAGTGGTTGTATTTTATAAAGTGAATTGTATTTACTACTTTGTAAAGGTTAAAATTATTACTTTCATAAAGTATTCATGTTTTACTTGTTGTTTTGAAAAACTAATATTTTTCCTTCTTTGTGTATCCTTTACTGGGCTTTTTATGCTCATCCCAAGTTTTTTAAATGTTTTCCACAGGACTGAAAGATGAATAGAGTCAAGGATGGGATTATGGAAAGACATGCTATCTAAAACATGGAAGTAGACATGTTTTTTAAGAGTTTTTATTTATGGAAACTTCGTATAAGTGTCTACTATGTAATCTTTTGATATGTAATAGTTATGTCCTAATTCCCTAAAACTCTAAACCTAAAATGATCCTCTATGTGAATTATTCATTTAATTCATGATTATGTAATGTTTTAAGGTCAGGTCCTTATTATTGTTTAAATTATTGTGTTTTGAAATGTTTTCTAGATTATAACATTGGTGGTTGTAGGATGGATAGACAATTTAATTCCAAAACATCTCATTTCTTAAGATATTCTTTAGTTTACTAGTCATGAAAAAAATAACATTCAGTATCACTTTAAACTACTGAAGCTGAATATATTGAATTTGGATATTGTTGTGCTCAAATGTGGTGTATGCAACACACATTCACTAACTATGGCATAAGATTTTATAAAACAAAAAATAGAGTGTCATATTTTATGTACCATTTATCTATGTACAAACCAATCATGTCACTAACATGAAGAAAACCTAGATATTTTCAATCAATTTTGTTAACATCCACACCCTAATAGAAGATATTATTTTACAATTAAACGGAATGGTGGAACAACTTGATTAAATTTTAAAAAATCCATTATATTATGATAGATTTGAATATATTAAATTGACGTTTGGAATGATCACTGTAAATTAATCATTAAAATTTTCTTCTTTTTCAAACCATATCATTATGTTATGTTACTCTTTTTCACAGGGGTTCTATACATGTCTTATCAATTTCATGTTTTTATCGGTTTCATGTTATTATCAGTATAATGTTTATTAGTTTTAAATTTTTTTCATTATTAAAATTTTATTTGTATCAATTTTATAAATTTTACAATTTTATCATTATTATAATTTTATCTGTATAAAAGTTTATGTCATTTACAATTTTATCAGTATTATAATTTTATCAGCTTTTATAAGCTTTATAAGATTTTTTTTGTTAAAATTGAATCTTTTAAATGTATAACAAAAGTATTGTTCCCATAAGAAAAATTTCGTGAAACCAATTAATATATCGGGATATTCTGAGTAGTGTAACCTCTAATACCCTCTATTTTCCCTTATATTTCAATTTTTTTTAAATTTCATTCATTTTATTCCTCTAAACAAATTCATATTTAATATATTTTATTGGGAAAACATCATGATTTTAATGAAATTATATTTAATTGGATCTTTAAATTCTTATTTCAACCATCCAATTAAATTTTAGAACAACCCCTACCCATAAAATATTGAAATCCTTCTAAATTTCCCCAAATTTATGCTGCTCTATAAATAGACCCAACAGCTTGAAAATAGAGATCACCTCCTTTTTCCTAATATGATAACTCCTTAGATTTCATATTCATATACCACCTTAGTTTTTTTAATAATATAATTTCGTAGCTATTTTTACCATATAAAACCTCATTGATTGATATTATTTTAAATTTCATTCATTTTTTGAGTCAACTTCTTCTTTTCTGAAACAAATTTATCGAAATAGTTTATCATATATTACCTCTTGAGGTTAAAGGTTTGTTTCATGATAATTTTATTAGTCTTATGATTTTTTATTGAAAAGATTAATAAATTTATATGGATTCAAATCCATATGTTTTGAATGGATAGAATCATATCATGATTTTGTGTTTCATTAAGAAGTGTTGAAATTATATAAAAACTTGAGATAGATGATGGATAGATGGTTTTTTTAAGATGTCTAAAAATAAATAATGAACCTCAATTAAACAAGAGGCTTATTTCAGTAGATTACCTTGCGAATGAGATGCTATTTTCCCGTCCCATAAGTTACCAGAACATGATGGATATTTTGAAAGTCAAAAAGTAGAGGAAACACTTTTTGGGATTCATGATGATAAGAGGAATGTAGACTATTTATTAGCTTACAACAATATTATAACCCTCTAGATAAACAGTTTCCTAGTACCTATAAAGGGTGATATGAATACGCTAAAGGTATTTGATATCTATGTTATTGATTATTAGTCAATATAAGGATGTTCAATATCATGGGTTTTATTTTGTTGAACATCAAGAAAAATAAATCTGGTGAAATCAAATCTCAGCTAATAATGATTCCCACTATTTTATGCATCGTTTGACGGAATTCATGTGTTTTAGAAAAACTTTAATTAAAAATTATCCAAAAACATTTACACAACCTCTTATTAGTATGGATAAGATATGGAGACATAAGATACGATTCAAACGTGAATACAAAAAGATTGAGAATTATCTGGAAGATGGGAAATCAAAATAAATAGGTGAATGGAGAGAATAAATTTCAATGCCTTCCAAATATACATAGCGAAATATAAATATATCTAGTGCTACAACCCACATGAAATCAATGAAAAAAAATTAGTATTGAATTAGGATGCAACAGAATGGTGGAAAAAGAAGGGAGAAAGGAAAGAAAGTGATCCAAAATTTGGTTTGGTCCCTGATGAATCCCTGGATGATAGAATAAGAATTGGAGAAAACCTAAAATTTTAAGGGATGAAAATTTGAATGAATAAGTTAAAGGCCCAAGACATCTATTTTTAATTTCCTATAATGATATGTGTTTGATGATCACACCCACACGAAAACAATATAGAATGGAAAAGAAAAATAGTTAGTTGAACAGTAAATTACACAAATACTCAACTGTGAATCAGAAGAAGAACAACATGTAGATGGATAATAAGAAGAAGAAGAAGAAGAAGAAAAGGAAGAGAAAAATTTTGCAAACAAGAAAAGTCAATATCAAAACTTTTATTAATAAAAAAAGTCAGATGAACCAAATTTTATGATTTCATCTCATGGTCCATAGTCCTCAAAAATATTATCTCAGAATAATACATCAAATAAATTAATTTAAATCTTAGATAAATCAGCAGAATAAGAATCAGATAATAATCGTAATATTTTTGTAATCATAGAAATGGATTACAAGGACAGAATATATGATTACATTTCCTTTTATGTAAGGCTCAAATCAGAAGAAGAATTCAATGGACGTCATAAAAAAGGATTTGAAACCATCAAAAGATTATTGCAAAACAAGATGGGTAGATGATGGATCAGCGAGATACTATGGAAATGTGGGTGGAATATTGAAAATAGTTAATGAAGATGACGTTTTCTGTTTTAATCTTCATGGAAAAAGTAGGAGAATGAATGAATTTTTACCTTTTGTTGTAATAATTATTATTTTATTACATTTCATGTAAATTAAATTCTTTCATATAATTTGTCTCTATACATCATTGTAATCCAATACTCTATTACTTTATTATTTTTAAAAATCATAATGGGGGTAAATAATTTGGTAAAGAACAATCTTCATTATACAGGATGTTTTTTTCTAATAAAAAGGAAAATGGGAGAATATACTATTAAGAGGGATAAATCATACGAAAATGAAAAGTAAATAGAATATAATCATGAGAGTTAATTTTATTTTAAGGTGGAATTAGATGAATTCACAATTACATTCAAAAGAGGTACTAAAATATTCGTGAGATAAGACATTATCTTTATATTGTTTTGTCCATAAAAAAGGTGGACATTTTTGAGTTAAAATATGTTTCGACCATCCCATTTATTTCCATTTTTTAATCACAAAATAATTAATTTTTTATTGTAACCATATATTTTTTTAAATTGTAAAAATATTTGTTATTTTTCATTATAATTACCTATGTGGTTTCTCATCGTAACAGCACATGTTGTTTTTCACCATAATTGCATGTATTACATTTCATCGAAACCATATGAATTATTTATCATCGTAATAATATTAATTTTTTTTCATCGTAATCACTTGGGTTGTTTTTATCATACCAACATGAATTGTTATTCATCGTAATCGCATGTATTTCTTTCCTCATAACCACATTATTTATCTTTCATCGTAATCACATTTATTTGTTTTCTCTTATCCATAGATGATGTTTTTCATTATAAGCACATATGTTATTTTGTATCATAACCAAATGTAATGTTTTTCATTGTAAATTTGTAAAATGTATTGTACCCATGATATGCATAATAACCATGTTATGCATCATAACCATGCTACACATTGTACAAATGTTTTACATCATACTCAAGCTATCCATTATACCTATGTTATACACCATACTACATTTAGACATTGAACTCTTGTTTTACTATAATATCACATACATATTTCACATTATAAATCATCATACTCAATTATTCATTTTTTTGTACGTATTAATTTCTAACAAAAATGGTGTCACATAGTTGTTTATATAATAATAAAAATGTTGAATTGTGATCTATTTTTTTACTGTTATTGTGCCAGGTGTCCATGTACCTATGATTTTTCAGGATAAATATGACCATTGATATTAAATATTACTGTTTGAAAGGAGGCCTAAAATGGTTATTTGAACTAGAGAACAAACAAGAGACTTTTATCAGTGAACATATAAGACACAATTTTATGAATTATGTTCTAGAAAGAGATGGTTTAACATCTCTCTTGATTTGTGTGAAATTACTAAATAATACAAGATGTGAATAACTTGTTCATTGTTCTTTAATTTCAATGAGTTCTTTGTACTGTTTTATGTGACTGATCATTATGATAACGATCAAGGGATTCCAAGGATAAGAATATGGTGATACCAATCATTGAATAGAGGGATTTCATGTATTCTAGAGATAGAGAATTTGATTACATTTTTAACTACGATATTCAACATATAATATGAAGTAAGTGTTGGTCATCGTATCATGGGCTTAGGTAGGTGGTGGTAAGACAGAGCTATTATCCTTGGTGAAACGATACCATTCCATTTGGGATAAATTAATTGAAATTCCCTTTATATTACCAAAAATATTTTCAATATAAATAGAATATTTTTAAATCCAATTTCAATTAAAAATATTTTATGTTGCAATACATTTAATTACAATAATTTAATTTACATTACAATGTATTAATTGACTTTATAATCCTTATGGATGAATCATTCACATTTTCTACATTCTGATCATTACATTCATCCCAAATACAATTGTTTTTATTAACATGTGGCATCATATTATATCCATCTAATCCAGGACCAGTCTGATCTTTTATGTTGATCCATAATAATCTTTGTGATTTTTATTAGTTTATGATAATGTAAATGATTTTTCTTTTTAAGTGTATAAAAATAACACTTTTTAACATAAAATTCACCTCAACCCCCTCTTATATTGTTCTATATCATATAAATTTACAACTATATTTATATCTTATAGTTTAATGCCACCAAAAATATATATTTCATTCTATAACATCAATAGACAATTAACAATCTTGTTTATGTAAAATCCTTCGAATCATTTGCTAATGATTTTTTTTAGAAAGCCAATTTTAATATAAAAATTAAATATAAAATAAATTTTATGTTAAATTTTCAAAAGAAATATGTGTTAAGATAAACATTATTAATGATTATATGAACTCTTGTTCCTTCGTAAAACCACAAATGGTACCAAATTTGATATGTCATAGTAGTTCACGACAAGTATATCCCTAAGGATAATCTTGTTAATGTGAGATAGTATAACCTCATACCAGGATGAAATATTGTATAGTAACCCTTAATATTATATTTATCATGAAAGAGCCACATATAGGGGAAACCAAAATGGACTAGTGTCTTCAATCATCATATATGTTATCTTAGTGTTGTAATAATCAATTCAGTTATGTGAATCAAGGAAAAGCCACATAATAATCACTATAGTACTAGAACTAGTCATCCCAATTATATACTCTTATTTTTTCATTTTTTATCAAATTATAATTTCTCATGTTACAAGAATCATCACATATACATACATATTTCATGAACTATTAATATTGTAAGAGATTATCCTTTTCCATAAACCAACCACATTCCATTTTATGGGCACCAATACACTTTAAAAATAACTTATTCCCCACATGTTCTATTTAAGAAACATATTTATACATTACCACAATTAAGTGACATATTCAATTCAAAAATATTCATTGTAGACGAAATTTTTTAAATTCACACATAATCCATTTTCATATTAAAAAAAATGATAAAAGCATTTAAATAATTTAAAAATCACTATTGATGATGGAGACAAAATGAAAACATGCCTATGTAATCCATTTTTTCAATAAATAACCCATTATCAAACATTTTGGAACCCTTAGTTCCTTTAGAACCCCCTTCCACACCATCCACACAAGGCATGAAATACATTTTGAGTTCATTGACTATAAAACATACACGAACATATCCTTTCCCTTTTGAATAATACACTATAATAATGAAGGAATTCCAAATCACTCTAGAAAAATATTTTCACCACATAATTAAACTATAGAACATGGTTATATATTAAAAAATAAAATTAAATTATTATAAAATTTATAAGAAATGGAAGCAACTAAAAAATGTATAAACATCATAAAATTGGTACACTACTTCAACAACACTCCCTAAATACCCAATAATGTAATTATATGACAGAAAACATCATTATCAAACCTAAATATTTAATATTAAACCAAAAAAAGACCACCCCACCCACTAGCCAAATGAAACTCCATGAAAATATAAACAACGACCTAAAAATATATAAATACATGAAGAAACGTAACTTACATGGAGATTCCCTGATGAATCAAGTTTAAATCCACCTATGGAGAGGTTTCAAAGAAGCACAAGAGATCATAAAGAGGGATTCCATGGATAAAAATCTTCAATGGGGTGAATGTGAGTGGAATTATAGTTAAATCACGAGAGGACAAATAATTAAATTTAATAATTTTAATGACATGAACAGTGGGAATGGTTAGACCACACAGTTTTTCAAACTATGTAGTAACTATGTGCCCCTTATTGTCTATCAAAAACCTACTACATGGTTTTCCGATCTATCCTGACTAGCTATGTGTAATCCATGTAGATTCTTTTCTCTAAAAACACATTCTTATTGTACGTTTACCTGGTTTAGGGAGAAATATTTCTACTAACTGTGTGAAAATAACATGCCTTATGCTATATCACCCAAAATTTCCATTTTTCCAAAAAACACAAATAAAACACAAGAGTAAAATATTGGCCAAGGATAAATGGAAATAATAAGTCAAAAATTTCCACCCATCACACTAGGTTATAGAAAAAATATTTGAGTCCCATAAATGATTTGGATTGAAAAAAATCGGAGTTTGACACAGGTCCAAGCATTCTTTGTCTCCCCCTTTTGATGAAAAAAGACTAATAAGGTTTTTTCCATGAAAATTACCATTAAAAAAATAATTTTTTTTTCTTGTGAGGAATCACTAATTGAGATGATTATTGTACATAAAAACTCTTAAGAAAAATTTTGATGTCCTAGGACCTTGTATGAAAAACAAGGGAAAAAAGGGAAAAGGCATATGACTATTGATGTTGTAAACATAATGTGGTGCAATCATGATCTCCGAAATACCTCAAAAACTCCATTCATTATAATGGGTTGATCTAATGAAATACCATTTAAATTAATTTATTGTCTCATTATGTGTCCGAAAAAAGACACCATAGATCATGAAAACACTTTTTAGGGTAAATCATTATCATGTGAAATTCCTTAGACATGTTGGGATGAAAATATGGATATCCTTCAACATGTACACATAATTCATGAAGTCCCATTTAATTAGATAAATTCCATTAAATTGATTTATTATGGGATGATCTCATTATCAGTAGAAATCATGTGACATGCCTACAAAGAGCTAAAATACGATCTTGTAAAAAAACATTACATTATATAACTCCATAAAATCTAGAATTTTTTTAAATGTGACACCCAATGAGTATAATAATTATATAGGATAACCCTCTAATTATCCTACAAAATCATAAAAAAATTCATTCTTGTGCCCCCTCACTTGTGAATCCTGTCATCAGTCTAGCATTCTGGAAGAATTTGGTCACAAAATTTGAAAAATAATACAGTAGGTGAATTTGGAGAACCTCTTATGAAGGTCAGGTGACATGTAGGGAAAATTTGCACGATCCCTTGTAGATTACATGAAGTGTACCATGTAGCTTATGTGAAGGACATCCCTTATTCAAAATTGTTCATGAAATACTTAAAACAATTTGTAATAAAAAATAAAATTAATTTCAAACAGAATGTTGATATAATGACTAAAAATATGGAAGAATTATGTGAAGACAATATAACCTAGTCTTCTTGTCCTTTTCATGAACCACACAGTTAATGAGACAACCTAAGGATATATCACTAAAATCACACAATACCCCTTTTTTATACTATTTGTATCATCTAATGTCCTCCATACATGCAATAAATAGTCATATATTATTATCCAGGAAAGCCGTCAAAGTCATGTGAAACCTTCCAGGCTCACCATAAAGACCTCACAATGAACACTACACTTGTACGTAAAAACTTATGATAAAATATGTTTTTGTCAACAAAGTATCAAAATTACACCAGGGAATTTCAACTAGATCTTGAAATTTTATCCATAACAGCCATCATGTTGTCAGGATTCCCTTCGTGTACGTTACCTAGAACTAAACAAATCACCCATGATTTCTTTTAGCATCCGAAATGTCATCCAGACAAGTTAACTATGACATAAATAACCCTTAATATATTTCAAATTTACTCTAATAACACCCTCCACACATCTCTTATATCTATCACAATAAAAAATGTGCATGTTAGATGTATCATGTGACACCCTCCATTCATGTCAACTAATATCATTAAATGGATTCAATGATCAACCAGTGAGGTCATATAGGGTCTTTATCACAAGACATCCATGGTTATGCAATGAATTCCATGAATTCCATATAGTTTCTGTTATGTCCCTTAGAAAATTAAATTTTTCATGTTGTTGTCTTTGAACATTCCAGGATGATATTTTTTGACATATCGTTGAGACAATCAATACTTGTTAATAAGTCAATAATATTATGACTATCATAGGATCTAGGATATGATAACCTTATCCAGCCTACATATAAGGGAAACATTTGTGTGAATTCCCCAATCTGGGGAATAATATTTCATGACCTATATAGTAGGTAATCCCTCATGGGTGAGTCTTGACTTAATGAACAATGATAATTTTGATCCCATTGATAACCTAGATATGTAGGGATTCATTTAGTGGTACCATCTCGAATAGTAATCCACTAAAGTGTAATTACCACCTTTTTTTAACATTCCGACCATTTGACCTAATCCACCCATTGGATAATCATCCCTCCTCATCCACCAATGTATTGGGGAATCAGTGAAGTATAATGAATCAGATTCCATCCATATCCATGTTGTGTATAATTCCTTAAAAACTCTCTCACACTATATAAGATATCCAATGGTATTTTCCAACACATTATCCCATCATCGGTATGCAATGATGAATATTATTTTATATCCCTTTTTCCCACACTGATCATAACTCATGTGATATTGTGGAGTTTTATTGATATAATCATTAGATTTAGGAATATCCATCAGCCATGTAATCCTTAGAGTTATATCCTTGGATAGTGGCATGATATAACCTCCCATAATAACGGTATATCTTACGTGTGTAATGTCCGGAAATAATTAATGAACCATGATAACTATGAATTTTTCTATAATCAGTATATGTAAGATGCCTCCCTGAGGCTTGTGCTCTGATACATGGTTCCCAACCACCTAAATATATTTTATTTCAATATGAGAATAAATTTCATGGGATTAATAATGTATATGGGGTTCGATTCCTCTTATAATATCAGATACCTTGAAGGACTTATAATATGCCTATCACATCCTTTTAATATTATCGACCTACATAGATATATGAAATCTACAGGGTTCCTGGTTATACAGTTTTAGTATATACGATGCTACCCACTATATTTAAATGGATTAGGAAACTATGGTACATAAAAATTGATTCATTAACAATACATCCATTATCTCTTCATATATTGTGGCATTACCTATTATCATTTTCATAATTAAACTGGACCCATATCGAGATTGGTTAAGGATTTTTAAAAATATTTTAAATATATAAGAGAGTCATGGAGTATGAAATAATTACACCAAATTTGGTGTCTTGATCCAGACCACTCATCATATGGATGAATGTGAGTTCCTAACTTTAGTTGGGTCTGAATCCCCAACGGAGTGACTACCTTATGAAGGAAGGCATGTATCCAATTTTATTCGAAGAACCATAGATATTTTTTGTGAATGGTAAAAAATGGTGAGTTTGATTAGAATTAATTTTAGAACATTGAACACACTAACCCATCAACTATTAGAGAACAAGAAAATATCTATCCACATCTTCCTGAGAAAAAAACCCAAAACATTTATGCTCTTGATTGGACACAGATAGGTGGAGTACCAGATGGAAATGAGTTGTTATATAATATAATAATAGTATAAATATGAGGCAATGAATTTATGTAATGAAGAAATATTATTAATGGACCTAAAAATGGGTTTTTATAATCCATGGTACTAGTTGATAAATATGTGATATTTGATTGGAAGAGTTTCAAGAACAACATCATTCAATGGTTCATCCATGATTATATGATGATGAAAATTTATATGTATTTCCTAAATATGTAATATCTAAAAAAATTAGTATCATAATACACCAATCGATATGTGTAGTAGCTTCATTTTTCAATAAAGGTATTAAATAATTATTGTTTTAAAAATTATATGCACCTTAAGTGTGAACGACTATATATCAACTATCAAATGTATATGCTAAAGAATTATACCAATGATGACATGGTGGATGGATGTATAAGTGTACAGTTGGATATGATGTGATATATGGGTTACACATCCTCTTCCCTTTCTCATAGTGGATGATTTATTTATGAACATTGGGAGAAGATAAAGTGGCATTAGAATTATAGGGGCTTTTGAGGTAGAACCTAGTAGTGGATCCCCTCTACACCCTAAAAAACAACAAGTGGTGTACCAAATACCATATCTTACTGTGGATTTATTGGGAATAAAAATGGTTATTTCTATTTTTCCTTGAATCTATAAAATACTTTGGGCCACTATGATAATCTTCATATGTTCTAATAGACAATGTGTAACACCCGAGTTTTTTTATGAAATATTTTCATTAAATAATTTAAATTCATCTATTGCATGAATTAAACACAATCATATGTTTACATGAACCATAACATTATCTTAGTATAAAATATTTTTTATATCATAGCTGTTTGATTTTTAAGAATACTTATAAATAACACATGAAAATGCATTGTGAATATATTGGTTATCATTTACTTATGAAAGAATAAATTAATTAGATATTTTTATATTTTGAGTAAATAACTATGTGTAATTAAATTACTAATATATATATGTTATATACTGATTAAAATATTTTTTATATTAATCCAATGGATATTTTAGTCATAAGGTATGGATAAACCCCAATTGATGTATAAAAATCAATATTTTTAAAAGGGTAATTTTACACCTTTAAATGGAGAACCCCAATTAAATTATTATTTTTAAACATTAATAATTTTTATATGAAAACATAAACATGTTCCATTTAATAAGGATATAAAAATCTACTTTGGATTAATTTCAGATATTTTCAGGATAACAATAATGTTTGCATGAATAGTAGAAATACACTAAATTTTATGAAAACAACTTATTGAAAAAGAAATAATATATATTTATAAATTATAATATTTAATGGTTTGATAATTTATATTTAATATATTTTATTCATTCAATATAATTTATGTTATAAGGATTAATTTAACATATAACTCAGATGTAAAAACATTTTAATATTTTGAAATGTTTTAGCTTTTAAAATGTGTTCTCTCTTTCCGACAATATTATTAATTTTATATTATTTAAAAAATCTTCTGTGTTTGGAATTTATATAATTTTACTCCATGTTAGGAATCAGTAGGTCCAAATTATGTAAATATATTTTTTTTCCTTGGTGAATAGTAGCTTCTTTAATTATTATAAATACAGTAAAAGAGTAAACTGGGTAATTAAGGGTAAGAATACTAATATAAAATTACCGAAAAAGATGTCTAAATAACATTGTAAGAGTTTGGTTTGACCTAAATCATCCCCAGTGTAGTACCCCCGGTCTGAGGCATGTGGCCTTTTTATACATTTCTATCTGTTTAGAGTGCATGGGATGAGTTGGGAATAGGTTGGGAGAGTTTGAAATGGTTTTGAATGAGTTTTAGAGGCTTTTTTGGGGACTCACGGTTTGAGCAAGGTTAGTGGAAACCATGAATATTCCCCAGGAAACCATGCAAGGGACAGAGTAGGCTTTCCACATCCTGCGCACGGTTTTCCAAACCATTCGAGGAAACTGTGCGGACCCTAGCTCTCGAGGTAGTAGCGTGCACATGGTTAGAGCATAGTTTACCAAACCGGGCGAGCTAACCATGAATCCCCTTAAAAATATGGTGTTAACCCCCAGGCTCACTCAATCTTGCCTCATTCCACTCCAATCTCCCTCCCACTTGAGACTCACTTGGTTTCTTCGGTTCTCAAGGGGTGGAAGATCTTTCCCACTCATTTGGATGGTTTTTTAAGTGGTTTAATTACGGTTTGAAGGTGGTTTCTCTACGGTAAGTCTCTCCTCTTATTTCTATTCTGTTTTCCTCTAGATCTAAATCCCTCTCTTTATTGGTTTTCAAGATCTACACTTGTTTTGTGTAGATCTATGGTTGTGGTTTACTTGGATGATAATATTAAGTCTTGTCGATGTTATGGAAAGTGATATGTAGAGGATTTAGTGGTCCATTAGCCGGATTTGAGGCGTGGTTGATCGTGGGTCGATTTATCAGGAACCCTAAATATATGTGGCTTCTCTCTTGACTCCACATGCTTATAACTAGTGGTTATTTGTTACAATTAATTGTTGTGATGAAAATTAATTGTGAATTGGTATGCGAAATTGGTTGGAAATCCCTTGGGTGATGTTTTGGGGATTTTTGGAAAAAGGGTGTTTTATGGTGTAATGATATTCTTGTGGATTTTAAAAAGAAGATTTTCAAATGGGATGATATAGTTTATTTGTGAAAACGATTGATGGAAAGATTTTTCAATAAAAGGTTTGTTTTATTGAAATGTAGTTTTCCATGGAAAATGGTTTTCAATAAATGGGTGATATATTGAAGTGGATTGATATGCAATGGAATTGGTTAATTCATGTTATTGTAACCATGGTGGGTTATATACTTGGTTTTTATTGGTTGAAATGTGGTGTGGATGTGGGCAGGAAGTCTCACTATAATAGGTGATGTATAGTGGTCGGAAGAACCACCATGTGGGTTGTGGTTAAAAAGTACCACTAAGTGTGAATGGGAGAATAGGTTGGATGTAATCTATACTATTTGGTTTTGGTCGGGAACTACCACTAGGTGTGAATGGATGAATGGGTTGGATGTAATCTCCACCATTTGTTGTTGTCATGAAGTACCACTATGTGTGAAAGGGTGAACGGGTTGGACGGAAGCTCCTCTGTTTGGTTGTTTGGTAAGTTTGGTTGTTTTGTTGTGCATTAATTTGCAAGGTGTAAATTGTTGTGCTAATGTTCACATGATGATCTGGCTTGTGGAATGTTTGTTTGGAATTCCCTTGGTTTTTTGGGTTGTGTTTGATGGCTTGGTAAAGGTGTATATGGCTTATGGAAATGGTTTCACTTGTGATTTACATTATATAAACTATTTTATATAAATGTGCTAACGGTTTTATCCAAGTGGCATGTGTTGGGATGTTGTTTGGGGAAATCCTAATGAGTTTTAGTGCTTACCCCCTGCTTTGGAAAATTGGTGTCTTTGGAGATGATGTATATAATGATGTGGGCAAAGGTAAGGAATCTACTTGCTTTAGTGGAGCATTGTGACCCCTTGGTGGATCTTGGAGTGTGGAGCTTGGGCCGTAGATGTGGTGGTGTCATGGATTGTGGTGTTTGGTTGTTTAGTTTCTGCAGTGAACTAGGATGTTGTGTGGACATGTCTGGTTGTATTAGTTTTGAGTTGTGTAGTAGAACAACTTGGTTGTCTTTTGGGAATGCATTGTTGGGTAATATATTTGACATGCATCATGTAGTGGCTATTAGTGGATGGATTGGTTGGTTTTGTAGTAAGGGGAAATCGTTCCCCATCATGATCTTGAAGCACTCAGAATTTATTTCCAGCTTTTTTCATCATGGCAACGTCGCTTAATTCCAAGTACCCCTCACCGCATCCTAAAGCCAATGAGGTAGGGGCGGGGTGTCACAAGTTGTATCAGATTTTTCGGTCCTTAGATTTCAAATGAGAGTAGTTGTCTGGTCACTTTGGCGCCTTGGTTTTGGTGTTTACATTTGTTGTGTTACATTCCTTGATTCTGGATGGTAGCAAGGTGTAGGAATGTCGGAACTTGGAATGTACAGTATAAAAGGACAAAGTTATACATGTAATTCTGAAATTCAAGTTACCAGGGAGTTGGGTACATAAGTGTTTTGGAGACACTTATAGGCATTGGATATCTCATTGTTGTGGGTGTAGCCAATGAGATGGTCATGAAATGCTTGATAGAAATGACTTCCCACTAGGATGCATATTTTATTTAGGTATAATGATTTATGATGTGCTATGAATGTGTGAAATTATAATGTGAAAAAATTGGTATTTTGAAAATGGTTTGGTTTTTAAAATGGTGAAAATTGGAAAAATGTGAACTTGTGGAAAGCCGTGTGCGATAGTGTTGTGTAATGTAATTTGAAATGGATTTTTGTGATGTCTACGGAAGTGAGACTCATGGTTGTTTGTTTTCTGTTTATAGAAATGGCACAGGGGAGGCATATAACTGATTTCTTTCAGTCTGAAGCAAGAAAATATGACTATGACAGAGTATGCAACATTGTTTATGAACGTAGTGCAATTTTCACCCGAGGTGGTGGGTAGCACATTGTTGAAATATCTTATCTTCGAATATAGTTTGAGGGAGGACATTTTTTCCATGATAGAAGTTCTGCGTATAGATGATTACATAGAGATAGTTAATAGAGCCTCGGTGGATGAGCGCGATCTCTTGGGAGCTCCGGGCAGAGGAATCATGGTGGTAACCATGAAGAATAGTGGGAACTCTAACGCTGGGTTCAAGCTGAAGAGGGAATCTCATTCCCAGGGCAGGAATATGGCATATCTAACGACAAGATCAATAAATCTTCCTCCAAATCCCCAGAGCATTCTTGGATGTTTTCATTGTTGTTCGATGAGATACATTAATATGGATTGTACGACACAACCTAGAGCATATCAAAATTGTAAGCAGATGGGTCATCTGCATTGTTATTGTCATAATTCTCTATGGTCAGGTTCTCATGGAACTCTTCAAGGTTCGCAGATGTCGTATGTATCAATGGTACGAGGACAGCAGGACACCCCTCGTCAGTGGAGTAATATTGGTCATAGTGATTCTCAGAATACCACGACGCCTTAGCTGGGAAATAAAGAGCGAAGTGTGGCAAGAAAACAGGTGTTTGGAGCCCATCAAGTTTTGGTGGATGATTACTCAGGCGATTCATGTTGTGAGTTACTATTCTATTAAATTATACCATGATACATGTGTGGGTTGATACGGGTGCTTCACACTCTTTTATTGCAGCACGTGTGGTTTATTTTCAGCGTTTATGGCTAGAAATGATGCCCTCGGTTTTAAAACATCGAACTCCTCTAGGTTGCAGAGACTATCTAGCCTCCTTGTGTAGATAATTTTGTATCATTGTGGTTGAAGTGGATCTAGTGTGGGATTTCTCAGTGATTGAGATGGATTGGTATGATGTAATCCTGGGAATGGATTGGCCGATGGTGTTTAAGGACCACATTGATTGTGAGGAACGAACAATGGATTTTACGACACACGATGGGGTTATACATCTCTTTAATTTAGAGAGGCATGAAAGGCAGGGTGGAATGTGTTTTTTGGAACCAGAAGTGGGCATGTTATCATAACAGATGGAAGTTTTGTCGTTGGAATCGTTAGAGGGTGTTGAGAAATGTGTTCCTCCGACAGTGGTGGATCAGTTCATGGATGTTTTTTTATGAAAAATTCTCTAGGTTACCTCCCGAATGAGAAGTGCAGTTAACGATTGATCTCGTTTGGGGGACCAATCCTATCTCACTTCCGTCTTAATGGATGGCACCAGTTAATTGCGGGAATTGAATGTCTAGTTGGAAGAGTTAGAAAACAAAGGTTTTATCCGACCTAGCACGTCTCTGTGGCAACACCAGTGTTGTCTGTGAAAATGGTGGATGTAACATTGATACTCTGTGTAGATTATCGTAGAATTAACCAATTTATGATAAAGAACAGATATCCACTCCCACGAATTGATGATTTGATCGACTGGTTGAGGGTAACCCTATGGTACTCCAAGATTTACATGAGGTCGGGATATCATCAATTGCGGGTGAGGAAGGAAGATATTCCTAAAAAATCTTTTAGAAGTAGATATGGCCATTATGAATATGTGGTTAATCCCATGGGTCTAACGAATGTGCTAGTGGTGTTTATGGAATTGATGAATCACATATTTCAGAGATATCTAGATTCATTTGTGGTGGTGTTTATAGATGATATTATGGTGTATTCAAAGACAAGGGTGGAGCATGTGCAGCACTTGGAGATAGTTTTAGGGATCTTGAGGGATCATTGGTTGTATTCCATATTTTAAAATTATGACTTTTGGGTAAATGATATTCATTTTCCTGGCCATGTGATTTCTAAAGGGGGTGTTTCTGTGGATCCGGAAAAGATAGAGTCCCTTATCTCGTGGCAACCGCCAAATAATTTGTTTGAGATATGGATTTTTCTTGGTATAGCTGTGTATTATCGGCATTTTGTTTGTGATTATTCACATTTGGCTTCGCCGATGACAGCTTAGACAAGAAAGAATGTTCCATTCTAGTGGAATGAACAATGTCAGCAGTGTTTCGAGGAGCTAAAGGGTCTCCTTACATCAGCACCAATCTTGGTTTTTCCAGTATCAGGAAAAGGGTATGTGGTGTATTACGATGCATCCGGATCATGGTTGGGGTGTGTTCTCATGCAAGGGAATCATGTGGTTGCATATGGCTCACGACAGTTGAGAGTGCATGAGAAGAATTGCCCAACACATGATTTGGAGATGGAAGTAGTGGTACATGCTTTGAAAGTGTGGTTTCATTATCTCTTCAGTGAGAAATTCATGGTATATACATTTCAAAAGATATTGAAACACATTTTCTCAGAAAGGGATTTGACCTTGAGGAAATATAGATGGATGGAATATCTCCAGATGTTTGATTTTGACAAGATGTATAGACCGGGTAAGGGAAATTCGATGGCGGATGCATTAAGTATAAAATCATATTAAAAGGTGGTGAAACAGGCATCAGACCAGTGGATGTTGATGTCGGTTATAGTTGATATGCAGTTGGAATGTGAGGACCAGGGCGATAGAGTGATCTTCTTTCTGTTTTTGTTTATTTCTGACTTGGTTGTCCTGGTTAGAAACGCACAGATATCTTATTCTGAGTTTGTGGCCATGGGGTCAAGAATAAATGGTGCGGAGACCATTGTGGGTTGGCAACTGAATGGAGATTCAGTTTTGTGTTTTTTGGAATTAGATGGTTGTACATGTTTCTTGTCCGGAAGATCATGTCAGGGCGTATCATCATTCCAGGTGGGCTATTCATCCTTGAATTCAGAAAAGTATAAAGCGTTGAAACCACAATAATGGTGGTATGATATGAAAAGAATTGTGGCTGAGTTTGTTTCGAGATGCTTGACTTGTCAGCTGGTCGAGATAGAGAATTAGAGGCCAGCTGGAATGATGCAGTCTTTACCAATCCCTGTTTGGATGTGGGAGCAGATAGCGATGGATTTTGTCGTAGGTCTCCCAAGAACGGCCAGAAATCACATTTCCATCTGGGTGATAGTGGATCGGTTGACGAAGTCTTCCCATTTCATCCTGATTCATGAATCTCATACGGTGGAGAATCTGTCCAAAATCTATATCTGGGAGGTGGTAAAGAGGCATGGTGTTCCAGTTTCGATTGTATCAGACAATGATATGAGATTTACATCTCGTTTCTGGAAATCCTTGCAGAAAGTCCTAGGGACACAGTTGACGATCAGTATAGCGTATCACCCTCAGATGGATAGTCAATTCGGGAGGATGATACAAACTCTGGAGGATATGTTGTGGGCTTGTGTCATGAATTTGGGTGGATCATGGGAGGAGCACATATCATTGGTTGAGTTGTCGCATGATAATAGTTTTCAGGAATCCATATAGATGGCTCTGTTTGAAGCATTCTATGGGCGGTCATGTCGTTCTCCACTATGATGGGTGGAAATGGGCGAGTCCTCAATGGTTGGACCGAGCCTTGTCTAGGAGACTGTGAAGAAGAAGACATTGATCCTAAAGGGACTGTGGACGGCTCAGAGTCTTAGGAAATCGTATGCGGGTTATCGTAGATTGTCATTATTGTTCGAGGTGAGTGATCATGTGTTCTTGAATAAATCTCCTAGGTTGGGACATCGTCATTTTGTAAAGTAGGGAAAGATATCTCCAAGGTATATTGGATATTTTAATATTCTTGAGCGGGTTGGTGATGTGGATTATAGTTTGTATTTTCCACCATCGTTTAGTGAGTTGCACAATTTGTTTAATGTTTCACAGTTGAAAAAGTATCAATCGGATTGTGACCATGTGATTCGATGGGATAATGTTGAGCTAGAACCGGATGCTTCATTGGTGCACCTGCTAGTGAGAGTAGTGGATAAGAAAGAGAGAGTATTACATGGTAAAATCATTGGTTCCTTTCATGATATGTGGCAACATGGTCTGATTTTAAAGGAGACTTGGTAGCAGGAGAAAGAAATGATCGAGCAGTGGCCCGAGCTCTTTCGGCAAAGGGCAGGTTCACTACTTTCCGAGGATGGAAAGTACAATGGTGGGGAGAATTTAGTACCTGAATTTTGATTTATGTAGACTTTTTATGAATTTATATGTTTTTAGTGTGCATGGGATCAGTTGGGAAGAGGCTGGGAGAGTTTGGATTGATTTTGAAGGAGTTTAGAGGTTTTTTTGGGTACACGGTTTGAGCACAGTTAGTGGAAACTGTATAGATTTTCTAAAAAACCATGCAAGGGAGATAGCAGGCTTCACAAGGCCTCTTCACTGTTTTACAAACCATGCGAGGCAACTATGCGGCCCCTAGCTCTCGAGGCAGAATCGTGGGCACGGTTAGCAAACATTTTTCCAAACATTGAGGGCCTTCCGTGAGGCCACTTAAAAATATGGTTTTATATCCCGGGATTACTCGAGTTTGCCTTATTCCACTCCAATATCCCTCCCACTTGAGCCTCACATTGGTTATTTGGTTCTTAGGGGGTGGAGGAGCATTCCCACTGATTTTGGAAGGTTTTTGAAGAAATTTCATGGCATTTTGATGGTGGTTTCTCCCAAGTAAGTCTCTCCTCTGGTTTCTCTTGTGTTTTCTTCTAGATCTACATCCCTCTCTTTCTTAGTTTTCTATATCTACACTTGTTGTGTGTAGAACTAGGGTTGTGGGTTCCTTGGATGTTAATATTAAGGCTTGTGGATGTTAGGAAAATGGATCTAGAGAGGTTTTGGTGGAGCCTTCCCCATATTTGAGGCGTGGTTGTTCGTGGGTTGATTTATCAGGAACCCTAAAGGTAGGTGGCATCTTGATCAACTCCACTTGGTTAGAACTAGTGATTCATTTTTACAATTAATTGTTGTGCTAAAAATTAATTGTGAATTCTTATGCAATATTGGTTGGAAATCCCTTGGGTGATGTTTTGGGGATTTTTGGGAGAAATGTTGTTTTATGTTGTAATGCTATACATGTGTATTTTAAAATGACGATTTTAAAATGGGATGATATGGTTGATTTTAAAAAAAGATTGATGGAAATGGTTTTTAATAAATGTGTAGTTTTATTGAAACTCTGTTTTGCATGGAAAATGGTTTTCAATAAATGGGTGATTTATTGAAGAGGATTGATGTGCAATGGAAATGGATAATTGAATGTTATTGTCACCTTGGAGGGTTATATTCTTGGTTTTCCTTTGTTGAAATGAGGTGTGGAAGTGGGTGGGAAGTCTCACTATAAAATGTGATGGATAGTGGTTGGAAGAACCAGCATGTGGGATGTGGTCAGGAAGTACCACTAGGATTGAATGGGTGAATGGGTTGGAAATAAGTTCCACTATTTGGATGTGGTTGAGAAGTACCACTCAGTGTGAATGGGTGAACGAGTTGGACAGAAGATCCACTGTTTGGTGGTGGTCGGGAGTTAACACTAGGTGTGAATGGGTGAATGGGTTGGATAGATGCTCCACCATTTGGTTGTTTGGTTATATTGGTTATATTATTGTGCATTTCTTGGAAGGTGGAAATTGATATTATAATGTGTACAAGAGGATATGGCTAGGGGCATGTTGGTTTATATTTCCCTTGGTTGCTTGGGTTGGGTGTGATGGCTTGGTAAGGGCGTATATGGCTTATGGAAATGGTTTCACTTGTGATTTAATTTATATAAACTGTTTTATATAAATATGTTAATTGTTGTATACTAGTGGCATGTGTAGGGAAGTCATTTGGTGGAATCCTACGGAGTTTTAGTACTCACCCCTACTTTGGCATGTTGGTGTCTTTTCAGATGTTGAATATCGTGACGTGGGAAAAGGTAAGGAATATCCCTCCTTTAGTGGAGAATTGTGATCCCTTGGTGGAGCTCGGAGCTTGGTGCTTGCCATGGGGATGTGTTGGTGTCATAGATTGTGGTATTTTTTTGTTTTGTTTCCACAGTGTACTCAGATGTTGTGTGGACAAGTCTAGTTTTATTGGTTTTGAGTTTTGTTGTGGAACAACTTGGTTCTCTTTTGGGAATTCATGGTTGGGTAATATATTTTTCATGCATCATGTAGTGGCTGCTAGTGGATGGATTGGTTAGTTTTGTAGTAAGGGCAACTGTTCCCCAACATGATATTGAATCCCTCGGCATTTACTACGAGCATTTGGCATATTGAGAATGTCTCTTAAGGCCAAGTATATAAGGCCCCATCCTTAAACATTACATAATATATAGTTATTAAAATATTACACATTGGGGATCTTTTCAGTTTTAGAGTTTTAGGGAATTAGATCATAAATCATGCATTTCATTCCACATTTAAACAAAGTGGTTACATAAAATATAGTATCCATTTTTATGACATCAACAGAAACATCTTTAAAACAAAACATGGGCTCTTTCATCACAATTCCTTGACCATATCATCACATCATGTACCTTTCCCTTGACCTGTGAAAAACATTTCAAAAACATGGGATGATCATAAAACACTCAGTAAGGGATATAAAAGTAAAAAATTAATACTTTAGTCCAAAAATGAAATCATACATTACTCACAAAACCTAAGCATTTTAATATACCTCATCAAATCATGAATAAATCATAGAAATCATAAGACATAAAGGAAACTTGAGGCATTCATAACATTCTTGTGTAGGGAGTAACCCTCATGGTTACGTTTTGAATACCCATCAAAGTATATTCTCTAAATCTCATCGGAGAAACCATAAAGCTTAACACCTTCACGTTACCCAATGCATTGGAGAGCAATATCGGGCTCACCTGCCCTTAGTTTATCACGGAACCACCTGTTTTCATTACAATGCTCATGAACCATAACATAATCGTATCACATAAAATTGCATAAAGGCAACATAACATTTCCTCATTTCAATCACAAGATATCAATACAACACATTTATATAATAAAAACACTATAGAAACCATTTTCAATACCAAAATAAATGAAAAGTAAAACATGGTATTTATTTTCCATTAAAAAAGGTTATGCCTTATAGAGGAAGCCAAAACTCAAATAATGGTCACGGATGCGGTGAAGTCGTTTTCACCGCATACGTACAAAAAATAAAAACACTCCCTTTTATTATTTAGTAAACGCTTAACATAAAAAAATATTCCTTTTGAATAAACATAAAAGTCAAAGGGGTTTATACACCGTATAAAAGAAAGATGTGTATAAAACAAAATATGTCTCAATGAAAGTAGACTGAGAAGTAGTTTCATACCTTTTATCTGACTTGACTCGATCGTTCTTTAATCTATAGAATAATAAACTTCAGTTAATTTCTTCTTTCATAAGAACCTTTTTCAAGTTCATTATTACTTTTATATCACTTATTACCATGTCATGAACACTATATAATTATTTAAGTTAATAACTGTCGTATTAACGATCATTGCTACTTGACTCAAAAATAAAATCTTTATAATTACAAGTTGTTCATGTATCCATTATATCTAGATTTATATTCATGATGTAGATATCATATATATCCTATATATCCATTATATAAATGCATTTATAATATTATATAACATTTTGAGATATGAAATGAAATGCACCGTTCATGGAGACGGTAAGCCGCACATACGCATGAATGCTACTTTCATTTCTATTTCATATTTTATGGAACGAAATCATAATGACATGAAGGTATATTATAATTCCAGTATAATTTCATATATAATATCATTAACTCCATCCTTTATACATCCCACATATGGCATTAACGAATCAAATCACTTTGAGGGGGCGGTAGTCCGCACTTCCTAAAAAGAAGATATCACATTTATCCATAATGGAAACCATAATGTTATTCCAAAAATGAAAAATACAGAAGATTATGGAAAAAATAAACATTTAATATATCATATATAAATATATTTTTTTTCTTAATGGCCACCTTTGAAGGAGTTAGAAGAATATTGAACAATCATCGTTTCGTGAGGCAGATATTCGTCATCCACGGAAACAGTATGCTCTTTAACCATTAGATGAAGGTATGTGTAATTGTAGCTTGAATAATTATTATAAAAACGTCCTATTATATTGAAGATACTGGTTTTTTTACAAAATAAATGAATAAAAAGAATATATGGGGTTGAAGAAGAAAAAGAAACAAAATAACATTAGAGAAGACTTTACCTTTAAATCGGGCAACTCTTTTTGGTTTGAACCAAAATGGATTCTTGAAGAGATTTATGCCTAAGTTAAGGCTTCTAGGATGAAGAGAGAGATGTGGAGAGATAAAATGAGAAGATATTTGTCGAGCCAATGTCTTTAGAAGTGTGGGTAAGGAGGTAGAGGTGGGGGCCTTTTATAAGAGGAGAGGAGGGGCACTCTTGGAAAGGTATAAAATGTTACTTTATTTTCAAATGCATTTCAGATTATAAAGGCCCCACATTGAGGTATTTTGAGGATAAGGTGATAAGGGTTCGAAATATACTCATCCAATAGGTCTCTGACAAGTGTATGTTTTTTATTTTACATTATCTTTTCAATTTATTTAAATCATTCATTAATGAGGTAATCAGTGCATCATCATGATTTCATAAATAATTTAATTTATTTAATGTCTAAAAATTATAAAAAATACTATGATGTAGTAAATATTTTTATCTTTCCAAATAATATTTATAGTTCAGTAGATCATTTATGTAGACAAAATTAAAATTTTGTACTCAGGTGATACATTCTTTTTTATATTTAACTTCTATTAAAAATAAAAAGATAAAAAGTCATCATCACAGAAAAGTGATTCCATGGGGTCCCCAAGTTTGGCACCAAGAATACCATGGTTGGACATGACACAACCAGTAGAATTAGAACACATTGTGGGGTAAATATTTATTATTATGATATTATTTTGTTAACCTTAACTACCTGATTACTAATTAATCAAGATAATTAATGATAATTACCGTCATTACTATTCATAATGTCCAAAAACAAAAGAGTATTAATTAGATAATATGGACCTTCTGATTAAAAATATGGAATCCATTTTAACAAATTCCAAACATAGAATTTTCAATAATTAATTTAAATATAATTCCCGTTGTCAAAACAAATAATGAGTTTTTTTGAAACAATATCTATGAAATGTTAGGCACTTGATTATGCCCAATTCCAAAGTTAAATTAATCCCAATGACCACCATTGGATTACATGGTAAAAATATATTCTATTTTCAATTTAAAACCCTATTAAAAATATAGTCTAACCATATAATAAAATTAGATGAAAATGTATTTTTGATGTAAAATGCAGTATATTTCACTATTCATTAAAAAATGAACATTTCCAGAAAAATACCGAAAATTTATTCAAAGTAAATTTCAATGTACCAATAATAAATAATATGTTTATTTTGACAAATAGAACTTATAAAATTGTCAAAATATTGATTTAAAAATGGGTTTCCATCAAAAGGAAGTAAAACAATCTTTTAAAAATAATAGTGTATTCCATGCTTAAGATTGGATTTATTCTCATTTTAATCCTTTAAAACACTATCTAATACATAAATAGACATAGATAAATATATATATTATTCATTACTTAATTGGGATGTTATATCCTTCCCCCTTTTGAAAATTGCGTCCCTGCAATTTATTTACTTAAAGAATAAGTGGGGGTATTTATCCCTCATTGGATTTTCAGATTCCCATGTTACCTATTCAATCATGTGGATTTTCAACAAAACCTTATTTGATGAATCACCTTATTTAGCAACACCTGCTCCCTATGGTCAAGAATCTGGACCAGTTGTTCCTCATAAAATAGATTCTATTCCAACTGAACTACCTCTGGACTCAAAACATGAGATGTATCTGGCATGTACTTCCTTAACATTGAAACATAAAAGACATTGTGTACCTAAGATAAACATGGAGGTAAAGCAACTCAGTATGCAACTGATCCAAATATCTCTGGAATTTTATATGGTCCAATGAACCTTGGACTCAGCTTTCCTTTCCTACCAATTTGCATCACACTTTTCCTTGGTGAAACTTTGAGAAAAACATGACCACCAACCTCAAAAGAGAGATCCTTCCTCCTATTGTCTACATAACTCTTCTTCCTACTCTGAGCTGTTCCCGTGTGTTTCTATATTAGCCGAACATTTTTTGCCAACTATTCTACCAATTATGGTCCCATCAACTACCTTTCACCAACTTCATCCCAGAAAGCTGGAGTTCAACACTGCTTCCATATAATGCCTCAAATGGTTCCATCTGTATACTGGAATGAAAACTATTATTATAAGAAAACTCAACCAAAGAAAGATGTCGGTCCCAACTTCCCTGATAATCCATTGAACAAGCACGTAGCATATCCTCCAAAGTCTGAATAGTTCATACTGACTGCCCTTCTGATTGAGGATGAAAAGCTGTACTAAAATTTAATTCAGTACCTAATGTCTTCTGAAGGCCTTTCCAAAAGTTAGAAGTGAACCTGGGATCACGGTCATATAAAATGGAGAGAGGACCTCCATGTAACCTGACTATCTATTTATGATACCAACGGGAAAGATTATCTAGGGAAAAAATATCTCGTATAGAAAGGAAATGAGTAGATTTAGTCAAGCTGTCAACAATAACCCAGATTGCATTATTACCTCGAGGTGTGTTCGGAAATCCCAATATGAAGTCCATGGATATATTCTCCCATTTCCAATCTGGCACTGGTAAAGGCTAAAGCATCCCATTCAGTAACTTCCCCTCTGCTTTAACCTATTGACAATTCAAACACTTCACAGTAAAATCAGCAATATACCTTTTCATTCAGTCCCATCAGTAATACTCTCGAAGATCTCTATACATATTAGTACTGCCTGGATGAACTGAAAACGGAGAACTATGAGCTTCACATAACAACTCTCTTTTCAACTATGAATCACATGTAAAAAAATCTCTTCCCAAATCTCAAAAAAATCATTATAAATTTTGAATTCAAGCAACTTACCCTTATGAACTAGCTCTACCTTTTTATGCAACTCACTGTCTTGATTCTGTGCTTGATTAATACTATCTGATAGAGATGATTTCACTGATACCTAAAAAAACAGAATAAAATCTTTCACCAACAACTTCTATACCAAATTTCATCAAATCCATAACCAAAGGATCATATTCCAAATGCAACATTGTTAATAAAGCATTACTTTTTCGACTCAAAGAATCACCCACATTATTTTCTTTTCCCAGATGGTAATGAATTGTACAATAATAATCCTTGATTAATACCAACCATCTCCTCTGTCTCATGTTCAATTCTTTCAAAGTGAATATATACTTTAAACTTTTGTCATCGGTATATGTTTCACACATTACCCCATAAAAATGATGTCTCCATATTTTTAAAGTGAAAACAACAGAAGATAATTCCAAATCATGTGTAGGGTAATTTACCTCATGTGTTTTCTACAATCGTGAAGCATTAGAAATTACCTTATCATTATGCATTAGGATGCAACCAAGTCCTTTCAATGAATCAGCACTGTATATTACAAACTCACCATTCCGGGAAGGTATTGCCAAACCTAGAGCATTCACCATTCTTCTTTTCAATTCCTGAAGACAATCATCACATTGTTTTGTCCAGATAAACTTTACACCCTTCCGAGTTATCTTAGTCATTGGACTAGATAACCATGAAAAATTTCTAAAAAACATTCGGTAATATCCTACCAAACCAAGGAAGCTACGAATCTCAGATACATTTGTGGGTCTTGTCCATTATTCAACAACCTTATTTTTTTCAGGATCAATAGTTATCCCATCTTTAGAAACAATATAACTAAGGAAAGAAATTTTTTGCAACAAAAACTCACACATTCTAAATTTACCATATAATTTCTTTTCTTTTTAGGTTTTCTAAATAACCCTTAAATATCTTTCATGCTCCTATTTACTTTTAGAAAACACCAAAATATCGCCAATGAAAAAACCACAAACTTATCCATGAACTCATAAAAATTCTATTCATAAGGTCTATGAATACACCAGGTGGATTGGTTATCCCAAAAGGCATAACTAAAAACTCATTACGTCCATATTGTGTATGGAACACGGTCTTCAGAATATTATATTCTTTTACCTTCAACTAATGGTAACCCGATCTCAGGTCAATCTTTGAAAATTACTAAGCTCCCTGGAGCTGATCAAACAAATCATCGATATGAGGAAAGAGATATATGTTCTTAACACTGATGTTATTCAAGGCTCTATAATCAATGCAAAGTCTCAGTGAAACCTTTCCCATTTTACAAGAAAAGTTTTCAAAGATGAAAGAATGTGTAGACCCTGAATCAAACAACACAATGGCATAATCTGAAAAAATAAACAATGTTCCTGATACAACATCATTTGATGGCCCAACATCTTCTGATGTAGTTGCATAGTATTTCACCACCCCTTTCTACTTGTAGTCTAACTGCATCCCATTACTCAATCTCTTTGTCAAACACTTGTTTGCATAGTGACACATCTCATTGCACTTAAAACAGTTCACTAACTATAAATCAAATTTGGTCTTACCATCACCCTGATCTCTTTCAGTGAAATCACAATCCTTATGTCCCATCTTACCGCATTGGTAGAACTTCCCAGAATTTAGAAGACATTACCCAGCATGCCATTAACCACATTTATCACAAAATGGAAACTTAGTTTTCTTACCGTCAGAACTTTTTGAAGAATTCTTTCCTTTCTCCTGCCACCTCGGTCTCATCTTCTACTGGTTGTTGTAGAACACTTGATCATCGTCAAACTCCATTTCCACCTTCTCGTCACATCTAACAAGATTTTCATAACTCTTGAACTCACGAGAAGTTAAATCCCTTCAATATTTTGGCTTCAATCTTGAGAAAAAACGATTTATTTTCCTATCAAGGTCTCGGAAAAAATTTGGAGCATACCTTTCCAATCGAGTGAACCTCTCTTCATAAGCAGCCACTGAGTTGTCCTCTTGCCTCAATTAAAAGAATTGATTTTCCATCACAAGTAGAATTGCCTTAGGAAAATACATCTCAAGAAACATACCTTTGAATTCATCCCAATCGAAAGCATCAATCTCATCAGTGTCCTTGATTTTTTTAACCATAGACCACCACTGATCTACTTCACCCTCCAGACGGTAAATTGCAAGACTAACCTTTTGATTTTCAGAACACCCCATGACATCGAAAATCTTGTCCAGTGCTTTAATCCACCCTTCAGTTAGCACAGGGTCAGATGACCCTCTGAATGATGGGGGATGATGCCTCATGAAATGTTCCACCACTAACATGTTCCTCTGCGGTTGATCTCGCTGATCTCGTGCATGGATACCACCACCATTTATCGCTTGAGTTTACTGCTCCATCACTACAACAAACTATTCGGTTCCAATTCCGACCATCTCAGGATGCTGATTCGAAATGTTATTTCCTTCTGTATGCCTTCCTAACATTGCTTCCCTGTTTCCTCTACGGAAAACCATTCTAAACAAACATGTCTTAGATGAAGCAACATGGTAATCTTCAAATGATATATCATTTCAATTTGACCATAAAAAAATATTTTTGGATAATGATTTAATAGAATTATAACTTCTAAAGTTATATAAACTGACCTATGAACCAACTATAAGGACCCATCCTTAAACATTACTTAATCTTGAGTTATTACAAGATTACTCATTGAGGATCTTTTCATGTTTAGAGTCTTAGATAATTAGATCATAAATCATTCATTACATTCCACATTTATGCAAAGTGGTTACATAAAAGATGGTATTCATTTTTTTCCATCAACAGAAACATATTTAAAACAAAACACGGACACTTTCATGACACTTCCTTTACCCTATCATCACATCACGAACCTTTCTCTTGACCTGTGAAAAACATTTTAAAAACATGGGATGAGCATAAAAAGCTTAGTAATGGATATAAAAGTACTAAATGAAAACATTAGTCCATGTATAAATAATACTTTACTCATCAAACATAATCATTTTAACATACCTCATCAACTCATGAATAAATCATAGAAATCATAAGACATAAAGGTAACTTGAGGAATTCATAACATTCTTAATTAGGGAGTAACCCTCATGGTTATGTTTGGAATACCCATCACAGTATATTCCCTAAATCTCTTCAGAGAAACCTTAACGTTTAACCCCTTCCCATTACCCAATGCATTGGAGAGCTATATCAGGCTCACCCACCCTTAGTTTATCACGAAACCACCCGTCTTCATAAAAATTCCCAAGAACCAAATCATAATCTTATCACATACAACATGCATAAAGAAAGCATAACATTTCCACATTTCAGTCACAAGATATCAATACAACACATTGATATAAAAAACATTATGAAAACCATTTTCAATACCAAAATAAAAGAAAAGTATAACATGGTATTTATTTTTTATTAAAAAAAGGTTATTGCTTGTAGAGGAAGCCAAAACTCAAATTATGGTCACGACGGTGGAGAAGTCATTGTTGCTGCATACGTACGACAAATAAAAACATTCCCATTTGTAGCTTAGTAAACGCTTCGTCTAATAAATGATTCATTTTGAATAAACATAAAAGTCAAAGGGGTTTATATACCATATAAAAGAATGTTGTGTATAAAACAAAATATACTTCAATGAAAGGATATTGAGACGAAGTCCCTTACCTAGAATCTGAATTCACTCGATCGTTCATTACTCTCCTAAATAATAAACTTGGGTTAATTTATACTTTCTTAAGAACCATGTTCAAGTTCATTATTCCTTTTATATCACTTATTACCATGTCATGTACAGTATGTAATTATTTAAGTTAATAACAGCCATTTTTGTGATCTTTGGTACTTGAGTCAAAAATAAACTCTTTATAATTACAAGTTTTTAATGTATCCATTATTTCCAGAGTCATATTCATGATTTAGATATCATATATATCATATATATCATGTATATACATGCATTTTTAATGTTACATAACATTTAGAGGTAAGAAATGAAATGCACCGTTCATGGAGACGGTAAGTCGTACGATCGCATGAACGCTACTTTCATTTCTATTTCACATTTTAGGGAATGGAATCATAATGACATAAAGGTATATTATAATTCCATTATAATTTCATATATAAAATCATTAACTTCATCCTTTATACATCCCACATATGGCATTAACGAATCAAGTCACATTGAGGGGGCGGTAGATCGCACTTCCTAAAATGAAGATATCACGTTTACCCATAATGGAAACCATAAAGTTATTCCAAAAATGAAAAATACAAATGTTTAAGAAAAACATAAAAATATTATATGTCATATATAAATATATTGTCATCTTAATGTCCACCTTTGAAGGTGTTAGAAGAATATTGAACAATCCTCGTTTCGTGAGGCTGAAATTCCCCATCCACAGAAACAGTATTCTCTTTAACCATTAGATGAAGGTGTGTGTAAGTGTATCTCGAATCCTTCTTAAAAAAACATCCTTGTATATTGAAGATACTTGTTTTGTTACAAAATAAAATAATAGAATGAGTTTATGGGGTTCGAGAAGCAAAATAAAACAAAATAACATTAGAGAAGACTTTACATTAAAATCGGGTAACTCTTCTCGGTTTGAACCAAAATGAATTCTTGAAAAGATGTCTGCCTAAGGTAAGGCTTATAGGATGAATAATGGGATGTGGAGAGATAAAACGAGCAGGTATTTGCTGAGCCAAAGGCTTTAGAAGGTTGGGTAAGGAGGTAGAGGTGGTGGCCTTTTATAAGAGGAGAGGAGAGGCACTCTTGGAAAGGTATAAAATGTTACTTTATTTTCAAATGAGTTTCGGATTTTAAAGGTCCAGCATTGAGGTATTTTAAGGATAAGGTGATAAGGGTTAGAAATATACTCATACAATATGTCTTTGACAAGTTTATGTCTTAGATTTGACATTATCTATTCATTTAATTTAAATCGTTCATTAATGAGGTAATCGTTGCATCATCATGATGTCATATATAATTTAATTTATGTAATGTCTAAAAATTATAAAAAATTACTATGATGTAGAAATATTTTTATATTTATAATGAATATTTATAGTTCAATAGGTCATTTATATAGTCAAAATTAAAAATGTTTTACTCAGGTGATAAATTCATTGTTATATTTAACTTTCTTTAAAAATAAAAAGATAAAAAGTCATTATCACACAAAAGTGACTCCATAGGGTCCCCAAGTTTGGCCCAAGGCATCCCATGGTCGGCCATGACACAACCAGTAGCATTAGGTCAAATTTTGGGGACATTTTTTATTATTATTTTATTATTTTATTATCCTTAACTACCTAATTACTAATTAATCAAGATAATTAAAGATAATTACCCTCGTTTCTATTCATAATGTCAAAAAACAAAAGAGTATTAATTAGATAATTTAGAAATTATGATTACAAATATTGAATCCATTTTACCAAATTCCAAACAAAAAAATTTTAATAATTAATTTAAGTATAATTCTCGTTGTCAAAACAAATAGTGGGGTTTTTTTGAAACAATATCTTTGAAAAGTTTGGCACTTGTTTATGCCCAATTACAAAGTGAAATTAATCCCAATTACAACCATTGGATTAAATGGTAAAAATATATTATATTTAGACTTTAAACCCACTTAAAAATATAATCTAACCATATAATTAAATTAGATGAAAATGCAGTTTTGATGTAAAATGCAGTATATTTCACTATTCATTAAAAAATGAACATTGTCAGAAAAATACAAAAAAATTATCCAAAGTAAATTTCAATGTCCAAATAATAAATAATAAGTTTATTTTGACAAATATAGCTTATAATACTGTCAAAAGTGTGATTTAAAAATCGGTTTCTATCAAAAGGCAGTAAAACAATCATTTTAAAATATTAGTGTATTCTGTACTTAAGATTGGATTTATTATCATTTTTAGCCTCTAAAACACTATCTAATTCATAAATAAACATAGATAAAAATATCTATTTTTCATTAATTATATGGGATGTTACAATGTATCCCTTACCTACCCCTAAAGCCAATGAGGTAGGGGTGGGGTGTTACAACTGGGTTGTAATGATATCAATTTTATTCTACATGGATTAGATTATGACATTTTATTATTTTATTTATTGAAAAGTTAAATATATCTCACTAGAATTTTAATAAATTAATCATTATTAATATAATATTTTACTAATGATAATTTAGATTAAAAGTAATCATTTGAAAAATAAAATAAATTAATTTATCATTGTAAATTATTTATAATTTTTAGAGATTAAATAATTACAATCATAGCATATACATAAATGATGCATAAATAAATTAATTGATGAAAAAAATAATATAAATTTTAATAAATAATAACACCCATTATTAGCTCAAAAACATTGAAAACTATTATTGGTCGAGTATGTATCATACATATTCATACATGGGTGGAGTCATGGAACATTAGGAACCTTATAAAATGTATTATGAAACTTATATTTTTAAATTTTATATTATGTTAATGTCAACACCTTCAGAATTTAATAAGTATAACATTTAATATATTAGAAATTACATATGATAAATTCATCTAAAATTATAATGATTAAATATATTAAATTAGTATTTATCGTAATATTTTAATTTTAATGTTTATTAAAAAATAATAATATTAAATAATTACATAAAACTAATGTACTAATTATTTTGTGAAGATAAATATCAAATATATGTTATTAAAATTATTAATGTATATATAATATGGGCTAATTAACATATATAATGAATTTTATAAATTACCTTAACCTACTATGATAATAATATAATAGTTAGTCTGAAGTAATATTATTATATTAATATTTTTAAAAATCAATAAATTTTATATTCTCAAAATTGAAACTATTGATTGTTTTTTAAAATAATTATTTATTAAATTATATAAAAATTATTATACAGTTTTTAAAAATATATAATAATTAAGATATGGTATAAAATGTTATATTTTTTTTATTTATGGTCTATTTTACATCAAATAATTAAATATTTCACACTTTTAATATTAAATTATTTGCTAAGCTAAGTAAAAATAAAATAAAACAATTTTGTGATAATTAAAAAGATGAGGATTAAATTGAAAGAAAATTCAATATAAAAAATCATGGTTGAGGTTATTAAGACCATAAATCATTTAATATTCTTAATTGGGAATTTTTTGATGTTTTTTGGGAGGGTTTTATTATATTATAAATTATTATTTATGGAGTTTCTAAAAGTTCTCGTCACCTCAATTATAAAAGGGAACCTTCTACCTCATATCATTACTTCACTTTCAGCATTAAATATCATCCATAACCATTACATTTCTATTATAAAAATACATATTTATATTCTATAGGTTATTCTTATCTTCAATGACAGTCTCTTGTGCTCTACGAAAAGATTTAGAGAAAACATGTTGAGGATGAGGTAATAACTTCTTCTGATTCTTTCATAATTCCTTATTCATATATTTATCTTCATTAGTTTTTTCATTATAAAAAAATTAAATATGTATCACTTATTTAATAATATGTTATTATAATGATGAAACGACCATTTTCCTTCGTCTATCCATCCTATTAAAATCAAAACCACTACGTGTGTGTACGCACGACATATTGTCCCATCATCTGGGTGTATTCTATTTTTCCCCAATACCATACATGGACGGTTATAATGATGTAAATAATAACAATATAATGTTATTATAATATGATTCTAATTACGTAATATTAATTATCATAATATTAACTATCACTCAACAATTATGTGAATGATTTCATAAGTTGTGTGTACGTATGACTAAATGTCTCCATGACGTGGTGCAATTCATTCTACTTGATCTTTATTGAACAATGATTATATACAAGAATGGAATTAATATATGTGATATATATTATAAAAATATCATTATTTAAATAATATAACTATAGCCTATTAATGGTTACATAAACAAATCTGACAAAACACGCATAATAACATAATGTAGTAAATATGTGAATATCGAGTGAAAATAAAATGTTATCAACAAACAGATGATAATATGGTTATATATGATAACATAAAAATAACAATGAAAAATTAATAAGTATAATTATTCAAATAGTTAAAAAGTAGGTTTTTATAAAAATTTTGTATATTATACCTATGACAACGGATAATTTTTCAAACTCATTATTATCTGATATTGTTTATACGTATGTATTTACTAGGTTATATATATTATCCACATAAATGATTACCAGGAATATATTTCTATTTCTATTCTTCTAAAATTATTTATAATAAATTTTATCGTTTGGTGAATTTTTATAAAAGCGTATTAAAAGAATATTTTTTGGTTGTTCAATATAAAGTACTTTGTGACTTTATCAACAATAACAATAAGAGAATATTTTTTTTATCTTATACAGCATGATCAAGTTTTTACATCATCATAACAACTTATTTCCATGAATAGTACATTTCAAAATTTCATGTTTATTTTAAAATATAATGCCTTCTTATAAAATATGTATTTATGTTTTGAATAGAATTTTTTTTAAAATTAGAAAGTATATTTTTAACAATAATTAATTTCAATAATTTTATCAAAATGATTTTCCATCCGAGATGACAAACAATAAATGGGGTTATGTTTTAATCCATATTATTACAACTATTTTATCGTGTTAATGATAGAATTATATTTTATATGGATTGTTTTATTATTGAATGATCTTTAAAAAACACATTTTATTTCATGGGTAATGCTATAATGAATGATTTATGTTTTTTTGGATCATATAAGTTTTACTTCATTATTATATATGAAGTGCCCAGATCAGTGTGAATCACTGAGAGGGGGAGGGGGTGAATCAGTGATCCCTTAAAACTTTTTACTAATTGATTCTTTATCAATTAAACCTCTATGGCTGGTTAAAGCCTCGATCCACTCTTCTTGTATCTCTCAACCTTTCCCGAATGATGCAGTAATGAAAAGGCACAGGACACAAGGATTTACAAGGTTCGGCACCAAAGGCCTACATCCTTGCCATGCTCTCTCAGCATGGATTCTCCATTATAATCGGTTAGTATTACAATGGTCGATACAGAGTCCCACTGTATCTCTCCTGAGTCCCACAGGAGGGTCTTTATACTGCGTCCCACAGTGTTACTAGAGTCCCACTGGCCTTCTCCAGAATCCCACTGAAGACTTCTTCTCCCTGAGTCCCACAGGGTCTTCTCCTGGCTCCTCGAGTCACACGAGTAGCTCTTCTTCTCTTTAAGCTTCTTCAAGTATCCTCAGCAGTCTGGGATAAAGACTGCTGGCCTTGCTCTGTACCTCTGATCACTTGTGATGATCAGGTCTTCTCGTCTACTGCAAAGTCAGACAAACAATATCATTCACTTCAGTCTGGCTCAGTCTCACTCCTGGTCTTGGACAACTCAAATGCACACCACTGATTTGGCTATGTTCACGTGTGCACGTGCATGCATGCATGCATGCACTGTCCTCTTTCTCCTCTTGGTGCAATAATCCCTTAAAGGGTGTAACACTTTAAGCACACACCAACTCCTTGAACATCACACACTTTATTCAATTTGGTTACACACTTAGAAGTGTTTTGTACTCTAGTGTGAGTCCTCCCTTTTCTTCTTCTTTGTGTATACAAACTTCTTAGTGAACACACTAGGTTCGGCCTTCACTTGTCACTTGTTAAGCACACACAAATTCTTCATTTTGCACACACTTGATCTTGGCCTACTCCTCTATTCTTGCACACACTTGGGCCGTAGGTTGTTCTTCAAGTTTGCACACACACACAAATGTGTGGTCTTCACTTCACCCACTTGTATACACTTGGCCTCGGCTTACTTCTTCACTATCTCACACACACACACAATGGTGTGGTCTTCACTTCACCCACACAAGGCTACGGCTTGGGTTATACACTTTGCACACACACTGCCCAAATTCAATCATCCCATAGGGTGTTCTCCCACTTTGCACAAGCTACTGCCCGTAGAGTGTCTTCTTCTTCACTTGGCACTCAAAGGGTGCAAGGGCTCGGCCTTCTCAATGTTCACACAAGAGAGACTGCCTCGGGTCCTCTTACTCCATTTGGACACACACTGGATATGGCCTCGGGACTTCACTTCTTCTTCAAGGCGCGCAAGTGCAAGGGCACAAGGACCTGAGCAGGGTGTGGCCTTCTCTTCTTCAACTGCCGCGAGGTGCACCAGCACTCGGGTGTGCAGCATGCAACACCACGAGGCGCGCAAGCCACAAGGATGAGAACACCTTGGGCGCGCAAGCTACTCCTGCCGCGCAAGTATGCGGGCAGGGAGAGCTCTTCCTGTCGTGCAAATAATGCGCGCAGGGGACCTTCGAAGCCTCGGGTGGCTCCGGAACCTTCAGCCGCGCAAGTTCTTTGCGCGGGGCTTCTTCGCACAAGTGATGCGCGGAACAATACTTCGCGAGGCAGAGGAGCACTCGCGGGTCTTCCAAGTTTTTCAGCAAGCATATTCATGCCTCGGGTCTTCTTTATATAGGTGAGGAAGGCTTCAAATCCTCCGCGTGTTTTAACTTCAAAATCCCGAGATCTTCGGATCTTCAAAATCTTTACGAATCTTGATTTTACTCTCTGTTTCACGCGGCTTCCTTCTTCTTTATTTTCCTCCTCCATATGCATGCTTCGAACGTGTGCATGGCCTTCATTAAAAACCGGTCCATGCATAGCACGAACACCACATGGCCTCGGCAACTCCGTTTGCCTCGGCTGAAGTCCGAATTCTTTCTCGATGCATGCATGCAACATTTTAATGCATGCATGAGTTCAGTGTGTCCAGACGAGTACGAGGGAGCCTTCGGCTTCGAAAATGGTGGCCAGGAACTCGAATTTTGTCTTCGGGGAGGCTCTGGTTCAGTGGCGGCTCGCGGGGAGGCTTCGGCTCGAGCTCGAGGTGGAAGACGAGCCACGGCCGTCGGATCAGGCGTTTGAATATCCTCGGACGGCCTGGATCAGAAGATCTCGCGCGGGATCAGATGTGCAGCTTAGATCGTCCGCGCGATTGGATGAGCGGCCAGGATCTCTTCCGCGGGAAAATCCCGCGTCCCACATCGAAACGAAGCCCGGTTTATCCGCGGCTTATTACCCCAGCGCTCTCCGCTACTCAGCAATTGAATCTCCTCCCTCCACGGTGCCGCCCCGCACCGTGTTCTCCCTGCGGGCGCGCTCTTGCGCCCACTATGCTCCCTGCGGGCGCGCCACTGGCGCCCACTATGCACGCTGTGACACTCGCGGGTGCGCTCATGTGCCCCTGTCGTGCTCCTCCGGGCGTGCCCTAGGCCCCTAGCGGTGTCTTGGGTGCGTCCTGCCGCCCTGGACTCGCCCCACGGGTTCCCCCTTGGGCGTGGCGCCTTAGGCCCACATGTGCCTTGGGGTTGAACCCTCAAGGTGTCCACGGGCTGGCCAATTTTTTTGGCTATGTCTTGAATAAGACTTTGTAAAAAACAAAGTCCTCCATGTAAAATGCCATATCAAGCCCTTTCATTCTTCTTCTCAATTTCTTCCCTTCTCTACTTCTTAAGAATTCCTTAATCCTCCTCAACATATAATCTTCACTTAGGATATGGAATTCAAAAGGTTTCTTCATCTTCAACCGAGCTCCTAAATCAAATATTTCTTAAATTCTCTTTGTTGATCTAATCAGAGATCAAATTGGAACTTCTTCAAATTCACATGCACTAAGTGATAGTGCATGGACTTCATTAAACCACTTCATCCACTCAGTAGTTGTGGATGGATCACTTCAGCTCCTCATGCATTGTCAATACAATTCATGGTCTTCTAAAGCTTGTTGTGACATTGTATCCAGTTGATACAAGTTCTTGGAACTTAAATATCAGTTCAACAATCGTCTGATGTTCTTAGAGAATGTTTCAACCATCATCTCCTATGTCACTTAGTGAATCTCCTAAGTGACATGCCTCTATGTTCCATGGCCATTCTCCTTCACCACCAACACCATCACATCCTTTGACATTCACATCTTGACTCCTTGACATCCATTCATTCCAAGACAACTTCATGCCTCATTGACAACAAATGCAACACAGTGCACTTCAATCTCCCCCTTTGTATTTGTTGTCAATACACTCCTTCAGCACATATGAATGGGTCAATATGTGTGCCAATATTTTCTCCCCCTTATTGGCAATCAAATGCAAAGGTGTGGTGTGGTTCTCTTCCAGAAATATCTTCCTCCCATTGAAAAGTATCTTCTTGAAAAACACTGAGAGAGGGATGATGTCACATGTTCTTCTTTAGCAAAGAACCTTTAGTAGATCAACTCTAAGTCTACTTGGGCTAACCCGGTGTAGAAAACAAGAGTGATGTAACCAAGGAACTCAATGCTGTCCTCATTCACTATAAACATGTGAGATCATGCTTAGGGATTGAATTTTTTCAGATATTCAATGAATTGCTGAATCCTGCACATACTTCACAAAACTCATTAGAAAGTTCAGTGCAAAGATAAAGCTCCCCCATTCATTTATTTTCTTAAGATGATATTAATCTCAGAACATCATCTTCTTCAGATTTTCTCCCCCTCAAGGGGTGCACTCCATTCTTTCCAAACCATCCTCCAGTTGAGAATGATCATCATCTTCAATTCCCTGTAATGTTATCACATCTAAATACCAATAGTATAAGGGAATAAGATGGAACCTCCTTGGTTCATTAATGTGAACAACAAGGTTGAGAAGATTCTCTCAACCGAGATGTCCCATTTTCACCAGTCTTCACACTTGCACATTTGATCTTCAATGATGTTTGTGCTGGTGTGGATCTCAATACATCTTCATGTGAAATCTTCTTCTTCCTTTTTGCCTTAGCAATTTCCAGATTTTCATCTTCAGCTATCTGGAGATCTTTGGAAAGTTGCAACTGATTTGGCCATATGACAAGTATATCATTTGGAAGAGTGGCCCCAGTTCTGGAAGTTCCACATGGTTCTTTGGATGCTGCTAAGCTACCTCTCTTAGGCAACTTATTTTAAATCAATCCCTTCTTCTTCTGGATTGATTGTCTTTTAGAGTTCAGTCTGCTTCTATTTAGTTTCATGGCTTCTTTACAAAGGTCCATGATGTGTCCTTTCTTTCCACAGTAGAAGCATGTTTTCTTGGTGGTCCTACTGGATGCATCACCCTTCTTGGATTTAGATTCCAAGGACTTCTCTTCATTCTTCAAACTCTTCTTGGGAGCATCTTCCACTTTCTTCTGCTTGCTTACCAAGGAATCTTTTTGAGCCAGGTTCAGTGATCTTTTCTTCTTTTGAGCTCTGGATACAGTTGGAGATTGACATGTATCTTTTTGACCACTTTTGCAAACATCCCAGATGTTGTCAAGCAATCCAAATCTGTTAGCAGTAAACAGATGTCTCTGGACCTTTGGATGCTGCTTCTTTTCTTCTGGCTTGCTCCCCCTTGGAATGGGCTTCCTCTGTGCTTTGGCATTCAGTGGATTGTACCAACAATCCTTTGCACAATGCCCATACTTGTTACAACACCAGCATTGTCCCACGAATCTTGACCTCTTCAGTCCATCTGATTGTAGGGTACTTTTCTTGACCTGTTGTGCTGTTTCAGGAGAGCTCTGCTTCTTTACTGTCTTCATCCATATTTGTTTGGAATTATTCTTCCATCCTGCACTTTTTGTGGAAACACAATTAGAAGCATCAGTACAAGATGGTATGGATGGTACCTTCTTTCTAGAAGATGTTGCACTTTTATTAGAGGATGTCTTTCTCTTAGAATCATCCTGCTCAAAGCTCACTTGAGTAGCAACATTTCTTCTTTCAGCTGACTGGGAGGCTTCAGCTTTGGGTGATTGCAGATTTTTCAATATCACCTCTAGTTCTAAGCACTTCATGTTGAGGGAGTTCTTCTCATCCTCAACGAATCTTAGCCTAGCTTCCCAATTCTGCTTCAGCTGTTCCATCTGGTCATCATGCACCTTCTTTATTTCATGCAATGTGTTGTCAAGCTCCTTCACCAATTTGACTTTTTCTTCAAGTTGAGCATCTCTGACATTCATTGAAACTTTGTGTCTCTTTTCCAGTGCATGGTACACATCTTTGATTATTACTTTAAAGAATTCTTTCTCAGAAAGACTTCATTGCAATTCTTCAGCAGTGTCTTCATATCTTTCATTGCAAAGAGATACTGTTTCATATTTAGCATTTACCAGCTTTCTGAGAGTGTTGGTTATGCCAACCCTTTTAGCCAATTGGACTTCTAGAGAATTGGCTTCATCTTCTAGCTGTAATTTTTCTTCTTGAAGATCAAGGAGGCCTGTAGCTATACACATTGCAACTTTCTTGGGGACTCACTTCTGAAGATATTTTATTGCATTTAGAAGATCATTGTTTCTTCCATCTTCATCACAGCTAGAGAAGGCTTCGTCAGAAGAATGATAAAAGGAATTGTCATCTGATGTGACATTCACATTTCTTTCCATAGAAGGAGTTTCTCTGATTGCAACAACATTCTTCCTCATCTTCTTTGCCTGTTTCTTCTTTCTATTTTTCTGAGTCTTGGCAGATATCTCCATTTGAGGCTGGTCACTCATTTCCTCAAATCTGCACTCCATAAAGACTCCCTTGGATCTTTTAGAGGTAACCTCCCTCTGATACCAATTGAAGTGCCCAGATCAGTGTGAATCACTGAGAGGGGGAAGGGGTGAATCAGTGATCCCTTAAAACTTTTTACTAATTGATTCTTTATCAATTAAACCTCTATGGCTGGTTAAAGCCTCGATCCACTCTTCTTGTATCTCTCAACCTTTCCCGAATGATGCAGTAATGAAAAGGCACAGGACACAAGGATTTACAAGGTTCGGCACCAAAGGCCTACATCCTTGCCATGCTCTCTCAGCATGGATTCTCCATTATAATCGGTTAGTATTACAATGGTCGATACAGAGTCCCACTGTATCTCTCCTGAGTCCCACAGGAGGGTCTTTATACTGCGTCCCACAGTGTTACCAGAGTCCCACTGGCCTGCTCCAGAATCCCACTGAAGACTTCTTCTCCCTGAGTCCCACAGGGTCTTCTCCTGGCTCCTCGAGTCACACGAGTAGCTCTTCTTCTCTTTAATCTTCTTCAAGTATCCTCAGCAGTCTGGGATAAAGACTGCTGGCCTTGCTCTGTACCTCTGATCACTTGTGATGATCAGGTCTTCTCGTCTACTGCAAACTCAGACAAACAATATCTTTCACTTCAGTCTGGCTCAGTCTCACTCCTGGTCTTGGACAACTCAAATGCACACCACTGATTTGGCTATGTTCACGTGTGCACGTGCATGCATGCATGCATGCACTGTCCTCTTTCTCCTCTTGGTACAATAATCCCTTAAAGGGTGTAACACTTTAAGCACACACCAACTCCTTGAACTTCACACACTTTATTCAATTTGGTTACACACTTAGAAGTGTGTTGTACTCTAGTGTGAGTCCTCCCTTTTCTTCTTCTTTGTGTATACACACTTCTTAGTGCACACACTAGGTTCGGCCTTCACTTGTCACTTGTTAAGCACACACAAATTCTTCATTTTTCACCCACTTGATCTTGGCCTACTCCTCTATTCTTGCACACACTTGGGCCGTAGGTGGTTCTTCAAGTTTGCACACACACACAAATGTGTGGTCTTCACTTCACCCACTTGCATACACTTGGCCTCGGCTTACTTCTTCACTATCTCACACACACACACAATGGTGTGGTATTCACTTCACCCACACAAGGCTACGGCTTGGGTTATCCACTTTGCACACACACTTCCCAAATTCAATCATCCCATAGGGTGTTCTCCCACTTTGCACAAGCTACTGCCCGTAGAGTGTCTTCTTCTTCACTTGGCACTCAAAGGGTGCAAGGGCTCGGCCTTCTCAATGTTCACACAAGAGAGACTGCCTCGGGTCCTCTTACTCCATTTGGACACACACTGGATATGGCCTCGGGACTTCACTTCTTCTTCAAGGCGCGCAAGTGCAAGGGCACAAGGACCTGAGCAGGGTGTGGCCTTCTCTTCTTCAACAGCCGCGAGGTGCACCAGCACTCGGGTGTGCAGCATGCAACACCACGAGGCGCGCAAGCCACAAGGATGAGAACACCTTGGGCGCGCAAGCTACTCCTGCCGCGCAAGTATGCGGGCAGGGAGAGCTCTTCCTGTCGCGCAAATAATGTGTGCAGGGGACCTTCGAAGCCTCGGGTGGCTCCGGAACCTTCAGCCGCGCAAGTTTTTTGCGCGGGGCTTCTTCGCACAAGTGATGCGCGGAACAATACTTCGCGAGGCAGAGGAGCTCTCGCGGGTCTTCCAAGTTTTTCAGCAAGCATATTCATGCCTCGGGTTCTCTTTATATAGGCGAGGAAGGCTTCAAATCCTCCGCGTGTTTTAACTTCAAAATCCCGAGATCTTCGGATCTTCAAAATCATTACGAATCTTGATTTTACTCTCTGTTTCACGCGGCTTCCTTCTTCTTTATTTTCCTCCTCCATATGCATGCTTCGAACATGTGCATGGCCTTCATTAAAAACCGGTCCATGCATAGCACGAACACCACATGGCCTCGGCAACTCCGTTTGCCTCGGCTGAAGTCCGAATTCTTTCTCGATGCATGCATGCAACATTTTAATGCATGCATGAGTTCAGTGTGGCCAGACGAGTACGAGGGAGCCTTCGGCTTCGAAAATGGTGGCCGGGAACTCATATTTTGTCTTCGGGGAGGCTCTGGTTCAGCGGCGGCTCGCGGGGAGGCTTCGGCTCGAGCTCGAGGTGGAAGACGAGCCACGGCCGTCGGATCAGGCGTTTGAATATCCTCGGACGGCCTGGATCAGAAGATCTCGCGCGGGATCAGATGTGCGGCTTAGATCGTCCGCGCGATTGGATGAGCGGCCAGGATCTCTTCCGCGGGAAAATCCCGCGTCCCACATCGAAACGAAGCCTGGTTTATCCGCGGCTTATTACCCCAGCGCTCTCCGCTACTCAGAAATTGAATCTCCTCCCTCCACGGTGCCGCCCCGCACCGTGTTCTCCCTGCGGGCGCGCTCTTGCGCCCCCTATGCTCCCTGCGGGCGCGCCACTGGCGCCCACTATGCACGCTGTGACACTCGCGGGTGCGCTCATGCGCCCCTGCCGCGCTCCTCCGGGCGTGCCCTAGGCGCCTAGTGGTGTCTTGGGTGCGTCCTGTCGCCCTGGACTCTCCCCACGGGTTCCCCCTTGGGCGTGGCGCCTTAGGCCCACATGTACCTTGGGGTTGAACCCTCAAGGTGTCCACGGGCTGGCCAATTTCTTTGGCTAAGTCTTGAATAAGACTTTGTAAAAAACAAAGCCCTCCATGTAAAATGCCATATCAATCCCTTTCATTCTTCTTCTCAATTTCTTCCCTTCTCTACTTCTTAAGAATTCCTTAATCCTCCTCAACATATAATCTTCACTTAGGATATGGAATTCAAAAGGTTTCTTCATCTTCAACTGAGCTCCTGAATCAAATATTTCTTAAATTCTCTTTGTTGATCTAATCAGAGATCAAATTGGAACTTCTTCAAATTCACATGCACTAAGTGATAGTGCATGGACTTCATTAAACCACTTCATCCACTCAGTAGTTGTGGATGGATCACTTCAGCTCCTCATGCATTGTCAATACAATGCATGGTCTTCTAAAGCTTGTTGTGACATTGTATCCAGTTGATACAAGTTCTTGGAACTTAAAGATCAGTTCAACAATCGTCTGATGTTCTTAGAGAATGTTTCAACCATCATCTCCTATGTCACTTAGTGAATCTCCTAAGTGAAATACCACTATGTTCCATGGCCATTCTCCTTCACCACCAACACCATCACATCCTTTGACATTCACATCTTGACTCCTTGACATCCATTCATTCCAAGACAACTTCATGCCTCATTGACAACAAATTCAACAGAGTTCACTTCAATATAGGTGGGACCTATATCAACCTTAAATTAATTTGTTAAAATTTATAGCTCATGAGATTGAAATGATGTGAATAGAATATAAATCTGATTTAGTAATAAATGGTTGAAAAGGAATGTAATCCTGGTTCTGTGATTGGAATTGTCCCCTATAACGGCGTTGGAAATGTGAAATGAAAAATATGAAATGATTTTATATAATTATATTTAAGCCACAATACATCATATTTTATCTTATGAGTTTTGGGATTATGTCTATTAATTCTTATGATGTTTTATCCCCTGAATGGATATCATGATCTTTCATACGTAGAATAATACTTCCAAATGATATGTTCTTATACCTTATTATCTCAACAATTAGATGTTGAGTTAGTTGTGAAAACTTGTAAGGGTGGAATAGTTGCATCAGATGTTAATAATTATTCTCTGGTGGTGTTTGTGGGAAATTGATTCATGAATATATTTTCTTCATTTTTATTGTGGAATTTTTTTTGATTATTAGCTAGAATTGAATTTATCTATATAAATTTCATATCGATTGACAAGGGATGGAAGTCCCATGTCATATTCCCAATAAATCTATGATCATGTATCTATGTTAGGATGAATATAACCTTTTAGTAGAAATTCCTTCCATAATATGGTTCTCGGTCCGTATAAAATAAGGTTATCTAACTCAATTGGTTGGGGATAATCTGTTAATAAATAGTATACCCAATGTATGGGATTTTGATTATGTCTTTCTGGAGTAATAGTCAGTCTTTCCACCAAATAGTGAACTTCAGTTCTCAATACATTTTATACCAGGTCCTATTTATATTTTAATTACACCTTATATAATGTCCCCAATTGAGATTCTTGAAATGAACAAGAATCACCAGGAGAATCTAGATAAGGGAATTCTAAGTACTAATGCATCACCATGGGGATCAACTGTTTTGTTTTTTAAGAAGAATGATAGAGAAATGAGACTCTACATTGATTATCTATAACATAATAATATCACTACAAATATCATATATCCCCTTCCCCACATTGTTGACTTTTTGGACCACCTATGTGGATCTCAATACCTTTCCCAGATTGATCTTTATTAGGGATATCATCAATTAAGGTTCATGATGGGAGATATACCAAAGAAAAAAAAATTCACGTATGTACAATATGGAATTATAAGGATTCCTTTTGGATTCACTATTTCCCCTAAAATCACCATAGATATAATTAATATAATATTTATTATACATCTTGAACAGTTTTGGTTTTCTTTATGAAAGATATTATTGTCTATTCGAATGTCATAGAAGTACATGAAAAATACATGAGAATTTTACTAAAGAAACTAATAAAGGAGAAGCATTGTAAAAAAATTACATTGTGTGAATTTTGGTTTCAAAAAGTTACATTTTTGTGTAACATAATATCAACGTATTTGATATCTATGAATCCCTCAAAAATAAAATTTATTGAATGTTGTCCAGGACAAAAAATAGTAAATATGATATGATGTTTTCTTTTATTGTCTATATTTTATAGACATTTTGTGAAATAATTTCAATTATTATCAAATTCGGTAAACAAGTTGACTCATTAAAGTGTAAAGAACATATGGATGGAGGAATGTGATGATAATATCATAGTGCTAAAAAAATACAGCAAGTGATTATATGCTCACACTACCTTGTAGTGGAGAATAGTTTGTGATCTATATTGTTTCATCTAAGAAGGGGTTGCGGTTTCGTCCCATATAAAATGATATGGTGACAGATTATGCATTACAGTTGTTGAAAATCACTGAGAAAAATTACCAAACTCATGATTTGGAGTTAGAATTAGTATTAATTTCATTAAAAATATTTAGGAATTATCTTTATGGTGAAATGTATGATATTTATATTGACAGTAAACAATTAAAGTATATTTTCACACAATATGAGATGAATATGAACAAAAGATGATTTTTGGATTTTATTAATGATTTCTAATGTTCAATACATTACAACCCTAATAATGTGAACAAGGTATCATATACTTTTAATTGACAAGATCATGATGTCATATCCGTGATAAGGATAAAAACAATATCCAATATTTATGGATTAAAAAAATATGGATATATAAATTTTAATGGAAGGGGAGGATCTTATCTTTCTCAAATGAATGTTTGACCATTTATGCAATTGAAGATTAAGGATGAAAATAAGAGTGTTATATAGATCCAAAAGAAAGTGAAAAATGTTAAAAATTCAACCACTGTAGTGAGGGAATTATATGGTTTATTCATAAGGTTTGTACACCTCCCATATCAAAATTATATGATGACATAGTTGATGAGGCTTATACTTCATTATTCCCTATAGACCCTAGAATCATGACGACGTATAGGTTCTTGAAAGTTTATATCTGGTGGGATGACATCAAAAGTAATGTTTTTTAATATGTCTCTCAATGCATGGTTTTTCATAAAGATAATGTTTAGATATAGAAATCTATGGGTATTTTACAACAATTACCCATATGACAATATTAATATAATAAGTCAAAATGGATATAGTCATCAAACATACCAAAACATCTAATGTCAATAATTCTATCTGTATTATACTTGATCACCGTATGAAGTTAGCACACCTCTTTTACATTGGAGATGGTTTTTACCTTGAATTTATTTCTAGGATATATGTAATAGAAGAGGTAAAATTTCATGGAGTACAACTTTACAATATATCTGATCGAGATCTGAGGTCTCCCTTAATGTTATATGGAAGTCTTCAGCATGCTCTTGATACAGTGTTATGCTTCAAAAATACTTATCATCTTTAGATAAATTATTAGTCTGAGAAGATAATTCAAACAAAATAAGACATGTTGAGATCATTCTATTTTGATTTCCATGTTGGATGGGATTAAAACCAATTTTTGGTGGAATTTTATTTCAATAATAGCATTCACACAACTATTTAGACGGCTCATTATGATGCCTGGTATGGAAATAAGTTTAGAACTCCAAATTCATGGGATGATGTTGGGGAAATAATTATCTTTGTACAAAACATTGTTGATGAAATGGAAGAGAACATCAGATATATTCAACAAAAATTAAGATAAGCTTAGATTAGATAAAAAATTAAAGTTTACTACCAATGAAATGACATATAGTTTCAAGGGGGTGATAATATGTTTCATAAAAATTCACCCTGGAAAAATATAATGAGATTTTTAAAGGAATTTAATTTGATCACTAGGTATATTATACTTTTTTTCAAATTATATATTGTTTTTATTAGGTAGCTAACTGATTGGTGGTTCCAATTAATCTCTCCAATGATTAGGATGTGTTCTATGTATATATGTTTAGAAATTACATACCTGATCAAACACATGTACTATACAAAAAATTCATTCAATTAGAGGAGGATCATTTTTTTAATGAACATGTGATAGAGATTATTGATTGTAGAGAAACATTTCTACAAAACAAGACCACTTGTGTGGTTAATGTTTTATATACGAACCAAAAATTTGAGAAAGATACATGGGAACATGTTGATATGGTGAGGGAGAGGTATCATCATATTTTTGTTTCCATTGGAAAAAATTCAACAGTGAAATTCATTTTAAGGGGTGTAGAATGTAACAACATAACGTTTTTATGAAATATTTTCTTTAAATAATATTAATTCTATAGTATATTTATTTAAATTTAATTGCGAGTTTAAAAAAATTGTGATATGCAATTATTATAAAATTTATAATAAAGCCTAGCTGTTATTCTAGATTGATTATGTATAACCAACATATAAAGATGCATTGTGAATTTATAAGGAATCAATTATTTATGAAAAATATAAATCAATTAGAACTTTTTTCTGGGAATTACTATTTGTAATGAGATTAATTAGATATATATTATTCACTTAATAATTTTTTTTGATATTTATCCAATGGATATTTTAGTTATAGGGCATGGATAAATTGTGTTTGATATATAAAACATATATTTTTTTAAAAGGTTAATTTTACAAATTTTAATTTGTAACCCCATTATAATTTCAATTTTGACACATTAATATTTTTTATATGTCAAAACAAACATCTTATTTTTTATTCAAGTTATAGATATTTACATTGGATGAATGTCTTATATATTTTGGATAATATTCTTGTTTTAATGAATAGTAAAAATATACTATATTTTTTGAAAAAATATTTTTTATTGATATAATTTATATAGTTAAATTATAATATTGACAATTTGTAAATTATAAAGCGAATATTTTTTATCATTAAATATAATTTATTTCATTATCATTAATATTACAATTAATTTATATGTAAAAACATTTCAATCATTATCAAAGTTTTATATTTAATAATCTTCTCTCCCTTTCCATCAAATATATTTTTTAATGTAATTACTAAGACATAAATGTTTTTAATTATTAAAAATGGGAACTAAATTTGGAGTCATTAGGTCCAAATTATTTAAAAATATTTATTTTATATTTCGACATTATGAATTGATAATTCCGTAATTTTTATTAATACTGCAAAAGGGTAAACTGGTTAATTTTGGGTAATAATACTATTATAAAATTATTTAAAACAAGTCTATAAATAATTTAATGAGTTATTTGTCTTAAATTTTCCTTGCATATAAATTTTATCCATTTTAATCCTATGGTATGAAATTAGGACATTTAATTTAATTTATTTAATGAAATTTTAATTATGTCTCACTAAAATTTTAATAACTAAATCAATTTAATATTCAATTATACTAAAGTTAATCTAAATTATAAATAATCATTTGAAATAACATTTTTTCCATTATTATAGTATTTTATTTTTAATTTTTAGGGAATGAAAATTTACCTCAATATCTTATAAAATAATAATGTAGAAATATTTTAAATTATGAAAAAACAATAATATTGTTTTTATTAAAATAATAATACCTAATAATGAAAAAAAACACTTGAAAAAGACTTATTTGTAAACTATATCTTGACTACAATCATCCAATGTTTATGTTATGGACCATTTGGATCCATGTATATGGGATTAATATACATTTACTACTTTATTTATAGTGATGATAACTTCGTCACATTAATAATTTAATAATTATAACATTTTAAATATTTGTTTTCCATAATATATACTATACTAAAAGTTTTCTTATTAAATTTATTAGAGTTATATTCTTTATATTTTTTAATTTTTAATTTTTATTCTACAAATAAGAATATTAAATATTTATACAAAACCATTGAATGAATTATTATATTTTGATAAATATGAAATTAATTTTATTAAAAATATTAAAGAAAATATAATTTTTTCTAAATAACATGTCTAATTAATTTTTATTTGAGCATAACCTCATAGAAATATAATATAACTTTTTAAGAAAATATCATGTTATATTAATAATTTTATAATTCAATGAATTAAATAATGTCAAAATTGACATTATTGATTGTTTATCAAAATAAAATTTTTAATAAATTATTTTTTAAAAATTGAACATATATTATAAATATATAATAATTATGTAATAGTAAAAAATGATATACTTTATTTATTTATGGTATATTTTACGTCAATTATGAAAATATATCACCCATGTAATATTGAATTATTTGTTACCCTAGTTAAAAATAAAATAGAATAACTAAGTTTTAACTAAAAAGGTAATATTTAAATTGATAGAAATACATGTAAAAAATTTTTTAGTTCATTATTTTACCACCCTATCTCATCTAATATTCGAAACTAGTACATTTTATTTTTTTGGATGGTTTGGTTTTATTATAAATTATTATTTATGGTGTTTCCAAAAGTTCCCATCACCTCAATTATAAAAGGGTTCCTCCTCCCTCATCTCCTCACTTCACTTTGTTCTTCTAAGATCATCCATCCTGTTCCCTATTCCATTTAATATTTAATATTTAAATTATAGATGTTCTATTCAATTTCGAAGGCAATCTCTAGTTCTCTAAGAAGTGGTTTAGTGGAAGTATGTTGAGGAATATGTAATCTCTTCTACCGATTGTTTCAAACATATTATTATTATACTTCGTCATAATTATTTGTTTTGTTATAAATTAATTACATCAGTATCACTTATATAAGGATATGTTATTATAACTAAAAAAACAAAATTCTATATTTTATCCATCCTACAAAAAATAAAATCACCACACGTGTGTATGAATGCCTTACCGTCTCCACGTCGTGTTGTAATATGTTTTTCACTACCACCATACTTTACTGGGTATAATGACATAAATAATAACTATATATGATTATTATATCATTAATATGAATCTGAAATATTATACACCATACACTTCAATACCAGTATCAATTAATTTAATGATATCATCAAGCATGCGTACGTACAACCTACCATCTCCATGAGGCGATGTGATTTATTATACAATATATTCATTAAACCACAATTAAATGCATGAATTTAATAAATGAATATTAAATATATGATAATAATATCATTTAGTAAACGATATAACTATAACAATATAAGTGGTTCTTGAACTTATCTGAAATGACATGTATAAAAACATAAAAAATGTTAATATGGGCATAACGAATGACAATGAAATCACACTACCAAATGGATGATAATATGATCATATATTATTCCATAAAAAGAAATATGAATTTTTTATAATTCAATATCTTTATTTTAATATTTTTACATGTGTTTCAGATACATACAAAAGATATTGGACCTAAGGTAAGGGATAATTTTATAATCACATTATTATCTGAGTTTGATTATACGTAAGTATTTACTAGGTTATATTTACCATCCACATACATGTTTCCCATGTATGTTTTATTATGAATATTATTATACAATTTTTAATGTTAATTATACCCTTTGGAGAATTTTTAAAATACAATATGAAAGGAATATTTTGTTGTTATTCAACAGGAGGTACTTTCAGACTTTTCTAGAAAATGTATGAGTGGAATAATTTTTAACTTATATGGAATGATAATATTTATAAATATTCAGAATTTATTATTTCTATGAACACTCCATAAAATTATTTCATCTATATTTTCTAATACATTATATAAATTTAAAATTGATAGAAATTTTGAGAAAATAAAATGTTTTTGAATAAGAAATGATATCATCCTCATGAATCAATTTCAAGTGGTTTTTGAAAATTATTTCCCATATATAATTCTATCATTTAAAAAGGTTAATGTTTATATACCTATTATTATAGTGATTTTATTTTATTAATGATGAAATTACTTTTTATAAGGATTATGTTATAGTGGAATAATGTTTAAAACCCCATTTTTTCATCGGTTATGATATGATGAATTGATTTTGATTATTTTCCCAAAAAAGAATGATTTCATTATGATAATGGTGGGACATATATCTCCCTAAAATTCATTGGGTAGAGATTTATATCTCATTATATAGACATTACTGGAATGGTAATTAATCCTGGTTTAGTAATAAAGGGCTGGAACATCACTAAACTCTGTTCAGTAATGAGATTGTCCACTATTATGGTATTGGAAATTATCCCTGACAAATATGAAATGATTTTATATTATTATTTTTATGTAAAAAATGTTTGGTATTATGTTATGACTTTTGCGAATATTTCCATTAATTCTTATGATCCTCTATCCCATGAAATGATATTATGATCGTTCATATGAGGATAAAAAATCCAAATGTTTTGTTATTTTGTCATATGATTATAAAATGATTAATATTTCATGTGATTACCCTTATTAAAAATTTGAACTTACCCTTTGATATGTTTCTTTTCCCTAGTTCATGATGAATTGTATTCAGTAAGATATGTCAAAAAGGAGTCTTGTTTTGAAGAAATAAGTGGGCGACAATGTAGATGTTTTTTAAACCAGTTTTTTTTGTATATTAGTTTCTAAAGACACTCTACCTATATCATCATTTCAATGATTTGTTATATTTTTAATGAATACAGTTTAATTTTAATGTAATATCATCATATTTAAAGTATTTTTATATACTTTTTATATTCCTTTACATGGTAATGTACTTCATCTATAAAGGTTTCTATGTAAAAGTAAGATGCATTGAATTCTATAGTGATCCCTCCCTGTGGTTCCAAAGTAATGATCTATTATGTAATGTATTATATTCCGATAATTATTGATCATGGTCGAGATACATTGAAATGAACCCTTTTTTACATATTCTATTGAAACATATCCTTTTGATATAAGGTAATCAAACTCATATAAATATTTATTTTTAAAGTGTAATATCTTTCAGAAATGTTCATGGACTTTATTATAAATTTTGTGTCACCTCTAGAAACAATGAAGGAGAATTTGTTTCATTAATTTCCTTGTTCTCTATTGATAATTATTTTAGTTTTGGTTTAGACTTTTCTAGATCTCAGTCTATATTTTTTTGACATGATCGTCAGATAGATTTTCATGTTAATCTCTATGAATAGATATATTTCTATATTAAAATTTCATCCTTCCATGATAATAATTGATAATATTTTATATATCATGGATCGTGGGATCTGAGGTCCGATTGTGCACGAACTCGCCACATAATTCTTAGTATTTTTCTTCTACAAATTTATTTGTGTCCAATGAAGTTTTTGTTTACGATAGCTTCCTTTTACATTATACGTCATTATTATTGTCTACTGAAAATATTTATTTTATCTTCTTCTATAAAGGGAGGAAAATTATATGATTGTACTGGTTTGGGGTACACATATGGTCTCGATACCCACCTATTATATAAAACCAATATTGGTGAAGGATATCAAGATCAAGTGGGTTGATTTGGTGGAAAAAAGTTATATTATACCTAGTGTCCCACCATGGCCTCCCACATTTAATTTGATAATAATGAATATAGTTCCCATCCATTGTGATTAGACTGTTATAATATGAAAAAGGTTATAGTTTCTAATTAGTAAATATTTCCCATCAAGGATTATTTTTCTGATTGGTTAATAGTTTGGACGTGGTTTTCATATATTGATATTAAGTTATGTTTTCTTCTTATATTGGGTTGGGTGTTGGATATTTTGAATTCCAAAATTAAAAACATTTATGTAAATAATGAATATATTGATATTAAATTTCATATGAATAATTATCATACTGTTTTTTCATTTGATAAACCCTATATTTCATGAGAATATCAATTCCTTTTTATTATTATTCATGGATGATATCCAGGATTATACAATATATGAGCATGATCATGAAAACCTTTAGAATATGGTTTTTAAAATCACAATGAATCCCATACATTATTAAAATCATTACAAATAATATTCTATTTATTCATGGTGTCATTTTCTTGGGGAATTTTATTTATGAACCTTAAATATCAGTATATTATAAGAAGGAGAAGGTTTTATTATCAAGGGATAAATATAAAGTATCTTAACAATTCAAATCTTATTTTTTACATATAGATATTATCTATGCTTCATCAATGATTAATCAATGATAAAATCACTATTTACTACTCTTACAATGAGAGGGGTGAAATTCACATGCTATGGTAAATTTATTAGGGATATAGATGACATGGAATGTCTTCTAGAATCGGTATATTTTTTTACCATTCCTAAACCCTGTAAGGGGTCAGAGGTATATTGTGTTGATTTTGGTGAATTTATGGGTTATGTATTTATATAGTGCAATCAAAATAATTCTAATATATCTTTTAATAATATAACACATGATAAAAATATAATACTCATTATTATGAGGTTACAACAAATATGCATTCATTTAATTGTTTGAGACACTCTATTTTTTGTGAGATGTATATATAATTTTCATACCATAAATATATGAAATATGTCATTTATAAGGAAGTCATGTCTAATTCAGAAATATATCAGGTTGTATATCAAGAGAGGTTTGACATAAATATTTTAATCAATATGGTGATGGGTAATGACATCAATTAATATCTCAGTAATAAATATATATTGAACGCTATAATGGAATTATAAGATGAGTGGAACCTAGTAGGTCCATTAAATCAGATTCATATGAAATCTCAGTGGTATGGATCAGGTATGGTTCTTACAGGGGCACAATTTCTATAATCTCACACTATATAAAATATCTATTATTAGTAGTAGGATGATAATTTTGTAAAAATTATATAAAAAATTAATTGTGTGAGATCATTACTCGTAGTTTTATCTATTCTAATGGTATTCCCCACTTAGGGGAATCAATATCTCATCCTAGGACTCATCATGAATTTAGTGGTTCATGAATTTAATTATTCTTCATTATGCACTCATTTTATAAAAAATATGTTATATTGTAACATTATGTAGTGATTATGGTGGCAGGGTATGAAGCATGTAATTATTTAATTTGGTTCCCACTATTATAGAGGATAGCTAATAAATGAATATAATATGAAACTTTCTAGTCATTCTTGGCCTATATAAATTCTATTTTGGAAGTGGGAGAACATTACAGTGAATATTTTTTTGTTTTCTATAGAATCTCTGATGGATAAATTCCATCTTGGAGTGGTCGATCCATTAATTAAATCTTCACATATTATTAAGATATGGGACAATAATCAATTGGATGATCCGAGTAATTTAAATGTATATTTTTCCATGTAGTTTCATTGGTTTCCATCAACCATTTTCAGTGATATAGATCCTAGGTTAACATCTATATTCTAGAAGGTTATCTACCTGTAGTTGATGACTTAAGATCATGTAAGAATAATTTATTATCCCTGAATGGATGATAAAATAATTAAATATATTCATATCCTATATGATATTATCTATTCATGCATCTTGGGATATGGTGTATCAATGTATATCTGTATGGGACGTGATCATTTTTTATATAATAACTAATATGATTCATTGATCAGTATAGATCCCATTTGAGGTTTTAAAATGTATATAATATATGCCATATTCATGTTGGGATGAATTTGGACTAGAAATTTTTTTTCGACAGAGTATTGGTTATGATTCATTCTCAAGGTTCTATGATTTTCATTGACACATTCTTTCTCTAGAGAGTTTCAGGAAATGATACGCTGGTAATAAAAACCATCCATTGGAGTTTTATATGTGGGAATGAGTTTTTATAACTATTTCCCCTTGTTTAAATAGTTATAATATTATGAAATAGTGGATTCTATCTCTGAGATATGTTATAAAATTATATCCACAGAGCATCTAGGGAATTATTTTTTATTGGACATATTTTTAAAATTAATTGACATGTTTCCATTATGTTTTTACTTATCTAAAGGGTTAGGGTACCATCCCAATCCTCATAATTTCTTGATATGGGAAGAGATTATATTTTTCCTAGAATTTATTATCACAATGAAACTATAGGACATACAAGATATTTTAGTTGGGGTCTGACATGAGATGTATACTCCATTTGATAGAGTGCAATAGATGAATGGATCTAATTCTCATGGGACATGAGAGTATAATTCAATGATGAGAAAGATGTTTTCTAAACTCATTCTAGATAACCCTTTATCATCATGAATTCCCATGGATTATTTGTCATACGATGTTTTCATGTGATATCTATTATAATAAGGTATTCTCTTATTCATTTTTAACAGAGGTTCATTGGGTTTTATGAAGCATTTGACATTTGGGAATGGTTTTTTTAACATGGGATATAGACTACCTACCAAGAACATTTATATTTTAAACATATAATTTATTGTGAAAACTATCGGCATGTCACGTGTGGTGATAATTGTTTCTGGGTAGATCCATTTTCACTATAAACAATCCTTTTCATTGATTAATATGTTCACTATTGAAAATTATCCAAAGGAAGAATAATTAATGTTTAAAATGATTGATGGGGATTATACTCCATAAATCACATGTTGATTAAGTAAACCTTCCTTTCCCATAGGATTTTTAACTATAATAATTAATCCTAATTCATTCTTTTTTGTTCTTCACATCCTAAAACAATAGGCTCTTCTAATAAATTGGGGTTGTATCTTACTCTTGTGGGTATTTTTGATGAATTCTTTATATCTAGAAGGTCTATTTTTCAGATCGTTTGGTAAGATTACTTTTTAGTTCTTCATTTTTTTTATTCCTATACTATAATGATATTTTTTATTGATACAAGATAATTTGATGATGATTTTTTTCCTATAGTACCTTATAGATCCAACATGTTCAAGTATCTCGAGTGTTATCCATCATGATGGTAATATTTTATTACTTGTTTTATTTATGTACATTATTATATTTACACCAATCATAATTTTTTGATTACATAATCCATTATAAAATGTGGGAATAGATGATATGTCATTCATTTGTTGTTATGCATTTCATAAAGTCTATGACTCCTCTAGATTTTATTAAGTAACCAACAGTTTTGGTCGGTGGTTATATTTATATCTTATGTTGGAGTACCATTGTATTATTTTGTTAAAAAATATATTCATATTCTATTTATAATGAAATATTTATTTTTATGAACATAAATGGGATTTTGGGGAAAGAAAATGTTCCCATTTTTTATTGTAGACGTGAAAATAATTTCAAAATCATTATAAAATGTATTTATGAAATGTTTTTTTAAAAATGGATTTACTGAAATCATATAGTATATACAGAACATGGGAATACTTAGGTATTTAGATGCAAGGTGTAGAAATAGGCCTCTTATATGGATATAATATGGTGTTCACCACTACAAATACAGATTTTCTCAGCACTAAAAATGAACTTTTACAGCGCTAGAAAAGCACTGTTAATGCTGGCGAAGATACGGGGGGGGGGGGGTCCCTTTATCAGCACTCCAAAAAGCGTTCATAAAGACCCCTTTTATCAGCGCTAAAAAATTCTTATAGAAGGGGTCTTTTATCAGTGCTAAAACAAAGCACTGATAAAAGGGTCCTTTATCAGCGCTTTGTTTTATAGCTGATAAAAGACCCCTTTATTAGCGCTTTTTTAAAAGCACTGATAAAAGTTAAAAAATGAAATAAAAATTAAAAAACATTCATAAAAATTTAAAAAAAAATTACAAAAAATTAAAAAAATTACAAAACTACTTCCAATTAGGGTGGGGGCTTTTATATCTCTTTATCCCCCCTATTACAGTGCTTTTCCACCCCCCTATAGCACCCCACGCACCCGCTCCACCCTTTATTAGTGCTTGCTCCCATATTCCCCCATGCGCGCGTGCCCCTGCCTCCACCAGGATTTGAACTCGAGACCTCCCTCCTACATGCCTAAGCCCTTACCACTCCTCTTTTTTGATTTGTTTTTCATTTCATGATATCTCTCTCTATATTTTTATATTTAGTTATATTTATTTTTATAGTAATATATATATATAGTTATATTAATATATATCTCAATATATATATATATATGGTTATATTTATTCATATAGTAATATATATTGTTATATTAATATATATAGTTATATTAATATATATATCAATATATATATATATATCGTTATATTTATTTGGATAGTAATATATATTTATATTAATATATATATAGTTATATTAATATATATGTAGTTATATTAATATATATATTTATAGTGATTTTAATATATATATTTATAGTGATATTAATATATATATTTATATTGATATTAATATATATATTTATAGTAATATTAAAATATATTTATAGTAATATTATGATATATATAGTTAGATTAATATATATATAGTTATATTAATATATAAGTATATAAATATTCATATATTTGTATTTTAAATAAAATGGGTATTAGTTATTATTTAAATAAAGATAATATTTTTTATATGTAAATATATTTTAATATTTATATTTATATAATTAAATTTTTATGTGTGAAATTAAACAAAATATGTATATATTGTTATATATTTGATTACAAATAGAATTTCATTAAAAAAAATGATGAAATTTCAATAACATAATATCAATATGAATGTAATACCTTGAAATAAATTCAGCCCCCACCAAAAAAGCCAACAATACTCCCTTAAACGAGGTAGAAAATCGACAAAATTTTAAAACTTCGTGGTACCGCGACTAAAAGATATGTTTTGGATGCCTTATGTGCATTTTATTGCCTCAAGAAAACCTTGACCAGGACACCCTTAGTTATTAGGATGTAGAGCTCATCAAAGGATTCAATTTGATATGTGGTAGAGCTCAAACGGACACCCGGATCAAAAGTTATGGTTGTTTGATGTTCGAGTTGCGTTTTCAACATATTTTGGATATTTAGGATATTTTTTTATTTTTTTATTCTTCAAATTGTTATTAAATGACTATTAATAAATTTTAATTGTCTAATTATTTATTAAAAATATTTTTTATATATGCCATTTTCCCTGAATATAATATATTTTAATTATATTAAGTGTAAATGCATATTTATACTTATCTAAAATATATTTAAAAATTATACATTATATTTATATCAATATAAATATATTTATATATTAATATATTAATATATTATTTTTAATTAATTATTTTTTGATACCAACCATTTATCTGCACTTTTAAAAAAAGTGCTGATAAAGGCGTCCCCTTTATCAGCGCTACTAAAAAATCACTGATAAAGGTGGTCCCTTTATCAGTGCTAAAAAAACACTGATAAAGGAGGGTGCCTTTATCAGACCAAAAAAAGTGCTAATAAGGGGGTCCCATTATGAGAACTTGTTTTATCGCTAATAAAGGGACCCCCCTATATCAGTGCTTTTTCATTAGCGTTGATAATTGTTGGCGCTGGGAAGAACTGTTTTTGTGGTAGTGCTTACACCAAGGTGGTGTTCAACTTCTCTCTTGGCTATGTCGCCTATAGAATGGTTAGACACTATTTTGGGGTCTACATTTGTTGTAATTCCTCTTCTCCATATATTCAATACATATGTATAATGAAATTATTATCATGTTAGTCTGTGTAATTTTTTGTGGGATTAGCATGACCAAATTCTAGTTATCATTAACATATAATATTGATGACTTGGTTTTTAAAATTTTGGCAATGATTACATTATTTGATAAAAATTAAATTATTTGATTTTTTTTACCTTGATTCTTGTAGAAATAATAAATTATTAAGTCATATCTTTCATGGTTTATATAAATATAGTTTAATGGGTTTTCCTTAAATATTTAAATATATTTGAGTATGTTGGGACTTTTATATTGATAATTGATATAGAAAACTGGGTGGTATCCTAATGATCCTGTTTATCTCAAAACATGCACTCCCCTGTGACAATGTGATGAAATTATTTTGTCTTTTTATATTTAAATTTTCAAATAAACTTAGGTATTTGTGGGTTTCATGTTAGTTGGTTATTGGTATAATATATTTACATGGTTTTCATTTCCCTCAAAACACATTGAGTAGCAATTTTATATTTTTGTTGTTCCTATTTTCATATACATAAACCAATGGATTTATTATGTATTTATAGTTTTCTCCCTATAACAATTTTTCATTATTTATAACATATATTTTTTATTTATTTTTATATATTTTTATTTGGGGTATATATTCTAGCTATATTATTTTTGTTCAAGATAAGTTATTCCATCATGTTTATAATTGATGATTATGTTCTAGCCACTAACCCATATATATTAGGAATGACAATATGGTATATGGAAAAATCAGTTGGGAAATAATACTATAGTGTAATAGGTGTTTTTTTATTGAAACAATTATCCCTAAATTCATAACTATTATATGGAATATTAATATATTCCTCAGATATTCTAAACATATACAATAATTATAATGAATAATGAAAATATCAATACAACATATCCCCAATGTATAATAAATAAATAATTTTTTATTAATATGGGAAGAAATACATTAAAAAATTATTTATTACATTAATGAGTAAAATGAACTTTTCACTTAGAAAATAATATTAAATATGTTGTAGATAATATAAAAAGAAAATCCATGAATTGAAGCTTGAGAAAAAGTAAAATAATAATAAAATTATTGAGTATTTATACTAGTGGTAAATTGTTTTCCTGCTGATTATGTTAAAAAAATTAATTCATTCAATATTTTTCTAAAAATTCAAAATGTATCTCATTCATAAAATGTAAAAGTATATTTAATAGAATAATGTTTAGGTAAATTAAGTTATAGGTAACAATAATTATAATTTCTCATTTAAAAAATAAATAATATATTCCTTAACAAAATTTAATAATAATTTTGACTTTAAGAAAATTATTCCCATGTGAATATAAAACATTCTAAATTTCCCCTTAAAATAGTAATTTTAACATCGCTAGTAAAAAAATAAAAAATTAATTGGAAAATGTAATATTTTTTTTATTATTTTATTATTTAGTTTATTTTGTTTTAAAGAAATATTTCATGTAATCTCTTTACTATATACATTGTAATATTCATGTCACCCATAATCATGGACTAACATATTCATTTAATTAGAGGTATGAAATAATTAATATAAATTGAATTATAAAACCCTTTATAAATAATAATTTTTTGGTAAATTATTTAATAATAATGATGAATAAATATAAATTAATTATAAATATGTAATAAATTTGTTTCTATTATTATAATATCATATAATATAATTTTGTAATATATTATCATCTTTTTAATAGTGACACATTTACAATCATCATTTTTGGGAGTTAACTATTTCATTTTTCATTAATTTATTAGTTCACAAGTTACATTCCTTGTAAAATTATCATTGGTACATAATCTATAAAATTATAATAACGATATAAATATAATATATATTTATTAAATTCATATTCATTAACACCCATGAAAGTAGAAGATAAAAAATTAATTACATCATTCGTGTAGTTGATAAGCCATTTTTACATAAGAAATGTGCTTTCTGTTTTTATCATGTGTAAATATAGATAGGTAAATAATGATTCATATTTAAATAATCAATATAAAATCAACTATATCATATTTAATCATTAAATGTATCTTTATTACCATCCATGTAAATAGTAAATGATAAAAACCATATCACTTCTTAGAGGTGGTAGTCCAAATTTTTTGCATGTGAAATGTTATCATTTTTTAAGAAATGAAAACGAAATGAGGGTTATGCTATATTATATTGATAAAATCATATTTTATTCATAAATATTTCATATAATTATTACCTCCATCATTATATCCATCCATGTAAAATGGTGATGAATAATTAATCACACCGCTATGTAGAGATGGTAAGTCATACGTACGCTCCAGTAATGTTTTGGAACTCATTATAATGGAAACATTTAAAAATGATTGTACTGAAATCTTAATAATATTAAAATGTATATATTTTATTGAAGTTACTAATTTAGTTTAAAAACAATTTATTTCTAGAATGTAATAGATGAAATCAATTTTAAAATTTTAGTAAAGATAAATATAACTTCTATAGTTTTATTCCTAATGTTACCTTTTTATGTACACTTGGAATGATAATTATAAAATGAAAAAAACATATAAATATTGGATATGGATGTTTATAATATAAATTGATGTTATTTGCCTATTATGTTGTCTTAATAAGGATTAATTAAAATAGTACAGGGGTGTTGTTTAACAAGTGAGGGTATAGGATTTCAAGGAATCAAATAATGTATTCTAATAACATAAGTTAATTTTGAAGATAAAATTGGTAAAAATTAATATTATTCAAAATATAATAATATTTTCTCACAAAATAATATAAATTTATTTAACATATTTTTGTTTTTCATTCAACCATATATAGTATTTGTAATATCCCATTATCCCTGTTGTAAAATACATTGATATGAATGATTTTAACTCATAAGAGATCAATAATTTTTTCATAACTAGAAAACTAACCCATAAATGGAAAATGGTTGAAATTATAATCCATGTACTATTAATTGACCAAATTAAAGAACTGTTATGAATTTTAAATACTTCAATTAATTTTTTATTATAAAGTTTCATTAATCTAATTTATGGATATACTCAAAATTTTATAATATATAATGATACTAACTCTTTTAAAATGGTTAAAAAGTAATTTATTATAAGAAATATGGCATAGTTTCTAAATTTAATTATCAAATAAAACTTATATTTGTATTTATATTATTCTATATTGTTTCATTTGTTTTATCCCCCTAGTTACCAAATTTTAATCATAACCACAGTAATTAATTCTCAATATGAATGAGTTATAATTTTACATATAATGGGAAATTTTCAACAAAAGTGGACTTAATATGTAATTTTTGAAAATTTAAATTCCCAATTTCCAAATTTCATTTTTATGATATTTATATAATTCCATAAAATATTTTTTACATAAAATATAATTAATGTTATTTTAGACTATTCATTTATCTTTAGTTTCAATAGATTAAATAAATATGGCCTACTATCGTAATTTATAAAATAATCTCTAATATTATATATTCAAAAATACAATTCATGTAGAATTGTAATTCAATCAAACTAAATTACATTTTTAGTTTAAACAATATTTATATGCTTTTAATTACCAACACGAAAACTCTGTGAGCACTGTATTATATAATAAAAAAATTCAAAAATAAAATACATTAGAAAAATATAATTAATATTTCAAAAAATTATTTATAACTACATTTATAATCTTTCTAACCTTATGTTAAATTTTATAAATATTAAAACCTAGTGTGTGAAAATTTAAAATTTTCATTATTTAAAATAAAACAATTTCATGCTAAAGGAAAAATGGTAAAAATGACATATATTTAAATTTGGTACAGATATAGTCAATTTAATCCAATACAAAAAAAGGCTCGTAATGCGTTTAGTTTATTTTGAAAACATATTTCATGGTTTTGACTATGTTTTTCATATTTTACCATTACCAAAATGACAAATATTTTTCATTAATACTATTCATAATGTCACTACCTGACCCAATGGGGCTCGAGCCCCGACTCCCCATGCCCGCCTCCAACGAGCAAGGGGCCTTCGTCTAGCGGCTTGTAGGCTATCGCACACATGGGTGGCATTAGCCTAAGGTACTTGTACACACGCACCCACATACACGTCCATGAAACTATGCATATATTGGTATATAGAAATTGAAAAGGAATATCATGCATACATCTTTCAAAAACTAGAGTACATCAAAAGAACAAAATGAAAAAATAGGTCCCATGAAAAGAAAACTTCAATAGAGTCCAACCTTCTCAGAAGGAGGGGATCACTTTCAAAAGGACCCACTAGAAAGCTCCTCGTCATAGCACTAGTAAGACTCCATAGTAGGACCCCCTCACTTAGCTCCGCCTACTTTGGGTCATCCTGGGACTCCGTCGAAAGATATGTGGTCTGCACAAAACAAAAAAACGTGCGGGAAAAGCCCGTGTAGGGGTGACTATAAAAAAAGTAGTTTCCACTCCAAAACCCCAAAAGAAAAGAGATAAACTGAAAGGCAACTGTTCGCTCATCCCTAACAGAGTGAACCCGGACGAGAGAGAAACTCCATCACGTGACCAACCTCAGCTAAACACAACTAGTCTGTTCAATCCTGGTGTATGCCCATACATAAACCTAGAATATCCCCTCAATTATACACCCAAACATATATCTCGAACATCTTCTAAAAAATACTCCCATACATTTACCATGAAGATCTGCTCAAATATATACTCATATGTATACCAAAAACATCCAAATATACTTATCATACACACTAAGCCACATGAGGTACCAACCTCATCACCATCAATGGTTCACAAATATGAAAGCACACTCCACGATCACTGTCATCCCAGATTCCACTCATCTGAGAGATAAAATCCATCGGATCCCACACAAACATCTCAGACGCTCACCCGAGAGATCACGCTCATCGGATATCATCAAAGATGAAACCTTGTTGAAACAACATAAACACCAAACTCCTTAGATAGGGGATCGCTCCTAGTGTCTTCTTGGGGATACAAGAACCCACACCAGTATACGATGAACTCACAGATAGGGGAACACTACTAGGGTCCGCTGGGGGATACTGCAACCCGATTTGGCATTCGTAGATCTCACAGATATGGGATCACTCCCAGGATCCACTAGGGGATACCACAACCTGATCTAGAACTCATCAGAAATATGTCACTCAGATAGAGGATCATCACATGTGTCACAATGGTCACGACGACACCAAAACCCTATCTGGTACATATCACTCTGTAGGTGGTTGAACTGATGATGTCGTAACCCTATATTAACCACACACTGACTATGGTATTGTATAACCAACAATACTACAACCCTACTAAAATCCTCATGCTAATAATGGGATCGTATACCTGATGATTCCACAATCTCAATGAGCACGTCCCACTGGATAGGGATCATATTCTTGATGATTCCACAAACCCTACGAGGTTAACCTGCTAGATAGGGGATCACAGCCCGTAGATAAGTGGTCACAACGATAACAAGAACCCAATATAGGGAAATGATGCTAGAGGATCATACTCTCGGCCCAACAGAGGGATCACACAACACTAACAGATTAAACATCCCATCGAGAGGATCAAAATCATATACTAAGGTTGTGATGTCGCACGAACCCTCGTAGGAATGAACCAAGGGAGAGTGACATCAACCACTATTGGTCCAAAAGTCGTTAACCCGAGAGAACGGACACAACATGACATCACGCACCTAGAATTCCGATACTAGGGATACCATCGCAATCCATGCGAAAAATCACGCAAGATAGGCTGTTTACTCGCCCGAAATAGACAACTGGTGAAAAAGGCACAAATCACCGTATCTTGCTCGTGTGGGGCCCATACTATGATCCCAATACACATAATTTGGAACATACCACTGTGATCCTCATGGAAAAGAACACGGGATCGACTACTCGATCATCCCGAACGGACACCCGGTGAATAAGGTAATATTTGCCGAAGCTAGCCCAGGTGGGGCCCACACCACGATCCTGAAACTCGTAAGCGGATCACACCATTGCGATACCCTTGGAAAAACACATGGGGTCGACTAACTAGTCATCCTAAATGGAGACCCGGTAGAAAATTCACATTTCTTTCTAAACGTCAGATCTCAGCCTTATGGGTCCCACACCTTGTTCTCGGTCCATACACCCAGAAACTATATTTAAAATTCCATCGTACCATCAGTGTCTCAATTCCACTTATGAAACATCATTTGGACACTCTTTTCATGAGTTATGTTGGATTGATGTTGAAAATAGTAACATATTATTATTATTTCCAACGTTTCATGGCCCCGGGCCAAAAAACAGACTCACAAAATTTTCTAATGAATTTGAAGTGGTCTATCTCAATGCAAGAATTGTGTCACCACAAATGGCTGCAAAATCAGACTCCCAGTTTCCGAGTGTTGGCTCAAATAATTAATGTTGTGGATTTGGAATAATTAAGTGTTCGGGGAGTTGAAGTGGCTCCAATACACTTTATGGAAGTATGAGGGTTTCTCCCCCTTAATGTGGAGTTTCAAGGGGTTAACAACTCGGTTGGTCCCCACCATAATAAAAATGAAGGGGAGGTTAGGTTGGGGTGGGCCCCACAACCATAATATCTCATGGTAGGTTAATGTGTGGTTGTCCCCACCTCTGACATCCACAATGAGGATTTAACCAACAAAATAAAAATAAAGCTACACAAATTTATTTTTATTTAATTCATTAACTAAAAACATAAAAACTATATTTTATTCTCGACCCACTACCATCGAGTTGAAAGTCTCCTTAGGTGAATACTAGTGCTGCACGTTCTACTGTGCCCTCAGATTTTTATTCTAAGTACCAGTCCAAAATTTATAACAAACCCACTCATACTTTTACAGAACGTACTCAAACAAATGTTCAAAAATTGATTTTGGGCACATCATGCCTCAAAATCATGCTCCATCAAATTTCACAGACTCACAAAATTCCCATGTATTTTGGAAGAAAAATTCCATGGATATTCTGGGTCATTATATTCTCCCCACCTCATAGATTTATGTTATCATATGATAAAAATCGAACTAAGGAAACATGTGGGGGTGCTGAGCACACATCTGAGCCTCCCAATCCCTGTGATCTTCTAGAGGTTCTCGTATAGCCAGCGTACACACACAAGAGGTATCGACCATCCACATAGGACCCACTCCTATGGATCATAAATCTCCACTAGAACCTCTGTAAATGTTTCCCAATCATCGACATCCAGATCTCCATGTTCGATTATGTGAGAAAGGTCAAGCATGTATCTCCTCAGCTGGGATACATATGAGACAACGGGCACCCATTGCAACTAAGGTGGAAGAGCTAAGTGGTATGCCACGTCACCAACTCCGATGAGGATCTGAAAAGGTACGATGAATCTGAGAGATAACTTGCCGGCTTGGCCAAATCATTGAAAATCTCATCGAGGTGATACTGGTAGTAATACATGGTCACCATCTTCGAACACCAGAGGTATCCATATCCTATCGATATACAAATTATTCTTACTCTATGCAGTATTCATCCACTCTTGGATGATCTGATCCACTTCTATGGTAGCCCGTCCCATCTCTGATCCCACGAGGGCTGACTCCCCTGGGACAGTCTATCACAGAGGTGATATGCAAAGTCACCCTTATAATGCCTCAAACGGTTCTATCCCAATGGTGGATTGATATCTATTATTGTATTAAAACTCCACCATATATAGGTGATCCTCCTAGATTTGACAGATGTCAATGAATAAAGCACACATCATGTCCTCGAGTGTCTTAACGGTCTGCTTAGCCTAACCATCCATCTGAGGATGGAATGCAGTGCCCAGATGATGCTACATCTCGAGAGCCTCCTTAAACCCCTTACATTGCCACGAAGTAAATTGTGTGTCGTGATCATAGACAATAAAAGTAGGTACTCGATGTAGCTGCACAATTTCCTTCATATGGAGGTGTCCCAAGACCTCTACTGAACCCTTCTCTCTGATTGGTAGGAAGTGTGTCAGCTGGGTGATTAGGTCAACGATCACCCAAATAGAGTCATGTACTCTGGATGTACATGGAAGTATTTTCCTAAAATCCATGGATAACCCATCCCACATCCACTCTAGAACCTCTAAAGGCTAATCCAAGCCTACTGGTACATGATGCTCCGCCATCACATGTTGAAAAGTGAGGAATCATGATACAATATCTACAACTTCCTTCTTCATTCTTGGAGACCAGTCCTATCTTCAGAAATCCTAGTACATGTTCTCCATTCCTGGATGTACCGCATGAGGGGGCATGTGAAACTTCCTCAATACCTCCACCTTAAGTTACACTGGTACCATGGTTAGTCATGTGATGTGAATGACATGCTCCCAACCTTTAAAAATCCATGAGGTACCCGCCCTGTACAAATCTGAGCAATTCGTGTCTCGTAGTTAGTGTCACCATGTTGCACCTCCTAACTCACTGAAAATGTTGGGAAGTTACTATAAGAGACTGAAGAAAGGCTCCTCCATCTCTATCCCCAAAGGATATCTTTAAAGCAGTCAGCTCCTCTATCACCTCACCTAGTAGCTGTAGACCAGATCTCTTGCTGAGAGAATCTGAAACAATGTTCCATTTCCCAAGATTATAATCTATCTCAAAGTCATAGTCCTACAGTAGCTCAATCCAATATCGCTGCCTCATGTTCAGGTCCTTCTAAGAGAATATATACCTGATACTCTTGTGATCCGAGTACATAGTAAAATTATATCCCTTAAGAGAGTGTCACCACATCTTAAAGAAGAAAAACATTGTTTCTAACTATAGTTCATGGGTAACGTAGTTCTACTCATGTTGTCTCACCTGTCGAGAACCATATGTGATCACTGCTCGCTCCTGCATTAGGAAACACCCAAGTCTGGTCCCGTATGTCTCACAGTAGAATACATACCCTACACCTTCTTCTAATATCCTTAATAAGGGGGAACTATTCATCCTCGACCTCTGCTCATGAATGCTCTGGTGGCATCTCTTCGACCACACAAAGGGTTTCTCATTCTTCGTCAAAAATAATAGTGGTGTTCCAACTCTAGAGATATCTAGTACGAACCACTTATAGTATCCATCTAAACCCAAGAAACTCCATACTTACATCACATTACTAGGTGGATCCCAAGTATGTATTTCCTCAATCTTTGCTGGATCCACTACAACTCTAGATTCTGAATGACATGTCCCAAAAAGTAAACCTCTCGGATCTGAAAATGGTACTTCATGAGAACACCATAAATCTGGTGCTCTCGGTGTGTGTCTAGTACTACCTGAAAATATTGGGCAAGCACCTCATAAGTAGTCAAGTATATCAGAATGTCGTCGATGAAGATTGCGACAAAGCGTTCAAGGTATAACTGAAGATCCCGTTCATGAGTCACATGAACACTGTTGGAGTGTTGGTTACACCGAATGGAATAACCATGAACTCCTAGTGGTTGTACCGACACCTTAAGGTCATCTAATACACATCCTCATCTTGAAATCTGAGCTGTTGATAACCTGGTCTAAGGTTTATGTTCGTGAAACACCGTGCTCCCTTTAGATGATCAAAGTGGTTATCAATCCTCAAGAGGGGTTAATTGTTATTACCGGTCACCTGGTTCTGGTTCCGGTAGTCGACACAAAGCCTCAAGCTCCTATCCACCATCCTGGTGAACAAAATTGGGGTTGACCATGGAGAAATGCTGGTCTGAATGAATCTATTCCCCTACAAGTCCTCCCGCTGTACCCGTAGCTCGTGAAGCTTCACAGGAGCCATCCAATACACTAGAGTAGATATTTTTGAGATCATGGGGTATAATTAAATGTAAAATTCCACCTCACTGTGAGGAGGTTTATTTGGGAAATCATCAGGGTAAACATCCGTGTACTGTTCTACCAATATAGGATAACATAGACTCTCCACATAAACTACACTAAGCCTAAGGCAGGCCAACTGATGAGTGATCAACTACACTCTCCTCCGGGTAAGTCCATCATGTGCTGCAAAGGCTCCCTTCTGACCGGTGAAGGTAAACCTAGTCCCATCCATGTGGACACACCACACATTGCACCTAATATATCCAATATGAGCATGGACTGTAAATAACAAGTCCATAACCAATATAATGTCGTAAGTCCTCAAAGTCGCTACTAAGAGATCTCAGCTGAAGCTCTTTCCTCCTAGAGTAAGCTCACACTGCAAAGAACTAGTGTGTAATCATCAAATCTACTATTTTAGGAGTCTCTATCAATAAGGATCGAGATAACGGCTCTGTTGGAATACACGTGCTCCGAACGAGGGCAGTGTCAATGAAAGAATGAATGGAACCTATGTCTATAAGTACTGCAGCTGTGGTGGAGTAGACACAGATCTACCTCAAATCATCCGCGGAGAGACTTGATCATAATCCAAATCTACCTAGAGCTGAGATCTTTCCTATCCACCTGCTCCCTATAGTCGTTGTGGACCTCCGGGTGGTGGTGGTTGTTACACCTCGCAATGTCGACCACCGCCAGCTGCACAACCGGCTCCTCTACCACGTCCACTTGCTCCCCACCGTGGGTCTTCCACCACAAATGTTACTACCAGGTGCTCCTCCGTCGTGGGTCTTCTGTGACACCAAGGCGTTCCTCACAGGGCTAGTCGACTCACTCCAAGTCTATAGGTCAGCAGTCGTCAAGTCTCAGCCAACTACTAGTTCTACAAACTATGATCGCTATCATCGAAAGGATCTACTCAATGAGATACTGGTCAAATATACAACTGTCACGAAGTCTCACGATGAAGAACCTCAAAGGTCCTCCACATCACAGAGGTCTCAAAGCAATAGACAGAATGTCAATCTGACGCCCGGTCTGTCAGTTATTAGCCTTCTAGTCCTAGGGTCCCAGTTAGATTCGTTTAGGATCCCACATGAATGTATCATAACTATACCCCAAACACCACTAGGGTATACTCAATGGGACTGTCAAGCTCCAATATTACCAGTGCCGCTGACAGTTTTTCTAACAGACATCTGGTGCAAAATATATAGCCAGAAAAAAGAAAAGGGTCGGTAGTAGGCCGGGCCTGGCCCATTGGGAAGGTCGTCCAATTGGGTTCAGTTCGGCCTACTTGGCGCAGACCAGTAGTCCGTGAGTGCAATTTTCCCTGGATGGGGTCCGCGTAGGCAGATCTTCCTAGTGGAGTGAAGCCTATTTATCCCGGAGTGCCATGAGGGGTGTGGGAGGCCGACTCGGCACGGGCATTGCGAGGGGAGCGACTCGCGCAGCTCGGCCCAGAAGGCCGGCTCGGCCAGACGTCGTGAGCGGCACAGCTTGGGTGACCCTTCTTGGAAGGTCGGCTCAGTAGGAATTCGTGAGGAGTGAGGCTCGAGTGGATCGTACCCGAATGCGAGCTCGGCTGGACGCCGCGTGGGGAAATGGTCGGGAGGCTCGGCCCGGGAGGTGGGAGGGAAACCGATGAATGGGAGGTCGGCGAGCGGTCGGTATCCTGGAGGCTAGTGGGCATCCAAGAGCTAGGAGGACGAATAATCACTAGGACTTTGAGGGTGGCGGAGACCTCGGGTAGTGTGGTCATTTCCTTTCACCTTCTTTGCCTCGTCGTTTCATCGCCATGATGAAGAATATCACAAAATAGATCAACGGAGGGAGATGTTCCATATTAGTTTGGCCCGCACCCTCCCCCTTTAAAGTGATTGAAATCAGTTCATAAGAATGAAGCACAACAACCCACCCACAAAAAGAAAACATCCTCATTTTCCATTTGAAATAATTGAAAAACATGGCACATAAATCAAATTAAACTGCTATCATGATCGTTGTTCATCGATGAAGTCCTAGGGAAGAAGACATATCATTGGAAAAAAAGACGGATGGTAGCATTTTCCTTGATCATTGGTTTGTGTTCAGGCTCGTCGTACTAGAAGACAACCAACATCGAAAGAGGTTCTGGGGAAGAAATTCTAAGATGCTCCTCGCCGATGTTATTCGTTGGTAGATTACGTTCTTTGTTATTCATTGGCAAGCTATTTTCATCCTAAGCTCGATCCTCTCCAATGTTTCACCAAGATGAATATGCCAATCCAAAATAAGAGATTATGTTTATCTATTATTTAATTATAGTCACAAAATTCAAATGGGATAAAAAATTATTTGAAAGCACTGGGTCTAATAATTAATGAAGAGGATTTGGCATAATTAAGTGTTGGGGAGTTGAAGAGGCTAGACTACACTTAAGGGAAGTTTGATGGGGTCTCCCCATTAATTGGTATTTTCAAGGGGTTAAAACCCTGGGTCGCTCCCATCATAATAATCAAGAAGAGGAGGTTAGGTTCGGGTGGGCCCCACCACCATAACATTTCGTGCGAGGTTAAGGGGTGCTGGTCCCCACCTCTAACTTCCACCTGGAGTCTATACCCAAAAAAATAAAAATAAATCTACACAACTCTATTTTTATATAAATCATTCACTAAAAACCCTAATAATAACTTTTATTCATGACCCACAACTATTGAGGTGAATGTCTCCTTAAACGAATATCGGCGCTGCGAGTTCAACTTTGCCGTCTTATTTTAATTACGATCACCGGTTCAAAAGTTATTAAACCCCACTCGTACACTAACTGAACGTACTTGAAAAAAATATCAGAAATTTATTCAGGACACTCCGTGCCTCAGAATCACGTGCCGTCAATTTTCTAGGACTCGAAAAATTCCCATGTGATTATGAAAAAAATATTTTCCATGGAAATTCGGGGTCCTTAATATTTCTTCCATGTTTCTTGTAATTGATATGATACCCCAGGGATGTTGGTTTATTTAAAAATTTCACCATTATTCAAGATTTTTTATTTTTATGTCTTCACTAGAGAGATTTTATCATCCATGACCATGTTTTATAAAAGAGTTTTTAATTTTTTTTTAATATTATCCTAAAAATATGGAATTCCGTTTTTACCCATGATTTTATTTTTTTTATAAAGATTGAAATTGAAATATTTTTCATTTTCTAAATGATTTATTTTCATACGTTTCTAATAATTTATCAAAAGAAATGTTTTTTACATATACCTATTGTATATCTTTTTTTGAAGTCATTAAAAATTAATTTTTTAATAAGTAGTTTAAAATTATTCGATATTATTTTTAAACAAATTATTTAATTTTTTGTAAGAATAGTTTATTTTCAAAAATGATATTCAAATTGTGAAATATTTCATCAACACAAATATTTTTCATGATATTTTTATAGAACTTATTTTATCAATTAAAGACACCCATTTTTTTAATATTCACCACTAGTTATCTGTTTTAATGATACCATCATATAGAAAATTAACTTACCATTGATAAATAGATATTACATTTATATTATATTTCAAAATTAGTGTATCATCGATATGATTATTTCATAAACAAAATAACATTTTTTCATATGTTGTTTAATTTAAAATTTATATGATCTAAGTGGAAATATGAATAAATATATATTTTTTAATTAAGAGGTATATTTTTTGATAAGGAATAATGATTAATGAATTAAATCAATCATTCGATATACGAAGAATTATTTTTACCAATAATAATGGGTGGGGCCTAAAAATATTTACCACATCATTGATTCATTATTTTTTGGAGGATGATTTATATGTTAGAATTAAATGGGTTTCTAATTTTATTTATAAAAAAATTGTAAAAATGGTCTTTATAATGGTGGAATAATATTCATTATAATATGATTACCAAAAATTATATATTTCCATTGGTTAGATATCAGTTATAATTTACCATGATATTTTCACAATGATTTTATATCCAAATAAATTCCATTCTAAATATATTGATAAAATAAAATGTGTTTTAAGTAATTTACCTTCCCATTTTTGGTAATATATATCCATTAAATATATTAATGTTATTTTAATTGATTGTGTGTTAGGATTTACCTTTCCATGTTGATTATGCTAATGAATTAATGATATATTCCAATTTATTAAACACTTTTTGTAATTGGAGTTCACTCCATTATTTTTTCTTATTTCATTCAAGGGTACCTGAAAGTGTTTTATGATTGATATTAAGGGTTACAATAATTGGAATAATAGTGTTATTACTGAAAATTCATAGTTAATTTAATTTTATAATATTAATTGTAATTTAATGTATGTATTTAGATTACCAAGAATATTAAATTATTTGGTCCTTTAAGATGTGATTCCTTGTATCTAATTCTAATGAAAAACGTAACTGTAATATCTACATTAGTGGGGTTATTTTATTGAATTTTTCTATTTCAGGATGTTTAGTTGAATCATAGTGAACCATATTTCATAAATCTTATATTTGAAACATAATCTTATGAATAATACAAAGTAAAAGACAAAGTATATGATTCATCAGATAATTTTATAAAATAAGGGATCATATGGTTTACCTCCATGATTATTGTAGATCATAATATTTTACTCAATCAATGGATGGAACTAGAAGGACCATGATAAAATTTATGGTGATGGAAAATTCCTCAATAAGAAATTGAATGTTATGATGTTTTTTCTAGAGGATATTGTGATTATGACTAATCAGTTATCCTGATATATGACATAAAAAACACTCCTTTACAAAATAATGGAATAAACAAAGAAGATAACACTGCAGTTCTCTAGGAGATCATCTGGTTCATACAATGGAATATATAAGGATCATTTTTTTATATATCTGAAATGTGAGAATAAATACCTAAGAAAATTTATTAGTTGAAAGAGTATAAGTATTGGGTGAAAAAATGAAGGGAACAAAGAATGTAATTTACTCAGAGAAATAAATTGATTTGTTTAAATATATGAAGAGAATAATAAAATCTAAATGAATCATTATCATTTGGATGTATTAAATTTTTATATTATGATAATTATAAAAATTTATGTCCTAGGGGGAATATATCTTGAATAGTATTATTATGAATGTCAGTGTAATGTTTATATTTAAATTTATGAAGATGATACAAATTCTATTTGAAAGGAATGATGTATTAATGAGTAATATTATGAAGGGTAGAATGATATTGAATGAATAAAGTTATAATTTATTCAGGTTGGTATAATATTGATAAAATATTTTTATTTTATTGCATTGCTGACCATGAAATGGGATAGTTATTTTGGAGTATTATGTAATCTTTGCTTGGATTACAAAATGTTTTGATACAAGAAATATAATTGGCAACCTTAGATTTTATTTTATTATATATGCATGTTCTCCTAGTTATTTAAATTTAACAATAATATTTATATAACTGAGTTATGATATTATGATATACATTTTTCTATTTAGGGATTCCAATGTTATGTTGATTTAGGAAGCATAATTATATTCTAAAAAAAAATTGTCTTAAATTTAAGAAAACATTTTATGAAGGAGTCTCATGATTAACTAAAAATATATTAGATTAAGATAAACCTTTGGATTTAATATTCATGTTCTTGAAATTAAGTTATTTATGTATTTTTAATATCTTATGATAAAATTTTGGGTTTTGATTAATATCTAAATATAGTAAGAGTACCATGTTATCCTATTTTGTATTATTTGTTTTTTGAAAATATAATCTTAGTTCTTGAGTAATGAAATATTCTACTAATTAATCAAATATAGTAAAATATGTTATTATGGTTGAATTTTTTTAAATAACTAAATTACAATTTTCTAATAATTATATTTACATAAGATCTTATAATATTTTGTATTGAATGGATCAAATCTTGGAAAAACGATATTATGAGACACAATGTTATCATATAACCTTCAATTATAAGGAAATTATGGCCTTCTATACATATTTGGTTTGTAATATTATGATTTTAATATATCTCAAGATCCATAAACATCTTATCATCATTGATAACTGGAAATTAATTTTCTTCTTTGTATATATCTTCACATCACAGTAAATTTTACTATTAAGAATAATAGTTTTTGTTGAGAGGTTTAAATTTACCTTTCAATATTTATAAGAGGATGTTTAATTTATTAATTTTATGAAGTGGTATTTCAAAAAATATTTTAAGAAAAATAAAACTCATGTCTATCAATTCGAATTTTTAATTTCAGGGAAAAAATTAATTAAGGAAAAGAGAGAGATACATTATACTGTTAAAAAATCACACTGTGTACATTACTATATATAACATGCATCATTGAACATAAAAAACACAAAATATTATTATTTTAATATGACCATGATATCATTACCATAAAATAGGTCTGTATAAAGAGCATTAAAAATTTATAATGTTCAAATATGACCTAATCAGTACATGTATATTAATTAATTATTTTTTATAAGTACATGTTTTTAGTAATGTTATTTTATTCTTCAAAAATATCATTTCTTCTGATGTTAGTTTTAATAATTTTATAGGGATATTATAATTCATTTATAGATATTTTAGGAAAATTATTTGATTTAATTGATTCCCTTTTTGGATTCATCATTTTAGAATAGTATTAGGTTTTATTATTTATAATTTTATAAAATGAATAAATGTTAAATAAATAGTGAAACATATTGATTTTCAATGAAATTTTTATTTCATATTAGATAATTAACAAATTCATGTGATATTTTTTATTAAAATAAAAATTTAATATTATTACATTAATCTAATTTCTGTCTTCGATGTGAATTTTCTACATGAATTTTGTAAAAAAACCTTTTATAATTAAAATGGTATTTTTTTGAAAAAATATTTTTGTTTTTTTAGGATTAAATTCAAATTAAATTCTGCAAAATTTTGATACTGAGATTTAAGAATTGGATTCCAAATTATGAGCAGATAGTATAAATTTATGAATTATCCCCTTTTATTGAATGAGTTATTATCATTCTTACTTATTCAATTATTTTTTATTGAAGCATTATTCTATTAGGATGTTATAATGATATTTTAATATTTTTACGTAAAAACTAAAATATGTCACACTAATGATTTTAATAACAACATAATTTGTAATATGGCGTTTATCTAATGAACATGTAAAACTATAAAAATTATTTGGAAAGATGATATATTTATTTTCATCGTGATAATTTATTTATAATATTCAGTGAAGAAATAATTACATTAAATTTATAAAAATCATTCATGAAGTATGTATTCAACTATTTGGAAACTCATATAGATGATAATAAATATATTTATCTAAATATAATTTTTGTTAATTAATGAGTTACAATAATTATATGATTATCATCATATATTAGGGATATGATGAAATATTCATTTCAAAATCTATGTATAATCTTGATATTTTTTATGAAATATTAATGAATAATTCTAGGAATTGGTATAGGGGTATAGTATATAATAACTTATTAAAGGAAAAAAATAAAAAAAAATATTCAAAAATAATAATTCATTATGGTAAAACAAATATATAATAGTAACATTGTTATTTATTAGAAATTTTGTGAGAACATTATTGTCCCCTATATAGTATAAATTTTTAATAGTATGGTAAATGTCAAAATAGTTAATGAGATATTAAAACAAACAAATAAGGGTATAATAATGACCCAAAATATATCAAAAATTTATTGTATGTGTTGGATTCCACCATTTTTAGATTAGGATATAATTTTATTTAATTAATTAATAATACATTATTCTGGAAAATTATGTATATATTATTTAAATCTAATATAGATACAAAATTACATAACTTTTGTATTTAATGTCATTTATGTGTCGAAATGGTGGAAAAAGATACAACAGAACAATCAAAAATATAAATTTTGATTTTAATGGAATTATTTGAATTATTTGAATTTATTTTTTATTTCCATAAATTAAATAATTAGCTTGAGTTCTTGTCAAATAAAACTAAAACATTTATTTAATTATGATAATCATAAAATAAACGAGTTTATAAGTATTAATTTTTATATAATATGAAATAGAAAATATGTGAAATGAATTTTATAGATCTATATAGAATATTGACAGGGTTTTAAGAAAATATATTTCACATCCCACGTTATTATAATATATTTGATGTCAAATTAATGGAATGGTGTAATGATTATCATTAATGAAAAATTATAAAAACAACAATTTAGTAAATTCATATTATTTGAATCAAATATTATCTTCATCTAGGTAAATGGAATATAGCTGAAACCATCCTCTATATTCCATTTATGAGTAAGTATTCCATTTATAGAAACATTTTTTACTAATGATGATGAATATTGTGGTTACCACAAGTAAGGTCTAAAATGACTATCCAAAGTGATAATGAAAATTATAAGGTATAAAAAACACCAAAACATGTATAAATTATATTGGTTGATGGAATTAAAACCATATAATGTCTTATATTGAAAACCACTTCCATTTGGAGTCATTTGGAATAGTAAATTACCTTAATATAATTTAATCCCAATTGAAAAAAAAATGTACCGTTCACAACATTTTTAATTAGGCACCCCATCATTCACATCATTACACAACATTGAGACATATAGCTCCAACATTATCTTAGAATTTATATTTTTAAAATAATTATTCAAATTATAGAGTCCTGGTACAACTAAATTAGAATACCTAGATCCCTTAATAATTTATCTACAGGGAAAAAGTGCCATATCACATTTTTATATATAAATTTATTTCAAATAAATGCTTAATATATTTATTTTTTATAAAAAGTAACCAACTATGAAACGTTTTAATAAGATCATTTATTTTAAATAATCAATAAATTTATTTATCATGATATATTCTAATAGAAATCAATTACATTTTTAATAAATAATATTTTTATGAATATTTAAATCCTGTAATATTACATCCTATATTTATTAAATAAATATATTTTCTCATAAAGTAAAGTAAAATATACGAATATATACATTATAAAAAAACTATTTTTGAAAAAACTCATGAATTTATATTTTAAAATTTTAAAATATTATGAGGTACAAAAGAAATTTTTTTATAAAAATTCTATTTGAATATATATATTTAAATTCATATTAAAGCACTTTAAAAAATTATATTCATAAGATGGTAATTTGAATTTTTTCCAATAAAAGTATTTAATATTATAATTAAAAAATGATATATTGTTTTCTATGATTTTAATACTAGCAATAATATAAGCGTATAAAAATAATAATTTATGTTAGATATTTTTATTAAACAATATATAGGTAGATATACTAAATATCATAATGTACACTATCATAAATTAATTATTATTTATAACAAATTATTAGTAATTTGGCTTTAAAAATAAAAAATTATAATATTAATAATGGTATAATAATAAGAGGTGCCAAAATTTTAGTTATATTTTATTTTACTATTTAAATAGTAATACTAAATAATTATTAAACAATTGGATCACCTGGACCCTAGCAGAACTACAAAGGTGGTAAGATGGTCATGTAACCTAACAGAGGATGCATTGTCAGACTGAAGTTACTACACATATAGCATGCTATGTATAAACTCATGAGTTAGTTTCTAATATTTCCAACATGAAGTTAACATAGGCTCACATGTTTTCCAATTTCACCATGTGGAGAAGCCCATGTTTAAAAAATATTTAATGTGTTGTAGGTGCTGTCGACTATTTCGGTTAAAACTATAATTTCCTTGGATTAGATTATTACGCATTACTAAAAATAGATATCAATGATGTGGGATATAATCAAGGGCTATTGTTAACTCATTAAAATAGTTTACACGATGACAATATTTTTATTGATTTAACCCGAGTTGGACAATCATCTCACCATCATCATATTCCTCTTGAACAATGAAACAGTCACTCATACCAGTATTATCATCAATCTATTTTCATCATCCAAAAAATTTATCCTCATGAAATTGAAACATAAAAAACACTATCCTAATATTCAAACAAACATATATTAATTATAAAAAATTTAATTAAAATTTGTCGCATATGAAATTTAATCAATCGAAAAAAATAAAATGAAAATGAAACTACCTTACTTAAATCCATTATTTAATAGTTACATTAGAAAAAACATATAATATTAATTTATAATCGACCCTTGTTTTTGATTTTTTCTACAAGCCAGAGAAATTTTTTTATAACCTTTCTTAAAAGCAATTAATTGGAGATATATTAAAAAATATATATTTTAAACATATACGTTATATAGAAATTTATACACACACATATATATATTACATTGCTATTATAACCATGAATGATTAAAATATATATTATATTCATAGAATATATAATGTTCAAAGCATACATACCTTATCATAACTGATAAAAATACATTGATATAAGTCAATTTAATAGATTTCATACATTATGATTATAATAAAAGTGGGATCATGGCTATAAATAAGAATCTTTGAATCAAGAGAGTTATAAATTCGATGTACATAAATTACAGTATGAGAAAGAATAAGAGAGAGATAAATAAGAAATGGATGGTATAATAGAGTCATTGTATATTAAAAAATAGTAATTCATTTGGAAATTTTTTAGAGATTGAAGTTATTGTTATTCATTTAAACTCATATATTAAAATAACTTTATGCCAATTTAATTTGTTATTTTACAAAATATTATATGATGAAAATGTTTTGGGCCTTGAAATTTATAATCTAATGTTATTATTTTATGTTTAATTTTGTAATAAAATCTTGTGATAATATCAATAATAATGACAATAATATTATAATTATTATTGACACAAATTTATTTACTGAATTAATGATTAATTAGTATACTACTTTTTGTAAAAATATATATTAAAGGAATGTAAAATATATTTTATCATTTTAATAAGAAACTATTATTATTTATAAGTATATTTTTCAAGATTATTTCCATTTATCATGATTTTATGTCAGTAATTCAAATTTAATGTCACACTAAAAGAGAAATTTTTTATTTTATAAGAAATTAATTTGGGTTTTTAAATTATTAAACTTATAATTTATAGTTAAAATTGATATTTAATATTACGGATATTGAATATGCATATAGATATGTCCACCCCTTATTCATATCATTAAAATTCGAAGAATTATTATAAAACAATTTTTAATTTAATTGAAATTCATTTTAAATTTTTTCCCTTGAACGTATAAAATCATGTATTTCTCTATACCCTAAAATATTTTATAAAAAATTTTAATTTTCTAAATATAAAATATTTTTGTTCTTTATATATATGTCAAGTTGTTTCTGGAATGATGACAATGGTTTTAATGAGTCATAAATTAGAATAATAGATTTGATAAAAAAATAATTTCTTATAAAAAAACAAAAGTAGTGTTTCAGTCTGTTTATGAGAAATGGGTTGATTCTACAGCCCCAAACGAGGATTTTTCTGAAAATGTATACTATAAGTGAAACAGTAAATTTATTACTATATTTCCTAGTATCACATTATTCTGTAAAATTACTTAATTTTAAATTCATTTTAATGAATGAATAGTTTTTTTTAATGTTATTTTGAATTTACAATTTTAAGAAGTACTTTTATGTTCTGAAAACAATAAAAGTAAATTTATTATAGTATTTATTATATGGTATATTTTACCTTTTATATAAAATATTATTTAAATATTTATTTAGAAAATAATTTTTTCAATATTATTAAATCTCGTAACTAGATATTTTTATACACAATATATGTTTAATAAATTCACACACATTATATAGGAATTGTTGGTGAAATTAATCACTTATGTAATTAGTGTGATTAAGGCCAATATATTTTTATAATTTTTGTTTTCCCGATTTTAATATAAGTAGCCTTCCGAAACATCCAAAAAATAGATCGAAAATGATCATCGATTGGGGAAGAACATATTTTTCACATTTTATTTAAAAAAATAGGATTTTATACCAAATATGTAATTGTGGGTTCTACAACATAAAATAAGAGAATATTCGATATCATACACAAAAAAATCATTTTAAAAAAACACAAAAATATTCTTATTTAAATATATATGTTATAACCTAACAATTGAATTTCTAGCTGTGAATAGTACGAACAATATAATGAATTATTTATAATGTTATTAATTAATAAATATTCATGAAATATTTATTTGGAATTTATAACTCAATTATTAGTATATTCATTTTATAAATTCTGTAAAAAAATATTTTTTAAAATATTATAATTTAATTATTTTCATAAATTTTTTGATTAAATGTTCTATATAAAATGAATGTGATTTTTTGAAATAAAAATATCAAAATTAAAATAGAGTGATATATTTATATTTTATTAAAAATATTATTGATACATTGAATTGTTAAAAATAATTATTCTTTTAGAAAAATTTATTTAAATATCGAAAAATTTAAAAATTAAATTTCTTTTAAATTGATAAAAATTAAAATTATTTATATTATATTGTGATTAATATAAATATATTAATTCCAATCATTATATTTGAGGAATTTTTGACAACAACATTTTTACACTTAAATGAGTCATATTTTTTAAAAAATAGTTTTCATTGCGCATTTCTGGTTTTATTTTATAATTAATTATTCCTCTAAATTTTAACAATTTTTTTAAAATAAATTAAATATATGGATAAATAAATTTAAAATTATTTAAGTACTCTATTTTATTATTTAATTATTGATATTAAACATTGTTCTTTTTGTTACCATGATAATGGGTAAATTTGATAAGTAAATATTTAATTAAATGATAAGTACCGTAAAAGGACCAATAAATCGAATAATTTTTATTTATTTAGAAACATTATTCTACAATATTATATTAATTTATAATGTGGAATTTAATGTCCACATGTATTATATAATGACTATTATAGTAGATTACTTAATTAAAAATCAAACATTTCACAATCATTTTTTAACTAATATAATATTTTAATAATTTTGTAATCTAAGGGGCACAATATAAGATAAGTTTAAATTTTCAAACTAAACTATTTATATAATAAATTTTTAAATTTTTTTAAAATTTTATTGAATATATAATTAAATCTCATGATTAATAAATAGTGATTGAGTAATTATAAAATTAATCGAAGTACAAAATAATAAATATTAAATTGATTAAAAGTAAAAAAAATATGAATTAATTAAGGCTATAAAACAATTTTATAGATTAAAATTACATATGTAGGATGTATTTAAATATATATTTTTTAATATATCCTATTAAATATAATTTATTATTGGAAAAATAATGAATAATGTCAAAATTGACTATAATGTTATTTTATAAATATAATTTTTTATTATATTACCAAAAAATTATAATAATAATATAAAAGATAAATGGGATAAAATGCATTCAAAAAATCATACCATGTTAATTTATAGTCCATTTAAAATAATTTTTCATTAGAATAGTTTTTATATATATTAATATTTTGAGAAAATCCTAAAATTCCTCTAACCCTCAATTAAAAAAGGGAACATGTTTTCCACTTATTTAAAGAACTTGGAGCCATCTATCAAGACAAGATTAGACATATTTATCTTCAAAAAATGCATATCCATGTTCTATAGGTTCATTTCCGTAAAAATTCCAACAGTGTATCCATTAAGATGTTATAAAATGAATGCCTTCTAGAACAATGTAAATCATCTTTACAAACTCATTCAATTTTTTTCTTCTTCAAATTCCCCAAAAATTGTGTTTCTTTAATAATTTAATAACTGAAATATCATCTATATACAAATATTTTATTATTATTATGATAAAAACATATTCCATCTTTCTAGCATCCTATAAAAATGTTTACACCAAACATGCATACGTATAGATTACTATCATGAGGTAGCGGTGAAATTAAATTTTCAACTAAACATTGTTTGAATGATTATAATGATATAAATGATGAAAAAATGTGAAAAACATGACTTGGTATTTATTCTTCATAATTAATATATTATTCATTTCCCTACAAATTCACCATTACGGGATTAATACCATTAATTATGAGTTCGTCTGACATATTGTCTCCATAACTGAAATAAATCATTGAAAATATCTATCGTTAAATAATGGTTATAAAATATTATGAAATAATTATATATTATACTTATAGAATTAATAATATTCTAGATATATGGATTTTATATCCCATGAATCTTATTTGGAATGAACATGAATAAAAAGTCATGGGAAAATGAATTAGATAACCCCACAAACTTGGATTGTTAGGAAATATTGTTAACAAATTGGGGATAATATGAAATAATTGGATACTATATGATAATATAATTATTAACATTTTTAATTAATAATATAATTAGAGTTTTGAAACTATTATACATGTGATTAAATCACTTTCAACTAATGGTATGCATGAGGTAATATAATTTTTCATCACATTATTTCTTATGGGAATAATTCTTTGTCCACCAATTATTTATTTTTCTATTTTATATAATACCCTTTGATATATTTTATCATGAATATATTTGTACTCTTAATATCAAAAGTATTAGTTGATTTTATTTCTATAATGTGATTGGTGGTTAACAAGATACCAAAGTTGTAAGGGTTATGTTCAAAATTTCTTTATTATTTGGGAACATTTATGTTTAAGTCTTGATCGAGAAATATTTATCTTCCATTTCAATGTCTCATAAAAAATGTTTTCAAACATATTTATACTATTCTCATCGAATTATATAATTTCAATTTTCCCTAGATTATATTTTTAATGAACATTCAAAAATGTATATTACATTTGAGTTTGGAAGAAGATATTTTCTACCTTATCTAAAAAAATAATATTAAAGGATTGTTTTCCTTGCATATATGGTATGAATGACTTCTCCAACAATAATTTATATTTAATATTTAATGAAACATTAATATTTTACAATATTATTTCAAAGGAAAATCATATCCTTCTCATTTTCAATGTTTCTTATTGAATGTCAATTTCAAATTGATTTAGTTATTTTCTTTAAAATTTATTTTAATAAATTTTTAACAGTGCTTTTAGTTATCTTTAAAAAATATCATTTTTACCTATTATCCATTTGTTATATATTATAATGATAAAAACATATAAATCCGAAAGTAACATGTGATAATTGGATTGTTCATTTCAATTATATATTTATATTAATTCTTAATGTATATTATTATCTCCTAAAACATATACCAATTTTAAATTGACTTTTTAATTTTAATTATTCTTTATCTACAACGAAATGTTGATAAATTCATAGATAAAATTCATTAAATTTCTTAACCTTCCACCAATAGTTATTATATTAGATTTTAAGGAAGGGGGAGATACCACAACATCACGGGGATTTTTTTAAAAGTTATAGTGCTAACAGCATCATAGTTTTCATAAGGTTTACCATATATAATTTTATCATATAAAAGATATTATTTTAGATATTAATTTTAATTTAGAAAAATATATAATTTCAATGGTTATATATTTTAACAAAAATTTAGATTTCAAAGTATTATATATAATTAATATATTTGAATTTATTTTTGGATAGCATGATCATATTATTTTTTATCATACATATCATTAAAAAATTATAATATAAAAATAAAATGTTTTGAATGTAATATTAATCTCATCAAAAGGATATAGTCAATAATTTTAATATCCCATATATAGAAATTATATACATATTATTTGTTTTTAAAATGATATTTTTTATGATTTATAGAATAATTATTGGTGAATGGATTCATTTAAAAATTTATCATACGTAATTCCAATTAGTAATGTCATCATTATTTAAAACTGTTATTTTATATTCTGATTATTCTTAATCTTCCATAACATATTATGTAAAATATTATTAGTTGTATATTTAAATGTGTGTTTTTAATATTTTTTAATAAAATAACATACCATGTATTTTTAAAACATTCTCAATGTGTGGGTTCGGGATGTGGTAGTCCAATATATATTTTGAATATTATTTTGAAAAAAAATTGTTTCATTCATAATAATAATATTTATTTTTAAATATGGATTAAAATTTGTAAAATTTAATTCCTTAAAAAATTATTTATCTATTAATGGAATTATTATTCATCAATAAAAACAACCATTAATTTATAATATTTCCCACTACATGAGAGTGACATGTTAGAGATATAAAAATTATTTATTTCAAATTATATGTTTATGGATGAAAATTTTAAATAAAAAGTAATTAATATTTCTAAAAATAAACATTATTATTATTTTATATTAAGAAATAATTTATTACAGGATAATATTTTTTGAAATGATAAATCCAATATAATGAATGAAATAGTTATGATTTAATAAATATTTTATTTTAAAAAGAATAATATATATATTTATCAGGGTAGTATAACATTAATATTTATTAAATAATTAATTCCAAAAAATTCACAAATGTAGTAATTTTTTAATTATTCAAAAAATATTATAAATGATATCAAAAAATTTAAAATTAATATTTTTTTGGATAATTAAAGAGATAAAATAATTTTCCATATGAACATTACATATTTTAGGTATAATAGAAAATTATAATTAAATTATAAGTATTATGTTGATATTGTTAAATTTATTGTAATGAATTTTTCTTAAATGTAACCATATGAATAATTTTTTTTGAACAATATTTTATTCAAATGATTAAAAAATCCTGAAAATATTCAATTTAGAATGATTATCAGGTTATAGTAAAACAAGTAAACCTTTTACCATTTTTAGATATTAGGAAATTTTTGAAGAATAATTTTTTACCATTATATAGTATAAAATTATAATAGTACAAATTTTTTTATATAGTTAATGGGTGTTTATAAAAAGGATACATGGAAATAACCAATAACTAAACATGTAAACATATTATTAGATAAATATGATTATAAAATTATTATTTTGGAATATCTTTTAATGTTTAAATGAAATTTTTCTATGATAATTTCTTAGATAATATTTAAATCCACTATGGTTTAAAAACATGACTCTCTTGGATTTTAATATTTTTTATGTGCTGAAATTTGAAAATAATTAGTATATCAATGGAATTATATGCCATTTTTAAAGGTATGTAATTTTTTTCATTATGTAACATTTTATTTTTTATAAATTATTCAAATACCAATTATTCTTTTTTAATATTAATAAAACATTTGTTACATGAACCGAAAAATGAAATAAATGATATTGAATATAGTTATTTTGATATAATTTGAATGGGTTAATGAGTGAATATTATTTTTTACAATAATATGTCATAATTTATAAGTTTTAAATTTATAAATTCATAATTACAACTTTTCTTCTTTTATTTAATTTCAAATTTACTAAATCTATATAGAATTGACATTAATTATAATCTAAAAAAATAAAATTTTATTAAATTATTTAAAATTAATAAAAATATTTTCATCATACTTGTGATTGTAATATAGTTTAAAAACCATAAATTTTATATTTATGAGTCATTTATCCAATTATTTTGTTATTATTAACCATTTAGTATTATAATAGTACTTAACACATTTAATGTAAAATGAAACTAAGTGGTTAATCAAAATGATAATTTTTAAAATGAAACAAAAATGTGTCTTATTTTATTGGTTAATGAGATTAAAACTATATTCAATATTAACATTAATTATATTTTTATTTGGAAGAATTTTTTATGATAAATTATTTTATTATAATTCAATTTGTTAAATAAAATTTAAAAGTATCCCATGACTCAATTATTAATGTGCACATCATCCCTAACATATTGACATGAAATTTTTCGACTAATATCTACCAATTACTACACAATTATTTTAAAAAAATTTATATAAATGATAGAGAGGTCCATTGATTCCAATAATTCCGAACATTTTATCCTTAATAGTATAACCAAAGGAGGATTATTTTAGGTATTGTTATTTTTTTACCGACTCATTCAATTTAATTTATTCTTATAATTTTTCTTAATTTGTTGAACAAATTATAAAGTCATGTCTCTAGTATAATTAGTCTACTAATTGGAAATAATTTTTATGGGATAATCATTTTCCTTAATTTCTTTATCTAATGAAAAAGGAAAATTTATCCCATGTGCCCATGCATCATACTATCTCCATAAAGTAGTTTGACTTCTTTCATCACCACATTACATGTATTGTGATACATAGATAACTATTGATTTTATGTGAAATTTACAACACAAATATCATAATTATTTAATCATAATATAAATGATAAACTAGGAAACTAGAACCTGATATAGTGGTTTTAACAGTTAATTGATAATGTATTGATGATAAAATATTATATATATTTCATATATGGTTTCATAAAAATTACTATAATTATAGTATATATGAATAATAAATTTATATTTATTTTATAAGAGGTTAAAACATCTGAAAAATATATAATTCCTAAGGAAATATTTTCACGACTAACTTTTTTTTAGATAAATACTCCATATTAAACACTTACTTAGCTCGTGTGGTGTATAAAATACACCATTTGATATTTTAAAATAACAATATCCTTGAATTAATGTTATTTAATCATTCATTTAGAAATACTTCATAAGGGTATTTTTATCCAAATTTACTAATTTAGAATGTGTTTCTCATACCATCTAAATATTATACTGTTTTTTATTTTTAAGCCTCACACAATGGCTTTCATTACATGTCAAACTTTATTTAATGGAACCAAAATAAACTATTAAAATTTTATTATTTAATGTGATAATTATAATCTCACTGATAATTTGAATTATATTAATATGATTATCAATTTTATCAAACATACATACATCCAAATCAACATAAATTTGTTGATATGTACTTGTTAAATAACCAATAAATTTTTAGAAGTGTCATTTTAATCCTCAAAAATATTTTTTCACCCGTTATGTGTTTTTTTCCAAGAATATATTATAAATAATTAATAAATATTATACAAAATATATTAGATAAAATATAAATTATTTTTGAATCTATAATTTGAAAATTATAAAATATCAATTTCATAGAATTTTATGAAAATATTGTTTTATGAATGATGAGACGTTTCCTTGAAATGAAATAGTATTTTATTAGAAAAATAAATTTTCTACATAATACTATAATGAGTGGAATTTTACACTAATCCATTTAAATAATAATAAATATATCATCAGTAATATGAATAAACCACATATGATCATTTCCCATTTCACACATATTTGGAAGGCTAGCCGTAATAAAATTTTCAACCCTATAGATGTGAGAGTTGATGTAAACAATGGACACGATAAAATAAAAAATTCCACACTATGTAGTTAACATCTATTAGATATAATCATAGCATACTATAATGGATCGAATAATATTGGTATAGTAAAATTCAACGGAAATATCATTCAAACCATGATGTTTGGATTTCATCAATTGATATAATGACAACAAAAGTTTGTTCCACCACAAATAGAGAAACTCCACATGAAGAATATATCATAAAATAATACCACGAATATCTCTAAAAATATCCTTATAATACAATGTTCCAATATTATCTTTTTAAGGCACATAAATGTTAATTTTAATCCACTATGTAAAAGGTGGTTTACAAAAAAACCATCAACCCATAGGTAGGTATAAAGTTATCAATAATTTTAATGCTACAATATATAGAATGATCATAAAATGATTTATTAGAATATACCCATTGTAATGTATTTTTTTTATCTAAACATAACAAATATTTCATCCAAATAAGAATGGGGTAGGGAATTAGCCTAAGAAATAATCCATTTAAAACAAATATTTCTAAATGATTTTGTTTAATAACATAGTAAGAACCTGAAAATGGTTATGAAGTTAAAAGGAATATGATATATTCAACCAGCCCATAGTAAAATCTTATGTGAAAATAATATGAGGAAGATGAATTTCATTGATCTACAAAGCTCCCACCACATCCCTAATGTAGTTACATTAAAAAACCATTCTATTTTAATATGAAAAAACATGATTAATGTCAGACATGATATTCCTCATCGAGCATAATAAAATTACTAAATATTATAATTTAAATTTGATATTTATCACCTTGCTATTAAAATATAGGAAATTAGTGATATTAACTAAATTATCAAAATATAGTATTCACATGATAATAATATGAATTATCTGGTTATAAATTTATTATAAATTAAAACAATAATCTATTTAATTTGATGGATTAAGGTTTTTCAAACACTACTAATATTTCCACATTTTCTTTTTTTTTCATAATAAATTCAGTTAATATCACCTAATAAATAATATTATTCAAATTTATATATTGTATATCCAATAATTTGTTTTAAATTAATTTAATATGTTTGATAGGCTAAGGATACAAATAAATTCAATTTTAATGATAAAAATATATATTATTTGAAATGTAAATTTTGTTTCCTTTTAATGGAGCACATTTTGTAATAGAAAATTTTGATACTATTCGTTGGAGTAGATTACTCAAGAGGGGGGTAAATTGAGTATCTAAAGAAATTTATATTAATAAGTTAACTTAAAAATTTTCATCAATAAAAATGAATACATTCTATTTAATCATGTTAATATGGTTATAATAGTATAATTTCTCAAATAAATTCTCAAAAGATATATTATTTCTACGTAATATCAATGTGACTTATAGATAAAACTTTTTATGATATAATAATTGGGAAAAAAGTTATAACATCAATAAAAAATTTATTATCAAAGTAAAATCTAGTTTTTTAAATATAATTTAATAATGTGAAAACCCAAATTAAAAGACACATCGGAAAAAATGTGGTTATGTGCCGATTAGAGACCTAATACTAGATCGTGTGTCAGTAAACTCAGCTCATATGGCCTTAACTATTGAGAATCTAATTCAATTAATCTCTCCCCCATTACAAGAACTAATGCAATCCCAATACATTATGCATGTATGTAATATTATATCTCTTTCCTAGCTATAAAAATCTCAATATTCTTTCTATACATAATCAACCATTAATCTATTGAATTCTCAATCACATGCATCAAAAAAACTAATATCACACACTTCTTAGTAAATCCATTATGAAGTGATGTTGGGTGTGAGATGTATTGTATGAAACACCTTCAATATACATCCATCCCTATGAGACTATGTAGATAAATGATGATTTTGGGCAACTCTAAATTTAATATACCTCTCTTTTTATCTAGGTAAAGTGAAACACATGTATCTATGGTAATGTTATTAAGGAAGTGAATCTGATCCATCAATAAGTCATCCTTTTTTATCCAATAATATTACTAATTATCTCTTTTTTATCAGAAAAATCCCAAGATGATGGAAATAGTCTTTTTTGTGTGGGAATAAACCAACATATCATTCATGAATACCATGAAAATAGTTCCAGATATTTATGGGAAACATAATTCATTACTTCCATAAAGGTCACTAGTGGATTCATGTGTCTGAACAACATAACCAAATAATCATAAAGACCATACCTTATAGAAAATGATAGGATATGTATGTAAATTGGTTAAAAATTCTTCTAATGATAAAGAAATCTAAATTCAATTTTCATGAATACACAAGAACCTTAAATAAGAAAAAATATATCATATATCTGTAGAAGATCATACTAGTTCATAACCAATAGTTGGTTAAAATTATGTTAATACATTCATAACAAAAGGATATTTTTTTATTTTTTAACAAAAAAAATGGAATGCCCCCATAGAGTAGTATTATATTGATAAGTCATTTTTCTTATCAATCAAATTGATACCACTGGAGCCCTTACATCTCAGTAGTATCCAAACTATGAGGAGGAATGGATACCAGTGCATCTCCATGAAGTTTTAGGATAGATAATCTCACCTCTATCACTATAGGTAATCCTGAAAATCACATGTGATAAATTTCATAAAACTATAATAACATAAGGAAATTCATATAAATGTGATCCCTAACCATCCAAATATAAACTCACAATTTGTGCAGTCATTTCTCCCTTTCTAAGAATATTGGGTCAAGATCATTTTGCCTCAAAATCCAATAATCCATTTTCAATAAACATTCCTTCATATTATATTGTAAGGTTCACCCATTATTGATATAAATCAATGAAATCATTGAATGTAACTAACTAGACAATATACAGAATGATGGAAAGAACATGCCATCTTGGGAAAAAATGCATCCCATAGAAAGTGAAACCAATAAATCCTATGAGATAACTCCATACACTGATGTAAATCCTACATTCACATCCCCAATTGTGTGTCAAGTTTAATCATTTCATAATAACAGTAAAAAATGAGCACAAGGATCTCCCCAAGGGAAATAGATGTAAATCTCTGTCAATTCCATATATCAGATATGATGATGCTAAATTATATGATACTCTAATAGTACACCTCACTATTGAAGGTACACAATTATGATCTTCAGGTTTTGGTTGTAGTAAATATATCTTCCATAATCAATGGCCCTAGGATATATCTTGGCTACCCTAACCGGTTCTTCTGTTTTATGGATTAAATATTTAGGTATGGTTATCACGACCATGATCACCAAATCGACATAATTGGATGAATATACTACATATCCATACATGAAAATATGATTCATTCCCTAATATTGTATATCAATTAGTTAAATACCTTCTCCCCCTTAATGATGTCAGATAATTTCTTCAAAATCATTGATGATGCCGCATCTTATCATAGGATCGACAATCAATGGGGTCTTTTAAACACAAAGGCCTCTTATGTCCATATCAACTACACTAGTGGAATCTCACCTGTATCCCTAATTATGTCATATGTCAACTAATATCACCATTTGTAATATCCCTACAATGCATCCTACTATTAGTAGATGTAGGAAATGATCTAGATGTCGAACCACAATATCATTCACCCCTATATTTTATATTGTTACGATATATGATAAGTGTTGAATTTACTATTATAGAAATAGTAGAGTTGTTGAAATAAATTCACCGATATTTGGTTAAATTATATGAGACCATACAAAAATCTACATTCATTACATAACATCCCACCCATCATAAAAGTAATGAAGTGCCGGATCTCTGAAAAATAGCCCGAACAATCAGTAATTGGTAATGTTATCTGGTCCAATTGCATGAAATACCAGGTTCTATCTGCCCCCAATATCCTGGGATATAAAGGACCATTGAAGGCTATATGAAAATTCATCTAGGACATATCTAGATGAATATTTTTCTATTTCACGGTATCCCATCATCTCTTCATATAATCATGAATATTTTCTTGTTTACTCTCACCCTATAATCATGGAGACCCTCAATATGGTCAAAAAATACATATGATATACTTTAGTAATAAATCCACAACCTTTGGTCCCCAATCATTTGAAATAGTGGATGGATGATTTTTTTGTAACATAAACATTTACTCTTCCATATCCGGGGTAGGTTGTGGTTCTCACTATACAATATTCATGAAAAACATAAAGCCCACATGAATCAATGCCATTGATCATATTATAATATGAACTGTAGATGCCACATTTCAAACTACCAGATGATCTACATGTATCCTATGGACCACCAGCTCTAGAGTGTGTTCATCCCAACCCTCAAGCAGAGTTAATGGTCGACATTTTGGTGGCATACCTCTAAAAATTCCATGAGTACACCTCATATCAACAATGATATAAAAGTTCATAGCTAAAAGTGAAAATATTGAAACATTATATGTTCAACTCTTCCAATATAAGAACACACCATGGAAAATTCTCCATGAGTGAGAAATATGATAGGTAAAAATCATTTAAAAGGACAATATACTACCCACCTTCCCTTACTATGGTCAGTTTTTGTTCCAGTTGTCTCATAAAAGTAATTTGATTTCCATTTAATTCTCATTTTATTTTAATTAAATAAAAATTCATTTTAAATGTTTTAACCAAATATTTTATAAAATTATAATCCATATGTTCTTGTAGTACTTATGATCCAAAATACCAAGTCTATCTAATTCACACGATTACATATTCTCATCGAAGTGACTCATCATCCATGACTCAATAAGAAACAATTGGCTGCGTAGGGTGTCCACTATACCCTAATCTGTAAAAGACATATTAGGTTATAAAAAAACTATTTATGTACACACCATGTTTAATAAATTTATATTTACACAAGTTTATCACTAAAAACGTATATGTTTCATGTCATATTTCACAACATCAGGTAATGTATTATATTTTGCATTGAATGATAAATGACATGTAATCTGATAAAGTGAAAAATATGATTCATGATATTTAATATCGTTATTTAATTATGTTTCTTAAAATGGATCCCAAAATGTTATCAATGTTAACATCATAATTAATGTGCATCACCCAACAATGGAATCAAATCTTCTGTAATAGTAAAAATCACGAAATCATGCTTTTCATTCAAATCAATTTTTCTTTTTCTGGTTCGTATGTTAACTATGTCGATGAATAGATCATTATGTCAATATTATTCCTTTTTATGACTATAAATTAACTCAGAATAGTAAACCAGTGAAAAATGGAATCATATGATACCAATTTGTAACATCCTAGACATGAATACCAATGAAATGTGCCATGAGCCCTATTGTCCAAATGTATTAAAGTACATATCCCCAAATGGAAGAGGTTATTGACTAGAAGCGACATGCTATGATGTTTTTATGGATTTTTATTCCATATTACATGGGTTCATCACAGCTAACATAAAATTAGATTATATATGGGAAGCAATAAATCAATCCAATAGTTCATAACTAAAATAGAGATTAAAATCCAATATGTCTATGTATAATAATATTAGAATGAGTCTAACATATATAATATGGGTATAACAATCTTTATTCAATAAAACCCAAAATAGTATTACATTGAATGAGTACAATAAATGATAAAAAGTAAAAAAAGACCAAAAAACTATCCATATTGTATCACATGTTTCATCCTAGTCCTTTTCAAACGTAATCAAACACAATAATACGAACCCTGTAGTTGGGTGAATTCCATTGTCCACAATTTCAGTCATATAGTCTATCTAGGTTCCCAATGATTCCCCAAACATGGTGTTAGATATATTTCCATTTAAAAAACACCCAATATTTTTAATCCATATTTTTATTGAATATATGGAAAAAAAGTGTGCATGAAGTGAGAGTGTATTTATGGAAGTGCATAATGAAAATAGTCAACAAAATTTCAGGATCTCTTGGAAACATGTCCCCTACTACATGCCTCATCATTTCCAAAACGTATCTCGGTGAATTGTCATCCATGTCACTTTAAATAATTAATTCCATATAATTAATTAAACATAGTTATAATAGTATATCATGAGACCTGGACTGTATCTCATGACACATCATATGGATATATAATCATAAGATGTCTAACCTATCCATCTATAAGGAGCATGTCTCATTCAATAACAAAGATTGTTCATTTTCTTAGAAGATGCGTGAAATAAATAATTTCGTGTAATAATCATTATGAACTTAATCCCATCATTTACATTCCTATTCAAAATCAAGGTATTACTCCAATAATATCATAATCCTAGAACCATAGAATCTCATCTATTGAAATAATAATCATAGCATAGGTATCATTATTTGTATGGTATAACATCACAACCATTTGAGTTTATCCTTTGCGGTACACTATGGTAACACTAGTGTCACCAATTGTGTATATGTGAAACTGACACTAATAGTTTGTCCATGTAAATCCGTATATGGATTCCATGGGTCACTAAAGAGTACTAAAGAAATACCCATTGTGTCTATCTTCTATGACACATAAGGTAGTCCCGATGCCACTTAGAAAGAAGTAAATTGTATGACAAATTATCTCATCCATGATGTTTTTATAAGAAGACATGTGTCTCCAACAATATATAATCCTTTAATAAGAAATATATAATAATTTAAATTTAATTACTGAGAAAAATACATTTAAACAACACATTAGAATGTTGATCAATGAAAATAGTACTCTTAAAAGGATTACCCTATCAATTATCAAATGTGATAATTAAAAATATAATAATAAAATAACCTTTATGAAAAAATATAATCGAATATTCCTAGGACATGGTCATCCATCTCCTTCTATTATCTTATTTAATTTAAAATTAAAATACAATTCAAATTACAATTAAATTCATCAATTGAACATCATATTGAAATGGAAATAATACAACTCAAGGGAGACATAATCCATATTACATCATGGTGGTCTATTTAAATATACAATACACATGATGAGTGGTTCTAATTTAAGGTTTGTAACCATTATTCATTTAACAATATGTCTTCCTAATTAAAAATTTCATGAATATCATTTTAAATCAAGGATTAAATTTTAATTCAATGGCATCACTACAAACATTTTGCCCGCAGAAAAATTAAATATATATAAACACTATGAAACTAAATGGGAAACCATGATACCACCAACCATATTCCCATCATATAGTGCTTTTATAGTATCATTTTTTGACTTTGACTCGTATCTAGAGAAAAACTAAATACAATTGTGAACCCTAAAAATTGGGAAGTGTAGCTCACACGTAAATAGAATATCCAATACCAATATAATGATTATTAACCTAAAATTAATTGATATAATACTGAAATATATATAATGAAATAATTTTATTGAATCATTGTCCAGATAGAGATTCGATATAAAATTACACAATATTCATAAAAGTGGATATCAAGTCCACCACTGCCAAATATAAGAAGAAACGTGAAAAATTATGTTTTAAATAAGAACTAATGAATAGTAATTTGGAAAATTCCAAAAACACTCTGGGTCACATGTGTGGAAAAATTGTCTACCAACTGTGGTCCCTTTTGCTGTAGGAAGGGTAAAAACACATGGTCATTACACAGTGTCAGACAAGTATGTGTGAAACAGACTCATAGTCCACTATTAAATACTGTAGACATACCCACATGTCTATGCACCTAATGTCAAAAAATTATCAAACTGTAGAACTAGTAGCTTCCCATTTTCCTTCCATGGATCATTAGAAGTAAACATGAGGCATACCCAATAAAATTTTTATCATCCACGATACAATCTTATTTCTCTCGAATATTTGGTTTTTCTGATTTAATCTAGTCCTAAACACCCCCAAATCCTCTACAACCTCAATTTTTTCCCATATTAGGTCATCGTTAAGCATTTAAATTTACAATTGATTAACTCTAAAATATTTTATACATAAAGAAAGAGTTGAATTCATAGAATATGCATAATAAAAATAAATTAATGTTATCAATACATATTTTATGATTAAATTTTTTCAAAAACCCAAATTGAATTTTGGATATGGAAAATGACTTGTACTTATTCATAGAGGTTATAGGTCATCAGTATATATGAGCCATGGAAAGATTCTCTTAGTCATGAATGGTTATGAAAATGAATATATTTTAATTTTATAAATTCCAAATCATTTCATAGGTATCATATATATCATTTTTTCATAATTATACCCTTCTATGTAATGTGTTTAATAAAAATTAATTTCACCTCAATGTAAAGATATTGTGACCTATTTAAAACCATTAGTGTTTCCATTTTTTTTAGGGTGGAGTAAAGGAGGATTATTTTTTACCATAATAATAATGATATATAAATATATAGATTAATTATGTGATATTAGTTAATTCTAGAAAAAACACAAGAATACGTAGTAGAAGAATAAATAATCAGGAATGAGATTGTAAAGATGATTACATCTTCTATGGATGAAATATTTAAGATATCTTCTTCATTGATATTATGTTAGTATTTTTAATGGAACATAATTTATATAATATGGATAATGATTTTTAGAATACAAATGGGTAGATATTTGATGATTTAGAATACTCAAAGTGGTTTAAATAAGTAATGGAAGTGATATCCTTTTATAATTGAGTTGAGAGGACCATTAATAATTAGTGTGGTTTCAATCAATGTATTATGTTTGGTGTCTCATATTAAAATAACCAAACTTAATACTAGTATAAGGGAATGTATGGGGTTGGTCTATAGGGATAATGGGTCATTGGGTTTTTTTATGAAGTTTATATTTAATTAGTTTATGACTAACTGGATATACAGTTGATATTTTATGTTTCAATGATATATTAAACAATTCATCTAGTTCATGATGAATTGCAATAATGACATAAGGAAAACATTAAATTTATTCCTACGATAAAACGGATTAATGATTTGGGGATATGGATCTTTAAGTTCATCAATTAATCAATTTTCCTATCATGTTGTGTTGTTCATAATTACTCAAAATTATGGGTTTCAAATATAAAAGATCCCCTTAGTATGTAGAAATTTTTTTTAAACCAATAGGGACCAAATCATTTGTCTATAACTTAATTATTGTTAATTTCTTAATTATAATTACATTTGAGATGATAATTACACCAAATTATTATTGGTGAAAATGTCCATAATACCTAATAAGATTCTTAGAAATTCCAATATTTGTCTAATATGGGGTTTCTAAAGATATTTTTCAAATGTTTTATTAGGGATTATGAGATAAACATGAATGAACATGATATAATAATATAGATGATTAGTGATGAAAAATAATCATCCACAGCCACAACACACCTAGGAATTAGCTACCCATCTTGTAGCTAATGACTAAAAGACTCTTGATACCTAAAATAAACATCACAGAACCATTGGATTGAATATCAATGGGAATGTAGAGCTGTAGCAACTCATATATTTTCTTCCCTATTTCTCTTTCTCTATCACCTTATCCCTCATTTCTTCTCCAGTACTGTGTCTCTAGTTCAAACCTCCTTCATTATATCGGAATTAAGATGGCATGCTATCTTATTTATATTTTTTAAAACTATATGTATTGTACCATAATGTACATGGCATGTAATAATGTCAACCTGACAAGGCTCTTCTACCTCCAATGGTAGGTGATCTTCTGTACCACCCATGACGTTGATGGTTTCTGCAAAAATATGGATGAACTACACATATAGTTCCACCAACATGGCATGTAGTGTCATTTTCACCCACCAACCGCTTCTGGAAGGGGTTACACAATGTGTAAAATGAAGTACGCAGTGTGAACCATCTGGAAAACAACATGGGTGCATCCATGGTCTTATTGATCTATGTTTGGGAAAAGGTACAGGACTTTTATATTCAATGTACACAACTTGTATTTGTGAACATCTATTCTGATCATTCACAACTTGTGACATTAGATGTAAAACTCTTAAAAATATTCATGATCACCGATATAAAACAATTTTATCTCCATAAAAGCATATATCTAGTAGAAACATGTCTTTATAATTAATTGAATGTATGAAAATATATAAAAAATATATCACATCAAACTCCCCAACAAATAGTCATTTTCTTTCTCAAAAGGAAAAATATCCACATCAAATAAATCTAATCCATATTCTGAAGAGGGAAGAGTTAGAATAATTATTATAATAAATACGGTATCCATAGTATAGGATTTTAAAAAGCAAAAAAAATATTTCATTTCAAAAATTATTCAAATAATTCCTCCAATTAATTCAAATAATGATTTGAATTCACAATCAGAAATGTTTATTTATCTTTTCATAAATAAAATGTCTACTTGATGATTTACCTCACAAAAAGATAATACAATCCTCTGTGGAGATGATTTTATCGGACTTATGATCAATCATAAGTATTAGTCGACTTATATGCTTGCAAGTGTTCTCATTCCCAACATTAGAAGAAAAATCACATAAATCATGAGGTAATTAAATAAGGTTTATATGTTTATGAGTATAAGGGTTGGTAGGTTATAATGTGAAAAATAATTTCCAAGGATTGAAAATGAGACTTAATTCATAAACAATAATGCATTATAACAAGAGATAATGCACAATGAAAATTCATGTCCAATAAATATCTCTCAAATGCTATCATCACAATGATATTCCCTTATAATAATTGGTTTATAAATGATCAATAATATGTATCAAATAAATCTAGTCCCTCTTTGTCAATTTTGTTTATATATATATATATATATTTTTTCACACAATAGTGACTGAATAATATAATGAATAGTGGATTTGGAACCCTTCTTCCCAAATGAACAAGTGAAATTCTCACGCACACTTAATATCATGGATTCTTACGAAAAATATTCCATGAGTATCCAAAAATCCCTCATATAATATCAGATGAATAGTCATGTAAAATTATGAATGATTTTCGTTGGGATGGGTAAATAGGATTTTAATGTTGCTTCCAATCAAGTCAGTACATGGTTTCTAAGGGGTTTTTGAAGATCAAATCATGGGTAGGTATCAAAGTCTATAGGAATGAATAACAATCCAATGTCTCAATAATTATAATGTGAGTTAAAAATCCTCATGTTTTGAAGAGTAAGAATATAATATTTTTGGTTGTTATATATATCCCAAGAATCATTCATGAAAATAGTTATTCGAAAGAATATGTCAAAAAGGATTAGAGTACCTCTCAAGGATGAGGAAAAATAAACGGTCAATCAACTCAAGACAAGAGTAAAATTGAGAATTATAATAAATGAAAATGTATAAGAAATTATATATATAATCAAACAATATAAACAATCATTTAAAAATAAATTTAAATTTAAAATAACCATGTAACTTTTAAAATTCCCTTTTAAGTATATGTTATTTATAATTATAATTAATAAAAAAAATTCCACATTTCAATATATATCAACTATAAATTAGGTCTCCTATATCAGTTCATCTGAAAAGACAATAGTAATCTAAGAGTCTCCCCAACACTTAATATGACACATTGTTCACCAAGTGCAACACCAAAGTGAAGGAGAGGATTTTGGGAAACATGGGTGGTTAAATCATCTGGAAGCAGTGAAATATGTAAATATAAAGTAAACATTAAAAAATAGAAATAATAATCCCCTTGTGGTGACTAGACAAAGATATATTGTAATGAAATGAAATGTGCCAAGAAACAATCTATGGATGTTGTGACTATAAAGAAAAAATGAAATGAAATATTTAGAGAAATACATCATCATATCACATGCAGAGTAATAAAAAACACACAGATATATATATATATATATATATATATATATATATTACAAATCTACAAAGAACTAGTCATGAGGTTAGCTCAGGAGAGGCCTCATTTGTAACAGGATGATCCAGTGGCGGGTGATCATTGGTTGGAGAAACTGGGGGCACCAACTCAATACTCTGAGTGGAAGGTGCAACATGAACATCCAACATGATAGTAAGATGAACAGTAGCCCGATACATACCTTTGGCATAATACATGGGAGTATCTACCAAAACATACTGGTGGGCAGTAGTAGTAGTAGTGTCATCTAGGCAATCATTGGATATGAGATCCGAATCAGTTGATTGTTCCATCATTGGGGATTAGGTGAAGGAAGCTAGACAAGGTGAAGGTGGAGTAGGGAATGGAGGTAATTAATGTTCATGATGAAAAAAGGAGAAAGATGATTAACTTATAAATCCACATCTGGGACTAGAGGATGGTATTCTATTGGTGCACAAGGATGTCGAGATGGCAGTCAATGGTGGCCAAGAAGTGGGTGATGAGATGATCAGTTAAGGGTGTTGGTGGATGTGGGTAGGTTGAGGGCACAAAAAGTGGTAATGTAACATCCCAGGTAAATAAAGAAAATGAATTTTTAATATTTATTAATATTTGTAAATTAATTATTAATATTACTTTAAATGGGATTCTATGTCTGATGGTTTACCTGATATGCAACAACTAGTTTCTTATAAATTTTTCATTGCATGCTAATAATATAATATTATTATTTTAAATAGAAGTTAACGCCTATCCATTGTACTGGTAGGAATGAATAGAAATAACTAAAATATGATTGTACATGTTTTTTAATTTTTTTACATTTATCCAATAAAATTTAGGGGCTTAAATTATGTATGAATCTAATTTAAATCATACATATTCTAATATTCAATAAATGGTCGATTTACCACCTTTTGATAGAGAACCCTCTTTAAATATAGTATTTTTAATTTGATATATTTTATTTGAAAAATAAAATTCTTCTTTAGATTAGGGAAATCCAAATTTACTTTGGGTAAATTTTTTTTATTTTTTCTAAAAAAATTCATTTTTAATGAATAGTGAAAATATTGTATTTTAATTCAAAAGATACTTTAAAACTATTTTATTTATATGGATGTATTTTTTTTAGTTGTTTTAAAAAGTAATTATAATATATTTTTACCATTTAATCCAGTTTTTTTCATTTTTATTAATTTCACTTTGAAATTCCACATAAACAAGTATCAATCTTTTGATAGTTATTTTTTCATAGAAACACGCTATTTGTTTTGACAACGGGAACTAATTTTAAATTAATTAATTCAACTTATTGGTTTTTAATTTGGTAAAATAGACCTCAATTATGAATTCATAGTATCAAATATAGCTTAGGATGAATTTTTTGTATTATTCTGAGAAACATCAATTTTTCATGAATAGTGATACCACTTAGTAGTAGTTAAAAAACTGAAATTTTCATTTAAATGAAATTTTAAAGCTTTTGTGAATTGAAATATTAATATCTGACATATATGGTTGTTATTAGTCATTAAAATGTGGTTCAATAAGATGAAAATAATTTTTGATGAATAGTAATTTTTGACATTTATTTACCGCGGTTAAAGGTAAATAGGGTATTTCATGGTAAAAATAATATTATAATAATAAAAAATTACCTTCACACTTATCTTAACCATATTATATGTGTCATTTCCGACCATGGGTATCCTTGGGTCAATTTTGGGACCCCATGGAGCCACATATGAGTGATAATGACACTTTATTTTAATTAACTTATAGTAATTGAAAAAATGACATAAACAAGTATCTTTTAGAAAATCAATTTTTACATAGGTTTATATAAGATAAATTTTCAAATATAAATATTATTTATAATTACTAAAAATAATTCCCACATCATGGTATTTTTTTATAATTTTTATACATCAAATAAATTAAATTATGTTTGACACAAAAATGATAAATTATTTACCTCAGTAATAAATGATTTAAATAAATAAGATTATAAATATTAAAATAACACCCAAAACCTGTCAAATTAGTATTGGGTGAATTTATTTCGACCATGCCTCATCTTATCATGGACCTTAATGAGTTTTTGACTTTTAGATACCGAAAATTATTATATAATAAAATAATATTTTCACACTTTCCTAAATAAACCCCCCCCCCCTTATAAAAAGCGGTCACTTCTATCCCATTCCTCTTACCTCTAAAGCCCCTTGGATCATCCTAAAATGCCCCAAATAATCTCTCAATCCCCCTATCTTTCACCTAGAAACCTTACTATTGATATAAGGCACTTCAAGATGCACTTTTTATTCAAACCAAAGGGAGTTACCCAAATAAAAGGTAATCGTTTCTCTTAATTTTTTTCTTTTATTTATTTATACAACCCATAAAAACATTTAATTACATTAAATTATTAAAAAAAATTCCTCAATATATTAGGATATTTTTATAAGATTCATTTGAACTACACTTATACACCTCCATCTAATGGGTAATGAATAGACTGTTTTTGTGGCTGGAAAACTAACGGCTCACGAAATGATGATTGTTCAATTTTCTTCGACCACATATTATTGTGGCCATTATGATGAAACTGTATTTATATATGACATATATTATACTTATGTTTTTTTAATTCTTCTTTATTTTTAATTTATAACATACATTTATGGTTTCAATTATGATTAATCGTGATAACCTCACTTCAAGAAGTGCGGACTAACGCCCCCTCAAATTTATATGACTCGTTCGTGCCATACGTGGGACATATAAAGGATAGAGTTATTAAAATTATATATGATATTATAATATAATTATAATATACCTTTTTATCATAATGTTTTCATTCCATTAAATATGAAATTGAAATGACAGTAGCGTTTCTACATATGTATGGCCTACCGTCTCCATGAATGGTGCATTTCATTTATTACCTCTAAATGTAATGTAATATTATAAATAATAATATATACTGGATATATATGATATATATGATCTTTAAATCATGAATATAAATATGTAAATAATGGAATCTTTACCCCATGGACAACTTTTAATTATAAGGTGTTCATTTTTTGTCTCAAGTACCGAATATCGACAAAACAACCATTTTTAACTTAAATGAACACATAATGTTTATAATAGGGTAATAAGTGATATGAAAGGAATAATAAACATTAAAAAGGTTCTTAATCTATTATAAATTAACTAAAGTTTATTATTTCAGAATATCAAGGAACAAACAAGTCAAGTCGGACATGAGGTAAGGGGTTTCTTACCTCACTCTTAATTCCATGAGATTTCCATTGTTCGACAATAATTTATTGCATGTGGTGTATTGTGTACATACATATGATATATATTATCATGATCCTATTTATATTGAAGTTATTCTGATAATAATTCTTTGGTTATTAACTTTTGGTCATATGACTCGACTGATTACAACGTGGTAAGGGATTTCTTACCTCACATTCAATTCCATGAGATAAGCATTCTTCGCCACTAATTTATTGCATGTGGGGTATTATATACTGTCATTTGATATATATTATCAAGATCATAAATATATTCATGATATTATGATAATAATATTATTGTTATTAACTTTTGGTCATACAACTCGATTGATTAAAACATAGAAAGGGATTTTCATCTCACTCTTTATTACATTGAGATTCAAGGTATATTTGACACTGTTTCCTTTTGTGTAGTGTATGTGCTGCCCATGATTGAATTAAATGTGTTATATAATTAGAATTTTTATATTTATATGTTAATTTTATGGTCCTCCTTTCATGGTTTGTATGTTTCGTAAGTTACCAAATTGGTAAGGGAACCTTTTAACCAAATTTATATTCGTTGAGTAAATATTCTAATTCATAATTATGTCATGATATGATTATGTGTAGAATCACTATTTATTTATTTGTGATGTAATTTCCACTACCAATTTTGTAGATATACTTTCGAAACACATAATCGATCCAATGATTAATTCTTAAGTCAACGATATGAAGTTGATAAAATTATTTTTAACTCAATTCGGATTCATGGAGTTAAACATCGAAGTCATTGGTTTTGTCTGAAAATGAATATGTGTGAATGTTCTTTGATTTATTTATACTGAATATACAATCATATTGAGTGTATTTATATTTATCACACATTAATATATTATTTATTTATCCTTAATATAAAGATATATTTTTAAGGGATTTCATCTCAATTTACATTCCATTGAGACTTCATTGTTGTTATGCACCAATTCACTCTAATATGGGGTATATAATATCCTTTGGAATATTATATCATGAATCCATTTATTATCATGATATTATAATGTTTCTATTAAATGTTAATCCTCAATTATTTTTTTCAAAAGTCTCTCATTTTGGAAATAACATTTTAACAAAAATATCATTTTCAACATTTTAAATTTTTATTCCTCTAAATCATTATCATTAATGTACATGTTTTAAAAATGGGTTTTGAAATTTATTACTATGGACATTAATTTTTTCAAATGATAATTTATTTAAAAGTTTCAATGTGGTATGGGACACTTTGAATCAACAATAGATTTTTTAAATGGTTTAATTGGTTTTGAAAATGATTTGATAAAGCATTGTTTATTTCAATATCATGATTTCATATACTGTGATTGGAATGTGAAAATGTTATCTTTCCTTTATGATTGTTTTATGTGTTATGAATATGTTATTTTTAGTGGCCATTGTTTACATATATTTGTGGTCCTGTGATAAAACTAGGGTGGGTGAGCCCGATATAGATCTCCAATGCATTCAGAAATGAGATGGTGGGAAACATTAATGTTTCTCCTACGAGAATTAAGGAATACACATTGATGGGTATTACAATTGTGACTACCTATGTAACAATGATAGCTACAATGTATGTATATTATAAATTCCATAAGTTACCTATATTATTTATGATTTCTGTGTGTTGTTTATACATCTTATGATTTTGTAAGGTATGTTATGATTGAAAAGTATTGGTTTCATTGATTTGTATGTATCAATGGGATAATGTTTTCCTTGCGTATTTTATTTCCCTTACAGATATTTTAATGCTCATTCCAAGTGATTTGAAATGTTTTCCATAGGAATTAAATATTTATAGGGCCAAGGGTCAAGGAAAAGAATTGCTGTAAAAAACATGGAACTACACATGTTTCTATTTAAGAGTTTTTACTTCATGAAAAATGGATACTGGATAGCAGTGACTACTTGTAAAATTCAAGTTGATATGTAATATTAATGGCCTAATTCTCAAAAAATCTAAACATGAGAAGATCCTCAATGTGAATTCCTGACATAATTAAAGATTATTTAATCTTTATGTTCGTGTACTTATAGATGGTATCAAAGGTCGGTTTAGATAACATTAGTGGTTAGGGTGTAATTTAAGCATTAGTGACATAACCATAATGGTTATCCTATTATAAATATTCATAGTTATTTTAGAGATGATTAATGGTTATTAAATTTTGGGTTGATAATTGAAAGGTATTAGATAACCTTGTAGGATAAATTATTTTATGGTTATGTTTGAGGAATTTGTCTCTTTTTTGGAATGTTATGAAATTGTATAGTTTTTGAAAAAGGGAAACACACAGATAGTGTGACAACCCGTCATATTAGTTAATGCTACGTGAATCAAACCCACCACCAATGTGAGATTGAGATTTATTGCCTACCACTGGACTACGTGAATTTCCTAGTTAGTCTGACTAATTATTTTTAGTTAAATAATTTATTAATAAAGAATAAGTTTATTTGGGATTATATGGTTTATTAAATGAACATTATGAGTATAGGAAAATGATTTTGTTATTTAGTTATAAAAGTAATTTTGGAAGACATTTTCTCTTTTGGTAACACTATGTGCTTATGGAATATATGATACCATAGGATTTAAATTACGAAGTAATTGTTGAAATATCATTTTGGAAGAATATATGTTTTTTATGGGCATAAAACGATATGGGTAATTTATGGAAATTATTAACCTATCATATAAAGTATGATATTAAGTTAATTACACTTTAGTATGACACATTAAGAGTAGTAGATATTTTTGGGGATAAATATTATGATTTATTATGGAAGACTATGTGATTTAAATCCTTATAAGTATTCTGTTTCAATATTATTTTTGTTTATTTTGAATAATTTCAAGAAAAATTGTGTAATGAATGGACATTCTTGAACTTTAGGCACTCATTGTTGAATTATGGAGATTAATAGAAGTAGTTCTTTTTATAATGTATTATACTTTTAGGGGATTATATGAGGACGTACTAACTATTTTGTTATTAGTTAATGTCTAAAGAAAAGGTAAATATATAGTTCACCTTTTGTGGATTATGATATTCTCTCAAAGTGGATTGTTGCACTTTTAATGTGAACAAGTCATCCTGAATACTCATCATTTGGAGAAAATATGAGTTTGTGTTTGAAATAAATTAAAGGATGAATGTCTACATAACAATTAAGTATGATTCTTTATGTTTTTATATATGATCATAAATAGATTCCTCAATGAAATGTAACTAAAAAACGATGTCTGTTAAATTTCTATTATGGGGAATCAAATATTGTTTAACCCATCATATGTTTGTGATTTTCTAGTGGTTAACTTCCTCCTAATCATTTTTTCATTCACTCTCCAGTAGAACATGATTTCTTTCTCCTCCACAGCCATGTTTCGATAGAATAATATTATGGGTCATCTTGGGTGAAATTTGTAAATATCTTTCTCTATTTTAAAGTGATAGTACTCTATTTCTTATGTGGGACATTAAATGATGTTTCCAAGAAAAATTTTAAAATTGAGTTGAAGAAATTCCCAACAGGGGGGAAGAATGTAACATCCCAGGTAAATAATGAATAAATCATTTTCATATTTATTAATATTTGTAAATTAATTATTAATTTTATATATAAAGAAATTCTATGTTTGATGGCTTACCTGATATGCAAAAACTGGGTTCTTTGAAATCATACATTTCACATTAATAATATAATATTATTTTGTGAAACGGTAGTTAAAGACTATCCAGTGTATTGGTAAGAATTAATTGAACTAACTACAACGTGATTATACATGATTGTTAAATGTTTTTACATTTATCCAATAATGGCTAGGGGATAAACTTATGAAGGAATCTAATTTTAAGCATAAATACTGTATTATTCTCTAAAACGTCTATTTACTACCTTTTGATGGTGAACCCTCTTTAAATATAGTTTTATTCATTTTTATGTGTTCTATTTGACAAAAAAATCATCTTTAGATTTAGGATATCAAAATTTAATATTGGTAAATTTATGGTATTTTTCTGGATGAAGTTCTTTTTAATGAATAGTGAAAAATACAATATTTAAATTCAAATGTGACTTTTAATATAATTTATTTATATAGTTATATAATATTTTTAATTGGTTGTAAAGTGTAATTATAATATATTTTTAACATTAAACCAATTTTTTTCATTGTAATTAATTTAACTTTAAAATTAGACCTAAACAAGTATCAATCTTTGGATAGATATTGTTTCATAAAAACATGATATATGTTTGGAAAACAAGAACTAATTTTAAATTAATTAATTAAACTTCTATGTTATTAATTTTTTAAAATAGAAATCATTTTTGAATTTGAAATATCAAATATATATTAGGATGTATTTTATGTATTTTCCTGAAAAATTTTAATTTTTGATGAATAATGAAACCACTTAGTAGTAATAATAAACATACGTTTTTCATTAAAATGACATTTTACCGATTCTTTGAATTGAATTAATAAAATATAACATTAATGGCTGTTATTAGTCAGGAATTGTTTTTAATAAGATGAATGTAATTTTTGGTGAATGAAAACTTTTGACTTCTTTACTGTGGTTAAAGGTAAATAGGGTAATTCAAATTAAAAAGAATATTGTATTAATAAAAAATTAGCATAAAACGTGTCTTAACATTATTGGATGATTCATTTCTGAGCATTGTCATCATCATGTCAATTTTGGGACCCCATTGGAGCAAGTTAAGAGTGAAAATGACACTTTATTTTAATTAACATAAAGTAAACACAAAAATGTCAAAAACAAATATCATTTCATAAATTAAATTTTACATGGGTTTTAAAAGTTATCATTTAAACTATAAATATTCATTTTAAAGATAATAATATTTAATATGTCATGATACTTTTTTATAAATTTTATACTTCAAATAACTTAAATTTTTTAGGACAGAATAATTATGCAGTATTTAACTCATTAATAAATGATTTCAATAAATAAGATTATAAATATTAAAATAACATCCAAAACCTATCCAATTTTTATTTGATGATTTTATTTCGACCACGAGTCGTCTTATCTTTGACCGTAATGATTTTTCGAATTTTAGAAACCGAAAATCCTTATATAATAATATAATATATTCACACTTTCCTAAAGAACCCCTCCACCACCTTATAAAAATCCCTCACTTAAAACCCCTTCCAAACTCCTCTCAAACCCCTTGGATCATCCCAAATCTTACCAAATAAGCTCTCAATATCCCTCTATTCATCTTAGAAGCCTTAATTTAGGATGAAGGCACTTCAAGAAGTCTTTTTGGTTCAATCCAAAGGGAGTTAGCCGAATTAAAGATAACTGTTTCTCTTAAAATCTCTTCTTTTATTTTACTTCCCAAACCCCTAAACACTTTTCATTCCGTTATTTTATAAAAAAACATTATCTCTATCTTACGTGGATTTTTTATGAGAATGATTCTAACTAAAAATACACACACCTCCGTCTAATGGGTAAAAACATACTGTTTCTGTGGATGGAAAACTAATGCCTCACGAATAGATGATTGTTCAATTATCATATACCACCTTTTATGGTGGCCATTATGATGAATATATATATATATATATATGATATATATTATTTTTTTGTTTTTATTATTCTTTTGTATTTTTAATTTATATCATACCATTATGGTTTCCATTATGAGTAAACACGATAATATCATTTGAGGCTGTACGGAATACCACTCACTCAAATTGATACGACTCATTCTTACCATACATGGTACATATAAAGGATATAGTTATTGAAATTATATATGAAATTATTCTGGAATTATAATATACCTATGTATCACTATGTTCTTATTCCATAAAATATGAAATTGAAATGAACGTAGTGTTCAGGCGTACGTATGGCTTACCATTTCCGTGAATGGTGGATTTCATTTCATACCTCTAAATGTTATGTAATAATATAAATAAAAATATATACAGGATATATATGAGATATATTATCTATAAATCATTAATATCATTATGGAGATAATGGAATCTTGATCACATGGACAACTTGTAATTATATGGTGTTCAATTTTGACTCTAGTACCAAATTTTTACTAAACAACAATTATTAACATAAAAGATTACATGATGTTTATAATAGGGTAATATATGATATGAAAGAAATAATAAACATGAAAAAAGTTTTTAATCAAGTACAAAATTACATAAGATTATTATTCAGGAAGAACAAGGAACAAACAAGTCAGGTCGGACACGAGGTAAGGGGTTTCATATATCACTCTTATTTTTGTGAGCTTTCCATTATTAACCAATATGTTTTTGCATGTGGTGTATTGTGTACTACCATTTGATAAATATTTTCATGATCCTCCTTATATTCATGTTATTCTGATAATAATTTTTTGGTTATTAACTTCTGGTTATATGACTCGATTGATTACAATGTGGTAAGAGACTTCTTACCTAACTTTTTATTCCATGGGATTTCCATTGTACGCCACTAATTTATTGGATGTGCTGTATTGTGTTCCAAAATTTGATATATATTATCATGATCCACATTATTTTCATTTTATTCCTATAATCATTTCTTGGTTATTAACTTTTGGTCTTACGACTCGATTGATTACAACGTGGTATATGATTTTAATCTCACTTTTTATTCCCTTGAGATTCATGTTTTATTTTCCACTATTTCTTTTTTTGTAGTGTATGTACATCCCATGATTGTATTAATTGTGTAATATACATAAAATTATTGGTATTTCCATATTCATTTTATGATCCTCATTTCATCGGTTGTATGTTTTGTAAGGCACAAAATCAGTAAGGGAACCTTTTAACCCAATTTCTATCCCTTGGGTCAGTCTTGTAATTCATTATCATGTCATGATATGATTATGTGTGGAATAAATATTTATTTATTCATGTTTTACTTTCCACTCCACTTTGTGTGGATTTAATTTTTATACACATAGTCAATCTATTGATAAATTCTCAAGTCATTGATATGAACATGATAACAGTAATTTTAACTCAATTTCTATTCATTGAGTTAAACATTCAAGTCATCTTTTTTTTTTCTTAAAAATAATATTTTTGAATTTTATCTGATATATTTACACATAAAAACCAATCATATTCAGATTTTTTATATTTTTCACAAATTATTATATATTTTTTCTATCCTTAATCTACGTATACAGTTTTTATAAGGGATTTCATATCAATTGACATTCCATTGATACATCATTGTTGTTATACACAAATTCATTCTTAAATGTAGTATATACTATCCTTTGGCATATTATATCATTAATACCTTTATTATAATTATATTATAATGTTATTATTCAAATTTATACCTCAATAATTTTTATTAAAGAGTCTCTCATTTTGTTAAAAAGTATTTAACTGAAATATCATTTTTAACATTTTAAAATCTTATTCTTCTAAATCATTATCATGAATTTACATGTTTTAAAATCGGTTTTTTTGATTTATTTATATTGAAATTAATTTTTTCGAATGACAATTTATTAAAAATATTCATATTGGTATGTGACACTTTGACTCAAAAATAACTATATTAAATGTTTAAAATGGTTTTGAAAATGATTTGATCAATAATTTTTTATTTAAATATCGTGATTTGATATGTTTTGATTGGAATTTACAAATGTTATCTTTCATTTATTCTTGTTTAATGTGTTTTGAATATGTTATGGTTATTGGGAATTGTTTACGTATATGGGTGGTTACATGATAAACCTTGGGCAGGTGAGATCGAGATAGCTCACCAATGCATTGGGTAATGTGATAGTGATAAACGTTAATGTTTTTACTAATAGATTTAGGTAATATACTGTGATGGGTATTAGAAATGTGTCTCCCTATGTAGCTGTGATATCTACAATGTAATTATATTATGAACACCATAAGTTACATTTATAATTTATTATTTCTGTGTGTTATTCATAAATATTATGATTTTGTAAGGTATGTTATGATAGAAAATTATTGGTTTGGTTGATTTGTATTTATCGATAGGATAATGTTTTCATTCCATATTTTATAACACTTAATGATCTTTTTATGCTCATCCCAGGATTTTTTTGAAATGTTTTTCATAGGACTTAATGATTAATAGGGCCTAGGATGCTATCAAAGAAATGTCATACGGTTTTAAACATGGAACTAGACTTGTTTATTTTTACGAGTTATGACTTTGTGAAAAATGGATACTGCATAGTAGTGTCTACATGAAATATTAATGTTTTTTTGAAATAGTAATGGCCAAATTATCTGAAACTCTAAACATGAAAAGATCTTTAATGTGATTTCTTGAAATATTTCAATATTATTTAATTTTTATGTTCGGGTCCTTATAGTTAATGGCGGAAGAAGATGTATAAGATGAATAAGTGGGTGGAGTGGTGTAGAATTATCCATTGTTTGATGGGGTGGGAATAACTAAGCAACACCATCAAGAGTATATGGGTCATCTCTCATCCATGATGTAGTTGGGGTGCCTGCTACAAGAATAAAGTCATCACCCCTCTGCTTGACCATCTACATGTAGATAAGAATTAAAAAATTCAATATGATGAGGAGAGCCTAAGGGGTCAAGAGGGAGCGATGGCTAAAAAACCAATGTGGAGTTATTTTTGGGGTGACATATATTCCTCTATTTAATATTTCCTGATGGACATGGATCATGGAATATAAATAGGTGTCTATAAGAAATGGGAGGTCCGGGAAATCATTTTAATGATAATGGTGTGAAGCTCTGTGATGCGCCCAGACATGACACCCATGTCCTCATGGTGGGGAAAAATCAATAGTGCATACTCACTGATGGAGGAAACGAAGAGGTGGGGAAATAATGATCTTTCTCTTCTGGGGTGTGGGGGTGTACTCGTGGTTTTCCCAATATGATCCCACCACATAATTATGAGGTAAAGGTGCATAGGATAGGTTATGGTGGAGACAAGAGGTAGGGTGAAAGGGTGGGGGTAGAAGTTGTACCATTGGCCAAACATAAAAATGGGTAGGAAAAAATGAAGGCCGCAACCAGAAAGTGAACTGGGGTGGTTGTATTGGTTGTATTATAGCTATAGGAGAGCCCATCGAACTCGAAGTTTGAGATAAACACTAAAAGTAAATCAATAGAAGTCAGAGTGATGACCTGGTGTGTTTTGAGAAAGTACATGTATCCAATGTTCACCTCAATCTCCTCCCAAATGTTGTGATATTGTAGAATTCTTATTTCCAGGAAGCGGCCATTCAAATTTTTCATCATACATGAAAACAACCTCAATCATTCTATGCTAAGGAGGCCCTATTTAATGATGAATTAGGGGAGCTGATGAGGTTGGAATTAGCCAGAATTGGATGAGCTGAGGTTGTAGCTACCAATATGGATGGACAAATAATGGTAACAGAATATGAAGAATCTAAATACAGAGCTACCTTAGGTGGTTCTAATAATATTGTGTTCGACATTGAATGGAAAAACCTCGAATAAGAAGTTGTGGATCCTGATATTTCAATGAACATGGATGGTGTTTTAGTAGATGTAACCGGATTAGCGGTGGTATGAGTGGGTGTCATGGAATCAACTTGATTTGAAGTTTCTACAGATTGAGGTGCTAGTTGAATAAAAGGCATTGATGCCCAAGATAGGGGCTGGAAAACTAGGAAATTGAATGGTGGTCATTATGAATTTGAAGACTTATCCGACGTTGATGTTTCCACTCTCCCTCAGTAGATGAAGTAGGCTACTTCCCAATCATGGTATAATCACATGAAATAGATCAAATAAATATTGTATTAGATGAAATAAAAAATGAATAAGAATAATCAAAAGTTAATGAATTCCAAAAAATAATACACAGGTTGTGGATATATGTTTCACAATGTGTAATGTGAATGGTTTAAGAATTATTGTTTTCTGGATTGACACATCAAGTAGGAATGTCGGTGGGAAAAATTAATTTCACGTATTTTAGTATTTTGTATATGTCGTGTATATGAACATGGGGTTGTGCCCATTTATATTCCCATACACAGTTTGACCATGGAAATGAATAAAACATACTACACACCATGTAATATGTCTACATGCCGTGTAGGTAAACATTTCCAACAAATCCATGTAGTCTCTCGAAATGTATTCCTCTGAATGGATATAAAACACAACCTATACAAAAAAAATCATGTGTAAGGACATGTGTTGGGGTAAAAGTGCAACAAGTCATGGGTCGTCCCTTATAGTTAAGGGGATGGCACTATATATAGTGTGTACCGAACATACATTCCATGTGTATTTCAAATTAGATAATTTTGCACATTTTTTCGTGTACAATATATACAGATCTTTGTTCTTCATCCACCCATTGTACTACGGGTGGATTCTCAAAGGTTATCACATCCCATATCCACCTTAAACAGAATGAAAACATTAAAATAAAGACTGTACAAGTGTGTACTTGGATCGTGGATAAAAATACAGGTGAAATCAGAGTGAAAAATTGAAACAAAAATGGGTGATTCCAAGAAGGGAGGTAGAGCAACATCATGCAAGAGAATAAAACAAGGTGGGGGGGGGGGTTCTTGAAATTTATTAGTCAGGGTACGGTTCCCTGCATTAATACATGAACCACACAGGGTGTGTGAGGTCCCACATTCTATGTATGAGAGAATTTAAATAATAACACAATAATATTAATATATAATTTCAAAAAAATTATTTCTAAAAAGAAAAAAATTATATCATAATTGAACTTATAAAAGTAGTGTATCATATTATTCCAAGATGTGTGTTATAATATATGAAAAAGAGAACTACAAACTTTGATCTGGTACTTATTCTGCGATTCGAACTACCAATCAACAAATCCAAAAAAATCCCTAAACCACTGGTGTAAAGGTTGGAATGATGCACATTTTTAATTACATAAAAAATTAATTTATATGTGAAATTATACAGAGGATGAAGAAAAAACATGTCGAGTGGCCTTAATATGAATTATATGTATAAAGCAGAGAGATTAGTGATGTTTGAACATGGGTCATTTGAATGCAAGACCAAGAATCTACTAATAATCCAGCTTCACCTGTATGTATTTTTTCAAAAACTATATAAATTATTTCTAAAACCATGTTTCACAAGAAGTATATCATAATTAATGACATGTTGTTTTATTTATATGAATAGTGATGGAACTGGGTCGGTTATGAGGATTCAAATGAAAGTCGTGTGTATCTGTGGGTTACGATCCATGTTAGTAAGATATTCCCCATAATTGGTTTTATTTTATTTGAAAATTTGTTTTTCATTTTTAAAATTCCTCACAAACATTTCAAATCAACATGGCTTCAATAAGAATGATCATTGTTCTGAAGGAATGTATCGGGTGATTCTAACTAGTGATGGTTCTGATGTATTATGGAGATCATTCCATTAAAAAATGCATCATCCCTATTGAATAAAAAAATTATTATTTACATGTACCACTACTTCTATAAGAATAATCACTAAAAAAAGAAGGGACACGATGTGTGAAATAGTCATACATGGCATGTGGTCTATGGGTTGCCGCCTAGTAAACGTTGTGGTTTTAGGATATTAGATTGACTATACCTGAGCCACATTCTGTATAAATTGTATTTTGGACATAATACACACAATGTACTATATGTAAATATAGGTTTTGAGATTCTTACCATTCCCCATTAATGGTTTACCATATATTCCATCTACTTCCATCGCACGAAAGTTGGGGAAGTTGATCACTCGAATAGGACTCGACAAATAGGAATTCAATTATCCGGGAAAAAATCTCAAATGGAAGTTAAAAAATAACACCTCATCGCCATGCTTGAATGACTTCGGAGAGACCATTCAGTCATGTAAATAATTTTTCTTTTATTTCTATATATATTCTCATATGCCTCCCATCAAATTTTATTGAGCTCTATTAGTTGAGAATTCTGTTTCTCTTATGTGGTCCTTAGATCTTAATTCAAGGCCCTCACAATCCATTATGATATATTCTCATGTTACACTAGTAAATGGAATTTATTTCCCTAGATAAAATTGAATTGGCACATACCTAGATATGTCTTAAAGGTGGTCTAATATTCCCCTAAGGACTCAGTAAGATTCTTAAACCATTCCTTATTTGAGGCTCCCACAACAACCATTAACATTTTCATCATTTATCTATTTGATAACTCTACTTGGAAACTAAATTGGGGTTGAAAAGGAGTTCGTGTGTTATATCTCAGTCCATACATCATGCATATTTTCTAGATCAATGCATTTTCAATATATGTCCCCATATCATTTTTTAGAATGTGTGGAACACCAAACTGACTAAAAATATACTAAATTAAGAAGGAAACGACATCCATTGTTAGGTTGTGTTTTGTGGGAAAAATTTCTACACATTTTGATACATAATTCAAAACAACCAGAATGAATGAGTTTCTATATGATAGTAGAAATTGTTCTCTGAAATCAATTCCCCATACGTTGAATAACTCGACCTCAATAATTGGGTGTTGAGTATCTTTAGCTCGGCATACTATGTTCCCTGATTACTGACACCTATCATTGTGTTCTAAAAAAATTTAGGCATCCTTGTGCATGGTGTGACAGATAATTCCATATTACTTAATTTTATATATCATACAGTCTGGCCCATGATTCCCCATAGGTGTGGAAGGATAAAAAACTCCAGAATTCTACTAATTTATTCTTCTAGGATGTAGCAATGGATAACCTCATATTCATATGAGAGGAAGAGCTACAGGTCATCCAGAAGTAACTTTTTTACTTTGGACAGAAATGGTTTCTTTTTTTGAATTTAAGATTAGGATGAACGTCCCCCATAACCATGTAATTTTCCATGTAATTATATCATGGGTGAGGTGTAGAATCAAATAATAAAATAAGATCGTTTAAAAAATCCTACTTGATTTATATTTCTTCCTCTCTTTCCAAATGTGAAAATTCTATATAGTAGAGATGATCAACATCAACATTATCACTTCTTTTCTTGTTATAGATTTCCAAGTCAAATTCATCAACCAGAAGCTCCCAACGAATAATATGTGGCTTTGAATCCTTATTGTTCAACAAATATTTATGTGCTAGATTGTCAGTGTAGAAAACAAAATTTGTTATAACCAAATAAGAGATGAAAATTTCAAATGTGGATACCACCACCAACATCTCTTTCTCGGTGGTGGTGTAGTTAATTTGTAATTCATTTTGGGATCATATGACATATTATATTGGTCTAAATATAATGATAGGCTTGTCAAATAATATTTTAATTAATAGTTGAAACGTTATTATTAATGTTTCATTAATTCAATGATAGATCTATTTAAAGGGAGGCAGATTATTGGTTGAGATATCATCAAAATCTAATGAACTATTCTTTTATAAAAACCTGTATTCCCAAGAGAAAATCAGTTTTCTCGAATAGAATATTGAATGGGTAATTTTGATATGACTTAAATCTTCATATCGTTACAATTGATTCATTTTATTGAAATATGATGTCCGTCTATGATACAATTATGAACCATAATGTGAGATTTTTCCAGTTCAAACTAGATTTGGGTAATCACACCATCCCAGGACCAATTCTAGATATCTAAAGATTGTGATGAATGATATTACATTGATTAAAAAATCTTCCATAAAGACTTCTAGAATTTCTCTGCCATGTCATGAAATACATTCTAACATGCACCATTGGATGGGTGAATATTTTCATAATTCCTTTTAATATGCGTTGAAATTCTCTTTGTGGTCTGATATGGGGTGTCCATCGATATTTATACAAGGACTATATTGATTATGAGAGAAAAATAAAAAATATATAATAACCCAGTTGATTAAAAATGATTCATAATCTTTCCCAACCACAACACATGGGGGATTTAGTTACACAAGGAGTAGATAATGATAAATAGACACTTAATACATTAAATAAACATCGTAGTAGCTTTATATATATGATATTAAATATGGTATATTTTAATCACATATTATCTTCACTCCCCCTATCTCTATATCTCTCTCCTTCTCCAACCAATATTCTCCCATTGTGTGTCTCTAGTTCACCCATACATCATTCTGTCCGAATTAAGAGGGTTTTTTCCTATTATATATTTTATTCCATAATAAATGACATGTACTATAATTTATATGGATTATAACCAAGTCAATATTACTTGGATGTTCATTCTATGTTGTTAGCTGATCTGTCGCACTGAGGTTGACTTTGAAAGCATCAGTGGGGGATTGATGGGAGAACAAGATGTGTAGCACTACCCCACATGGTTTGTAGTGTCAATATTAGCTATCAAACACTTCTAGATGAAGATTACACAACATGAAAAGGGATGTATAAAATTTCAATCATTTTACAGGAAACATGGGAATGTTCAGGGTCTGGTCGATTCGTGTCGAAGAAAACATAGATGAGATTTATATGCAACGTACAAGCCGTATATTAGAGAACATTTGTTCTCATTATTTATGAATTTTTTACTTTGGCTATAAAACTCGTGAAATTCATCATGATAATTAAATTAAAGAATATTATCTCCAAAACGACATATATATAGTGAAAAATTGTTTTGATACTCTATATAATGTTTTCAACATTTTACAAAAATGAGGCACATCAATTATTTCTCACAAGATTAAAATATTATAATAATATTTTAGAAGATGATGATTCAAAAAGTCATATTACTACTAATAGAATGGCTTTTTTGACCATATCTTGTCTCATTTTTTCTTATTTAATAGTTTTATCTTTATTCAATAATTTTATAATATATTATATTTAATATATATTATTTTTTTAAATTTTGAAACTATGTTTTACATAATCATAAAAAATAAAAATGATAAATGGATAAATTAGAAAAAATATATTTTAATACATATTTAATATAAAATATTCATCTATAAATTTCATGGATAGATATAATTAATTCAAATTTAATTATTATTTAAATTATTTGTATCATTTATTTGATTTTTTTATTAATTTATAAATACTCATTCATCATTATGTAATCATTAAAGGTAATTATTTATTGAATATATATAATAAATAAATCAGTATAATGTATTACAAAATATTATCTTTAAAATATTTTTTTATTCAAACATATCTACTGGATAACACTATACTGAAAATTTAGTTTTTATTAAATAGAAATGATGGATATGTTGTTTTTTTCTTGAAATAAAATACTTTAAATATCTTAATACAATAAAATTATGTTAAAATAACATATTAAATAATTTTGGAAGATTATTGATGAAATTATATAATTCGATAAATTGTAGGTATATTTTATGGTCATTTAATATTTGTTTTAATTTTATTTTAAACTGAAATTTACCTATATAAGCCTTACCACTATAACAATAATTAATGAGGTATACATTAAAAATTAAAAAAAATAAAATCAACTTCTTTGAAATTTTTGGAATCCTAGAATCCAATTATGGAGTATATTTTTTAAAATTATATACACTATATAGAATAATTTAATTTGATGTTAGACCTGTAAAACCTAATGAAAAATAGGTTTTTATAAAAACTCTTTTTTGAAGTATATATTTTTATTCAAAATATATCTATGAATTTGTTTACAAAAAAATAAATTAAATTAAAAATAATATAATGTTTTTATGTTTATTTTTAATTCATTTTTAAATAATATGGTCTTTGAAAATGGTTGAAATAAAAAATATGTTTAAAAAAATTATATTTCACTATTAACTGAACAATAATTCTTTTTACGAAGATAAAAAAGTATAACCATAAGATAATTTATAAATAATTATATCAAAAAGATATTTAATTTTATCAAATACATTTTCTAAATTTATAAAAAATAATTATATTATTTAATCAAACAAACATTTTTTTCCATAAAATATAAAATCACATTAATAAAATATGTTTATTTATTTCATACAAATTAGTCAATAAATTTTTTTTGATAATGGAGTTTATATATATTTCATAATTTAGTTAAAAATATTATTAATATCCAAATAAATTTCTAGGTTTTAGTGGTAATAATTAAATAATAATATTTTGAGGTTTATTTATGCATCATGTGTGATTGCCCAGACCATTATGGTTCACCCCTTCGCCAAAATCTAGATCCTAAAGGTGGTTTCTCGGTGGTGTGACTGATCAATGTCCGACCGATCAGTGTGCGACCGATCGGCGTGCGACCGATCGGCGTGCGACCGATCGGCGTGCGACCGATCGGAGTGCGACCGATCGATGGTGTGATAGATCGGCGTGCGGCTGATCAGTGTGGGACTGATCGGTGTGCGACCGATTGGTACCCCATGGACTGGTGTGACTCGATCATTTTGTCACCAATCGGTGCCTCACCGATCACTACGACCGATCGGTGTGTGGCAAGATCGGTGCCACCTGCCCCTGTCGAGTTTTTCATCTACAGTTTCTCCCCTAACAACACTTTTAGGACTTTTTAACATTTTGGATGTGGTTCAAGGACATATTTAAGCCTTTAATCAATGTTTAAATTCCAAAGGGGGAGGAGACCCTCAACAGACCCAGCTTTGTGTCTGCGTATCGTGCCCCTCCGTTTATATAAAATCATTTAAAATCACAGTTATTACCACCTTTTTACGATAGGAATCATTAAATAACAATTAAATCACATGGTGTGTAATTACCCAACCTTTTAGAGCACCACGATCCGAATTTAAAGCCGCTCAAATCCTTATATCTCGTAACAACGAGATATTATCTATATATCGCATGAGAATTTCTTTTTATTCATCTTCCATTTGGCCAAAATCCTTTTCTTCCTAGTGTGTTTGGAGTCTCCCTTTTTGGGAAAAGAGGTGCGCCCGTGCTGGAACCTTTCTGCTCACCCATGGAGTCCCCGACATTCTTGGTGGGTGGAATACATTGATCCTTGATCATCCATGTAGGGGTTTTCCTTTGTATATAATTATTGTGTATCATGTGGGGAGGGTATTCTATTATTTCTATGGGGATTGATGAAACCAAACATAATGAAGATAATCAAAGGACTTTTAAATAATGAAGGGGTTGTGATCGACATTCTGATGTACTATTTTCTATTGATATGTGTTGTGAACTGTATGGTCTTGTGCTCACAGAAAATCATGGCTGTTGGTGGTCTTTCCTTACGTCCTAATGAACATTAATCACTGTTGATACCTAAATAACTGTAAAATAGAAATTCATTAGACACCGAAACTCAGTTGGTTTAAAAGAATGTTCAGTAAAACAATAATACCCGTGTGATAACCCTAGTTAACTAACAGAATGAAGAACCTAATGAATGATGTGCTCGAACCTGGATGGTTCCCACTCAATTTTTGTAGTATATGTGTTGTTTTGTTAGGTTCCTATTGGAATATGTGAATGGGGATGGGATCATATGAGGTGGCACATTTTTTGGTTGTGAATTTGAAGCTGTGTGGGATGTATCTCTAGGCTTCCTTTGGTTCCAGTACTTCTAGGGATCTCACTGATACCTTTTTTTTATGACCATACAAGAGAACTGGGTGCGAATTCTTCAATTTATGTTTGGATATTTCCCTTCTCTAGCTTGTGGTTGTTCCTGTTAGTTTCCCAGTAGTGTATATGTAACACCCCAGGAAAATAAAGAATATGAAATTTTTATATTTATCCATATTTGTGAATAAAATATTAATATTACTTTAAAGGGGACATTATGCTCGATGGCGTACCCAAAACTCAACAACGATTTTCTTGGGAATCTTACGTTGCACTATAATAATAAAATAATATTATTTTAAATGGTAGTTAACGCCTAGCCATTGTAATGGTGGCAATGAACAAAACTAACTAAAAAATGATTATATATGTTTTTCAAATATTTTTACTCTATACAATAAATGTTAGAGGATTAAAAATAAGAATGAATCCAATTTTAAGCGTAAACATTATAATATTTATTAAAATATTGTTTTACCGCCTTTTGATGGCTAACCATTTTTAAAAATATCTTTTTATAAATTTATAATCTATATTTGTCAAAATAAACTTGTTCTTTATTATTGGTACATTGAAATTTACTTTGGATAAATTTTTGGTATTTTTCTGATAATGTTCATTTTTTTAGAAATAGTGATATGTGTTGTATTTTAATTCCAAACCACTTTTTATTCGAATTTATTTATATAATTATATTATCGTTTTAATTGGTTTTAAAGTGCAAATAGAAAATATTTTTACCATGTAATCCAATGTTGGACATTGTAATTAATTTCACTTTGAAATCGGACTTGAACTAGTGTAAATCTTTTGATACTTTTTGTTTCACAAAAACATGCTATTTGCTTTGACAACGAGAATTAATTATTAAATAAATTAATGTAACTAATATTTTTTGAATTTTTCAAAAAAGACATGATTTTTGAATTTGGAATATCAAATATAGCTTAGGGTGATGTTTTGGTATATTTCTGAAAAACTTAAATTTATGATGAATAGTGAAACCACTAAGTGGTACTTAAAAAACTGATTTTTCATTTAAATGAAATTTTTACCACCTCTGTGTTTTGAATTTAAGAAATCCGACATACATGGTTGTAATTAATAAATAAAATGTTGGTCAATGGGATTAAAATAATTTTTTGGTGAATTGTAACTTATTAAGTTTTTAATCGCGATTAGTGGTAATTAGTGGAATTTAAGGAAAAAATGATATTATAATAAAATTAAAATACCTAGAAACATGTCCTAACCTTATTGGATGTGTCATGACCGACCACGACAAGCCATGTGTCAACTTGGGGACCCCATGGAGAAACTTTGGAAGGATAATGACATTAATATCTTTTTATTTAATGTTAAAATTAAAATGACACAAACATGAGTTGTTTTACTAAAACAACTTGTAAATGGGGTTATAAAAGTCATATTTTTGACTATAAATATTCACTAGAAATATAAAAAGATTTCATACATCATAGTATTTATTTTATAATTTTTAGACATTAAATAAATTTAATAATTTATGACATTATGATGATACAGCGATTACCTCATTATTTAACTATTTAAATAAAATTAAATGATAATATAAAATATAAGACCTACACTTGTCAAAAACCTATTGGATTGGTATATTTATAACCCTTACCCCCTTATCCTCGAATTATATCAATTTGGGACCTTTTAAATTCGAAACTCATTTTAAAATAATGTAACATTTCTTTACTTTACAAGGGTGCCCCTACTCTCCTCTTATAAAAGGCCCCCACATCTACCTCCTTACCCACACTTCCAAAGCATTTGGCTCGGCCAAACCCTGCCCATTTAATATCTCCACATCCCTCAGTAACTCCTTGAAGCCTCACTTTGGGCAGAAGTCTTCCCAAGGAAGCCGTTCAGCTCAAACCAAAGGGAGTTACCCGATTTTAAGGTAATGTATTCACTTGAGTCCTTTTGTTTTATTTTGCTTCTCCAACCCCATAAAATATTTTTACTCATTTATTTTGTAACAAATACAGTATATTCAATATACTAGGATGTTGTTATAAGAAGGATTCGAGCTAAACATACACACACATACATCTAATGGTTAATGAACATACTTTTTCCGTGGATGGCGAATTTCTGCCTCACGAAACGATGATTGTTTAACACTCATATATCACCTTCAAAGGTGGCCATTAATATGTCACTATATTTATATATTATATATAATATGTTTATGTTTTACTTAAGCTTCTGTATTTTTCATTTATGGCCTATCTTTATGGTTTCCATTATGGGTAAACATGATATCTTCATTTGAGGAAGTGTGCTTTACCGCCCCCTCAAATTGATTTGATTTGTTAATACCATATGTGGGACGTATAAAGGATGGAGTTATGATACTATATATGATATTATACAGGAATTATAATATAACTTTATATCATTATTATTCCATTCCATAAAATACGAAATATAAATGAAAGTAGCGTTCATGCGTACGTACGGCCTACCGTCTCCATGAACGGTGAATTTCATTTATTACCTTCAAATGATTATTTAATATTATAAATGCATGTATATAATGGATATATATAAAATATATGTCATATAAATCATGAATATAATTATTGAGATAATGGATATTTGAATACGTGAACAACTTATAAATATAAGAAGTCCACTTTTGACTCAAATACCAATGATCAAAAAAACGACCATTAATAACATAAATAATTACATAATGTTCATAACATGGTAATAACTGATATAAAAGGAATAATTAACATGAAAAGGGTTCTTAAGAAAGTAGACATTTACTCAAGTTTATTATTCAGGAATATAAAGAAATGAACAAGACAAGTCGGACTTGGGGTAAGAGATCCTACTCCTCTCTTTCTTTTTAAATACACTCTATTATGCCATTCTTTTTAAAGCTCATATTTCTTGTTATTGGGATATTATTTTATATTAATATTACTGTAATTTTTATGTTCATATGATTAGAGACCCTATTCTGCCTCATTAATCTATTTTATAAGTTTTGAGTGGCGCCGTTAGGCTGCCAAAATTTCATAAGGGATCCAACCTCTCTCGTTCTTTTTAAGTAATCTATTTTATGTCATTTATTATAAGATCATATTTATAATGTTTGAGGATGTTATTTTATATTACTCATACTGTAATTTTATGTTCATATTATGAGACACCCTATTTGATATCATAAATCCATTTTTGGAAGTTTTATGTGGCGCCGTTAGGCTGTCGAGTTTTCATAAGGGATTTTTCATCTCACTTTTATTCCCGTGAGATTGATGCTACATTTGGCACAATTTCCTTTGAGTGGTGTATGTACTTCCCATTATTTTACACATTGTGTAATATAAATTCATTTATGAGTATTTACATCAATGTTGTATTGTCCTTATTTCACGGGGTGTATGTTTCGAATGATACCCATGTCGGTAAGGGAACCATTCACCCTCCTCTTTTTAAAAGACTTCTTTTGTTATGTCTTTTAATTCACATAAAATTATTTTGGGATATGTTCTTACATATCCTTAGTGATTTAAATATTATGTCCATGTGATTAGATACCCTTTTTATCTCTCATAAACTCATTTTCTGAATTTTGTAGTGACGTCGTTAGGCTGTCAAAATTTTGCAAGGGAACTTCTTAACCCAATTTTGATTCTTTGGGATAAGCTTGTACTCCTTGAATATGTCGTTCTATGAATATGTGTGAATAACCTCTGATTGTTTTTCACTTAATATCCACTTATATTTGGTGTTTTAGTTTTTCACACATAATTATGTAATTGATTTACCCTTAATCCAATGATACTGTCTTTGTATGGGACTTCGTCTCAATCTCCTTTCATTGAGGAATATTTTGTTTGATACACAACCTTTTTTTAAACGGTGTATAAACCCCTTTTACTTTTATATATATCCGAAAGGAATCTTTTTTATACAAATCATTTTACTAAACGACAAAAGGGAATTTTTGTCGTACGTATGCGGCGACAACGACTTCTCCGCCACCATGACCATTATTTGGGTTTCGGCTTCCTCTACAAGCCATACTTTTTTTTATAATGAAAAATAAATACCATTTTTTACTTTTATTATATTTTGGTATTGAAAATGGTTTTCATAATTTTTTTATATCAATGTGTTGTATTGATATCTTGTGATTGAAAAGTGGAAATGTTATGTTTCCTTTATGCATGTTTTATGTGATACGATTATGTTATGGTTCTTGGAAATTATTATGAAGACGGGTGGTTCCGTGATAAACTAATGGCGGGTGAGCCCGATATAGCTCTCCAATTCATTTGGTAATGTGAATGGGTTAAACGTTAAGGTTTCTCCGAAGATATTTAGGGAATATACTGTGATGGGTATTCCAAACGTAACAAAGAGGGTTACTCCCTACGTAAGAATGTTATGAATGCCTTAAGTTACCATTATGTCTTATGATTTCTATGATTTATTCATGATTTTATGAGGTATGTTAAAATGCTTATGTTTTATGGGTAAATTATGATTTCATTCATATGTATACATATACTCATTTTCCTTTCCATATTTTTATATCCCTTACTGAGCTTTTTATGCTCATCCCAAGATTTTGAAATGTTTTTCACAGGTCAAGTGAAGGGTACATGATATGATGATAGTGTCAAGGAAGTGTCAAGAAAGAATCCATGTTTTATTTTAAATATGTTTCCATTGATGGGAAAAATGAATACTATCTTTTCTGTAACCACTTTGTTTAAATGTGGAATGTAATGAATGTTTTATGACTTAATTCTATAAAACTCTAAACCTGAAAAGATCCTCAATGTGTAATCTTGTAATAACTCAAGATTAAGTAAGGTTTAAGGCTGGGGCCTTATAGTTTGTATCAGAGATCGGTTTAGACAACCGTAGGGATTAGGAGTTTTTGTTAGACACATGGTTAGTCCATATATCTATTATTTCAGTTAAATCCTTATTTTATAACTTTTTTTCCGGACAATTAAAGTTGGTTACGAATGGAAGGAGAAGGATCTCAAACGACATTCCTATCTCTTCCTGATGACATGCTTGCAATAATTATTGCAAAGTCATGTTTGGATGATTGTGAAAATTTTTCTACCATACAACTAACTTGCAAGAAGTTGTTTGAGATATAAAACACCTCCACTATACCTCGTTATCATCGTGGATCATGGGTTGTATTTATACAAATACTATTTTCACAATATTCTCATATTTTCAAGAAAGGTAAATATTATCAAGGTATTTTCAAATATTTTACCTTATCAAAAGAATTTGAAGAATATTATGATTTTAAAAATGGTGTTGAGGAAGGAGACCAGTGCGCAACCTATTTATATTTTCTTTTAAAATATAGTCTCTCAGCACATACTTGTGGTATTTTAAAAGGACCAATAATAGAAAGTTTCAACTCAAATTCTGTCCGAATATTTTATAGAAATCATGTTTTATAAGATGTTTTGGAATTATATGTCATACATGATTATTTTCCAAAATTGTTTTTCTGTGAACACCTATATGACCCATGTTGTACAAGGTGTATTTGGATGGAGGAAGAAAATGATTTTGAAGGATCTCTAAATCATTGTTGTAATTCATGGTACATCTACCTACGTGAACAAGATGATGATGAAACCGAGTGGACGCCATGATCAAGGTATGTTGTTATTAATTTTGGGAATCATTTTATTTTATCTTATAGTGGTGAAATAAGACTTCAAGAATTAAGATGTTGAGATCGTAATGAATTTGGATGAAAATGAGAGGTATAAGGAAACTATTGAGATTAAAACATGTTAGGGTTATTTTTGGAGTTTTATAAAAAGGAAAACACGTAGACCGTGTGACAACCCGTCGTGTCGGACAAAGCTGTGGGAATCGAACCCACAACCAAAGCGCAACCGGTATTTATCGCCTACCACTGGACTACGTGAAGTCCCTGGTTAGTTTGACTGATTCTGTTTATTTAGATGATTTTATGAATTAATAGTAAGTTGATTTTGGGTTATCTATGGAAAATTTATTAACCTATCATCAAGGATATGTGATTAGGTTAATTACTTTTCAATACGAGACATTAAGAGCAACTGATGTTGTTTGGAGAAAAATGTTTCGATTTAACTTGGAAGACTATGTGACTAAATCCGTTAAATATTTGGGTTTCAATCTTAGTTTGATTTACTTTGAATAATTTTATGGACAAATTGTTTATCAAATGGTCCTCGTTGAACTTTGGGTTTTGTTGGACAAATTTTGGAGATTAAAAATAGATTTTATTTTTATAAAGGGTTATCCTTTTCTGGATTATCTGATCTTGTACTAACCTTTTTAGTTTTGGTATTGGTTAAAGTCTAAAGACATGGAAATTATATAGTTCTCTTTTGTGGATTAGGTGAATCTCTAGAAGGTGATTATAGTACTTCTATCGTGAACAAGTGTTCCTAAATACTCATCTTTTGGAGAAAATATGAGTTTGTGTAAGGAATCTAATAAAAGTTAAAAGTCAACATGATAAGTGATTATGTTTCCTTATGAATAAATTCCACAATAAAAAGTAACTTAAAACAAAAATGTTGTCTATTAACTTATCCAATTGGGGAATCAAATACCGTTTAACCCATCACAAGTTTGTGATTTTCTTGTGGTTAACTTTCTCCTAAACATGTTTTCTATCACTCTCCATCAGAACATGACCCTATGTTTTCTCCTCCATGTCCATGTTTTCCTACATTGAATCCTAGTATGGGTTAACTCGGGTGACCTCTGTACTTATCTTTCTTTATTTTAAAGTGATTGTTTTACCGACTCTTGTTCCGATGTGGGACTTTCAAGGATGTTTCCAAGCCCAATTTTAAACTTGCGAGGACGCAATTCCCAAAAGGGGGAAGGATGTAACACCCCTGGTAAATAAAGAATATGACATTTTTATATTTATCCATATTTGTGAATAAAATATTAATATTACTTTAAAGTGGATGTTATGATCGATGGCGTACCCAATACGCAACAAAGAGTTTCTTGGGAATCTTACATTGCACTCTAATAATTAAATAATATTATTTTAAATGGTAGTTAACGCCTAGCCATTGTAATGGTGGGAATGAACATAACTAAATACAAAATGATTATATATGTTTGTCAAATATTTTTACTCTTTACAATAAATGTTAGAGGATTAAAAATGCGAATGAATACAATTTTAAGCGTAAACATTCTAATATTTTTTTAAAGAATGTTTTACCGCCTTTTGATGGAGAACCATTTGTAAATCTATCATTTGAAAATTTTATAAGCTATATTTTCAAAATAGACTTATTATTTATTATTGGTACATTGAAATTTACTTTGGAAAAACTTTTGGTCTTTTTCTGATAATGTTCATTTTTTTTAGAAATAGTGAAAAGTGTTTTATTTTAATTCAAAACCACTTTTTAATCAAATTTATTTAAATAGTTATATTATCTTTTTAATTGTTTCTAAAGTGTAAATAGAATATATTTTTACCATGTAATCCAATGGAGGCCTTTAGAATTAATTTCACTTTAAAATAGGACTTGAACTAGTGTCAATCTTTTGATACTTTTTGTTTCATAAAAACACATGATTTGCTCTAACATCGGGAATTAATTGTTAAATTAATTAATGTAACTAATATGTTTTGAATTTTGTAAAAAATAAATCATTTTTGAATTTTTAATATAAAATATAGCATAGGGTGAAGTTTTGGTAATTTTCTGAAAAACTTCAATTTTTGATGAATAGTGAAACCACTAAGTGGTACTTAAAAAACTAATTTTTCATTTAAATGAAATTTTTACCACCTCTGTGTTTTGAATTTAAAAAATCTGACATACATGGTTGTCATTAATAAGTAAAATGTGGTTGAATGGTATTAAAATAATTTTTTGGTGAATAGTAACTTATTAAGTTTTTAATCGTGATTAGAGGTAATTAGTGGAATTTAAGGCAAAAATGATATTATAAAAAATGAAAATACCTAGACACAAGTCCTACCATTATTGAATGTGTCATGGCAGACCAAGACAAGCCATGTGTCAACTTGGGGACCCCTTGAAGCCACTTTGGTAGGAAAATGACATTAATATCTTTTTATTTAATGTTAAAATTAAAATGAAACAAACATGAGTTATTTTACTAAAACAATTTGTAAATGGGGTTATACAAGTCAGATTTTTGACTATAAATATTCATTATAAATATAAAAAGATTTCCTACATCATAGTATTTTTTTATAATTTTTAGACATTAAATAAATTAAATTATTTATGACATTATGATGATTCTACGATTACCTCATTATTTAACGATTTAAATAAAATTAAAAGATAATATAAAATCTAAGACCTACACTTGTCAAAAAACTATTGGATGGGTATCTTTATAACCCTTATCACCATATCCTCGAATTATTTCAATGTGGGACCTTTTAAATCCGAAACTCATTTTAATATAAAGTTACATTTCTTTACTTTCCAAGGGTGCCCCTCCTCTCCTCTTATAGAAGGCCCCCACATCTACCTCCTTACCCACACATCCAATGCCTTTGGATCAGCCAATCCCCGTCCATTTTGTATCTCCACATCCCTCTCTAACTCCTTGAAGCCTCACATTGGGATGAAGTCTTCCCAAGTAAGCCTTTGAGCTCAAACCAAAGGGAGTTACCCGATTTTTAGGTAATGTCTTCACTTGAGTCCTTTTGTTTTATTCTGCTTCTCCAACCCCCTAAACTCTTTTTATTCATTTCATTTATAACAACTACAGTATATTAAATATACTAGGATGTTGTTATAATAAGTATTCTAGCTACACTTACACACACCTACATCTAATGGTTAAAGAACATATTGTTTCCGTGGATGGCGAATTTTTGCCTCACGAAACGATGATTGTTCAACACTCATATATCACGTTCAAAGGAGGCCATTAAGATGTCACTATATTTATATATTATATATAATATGTTTATGCTTTACTTAAGCTTCTGTAATTTTCATTTATGGCATATATTTATGGTTTCCATTATGGGTAAACACGATATCTTCATTTAAGGAAGTGCGGACTACCGCCTTCTCAATGTGATTTGATTCGTTAATACCATATATGGAATGTATAAAGGATGGAGTTATGATACTATATATGATATTATACTGTAATTATATCATTATTTTATATCATTATTATTCCATTCCATAAAATACGAAATAGAAATGAAATTAGCGTTCATGCGTACGTACGACTTACCGTCTCCATGAACGGTGCATTTCATTTATTACCTCTAAATGATTATGTAATATTATAAATGCATGTATATAATGGATATATATGAAATATATGGAATCTACATCATGAATATCATTATTGAGATAATGGATATTTGACTGCGTGAACAACTTGTAAATATAAGAAGTCCACTTTTGACTCAAGTACCAAGGATCAACAAAACGACCATTAATAACTTAAATAATTACATAATGTTCATAACATGGTAATAAGTGATATAAAAGGAATAATAAACTTGAAAAAGGTTCTTAAGCACGTAGAAATTAACTCAAGTTTATTATTCAGGAATATAAAGAAACGAACAAGACAAGTCGGATTTGAGGTAAGGGATCCTACTCCTCTCTTTCTTTTTAAGTACACTCTTTTATGTCATTCCTTTTAAAGCTCATCTTTCTTGTTATTGGGATGTTATTTTATATTAATCTTACTGTAATTTTTATTTTCATATGATGAGAGACTCTATTCTCTCTCATCAATCCATTTTGGAAGTTTTGAGTGGCGCCGTTGGGCTGCCAAAATTTCATAAGGGATCCAACCTCTCTCGTTCTTTTTAAGTAATCTCTTTTATGTCATTTCTTATTAGATCATCTGTCTTATGTTTGAGGATATTATATTATATTCCTCATACTGTAATTTTATACTCACATTATGAGAGACCCTATTTGATATCATAATCCATTATTGGAAGTTTTAAGTGGCGTCGTTAGGCTGTCGAGTTTTCATAAGGGATTTTTCATCTCACTTTTATTCCTGTGAGATTTATGCTACATTTTCCAAAATTTCCTTTGAGTGGTGTATGTACTGCCCATTAATTAACTCATTGTGTAATATAATTTCATTTATGAGTGTTTACATCAATGTTGTATTGTCCTTCTTTCACGCGATGTATGTTTCGAAAGATACCCATGTCGGTAAGGGAACGTTTCACCATCCTCTTTTTAAAAGACTTTTTTTATGTATTTTAATTCACATAACATTATGTTGGGATATGTTCTTCTATATACTTAGTGATTTAAATTCTATGTCCAAGTGATGTGATACCCTTTTTATCTCTCATCAAATCATTTTCTAAATTTTGTAGTGACGTTGTTAGGCTGTCAATTTTTTGCAAGGGAACTTCTTAACCCAATTTTGATTCTTTGGGATAAGCTGGTACTCCGTGAATATGTCATTCTATGAATATGTGTGAATAACCTCTGATTGTTTTACACTTAATATCCACTTATATTTGGTGTATTAGTTTGTCACACATAATTATGTAATTGATTTATCCTTAATCCAAGGATACCGTCTTTGTATGGGACTTCGTCTCAATCTCCTTTCATTGAGGAATATTTTGTTTTATACACAACCTTCTTTTATACGGTGTATAAACCCCTTTGAATTTTATATTTATCCGAAAGGAATCTTTTTTATACAAATAATTTTACTAAACGACAAAAGGGAATTATTTTTTCGTACATATGCGGCGACAACGACTTCTCCACCACCATGACCATTATTTGAGTTTTGGCTTCCTCTACAAGCCATACTATTTTTTTATAATGAAAAATAAATACCATTTTTTTCTTTTCTTTTATGTTGGTATTAAAAATGGTTTTCATAATGTTTTTATATCAATGTGTTGTATTGATATCTTGTGATTGAAATGTGGAAATGTCTTGTTTCCTTTCTGCATGTTTTATGTGATACGATTATGTTATGGTTCTTGGGCATTATAATGAAGACGGGTGGTTCTGTGATAAACTAAGGGTGGGTGAGCCCAATATAGCTCTCCAATGCATTGGGTAATGGGAAGGGGTTCAACGTTAAGGTTTCTCCAAATAGATTTAGGGAATATACTGTGATGGGTATTCCAAACATAACAAAGAGGGTTACTCCCTACGTAAGAATGTTATGAATGCCTCAAGTTACCATTATGTCTTATGATTTCTATGATTTATTCATGATTTTATGAGGTATGTTAAAATGCTTATGTTTTATGGGTAAAGTATGATTTCATTCATATGTATACATATACTCATTTTCCTTTCCATATTTTTATATCCATTATTGAGGTTTTTATGATCATCCCAAGTTTTTGAAATGTCTTTCACAGGTTAAGGGAAGGGTACATGATATGATGATAGTGTCAAGGAAGTGTCAAGAAAGAATCCATGTTTTATTTTAAATATTTTTCGATTGGTGGGAAAAATGAATACTATCTTTTATGTAACCACTTTGTTTAAATGTAGAATGTAATGCATGTTTTATGATCTAATTCTCTAAAACTCTAAACCTGAAAAGATCCTCAATGTGTAATCTTGTAATAACTCAAGATTAAGTAAGGTTTAAGGCTGGGGCCTTATAGTATAATTCACTCAATTGGGATCCCTTGAACATGAAAACAGGAATAGTTTAAATGGAGAAATGGATTTGGGAATATGTTGTGACTTGTTCGTAAGTTATATGCTATTCTTTATGAATGAATAGCAATGATGGTGTTTTTTCTTAGGTTTTTGAGCCCCTAGGTAAGGATTAGTTCCTATTACCTATACATATATTGTATTTCTTATGTTTCTTATTCACGCCCCACCCATTTTGAGAGCTTAGTGCCGAACACCCCATTTCATGGGGAGGGTTTTTTTTCCCACACTCCTATGAGTGAATGGTTATTATCCCTTTTTCTTATCCCTTTCTCAAAAATAACAAGACTATTCGGGTAGGTTGTGATAGCTTGAGGTCCATTATAGCCCAAGATTCTTCGGGAATTGTAGTTGTGGTGGTTGGCACAGGTATGTGCGGGTAGGTTATTTCCACAGAGTCTTTGGAATGAGGCCCATGTGTCTTCGGGAATGGCATTAGTTGTTTTGGCGCAAGTTTTTGCGGGTGTGGTAACGCATGGTGGTTGTGGCCCAAGTGTTTGCGGGCGGGATGGTGGTTTGGGCCTAGGTGTTTGCGGGTGGGAATCCTGGTTGCGGCCCAGGTGTGTGCTGGTGGGGTGTGGTAGTGGGACTAGGGTGAGAATAGAGGGATAGGTATGATGCGTAGGATATATTCAAAAACCAGTGGGAAAGTGGTGTGTGGTACCCAAATATCGATGTGTTGTTACAATACATTACTTGACTTTCATTATTTGGGGAGTGTGCCTTGGTGAGGCTTGGGTGGATAGTTTACCTTACTAGAAGTTTTGGTTATCTCTTTTTCTCACAGGGTATTAGAATGCCTCTCCACTTATTCATGAGGGCCTTTGGTTATCCCTACTGGGTATACATATATTCTCACCCTACGCATATAAAACTACTTTCAGGATTCTAGGAGGACTTCAAGGATCATGTGAGACCGTACTAGCTCAGACCTTGGGGTAGTTGTTGTGTCGTTTTACTTTTTATTGGTACTTTACCTTTGGAGTTACAATGTCTTGTATCTTTTACTTTTTTACATCCATATGATAATTTTTTAATTTAGGTTTTACCTTTACATTCAGCTTTGGTGTTGTTGGGGTTGTTATCTTATCTCCCGATCTTATAAAAATAAAATGGCTAATTCCTTCAATCTTTTTTGTGATTCTATACCCTTGGTGTTGGTTTCCACTCTAGGACATATAAAAGGCGGGAATTGGGGTTAATTATCTATCCATCAACTTAAAGAAGGAAGGGTATATCAATCTGTTTTCCATTCTTTCTTTTTGGTGAAGAAGGGTCATGATAGAATGGTTTCAGAGGCAGAGGTTGAGAGATAGGATGGATTCTGGGGTTGGAAACAGTGAGGATTTCATAGGATGGTAGGGAAATAGTGTTGTTTGATCTTGGTCCGAGAAATAGGCCAGGGAATACTGGCAAGGACACAAGATTTTACAGACCCCCATGATCCGATTATAGGACTCTGGACCTACCGAACGTCCAAGTAAGGCAACACTGATTGTATGGTAGAGACCCTAGGGGAGGTACATGCATCATATGTACTTGTTTTCTTCTGTTTCATGGGAATTTTGGGGGTTTAAAATGATTATGATTCCTATGAAAATTTAATAACAATATTCTACACTACTCGGGCATAGGCATTCCTTGCTTACCTTGAAACTATGGCACCAGGTAGATGAACATGAGTAGGGAGGAAAATTGAGGCCCCCGAGGTTGATTTGGCTGATCGATAGAGGGCTGAATAAGAGGAGGACGATCAGTGGTAGAGGACGCTTCGTGCCTTTCAGTGGAAGACCCTTGGAAAGTATGAGTGTAGCGTCTCAGATGTCAATACAAAGAGGTTTTTCGAAGATCCAGTGACAGATTTCAGCTTAATTCGGGCTCAAATAGAGTAATTGGTTCCTCATTCCGTCAACCAGAAGCGGGGAGCAGTGCGTCAGTGGTGGATGCTATTTCTAGGGGAAAAGAATGAAGCTGAGGTTGTGTGGGATGACTTCGATATGGAGTTCCGTGAGGAATTCCTCTCTTCCAAGATGAAGGCAAAAAAGAGGCAGGAGATTCTCTCCCTCCACCAGGGGAGCATTCCACTAAGAGAGTTTGGGATCAAGTTCAAGGATATCCTTTACATTTCTCTTAACCTCTTTCTAGATGAGGAATCTCAGGCGAGACATTTGGAGGAGGCACTTCAAACTTCTCTTCAGTATGTTGTTACTCCCTTCACCTTACTGACCTACTTAGAGGTCCAGAAAAAAGGTGATGTGGTGGAATGGATGCACACGCTGAGAGGTGTATCACGAGAAGGGATCCAGTTGGGATTGTCGACGGAAAATGCAGTCAGCAGTAGGCCTCCAGCATCAAGAACCTCTAGCTTTCGACCAGCAGGATGCAGGACTCAACATTTCCAATTATGATCCCCCGGTCCTCGCTTTTTTATTTCAGGCCCAGGATCGAGTTGATTCGTCTGTGGGAGACATGGACATCTTCCGAATCAGTGCCCAGACATAGTATAGCATAGAGGGGGTGGGTAGGTTTATCTCCCACATCAGCCCAACAGTTTCTAGCTAGGCCCCTTTAGCAGTGGCAGCATGGACAGAAGGCTCCCACCCCTATGAGACCAGACGTGGTGGGAGGAGTCCGACCTTAGGGCGCTCCCCAAGGACCTCTAACAGGGTGTGGTTGGGGAGGTGGCTGATAACCGAGAGGCAGAGGAGCTGGGTGTGGGAAGTTTCACACCGTGGAGGCAGCTGTTTCAGCCAGGCCCAAGGTAGTTCGAGGTACGATCAGCTTGTTCAGTACTCTAGCCTATTCCTTGTTCGATATAGGAGCTTTGCACTCCTTTGTTACACCCAGTCTGGCCCGTGCCCTGGGTTTAGATGTCAAGAGACATTCAGCGCCCTTGGTACTGATCATGCCAGTCGGAGTTCAGAACGACTTGTTTTATGTTTTCCGAGGGTGATGAATGATGATAGGGCCACAAAGGTCTATCAGGGATCTTCTATTATTGTAGATACAATCATACGACTTCATCCTAATCATTGAATAGTTATTCATTGTATGTTCCTTCATTGCTTTCTTCTGAGGAAGGGCCGTGTTTTCAGATTTGCTGGTCAACATGTATCATTCATCGGCGAGAGAGGTTGTCAGAAAAGAAGAAGAAGAGAGTAGCCCCTCCTTTCCCTGTAGGCTGAACTATCAGTAGATTCGTTGGATGTAGAGATGGTGGAAGTCCCAGGGATCATCAGTGATTTTATGGACGTCTCCCCTAAAGAGGTTGTTACTCTACCCCCTCGACGTGATGGTGAGTTTGGGATATACTTGCAACCTGGTGCTTGTACGATTTCGATGGATCCCTACCAGATGGTACCGTCTGAGTTGTGGGAGTTGCCAATCCAGATTGACGATATGATGAAGAAGGTTTTTGTTCAGCCAAGTGCATCACCATGGGGTGCTCCAATAATGTTTGCGATGAAGGTGGATGGTGGTCTAAGAATGTGCATATATTAGCAGAGGCTGAATCAGGTGACGGTCAAGAATCTCTACACTCTCTTGTGTATAGGCGATCTATTTGACTAGCTGAGGGGAGCAGGTTGGTTCTCAATGATCGATATGCGGTCTGGATATCACCTAGTGAGTGTGAAGGAGGGAGATATCTCCAATACATCCTTCAATTGCAGATATGGGCACTATGAGTTTGTGGTCATACCGTTTGACATTACACACGCTCCAACTGTATTCACGAGACTCATAAACACCGTCTTCCGGGAATACCTGGATCCGTTTGTAGTCATTTTTATTGACGAAATCCTGATCTACTCAATATCAAAGGAGGGTCTTGCAGTGCACCTGAAAATGAGTTTAGAGGTCCTACGACGGCACCAGCTCTATGGGACATTGTCCAAGTGCATGTTATGGATGCGAGAACTGCATTTACATGGCCACGTAGTGTCTAAGCAGGGGATAGTAGTAGAACCATCAAAGGACGAGGCGGTTGTTTCTTGGGAAACACCCAAGAGCATGACAGATGTTCATAGTTTCCTAGGTCTGGCAGGTGACTATCGAAGGTTTTGCCCAACTTCTCCCAAGTTGCGTCGCCTTTGACAGCCTTGACAATGAAAGTCCAGCATTTCGTGTGGAAGCGAAGTGTGAAGCGGGCTTCAGTTATCTGAAGGAGAAGATGGTAAGTTCCCTAGTGCTGAGGTTACCAGAAGAAGGGGTGGTGTATGGGGTGTTCTGTGATGATTTAGGGAAATTCCTCAGATGTGTGTTGATGTCGTGGCAGTGGGTGATCTCTTATGGGTCTAGGCAATTACATCCCCATGAGTGTAACTATGCCACCCATGATTTGGAGATTCTTCCGAACGTGTTCGCACTAATGTTGTGGCGACATTACCTCATCATGGAGTGCTTCATGGATTTCACCGATCACAAAATCATGAAGTATATCTTCTCCCAGTGCGACCTGAACTCGCGAAAACGTATGTGGAAGGAGTTCCTTTCAGACTATGACTTTGATATTTCTTACACCTCAGGAAATGGAAATTTGGGGGCTGATGCCTTGAGCAGGATGTCGTAGAATGATGTGGTTCGAGAGTCGGTAGATGCTTGGATGGCGATGGAGGAGTTGGATTCCCTGCACCTGGATGTGAGGGAGGATGATGGTAGAAGTTGTCTATTTCAAACGATGGTGCAATATTCTCTATTAAGGTAGGTAGAGAAGTCCCAATGGGGAGACTCAGAAAGAGAAGTGATGCCTAAACACGCTAAGGAAGGTGATGCTCTGGAAGGGTGGATGAATGATTCACAGAATCAGGTGCTTTTTTGAAAAAAGCCGTTTGTTCCAAAGTCGATGTGCGAGGGTGTTCTTAATGGGTTCCATAAATCACCACTATCGGTGCACTAGTGAGATTCCAAGATGTATTGGGGCTTGAGAGGTCTATTTTGGTGGCCTGGGGTGAAGTAGGCAGTGGTAGAGTTCATGGACAGATGCCTAGTGTGTCAGCAGGTGAAGGCTGAACACCGTTTTCAAGGTGGTTTGCTACAGCCTTTGGATGTCCCCATGTGGAAGTGGGATAACATCTCGATGGATTTCGTCATGGTACTACCCATGTTTCAAGGATGTTTTGATGGTATCTAGGTAGTGGTGGACCGGTTGATGAAATCGGCTCACTTCCTTGCGATCAAGGAGTTGGGTGAAGTGGATGCTTTATCACGAAGGTACATGGATGAGGTGGTGCGATTGCATTGATTTCCGATATCCATAATTTCGGATAGGGATGCATGGATTACCTCACGAATAAAGAGAGTATTTTAGTTTTCTTTTGGCACCCAGCTATGTCTTAGCACTGCTTTCCATCCCCACACAGATGGACAGACAGAGCGTACCATCCAGACCTTGGAGGATATTTTGCACCATGTACACTGGATTTTGGGGGATCATGGGTGTGACACTTTCCTCTAGTAGAGTATTCTTACAAAAGTAGTTATCACTCTACCATTTTCATGGAGCTATTTGATGCTCTTTATGGAAGGCCATGTCGGTCACCCGTATGGTGGTCTGAGGATTGAAAAACTTGTGTTCTTGGCCTGAAAATGGTGCAGAGCACGACAGAGAAGGTTCAGCTTATGCGGGAGAGGATGAAGGCGGCACAGGACCAATAGAAGTCATATGTCGATAATAAGAGGAGACCCTTGGAGTTCGAGTTTGGGGACCATGTGGTCTTGAAGGTCTCCCCTCGGTGTGGACAACAGAGGTTCGGTTGGGAGAGTATGCTTCTCCCAGATTAATCAGACCCTTTGAAGTGTTGCGGCGGGTCGGAGAAGTGGTTTATCAGCTTTCACTACCACCGCCGCTACTATGGATACATGACGTCTTCTACGTGTCCTAACTCAGATGATATCTTCGTGATGATTCACACGTCCTCAACTGGGGAAATCTGGATATTGAGCACGACGTGACCTTTGTGGAAAGACTAGTAGGATCAAGGATCGTGAGGAGAAGGTGCTCCGAGGACGAACCATCCATTTGGTTCGTGTGTTGTGGAGGCATGACCGACTTGAGGAGAGTATTTGGGAGTGGGAGACGGAGAAGCATGCCCAATACCCATATCTATTTTGAGTTTTGTTCTATTTAGTTCTATGCTTGTGGTGAAGTTGTGCTAACCTTTTTAGTTTATGAGATGTTTTGTTTCCCTACCTAGGGAGTGTTGTGAAAGGTCCTAACTATAGAGAAGGGAGGACCTGATCCCTATTCAAGACCCATTAAGGTGGATGCGGTTAAACCCATGAAGGTGAGTCAGTGCCGCCCAAAGCATATAGTATAATGAAATACAGGAAGGAACTCCATAATCCATATCAATGGATAGTTGACATTTGGGTGTTACCTAGTTACTTGAGGGATTAGTGTTTCTTGATATTGATGAGGTTCAATCTTGATATGTATCTTTCAAGGTTGTTGTTCGGACCCCCCCTCTTCTTCGGGTTTGGTTTTAATTTTCGAGGGAGAAAATAGTTTGATAGGTATCTAATGTGATGGCCCAGACCCTTATGGTCCACCCCTTTTCCAACATCTGGATCCCAAGAGTGGCGTCTCGGTGGTTTGACCGATTGGCATGTGACCGATCAGTGGAGCGACCGATCGGTGTGCGACTCATCGGTGTGCGACTGATCAGTGTGAGACTGATCGGTGTGCGACCGATCGGTGTGCGACCGATCGGTGTGCGAACAATCAGTGTGTGACCGATTGGTGCCCCACCAACTAGTGTGACGTGATCGGTTTGTCACCAATCGGTGCCTCGCCGATCGGTGCGAGCAATCGGAATGACCGATCGGTATGTGGAACGATTGGTTCCACACAGCTTTGTCAGGTTTTTCTTCTGTAGTTTCTCATGTAACACCACTTTTAGGCCTTTTTAACCTTTTGGAAGTGGTTCACGGTCATTTTTATGCCCATAATAAATTTTGAAATTCCTAAGAAGGGGGGTGACCCACATCCGACCCAGTTGTGTGTCCACGTATCATGTCCCACCGTTTATATAAAATCCTTTAAAATCATAGTTGTTACCACCTTTTTAAGATAATAATCATTAAATAAAAATTTATCTCGTTGTGTGTAACCACCCAGCAATTTAGGTAACCATGATCTGACTTTAATGTCCTTCAAATCTCCATATCCCATAACAATGGGATCTTATCTATATATCGCACAAGAATTTATTATTCTTCTTTCTCCTTTTGGCCGACCTCTTTTTCTTCCCAATGTGTTTTGAGTCTCCCTTCTTGAGACAAGATGTGCGCATGTTTCGGATCCTTTCTGCTCACCCTTGGAGTCCCTCACGTTCTTGGCACGTGGAAAACATCAATCCTTGATCAACCAAGTAGGGGTTTTCTTTCGTCTCTCCTTATTTTGTATCATGCGGGGTTGGTATGCTATTGTTTCTATGTGGATTGATGAAACCAAACATAATGAAGATAATGAATAGAGCATTAAATAATGAAGTGGGTGTGATAAATGTTCAGTTGTACTCTTTTATGTTGATATGTGTTATGAACTTTATGGGCTTGTTCTCACTGAAAATCATTTTCATCGGTGGTGTTTCTTTGCGTCCTAATGAACCCCTATCTTTGGTGATGACTAAATAACAATAACATGGAAATTGGTTAGTCACCTAAACTCAGTTGATTTAAATTGATGTTCGGTGAAACAAGAATACCTGTGTGCCCACCCCAGTTAACAAATAGAATGATGAACCTAATGAATGAGGTGCTTGATCATGGAATTTTCCAACTCTGTTTTGGTAGTAGGTGTGTTGTTCTGCTTGGTTCCCATGGGATGATATGAATGGGGATGGGATCCTCTATTATGGAACAGTTTTTGGTTGTGAGTTTGAAGTTATGTGGCCAATATCTTGAGGATTTATTTGGTTCCAGTACTTTGAGGGTTCTCACTGATCCCTTTTTTGTGACCATAGAAGAGAACCGGGTACGAATGCTTAAATTTCAGTTTGGCTATTTCCCTTCTCTGTCTTGTGGTTGTGGTTGTTAGTTTCCCAGTACTGTAGAATTCACCCAAATGGGATCAATTGAAAAAGAAAACAAGAATGGTTTAAATGGGGAATTGGTTTTGGGGATGAGTTGTCACTTGTCCTCGAGTGTTGTACTTTTCTTTATGAAAGAATAGTAACGAGGGTGTTTGTGCTTAGGTTTTGGAGCCTCTAGGTTGGTATGAGTTCCTGTTACCTATACATATATTGTATTTCTTATGTTTCTTACTCGTGCCCCATCCAATTTGAGCACTTAGTGCCGAAATCCCAATTTCATGGAGAGGGTGTTTCTTCCAACACTCTTATGAGTGGCAGGTTATTAGCTCATTTTCTTATCCCTTTCCTGAATAGCCCAAGACTTTTTGGGTAGGCTGTGACAGCCTATATTCCATTATAGAACAAGATTCTATGTGCAGGGTAGTTGTGGTGGTTGGACCAGGTGTGTGCGGGAAGGTTGTTTCCCAAGAGTCTTCTTGATGAGGCCTAGGTGTCTTCGGGCGTGGCCGTTGTTGTTCTAGCCCAGGTGTTTGGGGTTTCTATTTTATCTCCTGATCCAATAAAAATAAAAAGGGAAAATCCTTTCATCTTGTGTTTGATTTTATACCCTTGGTGCTGGTCGCCACTCCGAGGCATATCGAAGGCAGGTCTTGGGGGGTCATTATCTCTCCTTCAACTTAAAGAAGGAAGGGTCTGGCAATCTGTTGTCCCTTCTTTCCTTTTGGTGAAGCCGGGTCATGACATCATGTTTTTGTGTTGTATACTCTATAGATTATTCTTTTCTTTTAAAGTATTATGGTGTTCTGTTCTACAATAAATAAATATATTTTTTCCTTTAAATTTGAAAACACTATTGGTAATAAATGGTTCCAAAATATAAAATTCATTTTTAAAATTTGATGGATTGTGGTATATGAAATCAGAAATTTAATTTACAGTGAAGCACCATTAAAATATTATTATTTGATGTTATAATTTTAATATAGCCATTTCATTGGAGAGTTTTATTATGATTAAATATTTTACTAGTCTAATATAATTTTACTAATAAATATATCTATATTTATTAATTATTAGTAAATATTCATTAAATATTTAAGAAACAATTTTTTTCAAAAATACAGTTTCCCCATAGATGGGTTTTCATGTCATTTAATATATTAGTTCATTTATGAATTAATTTTAATAATTAAATAATTTATATCTTTTACCAAATTCATCATGTAAAATCTTTATTAAAATGATACATTTGATAAGTTTCAGAAAATAATTTTTTTCCTGCAATGAGTAATAAATATCTATTTTTAAAATGTTTTCATTATCATTATATTAAATCATTTTTTATTTTTAGATAAATATATAAAATTAAATTAGTTCATATATATTTATATATATTTTAATATATTAAATTTTCATCATCCTTGAACAATTTTTTATTTAATCATATTTTTGGGAATAAAACACAATTTTCAATAATTATTTTTTCATTGGGTCATGAGAGATTAAATTTAAATTTAATTCTTCCACATCAATTAGTTAAATAGAGATATATGTATTCCACATTTTTTGTCTATTGTATGAATTTATTAATTATTTCTCTTAAAATTTTGGTAATTTTGAATAATATATATAGTAATTTGGTATCTATAGTTTATGTTAAATCAGGTAATTGAAATGAAAAAATTGATATGGATTATAAAATGATAGAGAAAGATGAAATAATTTTTTTAAATTATTTTATATTTTCAATATTCTTCTATGACTATATTATATCAAATTTTATGATCTTTTAAATGAGATTATGACCATATAGTATTTTATTTCAACAAAAGTGAATCTTGATTCATTTTTTGTTTTAAATAAATATTATATATTAATATGGGAATATCTCATGGATATGATCAATTATAAATAATTTTTTTCATATAAATTTGAATAATTCTTTTCATGGTATTATTACATTTAATTTATATAAAATAATTAATTACCTTCAATGCCTACCCAACCCTAGTGATGTAATTAACGAATTAATGTAAAAAATAATATTAATTAGGATAAAAATATTAAATTTAATATAATTTCATATAATTTTTCTGATCCAGGAATACGATATATGGAAATTTAATTCCAGGGGTATATTATTTTATTTTCTTCTTCATTAATTTATTTTCATGATTTTATTAAAGTCAAAGTAATGATTACTGTCAAAATTTATAATTATTAAACTTTTTAATTTAATATTTTATTATAATATATAATGAACCTTAAAATGTTAATTAAGTAAAAGGAGGATAATAAAGGGCCTATAATGACATACCATATTCTTATTTTTATTAGGGAGAATTTGTCCCCAGATTAGTCATATTATAATTTATTTGTTTATGAAATTCCAAAAGTGTTCCTCACCTAATTATTAAAGGGAACATTTTCATTCAGTTATTTACTCCACTATGATCCATATATCTCGATCATTCCTATCCAAATTAACTTATAAACTTACATAGACATATTCTATAGGGTTTTTTCTCAAAATAGAAACATCTTAACTCCTATTATTAAATATAAGAGAGTCATCTCAATGAATAGATAATCACCCTAATCAATCACATTCTTTTTCTAATGTTATTTAAATCATAAAAATCATTCACAATAATAATGTAATAAAAAATTCTATTTTATGTATATGATGATTGTTTATTATGTTAACGAATATTCTACTATACACCATCCTTCTGATAAAATTAGAAGTGAAAATTTCGATCGTCCATACATACAGCTTAACCTATCACATAACGGTAATATCATTTTTCATCACCAATATATATATGGATATTTTTATTGGTTTTATATTTATATATTAAATATATAATATAATGTATTGAATTAAATTATAATATCATATCATCATTGTTTTCTTCCAAATCATTGAAAAATAATATCGTCACTCGTGCATACACATTGACTACCACCTCAATGAAGTTATGTGATTATTATTTCATTTATAATATTTAATTGGATGGTAAAGAGGATGTACATGATGAATATATATTATATACACTATATAATTTGGATTTTGGAAAACTAAATTCTGAATTTCCTTTATTTAGTTATATCATTCAAATAATTAAATAAAATGTTTATGCCTACGTACGAATTGTCGTATCTATGAACAATGTAATAAATTTTTTATATGTTTAATTATGAATGAATTTGAATATATATATAATGAATATATATTATATAATAATAATTTAAATTAACATCATATATTTGTATCATATATTTTATTTATTATATAAGATGCTAATTAATATTTAATGGAAGGTGATATGAATGTAATGGATTTTCAAATAACATATATTTTAGTGGAACCATTTCTATAATAACAATTTGATTCCATTAAATGGTTTTTATACTACAAAAAATGAATTTTGTGATATTTTTTTTAAATTATGTGATTTTTTTTGAAAATTAACATTTAATTACTTCTGGGGAATATGATTAAAAAATTACCATAGTTATAATAATTTATTTTTACAGATTATTCGTTATTTTTACAATATTTTTATTTTATAATATATTGGGAATAATTAAAATCTAAAACCATGTTTTATAAATGTTTTTTGAAAAATGGTATTACAATTATCTTATAATTCAATAAAAAATTTGAACACTTGATTTAATTATTACAATATGGTTTAAAGGAAATATTTATTTAATTCTCCAAAGGAGTAACTTTGTAATTTTATAAAAAAATCATGGAAGGAAATTTTTATTAGATTATACGAAATGAAAATCATTTCCATACATTAGTATAACATAATGATTTAATTCTATATTTATTGTTTTTAATGTTTATCTTCAATAAAAACCTTTTATATTTTAATTTATTGACATTAAAAATGAAATAATTTTAAAAATATTATGTTAGATTCCTCAAAAATTATTCAAACTGATTTCTCATAATCATTTACCTTATATTATAAAATTATTATATTTTATATATGATTTAACGTGGTTTTCCTCCATGTATTCCAATATTATTCATTATATTTATTTTTTGACATTATGATTCCATGATATTTATGGTTTTCATTTCATTTTCAAGAGATACATTATGATGAAATTCCTATAAAACCCATTTCAGTTGTAGCTTTGATTTGATGGATGATTTATGATCTTCTGGAATAAATATTTATCATTTTGATTATTTATCTTTTGGGACTAATATCTCTTTCCAATTCATTGGTTAATGATTTATATATCTTATGATAAATAATATTAGAAGGGGAGTTAATTCAATTCTGTGATGGACTCTATCTATTATGATATATTAAGAGTTAGCCAAGAACACTATGATGGTATGGGGAGTGATCCCATTACACTATGATAACCTTGGAAATTATCATTGGCTATTATTGAAATTTTTTCAACACATATTACGATTACTCTAATTTTTAGGAAGTCGTATTTTGGTTCATGAAATGGTTATGATGATTTCTCACTATTATGATTTACGTACTTCAAAATGATATAATTCTATATCATAACACATGTTTTATGATATTTTTCAGATTGAATACCATCTTTTTAATTCATTTGGATGATATTATACCATTATGATCATATTATTCATTCATATTATTATCAATGGAAATTTCACAAGATAACACAAACTGATCGTTTGATCTAACACTTTTTAATATTTTATTTCTCTAGGTTACCAAGAATGAATTTTATAGGTTATTCCTATTAATAGTATAATCAGGGGTGATATTTATGTGATATTTTTAATATATTTCATAATAATATTATTTACATATCATCTCTAAATGTATTAAACTTATATGGTCATCGGGAATTTATTTTTATACAATGTATTAAATATTGATATTTTATGATTTAATATTAATGTTTGAAAACCATTGATGGTATTGTATAAGTGTTTAGTAAAATATTTTATTAAAGGCTAATAAATCATTGGTGAAAACTCTTGGTAGAATTTTAAGTATATGATAACATCCTAATGTTGTGGTTGGTTGGAGATTATGCTATTTTACATTAAAATAGATCCATGTTCATATACTACATGTGGATGATTCTCTATAACTTTTTTACCAAATAGTAATTTCCATGAAAAAGAAGAATTGAGATTTAATCAGTCATCAATAGGTATATGACAATGAAACTATCTTCACACTTGGAATGAAAATTTGGGGTAAAATTATTTGTGTTAAGATATATTCTTTTTATGATCCAATAAAAAAGTAATATAATTCATGGCAATCATTGATGACATATATTAATATTGTAGTTTCATTGACTAAAAATAATTTTACATGATCAATAAAACTTGTAAATGATTTTCTGGTTTCTTTTTATGATAATTGATTCTCACGCAAAGATTTTGGATTAGAGAATGGATCAAAAAAATGATTCATGATAATATTTAATGTGATTGAAAATGGAATAATTTTACATTAATGAATCCAAATGAATCATGTAATTGAAGTTGAAAAATTATTGTTATCTCTAATCATAGATATCATAATACGATAAATAATATCAACATACTTATGTTTCTTAATAGAAAATAAAATATTATAAAGGAGTTTTATGATGACATTATAAGAAATAGAGTTTATATTTAATTTTTTTAAGAATGTGTGATGAAGAATGTGGGATGATTCTTCAAATGAATAAAAAAATGATATAAGTGTTGAATAGAACGATATATTGAAATTAATTTCTAAGGAAATGTTAATGGATTATAGAAAACAATTGAAAGTAAGAAGGGTTTCAATAAGGTATCATCCACGATAATATATTAAAAAAGTGTAAATTTTGGTCAATATATAGATAAATGTGATTAGTGTATATATTAATAAATTTATCTACTTGGATGTATAAGTAATGGTTTTACCATTGATTATGAATAAACTATGAATGAAATTGGAATGGATGTTATGTTAAATAAATAAAATAAAAAACATTAGTAAATGGATTTATAATTAAGTTGAATTATAGGAATTATTATGTACTAAAATATGATGATTTTCTAGTAAAATCGATGTATGAAAAATGTTTTGAATTATAAGAATCATGGAACATCTACTGATTTTAACTCGGTTTTATTTATTTGATTAATTGAAATTATATGTGTAATGGTTCCATCACCTATGACAATTTAGGTATTTATAAAATGATATATTTGGAATATAATGGATTCAATGAAATATAACCATTAATATGTTTCTAATTTGGGGATAATAATGTTTAGTGGTATTAAGAGATGATTGAAACTAGAAATTATGTATTGGTAAATATGAATCATGTTAATAGTTTCATAATGTTTATTGAGTTATAATGTTAATGAATACGAAAATAGTTTTAATTTTTATTTAATGAAAAAATTAATATTATAATTTTTTAAATAATTCATGTTTTCATAAATGTTTTGTTTTTATTGTGTTTGTTAACATATTTCTTCAGAATTTGACCAAGGTGTTCACATATTATTTATTTTACATGAACATATACTTTTGGGGACTAATTTAATGTTTATTTTAGAATTATGGTCAGTATTATTCTAAATTAATTAGGATTAAAATTTTTCAGAAATATTTTAGAGGACTGTTATGTTTGACAACATATGGATTTGATTATTCAAGTCATTGTTATTATCGATGTTTTAAAATGTAACGAAGTAATATATATTGGATAACATATGCAAACATTTTTTGGTTTTTGATAATATCCAAAAATAGTGGGATTGTATAGTTTTCTATTTTTTTGTAATATTATCAATTAGAAATTGAAATTTGTGCTTTATGCATGAAATATTGTAATTATTGGCCGTTTGGTGAAAAAATATGATTTAAAAAAAATTAAATTGTGAAATTTTACATGTTATTTAAGTAATTTTATTTTTCTCTTCTACTATAAGGTAAAATCAATTGTCTAAAACATGGTAAAGGTCATAAAAATCATATCAAATTATATAATGATGATTTCATTGCCTTTTACACATTTTTGGTTTAAAATTTTTTAATTGTTAACTTTAACATTATAATTTACTTTCATGGGATCAGTATTATATTAAAATTTCCCTATGTTCATATACTAATAATTACCTATAACTATTTTTCATCTATTTGGAATCAAATTATGTCTATTATTAGCCGACCATCACATATCTGATTCACTATTTCCAATAATATAATTTATGAAATAATTTTGTCATGTGGGTTTCCAAAAATAAAATCTTAAATTTCAATAATTTGATTACATAAAAAATGATTAAATTGAAAGGTATCAAATATTTATAGGGGATGAAATGTAACACCCTCAATGTTTATAAATTATATCTCATTTAATAATTTTATTTATATGAGGAATTTATTACACGTAAACATAGTTTAATTAGACCATTATACACTATTCAAATATTTTGACTAAATGTGACACTTGTATTGTATCCATTAATTTTTTGGTGGTGAATATGATTAAATATATAATTATACATAGTTAATCCTTATAATAATTATAATTGTATTGATAAATTCATTGTAAATAATCATTCAATACTTAGTAATGTAACTTTATTCATCAAAAATAGATTTTATCCAAAAAATATTTTTTTTTATGATTGAATATTGTTATTAATTTCATAATTATTTTTAATAATTTATTTGATAAAAATAATTATGTTTTTGATATCATCATGTTAAAATTTTATTATGATTAATTTTTTTGAATTTTCTGAAAATTTAATTATTTCAATGAATTGTAAAAAATACATATTTTTATAAATGTTTAATTTCATTATATTAATAAGTCCCTTTATGAATTGAAATATATCTGAAAATAAAATAATTAATATTTATTTTAGTGTTTTATAAATTATAATATTTTGGTTGTCCATATAAATTTTTTGTCATTTGTATATTTCTGGTCTTGAAATTGTATTTATAATGAAAATTATTTTCACTAAATTTTAGAAGATTTATATTACATTAAATTTGTCTTCTTATGTGAGTCGATAGTGAAATTCTATTTCCATATTTCTGATTAGTAGGTGAATTTTTTAAATATAATTCTTCTATTTTATATCATTATGATTAGTAACTATTTAAATTGTGTTTCCCTGGTGAAGGGTAAATCAAATAATTAATGATAAAATTAAAATGATTTGGATTAAAAAATTTAATACAAAAAAGATATATTTTTTAAATGAGTATATTTAATCCATATTTATCCATGATATGGTTATATCATAATTTTTTTTTATTTTCATGAGATTATAACCTTTATATTATTTTATATCCTAAAATTTTAATCATGTCACACTTTTGTTTTGATTTACTATAATATTTTAGGTTGGTATTATCTAGAGGATATATTTGAATATAAAAATCTTTTCTAATTAGAAAATATTATTTTTTATCATGGTAATTTTTATGGAAAAAAATTACCAATAATTCGTACACAACGGTAATGAAATTAGAATTAAATTTATGGTGTAATAAAATAAATGATATTAATGATTTTAATATTATTTTAATTTGGTATAATTTAGGTGATCAATTCATTTAATAGGTGAATTTTAAATTTTAGGGATGTACTATATTATATAATTCCAATCATTTTAGTTCTCTAGATGTTATAAAAGTCAATGTAATGAATAATGTCAAAATTGAAAAAAACGATATTTGATGATATTTTTTATTTAGATAAAAATAAAAAATATAAAATAAGGATAAAGGAAATAATATATGTTATAAAATTTCATCCCCACTTCATTTTTAGGTCATATGAAATCATTTGTATCAATAATAGTCTTATTATAATTTAATCATTTATGAAATTCGAAATGATCCACACACCACATTTATAGAAGGGCCCATTATACCACACTTCATTACACCACATTTTACCTTATATCTTGACCATACCCACCAAAATTATATTCTCATGTTATATATAAAAAATAAACTGATTCTATAAATCTAGATGGACCTTCCATATATCCCTGAATTTTATGACCAATGGAGGGGTATTAATGATGATGTTATCATCCATACTAACCTATATATTTTTCTACCATTATTTACCACCTCAAAATATGTTATAATTATCATAAACAATAAATAAATTATCATAAATACGCATTATTGTTATTATTATTATTATAAAAATCCATTATACACCTTCTTTCCCATTAGACAAGAAATTATTATCGTACTCATGAGTATGTATAACAAACCATATCCAGAAAAAAAAAACAATATAGTTTACATAATTTTCACTTATAGATGGGAATTAATATGGGAATAATGATTATATATGATATTTAGAAAATAATTATTCTTTATAATGTATAATTTCATATCAACCATATTAACAACTAAACCATTGGAAAAAGTTAATGTCACTCGTTTGTACATGTAGACTACCACCTCCACAAAATGACCTGATTCATTTGAAGTTTCTATTATTATATTTAAGGTAATGATTATGTAAATGATGAATATTTATGATATACATGATATAATAATTATAATGGATTTTTATTATTATTTAACAATATTTTAATCCATCATTCAAAAAAGTAAACACATCTTATATGTCTAGGTATTGTATATAATCTTCATGAACAATATAATTCATCTTTTCCTTGTCATTATTCATAAATATAAATATATATATATATTGAATATTTTTAATTTAATAATAATTTAATTGAGTATGGTATGTTTTTATAATAAATTTAAATTTAATATATAGGATGTTAAATAAAATTCATTGTAATCCATACTTATGGTAATGGATTCTCATCCCACTTTTGTTTTTGCATGACACATGGAATTATAACCACACGTTCCCATTGATTGGTGTATATTTAACACATTAATTCATTTTATTATATATATTACAATGTTTATATGGATTTAGATATCAATTTATATTTTTTTACATTATTTGGTCCTGATTCAAAATATACCAAAGAATAAGGGTTTTATTGAATATTGATGAAATTTTATATTTAATAAAAATAAAAACAATGAATATTATACATTATGTTTCAAAATTGAATATGTAATAAATATTTCTAACATATGGATGGTGTTTAAATATATATGTATATAAAATATAAAATTTTGATTTATAAAATGTGTAAAATATAAAAACATAATTTTGAAAATATTAATAGTATTGAATAATATTATTAAGAAATAATAAAGTTCATATTTAAGAGTCTTAAATTTGAAAAACATGAATAATATAATATGTTAATTTTTATAATTTTTATAATTATTAAATTCTTATTTCTATATATAATTTATGAGTATTATTAATAGAATAAATAGTGAGGTTTGACCTCATAAATGTGAAAATAGAATATGTTATATGATTATTAGGGGGATTCTATGTAACGCCCCGACCCTAGTTACATATAGTCGGTTCATTATTACATAACATTGGCATGATCACAAGAAGGATCAAATCTTGAAAGACCTATTGGTTTAGTAGCCTTGGAAATACTAGATATATTCATAAGTCTTACATTACATCATAAAAATGAAAACTACAACAACATCTTTTCTTTCATATTCCACACTCATATCCCCACATACTATCCCTACAGGTCATTCATAATTTACTTCTTCATACCCTGGGAAAATTAAAACATAGAAAAGGGGACAGCTCAAATTCCCAGTAAGGATAACAATATAGCAGAAACGTTCATAAATAAGAATAAATATTTAAGGCAACGTATAACTAAAACAAAAGACTTTTAAAATTGAACTTCAACATAGTATGGAAAAAGTAAAATGAAATAATGTCATTTACTTATTCACATGGATATTCTACTAATCGAATAATCACATTTAATATCAATAACCACTTTCATAATGATGGAATGCATAATGTCAGACTATCATAACCACATAGCCAAGGCCTCGTGCCAAGACTACAAATATGATTTTTTTCAAGGACTTGTGCCAAGACACTAGTATGTCTCATGAGACCAACCGATGCATCGAGGAGCTATAGCGGGCTCCACTCGTCACAAATTAAGTCCAACACATTCCCATATGAAAAGGTTTAAATATAACATAAACATTCATATTAAAACTAGCATACGAAATGTAAATACATTCACCATAAATTATGAATGGTATAAAAATAGCACATCCATAGTCAAAAATATCACAAAACCTTCAATACAGTATAGAAGTTTTGTATCATAATAAATCAACTTCAAGTAAGCGTAAAATCCATCAAAAGATGTTGACATAGATGAAATCAAAACTCTTTTTAGAGAAATATATCTTTCTATTTTGAAATCATTTAAGAGTCTTATATTTATGAAATAAAACATTTTCTTTGAAAATATTCTTATAAGCTTGTACGGGAAGCTTCGACGTTTTTCTAACGGAGGAAAATAACCGCACCTGCCGTATAAGTTAAAAAAACATTCTTACCTTAATTCTGTCGAAAAGGTTAAAAGCACCTTGTTTGGAAAACGATGGAAATATTCCTTTATAAAACTCATATAAAAAGTCAAAAAAGGGTATAAATGACTTTAACCCATATTCTTTTAAATAGTAAAAATGTTTTGAAATACATTTTAAGAAACATGGATGTGGATGATAAAGAGATCCCAGTAGATTATTGCGTATAAACAACCTCAGATAATGAAGAGATTGTCAAAAAAACCTTACCTTGTACTTTTCCTTGGTTGGGGTTGGATAATCTAATCTATAATGGTGAAATAATTGTTATTAAATTATACAAGAATCATATACATTAATATGATATCATATATGATCTTTTAACATTGATTTGTTAATAATATCATATTATTATCGTTGTTTTGGGTGTTAACTTACTCGTTTCCTTTTATATGTTTTGTTATATAAGACATGTTTTTAATGGATAGGTTGTATATTATTCATATATATAATGATATCATGTCCTTAAACATCATTTTTAGATCATAAAATGATAATTATACTTGAATGGATATGATGGAGAATGAATCTCATCGCGTTCGTGGAGACGGTGGTCCGTACGTACGCACAAGTGACAATATCATTCTTTTGATATTAAAATAATATATAAATGGATGGTATATCATATATACAGAATAATTAACATGTTATATTTATTATTTAAATGATTTAAACATCATTATTATACCCATCCAAATAATAATATATTGAATAACAATTACACCACATCGTGGAGACGGTAAGTCGTACGTACGCACGTATGGTGACATGTTATTCAAAGAGTGTATAGAATAATGAATATGGTTGTACCATATTTATAATAACATCACAGTATATATTATACTGGAGTTATTATTTTAGAATGGTAACAACAAAGGAAGAAGATGAGGTGGAAGAAGAAAGGAACTTGGAAAAGGGTGGTGAAATCATTATCTCTTTTTCGGGTTCTTCCTTTTGATTTGATCAAAAGGGCTCCTTAGGTAGGATTTATGATCAAAATAAGGCCTCTAGGTCGTATTGAGGTATATTGGGAGAGTATTTGGGTAGATTTTGGCCGAACCAAAAGGCTTTGAAGGTGTGAATAAATGAGAAGGGTGAGTTCCCTTTTATAAGAGGGGTGAGGGGCACCTTTGGAAAAGCTAGAAATAATAATTTATAATAAATTCATATTCGGTTTATAATGGCTCCAAAGTTGATTACTCAAAGGTTAAGGTGGGGATAGTTCGAAAACCACAAAACCAATAGAATTTATACAGGTTTGGGTTACTATATTAGCCTTATCTTTTAGTTTTAACTCTTAGTTAATTAGTTTTACATTTACCTTGTCACTTTTTATTTTTATATTATATAGTTAATAAACTTACTATATACATCCAAGAAACCCTCAAGCGGACAATTAATGATACAAATATCATTATATAAGTCTCTTGGCCGAACATTAGATTTTTAGGAATTTAATATCAATTAATAATATAATATTTGTTTTAGAAACTCTTTTATGTCAATTTAGACACTATTCAATAGATGATTTTTGTGAAACTCATAAAAGAATGATTACTTAGAAAAAATTTAATTAAATCATTTATAACATGTCATATTAACTTATAAAATTTGTTTAATTCATAAAAAGTCTCAAATTTTATTTATTTGTGTATTTAAAATATCAAATATAATAATCATTCACTATTATGGTAATTACTGCATCATCACTGTGTCATAAATGAATTAAATTATTTCAAGTATAAAAATTATAAATAAAATATAATTATGTATTAAAGATTTTTATCTTTATAATTAATCTTTATAGTCGAAAATACAACATATATTACCCCATGTAAAAATTGCATTTCTAAAAGATATATGCTTGTGTAATTTTTGTACTTATTTTAAGTTAATTATAATTAAGTGTCCCTATCACCTACATGTCGCTCCATGGGGTCCCAAAATCAACCCAAGATGCCTATGGTCTAACATGTATCAACCAATAAGGCTTGGACATGTTTTAGGGTAATTTAGTATTATTATAATATTATTTTTTAGCCCATATTTACCAGATATACCCTTAACCATGGTAAATAAAATATTTTCCGAAGTAATCATTCAAAATGTTTAAAAATAAAAGTTACCTATTTACATAATTTTAACATACTGATTCCAAATATGGAATCCATTTTTCCAAATTTAAAACACAGGAGTGGCATAAAATAATTTAAAATTAATTCCCGATGTTAAAACAAAAAACATGTTTTTAAGAGATAATAACTATCAAAAGATTGACACCTGTTCATGTCTGGTTTAATTGTAAAATTATTTCCAATGACCAAAATTGTATTAAATGGTAAAAATATATTATAAATATAGTTTAAACCCAATAAAATTCATAATTTATCACTATTAATTATTTTGATTAAAAATGTTGTTTTTAATTAAAATTTAGTAATTTTCAATATTCATCAAAATATTAATGTTATCCAAAAAGTACCAAAATTTCAACTTAGGCTAAATTCGATATTCCGAATCCAAAAATGAAGTCCATTTTGAAATATAAAATATATATAATTTCAAAAAGTAGGTATTACTATTCATAATGGCTAGTTTTATTGGTTATGCTGTGTTAGAACTCGGTGTTGCGTACAACACACGCTATCACATTATTCAAAGTGAAGCGTATCGTAGAAGCTTGGGGTGTTACATTATCCCATCCTTCAAATAATTTAGTCCTTGAAATTTCTAAAATACTTATCAAATGAAAAGACTTGGGTGGTTTGTCATCATATGTTCCTCGGGTTCCCACGTTGCCTCTTCCATCTTATGGTTTATCCACAAAACTTTTACCAGTCGCGTCGTCCGGTTTCTCAGTACATGTTCTCTCGTATCAAGAATCCTGACGGGTTTTTCGAAATAAAATAGATCGGGTTCTAGTTCTAATTCTTCATAGGTGATTACATGCGTTGGGTCGGGCATGTGTTTCCTCAACAGAGATATGTGGAACACATCGTGAACTTTGGAGAGACTTGGCGGCATTGCCAATCGGTAAGCTACAACCCCAATTTGTTCTAGAATTTCGAAAGGTCCAATGTACATGGGACTCAATTTACCTTTCTTACCAAAAATGTATGACTCCCTTACATGGAGATACCTTCAGGATAACATGATCACCGACTTGAAATTCCAAATCCTTCCATCGATTATCGGCATAGCTCTTCTGCCTACTTTGAGCTGCTTTGATGTGATTTTGGATTACCTTCACCTTTTCCATCGTTTCATCCACCAGTTCTAGGCCTACAAGTTTTCTTTCACCAACGTCATACCAACAGGTTGGTATACGACATCTCCTTCCGTATAACGCTTCATATGGTGCCATCTGAATAATTGAATGGAAGCTATTGTTATAGGAAAATTTTACCAGAGGTAAATATTGATCCCACATACCCTGAAAGTCAAATGAGCAAGATCTCAACATGTATTCTAAGGTTTGAATAGTTCGTTCTGATTGACCGTATGTCTGAGGGTGGTAAGCAGTGCTCAAATGAAGTTCAGTATCCATGGATTTCTGAAGACTTTTCCAGAATCTTGAAGTAAAACAGGGATCATGATCAGAAAGAATCGATAGGGGTACTACATGAAGTCTTACAACCTCATTGATATATAGTCTTGCTAGACATTCCAGGGGTAGATCTTCTCTTATATCAAGAAAATCTGCTGACTTTGTAAGACGATCAATAATAACCCATATTGCATCATTCCTTCTAGGAGTCTTTGGTATCCCGATGACAAGGTTCATCGTAATATTGTCCCATTTCCACTCCGGTATGGGAAGAGGTTGCATGACTCATCCAGGGTGTTTCCTTCCATCTTTCACTTGTTGACAAACCATACATCTTAACACAAAATCAGCAATCTCTTTCTTCATATTGTCCCACAAAAAATGTTCCTTCAAATCTCTATACATTTTGGTGCTCCCAGGGTGTATAAGGAAATTGGAACTATGATCATCATCCAGTAATTCCCTTTTTAGATCAGGTATATCGGGAACACAAAGTCTCTTCCAGAATTTCAAAATTCCATCTTCATACACAAAGTCTCTCAGTCTCCCATCATTCACAGCTTTAATCTTCTTTTTAAATTATTCATCATCGGTCTGAGAACTCTTAATCCATTCTAGTAAAGATGGTTTGGAAACCATTTGAAAAAGCATTGATGTTTCTCCTTCACTGGTTATTCTCATGTCCAACTTCACAAGATCCATGAAATTTGGATCCCTTTCAATTCTCATCACGTTCAAAACTACATAGTCTTTTCTACTCAAAGCATCGGCCACCTTCTTTGCTTTCCCCATGTGGTAGTGTATCGTACAATCATAATTCTTGAGTAAATCAAGCCATCTCTTTTGCCTCATGTTGAGTTCTTTTTGTGAGAAAATATAATTCAAACTCTTGTGATCAGTATAAATCTAACATTTTTCCCCATAGAGGTAGTGCCTCCATATCTTCAAAGAAAAGATCACAGCTTCTAACTCAATATCATGAGTAAGATAGTTTTGTTCATGAATTTTCAACTGTCTTGATGCATAAGCAATAACTCTATCATTCTGCATAAGGACACAACCAAGTCCTTTCTTCGATGAATCACTATAAATAATGAACTCATCATTCCCCGATGGTAGAGTCAATATAGGAGCATTGACTAACCTTCTCTTCAGTTCTTTGAAAGATTCTTCACACTCTTTTGTCCAAACAAATTTAACCCCTTTACATGTGATCTTTGTTAATGGGTTTGCCAATCGGGCAAAATTCTGGACGAAACGTCGATAATAACCTGCCAAACCAAAAAAACTACGTACCTCAGTTATACTCGTAGGTGCTGGCCATTCTTGGATTGCCTTGGTCTTAGAAGGATCAATAGTGATTCCATCTTTAGAGAAAATATGGCCAAGAAAAGAAATCTCATGAAGCCAGAATTCACACTTGCTAAACATCCCATATAATTCATGTTTTCTCAGAGTTTCCAAGATAATTCGAAAGTGATTTTCATGATCATCATAGATATTTTAGTATACCAAGATATCATCAATAAATACCACCACAAATTCATCAAGATAATCCTTGAAAAATCTATTCATCAGATCCATGAATAAAGAGGGTGCATTAGTCAATCCAAAAGGCATTACAATAAACTTGTAAGGCCCATACCTATTTCGAAATGCTGTCTTTGGAATTTCTTCCTTATTCACACACAACTGATGGTATCCAGATCGAAGGTCAATCTTTGAAAAGTATTGACCTCCATACAGTTGGTCAAATAAATCATCAATGCGTTATAGGGGATACTTGTTCTTTATTGTTATATCATTGATCTCCCTGTAGTAGATACATAACCTCATAGATCCATCTTTCTTTTTAACAAAAAGAATAGGGGCTCCCCATGGAGAAACACTAGGGAGAATAAATCACTTATTACTCAATTCCTCTAGTTGTTTCTTTAGTTCAAATAATTATACAGTGGCCATTCTATAAGGGTTCTTTGATATAGGCCTTGATCCAGGAAATAAATCAAGTGAAAACTCAACTTCTCGTTATGGAGGATATCCAGGTAAATCTTCCGGAAATACATCTACAAATTCTTTCACAACAGGTATATCTTCTATTTGAACATTCCTTTCCTCACCCATAGTTATTTCATTCTCGTCCTCCCCAATAATTGAATTTAGTTGAGCTATTGGGGTGGATCTAAATAAGAATTAGGTGGTGACGATTCTTCTCTAAAGATAAGGTGTTCCTTATCATCCTCATCAAGAATCGTAACCTCTTTCTTCTTACAATAAATCTTCGCATCATAGTCTGAAAGCCAGTCTATACCAAGGATTATATCAATCTCAATCATAGGTATGACGACGAGATAAGAAGATAAAGAAAATTTATGTGCTCTAATGGGGAAGGATTCACAATACATTGTTGCAATGATACTTCCCTTAGGAGTTTTAACTAACAACTCCCTTGTTAAATCAAATTGGAAATATCTAATTTTATTAGAAAAATGGGATGATATAAAACAATGCGATGATCCAGAATCAAATAATGCATTTTCAAAACATTAGGAAACCATTAAATTACCTGCCACCATGTCTTTCGGAGCTTCTACCTCAGCAGTAGTGATATCATAAGCTTGGCCTTGATCCCTTGGCCTTTTCTGAGGTAATTTCTCCTGACGCTTAGGACATTCATTTTCATAATTACCCATCTCCCTGTAATTGTAGCACTGAACATTGGTAGCTTCCTTCTTCCCCTTTTAATCACAAGCTTGGGGGCCTTTTTCACCACACTTGTAACAGACTCCCATTCTCTTCAAGCAAGTATAAGGGTGTTTCTTCCCACATTTACCACAGGATGGATATTCAACCTTTCCCTACTTCCCCTTATTTCCATTCCCATATTGAGCATCATGTCTCTTCTTCTCTTGCTTTTCTTTAAAGTCATATGACTTAGAGAATTCCTTTTCGGTCTAGATAGCACATGAGACAATGTCTTCGTACGATGAAAAGGATTGTGAGACTGATTCTCGACGGAGAAATGGTTTTAACCCATCAAAGAAACAATAAATATTACTTATTGGGTTACGTATATAATCTCAAGAATACCTTGCTAACCTTGTATGGCTAGCCTCATACTTTGCGACATTCTCATCCTCCTTTTGTCTCAATCTCAGAAACTGCCTTTCCATATCTGCTCGGTGGTCGCGAGGAAAGTATTTTTCTAAAAACAGATATTTGAACTCTCTCCATTCCATATTTGATACTTAATCATCTTCCTTCATATTTTGAATCAATAACCACCATTGATCAGCATCTCCAGTAAGGCGGTAAACTGCCATGATAACTTTTTCCCTTTCACTACTCCCCAAAGCCTGAAATATTTTCTATAGGGAAAATATCCATTGCTCAGCTACTAAGGGATTTGTACTCGCATTGAACATTGGTGGTTGTTGACTCATGAATCGATCTAACGTTGATCCTCCACGCTATGGAGCAAGGTGCTCCATACAGGTAAAGTTATTATTCATAACCTATGTGAGTTGTCCCAGTATGGTGATTAGCTGATCTGTACCAGTTGTATCACTAGCTCCACTATAATTATCTTAAGTAGGAGGGAAATCCCTACATGGAGTGCGTGCATTGATACAGTTTCCATTTATTCCACTAGGCTCCATTTCTAAACAATGTCATAAACTAGATCAGTTTATGAATCAAAATACATAATCACATACTAATAAAACACTTAACATAAATTTAACTATTTATAGATATAATCCATAATCATTAAAATGTTTTCTTTGAGGAATTATATACTCATAAACCCTTCATAATGATTTGTAATGAAAATGAGAGTTATCCTAAGCATATCCCCCGGGAGTGTCGTAACCAAGAGTGCAGCAAGGCCCGTTGTCATGCACCAGTTCCCGTTCGAGTCTAGCTCAATGCTGTGTTTTCGCGTTTTACCCCTAGGTACATCTGTGCCAGAGCCTCCTCTACCTGCTCGTATCCAGACAGAGATGTATTTCTCAGAAAACTCACAAAATCTATAAAATAATAAAATTCTAGGAAGTTCTTCTAGATTAATACTCAAAGTCCATCTTAAATCTACGTGCTCTAATCAGAGTTTATCTAAATCTGGTTTCCAATGTTTGTACTAAACTTCCTCTGATACCAACTGTAACGCCCCGACCCCAGTTACCTAGAGTCAGTGCATTATTACATAACACTGGCATGATCACAAGAAGGATCAAATCTCGAAAGACCGATTGGTTTAGTAGCCTTGGAAATACTAGATATATTCATAAGTCATTCATTACATCATAAAAATGAAAACTACAACAACATATTTTCTTTCATATTCCACACTCATATCCCCACATACTATCCATGCAGGTCATTCATAATTTACTTTTTCATACCCCGGGAAAAATAAAACATAGAAAAGGGGTGAGCTCAAATGCCCAGTAAGGATAACAATATAGAGGAAACATTCATAAATAAGAATAAATATTTAAGGCAATGTATAACAAAAACAAAAGAATTTTAAACTTGAACTTCAACATAGTATGGAAAAAGTAAAATGAAATAATTCCATTTACTTATTCACATGGATATTCTACAAATCGAATAATCACATGCAATATCAATAACCACTTTCATAATGATGGAATGCATAATTCCAGACTATCATATCCACATAGCCAATTCCTTATGCCAAGACTACAAATAAGATTTTGTCAAGGCCTTGTGCCAAGACACTAGTTTGTCTCATGAGACCTACCGATGCATCAAGAAGCTATAGCGGGCTCCACCCGTCACATATTAAGTCCAATGCATTCCCATATGAAAAGGTTTTTAACATAATATAAACATTCGTATTAAAACTAGCATACGAAATGTCAGTACTTTCACCATAAATTATGTATGGTATAAAAATAGCACATCCACATTCAAACATTTCCCAAGACCTTCAATACAAATATAGAAGTTTTTTGTCATAATAAATCAACTTCAAATAAGCGTAAAATCCATCAAAGGATGTTGACATAGATGAAATCAAAACTCTTTTTAGAGAAATATCTCTTTCTATTATGAAATAATTTAAGTGTCTTATATTTATGAAATAAAACATTTTATTTTAAAATATTCTTATAATATTTTAAGGGAAGCTTCGACGATTTTCTAACGGTGGAAAATAACCGCACCTACCGTATAAGTTAAAAAAAACATTCTTACCTTAATTCTGTCGAAAAGGTTAAAAGCACCTTGATTGGAAAACGACAGAACGATTCCTTTATAAAACTCTTATAAAAAGTCAAACAAGGTTATAAATTACTTTAACCCATATTCTTTTAAATAGTAAAAATGTTTTGAAATACATTTTAAGAAACATGGATGTGTTTGATAAAGAGATCCCAGTATATTATTACGTATAAACAACCTCGGATAATGAAGAGATTGTGAAATAAAACCTTAACTTTTACTTCTAATTGGTTGGGGTAGGTTAACCTCCTGTATAATGGTGAAATAATTTTTATTAAAGTATACAATAATCATATACATTAATATGATATCATATATGATCTTTTAACATCGATTTGTTAATAATATCTTAGTATTGTCGTTGTTTTGGGTGTTAACTTATTCGTTTCCATTTATATGTTTTGTTACATAAGCCATGTTTGTAATGGATAGGTTGTATATTATTCATATCTAGAATGATATCAAGTCCTTAAACATCATTTTTAAATCCTAAAATTATAATTATACTTTAATGGATACGATGGAGAATGAATCTCATCGCGTTCGTGGAGACGGTAGTCCGTACGTACGCACGTGTGACAATATCATTCTTTTGATATTAAAATAATATAAAAATGGATGGTATATAATATATAAAGAATAATTAACATGTTATATTTATTATTTACATGAGTTACACATCATTATTATACCCATCCAAATAATAATATATTGAATAACAATTACACCACGACGTGGAGACGGTAAGCCGTATGTACGCACGTATGGTGACATCTTATTCAAAGGGTGGATAGAATACTGAATATGGTTGTACCATATTTATAATAACATCACAGTATATATGATATTGGAGTTATTATTTTAGAATGGTAACAACAAAGGAAGAAGAAGTGGAAGAAGAAAGGAACTTGGAAAAGGGTGGTGAAATCATTATCTCTTCTTCGGGTTCTTCCTTTTGATTTGATCAAAAAGGCTCCTTAGGTTAGCTTTCTGATCAAACTATGGACTCCAGGTTTTAGTGAGTGATGTTGGGAGAGTATTTGGGTGGAGTTTGGCCGAACCCAAAGGCTTTTAAGGTGTGAAGAAAAGAGAAGGGAGAGTGCCCTTTTATAAGAGGGGTGAGGGGCACCTTTGGAAAAGCTAGAAATATTAATTTATAATAAATTCATATTCTGTTTCTAATGGCTCAAAAGTAGATTATTCAAAGGTTAAGGTGGTGATAGGTCGAAAACAATTCATTCAATTGAATTTATACAGGTTTGGGTTACTATATTAACCTTATCTTTTGGTTTTAACTCTTAGTTAATTAGTTTGACATTTACCATGTCACTTTGTATTTTTATATTATATAGATAATAAACATACTATATACATCCAATAGACTCCAAAGATGTCCATTAATGATACAACTATCATTATATAAGTCTCTTGGCCGAACATTAGATTTTTAGAAATTTAATATCAATTAATAATATAATATTTTTTATAAAAACTCTTTTATGTCAATTTTGACACTATTGAATAGTTGATTTTTGGGAAACTCGTAACCGAATGATTACTTCGAAATAATTTAATTAAATAATTCCTAACATGTCATATTAACTTAGAAAATTAGGGTAATTCCTAAAAAGTCTCTAATTTTATTTATTTTTGTATTTATAATATAAATTATTTTAATTTTTCACTATTATGGTAATTAATGCATCATCATTGTACCATATGTAAATTAAATTATTTAAAGTCTAAATATTATAAAAAAATATCATTATGTAGGAAAGATTTTTTTATTTATAATGAATATTTATAGTCGAAACTCCAACATATAAAACCCTATGTAAAAAATGTTTTTCTAAAAGATATATTCTTTTGTCATTTTTGTACTTATTTTAACTTACTTAAAATTAAGTGTCCCTATCACCTACAAATTGCTCCATGGGGTCCCAAAATTGACCCGAAGATGCCTATGGTCGACCATGTATCATCAAATAAGGATATGACACGTTTTAGGGTAATTTAGTATTATTATAATATTATTTTTTAACCCTTATTTACCATATCTACCCTTAACCATGATAAATAAAATATTTACCGAAGTAATTATTCAAAATGTCTAAAAATAAAAGATACCTATTTACACAATCTGAACATCCTGATTCCAAATATGTAATCCATTTTTCCAAATTCAAAACGAAGAAGTGGCAGAAATTAATTTAAAATTAATTCCCACTGTTAAAACAAAAAGTGTGTTTTAAGAGATAATAACTATCAAAAGATTGACACTTGTTTATGTCCGGTTTAATTGTAAAATTATGTTCAATGACTAACATTGTATTAAATGGTAAAAATATATTCTAAATATACTTTATAACCACTCAAATTAATAATTTATCACTATTAATTATTTTAATTAAAAAATTTGTTTTTAATTAAAATTTAGTAATTTTAACTATTTATCAAAATATTAAAGTTATCCAAAAAGTACCAAAATTTCACCTTAACCTAAATTCGATATTTTGAATCCAAAAATGAAGTCCATTTTGAAATATAAAATATATATAATTTCAAAAATTAGGTATTACTATTCATAACGGCTAGTTTGATTGGTTATGCTATGTTAGAACTTGGTGTTGCGTACAACACATGCTATCACATTATTCAAAGAGAAACGTACCATAGAAGCTTGGGGTGTTACATTCTAGAGAATATTGGTAAATAATGAAGGAGTAGTTTAACTACGGATCTGCGATTTGATCATATTATGATATTCAAACCAGGACAGGGGACATGGACCACTTGAAGTTGATTAAATAATTAAAAGATATTTGAAAATGGATAGTGAGATTTTTAGAATAAATTTTAATCATCATCAATATTTGACAAAAACTATTTTCATATTCTTATTTGTAAGTTTATGTATATTTCTTTTGGTGTCTGAACCTTATTGATAATCCTATTTTTAGGATAGTTATCATATTAGAAGTGACACATAAATTGATTTCCTCAAATTTTCATCCTCGATTGATGACATTAATCATAGGTTATTATATATTATATCTCAAAACATGTGAATAAATAATCATTATTTGCATATAATATAGAATTATCATATTTTATTGAAATTTTTGACAATTTATTTGACCGTTTGTGTTATGAAAATGATTACATTCATGACTCCCATGAATTCTAATTTTGTATAAAATTTTTATTTTCCAGTACATACTTGAGACCTTAAAAAGGATATAGATATAAATTTTTTAAATATATAAAATATTTTTAATATACTTTTAAGGTTAATTAAATTGATACAGATAACTCAATTATATATATAAACACCATATTATCAATTTTTTAAATTGTATAAATTAATTTTCAAATAAATAATGACATAAATTTCTAAACTAATCCTTTTCAAATATTTTTTCTTACAATATTTTATGGATTATATTAGTAACCTATATTTCAATTTATGAATGATATTTGGATCAAAAGATGTTACGAATATTTTAATTTTTGACAAAAATTCATTTCAAAAAGAAATATGTACCCACAATAGAGTTATATACACTGAATATATAGTGTATACATGTGTTTGGTGGGGAGGGGTAAAATTCATGACGAAAAAAATACTTCAATGTGTTTCCATAACATATGATTTCCATTATTTTCTTTTATTTATAAGTGACATGAAATTAAACTCATCAATAATGGATATTTTAAAGGATAATTCTAGCTTGAAAGTAATCATAATGTTACGTATTTGTATTTCATTAAAAAAATTTAATATAAAAGATTATTTCCAACAACCACTCTTTTAAAAAGAGTATTTTAATTCGATTTTGGGAGTAATTATTGATCAAATGTTTATATCATCAATATAATATTTTAAAAATCATATTAAATAAAAAAACTAGAGGATTTATTTTTGTACTGTTTTAATGAAGTGATAAATTTTTAGAAACCCCTATAAAGGATGTTTCATTAAATTAAATAGTTTAACATTACATCATTAAAATTAATATGGCTCTATTTTTTCCATTAAATGAAAATTGTGTCATTTTATCTGCAAATTATTATTTATGTCCATAATTTTTTATAATCATAATGCATATAGCCATATTTTATTATTATTTAGACATTCCTTGCATTTTAATATAATTAGTTATTTTTATATTAAATAATTTTAGTTCATTAATCTTATATTTATTGATATATTCAAGAAATATTGATATCTCCAAACTCATAAAGATTTTTATTATATGTTGTTTTTAGAAATATTAGATGATATATAATATTTTTTTTATCAAATTATTCATGTAATATTGAAATATTTTAATGACTAATTAATGAAAATGGTTGGAATTATAATATTTTTTATTACAATAAATCTATAAATATGGGTATCAAATTAGATGATAATGAATATAAAGTGAACCCATTAACTAAATGGGATGTTTTCATACATGTGATACTGTTTGTGGAGAGATAATTTTCTTATGGGTTTTCATGTATCATTTTTATCAATAAATGTTATTATTTTCAAAATGGTTATAAATTATTCATCTTTATTTTACATTCAAGTATATTTATTTATAATAATTAAATGTTCTAAAAAATAGGAAATTTTTCAAAGTTTTTTAGAAATATTTTTTTATGAATTTATTATGAAATCCCTAATGCTATATTTTAGAATGTTTTTACTTATCGAATAAATAATATTATAAAAGGTTGTCAAGGGAGTTTTATATAATTTGAAAAAAATATTTTCTTTTTAGTTATAAAAACTGTCAGTGTAATATTTTATTCTCACGCTATCTTTTTAAAAATTATTTTTTAGAGGGTCCTTATAATAAATATTGGTGAATGGATTCAAATAAATAATTAGTGTGATTAATTAAAATTAGTTTATAAAAACGTTTTTTAGACTCATTAATTATTTAATTTTTCTTCCAAATATTATATAACATAGACAATAAAAGATCCATGGTTTTGTAAATAATTGTTGGTTTTCAGTTTACTTTTATAAAAAAACATATAATATATATTTTATTAATAAATCATGATGTACATATTCATGTTTTGATAAGGGAATCAGACAATAATTTTAAAAGTATTTATATAGTAGTAAAATTTCATTTGAGGATAATATAATATTTAGAGTTTTATTTTATGGTTATATGAAAATAAAATCAAGGAAAATATTATGTATAATATTTTTAATCTTGTTTTTCTAAATTCTAAAGATCTATATTCATAATTTTCTAAGCTATAAAAAATGAATTTTGAGAGAGTAATTCATTTTAGTGGTATATTTAAAAATCGCATTTATATATAAAATAATTATTTATTTTGTTATTTCAATTAGTATGATTGTTAATGAAATATTCCAATATTATTAATAATAATTTTATGAAAATTATAATAATTAATCATTTATGTATAGAGATTGTAAATAAATAAATAATGAAAATATAATAAATCCTTAAAATAGATTTTTAATAGATAAAAAATTAATTAATATTTGTTTTTATTATTTAATATTGTGAACTAATTTCATGCACAAACAATAATATTTTTCAAATGATAAATTTTCTAATTTAATATATTTCTATACGATAAAATCATAATTTTTTTTGTAAAAACATAAAAATATTTGTATTGAAACATTTATTATAATTTTGGAACTATAAAATAATTTTTATTATGTAATATATTTATTTAAAATGACATGTAATTTTAATTAAAAATAAAATTAATGATGATTATAAACTATATTTAAAAATATAATATGTATATATATTTCAAAAACAGGGAAGGACTTTAAATTAATATATTTATATATATTATATATAAAATTAGAATTTTACATAGCAATAAAATATATATTTATAAATAAAAAAATTAATGATATGGAAAAATACTAATAAGAAATATGAATATTCATATTTTTTAGAATTAAATTTCACAAAATTTTTTGAAAATATTTATATTCTATTTTTCAAAAATTTGAAAAAAAATAAAATTACTAATTATAAATCATGATTTTGATTATTTAATCCTATTAAAAATAATATTTTGGATTGACCTCTAAGGGGGAGGCTTAGCGCAGATGGGTCGAAACCGAAGTGGGGGTTAATAATGGATTGGGTATTTGATCAATGAAATGGATTTTGACATGGATGTGGGAGATCAGTTATCAGAAGTCTTTCAAAATTCATATTTCTATTTGAAAGTGGATGATGATATGTTCATAAGAATATTTCATCATCTTCAACCTTATATATAGTTATTTACAAAGCCTTAGATGTAGTATATCACAATTTACATTTAGTATTCTAGATCGTCATGAAAATCCTATTCAAAAAATTATTTTTTTCATAGGAGTGGCTAGTTTCTAAATTTACTATTATTTTTCCTTGGTCGATGACATAAATATCATGTGTATGTATTTTATCTCTGAAAACCTGAAAACAATCATGGTTTATGTTTATATAATATACCATTATCATATTATATTTTTTTTTTCAATTACATTTTCTATTAGTATTGTGAAAATGAATACATTCATGAAACACATGAATTCATATATTGTTTGTAAAAACATTTATTCATATGGTCATCCTAAAAACCATTAAATAAATATGTATGATTCTTTAAAAATTTCAAATCTGGTGAATTGAATCAGAATTTGTATTGGATTGATACAAGGTAATAATTGTGACACATATATATAAATATATTATAATTTTAAATTTATGAATTGTAAAACATCAGTTGAAAATTATTATTAGAAAAATAAAAACATCTAGTCAATTTCGAAAAAATAACTTTAGAATAATTTATTTATCATAGTAGGACCCCCATATCTATTTTTATAGAAGCAGTATGGATTAATGGATATCATGAATAATTTAATAATGTCTATTATCTTTTTAATGGTATTCTTTTTATTATTATATGTAATCCCTATATTCCAACTATATTTTCAGGTAGAACATCATATTTGAGAATAAATTTTTTTACACTATAGAATTATTTATATAGAATTTTGAGTGTACATATATATGAAATTATATTTTTAGTTATTTATGAATGTTAGGTATTAATTATCTATCATAGACTTTGATTTTTATTTTTTGGTGTTTTTTAGGAATTAAGAAACTGCCTTCATAATCAAGGAATATTTAAAAGGATGTGTCCAGCCTTCTAGGAATCACAAATTTAATTATTTTTTAATTGATTAAAAAAATATTTATTTTAAATTGATTCTTTTCAAAACCACACATTTAAATGATAATATGTATTCCACAAGGAGAGTATTTAAATTTCAACTATTTATATATTCAAAGAAATATTTTCAAAACATAATGTTATGTTATAATAAATAAATTATAAGTGATCCCTATGTTAATATTTTCTATGATGTGTTTCTTTTAAGAAACTCTTATAAAGGAATATTTATTATAAGAAACAAATTTAAATTATTACTTTAATTTGAAGCTAGTAATAATGTATTCATAAAATGATTAATGAAATGATTTTATGTGTATTTTTTTATGTATCCATAAATTTCATACATATTATTAGATATGAACATATTCTATAATTATTATTTTCATTTCATGAATTTGAATACAGGTTTTTATTTTAATTACAAAAAATTTATGTTAATGTATGTTTTATTTATGTAAATATTCTAGAAATATGGATATCACCTTAATATTATATTTTTTTTATATCATGATATTTAACAAAATATTCAACTTATAAAATAATTTTCTTCTTTGAAAATAATTCTAGTTGACTTGAATAGATATAATGTGTGATGAATAAAAAGGGTAGGAATATAAAAAATGATTACAAAAATAATATTTAGGGTATGGGAATCAAATAAGGAGATAAATAATGGGGAGAAAACCCATTACATTAATTTCCCTTATTCCAACATGTGATACTAATAATGGAAAAATTAATTTCAAAAGGCCTTCCAAGTATCATTTTAATTAAATAAAAAATTTATTACATTCAGAAATATATTTAAAGGATAATTACATGCATTTTTAAGGATATACATTTATAAAAATAACGTGGTTTCAAAAAATGAAAAAAAATTATAATGGGTTTTGATATTAACTTTTTTTAGGGAATTTCAAAAAAACAAAATTCTATTTTTTTGGGTCTATTTAAAAAATAATTATTTTGATAAATTTTTCAAATTTTTATTATATTATTTAAAATAAATAATTACAACCTACTTCTAAAATAAATTAATATATCAATTTTATCTCATCTAGTGTTTTTTAATTTTTTTTAATATTGTACGAAAAATGATTACTGGTGAAATGAAAATTTTGAATAATTATCCAAATTAAATCCAATTATTTAATTTATATTTTTTTCTCTAATGTTATGTTAGGAGACATCCTAAGAATCCAAAATGTATAATGAAAAAGATAAATGATAGAGTAATTAATTATTAATTTTTCAACTATCTAATATAAATGAAATGATACAGAACTTATTTTATTATCAAATTTGGAATCTGAGTCTTGACTAATATAGAGCTATTATTAGAACAATTTAAACAACTACAGATATCATGAAATTTTTTTCTGTATAATTTAGGAGTTAAAATTTTCATTCTATTTTTAAGGATGTTTAATTTTTTTAAAAACTTTGTTATACATGAATTTTTATGATGTTTTTTCTAATTTTGAATATAGATTTTTATATTTTTATAGTTATTGAAAAATATATTTTGAGGTCGTAATTCATTGGGGCAGGACAATTTAGAATCATGATTTTTAATAAGTGATTTATTTATTTTATTATTTTCATTAGAGTATTGATTAATGAAATATAAAAAATACTAGTATTAATAATATTATAAAAAATTAAAAGTAATAATAAACTATAAATAATTATTGTATATATATAGATGAATAAATAAAATTTAAAATTTGAAATGATATTTTATTAATAAATTGAAGTTTAATTTTTATTTACATTTTATATTATATTTTATTAATTAATTTCATACAGAAAAAATTTTATTGTTTGAATAATAAATTTACCTATTTAACTGTATTTATATATGAATAAATGTTTATTAATTTATAAAAAACATAAAAAATATTTTTTATAAAATATATGTAGATATTAGGAATGTAAAAAAATATTAAAATGAATATTTATTTAATTTACATAACAAATGATATTAAATAAAAACAAAAACAATTATGATTATAAATTATGATTAAAAATACAATTTTGATATATTGATTTTTTAATAAATAAAATCAAAGTCAAAATGTATATAAATATAAATATATATATATTATATATAATGACAATTTTTTCAAATCATTTTTCATAAAAACAAATATTTAAAATGTTAATGATAAGGTGTAGTTTTATTATGAAATAGTAATATTTTTTTATTTTTTTATTTAATTGAATAAATTTTATGAGTATTTCATTATTTGGATTACTATAATTATTAAGATAACTAAATTATTATATTTAATTATTAATTATGTATAGTCATTAATATTAGTAAAAAAATGATGGTTGACCTCATAAGGGAGAAAATCAAACAAATTATTTGATTCATATGGCATAGACTATGTATAGATTGGCAAAAAATGAAGGAGCATTTCAAATTTTAATTGTTGTTTTCAATCATAGAATGGAATTCATACATGGATGTGAGAGACTAAATACTGAAATTTAATTAAATTCCTGAAATTTATTCGAATAAAGTAGGTGATCTGTATAGAAGAAGAATTCAACATCTTAAACCACTGACCTTGAAATTTAAAAACCAACAGATTTTTGTGAAGTTAATTTATTTTTTATTTTTTTAATCATCTTGAAAAGTCCTATTTTGAGTTTAGTTTTCATCTTTACCGTGAATTATTTTACATTTTTCTCTATTTTTTACCCTTAGTCAGTGTTTCCAATGCCATGATTATATTATTTATATTTCAAAACATACAAATAAATTTGAGTTATGTATATATAATATACCATTATCCCTTTTTTGTATTTTTATGTGTACTTTGACCGTTATTATTACATAAGTTATTGCATTCATTTATCCTATGGGTTTTTTTTTGTTTCTACCCTTTTATAAACAATATGTAATTCATGGAAATGTGAAATTAATTTTTAGTTTTTCGTGAATAGGTGATCTCTAGTGAATAAAATCATAAAATGACTTGGATTGATACAAAAAATATAGTTTGATATATATATATATATATATTTGTTTATAAATTTTATATGTTTATAAAATGGGTTCAAAATAAATACCGAATAAAAAGTATAATAAAATCAATTTCAAAAATGCATTTTTATAATATTATAATGATTGTTATAGGACACTAATATTTTATATGGCCGTTGGATTACATAAAGTATATGAAGAAAATTTAAATGTATAATAATATATTTTTAATGATTCAATTTATAATCATTCGTTATGCCCTCAGAAAAATATATTATTTAAAGAGCATCATTATAGACTATTTGTAAATACCATTTAATAATTCACATAGAATACAAAGAATAAATATATTTTTTTACAGCAGAAGATTATTTCATTAATAAATATGAACTAAAAGGTTTTGTTGTATCCTTTTTTCCCATTTTTTTATTTTTCATTAAAAGGAACAAATCCTCATCGATAGAAATTAAAATTTTAATGAATGTGTCCATCCTCCTAGAAAATCTAATGAAAAATGTAATTTATTATTTATAACTATTATTTTAGTATTATTTATTATTTTTGAAATATTGGATTTATAAATATGTTATTAATTTGATAATAAGATTTTTTATTAATTAATTGTTTTCATAATTAAAATTATATTTTTTAATCTCAAAATTATTTTTTATTTCAATATTTGTAGGGTATTTATATCATAATATTTTACATGGTAGATAAATTTTTATAAATCACAATGATGTTGGTTTTTGTAGAAGAAAACAATTTTTTGTTATATATTTAAATTTAATCATGTTCCAATTTTTTCCACGGAACAGTTTTACCCTTTTAAGTGTTGAATGATTTTTATATCCATAAATTTCATACAGTATAGTAAATATAGACATAATATATTAATATTAATATTATTGTCTTTTTATGTATTAAAATAATTTTTTTATTTGAACATAAAAACATTCTTTTATATCTATTTATAGCATATAGATATTTGGGAAATACGTATTTATTCCAAATAATTTGGAATTAATTTTATTATTTTACAAAAAAATAGTTGATATTAAAATATTTTCATTACTGGAATTATTTCATGCTTCTTAGAAAGGTTCAAATGGTTTTTGAATGAGAAATAAATACCTAATATATTTTTTATGAAGATAAATTTAGAAAATAGGGCATAAAATGAGAAGACGATGAATGGATAGAGAACCTAGGACCACAATTGGTAATTTTTCTTCAAGTCATACTGGTAGTAGAAATGTAGTATTGATAAAGATTTACCATTTTTATTTCAATCACAAAACGTTTTTATTTTGAAAAGTGTTATAATGTGAAAATAAATGTCATTAAGGGATATATATTTATAAATAATAAAAGACTTTCTAAAATGAAATATTTTTTTAATGGTTTTCTAAAGGTATTATCTGGGTTATTTTTTATGAAAACACTAAATATGTATATCTAAATGTATTTTACTATCAAATAAATTATTTTAGAAAAACAAAATTCAATATATTTTTAAAATATATAAAATAAATAATTGGATAACAATTTTGAAGAATATCTTCTAGGAATATTTTATAATCACCATCTATTTTTATAATTATTTTTCACATGGTCCATAGAATAGTTACTGGTTAATTGACACAATTAAGGTATTCATGCAAGTAATGTGACCTAGTTATTTTATAATTTTCTAGAAACTTTTATGTTATAATTTAGTATTTACAATCATCCAAAACCTAGACAATAAAATATAAGTGGTTTGATAATTTTTTCTTCTCATATATAAAATCATTTTTTCTTAAATTTTTTTAAAAATTATAGAGAAGCATTAATAGATGATTTTACGATGTATATAAATTATATTTTCTCCAACATCTCAGGTGTAATTTTTTATCATCATAAATAATAAACATAAGTTAAATATTCTATGTCATTAAAAATTTATATAATATCATTTTTTATTTTATATAACATTTTACCATGTTACTAACATAATCATTTAAATTTACACCAACTATTTTGATGATATTCGATACATTAGTCCAAAATTATTGTGGTTGGTTGACTATGGTCAAAGGAATAAATATTCCATCTTATCTAGAATAATATTAATTAAATATTAATAAAATTTATGAATCATTTATAATTTTATTTTACAACCAGCATCTATGGTTATGAAATATTGATTATGTTACAATCATGACCACATTAGGTCTTATGCAGGCGTGAATACTGTGACCATTTTTAAATGATTATTAAAAAAAGAATGTATTTATTATTTTATATTTATATATGTAATGTCTCAAATTTTATTTTTATTATTTCTAAATATTATATGGAATTATTTTAATACCAAACCTTTCAACTGCTTAAGATTATAGGGCTCAGAGTGCCTGAAATAAATGCTTGAAATAAATTAAAATTTTAAACATCATGTGTGAGTGGTTTTCCTATAAAATTGGAATATATTCTAAATGGTTGCCTCGATCAGAAATTTCAAGGCATTTTTGTGTTCAGGGTGGAGAATTTGACTTAGGTGAGGCCTAACATCCACCGACACGGGTCAGCTATGAGAGTTAGTTTTTGGCGGTTTAATGAAAATATGATAATTTTTTTAAAAGTTTGCTTCACTGTGACAAAATTACTCTCATTTTAACTACCTACTTATGGAATGTTTGTAGGGTTAGCCTCATAACCCTGCGAATTGAGAGAGTTTATCTTTATGGATTGGAGGAGAACCTGTTGGCAGACGATGACGACGATGACACATCTCAGATCCGATGAACCTCACCAATGAGTATAAATCGGCTATCGTTCTTCAACCAGATCGAGGAAGGGTTTATTATTTTAATTCTTCTTTCCCTGTTTGGGATTTAACGATGAAGGAGGATCAACCACGAACTTGTTGATCTGCGGATCGTGCATTCACATAGGGGGGTGTTGTTTTCTGTTTCATACAGGGTCTGAATCATGAATTTAAATTGTGATAATCATTGGATTATTGTTTTGATTATCTTTTTTTAAACATTAAAATGAGATCAGATTAGTGTCATTATGAACAATGTTGGAGGTTTGTTCTTACTTTTGGTTTGATAAATTTTTTCATCCCCTTTTCTTGTATTACTTCCCGTTCTTTGTTGGGTAAAAAACAACAGATCATTACAAATCCATTTTGCGACACAACGATCCCAAATTAGAGATAAAACATCATGGTGACCTACAAGAGGTGCGCTGAAAATGGCGACAGACGAATTGACACGGTTCGAGAATTATCGTTCTTCAACTGTTCATCACGTGATTGATCGAAAATCATTTTTGGGGTCGATCGGATTCCTAAAACTAATGGAATAGACATTATAAAGTTAGGACGACCTCAAATCTACAATATTGTTGTGATCAGATTCCTGGATCGAAGACTGGAGGAGAGATTAGAGATCGTTGGCGATGGGCATCATTTCTGGAATTTTCTGAATAACCAGGAATGTATCCCCAAAGAACATGCCTTGTGCTACTGGCACAGTGGAAGCTAGAGTTTTGCGAGGCACGAAGAGATGACATGGAATGTCCCTGAAGAACATGGCATGTGGGTCATTACATGGGACTGATAATGTATCTCGGGAGATACACATGCACAGGATGGAGTACATAGTTGTGTACTCCACCACACGGCCAGACCAGGCTGGCTACACATGTTACCCCATGTACCAGTTACACTAGATAGTGCACACGGGATAAAGCCATGTACGGGAACACAGCCACATACAAGTAGTTGACCCCAGCTACATAGACATGACATGTGATTTGTATTACATAGTGTGTACTGACTTTTCTACACTACTAGCCTTGTGACACGAGCTGTAGTACATGGGCAGTACCCGAGATCAGAAGACACAACATGTGGCATTTATCCATGCAGTTTACTTTTTAGATCATTTCTTTATAATCTTGTCCACCGTATCTTGGACATGTTTCTTTTGGTTTAGAGTCCCTTTTTCTCGTTCCACTAAAGGTCAGGTATCGTTTCTTACTACATGAGTATGATCCCTTCTATAGGACTTTCCAATATAGAGTCATGTATCTCTCATAGAAGCCCTGAGTGAGATCCTTTATTAGCTTTTTTACCTTAGGTAGAATTAGGTATCGACATAATATCTTTTATAGGGTGTTGATACTCTACCTAGAAGGTGAATCAGGATGAGTCGCGATATCCACCAAGGCCCTGGAAGTGATCCCCATCTTTCTATCGTGATATTTTCTCCACATAGGAGTGTGTTCTCCCAGAATGAGTGTATCTATCTCTCATGACCTTTCTCGACTGAGAGTACCACTCAGATAGATGTCATCTAATATGTCAGGCTTGAGGAGAGAGTTCTACTAGACGAGTTCTTCATGGAATCTTAGTACTGAATCCCTAGTGGGGGTATACTATTGTGTGACTTCTCCCTAGAGTATAAATTTAAGTATATCTAGTTTGTGTTCTCTTGTTATATGTTTAGTAGATATATACTATGTATGGATTACTATGACTTTCCATTTTTTATTGCATTGGGGATTTTGGGGTCCACTTCTGAGTATTGTTATACTCAACATCGTACAGGCCTTGCCCATACATTTCATGTCTTGTGCAGACGAGAAACATTTTGATAGATTCCAGGGCGGACCAAGACATGACTGAGCATTCTGTGTCCCCTATAGACCGAGGTGTTAATATGGAAAAATGAAGGCGTCTGAGTACCACATTGTGTTTATACATTTGACACTGTTGTTTTTAGACTCATGTTCTTGGTTGGATTATATTCTGGCCCAGTTTTCTTTTAGTACATTACAATATTTCATACTCTTTTGGTTGGGTTTAGTTGTATGCCTAATTTTTTGTTCCCTAATGTTTTTTTTTGAATTCGGCATTGTGGGATAGGAGATTTGTGTGTGTGTACATGTATCTAGGAAATGACTCCCTTGTTTTTAATATGCCTACTCGGTGGAAGTCACCATCCCCTGGCCTACTGGAGCCGGGCTTGGGGAGTCGTAGCGCGGGCCCCTCTAGAACTGTTCATGACAAAGTAGTATCAGAGGTAGTCGTTTCTACCTTAGGAAAATGTGTCTTTGAGGATGGATTAGGGAAACATTGTTTAGTCTATTACGCTTTCAATTCAACAGAGAGACTCCAGTGTTGGGGTGGGCGACCGATGTATCCATACACTAGGATATTGATTACCTACTTTTCACCATGGGGCATAAAAAACTAGTTGCATGGAATCCAAAAAATGGTAAAATAATCACATAATAATGGGTTGAGTTTATATATAATTTGTGTCCGCTATCTAGATATACTCATTAAACATGGTACATCTGGTTTCATTGCAGGATTCATCTGTGATGCATACCCTCTAGGATTCAGCAGCCCGATCACAATGATGAGACCCTCGATGATGAGGCTTCGATAGAGGGACCAGTTCCCATGGAATTACCACCAGGTCGTGCATCTTCTATACCACCACTAGTAGAGCATCCTATGGTACTTACAGTACTGACCCCCAAGGACCATAGGCTGAGCGCGCTACATGAGTCCAAGAGATAGAGACCCCTCAGTTTCCATGGTGAGCCCAATCATCAGGCAGCTGAGGATTGTCTTGAGGTGGTAGCATGATTTTTCCGTCTAGTGAGGACCCTAGAGGACCACATGGTATTCCTAGGAGTGAGCCTTTTTAAGGTTTCAATTCGAAGATGGTAGTCTTACCACACAGACACATGATTGGGAGAATCATTCATGGATGTTGTTTGAGTGACTCTTTATGGTGGATATCTCTATGGTTATGCAGAGAGAAATGCGCATCCAGGAGCTACTTCAACTCTAGTATGGTAGTTTGACGATAATTGACTATTCATCGAGGTTCATCAACCTCACTTGGTACTCAATGGATATGATCAGGGATTAGTACTTATGAGCTCGGAACTTTTAGTGAGGTATATTAAGAGACATATGAAAATGTTTCATGCCTCTATGCATTACGACTTATGATAGACATCTCTTGCAGGCCTTGGTGATTGATTGTATTTTGAAGAGTGGATACAGCCGATGACAGTCAGTAGCAAACAGATTATCACAAAGACCTTGGCAGTAGGGAGCCGATGTCAGACCCAGGGATCAGGACGTGGGAGACATCAAAGGATTACCCATTATAAGGTATTGATAGTTTAGGGATCTCATTCTAGATCTAGTGAGCCTAGGGAGAAGTGGTGCTACTCATGTGATTGTATGTGCAATTTCACTAGAGAATGTCTGACCTGTTGAGTTGCTGATAAGGAGTTAGTGGATGGACTGCCGAGGAAGAGGCAGAGTGGAGTAGATAGACCTCCCAGGCATCGAACACAGTAGATGAGAAAGGAGAGTTTATGGTGGGGGTGAATGCTTCAATATTCTTTCACCAGCACCCTTAGGAGGACCACACCAGGCTCAAGGAACTAGGTTACAGGGGTGGGGATAACTGCATTTAATCGAGGCATACGACCTAGGGAATCCAATAATGATCCAATGTAAGATATGTGTCTTCTATACCATAGTTTTAATACATATATACATAGGTTCCAATCATTCCTTTATCACAACATGTCTTTTACGAAACCATAAGATTATGATAGAGTCGCTGACATGATCATTACGCTTGGAGACACCTACAAGAGGAGACTTGATGATCACACACCTTTTCAGACAGTGTGATCATACCCTTGGAGGTAATAGTTTTAGTTGGGACCTCATGGTGGTATCATCGATTCCTTACGATTTCACTCTCGTTATGGTTCAGTTATCTTCGATCCATGACCAGATTAAATGTTTTAGGTGAATGGTGCGGTATGTTTGCAGTGATGGGATGCAGATTTCTTTTTTAAAGAAAAAGAGTCCCATGAAATAGAGAATGAGCTCATGCATATGAGGGTGCAGCCGATCACTCATGAGTTGGATGGTCATTCTCTAGGAGTAGTAGATTTTGTGAGCTCCCATTCCCCGTCAATATTGGCGGAGTACGAGGACGACTTTCCCGAAGATGTTTCAGGACTACCTCCTAACCGAGAAAGCAACTTTTTCATCGACCTACATCTTAGGAAGTCACTGATTACCACACTAGCATATTTGATGGCTCCCGAAAAGCTTCGTGATCTGAGAGTATAGTTGGATGATTTGGAGAGAAAGGGTTTCCAAAGACCTAGCCTTTCACCCTGGGTGGCCTGATTCTTATTTTCCATGAAGGTATACATGATTTTGAGGTTGTGAATCAATTACCAATGCCTAAATCATGTAACAGTGATGAACAAAAATCCACTATCGAGATTCGACGACCTCTTCAATCATCTAATAGGGGAATAGTGGTTCTCGCTGGTTGACCTTCTATCAGGTTAACAGCATTTACAAGTACGAAACAAGGATAAACCAAAGACAACTTTTAGATTCACTACTGTCACTAAGAAAACACGGTGATGCCTTTCGGCATGAAAATTTTTCCTCATAGTGTTCATGGGACTTATGATTTGGATATTCCATCCATACAAGGACATGTTCATAGTGGTTTTCATCGATGAAATCCTAGTGTACTCGGCATTATAGGAGGGGCACGTAGGACACTTCTGTATAGTAATAGACACACTCCTAGAGCACCAGCTTTATGGGAATCTCTCAAAGTGCATGTTCTGGATTTAGGAGGTCCTCTTTATGGGATATGTCTTCTTGGAAGATGACATATATGTGCAATATCCAAGGGGGGAGTTTTAGAATGGGAGATACCTCAAAGCATGACAGAGGTGCGGGGAATCCCTGGGATGGCATGATATTACTGATGATTCATTCCTGATTTCTCATGAATATCAGCACCGATGATAGCCTTGACCAGGAAAGGGAACCATTCGTATGAAAAAACAAGTTCTAGTAGGCTTTCGAGTAGTTGAAACAAGGTTTGACGAGCACCCATATTTAGAGATTTCTAGAAGAGGTTGTGGAGTATGAATATTTCTACAATTCATTATGAACTAGGCATGATTGTTTCCTGATGCAGATAAAAGAAATGATTTTATCATTCATTCCAGATTAGGCCACATGAGCATAACTATGAGACCCAAAGTATTGAGTTTGCATTGGTAGGGTTCGAATTGATGATGTGGAGACACCACCTTATAGGAGAGCGGTTTAACGTTTACTCTGACCACAAGTGCCACATGTATATTTTCTCATATAATGACATAAATATAGGGTATTGTAATTGCATATAGTCCCTCAATGATTATTTTTTATTGATAATCTATACTCTTGGGAAGGGGAACAAGGTGGTAAATTCTCTTAGTAGAAGGTCGATCTTATAGCTTTTGAGTGAGGAGACAGAGCAGTTAGCCACGTTTCAGCTATCATTCAGGGACAAAGAGAAAGCAGATTACTATTAGTCGATGTTTGTCACCCCTCCACTATTATAGTGAGTTAGGTAGTCAAATAATGGTGATGTCGACTGTGAGGTTTTATATGACCAGTAGTCCACATGACATGCCCATGATAGATATTCGCAATGTGGGGAGAACATACTTCTTTTTATAGGATGCATTGTTGTGCAAGTAGCATTGCAGAAAGATGTCCTGAGTGATATTCATACATCCCCCTTGGCGGTACATCCTAGAGTGGTGAATTTGTACCAGGATCTCTGATGACAGTTCTGTTGGTCAGGCATGAATATGGAAGTAGAACAGTTCATTTCTTGATACCATACATTGAAGCAGATGAAGGATGAGCACCAGAATCAAGTGGTTTTAGCTCACCCCTAGTAGTTCTGGAGTATAAGTGGGATGGAATATTGATGTAACTCATAAGGGGATTAATATGGACTTCCACGGGTCATGATTCCATCTGGGTGATTATTGACCGACTAACAAAGATGATTCACATCCTAGAAATCAGGGAGCCGAGTTATGTAGAGAACATGGGAAGCCTCTACCTGGAAGTGATAGTTCTAAATCATAGCATCCCTTCGACAACAGTCTCAGATCGTGATTCCCACTTCACATGACGATTGTAGAAGGGTTTGTAGGAGGCTTTTGGACTTAACTACGCTTGATCACGACGTCTCATCCCCAGACTGATGGTCAGACGGAGTGGACCAACTTGGTTCTATAGGATATATTGCAGGCCTCTATCATGGAATTTTGTCACTATTGGAAGGAACTCCTCACACTGCTAGAGTTTTCGTACAACAATAGCTATAACTCCACCATTGGTATGGCACCATTCGAGTCTTTATATGTGAGACCTATCCAGTCAAAACTTTTTGGACCGACCCTAGAGAGTCATCACACATTGGTCCAAAGTCGGTACAAGCTACCACCGAGAAAGTGCAGATCATCTAGATGTAGAGTAAGACTACATAGACCTGGAAGAAGATATATTCTGATAAGAAATGGATACCTCTGGAGATTGAGGAGGGAAACCACTTCATTCTTCGGGTCTCACCTCGACGGTGGTTAAAAGGATTTGGATAGGGTGGCAAGCTATCTCTGAGGTTTATTGAACCATTCCAGATACTCTGTAGAGTTGGCGAGGTGGCGTACCACATAGCTTTAATGCCAAAATTGTATCAGATAGATGATGTCTTCTGCATGTCACATATGAGGGGGTATGTGCATGACCCATCAAACGTCATCGATTGGGGCGGGCTGGACATCAAAAATGGAGTGACCATTTTTGAGTACCCGGTGGATATTGTGGATCTATATGAGACAGTCCTTCGTGGGTGATCAATTCCCTCAGTGCATAATTGGTGGAAACATGAGAATCTTCAGGAGAGCACATAGGTGTGGGAGACTAAAATACATGCCTAATACCCATATATTTTTTTAGTAGCCCTTGTTTTGGATTTTTGGGAACCGAAATCCCCTAGGTCTTGAGAATGTAATGTCTGAAATTTTCCATGTATTATTTTGAAATATTATATAGAATTATTTTGAGACCAGACCTTTTGAAAACATGAAATTTTGAGGCTCAGTGTGTTGGGTATAGATTTTTTTAATAAATTAATGTTTTCAATAGTATGTGTGAGCGGTTTTCATGTAAAAGTTTAATATCGTCAATACGGGTGCCCATAACAAAAATATGAGGGCAAAATTGTGTTCAGGGTAGTTACTTTACCTTAGGATATGCATAACATCGAACAGTGTGGGTCAGCAGTAATAGTATGTTTTTTGATGTTTAATGAAAATAAAATAAAATAATAATTTAATATATTTAAAAGTTTCTTTTTTTGGGAAGCCACCTAATTCCTCTCATTTAAAATATCTGATTATAGAATTTTTTCATTATTATCCTCATAACACTGTGAATTGAGTGAGTGGATCTTGGAGCCTTGGAGGAGAACCCATTGTTAGATGATGACGACACTGTATGTCAGATCAAATGAAACTCGCCAACAAATGCGACATAGCGATCATTATTCCACAGGATCGAGGCAGGGGATGTTATTTTGATTCTTCTTTACCTGTTTTTGGATTTAACGATGAATGAGTATCTACCAAAAACATGTTGATCCAAGGATAATTTTTTCTTTTGGGAGGGTGTTATTTTCAGTTTCATTAAGGGTCTGATTTGGGAATTGTAATTTTGATACTTTTTTTATTATCATTTTTATTCTCCTTGTTTAATCTTTATAACAGGATCGAATCAACCTCGTGAAAAATGATGGAAAGGGTTCATTTCTCTTTTTGGTTTAATGAATTTTTTCTTCCCCTTTTCTTGGTGTTTTTCGCATTCATCATGCGACAATGAACACTGAATCATTGCGCATCTATTTTGTGATGAAAGTATCTCAAATTAGATATCGGAATCGTGGAGACCTAGTGGAGGCGCGATTACGATGATATTGGACGAATATTCATGGTTTGTGAATAATCTTTATTCAACTGTTCTTCATTCAAATTATAAAAATGCGTTTTCGGGGATGATCAGTGGCCCAAAACTGAATAAATCGTTATTGTGATGTCAGGGCGACCGCAGATCTTGATTTTCATTATGATCCTATGGTTAGATCAAATACAAGAGTAGGGACTACAACATGGCAGTGATAAGAAATATTTCCATTATTTTTCGAAGAACAAGTTATGTACAGAAAAACATGTAGTGTGGTACCAGCTCAGCGGAAGCTTGGGTTTTGTGAGGCAGGAAGTGATGACATGGCATTTCTCCAAAGAACACGGCGTGTGGGTCTTTATGCTAGACTGAGCATGTATCTCGAGTGATACATGGACACGGAATGGAGTACACAGCTGTGTACTCCACCACATGTCTAGACTAGGCCGAATTCATGGGATACCGCATGTACTAGTTACATGGGATGGTGCAAATGGTATAAAGTGGTGTACAGGCACACGAACGAATACACGGAGACAACCCCAGCTACTCATACATGGAATGTGATCTGTAAGACAAGCTGTGAGCTGATGTTTCTACATGACCAACCTTACAACATAGATCACAGTACATGGGCAGTACCTAGGGTAAGAAGACATGGCGTGTGACATTTCTACATGACATGTAATTTTCAGTACATGGTTGTATCTTCATGTCCACCGTATCATGGACATGTTTAATTTGGATTAGGGTCCCTTTTTCTCATTTCCTTAAAGGTTATGTATCATTTTCTACTATAGGAGTATGATCCCTTCAGGAGAAATTTCCGAGATAGAGTCATGTATCCCTTAGAGAGGCCCGAAGCGTGATCCTCTATCCACTAATGACCTTAGGTAGAGTCAGGTAACAAAGTGACCACTTACATTGGTCGCCAATACTCTATATAGATGGCGAATCTGGATGAGTCGTGGTATCCTCCACGACCCAAGAAGTGATCCTTATATGTGTATCATGATCTTTTCCTCACTCAGAAGTGTGTTCTCCTAGAATGAGTTCATATATACCTCATGGCCTTTACAAATGGAGAGTACCTCTCTGATATATGTCATCAGTGCTACCAGACTCATGGAGTGAGTTCTCCCAGATGAGTGCATCATGGAATCTTCCAACTGAATCCCTAGTGGGGGTATGCTTTTTCATGACTTGTCCCTAGACTACTGATTTGAGTATATATGGATTGTGATCACTAATTATATGTTCAGTACAAAAATAATATTTAGAGATGAATGTTCCTTTTTTGTGTATTTATTTTTGGTTTTTGGGGTCCTCTACTATGTATTTTTGTACTCACCCCTACACATGCATTGCCCGCACATGTCATGTCTTATGCAGACAAGTAGCCTTTTGAAAGATTCCAGAGTGGAATAGGACATGACCAAGCTTTCATGAGTTCCCTGGAGGATGAGGTGTTCCTACAGCTATGAGAAATATTCCCAGTACCTCTTTGTCTTTATAGATTGGACATTGTAGTTTTTAGACTCTCCTTTTTTGTGGGCTTGTATTCTGGCCCGGTTTACATTTAGTACTTTACTTTTTGTCATACTATGTTGGTTGGGTTTAGTTGTATGAATGTATTTTTGTTCCGTATTGTTTTTTTTAATTTTATCCTTGTGGTAATCGAGATTTCTCTGTGTCTGTGTGAGTGTGTGTGTGTTAGTACATAAGCATTTCCTCCCATGTTAGTAATATGGATACTCGGTCCTATTTACCAGCCCCTGGCCTATTGGAGGCGGGCTTGGGGAGTCAAGGCCAGGGCCCCACTCGGAAGAGTTGTGAAAATATAATTATGAATATAATATATACTTATATTTATATTTATAGTATTATTATTCAGGAATTATAATTGTATATATTGTCTACGTGATGTGGTGATGGAAAACTAGTCTCACCACTTCACTGAGGTGGTAGTCCACACATATGCATGAATGAAATTATTAGTTATATATACATGTAGTGGAAAAAAATTAGGTGATTTGTTATCCTTTCAGAATAATAATAATTTTTTATATAACACATGAAAACATCAATTTCATCATCAAAAATATTTTTCAACCAATGGAAAAAGAATTTCTTCAGTTCAATGGGTAGTCCACCAGACACAAGAATGATTAATTTTAGTCCCATTGGATAGAAGAGGAGATGGATTATCGTCTTGGAAAAAATATATTAATAAATCATTGTATTTATAATAAAATATTTATTATTTTATCATGTTTTATGAAGGAGTTATGTATAAGGAAGAACAAACAATGCAAAAACATGAAAATAAAAAGTATACCTCATATTTGGAAAACCACTTTTTTCTTATCGCATTATTACCAATAAAATGGTCATCCTACCAAAAATAATTCTATAATATGAATTGGGATTCTAGGAAGGTATTTGAATAGGTATTGGTTAATATGAAACCGAATTATATTTTGATGAAAATAGAAGAATTGTTTCCATTTAATAAGTGATGGTAATGTCACTCATGGAATTTCTGAAAATGTTAAATTAATTAAATTAATTATAAATTACATATAGCTACATAGTGAATTATGTTAATTATTTGATGATTTTGGGTCAACATAACCACATAATGTAAAAAATATAATTTTTTAATCTATACTTTTGTCTTAGTATTCTGTTTTTGAAATTTATTTAACTATTTTAACTATAACCCTCACTACATCAGTTTATACATGTTAGTAGAAAATATAGTTACAATAAAATAAAAATGATACATTAATGTTCAAAATGTTATATTTGAAAAAATATAAAATCACGTTCTCAATTTTACGAATTTTATAAATTCCTTATAATTTAATAAAATATTATTTACCCTTATAGGCTATAATTTTAATTTTTTTAAATATTCATTACATTGTCATTAATAATATCAGTACATAACAAATAAATAAAAATATAATTTATTATATACATATAATTTCATGTTTATCATGAAAAATTATTGATAATATTATTTATATCCAATTATATTTATTTGTATAGTTTTTGTATAATTTACATGATTTTTCTTTTATTATATATTTTCTCTATCAACATTGTACAATACATAAAGATTAATGTCTTCCACTAAAAAAATTAAAAAAATTACCATTTTGAATATGAATATATTAGATTTAAAATATATCTTAATATTAATCCTATATTTTTGATAACACTATATTAAAAATAATAATGTGATTAAATTAAATGTGTGACATTTTTGAATTATTTCATAATAATATTATTTAAAATTTATATTCTTAAAAATTTAACCAAAACTAGGTCCTATATTCGTTTAATAGATTATTATGGTCAATATATGCTTATCCATTAATATTTTGGTGTTTTTTTGGGTTATTTAATTGTTATAATCAATTTTTTTTTCCAAATTTAACTGATTTACTTTCAATTATTGTAATATAAATTAATAAGATTACTATTTATATTGGTCAGAAAGAAAAAGGTCATATTTTATAAATTGTGACCCACATATTACAATTATGGAGCCCATTTTTAAATATTCAAGCAATATAATATTTACTATTTAAATTAAAATTAAATTTGAAAATGGTAATGAAAGTGTTTTCTTAGAATTTTGTTTAATATAACATGATTTTATACTAAATTTTCTAATAAATTACCAATTATTAATAAAAATTAAATTATTTCAAATCAAAATTACTAATAAAATATTAAAATTAATCAATTATATGAATTTACATTTTAAATACATTAAAATAAAATTTAGTTAATAAAAATCAATATTTTTCACTACTCATTAAAATATTAAACATTTCAGGAAATTATAAAAAACAAATTTTAAGATAATATCTAAAAGATGAATTTTAGTATGAAATGAATTTTGTAAAGCACCATTTCTTGAAAATTTTAACATTATAATTTTAAATAAAAAAAATTATTAAAGCACATTTTTTAAATGTATTTTTGAATAATTAAATTACATTAATAAAAAACATGGGTAATTAATTTCTATTTACTGACCAATAAATTCATATTAATATGGAATTTTTTTTTATTAAAATATATTATATATTATTTAAAATAGTGTTAGATACAATATTTTACTATCTTTATTTTTAATATCACATATGTGTCCACATAAAAATAAAAGAATGATATGAATGAAAATAAAGATCAATTTTGAGTTGAATGAAACAGTTTTAATAATATAGGTTTTAATATTAATAATTTATATAATTCCATTAAATGTGTTTTCATTATTAATACATTATTTATTCAATAAATTTGAAAATTTGATAAATGATATTTACAATTTTCATTATGGTATAATTTGAATGGGTTAATTCATGAAAATTATTTTGCTGATTTATGGAACATATTTTAGATGTGTGATATTAATATATTTTTATTACTCCATTTTGTATATGTTTGTTGTCAAATTATATGTATTGTGTCACAATTTACACTAATGATATAATAATCAATTTTTTTTTATTATATATTTAAAATTCCAAAATAAATTGTCATTATCCATGAGAATGTAATGTAGATAAAAAATTAAACACCTTCTATTTTTTTTTCAATTTCCCATTTATAGTAATATTACCAACCCCTTATGATTAAAATACCAGTTTTCATGGTTAATGTATAAAATATACAACCAAGGGGTTAATAATATTGTTATGGTTATAAAAAAGACCAATCACAGTCTAAATTATATTTATTGATTGTTTTAAAGCCCTGTATTTTTTTTCCATTAATTAATTTTTATTTTGAGTCCAATGGAATGATAAATTAATTTTTCATAATTTAATCACACGAGGAATTCCATAAATTCCACTCAAATCATTTTTAAATGGACATGTCATCCCTCACATATTCAAAGAACATTTAGGCAAATATATCTATACATAGCTACCAAATTCTATTTAAGATTCATAAATAATGTTCTATAGGTTTTTTCTTAGAAAAATCCCAACACAAGTATCCTTTAGCATATATCAAAAAGAGGATTCTTTATGATAATGTAATCATCTTTACAGAATTTTTTAATTTAATTTTTCCTAAATATTATTCATAATGTGATATACCAATTATAGAGTAATCATTGTAGTATAAAAAATATTTTTGAGTTTTTATTTTTTATTGTACTAAATAAATATTCCATCACTTATCTATATTGTAAAAATAAAAAAGGTTCCCTATTTAAACATAATACATAACATCACCACATAGTGGTTTAATTATTCATTCATCCAGAATTTACTCATATGGTTATAAATATGAAACAATGGAATATATATAATATTTACACCATAATAAATATTGTAAAAAATTACTCAAACTATGGTAAATTTATAAGGATCGGAAATACTAAATCCAAAAAAACAAGAAAAATGAATCCATTTCCAACTAGAATAGTGCCTTTAACAATTGATGGTTTAATGACACTGTTTCTAAAATATATGTATAATTAATTTGTACATATACCACTTGAGTTATAAACACATGCAATTGAAATTGAACCTGATATAAGAGTTCACATCCAACATTTAATTTAGTTAGACATATTCCATATGCACCACATATTTCATTTGTGTTGTGAATATTCATTCCCATATATATATTATATCAAGATTCTCCTTTTCATTATGTTATTAAATGTGTCATTTAAGGATATATCATTCATAGTGATTAATGGAACCAGACCATAATGGCATGATGGTGATCTTTTTTATTTATTTTTTTGTGAAATACCCCTTTTAAGGGTTTATAGAGTACCCTTATATGAATGGTATGGCCGAGGATCAAGGCCTAAACATGATACTATACATGAACATAATGGTCCAAGCCCTGAAACACATGAAACAACCCCTCACAAGCATCTACATCTTGAAGGTGCCTTTCCTCCCACCTCACTTATCTAATCGACTAACATTGACCCTTGATGATAATAACGATGTCTAGTCCCAATGTTATTTCACATACCATCACTTTCTTCCAATCGCCTTTTCTCTACTCTGGTGGTTGTTATTTTTTGACATGGATCCTTATCGGGGGATCCAAATATGTGGTCCCCCAATGAATCTGGGTCTTTATAAATTCCCAAAATTCCTATTGCTTGAAGCCCATTATTACATAAGGCCATCGGGCCCAGAGGCCATTGGTGGCATGAATTCCCTGAGACCTGATGTTCCAAAATGGTGGACCTAATGCCCAAATAATGTAAACAGTGTCTGATGCTTCTGTACATAACAATAAATTCTAAACTAATTTTAATAGTACTTCTTCAGTAACAATGCATTTTACTTTCCAAATGGATTTGATTATGGCCCTCATGGATGAAAAAAGAGGAGCCTGTACATCTCGGTAATGGGCTCGTGGGAAACCCCAAAATATTATTAGTCAAATATGACCATTATAACCACGCTGTTAAATTTTCATGTATTAATAAAATTAAAAAAATTAAGAAATATATAATTTTAGGAAATTCAATGTACAAATTTATTAATTTATTCATTGTGAATGATCATTTTATTTCTTACAATGTAATTTTATTTTAAATATATGTTTTAATAAAAAATTGTTTTTCTTACTTTTTATAAAAATATCAGAATATGATATTTAAAATTATATAAATTGTATCTGGAAAAATTAATTACATTGATTTTTTCATCATAAAAAAATTATATTAGGAATATTTTTCATATTTTACTAATATGTATGAATTTCAAATAAATAGTTAATAATTATGGATTTTCATTAAAAAATTATTATAATTTTAATCATTTACAAGGGTAAGTTGTATTTTATTTCAGACTTAGAATTTATTTAGTTTTTTTTATCTAGTTATCATCTTCAATGTTAATTTTATACAATATTTTAATATATAAATGTTTTATACTTATAAGGGAATTTTTCTAAATAATTTTTCTCATTACGTTTACCCTATTTAATATTATATTAAATTCTTCAAATTTTGTGTAATTAATTAGAAACAATTGATACCATATTTATAATTTGGATATCCAAAAATTTTAAATGTATACCTTTTATTTTTTTCAATATAAATAGTTACCTTGTTAATTTTTTACTATATTAAAGAGTAAATCTTCTAATTATGGTTAAAAATAATGTGGCAAGGACTATAAAATGATAGTAAAACTTGTTGAAATTTTTTTCTACGAATATATATCATCCATAATTATTCATTATTTGAATATAATTATTTTTAGAGACATTTATATATGATTCTGATATTAACAGTATTTTTCGTAAAGAAAATTCAATGAGGTGAGAAAAATATTTTTAATAATAAATTTTTTTGATATGCGGTTATTTAGTGGATATGTTCTACTATGAGAATTCATCTAAAAAATAATACATCATTTTAATCCTTGTAATTTTTTAAAAAAGATACATAAAATAATAATACAATGTAGATAAATTAATTATTCATTTATTGGGGAAAATGATATAAAAAGTATTATTATAATTATAATAATTAGAGTATTAATTGTATACAAGAATTTTCATGACTACCTTGATACGTTTGGTTCCAAATAATATATTTTGTGTTAATTACATTTGTTATCTCAATACTGTTAATATCAAGGTAGTGAATATTTCTAGAAATTGACATTTAGGATATTTTATAAGAAATAATAGTTAATTAAATGATTAGAATATATTAAAAATATTAAATTTGACTAAATGAATAAAATATGGTCAATTAAATATACCATATTCCATTTATGTGTATTTTTTAAATTTATAGTAACATTATAGACCACTTTATGTCTGATATGTTCATTAGTAGGGTAACCATCAAAATAGTAAACATGTGGTTGTAACCAAATGTTATGTGTATAATTTAATGTACTAGTCCTAGAGACCACTATATCTGGTGCCCAAATATCAGTATTCACATGACCTTAGGTGTACCTACCTGTATGCTATAGGTCACAGAAAAGCAGCACATGTCAATAAAATGACATTGTTGCCACCATACCCATATTCTAGAGTAGTTTTATAGAAGAATTATATCAATATATAAATATCCATAATGAAAAAATAAACAAAAATATTCAAATAATGTCAATAACTAACCGAGATGATCAATGTATAACAATATGACGAGTGTACTACATGACATGTCATTATAAAATAAAATCCAAATACCAAACATCCAATAGGATACCATGCACATACCCTCGTCCCTAACATGTACAGATATCACATGCTCCAACCAATAAGAATGTGTATAAGCCTAATAAAATCTTCATGTCCTAATCATGTACTAAAAAAATCATCATCTCCTAGGGTACCAAAGTGGCTTGGAGATCCGATAATGGTGTGAGTACTATAAATTATCCCACCACCAATAATGATAAATGTGATAATATATCTTATTATAAAGATTATAATGACACATTATGAATATTAATATAAATAAAAAATAAACCATATTCCATTTAACAATTGGTGTAAATTTTTTTACATTCATCAAATGATTAATCGGTTACACATACTTGTCAAATTTCTCTAAATCCTATGTATGTCATATAAATTATTCACAAGTGGTCATGTTCCTTAACTCAAAAGTACAATCATTCAAAAAAACATTCATTAACATACCTTAGATCATCAATATAGATGAATTACCCCATCTTGGAGCATCAATCCATGTACCTGACCTCGCATTAGAGCCTTAGTCCAGATGAATTACCACTTGCATTTAGTAATGGCATAGAGCCACAATCAAACTCACAAAGCCTTTCAATACATTAATGTGACTAGAGGATCAGTCAAGATGAACCTTGGGAGGAGCCTTTTTCCAATAACCCCACTACCATTAGTCTATGTACCCTTGCATCTTTAACCATTTATCACATTCATCAATTACCAACCATATGATATTATACATATCCCATTTACAATGTAACAAATAAAATACCCTCTACAAATCATAACTCATTTATCACATAATTTAATTCTCGTACCTTATCCCAATTAACACAATCATTATATGTCAAATAAAACATTATATATTCCCCCAAAAAATTAATTTATCATTTAGTTAAATTTATATCCATATATAATATTACAACATAATAGTAATGGGTTATACCTGCTAATTAACATGTCAATTAAATTACTGTGGTCCCATAGTCATCTGAAACTACATCATGGAATGATACACAATTTAAAATACTAATTTTGTCTTAGAATAAATATAACCTTTAAAACAAGGGCCATCATCTATGAAAACATTAAAAACCTCCACGAAATAAATTACCATTTCAACCATTCAAAACAAAAATTATTCATTTTCAAAAGAATGGGCTCACCCCCCCATTTCGAATCATCATTTGAAATCTCAAAGGAAACCCCCTTTTTAAATCACATTGTGGTCAACTAATATTTTTAAAAAAATTACACTTTTTATGAATCCTATTACTATTTCTTAAATCCATAACATGATAAATATCCAAAAAATAATATTTATCGAATATCCAACCTCTTAAGAATTTCAAAAAAGCAAACCTATATATAATTTAATTTTACCTTTCATCCTAAAACTCATACCAATTAACTATTCATAGGATAATCCCTTTCATAATTCACTATATAAATGATTAATGACTCCTTTCGCCATTTTATATGGTTTGAAATAACACCAGGGAAGCCATAGGTTTGGGATTATATCATAAATTAGTCTAATGAGGTCCATGAAGGGTATCAAACCACTATCTATGGACTAATTCACTATCAATATCTATGGATATTGAAATTCCACCAGGAATAAAATTGACACAAAAAAATATATAAAACATCATAACTCTGGTAAAAGTATTTAAGACCACATATTGCATTCTAAATGATGATTTATATACATAAAGCATATTTTTATTTGAACTCATCTGGGAAAGAACACTATAATGAAAAACACCCAAAAAAGTGTTTAGGCCAATCGAAGAACCAAAAAATCCACTATCCCTATTATAGAAAATAAAAGGAATTGTATATTTAGACTCACACATAGCTTTGATTCACACTAAAGGACACTACACACAGCAATGAAATGATTGTGAATCAAGAAATAGATTTCTTGTAGGGTTTTAATCATCACACAAAGAACAATATGTCTAATATGGTGAAATTTGTGTAATAACACCAAAATAATGAAAGGGAATAATGATAATTTCAAAATTTTTAAGGGATATATGGTTATCCTAACCATTTGCAAATTGTTCTCCTTCGATTGTACAAGTGGGGGAAAGGCACATTGTTTAATTGAGGAACATTCATGGTTGGGAAAACAGTGTGGTGTCCATGGGCTAGAAACTGTCTGAATGGAGGGTTGGGTCACCCAGTTTCCAAGGCCACCCCACACGCATCCCTCATCCACGAACTACCTCCCAATAGGCCACACGGTTAAAACACATAGTTTATAATAAGAATGTGAAAACTATTATATAATCACAAATTTGTCCATTTTCTTATTTTCCATGACATGAACCACCATAATTCTGCAAATACATTTTCCACTCAACATAATAATTCCTTAACATGAAAATTAAAACTGGGGTTTAACAAGACACAATCATAGTATCATAACATCACACCACATTATAATGGATCATCCTCAAAGTTGTTCTTCAAAAGTATATCTACATTTAAAAGGATGAAGTTTTGGACGCATTCCACCTAACAGCCATCATCTTCCTTATTTTTCCTTCAACACTTTCACTCAACAACAATACCCAGACCAAGAAACATTCCAACCCCGAATTCTTTAATCCCATCGTAATCCACAACCATTAACTAATGGACCTAAAGGATGAAACTATCTCAAAAAAATCACAACCAACATCAATAAAAATGTACTAGTAATGCCACGTGACTAATGGACAAAAGGATAATTAAAAGGGACCACATTACAGTCATAGAGAAAACTAACTCATCATCATAACGATACAGTACACAACACATGAAACAAATAACAATTTTATATTTTAACCAAATATTTCAATGTTATAATAGTGACTCATTCTCATTATCACAGAAGGGGCACACATATTCCATCAATATAACACGAACAATATCAGTATAAAAATTATGGCCACAGAGCCTCACTCCATTTCCAAACAATTGAATGAAACAATTAATGCATAAACATCATCTCAAGTTACACAACCAGTTGAAACATAAGATAAATATTATTTTCAAAGCAAAAACTTGTTGAGAATTCTCCTCCGAGCGAATCCAAACCATACTACCACCCACTTCATCAACTAACCAAATCCTACCTATGGTTATCTCCACCATAAACATTAGGTATCCACTACCATTTTCTTTTTTTGATGACACACATTAACAAAATAAAACTAACAAAACCTCAAATCTACCTTTTAAACTCACCCAAAATGTTTTCCATCTCACCTTACCTAAACATCTCTAGGAACATCCCTAAACAGTGTCTTCCAACCATCCGATGTAAATACCTATATTGGTCACAAGTTCATCATCCAAATAAAAATAAAAGACAACATTGGTTATTCCTCAAAAACCAATCACATTATCAAATATAACTTAAAACCTCAATTTTAACCGATGGTGGATAAAAGAACACCATATCCATTCACTTTTGTCCAACTAATTTGGATCATCACACACAAACTCTCGGTTGAAACCCAAAATCCACTTTTTACATGCTACCCTTTTTACCTAACAATGGTGACATTTTATTTAATGATTACTCCCACCATCTGATATACCTACATGATTTATCACTATCAACTATTAAAAATACACTATCATGTTATTATACTACCCTTCCAAGACACCATCATGATTCACTACACCAATAAATAGCTCAAATACACGCATCATAGTTTTATTTTAAACCCACTCTGATATGAAATATGATAGTCTTCTTGACCAGCTACTATATTAAAGGTCTAACTGGATCTTCCCAACAAATTCAAACTTAGTCCTAGTATATTTGTTTTTGGAATCTAGATTCCCCCCACATCCAAACCAGGACCATCTCTACACATCTATGACATATTTAATACTCCCCCCTGTAGGAGTTTCATTGCCCCTATAGTACTTATGAAATTTCAACCACCATGAAACAATATTTGTTCACGATTTGAACCCAAAAACATACACATTGCAAGATGAAATTTAAAAAAAAAATATATTAAAGAGCTAACCATTTGAGGCTTTTGAGAATGACAGTGATGCCATTCATTGACATCCAGTCCAACCCAAGGACCAATCCAAAAATATATTTATGGTTTATATCCCACCACCTATGTCCACATACATTTTTCCATGAGTGTATACTCTAAAAGAATAAATTTACCTCAAAAATAAAATTGATATATAGTCATAAATATCGAGAAACCATAATGTAATTGGGAAGATCTAAAGATATTTTTAATAATCATCACTAGATAAAAGTATGATAAGAATTTACTAATAAATAACACTACAAACTATACAACACAATCATCATAATACACCATGAGGTAAAAAAACCCCACCAAAAGATTTAGGCTACCCTGCCTCCCAACATCTCAATGGAACACAACCATCAGAACACATAAGGGATTTCTAACTAAAGTGATCACTATTTCCTAAATCTCTACAAAGAAGATGTTAAAAAAATTCTCCTTTGGAGAATCTACTCAACACATATTGAGTCTTTTAAAAATTCCCTTTAATGATCTCAACATGAACTCAATAATCCCCCACACTAAAAAAATCCTACGGTCTATCGCACCACCTTTCATACAACATTGGGTTAATAGAAAATTATGAGTTTCATCCAAAGTCATAATTTCTACCATATCAGTCAAAATTCTGTTTTCACATCATGACCCCACATATTGACCTAGTTAGATACCTTGAGATATCACAAATTATTGAGACAACACATAGAAACTGACAATAAATCACATAAGTCATACATCACAAGATTTAGGCCCAATGCATGAAAACACAACTTACCATTCCACCTGACCAATCATCCATATTATTATCGAATAATTATTTACACTCTCAACCAAAAAAACCATCCATTCATTCATGAAAGCCCAAATAGAAAATCACCACCTACCCATATTCCCATCCATACCAAATGTTTCCATCCAACCATTGTCACCCTAGTCGTGTTCACTAATAGCTGATATCAATTCTCCCATAAAAATATGATAACCAATATGTCATATATTCTAACAATCCTTACATTCCCAAAAACCATTACTATAGAACGTAATCAATCAAGTGATTTCTTTTGTTGAGATCATGAAATATCTATGAACATTTACCAAGAACTCTATAACATCATCTATGCTCTAATTCCACTTCTAAACAGCCAATAATGTTTTATATTATGAGCAATATATAACACTAGGCCAACCTCCAAAAAGGATTCCCTTGATTTTATAATATTATCACCTCATAACCACATATTGAGTCACCTTTCCAAAACCATCAACCGACATATCCCTCTACGAAAACATCATTAGAAAACACATTCAATGTGACATGATAAATGTGTAACATTTCAAATAAGTAATTAATAATATATATTTTTATCTATGTCTATTTATGAATTATATAGTGTTTAGAGGCTTAAAATGAGAATAAATCCAATCTTAAGCATGGAATACACTAATATTTTTAGAAGATTGTTTTACTTCTTTTTAATGGAAAACCATTTTTAAATCAAACATTTGAAAATCTTATAAGCACTATTTGTCAATATAAACTTATTATGTATGATTGGGACATTGAAATTTACTTTGGATAAATTTGTGGTATTTTTTTGGCAATGTTCAATTTTTAATGAATTGTGAAAAATACTGCATTTTACATCAAAACTGCACTTTCATCTAATTTAATTATATGGTTATAATATATATTTAATTGGTTTTAATGTTTAAATAGAATATATTTTTACTATGTAATCCAATGGTGATTATTGTGATTAATTTCAATTTGGAATTGGTCATAGACAAGTGCCAAACTTTTCATAGATATTGTTTCAAAAAAACCACTATTTCTTTTGACAACGAGAATTATATTTAAATTAATTATTGCAATTTCTATGTTTTAAAGTTGGTAAAATGGATTCCATATTTGGAATCATAAGGTCCATAATATCTAATTATGACTCTTTTGTTTTTGGACATTATGAATATTAACAACAGTAATTATCGTTAATTATCTTGATTAATTAGTAATCGGGTAGTTAAGGATAATAAAATAATATCATAATAATACAAAATGACCCAAAAATGTGACCTAATGCTTCTGGTTGTGTCATGGACGAACATGGGAGTCCTTTTTCCAAACTTGGGGACCCCATGGAATCACTTTTGTGTGGTAATGACATTCTTTCTTTTTATTTTTAAAGAAAGTTAAATATAACAAAGAATGTATCACCTCAGTAAAAAAAAATTAATTTTGTCTCAAAAAATGATCTATTAGAATATAAATAGTCATTGGAATGATAAATAGATTTCCAAAATCATATTTTTTTTTAATTTATATACATTAAATTAATTTAATTATTTACGACATCATGATGATGCAGTGATTACCTCATTAATCAACGATTTAGATAAAATGAAAATATAATGTAAAATCTAAGACATACACTTTTCAAAGACCAATTAGATGAGTATATTTCTAACCCTTATCACCTTATCCTAGAAATAAATCAATTTGGGACCTTTAAAATCCGAAACTCAATTGAAAATAATGTAACATTTTATACCTTTCCAAGAGTGCCCCTCCTCTCCTCTTATAAAAGGCCCCCTCCTCTACCTCCTTACCCACACTTCTCCAGCCATTGTATAGGCTATTAACTTCTCATTTTATCTCTCTACATCCCTATCTTCATCCTAGAAGCCTTACCTTTGGCATAAATCTCTTCAAGAAACCATTTTGGTTCAAACTAATAAGAGTTACCCAATTTAAAGGTAAAGTATTCTCTAATGTTCTTTTGTATTATTTTGAATCTCCAAACCCATAAACTCTTTTTATTAATTTCATTTTTAACAACACCAGTATGATAAATATACTAGTATGTTGTTATAATATGGATTCAAGATACACTTACACACACCTTCATCTAGTGGTTAAAGTGCATACTGTTTCAGTGGATGGCGAATTTCTGCCTCATGAAATGATGATTGCTCAATATTCTTCAAACACCTTCAAAGGTGGCCATTAAAATGACAATATATTTATATATGATATATAATATGTTTATTTTTTCCTTAATCTTTTGTATTTTTCATTTTAGGCATACCATTATTGTTTCCATTATGGGTAAATGCGATATCTTCATTTTAGGAAGTGCGGACTACCACCCCCTCAATGTGATTTGATTCGTTAATACCATAGGAGGGACGTATAAAAGATGGAGTCAGTGATATTATATATGACATTATACTAGAATTATAATATAACTTTATTTCATTATGATTCCATTCCATAAAATACCAAATAGAAATGAAAGTAGCGTTCATGCGTACATACGACTTAACATCTCCATGAACGGTGCATTTCATTTCTTACCTCTAAATGTTATGTAATATTATAAATAAATTAATATACTGGATATATATGATATATATGATATCTACATCATGAATATAACTCTGTATATAATGGATACATGAAGAACATGTAATTATAAAGAGTTTATTTTTGATTCAAGTACCAATGATCGTTAAAACGACCGTTATTAACTTAAATAATTAAATAGTGTTCATGACATGGTAATAAGTGATATTAAAGGAATACTGATCTTGAAAAATGTTCTTAATAATGTAGAAATTAATAAAAGTTTATTATTCATGAGATTAAAGAATGATTGAGTCAAGTCAGATACGAGGTAAGGGACTTCATCTCAATCTCCTTTCATTGAGGCATATTTTGTTTTATACACAAATTTCATTTATATGATGTATAAACCCCATTGACTTTTACTTTTATTCAAAATGAATATTTTTTTATACGAAGCATTTAATAAACAAAAAAATTGAATGTTTTTATTCTTCATACGTATGCGGTGACAATGACTTCTCCGCTGCCATGACCATTATTTGAGTTTTGGATTCCTCTTCAAGCCATTAACTTTTTTTAATGGAAAATAAATACCATGTTTACTTTTCATTTATTTTGGTATTGAAAATGGTTTTCATAATGTTTTTATTATATCAATGTGTTGTATTTATATCTTGTGATTGAAATGTGGAAATTTTATGTTTCCTTTATTCATGTTTTATGGGATACGATTATGTTATGGTTCTTGAGCATTTTTCAGAAGATGGGTGGTTCCGTGATAATCTATGGGTGGGTGAGCCTGAAATAGCTCTCCAATGCATTGGGTAACGTGAAGGGGTTAAACATTAACATTTTTCCAAAGATATTTAGGGAATATACTATGATGGGTATTCCAAACGTAACCATGAGGGTTACTACAAACGTAAGAATGTTATGAATGCCTCAAGTTACCATTATGTCTCATGATTTCTATTATTTTTTCATGATTTGATGAGGTATGTTAAAATGCTTATGTTTTATGAGTAAAGTATGATTTCATACATGGACTAATGTTTTCATTTTGTACTTTTTTATCCTTTACTGATCTTTTTATTCTCATACCATGTTTTTTAAATGTTTTTCACTGGTCAAGGGAAAGGTACATGATTTAATGATAGGGTCAAGGAATTGTCATGAAATAGACCATGTTTTGTTTTAAATATGATTCCATTGATGAAAAAATAATTAATACTATCTTTTATTTAACCACGTTGTTTAAATGTGGAATGTAATGCATGAATTATGATCTAATTCTCTAAAAATCTAAACCTGAAATTATCCTCAATGTGTAATCTTGTAATAACTCTAGATTAAGTAATGTTTAAGGATGGGGCCTTATAGTTGGTATCAGAGGGAGTTTTAGATAACTTTAGGAGTTAGAATTCTATAAAATGATTATCCAAAATTATTTTTTTATGGTCAAATTGAAATGATCTAGAATTTGAAGATTACTATGTTGCTTCATCTAAGACATGTTTGTTCAGAATATATTTCCGCTGAGGAAACAGGGAAGCAGTGCTAAGAAGGCATAAAAAAGGAAATGACATTCCGAATCAGCATCCTGTGATTGTCGGAATTGGAACTGAACAGTTTTATGCAATGATGGCACAGTTGACTCAAGCGATAAATGGTGGTGGTATCCATGCATGAGATCATCCAGATCAACCATAGAGAAACATGTCAGTGGTGGAACATTTCAAGAGGAAAAATCCCCCATCATTCAGAGTATCATTTGACCATGTGCTAGATGAAGGGTAGATTAAAGAATTAGAGAAAATTTTCGAAGTCATGGGGTGTGCAGATAATCAGATGGTCAGTCTTGTAATATACTGTTTGGAGGGTGAAGTAGATCAGTGGTTGTCGATGGTTAAAAATATCAAGGACGCTGATGAGATTGATGCTCTCGAATGGGATGAATTCAAAGGTATGGTTCTTGAGAAGTATTTTCCTAAGGCAGTTCGACTTAGGAAGGAAAAAAAATTCTTGTAATTGAGGCAAGAGAACGACACATTTGTTGCTTTTGAAGAGAGGTTCACTCGATTGGCAAGGTACGCTCCAAATTTTATCTGATTCCTTGATAGTAAAATCAATCATTTTTACTTAGGATTAAAGCAAAAATATTGAAGGGATTTAGATTCTCGCTAGTTCAATAGTTATTAAAATCATGATCAATGTGATGAGAAGGTAGAAATGGAGTTTTCCGATGACAAAGTGTTCTATAACAACCAGAAGAAGAAGAGACTGGGGTGGCAGGAGAAAGAAAATAATTCTTCAAAAAGGTCTAACGGTAAGAAAAATAAGTTTCCAGTTTGTGATAAATGTGGTAAAAGGAATGATGTGGAATCTCTTCTGAATTCTGGGATGTGCTAGCGATGATGTAAGATGGGACATAAGGCTTGTGATTGCACTGAAAGAGATCAGGGTGATGGTAAGACCAAATTTAATTTACAGTTAGTGAAATGTTTTAAGTGCAATGATATGGGTCACTATGCTAACGAGTGTTCGACAAAGAGCATCAGTGATGGGAAGCAGTTAGATTACAAGAAGAAATGGGTGGTGAAATCATTTGAAACTACTTCAGTAGATTTTGGGCCATCAAATGATGTTGTATCAGGTATTATGATTGTTTTTTTAGATTATGTCAGTGTGTTGGTTGATTCAGGGTCTACACATTCTTTCATCTCAAAAAACTTTTCTATTAAAATGGGAATACAATGTCATGAAATGATTCCTGAACTTGTGGTAAAAACACATGGGGGAAATGTTGAGGAAAAGATAATTTATAAGAATCTTGTTATCCTTATCAGTGGAAAGAACCTACTTGAAAACCTTATTGCTTTACCACTAGTAGAGTTTGATGTTATCCTGGGTATGGATTGGCTCTCTATTTACCATTCTAAGATTAACTGCAGAGCTAAAAAAGTTTATTTTAAAAAAATCATTCAGTTTGAGTACAAGAATGAACCCTTACTATTGATAACAAATAAGGAGGCCAAGAAACATGTAAAAGATGGAAATAAATGTTACCTTGCACATATCCTTGAAAATAATGGAACTATTCAGATTAATGATGTGCCAGTGGTAAATGCGTATCCTGATGTTTTTCCTAATGAGGTTCCTGGAATAATACTAGATCGGGAAGTTTAATTTACTGTTGACTTAGTTCCTGATGCAATGCCAATTTCAAAACCCCCTTATCTAATGACTCAAATTGAACTTTTAGAGTTGGAGGAGAAATTTCAAGATTTATTAGAGAAAGGTTTCATTCGACCTTGCAAAACACCATGGGGTTCTCCTATTTTATTTATTAAAAAAGTATATGGTTCAATGAGACATTTCATTGATTATAGATCCTTGAATAACATCATTGTTAATAACAAATATCCTTTCCCTCATATCGATGATTTGTTTGATTAGCTCCAGGGAGCTCAGTTTGTTTCAGAGATTGACCTAAGATCGGGGTAACATCAGTTGAAGTTAAATAAAGCAGATATTCCGAAGATCGCGTTTCGTACAAGATATGGCCATTATGAAATGGTAGCTCTGTCTTTTGGGCTAACCAATTCACCTTTTGTATTCAAGGACCTTATGAATAGAATTTTCCAGGAGTTCTTGGATAAGATTGTGGTTTTTTTCATTGATGATATTTTTGTTTTTTCTAAAAGAAAAGAGAAGAATGAAAGACATTTAAGGGTTATTTTTCAAACCATAAAAGAAAAGAAAATATATGGGATGTTCATCAAGTGTGAGTTTTGGTTGCAACAAATATCCTTCCTTGGTCACATTGATTCTAAAGATGGGATAATTGTTGATCCGACAAAAATAAATGTTGTTGAAGAATGGCCAAGACCCAAAAATGTAACTGAGATTCGTAGCTTCCTTGGTTTGGCAGGCTATTGCCAATGGTTTGTCAGATATATTTCATGGTTATCTAGTCCAATGACTAAGCTAACTCGGAAGGGTGTTAATTTTATCTGGACAAATGAATGTGATGATTGTTTTTAATAATTGAAAAGAAGATTGGTGAATGATCCAGTTTTGGAATACCTTCCAGGAATGGTGAGTTTGTTATATACAGTGAAGCTTCATTGAAAGGACTTGGTTGCGTCCTAATGTAGAATGATCAGGTAAATTCTTATGCATCACGACAGTTGAAAACACATGAGATAAATTACCATAAACATGATTTGTAATTAGCTACTGTTGTTTTCACTAAAAAAATTTGGAGGCATCATTTTTTTGGAGTAAAGTGTGAAATATATACTGATCACAAAAGTTTAAAGTATATATTCACTCAGAAAGAATTGAACATGAGATAGAGGAGATGGCTGGAATTAATCAAGGATTATTATTGTACAATTCATTACCATCCAAGAAAATAAAATAAAGTGACTGATGCTTTGTGTCGAAAAAGAAATGCTTCATTACCAATGTTGTATTTGGAAGATGATACTTTGGATAAGGGTTTGATGAACTTTGGAATAGATGTTTTTGGTGCAAGATGTTATTCTATTTTTTTCAGGTATCAGGGAAATATTCTCTATCAGATAGTGTTAAGAAAACACAGAAGAAAGATAGTGAGTTGCATAAAGAGGTAGAGCTGGTTAAGAAGGGTAAGTTGCCTGAATTCAACATTGATAATGATTTTGTTTTGAGATTTGAAAAGAGATTTAGTGTTCCATGTGATTCACAGTTAAAGAGAGCTTTATTTTGTGAAGCTCATAGTTCTCTATTTTCAGTTCATCCAGGAAGTACTAAAATGTTTAGAGATCTTCGGGAGTATTACTGGTGGGACGGAATGAAAATGGATATTGCTCATTTCCTTGCTATACGAGATAATTTTTCCCTAGATCAACTTTCCTGTTTGTATCTTAATGAAATAGCCAGGTTACATGGAGTTCATCTCTCCATTTTATCTGACCGTGATCCTAGGTTCACTTCTAACTTTTGGAAAGGCCTTCCGAAGTCGTTCGGTACTGAATTAAATTTTAGTACAGATTTTCATCCTCAATTAGATGGGCAGTCAGAACGAACAATTCAGAATTTGGAGGATATTCTACGTGGATGTTCGATGGATTATCAAGGAAGTTGGGACCAACATAATTCATTGTTTTAGTTTTCTTATAATAACAGTTTTCATTCCAGTTTATAGATGACACCATTTGAAGAGTTATATGGCAAGAGATGTCGAACTCCATCTTTCTGGGATGAAGTGGGTGAAAGGAAGTTGATGGGACTAGAATTGGTAGTAGAGTTGGCAGAAAAAGTTCAGCGGATACAGAAACATATGAGAATAGCTCAGAGTAGGCAGAAGAGTTATGCGGACAACAGTAGGAAGGATCTCTCTTTTGTGGTAGGTGATCATGTTTTTCTCAAAGTTTTACCATGGAAAAGTGTGATGAAATTTGGTAAAAAATGAAAGCTAATTCCATGGTTAATTATAACATATGATATTCTAGAGGGAGATGGATCAATTGAATACCTAGTGTCTTTAACTCCAAGTTTATCTCAGGCACACAATGTTTTTTATGTTTCAATGTTAAGGAAGTACATGCCAGATCCATCTCATGTTTTGAGTCCAGAGGTAGTTCTGCTGGAAGAGAATATATCTTATGAGGAAAAACCGGTCCAGATTCTTGACCATAGGGAGCAAGTTTTGCGAAATAATGTGATTCATCAAGTAAAGGTTTTGTTGAAAAACCACATGATTGAAGAGGCAACATGGGAATCTGAAAATTCAATGAGGGATAAATACCCCCACTTATTCGTCAAGTAAATAAATTGTGGGGACGTGATTTTCTAAAGGGGAAAGGATGTTACATACCAAGTAAGTAATGAATAATATATATTTTTATATTTTTATATTTATGAATTAGATAGTGTTTTAGAGGCTAAAAATGAGAATAAATCCAATCTTAAGCATGGAATACACTAATATTTTTAAAAGATTGTTTTACTGCCTTTTGATGCAAAACCATTTTTAAATCAATCATTTGACAATTTAATAAGCTATATTTTTCAAAATAAACTTATTCTTTATGATTGGGACATTGAAATTTACTTTGGATAAATTTTTGGTATTTTTATGACAATGTTCATTTTTAATGAATAATGAAAAATACTGCATTTTACATCAAAACTGCATTTTCATCTAATTTAACTATATGGATAGATTATATTTATAATTTTATTTAATGTTTAAATAGAAGATATTTTTACCATGTAATCCAATGGTGGTCATTGGAAATAATTTAACTTTGGAATTGGGCATAAACAAGTGCCAAACTTTCCATAGATCTTGTTTCAAAAAAACCCGCTATTTGTTTTCACAACAGGAAATATATTTAAATTAATTATTGCAATTTATATGTTTGTAATATGGTAAAATGGATTCCATATTTGGAATTGGAAGGTCCAAATTATCTAATTAAGACTATTTTGTTTCTGGAAATTATGAATACTAACGACTGTAATTCTCTTTAATTATCATGATTAATTAGTAATCGGGTAGTTAAGGATAATAAAATAATATCATAATAATATAGAATTACCCCAACATGTGTCCTAATGCTACTGGTTATGTCTTTTCCGACCATGGGATGCCTTGTGCCAATCTTGGGGACCCCATGGAATCACTTTTGTGTGATAATGACTTTTGATCTTTTTATTTTTAAAGATAGTTAAATATAACAAAGAATGTATCACCTGAGTAAAAAAAATTTAATTTTGGATATATAAATGATCTATTAGACTATAAATAGTAATTGGAAATCTATAAATATTTCCTATATCATAGTATTTTTTTTATAATTTTTAGACATTAAATAAAGTAACATATTTATGCATCATGATGATGCAGCGATTACCTCATTAATGAACGATTTAAATAAAATGAAAATATAATGTAAAATATAAGACATAAACTTGTCAAAAAAACTATTGGATTAGTATATTTAAAACCATTATCACCTTAGCCACTAATGAAAACAATTTGGGACATTTAAAATCCGAAACTCATTTGAAATAAAGAAATATTTTATACCGCTCCAAGAGTGCCCCTCCTATCATCTTATAAAAGGCCCCCCACCTCTACCTCCTTACCCACACTTCTCAAGCCATTGGCTCGGAAAACCCATTATAATTTTATCTCTCCACATCCCTCTCTTCATCCTAGAATCCTTAAATTAGGAATAAAGCTCTCCAAGAAACCATTATGGTTCAATCCAAGAAGAGTTACCTCATTTAAAGGTAAAGTCTTCTCTAATGTTATTTTATATTATTTTGCTTCTCCAACCCCCTAAACTCTTTTTATTTATTTTTTTGTAACAAAACCAGTATATTAAATATACTAGGATGTTGTTATAAGATGTATTCGAGCTACACTTACACACACCTTCATCTAACGGTTTAGGAGCATACTGTTTCCGTGGATGGAGAATTTCTGCCTCACGAAACGATGATCGCTCAATATTCTTATAACACCTTAAAAGATGGCCACTAAGAGGACAATATATTTATATATGATATATAATATGTTTATGTTTTCCTTAAGCTTCTGTATTTTTCATTTTTTTCATACCTTTATGGTTTCCATCATTGGTAAACGCGATATCTTCATTTTAGGAAATGCGGACTACCGTCCCCCTCAAAGGGATTTGATTCGTTAATGATATATTGGGGACATATAAAGGATAGAGTTAATGATATTATATATTACATTATATTTGAATTATAATATACCTTTATGTCATTATGATTCCATTCTATAAAATATGTAATAGAAATGAAAGTACTGTTCATGCGTACGTACGACATACCTTCTCCATGAACGATGAATTTCATTTCTTACCTATAAATGTTTTGTAATATTATAAATTCATGTATATATTGTATATATATGATATATATGATATATACATCATTAATATAACTCTGGATATAATGGATACATGAAAAAACATGTAATTATAAAGAGTTTATTTTTGACTCAAGTACCAATGATCGTTATAACGACCGTTATTAACTTAAATAATTACATAGTCTTCATGACATGGTAATATGAGATATAAAATGAATAATGAACTTGAAAATGGTTCTTAATCATGTATAAATTAACTCATGTTTATTATTCAGGAGATTATTAAACGATCGAGTCAAGTCAGATACGAGGTAAGGGACTTCGTCTCAATCTCCTTTCATTGAGGAATATTTTGTTTTATACACAAATTTCATTTATTCGGTGTATAAACTCCTTTGACTTTTATGTTTATTCAAAAGAAATATTTTTTATATGAATTGTTTATTAAAGGAAAAAAGGGAATGTTTTTATTTGTCGTACGTATGCGGCGACAATGACTTCTCTACCGTCGTGACCATTATATGAGTTTTGGCTTCCTCTACAATACATAACCATTTTTTAATGGAAAGTAAATACAATGTTTTACTTTTCTTTTATTTTGGTATTGAAAATGGTTTTCATAATGTTTTTATTATATCAATGTGTTGTATTGATATCTTGTGATTGATATGTGGAAATGTTATGCTTCCTTTATACATGTTTTATGTGATACGATTATGTTATGGTTCTTGGGAATTGTTATGAAGACGGGTAGTTTCGTGATAAACTAAGGGCGGGTGAACCCGATATAGCTCTCCAATGCATTGGGTAACGCGAAGGGGTTAATATTTAATATTTCTCAGAAGATATTTAGGGAATATACTGTGATGGGTATTCAAAATGTAACCATAAGGGTTACTCCCTATGTAAGAATGTTATGAATGCCTCAATATACCTTTATGTCTTATGATTCCTATTATTTATTCATGATTTGATGTGGTATGTTAAGATTATTATGTTTTATGAGTTAACTATGATTTCATACATGGACTAATGATTTCATTTAATTACTTTTATATCCCTTACTGAGCTTTTTATGCACATCCCATGTTTTTGAAATGTTTTTCACAGGTCAAGGAAAAGGTACATGATTTCATGATACGGTCAAGGAAGTATCATGAAAGAGTCCATGTTTTTGTTTGAATATGTTTCCGTTGATGGAAAAAAATGAATAATATCTTTTATGTAACCACTTTGTATAAATGTGGAATGTAATGCATGATTTATGATCTAATTCTCTAAAACACTAAACCTAAAAATATCTTCATTGTGAAATCTTGTAATAAATCAAGATTAAGTAATGTTTAAGATTGGGGCCATATAAAATGTCCAAATTTCTGTATGTGTTATACTCACAAAAAAAAAACTAGCAATCCCATTCTTCATTAAATAAAAATAAGAATGAATGATCAAGTGGAACAAACACAATCAACATTATTCGCATCAAGTGAAGGATGTGATGTCTCTCCCAAACTAGACACATCAACCCCAACCCACTTTCTTCTTAGGGGAGTTCCACATTCCTTCTCTCTAAACAGATTCTAATTCTTATACAGAAGAATACTCTTACTCTAGGGTTCTCACATGGAATACCCCCTCACATATTCTATCTATGCGGATTAAAACCCTACTCTAGTGTCCAAAAAACAAATTGTATGATTACTGCAAATAATGGTTACCACCCCCACATTACCTAAAAAAATTTATGACCAATGTCCATTTCCCTATAGAGGTCACAAAAAGTAGAACTCTTTCAGCATATAATGAAACCAAAAAATGAATAATGATCTAAAATATGGGTCTCAAACTAAGGCACTCAATTGACCCATACCAAACATTTATACGGTCCAATAACAAAACTAGAGATACCAATTTCCAATATCCCTATAAGTTACATTGTCTTCCATCTCACTTTTCCTTTAACTATACTACTTAAAACTCATGGATTAAGATTTAAAAACATATAAATTATCAAAAAATTCATGTGAAAATTTTAAAAAAAATTAATGATAATTAAACTACCATCATACGAATATTGAGGAATAATCAATCAAATGGAATATAAAATTGAATTATCAATTCTACGTGCCTAGGATTATACATGAACTCACAAAACCTTTTTTTCAACAACAATCCAAGAGATAAAACCTTATAGATAAACAACATCGCAATAGAATGATCTACCTTAAGTGGATGTATCTATAAAACATACATAAAATATAGATCATTAATCTCTTACACAGGTGACATGGGTTTTCACTTTTATGTGGGTATATATAACCATGAAACATCTCATTACCATGCCCCCACAAGATCCTTGTATCTTTCTTACCATGCACAAATAGTTATCCAAATTAATCCTACACTGATTCCAATTTGTAATTTCCATGACCCGATAACCACAACATCAATACCCTTAATAAAGTTCATCACATGACCGCATTACAGTATCCCCATATGTGATAGGATGTCAAATAACAATATATGTCTACAAAGATACATTGGGCAGAAAATACCCTTTCTCAGATTAATGACATAGTTGAAATAATGGATGAATGTATAATATCCCCAGGAACATATAAATAGAAAAAATACATAAAAAGTAAAAAAAATATGTAGAACATTCCCTAAAAATATGAAAAGAACACTACAAGTAAGGAAGTCATATAAATAAAATACAAATACCAAACTACTAAAAACCCACAATAATAGATCCTAGTCACTACCAGGTTCTCAAATCCCATGCCCTAACCCAAAATTGTATCCAAAATTAAAGTACTAGATCCATGTCCAAAACCTATACTCGAAAACAAGTTGCATTTGTTTAGGTATCCATGTTCCATGTCAGCCTGAGCAGGGTTTGAGTAGAATTAATTAGGCCACAAATAATAGTGTTTAATGTAATAACTTGTATAAATATATAGTTAATGTATGTAAATAATAAATGAGAAGATATATATAATATAAAATAGACTTCATTAATTAAGAGGGTCGAATTTTTTCAATTCATTATTTGTTTAAAAGGTTATCCATACACATAACATTTACTACAACCACTCAAATCATATAAATTAGTCATAATGGTTCAAGATCCCAAATGATAAAGAAATTCATTCCATAAAACCATATTCTTAAACATAAATGGGAGCCTTAGTCCGGGTGCATTATCTCCATTTGGAGTGTCAGTCTAGGTGGATTACCTCTATTTGAAGCCTTGCATTTCAAATAAAATTTCATAGTGTCACATAGCCTTAGTCGGTATCCCTAACACATTAAATAAGTTTCTGGGAGTATTGAATATGTTCAGATTACCCATGAGAGGATCATCGGTCAAATACCCCACACTAAAATTATTATATGTGAACATGCATATTTATCTATCAATAAAATTCTCCAATTTCCCCCCATAAATCATTATACATATCATATTATCAATGCATAACCCACTAACACTTATACACATCATAAAAAAAATCATTTATTACATAAATAAATTACATTAAATAACCCATTTAACATAATCACATTAGGCCAAAGAACCCCTTGTTCTATTTCATCAACAATATAAAATCATTATTTATTTCATTTCATAACAATACATAACATAAAACACAATCATTATGGCGTCATCTTATATAACAAAAATGAAAATTAAATTAACATCATTCCATAATCCTTTGAAAATAAAAAATAAAATAGTGCATAATTTAAAATTATCATTGTTGTTTGACTAAATCCCCCATTAAAAATAAGTTATTACTCAATAAAAACTAGATCTTTGACTCGGGATTTAATATCTATTTCAACCATTTCAAAATCCATTATGAATTTCCAAATGATAGGGGTCACACAAACATTTTAAAAAATCATTTGAAATTACATTGGAACTCCATTTAAAAATAACATTGAGGGAAATACCTATTTGGAAGACAGTTCCCACATTCTAAACATCGTCTTCATCATTTAAAACACATGACATGATCAATACTTAAAACAGAACATTTATTTAATTTCAATAATCATACGTACTTTAGAAAAATCATATAATTAATTCAATTATCAAAATAATCCATGACCACTTACCAATTCACTATTAAACACCCATTATCTTTTATAATTTACCTATATCAGTGTCTATCAGATCCTTTAACCATATGGTTCGGTATACCCCATGGGAAGCACTAGGTTTGGCATCATATCCTTAGTAATCCCAACACGGTCCAAGACGTTCCTCACACAACAATCCAAGACCCAAATAACATTCCACATTCATGGATATTGGAACACAATGAGGGAAGTCATTGTCACAACCATATACCTTTAGAAAGAATCAGTACATTGGGGAAACCATTACAGCCACTCAATTATTTTCATAGATGAAATCATGAATACTATGGGAAAACCATTATGAACACTAGATCATTTGAAAAAATGATTACTATCCCAGTCTTATCATTTGATTTGATATCAATTTTATAGGGAAAGCAAAATGAATAAAACCTTTCAAAAAAAACAATGGTTTATGGATTCCGAATTAGAAGAACAATTGCACCTGCCCTATTCAACAAAATAAAATGAATAAGAGTGTAAGACTCATTAAGAGCATAAAATAAAAATAAATATGACTATTAACTCATATTTAACAAAGATGAATTATCTATTGTAAGTATTGTAGATATTGGTTCATCGCCTAAAAATATATAAGAGGAATAAGAATAAATTTGATTTAGAACCCTTAAATCTAGAGAGGGGAAACTAGAGTTTCCCCCTTTTAAGGGGCACATGTTTTGTCCATATGTTTATCCAAACCCAACTCTAAACATAATTCACCATATATATAATAGGATCCAAGATACATGGTTTCATGAATGCACCAATAGGGGTTTTTAAACCGTATGGTGGCCATGTTATTGCTTCAGTTTTAATGGAGGCCTCAGCTGTACAGTTTTCTAGGTCACCAACATGTTTCCATCAACTATACTCTCCCTCCTAACAGTTCACATAGTTATGATGGATAATTTTTACTAAACATGTGTGTACCATGATTTCAGAACATATTGGACAATTTATCAATTTTATATGCCATAAATTCTAATAATTCCCCTCAGACATATCCCACTCAAAAGAGACATTCCTTAACCAAAAAATTTTAACTGGTATTTTCCTTGCCTCAGGGTCATGCACATACAATAAATATGAATATTTTTTTGTATAGTTATTTGATCCATATTACCATTGGATTTCTTTTTATATGGTAAATTACTAATTTTCCATGAAATTGACTTTTAACATTTTTAAATTCTTCAAATTTATATAATTTCACTCTTATATTTTTTATATATTTTTTGATTCTTAAAAGGGGTAATAAGAAAAAATAATTTAAACTAAATGATTGAATTTAGATTAATGAAATAATCATCCTCCTAGGAATTTATATTAAATTTTTATAAATATTATAATAACATAAAATTCATGTTAAATTCTAATAATTTATTTATTTAATTAACCTCATATTAGCAAAATGAGTTTCAAAATATTAATTTGATATAGTTTTAACATGTTAATGTGAACAATAAATTTTATAAACCAATATAAAATATTAGAGAGGGTTGAATTTTTTAAAAACAGAATACCCATTGTAGTAATGTATTCGATGTTAAATTAAATGAATATTGACAATATTGGCATTAATGGTAATTTAGCAATAAAATATTATATCAAAATATTATATTTTTTCAAATATAATATTTTAATATATTGGAATTTAATATAGTTCATTATATTAGTAATGTTATATTTATGTCTCATTTTTCAATTATAGAATCATTATTGATACATTATTATTACAATAGTGGTTACAACCATTAATGCCAACCATAAGTAACCAGGTGGATAATAAAAAATAAAAGGTTTCAAATCAAAAAAATACAAACCAATATTAAATAGAATTATTAGAATATAATAATATACTATATTATATTCAATTAAATTCCATTTTTGGTGTATTTTTCATGATAAATTAGTCTATTATAATTTCACCTTCTTAGAAACTGATAATGTTTCCCTCACCTTAATTAAAAAACTGGAACCCACTCCATCCATTATTTATATTACATTGAGTAATATAGATCTATCTATCAATAAATTCATTTTCTAATCAACCATATCAAATATATAGAAGTCCCATTCGTGAAAACATAAAATCACTGTTATTCCAAATAGGAAATCCATACGAGTGCTTTTTAAGAGAAGACAATCATCTTTACTGAATCTTTCAATAATATTTCATATGGTAGTAAATAAAACTGGGTTTTAACAATTCAAATGTAATAAATATCATAACATAAATATATTGATATTTTATTTTTTTATGGGACAACCATTCTCCACGTATTTTACATTATACAAGAATCAAATTCATATCTCATGCATAAGTATGACTTTCATTCTCCATGTATCTGTTTAATTTAGTTATCATCAAAACAATAATAGTGTAGATATAAAGAAATAACCAATGAGTATATATGTTACTGATGAACATAATATTATTCTGTAAAGTTAAATTACAATTTTCATTTACTTCATTCAATCTATCTAGATATAAAAACATCTTTTATTCATACAGATGACATACCATCCCCATGAACGATGTAATTACTTTTCCTATAACTATCTCTATGGATGAATCCATATATATATATATATATTGGATATGAGATATTTAAAATATAGGAAATATTATATATTTAATGAAACAATGTTAAAATTATACAACCATGAACTACCAAATCAAAAAATACAATAAAATTGAAGGAGTTACCACACGAAACAGTGATTCTAACAAGGAATTGATAATAAATGTGTGATAAAATATTTTATTATATTTCAAAATATATTTCTAGATATTTTTTAATAAATATATATTTATTGAAAAAGATGTTTATGCATGTCAAAAATGAATTCATACAAAAGGTAAGGGTTTCTTATCTCACGTTTAAATTTACGAGATGAATTCCATATTCACCAATTATTGTTTATTGATATATATATATATTTCTCATCCAATATATTTTACAATAAACATATCTTCTTTACTGTATTAAAATTTTCCTTCTATTATATTTATTTAACTGGCCATGCAATTCAAATTTTACTAAAGGGCAAAGTGTTAATTTCACAATCTCATCACTATTTGAGATTTACGATTTTTTATTCTAAATTGACGAATTTCTATCTTCCATGTATATTTTTCTAAAGAATATAGTCAAATTTATTACTATAATAAAATTATTATTTAATTTAATTTTTATTATTGTTGAATAATTTATAGAGTTAATTAAAATAAAACAGAACGTTTTATCTGAACTACATTCGGTTTTTAAATGAGTATGAAGGTAATATTTTATTATTGGTATGGGATGAACAAAATATATTTTTAAAATTTATACATAATTTTTTAAGCCCAACTAACATAATTATAAGGTAATTTTATATATGAACTATTTTCTTATTAATATAGTTGTTTTAGTATTTTAAAATTTTGTTTCAAAGTAAAAAATGTTATTTTCGACAATAAATAGTCAAATAATTTGTTTATGTATTTTCAACTATTATTAATCTATTTATGAAGTGTCTATTTCGAAGGAAATCAAATGATTTCATTAAAAATGTTTAATTATATGGACAATGATCATTTTTTCTGGTTACGTTTATATATTTATTCTGTCTAATCCATCCAATATAAAAGATAAATTTTTAATGACTTATTGATTCGGTTATATTAGTAATTCATATGGGTGATGAATTGTACTCTATAAGTGAGATATGGACCCTATTATAGTCCCTTTATGCATCATATGGTCTGAAAAGATGATCTAGACAATGTTTATCTCAGGGTATTACCTATATAAATGATTACTTATCACGTATCATATCAACTAAAAGAATATATATATTGTGTAGTGTAATTTTAAAAAATATATTTTGTATTAAACATTTAAAATGACACAAAAAACATGCCTATTTTTGAGGGTTGATTGGATTAATATGTATCAAATATTATCTTCAAATACAATTCTATTTAGAGGCATTTAGCATGAATATTAATTTATTATTATTTTATAGCCTGATAAATACCAATTGTTCTCCTCAACTCAATTTTAAGATTGAATCTAATATGTAACATCATCACAAAAATAAAATTACCATCTATATTTACAAATCACTTCCAATATCTCTAATCGATATCCTTATGCATGTTAGATGGTTTTTTTATTTCAAAAAGACCAAACCTATTTATTATAATATGAGATCAGAAGGAATATTATCTAAGGGAGGGTAATAATCATCATTAAATTATTCAATTTTATATTTAGATATATATTTTAACATAGTAATAAATCATAATATATTGGATAAATCTAAATAAAAAAGCACTCTAATTTCAGTATAATCATTCCATATATTTTTTAAAATGAATTTTATTTATTTTTATGAGAAAATTAGATAATTATTTATAATATGGGAAAAATTATTTTATAAAATGAACATAATTTTTCATGTTATCATATAAAAATTATCCAAGGGTGATTTTTTTGATTTTTTAGAAAAGTCAACTTTTTTAATGAATAGTAATAATAATAATTTTTTGAAAACATCCTTTTTATTTAAAACAATAAAATAGATAATTTTATTTTACGAATTATTAAAATTATAGTTATCTATAATAAAATTATTTTCAATTGAATAAATTGAAAATTTTAATTTATTACGATATCATTTTTGTAATTAAATAAGGCTCTTTTCTGAAAATAAATTACTATTTTTCATAGCTAGTTTAATTTAAAATAAAATTCATCAACATCAATGTTATTAATTTTGAAAAAATAAAATCTAAATTTTTATTTATGTGGGTAAAATATAGAAAATATTTCTCTCCTATAATTTTTCAATATTAATAATTATAGAATAATTTATGATACCATGGTATAATATAAATATGGTAACTAAGGGTAACAAATAATATGGTTATGATTATAAAATGACCATAACCCTTGTTATTAATTTTTTTTTTAAGATTAAAATTTTCCAAAATTCTTCATGTTTCAAATATAATTAATTTATTACATTAGAATGATATTTTCATATTTATAATATCTTATTTAAATAAAATTAAAATAACTCAGACTCGTGTTATTAATAACTAGAACATTTTTAATACAAGTTTATCTAGGGGATTTGTTTAACTATAAAAATTAACATGGAAACCAAAATATTTATATTTAAAATTATAAATTATCTGTCACTTTTAGTGAATAAATAATTGCAATAATTGCTTACACAGTACTGAGGAGTAATTATTTATCTACATGGATATCCAATTATTGATATTTAAAATATTAAAATAAAAAATATTTTACATAATTAATGATATCCATAAATTTAATAGAAGAAAACTAAACATTAAGGATATAATACTTGTTTTTTTAATTCCAGGTTTTCTCTTAATATTGTTAATATCAATGTAATTAATCGTTCTAAAAATTTACATTAATTTTTTTATTGTATTTCAAATTTTTTAAATGAATAAAAAATCCCAAAAATAATAACATTATCCAATTGAATGATATATTTTTAGTTAAATATACTATAGTCAATTAATTGCTTTTTTAAAAATTTTATTCTAACTTTTTTACACTTATTTTGTATAAAATATAAATAGAAATATAATTTTCAAAAGAGTTAAAGGGAGGTTAATATAAATCTATAAAAATATAAACATGATAAGAAAATGTAATAAAATTATCATATAAACATTATTCAACCCTAATTAACATTTTATATGATTTGAGTTTTTAAATGGGAATTTTCCATGAAAATGACATACATATATTTTTAAATAAAAGATTTATACAAATTGTCAATATCTTAGTTTTTAATATATTTTATGAGTCTACATAAACCTGTAAGAATGATTAGAAGAATGTAAAATATATTTATTGATATTAGTTAAATTGTGTTCATCATATAATTTTTTAATTTTTAAAAATTATATTATTTCCTTTAATTCTTTTGAAATATTAATGAAATATTTATTTAATTAATAAAAAAATAAAACACGTGACTTGAAAAATAATTATTATAAAATAATTTGAATGTGATAATGTGTTAAATTAATTTTATACATATATATTTAATATTGGTTTTTTTTCATAATGTTGAATTTTAATTACCCGTTTCCCTTGATGTATTTGAAGTCAAATTAAATGAATAGTGTCAAAATTAACATTTGTGATAATTTATAAAATTAATTTATTATTAAATTATTTAAAATACATAAAAATAATTTCTCTATGAATGTGAATTTAATATAGTTATATAAATCATAATTATTCAATTTATGAGTCATTTTTTTCACTTATATAGTAATTATTATCCATTGAGGATTAAAATAGTTATTACCATTGGTAATGAAAAAATTACAAACCAAGGGGATAATAATAAATTTATTGTTTAAAATGACATAAAAACATGTCTATATACAATTTATTCATGCTATTAATATTCTATAATATATTATATTTTAATTTCATTTCATATTGACTCATTTTACTTGATATTTTAATTTATTATAATTTAATCTCTTCAAATACATTAAAAGTACCCCTCAACTACATTATAACAGGGATCCAAATCCCTAACATCTTCAAAACACATTGATTCATCTAAATTAAACTATTATTCTACTTTATCGTCCTAATATCATTATTAAGGTTTTGGGGGTATTTTTCTTCCAAAATGGATTTCCCTACTGCCCATAAGAGGATATCCAAATTAGAATTCATTGAGATAAGTTAATCCGTTTTATGACACATTAAATTTAATTTTTCATTTTACTTCATATTAATTTGATGTACTAATTATAAAGTAGTAAATATGACATAATATATTTTTTACGATTTTATAAGTATTCAAATAAAATTGAATTCCACATTTTTTCCATCAAATGAAAAACCAAATCATTGCACGTCTTTAGGCATGACATACCATCTCCACATAGAGGGGTAATTTTTTTCCTAATCAATTTCCTTGGATAGTTATATTTATGAAAATAATTTATATATAATTTAATTTATATTTGATATTTATTTTTTAGTATTAATATACCATCAATGTCCTTATCATATCAACAATTTCGTAATGATATCATCGCTAGTGTGTAAGTACATATTACCATATCGATGAAGTGATGTGATTCATTTTTAATGTTCACATTTATTGAATTATTTTAAAAATATATAAAATTAATCAGCATGTATGATATCTATAGCTTTAATAAGTCTCATTATATTATGGAACGATAACCTATGTGCATGAACATGAACTTACATGAAAAAACATACATTGATAAATGGGGATTTAAACAACCAAAAAATGTTAATAATGAGGTATTATTAACAATCTAATGGTGAGATGTTATATAAGGATTATTTATGATATAATAAATATTAATATGGATATTTAATATGTTAATAACACTATTTAAAACATTATACATAGTCTAATTCAAGTAAATATAATGTAAATAACAATGTAACAACTCTTCTTCTCGCTGTTATTTTTGTGGGACATATGCCTTATTCCACACTTATTTGGTCTATGTGGTGTAAAAATTATATCATTGACATATTATATCAGGAATCTATTTATATTGTAGATATTTTAAGATTCATTTTATTTTATTTCTTTTTTGAGGACTTAAATAGATAATAAACTTATGTTGTATGGTTTCATTTCCCAGGATCACCCTTATGTTGGATTATTTAATTTTAATTAGGTACTATATAATATTTCTCTTCCCTATATATTGGTTTTAAAATTGTTTAAAAATGGTTATTTACTATTTTACCTTAATCATAATGTTATTTTTACCAAGGATTTAATTTATAAAAAATGGTTTGACGGAATCATTTTTTTCTTTTTTCTAATGATGTATATTGTGACTTTTCAGAAAAAGCAATGAAGTAATGATTTGTTAACATAATTAACATGAGAATCCATTCAAACCATAATTAATCTAAAACAATATTGAATAATTATTGGATGATTTCTTGGATAATTTCAAATAACATTTTTTCCATTTTAAATGAACAAATTTTAATGTTACTGTCAATGTGAAAATGATATTTTCATAACAATTTTTCATATATTTAAATAGTACCCTAATTAATAAATAGAAATAAACTTTATTTAAATAATTATTTATTGATTATATATGTAAAATATTCTATACTCTAAATCTATCAATTACTTATGATCATTTGAGATCTCATTTTTCTTAAATATCAATATTATTGAATCACGGGTATGACTAACTCATAAACAGTATATCATTTTTTTCATATGGTGTATACATTGAATGTTATTTTATTAATAATGAAATTGATAAATCCATATGCAATAATATATATGTATATTTTAATAAGTAATATTTACTCATGAATTAAATCAATTATTCAAGATATGTGAAATGCATTGGACATGCATTTATAGGTGGGGGCCATTTATATATAGCTCATAAATGAATTAAAAAGACTCATAAGACTAATAAATATTAAATACATAATTACATTGACCTAGTAAATTTAATATTAATTTTTATTAGTGTTGATTTTAAATAAACATTTGGTCAAAACATATAAGAATTTATCATGTTATTATAAATAGTCTTTGGAAAGGTCATGATGATATAAGTAGAATGTGCTGAAGACATGCTATAAAATAATTTTGAATTTCCTTTGTTTTGATTTTTGTTATTTTAATACCTGATAATTTCAATGTGTTATTATATATGTAAGAATAAAATTCTTAGATTAATTTAATAAATTAAATTTTATTTCTCTTATTAAACATTCAATATTGATTATTCCCCATGTTATTAGGATTGTGGATTGTGGAGTTATTTTAATGGAATGTGTGTTCGGTTATTTTTCATTAAATGTTAATTATTATTATTTATTAATCATAAATTCCACTATAGTAATCCTTTAATGTGAATTTGAGTTCACCCCATTCATATTTTTTTATTTCCATTGAATGTAAAGAAATGTTTTATCATTGAAATACATGGTTACACAATGAGGAAAAATTATTTTCCCAAATAAAATATGATGTGTAATTTAATTTTGAAATATAATTATAAATATAATTATATATCTATTTTACTAATAAACCTAATATAGTCATTCATTTAACATACATTGTTATGTGTCTAAATAAAATTTTATAAAGTAACAACCAAAATAGAAATAAAAGGTTTGGGTTGTTTACATTTGGGATTTTAGTAAGCTTAGTATAATCATTGTGAAATTAATTTATGAAATCATATATTAGAGAATATTAAAAAATTAATTTCATGTTGTATAATTCATACAATAAGATAATGTCATATTATTTTTTTAATGTATGGATAACGTTGTTTATGAGAATTATTGTTGATTCTTTCACTATTTTTTTCTATTTTTTTCATTTGATGGAAAAAAAACATTGATAAATTTTATTATGATATAAAATTTCATGATGACCAATTATGATGATGAATGTAGTAAATGATATTTTTATTAATCTTAATAGGAAATAAAAAATATGTTTAATAAAATGAAACACAACCAACATATAGAATAACTATTGAGGATAATAATATAGATAAGTATGATCTTATGTGGTGGAGACCATGGATGGAATACGATTTTGTTTCCTTTACGTTTGTAATGATAGAAGGAACACCCATGTGAATGTATTAAAGTAATTTTATGAAGTTTTGGTTGTGAAATTGAAGGACACAAATAATGTGATTGTTAATGAAAATTAAATACCTTTTGTTAATGAAATTAAATAAAATATTAGTCTCCCAAAGTAAATATCAATGGTGGTATGTTTTAAATGTTGAATGAATGGAAATTATAATATTAGGTGTCATAGGTTGATATCCTTTTTAGTTAATATAAATTATTTTATGAGTATTGGTTATAGTTCTGATTATTAAATACAGCAAATGAAATACGAATGAATGAGGTATTAAAGAATAAGAAGGTGATTCCAAGTTAATTGTTTATTATATTTTGTATGATTCAAAAATAATGTTTCAAAAGTATTTTATGAATGATATTCTAGTGATTCATCTCATGAGATATATAAGGATTTTAACAATGTACGTATTCTTTATGAATATGGAATGTTATGTTAGATGATGTTAACAACTTTTAAAATTTGTGTATTAAGAAGATGTTGGTCTTTTAGAGATATTAATTATGGTTTTAAACAATTTTGAGGATCATGTAACTATAAAGTGTATCATTTGAAAAAGGGTTATACGAGGAAGAATTAAATTAATTGTATTGGTCATATTTTTAACTTAAATGAAACTATTTATGATTTATTTAATCTTTGATTTTCTTATAATAATTAGGAACTATTTTTTGGAATTTAAAATGAGAAGAATGAGATAACGATATAGGTTATAACAATTCCTTAATATTGAATATTCTAAGGTTATTTATGAGTAATTTTAAAAAATAATAGTGGATTTTATAAGGATATTATTAAATAGTTTTAAGAAAAGAACAACCCATAGGTTAGGTGACAACATATCGTATTTGTAATGGCTCTGAGGCTTGAACCAACAACTGAAGGGAATCAAGGGTGAATCAGACACCACTAGCTTACAAGATATCCAAGATAGTATTCATATAATTTAAATTATTTATGTAATATGAAATATATATTATATATCCATTTTGGGAACTTCGGTTTTATCATATAGATAATCATGATATTGCAAATCGATTTGGTCTTAATTAGATTATGATATTTCAAAAGACAATTAATAATTTGGGAAATAAATTTGATTATGTTATAATGAATAATATTTAATTTTATTTCATTAATCAAGGATGGGTTTTTATGGTGTTATACTATATTATTGAGAATTATGGTGATTTAGGCCATTGATAGAATACCATTGAGATTAAATTTTTAGGTTTTTCAAGTGTTTTGGAGATCAGAGTTAAATATATATTTCATGGAAATATGATCAATCAAATAAGATATTTGTGATTCACTGTTTGGTATGAATATTTTTTTGATTCTTAGAACCATTTGTATATTTTTTTATTTATGATTATTGTTGAGTTTACTATAGAATTTTGTGTAAAAATGTAATTTTTTGCACATGAATGATTAATATTTATGATAGTTTTATTATCGTGTAATAAACATATTTATTTTTTTAATCTATATATATAAAAGACTATTATTTTATGTATAGGTTGTTTTGTTATATTTAGAATATGATTCTAGTTGTGATCACTTGTAAAAAAAGTTCATAGTCATTATTTAGAGAAAAAGATATGTTTTTGTTGGAAATTTATTAAATAATGAAATCATACTTGTAAATTGACTATATTTCCATAAAATATTACTCATGGAAGTATAATAATTCATTAAAAGTAGGAAAATCGTTTTGGAAAAGAAATTGAATTTAATTCTAATTCCACGAAATCTATGTATTTTAACATAAAACAGATTTATAGTTTTTTGATGGATAACATTCAAAAAAATTTATTTTTATAACTATTGATTAGTCATTAGTTTTTATTTATCTATTACATATAAAAATTTTCACTTATCTATTATGTTCACCTAAATTTAAACATATTACATGTTATTCACGATGACATTTTTACTCCAGTCCATATCTTTTCAAGTGATTTTTTATGTACACATTTTATGATCTAGAGTTTCAAAGAAGGAAATCTCAAATGTGAAACCCTTTATTAGTGTCAAAAAGATAAAATTTAAACTAAAAGCCTTATTAAAGGTTAATAGAATGTTACTCCATAATATTTTTAGAAAAAAACATTGTTTGATAGCGTATACAACAAACCACAATGAGCATAAACCAACCCTGAATTATTTTTATTTAAATTTAATAATTATAAACATGCTATTAAAATTTATGGGATAACTAATTTTTACCAAATTATAAAATATATATAATGGTATAAATTAATAAAAATTTATTGATTTTTTTTTATAAAATAAACATCTGAATTTAGTAAAATCAATTTATATATGTTTTCATTAAATATATTTTTTATGAGAAAATAATATAATAATATAAAATTTAAAAAAACATATAAAAACATGTAATTAATTTTAGAAATAAATAATAATAACAAATATAGGTTGAAATGTTTGAGTTTATTGGAATATATTATTTTAGCGAATAGTTAGAAACTTATTCATATTTGAAAATCATATTTTAATTTAAAAAATTTGATAATGTAAATTTTGTTTTAAAAAGAATTAAAATTAAATTGTCTATAATAAAATAATCTTCATATTAATTTATTTCATGGTTTAATCTACTATCTATACTAAAACAGGCTTCCTCCAAACCTACGTGTCTCCTTCCCCTTAAGCCATGTCCTCATACAAGAAAAATCCCTCCGCTTTCCCATCCACCCTCCTGTGATGCAATCAGTCGTCCGGCGATGGGCTTCGCACATCCACCGTGCTCCCTCATTCCCTTCCTCAATCATAGGGTTTCCTCCATTCTTCGATAATATTTGACACTCAATCTAGATTCCACCGTCACCGGGCTTCCCTCGATGAGCTTCCCTCGATGAGCTTCCCTATTCCACCGCACGACCTCACTTCCTCAACTAACCTAAAGGCATCGTCCGTCCTTCGGTATGATTTGCGAACGAATCCTCTTTTAGGAAAAATTATTCCACTAAATTTTCATCTCCTCTCCCTGAATCCCCTCTTCTTAACCCCTTCCCGATTCACCCATCCATCATGCACTGCTCCTAATAGCGATTAAGGGACTACTCATTTGTATGGTCTTCAATGCCCAGCTCAGCCTCCACTACTTCCGGCTCCTCAATATCTCTGGGCTCCGATTCTGCTAGCTCTGCCCCTGCCTCCTTCATCGTTCTGAAAAAAATCCTAGGATAGATTATTCTCTGAAAAATCTTTTCTTTTATCAATTGAACTATATCGGAATATAGTGTTCGTCTCAGCTCCTATGTTTTCCCAAAATCTTTAATTTTTCGCTCTTTCCCTACCTTACGCCATATACATTGAAGTAAACTAGTAACCTATATGAATCTTCTTGTGTAGTTATTTCATTAAGTGGTTCTAGATACATGCATATATTTAATGTTTTAGAGAATTTGTTGGATCTTAATTGGGTCTTTATTATTCTTATCTTTCACTGCAACATATTTAATATTATTGCCTTATGTTATTTTGTTGGTTTTTTATGATCAATTTTTTTGGATTCAACCACTGTTTATGAATCTTATTATTAGGAATATCCAAATTATATAAAATTATATAGAAATGGGTTTCATGTTTAAATGTTTGGAGCTATGAGTCTCATGAAAATCGTTAGTGATATGAAGAGATCGATCTAAGATAAGGAATCTACACTGAGATAAAATGGTCTTCCAGATATAGAATCTGTGTTGATGCGTCAATGGCTAGGACTAGAAACATATATTCAGTTTCATGGTATTGTGTTATTTTTCTGACATCTAATGTATGGATTCTTCTGATTTTAGGGGTTGGGTTCACTTTGAGAAATAAGTATTTTTATGGGAAGGTATTCGTTCAAATGATATAGGTACCTGGAAGTTTGTCTGGTACATTCACTAATTCTTATGTATTCTTCTTCAATATTCTAAACAAAATATTAGTCTGATATTTTTTCTGGTATAAACCCCTCTTTTCATTGTTCTTGATTATATGTATAAATTTATACCAGATTTTTTGATCTATTTTCTCTCACATTTCTACTTATTGGGATTTGTTTATTTATGGTAACTGTTGTATGGAATCTATTGATGAATGTTCATGGGTTTATTGAATGAATGAATTTGAATTATAATCATGTATGATGATAAACATAAGCGATGCATATAATTTACGGATGAAGGAGGTTTAAGCCTCTTGTTTAATTACAAACTCATTCTTCGTCTACATTGGATTTATGGATCAGGACTCGTCAATTTTATATTGTTTAGATCTCAAGGGGTTATTGATACATCAATAATCACGTACTTCTTGAGTTTTACTTGATAGTACTTGAATTTGACTTTAATGGGCAGGTATGAGTTGATTTGGTAGTTTTTTCCTGGGCATTAAGGTTCAATTCCTATTGTTTTTTTTCAGCAGCAAGGTTTCATTTTTTTCATATTCAATATTAAATACTTGTATTTCCTTTGGCCTTTTATTATTTTATGATGTCTCAAATTGATCTAGATGAACATGTTTGGTATACCCATATTTTCTAGTTTTTATTATTTTTAATCAAATTCCATATATTTTCAATTTAAAAATAGGTTTTAATGTTTAAATTTTTGGAGATATTAGTATCTTGAATATTATTAGTGATATGAAGAGATTGATTTAAGATGAGGAAACTGCATTGAGTTAAAAAATTCTCCCAGCCGTAGAATCAGTGTAGGTGCGTCAATGGCTAGGACTAGAAAAAATGTGCATGGGCTTATTGAATGAATGAATTTGACTTACAATCATGGAGAAGGATAAACAGAAGCGACACATATAATTTATGGCTCAAGGAGGTTTGATCCTATTATTTTATTACCATCTCATTCTTCATCTACATTTGATTTATGGATAAGGACTAGTCAATTTTATATTGTTTAGAACACTAGGGGTTAATGATAAATCAATAATTATGTGATTCTTGAGTTTTACTTAAAAGTACTTGAATTTGGCTTTAATGGGCAGGTATGAGTTGTTTTGGTTGTTTTTTTCGGTCCATTAATGTTCAATTCATATTGTTTTGTTTCAGCAAGCAAAGTTTCATTTTTCATATTCAATATTAAATGCTTGAATTTCCTTTGGCCTTTTATTATTTTATGAAGTCTTAAATTGATCTACCTGAACATGTTTGGTATATCCAGATTTTCCAGTTTTTAAAAATTTTAATCAAATTTCATATATTTTTAATATGAGGAAACTGCATTGACCGAAAAAAGTCTTCCAGCCATAGAATCGGTGTAGGTGTGTCAATGGCTAGGATTAGAAGCATATCATCAGTTTCATACTGGAACAGTGTCTCAATGCATGCTCACTTACAGAAAATTAATGGTATCTACTATTTATACTAAATTAGGCTTTTCCATCCCTACGTGTTATATTCATCTTCTTCCACATCCCCCTCCCTTCTCATTCCCTCTATTTTTTCCATCCCCCCTCCTGCGACACCCTCGCCTTCCCCCCTGCATGCTCTTTACTGCTCAATATCTAGCTCCCATCTACGACTCTCCTCTACCACTCCCCTTCCCTAGTGTTTTCTCCATCTGTGCATCTGCCTCTGCGTGCTCCTCCTTCGGCTCTGCCGCTCCACCCCATGTTCCCTCAAAATAGCACCCGCTACCTCCCACAATTTTAGGGTTCCCAGTATGAGACATTCTACTACACCAAGGGTTACTCCCCTTTCACCTATGTCTGTGATCCGTGCTTATAGTGTTCCTGCTCCCAATTTACCTATTAAATGATTCCAAGAGCTTGCACTCCCATTTCACCTTCGACACCCATCCTCTTACAGCTCTCGCTGCCATTAACCCTCTATCGCGGCTCTTATTATTCAAGCTGATGTTTCCTCTCGCATAATCAATCTTCTACTATTGTTCATCCTACTGAAACCCCCAGATCCTATTATGTTTCCCTCAGGCCAATACTTCTTCTATTTACCTTAGTCAGAAACCCTCCAGATTCACATCACCATGTTCCCTAATTCCCTCAATCTCAATATTTCTATCTACATCTATATATGTTGACTCTTTCTACTCAATGAACATTCGACAAATTTATTGTTCGTCCCTCAAAATCTATAATTATATTATCTCCACCATTGTTTCTTCAACATTATTTATTATGATTATATTCTCTGATGTTGCGGGTCTATTCATTGAAAATATTGGGTTTAATGTTTTTTCCATCTATACTAGATGATCCAGCATAAAAATTATATTATTCATACCATTGGGATTAATTATTTCTAAATGATCAAAATTATGATATTTTTTAAATATTTATCTTGAAATTGTTCAGTTAATAATCCTAATGAGTTATAAAGAAATGATAAAATAGGTTCTGGTTGTTGCAGATCTAGAAGATTCGCTTACCAGTGTAACAACATCAATTTATAACACTTTCACTGGGGCTGCAACATATAGAATCCAGCAGAGAGATTTTCTTTTCATACCACTGTATTATTCCCTCAGTGATTTACTCTTATTTCATTTCTCCGATGTTTTTTGACTAACAATAACTGGCTTAGTTGCCCCGAAGTGAGTTTTGTTCTTCTTCAGCAAAGTGCAGAATTCAAATTATGAAACCTACTCTGTTTTGTTGATGACATGTGCTATATATTTCATATTGGGATGATCATTACAGAGTTGTAATGCTTATAATATTATCTAAAAAATTATGACTGCATAAAATTATGTCTCGATCATTTTGGAACTCAAATTTTGGCCCAAATATTATTTACTTTTTTTGTTATAAAATTATATTATTTTACTTTTTTTGTTTTAATAGTTTGGATTCAGTTTATTTCAGGTTTTAATTAAGGATCTACAAGTAAGAAGTTGATCAATCATTTGGAGGGTTTTGATGTCTTGAACCACCAGGTTCCCCATAGGATCCTACTAGGGCCCATATAAGACGTTCTAGGAAGCATGTGCTTATGTTCTCCACACCAGTAACCTGGTAAAATCCTGTTAAAGGTTAATATGTAGTTAGTTATACTGACATGAATTTATGATCAATAGTTTGAATTTTGTGTAGATACAAATGCAATTTTAAGGGGGTATTCTACATGTCTATCATTTGAAGACTATTAGGGGTAGCTAAATACACCACTGAATTTGGTTGTTGTAGAGTTTTATGTTAACATATTTTACTATAATATATTGTTTCCCATAATTTTTTTCAATAGATAGAAACATCCATGGTGCTTTGAAGATTCAATATACTGGAAACCTCTCACAACCTCACAAGATTGATTTCTCTATTTCTCAATATTTTAGGTTTGATTGCATTATTCCCTTTATCTACTTTCTCTGCACGTATAATTTCTAAACATCATAAATTTTATGCTATTTGTTGATTGACATTAACGGCCCAATTTCCCGAAGGGATTGTACTTATGTTTCTATGAAGTGAATTATTTTGATGATGTTACCTACTTTGTTTGGATAATTATATGATTTGTAGATTTCATATTGGGGTGATAATTACTTACTTGGAAATCTTGTAAGATTATCGAAAACATTCATAACTGCATAATAGTCTATCTCGATCATTTTGGTACTCAAATGTTGGCCCAAATATATTGTCCTTTTGTGGCTTAAAAATTATATTTTTTTACTTTATAGTTTTAATATTTTCAATTGAGTTTATTTCATGTTTTATGTTTGGATATAGATGGAATATGTTTATATATTAATTGGAGGGTTATGGTGGCCTAAACCACCAGGTTTCCCTTGGGGGGTGACAAGCTGGGCAGGGGGGGTGGGCGGGGGATGGATGAGGATGGTGGAGGATGAGGGGGGATGAATGTCTCGGGGGATATTCCTCTAAGTGTGATGGGGAATGGAGGGGAGGGGTTTGGCAGGTTAGAGGGGAGGGGAGGATGAGGGCAGGGGGAGGGGGCTGCTGGGGGAAGAGTTTGGGCAGGGGGTGGAGGAAGTAGCTGGGTAGGGGGGAGGTAGAGGTGGGAGGGGGAGATGCTGTGATTGGGTGGGAGACAATCTGAGACGGGGGTAGGGGAGTGGTAGAGCTAGGTAGGGATTGGAGGAGCTGCTGAAAAATTTGGGGGGAGGGGCGATAGGTTTCCCAGACCAACCACTGTTATTTTTCAATTAGTACTGATTTTTCTATTATTTCAATTAGTAGTGATTTTTCCTTTTCATATTAATAATTTTTTGGTTTCACTTTACTACATTACCTAGTTTTTCTTTCAAAGTAATATGTCTCATTTACTCAAATTAATGTCTAATTATATATTGCAGGGATCAATATGACTATCAAAATACATGAAAAACTTCTACTCTAAATTAATATAAAAAGAAAATGATTACGTGAAGTAGTTGAAATAAATTAGGTTCTATTTTTATTTGTGATACTATTTTCTCCTTTTGCTCCTCAGAGAGGAAACTCAATGGGAGATACTGGTGGTGCGGTAGATAAGGTGTTGAATAAGATTCTGACAGAAATGGATGGGATGACTACTAAGAAAACTGTGTTTATCATCGGGGCTACCAATAGGCCAGACACCATCGATCTCGCGCTTCTCATGTCGTGCCGTCTGGACTAGTTCATCTATATTCCACTGCCCGATGAGTCATCCCATCTTCAGATTTTCAGGGTGTGTCTAAAGAAGTCACCTATATCGAAGGAGGTTGACTTGTCTGCTCTTGCACACTATACTCATGGTTTCAATAGGGTGCTAATATAATTGAGATTTGTCAGCATTCTTGCAAGTATGCCATTCGAGGGAACATCAATAAGGTAATGAAGGAATGATATATTATTATACATTTAATGAGTGTTATAATTTATTATTTTAATGATAGGATATAGAGTGGGATAATAAGTGGGCAGAGAACCTCGAAGCCATGCAAGAGGATGATGCGAATTAGGTGGAAGAGATGAAGGTGGCACACTTTGAGGAGTCCATGAAATTTGTATGCCGATGTTTGAGCGATGCAGATATCATAATGTACCAGTTGTTTTCTCAGACCTTGCTGTAGACCTGTGGGTTCGGGTCAGAGTTTAGGTTTCCAGATCGTATTGAGAGTGGTGATGCTGATCCATTTTCTTCTTCTACTATTGCTGGTGGAGAAGATGATGATCTGTACAATTAGAAGGGAAATATTGGAGTTAATTTTTGTAAGGTAATTCATATATAATTCTATAACTTTGTTGTCATGATGGCAGTTTGCAAACAGCTTCCCCTTAAGTGAACCATAAGAAAACAAGGACCAGTAACATTGCACACCTCCATCAGAAGATTTTGTGTGTTTTGGTTTCAAAAAATAGTATAATAGTAACCAGAAGGTGGTGGTCAAGTCAAAATAGCTGGATGATTCAAAGAGATCCGCATCACACATTTTGACCGGAATGGTCTTCCACTAAGAGCAATAATGTCTTCCTCTACAAAACCAACACGTGAAACAAATCTCCAATGAGTGTTTTGGTTCCTCTCCATTCCACGGAGAGTCCATAAAATTTTTATATTGTAAGCAATGCGTGATTGGGGAGAGAAGGGAGAGAGATATACATATGTGTTGGAGGACGTGCTGAGAAAGGAGATGACAAGCTAGCCGGGGGGGGGGGACAGGGGGACCATCGTAGGGGGGAGGGGAGGGGCTGGGCAGGGGGGAGATGGGGGTATGGGCAGGGGGGAAAGGAGTGTAAATGGACAGGTGACGGCTGCAATGCAGGGATGAGTTGGTTGGGGGTGGGGGTGGACTAGAGGGTAGAGGGCAGGGGAGGGGTAGGGCAGTGACAATGGGCTATGCATGGGATGGGAAATGCCCTAGGCAGCAGGTGTGGATTTTATTTTTTCACCAGTTAAACCGTTTTCAGTTTTTCAAATATGTCATTATTGTTTTCTGATAGAGTCTACCCGATTACCATTTTCTATTATTTATTTCAATTAGTAGTGATTTTTCATATTCATATTATTTAATTATTTTCATTGAATTTTTGTACATTTTTTTATCATAGATGAATATTGTAAACAAATAAGTCATTTTATTATGACATGTTTTTTTTACTTCACTGGATTAACTAGTTATTTTTTCAACAGTTCAATGGCTCATTTACTCACATTCATTTCTAATTATTGATTTCAGGGATGAAAATAACTGTCAACAAACAAGACAAACTACTACTCTACATCAATGATGCATGGTGGTACTGGGAGGCTTTTGACTGCACATTTTGATGACCTGAATTGTAATCTGATCTGCACACCCACTAGTGTTGAAAATTATAGTTCCTGTTTATGTTTTCAAACACGTATCTACTACTAAAATAGTATTGATGTTCTCTTATCATTATTAACATACATTCCATAGTTCTATGTCAAAGGTGAAATTGTATTGATGCTCTGTTACCATGATTCTGTTTCACTATTGATCTATTTCATGTATCTACAAATTAGATTTTCAAACTTTGTTTCTCTGAATAAATTTATAATTTCAATATATTATTTATTAATTTTTATTCAGTTTCACCGTTGGTTCCTTCATTGTTAATTTTATACAGAAGGCTGCTCAGTATCTAAATATTGTTCCTCAATTTCTGTAACTTTAATTCTTCATTATGTATGTCATTTTCTTATCAAATATATTAAATATTAATATGAACTATTTTTTTTATAAATAGTAATCTATATTTAAGAATATGAATTATTTTATAGTGTCGTGCATCGCACGGGCGGAGTACTAGTTTTGAATAAAATCATCTTTATTCTTAAAGAAGGTTTTCTTTAAAAATTGTTTTCCACTCCCAGTTAAAATTTAAATAAAAATATGAATTTTTGTTTATTCATTTAATAAAACATTTAATATATATCTTGTTTTAAAAGGTCAAATTTTTTTAAATGGATTCCATTTATTCATGTTAAAGATGAATAGTAACCATGGTAAATTTTATCCTTAGTAATGGTTAAATCATGTAATTATTGATTACAATTATAATGTAATGACTATAAAATCCCAATATAAATTGTTACATTTTTCTTGATTGACTAATTTTTATATATAATTATTCTATGCTAAAATATATTTCATATTTTTATTTGGATGTTATTATGATATTTATTGTATTTTATTTAACGAAAGTTAAATATATCAAATCCATGTTTTTAATACATATTACATTTTTAATATGGGATAATATATGTTATTTAGAAAAATAATTATCATTTATATGGAATATATTATATTTATTTCAATAATAATTATTATTTCAAGATTCTTCCTCAATAAAAAACATCCTTACATGCTTACACAAAATATATGTAGTAATTATAAAATTTTTGGTCGAATAAAATGAATGATATCAGAAATATTAAAATAAATATAATTTCATATAACTAATTTTATACTAGAATTACATTGAATAACTTGAATTGTTATGGATATAACTAGTTATTTCAAATTAGATGTCTTATATGAATATTTTTAATGTTAATATAATGAATTATTTTAAATCTTGATATTATTTATATTTTAGAATAAATTATATTTGTATAAATTACTAGAAAATTAAATATATTAATTTCATTCATATCAATTTTATATGATTAATTTAATCTACCATAGTAAATTTGTGTGTATTTTATAATTTTATTACTTCATTATTTCTGATTATAATGCAGAAAATGTTAATAGAATGGTATTTTTCAAAAAATATAACGGTAGGTTAAAAAAAAATGACAACGGTACAACCATGACATACATAATTCCAAAAAATATTTTATAATTATTTTTAGAAATTTATGATATCATTCCCTAATTGTAGTTGTTTAATAGACACTTTTCTATGGAAATTAATTATAAATTATTTAAAAAAATATAGTTTTAGAATTTCACTCTCATTGTTCTTAATATCATTTATTTTTTTACATAGGTATGAAACAGATATAATAATGATCATATTTTTATATTATATTCTTGTTGACGTTATTCTAATTAAATAAATTTATTTATTTTTTATAAACTATATAATTACATTAAATAGTTGCGTAATATGAATACATTATTTAATTAATTAACAAATATGTATATTAAATGGGTTAAAAAAATTATGTTTGATAAAATTTAAATGCGTTAACACATGGAAAAAAAAAATTATTAACATATATAACATATAAGAGTGTTTTAAAATTATTATATTAAATTCAATTATCTTTCATGATTTATTTGATGTCAAATTAAATAAATAGATTCATAAATGACATTAATGATAATTTATAAAAACAATATTCTATTATATTAATTGGAATTCATTAAAATCATATAATTCACTACCCAAATGTAATTGAGTCAAACATGTCATAAATTATTTATTTAATATGTATTTTTTTGTTTAGATTAACATTATAAAAACATTATGACTATAATAGTGGTAACCATAGTTAATGTAAAATGAAACTAACCATGGGGTTAACCAAATGATAAGTTTTAAAATGAATCCATGAAATCAATAAATATTAATTTTTTGATTTCATTGCAACCTATAATACTATATAAATGAATTCCATTTCATTTGGAGGATTCTGGAATGTTAAATTGATTAATTATAATTAAATCCCTTTAGAAATATCAAAATTTACTATAAGCACAATTACTAAAGGGACCCTCCTCCCTCACTTTTCCACACAAGACTGAGCCACACAACATTTCCAATCACATAAAATTGATATCCCCATCAAAATTATCCAAATTCTGGCAGTCTTGGTTTTTTAAAATTACCAATCCTAGTGTCCTAATGTGGAGATCCAAAGGCAGATTCATTAAGAGTTGGTAACTGTATTTTCCAACTATTTTCGTTTTATATCATTTTAGGTATCATATTAATTTGTTTTATAAATTTATAAATTATTAAATCAATACTCCTATATATGCTGATATGTTATTATGATTATGAGATAACCATATTTTTTCCATCCATTGAAAAACTATTGTGGTGCATGTGGGCATGTGCTGCTTATTATCTCTAAACAGTGGGGTATTTTTTCATCACCACATTACATGGAAAATTGTAATTATTGAACTAATTGATATATTAAGACATGGTAAATGATATTTACTATTTAATATTGATATATAATCAACATATTTACACACTAAATAACAAGAAATTGATATCTTCTCATATGTATTAGTAGAACATGTTGTATCCACAAAGGGATGTGATTAATTTTATATGATCACTTATCATAATTATTTTAAAAACATATATAATAATGAAATAATAGATATATATATATAATAAATATCATTCTACAGATGTTGAAATTTTATCATTTTCATGAAGTAGATCATACATTACAAAACATGCATTGAAAAAATGTTGTAGTTAACAACCAAACCATTTTTCATAATGAAATATTATTTATGAGCAGGAGGAATGATGTTATATAAGGATTATATATGATGTAATAAATATAATTATTTTTATATTATAAATTAATAAAAATTAATTTAATCATTATATGTGAAATTTAATAAAATTCAACCTATGTAAAGAGTAATGTAAGGGAAATTCATCTCAAGTTTATTTCATTGGGAAAAATTCCCAATGCACTAGATATTTATTCTATTTTGTGTATATACTAACCCATTAATATATTACATATTTAATGTATTTTTCTTCATATTTTGTTAATATTATTTTTATTATCAAAATTTTATGGGGCCTATAACTGATATGATACCTATGTTGTATGTTGAATTTCTCAATATCATCATTATTCGGAATTGTATTGTATGTCACCGATATGTAATATATTTGTTCTGTGTATATATTTTTAAAAAATATCTTCAATTAGGGTTTTTTATTATATAAAAAATTATTAAATTCTTTTTTGGAGTTGTTTGAGTTTTTACTTATTGGATTGAATGTATATATTATAATTTTATAATGAGGCATTTTGTGACATTGATGAAAAATCATAAAAATAAATGATTTTTAACTTATACGACATGGATTTATTTTAAACATATATTGAATCTTTAACAATATGAATATTTATATATAATTTTACAAAGATATTTTCAATGAAAATATTTGTTTTATTTTTTTCTCAATGTTTATAAATGTTATCTTCAATGTGAAAATTATATTTTCCTAAAAACTGATTTTAATTTTATTTTATAGTATCATTTTCATGAAAGGAAAAAATTAATACTAATTCACCATTGAGAATATTAAAAATGATATAATCCTTTGAAACATTAAATTTTTTGTGACCATTAGAAAATGAATTTCTCTTAAATATCCATATTCTTGAATCATGAATATAATTATTTCCTAAAATATATATCATTTTGGAATATTGTGATTACTATGATTTTTATTATTTAAAATTGGAAATATTGAAAAAATTGATACCTATATTCATTACAGATAAATGTTTATTTGGCATATTCATTCATTAATAAAATGGAAAATTCGATATAATGGAAATTATGTAGACATGAAGTCACATGTGTCGACTATTTAGAAAAATCCCCTAGAATGAACAGATATGTCTCATGTGAAAAAACTGATTTCTGGATATGAATTATTTTTAACTATATTTTTATATAGTCTTATAAATGATCAGGATAGTAGAGGAATAGTTATGAAAACTGAATAAGGTCATACACAATAGTTATCAACAATATTTTGAGAGGTCATTAGGGTAGATAAATCATGTGCCTACGATATGAAGTTGAATAATTAATCATATCTTACATTAATATTTTTTTATTTTTATACCTATGATTTTTAGGATTATAATATCTCTAGACGCATTTCATTCTCAAAATAATTGATTAAATTGAAGGACTTTTTATTTATTTACCTTGAAATGTTCATTATTATATTTTTTATATTGATAATATATTTATTTAAATGTAATTAATTATTATTTATTTACCTTTTCAATTTGACTATGATTATTGATTCATCATTACTTACAATATATATAACCCTTACAATGTATTTAAGCACCCACCATTCTAATATTTTATTTTTCCCAAGAAGCTAGGAAGAGCTTTAAACATTAAAATATGGTGTTATGATAACAGGGATTATAGTTTTATAAATGAAAATATTTTTTATATTTTATAATTGAAATATAATTTTAATTTAATGTATGTATAAAATTAACCAATACATAAAAACTATTCAGTCCTTCAGGATGTAATTCTTTGTATCTACTACCAATGTAATAAGTTTATCATGATATTTAGGTTTATGATGTTAGAAAATATAAGAACCAATGATTCAAAATATTAAATCCATTTATAAAAATTTCAAACGATGATGATATATAATTAAATTTAATATGAATCTAAAATTATGTAATGACAAACAGTTTCTCAAAAAAATTCCTTTTTAAAATATATATTAATTTAATTAAAAATTAAACATTAATGTTAATTTAAAAACCATAATTTTATTATTTAGATTCAATTTTACTTAATTAAAATATAAAATTAATATATTTATTTTTAAATTGTAAACACATAATAAAATTGCAATTTAAATCATAATATATCAGCATTCATTAAAAAATCGGTAGTTTTAAAAAATTATCAAAAATAAATTATAATAAAATTTTGATATCATTATTTTTTAAATAAAATCAATTTTTTAAAATAAAATTTTATTATTTTTATTAAATGATAATATTAACTAACCAAAAAATAAATTTTTAATAATTATTAACAAAATAATTAAATGAATTTATCAAATATTTTGTTATCATTTTAAATTAACTTACTAAATAATTCATAATGAGTTTGAGAGATATATTTATTAAATAAAATAGTAATTTATATTTGTATGTTACAATTTCAAACCTAGTTAATTGTAGTCAAATTTAAATAATATTTACATGTTTATTTGAACTTGATGTGGCGTATCTTGTCTTACAATTAAATAATATTTTTCCATTTTTATTGATGTGCCAGGTCATGTTTCCAATAAAATATATTGTTCTCTTTTAAAATCGAGGTATATTATTTTCTAATTATTGGTAATATCATATAATTATTTCCTCTCCAAAATGACATTAATTTAAAACATATCTTTTTTATTCCTTTCATACATTTTTATAATCATTCGTTAATGGTGGAATCAATTTCATATCATAAGTATAATATATAACCTCTATTTCGATGATTATAACCATGCATGTAATGAAGTGATGAAATATAAATTACACAACTTCTTGGAGAAGGTAATCCATATGTTTTCTTTATTATTGAAATAAATTTTTTCGATGGATTATAAATAATATAAATTTTTTCATTAGAATATATTTAATGGATTAATTTAGAATAAAATAATTTTAATAGTAAAAAATGGTATTTTCTATAAAACTATTTTAGATTAGGTTTTTATAGTTTAATTTTAAATTAAATTATGAAAAATAATTCATTTACATATTAAAAAAATATATTTCAATACTTTATTTGGTAATTTTATTTTGTGTACTCATAAAATATTATGTTATACTGTATTATATGTCAACATGTTTGATATTATGACCATTGTAGTAAATTATTTAACTAAAAGACACCAATATCACAATTTTGTTTCTCACAGGTGTAATATTTTAAAAATGGTTTTAGGAAAATGATATGTTAGTCTAAAAGTTCATATTTAAATATAAGATATTTCTCTACACCATGTTATTTTATTTTTAAATTTTCATGAAAAAACAATTTATATGAATTATTAGAGATCAATGATGAAGTAATTATTAAATTAAAGTAAAAAAATTAATTATTTATTGATGGTATCTTATATAGACTCTGTGTAACTTTTTAATTTTTTGATCATAACATTACAATGATGGTTATAATTTTGGAGATAATAGATAATATCATAATTTTGAAATTAATTTGATTTTTCGTTGATAATTAATATTTCATCTATCAACCAACCCATTCACAATTAAGGAAATTATGATGTCTTACTTGTATATATACTACTTATAATCTCCATTGAAGTATTGTGACTCATTTTCCATAACAGGAATTCAATAATGGTTCAAAAAATATATAAAATAATTAAACTATATACTTTTTGAATTAATAACATCCTATAAATTATGAAAAAATATCCCAAGAATATGGATTGAATAGACATGACCAAACATGCCTGGAAAATTTTAAAAGATTTGTTTTTTTCATTAATATTTTAGTATCTTATTTTTAAAATTAAATTCCAATGTAAAAAAGGGAGTTTTATCTGAATGTTTTTTAGTGATATTTTATGGTAACAATGATAAAAAATAAACACACATTTATTTTAATTATTATCCATAGGATATATGTTGTAATGATACCATCCTTCAAATTAATCATATAATTTAGATCATTGGATTCTTCATTTCTCATGAATATCCATATTCTGGTATCATTTATTTGATTATATTCTTAACCATATACCATTTTTACCTACGATGATTACACTGAATTATATTTCATTCTCAACGAAATTTTAATGAATCCATATCCATTATTAAATGATGATGTTTTTAATAAGGAATATTGATTGATGGATGATATAGATTATTCAATATAAGAGAAATTCTTTGGAAATCATGTTACAGGTTGGACCATGTATTGAATGGCCCATGAGGAATCTATTGGTCTCATCAAACTAATCAGTTTTCCAATTTTGATATGTTTGTAGAAAGTATTTATAATAAATATTTTAAAAGGCCTTTCTAGTTGATTTATAGATAAAACCATATATTTGTGTGTCAAAAAGTTTGAAACCTTCTTGTGAATGTTCTTTATGGTACAGTTATCAATAACCTATCCATCAAAAATAACATTGTCATATCAAGGGTAAAATAAGAAATATAAAATGGGTAATATTATATTCTAAAATAATGTTAATTGTATAGAGGATTCTATTCATAAATAATGCATAATAAATATGAAACAAAAAATAAATTGAAAACATGCCATTCAGTCAATAGCATGGGAATAATATGTCATGAATAAATGATAATCAACTAAAATCATATAAATTATTACATGGACATTTAACATAACCATGGATAATCTATATAATCTAATAATCCCATGGAATATTAGTAACATAATTCATAATTTATTGAATGAATAATTTTGGACATCTAAAACATATCGTCAAGGCTGCATACCATGTCATCTAATATAGTCAAGGCTTCACTCGAATACATCTATTATTTTCGATGATCCATGGAAGGAAATATAATTGTGTAAGGACTCAAAGATACATATATATTGCCTCCTAATAGATACATATGATTCAATAGAATATATTTTTCCCAAACCCTCCGATAATATGTCTAATTAGTTTCTAATATAAATTAATAATATAATTAAATCAGCTTTCATTAATAAGAAAAATACTTTTTGTAATGGTAGAACAGGTCATACTAAATATGAATACATTCAATAGTAATATTGGTAATAAACTAACCACAAAAATTATGATGAAGGTTATAATTATAGTATCTCCTCGTCGCCCAATTAAAAAAGTGATCTTGAATAGTGATTTATATTGTAACGTCTTATATCTGTGTGTTACCCAAAGGTTCCCCATATATAGTGGGACATATGGCCTCAAGAACATTTCCTTGAATGCCAGAGGCTACCAAAAAGAAGGGTGGTACTTGTGTGTGATAGTGGGGAGACTATTATTTCATTGGTAGAGAAACATAGTATAAAAAAACTGTAAACATTTGCAGAAGCATTAATAACATACAATATAAGTAAGCAGTAGAAAACTGATAGTATAAAAATATTGTAGTATATATAAATAGATAATGTATGTCACATTTATCTTGGAAATCAGCTAAACAAGTTACAATGGGGGAAATACAATTCTAAAACTAGATTATTGAAAAGAGTAAAATCAAATGGCATCTCAAGCCTCGGATTGGTCGCATGCTCTGCAGCTCCAACATCATTCACTTACTTGATGATGAAGAGAGCATTCCCATATCTATACCTACAACCATATAATCTGTTTATTCCCAAAAGCATAACCCAAATATGGTGTGAGACAAATATTAGTAGTCAATCACCAAAAGATATATGCCTAATAGTCAGTGTATATATATTATAGGAAATATGAAATATGAAGTAATAAAATAGGATGTACTAAAAAGTAAAAAACTATTTCCAGTCTAATAATAACAACAATCGTCTCAAAACCCATCTAAACCATCAAGTCCAACTGACTCTATGCCTGTGCTTTGGACTGGAAATATCGTCAAAATAAATTAATCTTTCATAAAAACACTCTCTAGGAATTTTCACACTGCATAACCCCTCTTGTTTTATATATCATCAATTCAATAAAATAATAATGACCCTTTACGAATGATCTCACAAACTAACACCTTTGGTCGCATATGTCAATAATAAATTATAATCGACCACCTACGAAGCCCTCACGGTGAATATAAATTGGTCCATATAATGATAATAATTATAATTACCCACTAGAATCTCTCAAACTCATTTCCATAGGGTCCAATATACATTTAATAATGACCCTCTATGTAGCTCTCGTAGTATAACCCCTATGGTCATTGACACCATGGCAGCTCTAATAGTCAATGCCTCTAGTCAATGATTACAACAATTATACATAATATTACCCTACATTGGGAAGCTCTCATGATCAATTCCCTTTGGCCAACTGTCACAATTCAAGTCACATGCATATCACATAATGAATAATTTAATCCTAAAAAAACTAAGCATGGAAAACCATGATATCCTAACAGGAAATTCAAGAAGAAATGACCAAAATCAATCAATCATTGTAAGAACATCCATAACCATGAAATTAATCATTATGCCTATGAAAATAACACTTTCTAAATCAAAAAACCATAAATGGTATTAATAAGGGTTAAATTCTATTAAACATTGTAACAAAAACAAGGGTATTGGGAACTTTTAGCATATATAAACGAAAGACAACCACAAAAGGCACAAACAACAAACCATGACATTTTACAATGACTAGTCAAAAACTTCACCCTGTGAATCAGAATATAATTTCATAGATCCACAAAAAGGACAAAAGAGTTCAACTGTGGATAACTCAAGAGAGAAGAGAAATAAGGAATTGAGACTCTAAGGAATGAGATAACTCACCGATGAGAAACCAACACACCCTACGACACCTTAATCAGAGATCAGATGGAGGAACGAGAGGCCCTCAAAGATTTTCACACATACGTCGCTCCCCTATATGAGAGGTGGGATTAAGAAGACACTTTTGAGTAGTAGGCATGACCCCAGTCTAATTAATCAAATAAAAAAGAAACATACATGACATTTTGACTTAATGTAAATAGTGTATACATGCCTCAACTGACCCACACTTTAGGTGGTCAGCCAGGTCACCCATACTACTTTGTACATAGCCATTACATAGCCAGTACATAGATACCCCAAAAACTGGGTATTCGACTTGCACTCAAGAGTAAAGAGCGTGCACATAGAAAAATTCACCGTTCTTTGTTCATCCTCAAAACAACCTGAAATAAATATCTATACGCAAAGGAATATTCGTATCTTACAAACATTACCTTTAATGATATTTGTCATTGAATTGTCCTTACAATGATTGTGAAGAAGGAACATCAAACAACTCCAGCCATAGTGATTGTACATTGTCCTCCCTCCCCTATGGCTCATTATGTACTGTCTCATGCTTTCGTATCACCTGTACCAGAGGAATATTCCATCCATAAAGATTCATTGTACTTCAATCCAAAATTTGAATAGTGTGTTGCACTATGGATGCATACTCCTCCAACTAAACCTCATTGGGTTGAAAATTTGTGAGAAGGGTCCAAAATGTAATGTTGTTGTTTAGGAGCATGAAAGACGTCATGCATAGCTCATTACCTCTATAGTAACATCAACTTATTGGAAATCTACCCGTCCCTCTCCATGAATACAAATGGACTAACATATCTCAGTTAAAAATTCCCATGTCTCTTATTCCACTTATGTCCAAACCTCAGTGTGACATGTATGAAAACATAATATCAGACCTTATACTCTAGAGGTCATCTCAGTCAATCAACATAAGGTTTCTTCTAGGACTTTGTAGTAGCCATCCTCTTCTGAATCAACTCCACCTTCTCAGTGGTCTCCTAGATAAGATGAGGTCCCAACATAGCTGCCTCTCCTGCCTCCATCCATCATAGGGGTGACTGTCCTGGCCTACCGTACAAATCCTTATAAGGTTCAATCTGAATCGTCCAATGAAAAACATTATTTTTATGAAAACTCACATATTGTTATGTATCTCTTTTAATACCCCCCTTAAATCCAAGATGCATGCTTGAAGCATATCCTCTAATTATTGAATTGTGCGCTCAGACTGGAAATCTATTTGGGGTTGGTAAATTATACTCATAAGTACCTATGAACACAAATAAATATATTTTCCCTAACATACATGATATGTAAAACAAGAATAAATGTCTAAAAAATAGAGCGTTGAACACCAGGAAAATGTACAATATATCAGATGTACAAATATCACAGCTAATAAACACAAATGGTTTAATTGATCAGAAATAAATGTACAAAATTTATGAGTTTATCAATAACAACCCAAACTGTATCATTACCTCGAGGTTACCACTATAACCCCATCATGAAATCCATCAAAAAATCATTCCACTTAAACACAAGAATATGTATCTGTTGTAAATGAATCGGTGGTCACTGATACTCTGGCTTCACCAGTTGACATGTGAAACATCTCAGAATAAAATCTGAAACATATCTCTTCATATCTATCATCCAATACTAATTGTGCATATCCTTATACATCTTGGTGAGACCCGGATGAACTTCCCAATTTCAGGAATGATAATCCAGTAGAAACTACACATGTATATATGCTGACACCCATACACGTCCATGAGAACACAAGGCATTATCTTCGCCTATGGTCCACCTAGTAGTAGGGTCATCTCCTGAAACACTCTCCCATAGGAATATACCATCAAAATCTGATAGTTTTCTAATTCAAACGTGATCCTGATGAGTTGAGGTAATAGATAAAAAATAATGAAACATATTCTCCTATCAGTTGTGAACCTCTAAATTCATATGAGAGAACAGATCTATAAGGTGACACTCACAGATGGCCTCCTGTAAAACTTACATCTGAGTCCTCCATCCCAATGCATCATCCACTACATTAACATTTCCAAATGTATAGGTAAGGATGATGTAAAAAAACTGAAGGTAATCAACCCACCTTATTTGTCTCAAATTCAGATCACTATGTGTGATGATATAATTATAATTTCATGGTTAGTGAAAACCAAAAAATGATCTCCCATGTGATAATGTCCCCAATAGAGTAAAGCATGCGCAACTACAGCTAACTCGAGATCATGCATTCGGTAATTCCTATAATGTGGACCCAACTGTCGTGACCCCTAAACAATGACTCTTTACCCTACATAAGCACTGATCCCAGCCTGATACATAATGAATCATAGTAAATATTGTATCTATAGTAAAGCTCTGGAAAAATCAGTTTCCATGTGTAAGTCAATCTCCCCTTCAGCTTTTGAAAAGATGAATTAATATAATCTATACACAAGTAACTATTCACCATTCTTATTTAGGTCCTTTAGTGGTGCTTATGAGCTTGAAAAGTCATGTATAAAGACCATGTATTAACCAAGAAGCCACTAAACACATCGTACCTCAATAATAGTCTTCAGATTATCCCATGAAACTACGATTCTTACTTTCATTAGGTCTATTGATACGTCTATCTCTGAGATAGCATGACCCAAGAAGTGAGTCTAGTCCATCCAAAAGTTCAATTTTGAGATTATAACGTATAACTAATTCTCTATCAGTGTACCCAAAATGATCTCATGATGGTTGGCACAGTCATGTCGAGTGTGATAGTACACAATGATATCATCCAAAAATAGTACCAAAAAATACTCCAAGTAATGATGGAACACTCATTTAATTAGTTCTATAAAGCTGCTGGCATGTTCATGAGACTGAACGGCTTAACCATCAACTCTTATATACCATACATGTTTTGAAAGACTGTAAGAGGTATATCTGATGGTCTAACACACAAATGATGATAATCGAACTTCATGTCAATCTTCAAGATCACCTTGTCTCCTTGAAGTTGATCAAAGAGATCACAAGTACTCTGAATGGGATATCCATTCTTCACCTACGTTTAGTTTATCTTCCGATAATCCATGAAATTCATGAGGGTATCATCCACCTTCTTCACAAACAGAACAAGCGAACCCCACAGACAAGTATTAGGTCAGAAGAATACTTTTTGTTGTAACTCCTCTATCTATTTCTTTAGCTCCTATAACTCTGGTGTAGCCATCATATAAAGATGAATAGACACTAGTGACACTCCTATAACAAGATCAATAGTGAAATCAACCTCTATCTACAGTGGTAAACCTAAAAAGTACTCTAGAAATACATTCCATAAATGATCCACCACTAGATGAACATCCATCATTGATGTCCCTTGGTTATGAAGATATAAACTAGATATCTAGATGGTAATTCCTCCCTAACCCATTATGCTCAGGTCAAGATCTGCACACATGGATATCCCATTCTCCATTGTGAATATATGAACATCCCTCTGGTGATTTGAAAATCACCATATGACAACAGCTATTGACAATGTATAGAAAGGAGACTAAAAAGTCTATTCTGAGAATGATATTTTAACCTGTCATATCTAAGACATAGAGGTCTGATAAGATGTTACACCCACCAATATAAAGGGTGTATGTTTCGTATGTTACCAAATCGGTAAGGGAACCTTTCACCCTCATCTTCATAAAAGACTTCTTTTTTGTTATGCCATATGATATTAATATTATTATGTTTGGATATGTTCTTATATATGGTTAATTCATTAAATTTTTTGTCCATGTGATTAAAGACCCTTTTCCCTCTCATCAATTTAATTTCTGAATTTTATGAAGCATTGTATGACAGTCAAATTTCTGTAAGGGAACATCTTCACCCAATTTCAATTCTAAGGGATAAACATAAACTTTTTGAATTTGTCATGATATGAATATGTGTGAATAACTTTTGATTGTTTCACACTATATATCAACTTATAATGACTATATACTTTTTTGTCACACATTATTATGTAATTGAATCATCCTTAATCTAAGGATACTATATTTATATGGGATTTCATCTCAATTTATGTTCTATTGAGACTTCATTGTTGTTATGCACCGATTAACTCTTATACAGTGTCTATAATGTCCTTTCACATATCATTTCCTGAATACATTTATTCACATGGTATTATAATGTTCTGATTCAGTTTTATTCCTCAATTGTTTGATTTCCAGTTTATTTCTTTTTGTTAAAAATTCATTAACTAAAATAACAGTTTAAATGTTATAATGATTTAATCTTGTAAATCATTATCATTAATTTCCATGTTTTATAAATGGTTTTTAGGAATTATTTATATTGAAATTGATGTTTTAAAATTATAATTCAGTAAAAATCATCAATGTTGTATAGGACACTTTGATTCAAAATTATAATCATTAAATGTTTTAAATGGGTTTGAAAATGGTTTGATAAAGCGTTCTTTATTTAAATATCTTGATATAGTATATTTTTATTGAAATGTGGAAATTTTATCTTTCCTTTCTATTTGTGTTATGTTTTGTGATTATGTAATTGTTATTTGGAATTGTTTACATATACAGGTGGTTCTGTGATAATCCTAGGGTGGGTGAGCCCGAGATATCTCTCCAATGCATTGGGTAACGGGAGAGAGGTAAACATTAATGATTCTCCTATGTGATGTAGGGAATATATTGTGATGGGTGTTACAAATGAGACACCCTATGTAGATGTGATAGCTACATTGTATGTATGTTATGAATTCCGTGATCTAGCTTTATGATTTATGATTTATGAGTGTTATTCATAAATGTTATGATTTCCTAAGGAATTTTATGATTTCAAATTATTGGTTTCATTGATTTTTATTTATTAATGGTCTAATGTTTTCCATCTTTATTTTATAAACCTTACTGAGCTTTTTATGTTCATCCCACGTTTTTTGAAATGATTTCCATAGGACTTAATGATGAATTTGTTCAAAGATTTAATTAAGGAAAAGTCATGCCGTCTATAACATGGAACTAGACATGTTTATTTTTAAGAGTTTTTATTTTATAAAAAATCGATACTGGGTAGTATTTTCAACTTGTAATATTCATGTTGTTATGTAATAATTATGGCCTCATTCTCTAAAACTGTACACCTGAAAAGATCCTCAATGTGAAGTCTTAACATAATTCAAGATTATATAATCTTTATGGTACGGTCTTTATAGTTGGTATCAATGGTCAGTTTAGATAAAATTAGAGTTTAGGATGTAATTTTAGCATAAGTGACAGAACCATAATGGTTATCATTTTAGAACGAGTCAGAGTTATTTTACAATGATAAATGGTTATTACATTTTGGGGTGCAAAATGAAAGGTATTAGATACCCTTTGAGGATAAAATTTTTTGTTGTTATTTTTGAAGAATTTTTCTATTTTTCTTTGAATGTTATGAAATCGTATAGTTATCTAATAAGGACAACACACAGACTATGTGACAACCCATCACGTCAGAAAAAGCTGTGTGAATCGAACCCACAACCAAAGTGTGATTGGGATTTATCACCTACCACTGGACTATGTGATGTCCTTTATGAGTATGACTAATTATTTTTAGTTACATATTTTTATGACCAAGAATAAGTTTATTTGGGATTACATGTTTTATCAAATAGACATTATTAGTATAGGAAAAATATTTGTTGAGTAAGTGATAAAGGTTATTTTGGAATACATTCTATATTTTAGGAACTATATGTACTTATGGAAAAAAAATACCATGGGATTTAAATTTTGGAGTAATGGATAAAATATTATTTTGGAAGAATATGTGTTTATATTTTGGATATAAATTGATTTGGGTTATTTATAGAAATTATTAACATATCATAGAGAATATGTGAGTAGGTTAATTACACATCCGTATGAGACATTAAGAGTTGTCAATGTTTTTGTTTATAAATATTAAGATTTACTATGGAAGACTATGTGATTTAAATCCTTCTGTGTTTTGGGTATCAATATTGGTTTTTATTATTATGAATAATTTTAAGGAAAATTGTGTATTGAATGGTCTTTCTTGAACATTGGGTATTTTTTGTTTAATTTTGGATACTAATAGTAGTATTTCCTTTTATAATGGTTTATCCTTTTGGGGGATTATCTGATCTCATACTAATCAGTTTTTTGATGTTAATGTAAAAATACTTGGAAAATATATAGTTCGTCTTTTATGGATTATGTTGTTCACTCGAAGTAGATTATAACACTTTGAATGTGAGAAAGTCCTCCTAAAAACTCATCGTTTGGAGTAAATATGAGTTTCTGTTTGAAATCTAGTAAAGGATAAATGTCTACATGACATGTAAGTATACTTCCTTATGATTTTAGTTATTCTCAAAAATAGATTCCTCAATTAAAAGTAACGTAAAAAAAGATGTTGTCTGTTAAATTTTCCTTCGTGGGAATCAAAGAATGTTTAACCCATCACATGTCTGTGATTTTCTGGTGGTTAACATTCTTCTAATAATTATTCTATCACTCTTCTTAACAACTTGATTGTTTGTTTTCTACTCCATATACATGTTTTCATGTAATCCTAGTATGGGTTATCTCAGGTGACCATTTTACATATCATTCTTTATTTTAAAATGATATTTTTTTACTCTTTTACTGATGTGGAACTTTCAATGATGTTTCCAAGCCCAATTTTAAAATTGCGAGGACAGAATTTCCATAAGGGCAGAAGGATGTAAAATCCCATGTAAATAAAGAATATTAAAATTTCTTACATATTAATATTTGTAACTTTTTTATTAATTTTACTTTCAAGGGGATTCTATGTTCGATTTCTTACCTGATACACAATAATGGGTTTCTTTGAAATCTTCTATTGCACAATAATAATAAAATAATATTGTTTTAAATGGTAGTTAATGCCAAGCCATTGTATTGGTATTAATGAATATAACTAACTAAAATATGATTATAAAAGTTTTTAAATGTTTTTACATCTATCCAATAAAAGAGAGTGGATAAAAATATGAATGAATCTAATTTTAAGCATAAATACACTAATATTCACAAAAAGGTCTAATTACCGCCTTTTGATGGTGAACCCACTTTCATTTTTTTTTGGTTATTTTTATATGTTCTATTGGAAAAAATAAATTTCTTCTTTATATTCGAGGAATCAAAATTTATTTCGGGTAAATTTTTGGTATTTTTCTGATATAGTTTATTTTTAATGAATAATGAAAAATACTATATTTTAATTCAAAAATAAATTTTAATATAATTTATTTATATGGTTATATTTTCTTTTTGATTTGTTTTCATGTGTAATTATAATAGAGTTCTACCATTTAATCCAATGTTGGTCATTTTAATTCATTTTACATTGAAATTGGACTTAAACAAGTACCAATCTTTTGATAGTTATTATTTCTAAAAAACAAGCTATTTGTTTTGACAATGAGAATTTATTTTAAATTAATTAATGAAACATTTAATTTTTTAATTAGGTAAAATAGACATCATCATTGTTTTCATAATATCAAATATATATTACGGTGATATTTTGGTATTTTTCTTAAAAAACATCAATTTTTTATGAATAGTAAAACCACATAGTAGTAGTTAAAAAACCGAATTTTTCAATTAAATGAAATTCATCTTCTTCTGTAAATTGTATTTTAAAAATCTGACATACATGGTTGTTATTAGTATGTAACATTTGGTTCACTAATATTAACATTATTTTTTATTAATAGTAAATTTTTAATTTTATTTATTACGGTTAAAGGTAAAATGGGTAATTCATTATAAAAAGAATTATATAATATTACAAAAATACCTCAAAAAAATTATTATCCTTATTGGTTGTGTTACGAATTACCATGTACATCCTTGGGATAATTTTTTTACCCCATTGAGCAATTTAAGAGTGATAATGTCACGTGATTTTAATTAACATAAAGTAACAAAAAAATGACATAAACAAATATCTTTAAGTAAATTAATTTCTACATTAGGTTATGAAGTTTTAATTTAAACTATAAATATTATATGAAAATACAAAATCATTTCCTACAACATAGTATTTTTATAATAATTAGACATAATATAAATTAAATTATTTATGATACAAAAATGATGCAGTATTTACCTCATTAATAAATGATTTAAATAAATAAGATTATAAATATAAAAATAACCTCAAAAACTTATCCAATTATTATTGGATGAATTTATTTCTACCACGACTCATCTTATATTTTACCTTAATGAGTTTTTGACTTTTAGAAACAGAAAATCAATATATAATAAAATAATAATTTCACGCTTTAATAAAAAACCCCTCCCCCCTAATAAAAATCCCTCACTTTTAACACATTTCTCACAAATCTCAATACCTTGGCCCATCCAACCCCTGCCCAAATAAGATCTCAATTTATATATATTACTCCTAATAGACTTAACTTAGTCAGAAGAAACTTCAAGAAGTCCCTTTGGTTCAATCTAAAGGGAGTTACATGAATTAATGGTTATAACTGGTCTTAAAATCTTTTTTTATTTTACATATCCAACCGCTATACTCATTTCATTAAATTATTTTAAAACAACACCAGTATCCTCAATACACTAGGATATTGTTATGAGAAGGATTCTATCTACTCTTACACACTTCCATCTAATGGGTAAAAAACATATTATTTTTGTGGATGGAAAACTAATGCGTCACGAACCAATGATTGTTCAATTATCTCCTACCACCTCTTATGGTGGAAATTATGATGAAACTGTATTTATATATGATATATATTATGTTTATATTTTCTTTATGCTTATGTATTTTTAATTTATAGCATAACTTTATTGTTTCCATTATGAGTAAACACGATAATTTTAATTGAGGATGTGCGGAATACTGCCCCCTCAAAGGTAAATGAATTGTTCTTACCATATGTGGGACATATAAAGGATGGAGTTATTGAAATTAGATATGATATAATATTGAATTATAATATACCTATTTATTACTATGTTTTCATTCCATTAAAAAAATTGAAATAAAAGTATTGTTCAGGCTTTCGTACAACTTACCGTCTCCATGAACGGTGCATTTCATTTATTAACTCTAATGTTATATAAAATTATAACTACATATATATAATGGATATATATGATATATATGATATCTAAATACATAATATCATTATGGAAATAATGGACTCTTGACCACATAGAAAACTTGTAATTATAAGTTGTCCATTTTGGACTCATGTACAAAATATCGACAAGACGACCATCATTAACATAAATGATTACATAATGTTTATAACAAGGTGATACGTGATATAAAAGGAATAATAAAATTGAACAAGGTTACTAATAAAGTATAAATTTACTTATGTTTATTATTAACGAAGAACAATGAACAAAGAAGTCATGTCATACATATGGTAAGGGATTTCTTATCTCACTTTCAATTCCGTGAGATTTCCATTATTCACCACTCAATTATTGCATGTGGTATATTGTGTACATACATTTAAAATACATTATAATGATTATATTTATATTCATGGTATTCTATGATTCATTTGGCGGTTATTAAATTTTGGTCACACGAATAGATTGATTAGAACATGGTAAGGGGTTTTCATCACACTTTTATTCCCATTAGATTCATGCTATATTACCACTATTTCCTTTTGTGTGGTTTATGTACTTCCCATTATTGTAATAATTATGTAATATAATTAAATTAATGGGTATTTACATATTCATTTTATGAACCATCATTCACGGGGCTTTGTTTTCATAAGTTACCAAATCGGTAAGGGAACCTTTCACAGTCTTATTTTTAAAAGACATCTTATTGTTATGTGTTTTGATATACATATTATTATGTTGGGATATGTTATTATATATCATTATTTATTTAAATTTTATTTTCATCTTATGAGATACCATTTAATATCTCATTAATTCAATTTCTGAATTTTAAGGGACACTGTTAAGCTGTCAATTTTCTATAAGTGAATTTATCACCCCATTTCAATTCTTTGGGCTAAAATTCAACTTCATGAATATGTCATGATATGAATATGTGTGAGTAACATCTTATTTTTTAACAACTAATATCAACATATATTGATTTTTTTATTTTTGACACATTATTATGTAATTGATTTATCCTTAATCTAAGGATACAGTTTTTATATGGGATTTCGTCTCAATTTACATTCCATTGAGGCTTGATTGTTGTTATGCACCGATACACTCTTATATAGTGTATTTACTATTCTTTGGAATATAATATCATGAATCCATTTGTTATCATTATATTATAAATATTCTATTCAATGTTATTCTTCAATTATTTGTATTCAAGAGTCTCTATTTTTGTTAAAAACTCTTTAACTAAAATATCATTGTAAATGTTATAAAGATTTATTATTCTAAATAATTATCATTAATTCCCTTGTTTTAAAAATGGAGATTATGATTTATTTATATGGACATTAATTTTATCAAATGATAATTCATTTCAAATCTTCAAAGTGTTATGGGACACTTTGATTCAAAAATATATTTATTAATTGTTTTATTTTTTTGTGAAAATAGTTTGATAAATAATTGTGTATTTCAATATCTTTATATAATATTTTTTTGGAATATATAAATTTTACCTTTTTTATTTATTTATTTTATGTGTGATTATTATGTTTTGGTTATTTTAGATTGTTTACACATATGGGTTGAAACGCCCCGACCCCAGTTACCCAGAGTCAGTGCATTATTACATAACATTGGCATGATCACAAGAAAGATCAAATCTCGAAAGACCGATTGGTTTAGTAGCCATGGAAATACTATATATATTAATAAAATAAAACATTTTCTTTGAAAATATTCTTATAAGATTTTAAGGGAATCATTGAATATTTTATAATTATGGAAAATAGCCGCACCCACCGTATAAGATAATAAAATCATTCTTACCTTAATTTTTTCGAAAAGGTTAAAAATCACCTTGTTTGGAAAACGACAGAAATATTCCTTTATAAAACTCTTATAAAAAGTCAAACAAGGGTATAAATTACATTAACACATATTCTAGTAAATAGTAAAAAAAATTTGCAATTCATTTTTAAGAAACATGGATGTGGATGATAAAGAGATCCCAGTATATTATTACGTATAGACATCCTCAGATAATGACGAGATTGAAAAATAAACCATTAACTTGTAATTTTCCTTGGTTGGGGTAGGTTTACCTCCTGTATAATGGTGAAATAATTGTTATTAAATTATACAAGAATCATATATATTAATATGTTATCATATATTATCTTTTAACATTGATTTTTTAATAATATCTTAGTTTTATCGTTGTTTCGGGTGTTAACTTACTAGTTTTATTTTATATGTTTTGTTACGTAATATATGATTATCATGGTTAGGTTGTATATTAATCATATCCATAATGATATTAAGTCCTTACATACAATTATTAATCATAAAACTAGAATTATACATGAATTGATACGATGGAGAATGAATCTCGTCGCGTTCGTGGAGACGGTAGTCCGTACGTACGCATGAACGACAATATCATTCTTTCGATATTAAAATAATATATAATTAGATGGAATAACATATATAAAGAATCATTATCATGTTATATTTATTATTTACATGAGTTACACATCATTATTATACCCATCCAAATAATAATTTATTTAATAAAATTTGCACCACGACGAGGAGACGGTACGCCGTACGTACGCACGTATGGTGACATGTTATTCAAAGGATGGATAGAATAATGAATATGGTTGTATGATATTTATAATAACATCACAGTATATATAATATACTGGAGTTATTATTTTAGAATGGTAATAACAACGAAAGAAGAAGTGGAAGAAGAAAGGAACTTGAAAAAGGGTTGTTAAATCATTACCTCTTCTTTGGGTTCTTCCTTTTGATTTAATCAAAAGGGATCTATTAATTGGATTTATGACTAAATTAAGTCCAATATGATTAATTTAGGGAAGTTGGGAGAGTATTTGGGCAGAGTTTGGCCGATCCAAAAGCCTTTTAAGGTGTGAGTTAATGAGAAGAGCGAGAGCCCTTTTATAAGAGGGGTGACGGCCACCTATGGAAAAGCTGGAAATATTATTTTATAATAAATTAATATTCGATTTATAATGGATCCAAAGTGGATTATTTAAATTCTAAGGCTGGGATAGGTCGAAAAAAACTCAACCGATAGAATTTAGACTTGTTTGGGTCATTACACTCACCTTATCTTTAAGTATTAACTCATAGTTAGTTAGTTTCACTTTTACAATGTCTCTTTGTATTTTTATATTATATGGTTAATAAACATACTATATACATCCCAGAAACCCCCAAGTGGTACATTAATGATACACCTATCATTATATAAGACTCTTGGGAGAACATTATATTTTTAGGAATTTAATATCAATTAATAATATAATATTTTTTTTAAAAACACTTTTAAGTCAATTTTGAGACTATTCAATAGTTTATTTTTTAAAAAAACATAACAGAATTATTATTTCTAAAAAAGTCAATTAAATCAATCCTAATATGTCATAGTATCCTATAAAAGTATTTTAATTCATTAAAAGTCTCAAATTATATTTATTTTGGTATTTATAATATCAATTATTTTAATTTTTCTCTATTATGGTAATTACTGCATCAACATTGTGTCATAAATAAATTACTTTATTTAATGTCTAAAAATTATAAATAAAATATAATTATTTAGGAAATCTTTTTATCTTTCTAATGAATATTTATAGTCTAAAATCCAACATATATAACCCTATGTAAAAATTGTTTTTCTAAAATATATATGTTTTTGTCATCTTTGTATTCATATTTACTTAATTAAAATAAATTGTCCCTATCACTTAAAAGTGGCACCATGGGGTCTCAAAATCGACCCAAATATTCCCATGGTCGAAAATGTATCAACCAATAAGGTTAGGACACTTTTTAGGGTAATTGTTTATTATTATAATATTATTTTTTAACCAGTATTTACCGGATTTACCCTTTAACCATGGTAAATAAAATATTTATCGAAGTAATTGTTCAAAATGTATAAAAATAAAATATACCTATTTACACAGTTTGAACCTCCTGATTCCAAATATGGAATCCATTTTTCCAAATTCAAAACATAATGTGGCCGAAATTAATTTAAAATTAATTCCCGCTGTCAAAACAAAAAGCGTGTTTTTAAGATATAATAACTATCAAAAGATTGATACTTGTTTATGTTCGGTTTAATTGTGAAATTAGGTCCAATGACCAAAATTGTATTAAATGGTAAAAATATATTCTAAATATATTTTAAAACCACTCAAATTCATAATTTATCACTATTAATTATTTTGATAAAAAATGTTGTTTTTAATTAAAATTTAGTAATTTTCACTATTCATCAAAATAATAATGTTATCCGAAAAGTACCCAAATTTCACCTTAAGAAAAATTTGATACTCCGATTCAAAAACTGAAGTCTATTTTGAGATATAATGGATATTTTTATTGGTTTGGTGTGCTTTATAACTCGAAGTTGCGTACAACACACGCTATTTCATTATTCAAAGAGAAACGTATCGTAGAAGCTTGGGGTGTTACATTCTACCCTCCTTCAAATAATCGTGTCCTCAAAATTTCTAGAATACTACAGCATGAAATGAGTCGGGTGGTTCTTCATCATATGTTCCTCGGGTTCCAATGTTGCCTCTTCCAACTTATAGTTTCTCTACAAAACTTTTACCATACGCGTCGTTCGGTTTCTCAGTACTTGTTGTCTCGTATCAGGAATCTTGACGGGCTCTTCGCAATAAGACAGACCGGGTTCCAGTTCTAATTTCTCATAGGTGAGTACATGCGTTGGGTCGGGCATGTATTTCCTCAATAGAGATACAAGGAACACATCGTGAACTTTGGAGAGACTTGGAGGCATTGCCAATTGGTAATCTACAACCCCAATTCGTTATAGAATTTCGAAAGGTCTGATGTACCTGGGACTCAATTTATCTTTCTTCCCAAAACGTATGAATCCCTTCCGTGGAGATACCTTCAGAAAACATGATCACAGACTTGAAATTACAAATCCTTCATTCGATTATCGGCATAGCTCTTTGGCCTCCTTTGAGCTGCTTTGATGTTATTTTGGATTACCTTCACCTTTTCCATTGTTTCCTCTACCAGTTCTGGACCTATAGGTTTTCTTTCACCAACGTCATCCCAACAGGTTGGTGTGCAACATCTATTTCCATATAACGCTTCATATGGTGCCATCTGATTATACGAATGAATGCTATTGTTATAGGAAAATTCTACCAGAGGTAAATATTGATCCCACATACCCTGAAAGTCATGTGAGCAGGATCTCAACATGTCTTCTAAGGTTTGAATTGTTCGTTCTGATTTTCCGTCCGTTTGATGGTGGTAGGCAGTTCTCAAATGAAGTTCAGTGTCCAGGGATTTCTGTAGAATTTTCCAAAATCTTGAAGTAAAATAGGGATCATGATCAGAAACAATCAATAGGGGTACCCCATGAAGTCTCACAACATTATTACTATATATTCTTGCTAGACGTTCCAGTGGTAGATCTTCTCTTATAGCAATAAAATGTGCTGACATGGTATGAAGATCAACAATAACCCATATTGAATTGTTCCTTCTTAGAGTCTTTGGTATCCCCATGACAAAGTCCTTCATAATATTTTCCCATTTCCACTCTAGTATGGGAAGAAGTTGCGTGACTCCACCAGGCTGTTGCCTTCCAGCTTTCACTTGTTAACAAACCATACATCTTGACACAAAATCAGAAATTTCCCTCTTCATGTTGTCCCACAAAAAATGTTCCTTCAAATATCTATACATTTTGGTGCTCCCAGGGTGTATAGAGAAATTGGAACTATGAGTATCATCCAACAATTCCATTTTTAGATTAGGTATATTGGGAACACAAAGTCTCTTCCCGAATTTCAAAATTCCATCTTCAAACACAAAGTCTCTCAATTTCCCATCATTCACAGCATTAATATTCTTTTGAAATTTTTCATCATCGATCTGAGAACTCTTAATCCTTTCTAGTAATGATGGTTTGGATACCATTTGAAAAATCATTGATGTTTCACCTTCCCTGGTTATTCCCATGTCCATCTTCACTAGATCAATGAAAATAGGATCCCTTTCAATTCTCATATTATTCAAAACTCCATGATCTTTTCTGCTCAATGCATCTTCCACCTTGTTTGCTTTCCCCAGGTGGTAGGGTATCGTACAATCATAATCCTTGAGTAATTCAAGCCACCTCCTTTGCCTCATGTTGAGTTCTTTTTGTGAGAAAATATATTTCAAACTCTTGTGATCAGTATAAATCTCACAATTTTCTCCATAGATGTAGTGCCTCTATATCTTCAAAGAAAATATCACAGCTGCTAACTCGAGATCATGTGTAGGATATTTTTACTCATGAATTTTCAACTGTCCTGATGCATAGGCAATAACCCTATCATTCCGCATAAGGACACAACCAAATCCTTTCTTCGATGCATCACTATAAATAACGAAACCATCATTCCCCGATGGTAGAGTCAATATAGGAGCATTTTATTAATATTCACTTCAGTTCTTCAAAATATTCTTCACACTCTTTTTTATAGACAAATTTAACCCCTTTACAAGTGAGATTCATTAATGGGTTTGCAAATCGGGAAAAATTATGGACGAAACGTCGATAATAACCTGCCAATCCAATAAAACTGCGTACCTCAATTATACTCATAAGAGATGGCCATTCTTGGATTGCCTTGGTCCTAGAAGGATCAACTGATATTCCATCTTTTGAGACAATATGGCCAAGAAAAGAAATCTCATGAATCCAGAATTCACACTTGCTAAACTTTCCATATAATTCAGGTCTTCTCGGATTCATTAGGATAACACACAAGTGATTTTCATGATATTCGTAGCATTTAGAGTATTCCAAGATATCATCAATAAATACCACCAAAAATTCATCGTGATATCCCTTGAATACTCTATTCATCAGATCCATGAACACAGAGGGGGAATTAGTCAATCCAGAAGGCATTATAGTATACTCGTAATGCCTGTACCTAGTTTGAAATGCTATCTTTGGAATATATTCCTTCTTTACACACAACTGATGGTATCCAGATCGAAGGTCAATGATTGAAAAGTATTGAGATCCATGCAGTTGGTCAAATAAATCAACAATACGAGGTAGGGGATACTTGTTCTTTATTGTTATAGCATTGATATCCCAATAGTTGATACATAACCTCATAGATCCATCTTTATTTTTTACAAAAAATAACAGTGGCTCCTCATGGAGAAACACTAGGGAGGATAAATCCCTTATTACATCATTCCTCTAGTTGTTTCATTAGTTCAACTAATTCCACAGTGGCCATTCTATAAGGGGTCTTCGATATAGGCCTTGATCCAGGAATTAAATCAATGGAAAACTCAACTTCTCGTTCTGGAGGATGTCCAGACAAATCATCCGGAAACACATCTACATATTCTTTCACAATAGGTACATCCTCTATTTGAACATTCCTTTCCTCACACATAGTCATTTCATTCTCTTCCTCCCAAATAATTGAATTTTTTAGAGCTACTGGGGGAGGATCTAGATTAGAATTAGGTGGTGACGATTCCGCTCTAAAGATAAGGTGTTCCTTATTATCATCATCAAAAATCATAACCTCCTTATTCTTACAATAAATATTCGCATCATAATCTGAAAGACAATCCACAACGTGGATTATATCAAACTCAATCATAGGTATGACGAAGAGATCAGCTGATAAAGAACATATATGTGCTCTAATGGGGACTGATTCACAGAACTTTGTTGCAATGATACTTCCCTTAGGAGTTTTAACTGAAAACTCCCTTGTTAAATCAAATTGGAAATATCTAATTTTCTTAGGAAACTAGAAAGATATGAAACAATGTGATGATCCAGAATCAAATAATGCATTTGATAAACATGAGGAAACCATTAAATTACATGCCACCATGTCTTTCAGAGCTTCAACCTCAGCAGTAGTGATAGGAAAAGATTGTCCTTGATCCCTTGGCCTTTACTGAGGTATGTTCCCCTGGAAATTAGGAAATTCATTTTAATAATGTCCCATCTCCATGAAATTGTGGTACTGAGCATTGGTAGCTTCCTTCTTCCCTTTGCAATCCCGATCTTGGTGGCCTTTTTCACCACACTAGTAACAGACACCCATTCCCTTTAAGCAAGTACCAGGGTGTTTCTTCACACATTTACCAGAGGATGGATATTCAACCATTACCTTCTTCTCCTTATTTCCATTCCCAGATTGATCAGAAGTTCTCTTCTTCTCTTGATTTCCTTTAAAGTCATAAGACTTTGAGAATTCTTTCTCTGTCATGATAGGACATGAGACAATGTCTTCGTATGACGAGATGGATTGTGAGACTAATTCTTGACGGATAAATTGTTTTAACCCATAAAAGAAACGATCAATCTTACTTCTTGGGTTACATATATAATCTCCAGCATACCTTGATAACCTTGTAAATGTAGCCTCGTACTTTTCGACATTCTCATCCTCCTTTTGTCTCAGACTCAGAAATAGCCTTTCCATATCTGCTCAATGGTCACGAGGAAATTATTTTTCTAAAAACAGATCTTTGAACACCCTCTATTCCATATATGATACTTCATCATCTTCCTTCACTTTTTGAATCAATAACCACCATTGATCAACATCTCCAGTGAGGCGGTAAACATCCATGATAAAATTATCCATTTCACTACTCCCCAAAGCCTGAAATATTTTCTCTAGGTAATTTATCCACTGCTCAGCTACTAGGGGATTAGTACTACCATTGAAAGTTGGTGGTTTTTTCTCATGAATCGATCTAACATTGATTCTCCACGTTGCGGATCAGGGTGCTCAATACGGGTAAGGTTATTATTCATAACCTGAGTGAGTTGTCCCAGTACGGTGATTAGCTGATCGGCACCAGTTTCATCACTAGCTCCACTATAATTATCTTCAGTAGGTGGGCAATCCCTACATGGAGTGTGTGCATTGATATTGTTTTCATTTCTTCCACTAGGCACCATTTCTAAACAATGACATAAACTAGATCAGTTTATGAATAAAAATACAAAATATCATACTTCTAAAACAGTTAACATAAATTTAACTATTTATGGATATAATCCATAATCATAAAAAAAGTTTTCTTGGAGGAAGTATATACTCATAAACCCTTCATAATGATTTATAAAGAAAATGACACTTATCCTAAGCATATCCCCCGGGAGTGTCGTAACCAAGAGTGCAGCAAGGCTCATTGTCGTGCACCAGTTCCCGTTTGAGTCTAGCTCAAAGCGGTGTTTTCAGGTTTTACCCCTAGGTACATCTGTGCCAGAGCCTCCTCTACCTGCTCGTATCCAGACATGGATGTATTGCTCGGAATACTCACAGAATCTCTACATTACCAAAATTATTGGACGTTCTTCTATACTAATCCTCAAATATCATCTTAGGTCTATGTGCTGTAATAATAGTTTATCTAAATATCGCTTCCAAGGTTTGTACTAAACTTCTTCTGAAAGAAACTGTAATGCCCCGACCCCAGTTACCCAGAGTCGTTGCATTATTAAATAACATTGGCATGATCACAAGAAAGATCATATCTCGAAAGACCGATTTGTTTAGTAGCCTTGGAAAACTAGATATATTCATAAAATAAATCATTTTCTTTGAAAATATTCTTATAATATTCTAAGGGAAGCTTCAAAGATTTTATAATTGCGGAAAAAATCTGCACCCGCCGTATAATTTAAAAAAAACATTCTTAACTTATTTTTTTGAAAAAGTTAAAAAGTACCTTGTTTGGAAAATGAAAAAAAGATTCATTTATAAACCTCTTATAAAAATTCAAACACGGGTATAAATGACTTTAACCCATATTCTAGTAAAAAGTAAAAATGTTTTGAAATTCGTTTTTAAGAAACATGGATGTGGATGATAAGGAGATCCCACTAGATTATTATGTATAGACAATCTCGGATAATGAAGAGATTGTGAAATATAACTGTTACCTTGTACTTTTCCTTGGTTGGGGTAGGTTAACCTCTTGTATAATGGTGAAATAATTTTTATTAAATTATACATGAATCATATATAATAATATGATATCATATATGATCTTTTAACATTGATTTGTTAATAATATCTTAGTATTATCGTTGTTTCGGGTGTTAACTTACTCGTTTTCTTTTATATGTTTTGTTACATAAGATGTGTTTGTCAAGGATAGGATGTATATTAATCATATCCAGAATGATTTCAATTCCTTAGATACTATTATTACCAATAAAATGAGAATTATACTAGAATGGATACGATGGATAATGAATCACATCGCGTTCGTGGAGACTGTAGTCTGTACGTATGCACGAGCGACAATATCATTCTTTTGATATTAAAATAATATAAAATTGGATGGTATAACATATATACAAAATCATTATCATGTTATATTTATTATTTACATGAGTTACACATCATTATTATACCTATCCAAATAATAATTTATTGAATAACAATTACACCACGACGTGGAGACGGTAAGCCGTACGTACGCACGTATGGTGACATGTTATTCAAAAGATTTATAGAATACTGAATATGATTGTAACATATTTAAAATAACATCAAATTATATATAATATACTGGAGTTATTATTTTAGAATGGTAATAACAGTGAAAGAAGAAGTGGAAGAAGAAAGGATCTTGAAAAAGGGTGGTGAAATCATGACCTCTTATTTGGGTTCTTCCTTTTGATTTAATCAAAAGGGCTCCTTTAGTTGGATTTCTGACTAATTTAAGCCCTCTAGGATGAATTGAGGGAAGTTGAGAGAGTATTTGGGAAGAGGTTGGCTGAACCAAAAGGCTTTGATGGTGTGAGTTAATGAGAAGAGGGAGTTCCCTTTCATAAGAGGGGTGAGGGGCACCTTTGGAAAAGCTAGAAATATTATTTTATAATAAATTCATATTCGGTTTCTAAGGGCTCCAAAGTGGATTATTTAAATGTTAAATTAGGTATAGGTCGAAAAAAACTCAACCAATAGAATTTATACAGTTTTGGGTCATTATACTGACCTTATCTTTAAGTATTAACTCTTAGTTAATTAGTTTCACTTTTAAAATGTCTCTTTGTATTTTTATATTATATGGTTAATAAACTTACTATATACATCCAAGAGACCCCAAAGTGGTCCATTAATGATAAAAATATCATGATATAAGTTTATTTTCCGAAACTTATATTTTTATGAATTTAATATTAATAAATAATATAATATTTGTATTAAAAACACTTTTATGTCATTTTTGAGACTATTCAATAGTTGATTTTTGTAAAAATCATAACAGAATTATTGTTTCGAAAAAATTCAATTAAATATATCCTAATATGTCATATTATCGTATAAAATATGTTTAATTCATTAAAAGTATCAAATTATATTTATTTTGGTATTTATAATATCAATTATTTTAATTTTTCACTATTATGGTAATTACTGCATCATCATTGTGTCATAAATAAATTAAATTATGTAATGTCTAAAAATTATAAATAAAATATCATTATGTAGGAAATCTGTTTATATTTCTAATGAATAGTTATTGTCGAAAATCCAACATATATAACCCTATGTAAAAAGTTTTTTTCAAAAAGATATATGCTTTTGTCATTTTTGTATTCATTTTAACTTATTTAAAATAAAGTGTCCCTATCACTTGAAAATGGCACCATGGAGTCCCAAAATCGACCCAAAGATGCCCATGGTCGAACCTGTATCATCCAATAATGATAGGACACATTTTAGGATAATTTTTTATTATTATAATATTATTTTTTAACCCTTATTTACCAGATTTACCCTTTAACCATGGTAAATAAAATATTTACCGAAATAATTATTCAAAATGTCTAAAAATAAAATTTACCTATTTAAACAATTTGAACATCCTAATTCCAAATATGGAATCCATTTTTCCAAATTAAAAACACAGAAGTGGCAGAAATTAATTTAAAATTAATTCCCGCTGTCAAAACAAAAAACGTGTTTTTAAGATACAATAACTACCAAAAGATTGATACTTGTTTATATTCGGTTTAATTGTGAAATTATGTCCAATGACCAACATTTTTTTAAATGGTAAAAATATATTCTAAGTATACTTTAAAATCACCCAAATTCATAATTTATCACTATTAATTACTTCGATTAAAAAAGTTGTTTTTAATTAAAATTTAGTAATTTTCACTATTCATCAAAATATTAAGGTTATCCGAAAAGTACCAAAATTTCACCTTAGGATAAATTCGATACTCCGAATCCAAAAATGAAGTCCATTTTGAGAGATAACAGCTAGTTTTATTGGTTGTGGTGTGTGTTAGAACTCGATGTTGCGTACAACACATGCTATTGCATTATTCAAAGAGAAACGTACCGTAGAAGCTTGGGATGTTACATGGGTGGTTCTGTTATAAACCTAGGGTGGGTGAGCCCGGGATATCCCTCCAATGCATTAGGTAATATGATATAAGTAAAAATTAATATTTCTCCTAAGTGATTTAGGGAATATATTGTGATGGGTATTCCAAATGTGACTCCGTATGTACTTGTGATAGATACAATGTATGTATGTTATTAGTTCCATAAGTTAATTTCATGCTTTTTGATTTCTTTGTGTCATTCATAAATCTTATGATTTGGTAAGGAATGTTACGATTTTAAATTATTGGTTTCATTGATTTGTATTTATTGAGCTGATAATGTTTTCCTTATTTATTGTTTAACCCTTACTGAGCTATTTATCCTCATCCCGAGTTTTTGAAATGTCTTCCACATGATAGAAAGGTGAATAGAGTTAAGGATGCTATCAAAGAATAGTCATGTTTTTTATAAAATGGATTTATACATGTTTAATCTTAGGAGTTTTTGTTTCATGAAAAATGGATACTGGGTAGAAGTTTATACTTGCAATATTCATGTTGTTATGTAATAGTTATCACCTAATTCTATAAAACTCTAAACCTGAGAAGATCCTCAATGTGATGTCTTGACATAATTAAATATTATATAATATTTATGTTCGGGTCCTTATAAATATATTTCTCAATATTGTTATAATTTTATTATATATACCTATATCTCCAACTAAAAATTAATTATCTTATCTTCGAGTGACATCACTATATTTACTACGTACATTAATTCAATTTCCACTCCATCCATTGTGTTCCATTTCAAAAAAATGGAATACACTATATTAGACCATAACATTCTAAAAAAATGTACAACCTCAACTCTAGTGAAAATCATAACATATATTGGAAATTTTTGTACAACTAGTCACTAAATCATTGACAGTGTTTCTTTTGGAATGTTTATAAATTAGGTAATTTTCTTTCATTCTAAAATATTTGTTTTCATAAATCTTTCTCCAATGGATTTTACTAAACATGATATGATACCAACTATAATGATCCCAACTCCAGTATCACAGTGATGTCGGTTACTATATTAATTTGAACTAATATAAAATATATCCCATCCAGAATGGAAAAATAGTTTATTAGTCATTATAATCATGATACATACTTGAAATTCGAATTATATTGTAAAACCTAATAGAGATAAAGAATTTTCATTAAAAATTCCATTATTGTATTTAGTGCATCCCTACAAATTCACAAAAAAAATATTACCCTATCCTATGGGAAATTAAAAAAATGATAGAGGTGGAATTAAATTTTCAATACTGGTTAATCTACTATATATTCTATAATGAAATAAGAAATAATTGATATGAAAAGTTAAACAACTGATTCACATGCCTTTTATTCAATAACATAAGGATAATATGGAATTGAAAATAGATAACAAAATAATTACATATAAAAAATCATATTATATAAAAAACATAAGTAAGGAAATTCTATTTAAATGATTAGTGACATGAAATATCAGTAACTTAATTAAAAATTAAGGAGTTCATAATACCTTATATCAGAAGCTTACCATCAAGGATTTATTAAAATACATATTATACCATATGTGAATTTTTTTCAGTAATCTCATAACATCAATGATTTATGATATAAAATATAATACTACTGAGGCATCATTTCAATTAATCTAATACAATCATTGATTTATTCAATATAATAAATACTAATAAGGACTCATTTAAAAATATATAATAAATTAAAAATTCCTCAGCCAAAAAAATATCTATTTTGTAGGATAAGTAATAATGATGAATTTAGTGTATATATATACCCCCTTTAAAATAATAATTCCAATTAATTCATCATATGAATAAACAAAAGAACATAGTCAATATGTCTTAATAAATTCAATAACAATGTGTATTGGAATGAAAAGACAAATTAACTACTTATACATCCCCTATAAAAAATGTCCATTAACTATCCAAATTAATGAAATGAATAAGAATAAAAATAGTACATCATCAAAATATATTTAAAAATGGTTGTTTCATATATATTCATGTAAATTAAATAGTTAAATAAATAATTTCTTATAGAAAATACATCTATTCACATTTAATTTTTTGTTTAAAATTTAGAAACATAATAATTAATAAATAAATTATTTTATAGTAAAATAATCATGTAAAATGTATTAGAGTATATATTTCTTAAGGATTCATGGTAGCATAAATTTCATTCATCGTGTACAAATAAAAAAACATTTCATTAACACATTTGAAAAAAGATAATCTTGTTTGTAAAATGATTGTAATGTTAGTTTAGAAACAATATTAAAAAATTCATGTGTAAACCCGTCATTAATTTTTTATTAGTTACTTATAAAACATTTTAAATTATTTTAGAAAGAATTTAAAATAAACACATCTCAAATAAGATATAAAAATAAATACTCTTATATAATAGTGAAATTGTAAAATAAAGACATTACACATTATTATCATAAGAATTATAAAACCCAAGATAAAATGAAATCAAAAAATGCTTATTTTCCCGGAAGATAATGAAATTAATGATATAAAATAACTAAGGGAGAGTATATACACATCTCAATTGAAATAATATGTGAATATAATAATGTCTCACATGAATAAAAATGAGATGAGCAATCATAATCCTAGAGAATTAGTATTCATATATTCTATTAAAATAATAATATATATCATAAAACAATGATTTGATAATAATATTTAATCACTTGATTGTTATAAAATTAAATATTAAAATCACTATGTTTATTGGTAATTGCATTTTTTTCATATATATTATTTTTTTGTAGCTATGGTCCATATTATTTAACCATAGTAAAAATATTTTAATAATATTATTTATTATTTATATAAAATATATATTAAATAAATATATATATTTAGAGTCTTTATTAAATATAGGGATAGAAAAATTATTTACACATTCATTAATATGATTGGTTGTATGTATGAATAAACACTATATTAAATTTTCAATGGGTATGGAACAAGAAAATATAATAAAATTTATTAATTATAGAATTATATTTATTTACTAAATATTATATATACACATTAAATATATTTTTTATCAATATAGTTAATTTGGTGATAAAAACTATTTGTAAAGCTATGTGTGGACATTAAGTCGTATGTACGCACATGCACTATTTTCAGTTTTTGTAGGATAGATAATATTCGGAAAATGGATGTACTATAAAAATTACACCTCATTTTATTTATGATAATATATTTATTAATATATAAAATTTATAATATATTAATAAAAATTAGAATTTTAATTGCAATTCAATGTACAAGTAAATATGATTACATTATCTTAATAAATTCACTCTATTATCACATATTTGGAAAAAATTGGTCTTTTTTTGGATGAACCTGACATATATTACTTGAATAAGGATATTTATAAGATAAATGGTTAGAAATTTGTAAACATAATTGTCTCAAAGATGTGACATGATGTGAATGATAAGAATCCATTTTATAGTTGATTTGAGTGGAACATTTTTTATTTTTCAAGAGATTTAATTATAAATACTTAAATTAGCATTCCAAATTCCTCAAAATTTTATGGGACTAAATGATATCATATTTTAAGGTTGTATATTTAAAATTAGACACATCTCTTCCACTATAAGGTTGCCATACATATGCATATGAGACGATATCTTTCATTTACTGGTGAACATTATGATATAATTATGATATATTAATGTCCAAAAATCAATTTCATTTGATTTCAATCATATATATTTTTTAACTTCATAATTATAATTTTCCAAGTAATGTGGTAATAAAAATTTAATTACACTACTACATGGAGTCAATAATTCATGTGTAATGAAGCACAGTGTGTTTCTTTTCAAAGAATTGATAAATGGTAGAATATGGAAATTTCATAATAATAATAAAAATGTAGTATATATATGATACATGAGTTGTTAATATTTTATATAAAAATAAATTAATAGTAAGTATAATATAAAATAATCTTGAACTGTCCTACAATGACGAATGCCTCTTCTTTAAAACCCTTCCATTATATTACTTTATAAGGGATCTCTAGATACTTTATTTGAAGCACTAAAACCTCTTAATCGTTTAAAATGATACTGATAAGATAAATGTTAAGTGGTTAGTAAATCTATATTGATATATGTGGTGTATATATGTGATGGAATGGGTGCCTTTTTATAATTTGGATGAGGTAATCTTTTGAAATTTTGAAAAACATTTATATATAATAATATTATTCATGAGTCAATTGCATCATAATGGAATGTAAACTAAAATGGGATGGAATGTTTGACCATATATTATCCCCATTTCTTCATTTAATTTTTTTTTAATTTTAAATTAATTTAATATAATAATATGTTAATAAAATATCATTCTTTCAAATTTGAAAATAATAATTACATTGACATTAATAAAATCATAGAAATGATATAAATTTGAACTATATAATTTAATACATCCCTATTAATCAAGAATAGACTTTAAAGGATTTTTATCACCATAATTATTTCAAATTGTATTACTATAAATAATTTTAGTCTCATTTATTTGATTTTATTTATTTAATAATTCTAGAGATTCATGGTATAGTCATTTACTGTAATTATTTCTTCAATTGAAATATATAAAATTATCATTTTGTAATAATATATTATATATTAAAATTATTTATATTCAAATAAATTAGTTTGATTAATCTATATATGAAATTTATTTTTTAAAACATTTATTCAATTTTTAGTTAAGATGTTTAATACCTCAGGAAAATTGTTTCCAAATAAATGGGGATTATTAATTATTATGAGTAAATATAACAGTACGTTTTTGAAAAATATGTAAATTGAATTTCATAAAATTAATATATTTTTTAAATAGTCCTACAAAAATTACCTTTGGGCTAAATATTATGATTTTTCAGAAATGAATGATTTTATTTTGAATAGTGAAAATGTAAAATTTTTACTGAAAATTATAATTTTACATCAACCATATAAAAAGATTCATATTATTTTAATTTAATGTAAATTCAAAAATAGTACAAATATATTATTAATAATTAAATTTTTTTCACTGTAGACAAATTTATAATTTAATTCATTATAAACTCATTAATATACATAGATTTCTAAAATTCTATGTTTTGCGATTATGTGAATTTTTCATGAACCACTATTCTAGGAAACACATTATAAAGAATATTATTTTATATAAGAAATAATTTAACTCAAAAAACACTCCATGCTATTTTTTTTCAAAAAATATCAAATCTTTATTTTTTAAATGGAGTATTTTATTATTATGATGTAAAAATAATTTTTATAGAGGAATATGATATTTATGTATTTTTTAAAATAAAATAATCTATTTTTGGTTCCTTCTATCTGGAGAATAACTTTTAGTGATATATATTATAATTATATGATTATAATTTTCTAGTACCACCATTTATTTCATTTATGAGAATATATATGGTCATACTGTATAATTCTTCTTAAAATTTCATTCATTTAAATAAAAAAAATTGTTTAATTTCAATGAATTTAGGTTTAGGTCAATTAAATATATTTTGTTCTTAAAAAAATATTGTTTTCTGAGAACTATATTAGATTTCATTGAAAAAAAATTTGCAGGATTTGACACTGTAAAATCATTCCATTATTAGAATATAATTATAATATATTTTAAAATGTTCTTTGATGGGTTAATATTTTAATATGGTAGATCAAAAAAAAATATTATTAATATAAAACTCGACACATTCTTTTCCAATATGATAATGAAGAAACAGGAGAAGAACCACAACCAAAAGGGATGATTTCCTCAAATAGATACTAATAGTGGACACATGGTTTTCATAAGGATTTCCTGGTATTATTTTAAACAATAAAATAAAAATTATTTTCAAGAAATTTTTTATGATAAATTAATATATTTTTCAAATGAAATATTTGAAAATATGTTTTCAATATTATATTTATTATTTATATCATATTGAATTTTATTTTCATATGTATTTCTTCGATCACATAGATTTTTTGTTTATGGAAAATAGTATATATATTTTTTGAAAAAATTTAAATGAAGGATTAAATAATTATTTTCAAAAGGAATTAAAAATGGTTTAATACACCATTGCATGGAAATGTTTATCTCATCGAATGATTTAAATTTCTTCGTAGATTATAAGACTATCTAAAAATGTGTTGTATTATTTATGGATATATCATAACTACTGTCTAATAGTTTTTTTAATAAATTTTGTGTAAATCATGATAAATTTAAAGGTTATGTATAACCCTACAAAACATAAATTGCATGAGATCCTTGGTTGTGTGAAGTACTGATCATTTTTAATAAGTGTGATTTTTTCCAATATCAGATTAATACTTTTTTGATTGATAAATTTATCAAGACTATATTTTAAATAAATATCTAAAAGTACCTATGTATTAGTTTTTTATTTCATATACATATTATCACATACAAATAAGTTTCCCTTAGTGAGAAAACATTTTTTTGTGACATTTTAATTTACATTTTCCGATATTAAATGATGTTTTATTAACAATATTTATAATGGGTAATTTTCACTAGTGTATTGTAAATTTTGAAACCAATTATTACTGATCACATGGTAAAATTATATTTACTAAATTTATTGAATTATTTGAGAATTAACACCCTCGAGTTATAAATGAACATAATGTTTTATAGCTTAAATTACATGCAACACTAAGCCTTAATGAACACCAAAAATATTATAATTTCAATATGAAAATTAATAAATATATATTAAATTCTTTTGGGTTTAATGGTATTTATGGAATTAGTAAATGTATATATAACATACATAATAATTATAAATCCAATAATTAATTATTTAGAAATATGACTGCATTTTTAGTAAGGTTATTTCATGATTTTGAGAAAAAATTACTTCAATAATGTAGTTTTATTTACTTATAGATTGAATATCATAATAAATTTATAGAATATATATATATATGAAAATAATATCATTTCAGACTTTATAATATAAAAATTATTTAAGGTTTACATTTTATGACTTATATAAAAAGGTTGATATTCCATGGAATAAGGAAAAAAAGTAATTTCTATTGAAAAATAAATAATGGATTCAAAATTTTGTGAATATAATCTTCATTTCAAATTGGATTCAAATACAAAAAGCCATATAAATTTAATAATAACTAAATAATTTACATTTTAATAAAAAGAAATTATATTTTGGAATAAAATCATTTTTATACATAAATATAAATTTGCATGAAAAAGTTAACAAAATATAAGGAGGTTTTCATCACCTGTTGAGAACTTATATTAAAATTAATTTAATTCTTTTTTAAGAATATTAAATTATTATATTTAATCAATTTTTGGTTAATGAAACAAAAAATAACATTGTATGTGTTTTTGTACGTCCTTTTAAACAAATTATATTCGTTGTGAAGGATTAAAAAAAATATTTTTTAGGAAATACAATATCTTGAATGATATATACAGGAAATCAACGTAATAAAAAATTGTATTAAACATATTGAACGATTAATGAATTTTTAAATAAAATATATATCATTTATAAATAATTTAAATCATAGATTTTATTATTTTTTACATAATAAAAATGAAAATAATTTCTGGTTCTAACGCAGATCATGCACAAGATAGGAAAAATCAAATTTGGAATCAAAAATAATATTTTGGATTAGATAAATCCAAAATATATTGCTATATTAAATATTTAGTATTATTAATAATTTTATGAATTTTATAGTTGTATAAAAATTATGTTATCCAAATTCTTGTGCAATGATTCTATAATTCCACAACGACAAACTGACAATTTCATTGATTTTCTATGATATAGATATGGATTATTTTAATATTTAATATATATAAAATATATTTAATAATAATAAATATATTTTATTTATATTAAATTATTTATTAATTTTATAAATTATATAATTAACTAATATACCTGTAAATGCGAATACAATGTAAATACAATAAATAGTATAATTAAAAATGTCATATAAAAAATATAAAAATTAATATTATTTAAGATATCAATGTAGATCTATGAATTAAATAGATGATCATTACTTATTTAAAATATATCTAAAAAAATATTTTCAATATTAAATGTTATCATGATGTTTTTAGAGTCAATGTAATGTATATTTTTAGAAATGAAAATAATGATATTTTTTGGGATTAATATTCATTAAATAATATAAAAATCAAAACATTATTATATAAGAAAAAAATGTATAAAATATTTTCTAAAATTTCATCCCCAATGAATTTATATTCCATTTTAAATCATATGAATATATAATAGGTTTATTACATTTTATTTGTTTTAGAAATTCTAAAATATCCTCTTACATCAATTATTGAAGGTCACCTCCCCCTTATTAATTCAAACAACATTAAAAAATGTTTCATAGAAAATCATGAAAATTAAATTTATAAAAATACTTATAAAAATGATAATAATTATTTGACTTCAAATACACCATCCCTAAATCCCTTATGAAGAAATCTATTTGAATTATGGTAAAGAAGACATAATTTATTTGAGAAAATTAGTCAATATTATATATTATTCTAATTCTTATTAATGTCTCTTATAATATGATAATAAATATGGTTTAAAAAATATAATTTTAATTTATTAATATTATTGTTAAACTATATTAAATAGTATTTACATCATATGTAAAAAAGATAACATCTGTTGTGTTTATGTACTTCACACTATCTACAAGTAGTAGTGTCCTCAATTTTTCATCACCGATTCACAAGGATAGTTTCAAATATGGAACTGATGAATATATATAATATATATGAGAAAATATTTATTCAGTAATTCATAATTTTTCTCTTAAATTATTTATTTCCAACCATTGAATATTGAATACAGATTTCATGCGTACTTAAAAACTAGTATCTCAATGAATGACTCTAATATCAATATATTTAATATATAATATATTTACACCATAAATAATATTATACATATTATTGAGCTATGTTCTATGAATAAGAATGTGTACATTAATGATAATATATTCATTGGAAAATAAAGTAGTTTACACATGAAACAATAACAATAAATGAAATATTATTAACCAATAGGTTATAATAATATACAATAGAATCATATATGATATTATAAATTTGAATATAGTTATGTTATCAATGTTTTATAATTTTAATATTATTATACAGTAGTCAATGTAGTTAAAATTATGGGAAATGATATATAAGGAATTCTCCTCTAACATTTACATCTGTGAGCAATTTTTCATATTCACAACCTATATCTTTTATGTTTTTGATATAATTCCACATTAATTTGTCATATAATTAATATATTCATCATTATGTAATTGATTTTTTTCATATGATTTTTTTATTCATTCGTAATAAAATTCAAAAAAAACCCAGGTGGTAAGGGTTTAATTCACAATATCTTCATTTTTCATGTTTTATTATGTTTATGTCTCTACATGGAATATATTACTTCCATGAACTTGTATTCTATAAATGAATTATAAAATGTTTATATTAATCTCCAAAAAAATTAAATTCATTTCTCAAATGTTTTACATTTTACAAAACATTTTGAAAGGAATACTTTTTTCACTTTCCAAATGAGGTACATTATGAATTTTCTAAAAAAATACAGAAGGAATGTTTTTTAACATTGATGTAATGATTATATTTTCTTACTATAAATATACTTTAATGATTTGAATATTAAATTTAAATTTTATAATTTTATTTTAAAACAATGTTTACTTTTAATTTATTTTTTCATTTCATTTTATAATAATATATATTTTAAAGTTAAAAATATACATTTCTATAACATTTTTAATGATATTATTATTGTAAATTTATAAAACAATAAAAAAACCCTTTATTTTACTTCTTTAGCAGAATTTATAAGACTTAACGATACCATACATAGAATAATTGACTTATCTATTATCATTTGAAACAGTATTTCTAATAAATATCAATATTATTATGCCACATATATATTAATTAATTTAACAAAATATACATTCAAAATATGGTTTCTCAATTTAATATTAGTTTATTATTTGTATAAATATTGACAAATATGTAATCTTCACTATGTATTAATTTTTAATGATGATGAATTATTTTTTAATTAAATAAAATTTATTTATATGAGGAATGGTTTGGATCATTCGTTATTGGCGTACAATAAATTCTATTTCCCCTCAATTCATTGTTTTTCCTCAAGAGAAAAATACGTTGGACAAAATAAATTGGTTTATAAATGTACTTTTATACCATATTATGAGAGGTCCTAATGGTAATGTGATTTGGTTTCTAAGAAAAATTACATAAAATAATTTATAATTTCCTTTCATACTGAATCCTATTACAATTATCCATGATATTTTCACTATGATTTTATCCATGGATTGAGATTGTTGAGAATTTATTGATTAAATGGATTTCTTCCAAAAATTTTACATTTTCATGATGATTATTCTTTAACATATCATGATATTAATGTTATTGATTATATATAATTTTTTTTCTGTTATTTACATTTCCTTATTGATTCTTAAATTTCATTCATGGTAGATTTTATCATATGAAACCCTTACTGAGAATTTGGTCTGACCATTATTTTGTTTCCTTACAGCATGATATGATGGGTAATTCATTGAATGAATTAAATGATGAAGACTATATTCCATTTTTTTCAATTTCTATTTACCAATTTAATAAGGGTACCATATATATATCTAGTTCATTAGGACTAATAATCTTATAAATCTCAATTAATGTTAACCATTATATAATATGTCAATGTATTGAAATAATTGAAAATTATTAGATTCTAGAGTCACAATTATTTCATGTATTCTCAACCACATATATATAAACCATCATTCAAGTTTTGATTGATATTTTGGATAGATATATGATTGTAAAAACTCTATTGTTAGAAATGATAAAATATATACTACCTTAGTACATTTATTTTCATACATTAGTTTATAAAAAAGAATTTAAAAACATATCATATAATATAAATTATTATGGTATTATGTATTGTTCATATTATGATATATTATGGATGATTTTCATTTAGGATTACAGGATATATGAGGAGAATTTCTAGAATTTTTTGGATTATAATCCATTTTCTATTCACTTATTTGATGCATTTTAGAGTATGGAATTTGGACAGTCGCACCCATCATCAATGTAAGATAATGAGTAGATCCTAGTGGGGGGTGGTCATGAAAAATTGTTATCAATGATTTGGAATAATGTTATGATGATTTTTGTAGTCATAAACTAGTTGTAATAGTATTTTACTATGTATAATACAATATTATGAATACTTGTTGTGGTATATATCACATCATACAAACTATGACATGGATGATTAGGGAATATAAGGATCCAATTACATGAAAAAAATATTATTGGTCACCAAAGGTGAGGAAATACCTATTATTAACTAAGAACCATGGATTGGTACATGAATCATAATTTTATTTTCATGTGTCATAATTAGGGTGATTTTCATTATAGGATAACAAAACTAGTTAATTTAAAATAATAATTCCCATAAGGAATTACACACTACCAAACATAAGAGTTTTTATGGATGTTTACAATAGTGCCTAAGATTATTTTACCATGTTATTTTTAGTTTAGTATTTTTCAACAATGTAAAATAGTTTAATATAAAATGATTAAACAATATGATGTTGATGAGTCTTTGAGAATAACATTGTTCTTATTTTATATTTGGGGTTAGTAAACTATCTATGAAGTGCATCAAATTTTTTAGATGAAGAACTAAATAAAGAATATCAGTACCACTTTATGTTTGATATATCTTATAGAAAATTATTGATTTAAATTTTAGTTTATTCATATGTGATGATTATATTACCGGTTGTGTAATCCATATATTGGGGATTTGAATGTGGATGATATTTTTTGGGAAGATTTTTTGAGGCATTTTCATGTAGAATTTTCTCATTGATGATTATTGAATTATTTTTATTTTATCTTCTCTCCATTTATTATGTGATTGTATAAATTATTTTCTAGAAATAATATTTAAGGACCTTATAAGATTCTTGATTAATCATTTAATTAATATTGGTCCAAATATCCAAAATTTTTAAGAGGTTCCACACTCCATTATTTTGAATGGAGTCACCTCATTTATGTTTCCTACTTATATGGGTTTTATAATAAGATTTAGGTGATTGATATAATGTTTGTGAAATTATTATCATTTAGATATCAGAGTGATATATTCCCTATGTTTATTGGGACTGTTGGTGGTGGATATCTTATTTTGGGGTAATCAAGATTTTGACTATTGGGAAGCCTAACTATGGAATTTTCATCCCATTATTGTAGAATTTTAATAATTTATGGAACTTTTATTATTTCAACAATGATATTACTCTTTTTGAAGGCCTTCAACATCAATTATATATTTTCGGATGTATTTTGAGTTTAAATTATGTAATATTAAGTTAGTATCCATTTTATAATCCTAAAATTTTATATAATGGGATTATCAGTTCCCATGAAGACTTACATTTATTTTTTTGAGAGGATATAGAGGCACTAGAGGAAAAAATTGTGGTGTTTCCCATTATTAGTCACATATTTATACGTATGTCTATAGTGGTTTTAATTATTAGTGGGGTTTAGTAGATTCATGAGAGAATTTTGTTTCTGTAGAAGTTACAACATTAGATGGTATAGATGTAATTTTAAGAACCATAAGATTGTCAACTATATTGTATTTTTAACTATTTGGAGAAGAAATATATCTATCCTTAATTTATCATTCCATGGTCTTTACTATGGGACACATTAAAGGGATACATATACTTCCATTGTATTTGAATACACATGTTGTAATTTTTATTATTTTTCATAATGTTTTAATGTGTTGTGAGTATATTATGGGGAAGAGTTAGTTATTTTACCGATTTTATATTATTAGAAATTGGACCATAAGATGTTATCCAAATCATGGAATAAAAATATTATGTTTTTTATATTCCTACTCCAATGAATAATTTTATTTTGTTATGTTTAACTTATAAACATGTCAAGAAAAACATTAAAAATGGGGGTTCCATCAAAAATAGGTAAAAATGCCTTTTAAAAAAAATACTTCTATTATCTGAAAATTTGATTTTTTTTATCATATTGTGTTTTAGATTATCTATTTGATGAATTAAAATGATATAAAATTTAAAATTTCGTTAATAAAATTCACAACATCTAATTTATATCCCATTAAATAGAAATATTTTAATAATATATTGTTTTTTTAGGGAATGTCGGTATCATGTACAATGAAAGCTATTGAGGAAGGTCACTCTTGCTTACAATTCATGCCATGTAAGTGTTTTGTGTTGTTTAAGCTTTATTTGGTATAGTTTATAACATAATCCAATCTTAATTAATTTATAGTTTTAATAAAATCTATACACAGTGTTTCATGAAAATTATTCTATCAAAACAACTTCAAATTGTGTGCCACCCAAACCATGAATATTGTTGCGTATACTGTAAAAAAATAAGGTGTTGTGTATATCTCAATATAATCATGGTATAGTGTACAAGAATGTCATACTATAATTTAAGAACAATATATCCCATAAAAAATTGGGGTGTTACAGAAATACTGAAAATTTGCATCATCTATAATCTATGAGGAAATATTTTTATTTAGATTATAGATTTGAAATACAAAATGAAAATTGTTATGTTTAAAATGATATTGGAAATATTGATGTTTAATGAATGAATAATTCATTCTATCATGAATGTAAAATGTTTAAAATATAATACTAAATATGATACAGAACATAGACATGAAAACTATTGGAGAAATTCAGGAAAAATATGATGGAATAAAACAACCATGTTTTATAAAATGAATAATGGTTAGCTATCATTGTGTGATAATATTATAATGTATAAAATAATAAAATTTGAATAATTCCTAAAATATTATTCAACCAAAAATAATAAGAAGCTATTTATTTAGAAAAAGAGGAATTATGATGGATTATTTAAGGAAATGAATGTAATTATTATTATAAGAAATATGAAATATGAATCGAATAACGGTCCAAGAAAAAATTAAAGGTACTAAATTGGTAAAGCAATATCAAAATATTACTGAATAATTTCAAGACTATAAGACCACATTTATATAGTTTGTTTGGAAATCTGGTAATATAATTTGGAGATATCGAGGAAAATAGAAGAAAAAGTGATGGAAATAACCAAAGTGAATAAAATCTATCCCACATTAAGTAGATATTAAATTTAATGAGAGGATGTAAAATTTAATGAGTAAACAAAGTGATTCATGTTATTTTATTTATAATATTAAAGGGAATATCGTACTCAATAAGAGAAATAATATACCAATATTTTTTAAATAATAATCAAATCTAATGAAAACTTGTGAAACCATAACGATTATTTCCCAAACCAGATCTAAAATATATATTGAATACTGTTTAGAATTAATTCTTTATAAAATAACACATATTTATAAATATGTGGATCCAAATTTTTTATAAATCATTTTTCTGGTATATTTCTTCAATTAATATTATAAATTGAATGTTATTCTTATTATGAAATACATAACTAATGAATTCTAAAAATATATAATTAATATAATATATCCAAATAATTAACTATTATTAATTACTTTTATACAATTATATTTAATAAAATTTATAGAATAAATAAACCATGATTGAGGTGAATATCCTATTTGAAATAGATATCGGAGTGATAAAAGTACTCATATTGATATGAAATATATTAATGTCATCCTAATTATTATTGGAATAATTTTAGTTTTCTGAAAAGAAGAAATAATAAATTCTTCCATATTTGTTTCATCTCTAAATAATCGAATCATAACTCTTAATTTACTAAGATAACTTATTATTACGTGTATTATGGAAACATACCGTGATTGAAATCAATAGGGAGATGATTATAGATATATATCCTATTCAGATTTCTTTGAAATATAATGAAGTTGTCTAAATTGTTTTAATTTTAAACATTATGAATGCACTATATTTCATTATAACTTCTAATTGAATTGATTTTTATTTTATATATAATAAATTAAATTCAATCCTTAAATTTTGTCTGATGAAAAATGATATGTTATTCATTTTTTTAAAATAAAAACATAATGGTTCTAATTAAATTTGTTTAATATTTAGATTGATTTTGATTAATATGTTTAGTATTAAAATTATTGATGTTATTATAAACAACAGATTAAAAAAGATTTATCAGCCAAGACACATATTAAAATACATTGAGGATGGTAGTTAGAAATTTTAATTTTTTGTATGATGTTATGTTGTTTATAGATATGTCTGTTATCAAAATAATACCCACTTTTTTCTACAATGTGTATACATTAGATAGGCATATAATGACATGGATGATGTCATATTATTATGAATAAAATGATATTATACTTGATCATGTTAATTTTAATTATTTTTATAAATTTGGATTGAGAAGAAATATTATTTTTTAATAATTCATAAAGGGAAATATGTTGGAAATGATTTTACATACTAAAATACTAATTTCTATCATTTTAATTAATAATAAATACCACGTGGGTATTTATGAATCGTTATTTTATAAATATATTTATTATCAATTATTAAAGTAACATGTATAATTTTAATACAAGATAATCATGGGAAACATTTATGTTTTGTGAAGAAAAATATAATTTCAGGATATTTAGTGAAATTACCATTTAATTATTCACATTTTGTTGAGTTTGTTAGGATTCTAAATATGACAAGGATATTTTATGTGACAGAATATTACACCACTGACTATGTAGGAATGAATAAATATAGGGAAGTGTTACCAAGAAAATGAAAGAACACACTCACAAGATGGATATGACGATAATATGTGTGATTTGTTTCTCCATTTAATGTTTTTGTTGATTTATTGACATGAAACAATATTATTTATTGTTTACATATTCATAAAAATATTTTTCTAAATATAGATCTAGTTTATGATGATATAAATAATTGAGTGGAAATAATTCAATGAAATATTAATGATTATTAACGTTATATATCTCAATATATTATCAATTATTGATGATATTTGAATTATTCCTCAAGAATAATATAAAAATAAATGAATTGAAAATATTTTTGATAACTAAATATAGATAATGGAACCTCTTATTTTGTTTTTAGGAGGATCTCATTTGATAAAAGTGATTTCATCACGTTATCATATTGACACTTAATTCTATAAAAGTAATAAGAGAAAATGACGCTTTTGGTTCTATATATGTGTGAGAATGAGAATAATATTTTTCATGATTCATATATGTATGTGTGACTGATCCATTTCAAGTGACATTTTTTACATTAAAGGACTTTTCATATTGAAGAAATTGAATATTCTAATCCTTATGAATTTCATTAGATTTATATTTTCACATGGTTAATAATATTTATATATGATTAATTTGTTATTGATTTCCATAAGGTTAATCCTATAGGTAGAAAATTTCAAATATTTTTTATGTTGAAAATAGAGTGTTTACAGTTATTTTTATGTAATTAAGAATTAAATAAAATTTTCTAATATAGTGTTCATTAATGTCAAACAAACATTCTCATCAGAACCATTCATAATATGCTATATAGGGACTATGTTATATAACGTAATTTGAACGTACACATCTCAAGAAATTCATGGAAATTGATTTTAATTATCAACCATTTATATTCCAAATAAAAATATTGGATTCTTCTCTATAGTGATGTTTATTGTATATTTAAAATTGATATAAGGATTGATCAACAACATAGATCATTATATGGTGGTGGAAAATATGGATATTAGGTTAGGTATTTTATTAAATTATAACATTGATGTGAAGTGCATGTATTATATTATCATGTTATTATAAAAAAAATATGGTATGGATTGTATCATATCTCCTTTATCTTATGAATTCAGTACATATATCACATTCAATGACATTGGATATCCTGAATTGAGGATTCTAAGCTACATGTTCATTTTCGATGTATTAAGAAGCATCAACTCAAACCATGATTCATTAATAATATGAAAATAATATATTTTTATACATTATTATCTCATTAATCAAGTGGTAGTTATGACTTCATTTATATGATATCCCCCACATATTTGGATATTGTGTATATAATTTTTTTGGGAGGTGAACGATTATAATAGATCTAATATATAGTGATATGAAATATGTAAAAAATATTTACGTCATTTGGAATTTTATTATTAGAATATCAAGGAATTAAATTATATAATTGGTATTTTTAATATGAATATGACATGATGCTACATTGAGTATATATATATATATACATATATTGGTACAAAAAAGACAATGATAACATATAAAGTGTAATGTATGATACAAAACTTTACTTTTGAGCCAATGTATTGAAGAAAAAAAATAGTGATACAACATCATGATATTTATCATCCAATAATTTCATGGTGATAGTGTTTTAGTGATTTTATTCATTTTACAGGGAATGTTACAATGATAAGAACACAAGTCTGACCAACATTCACTATTGGTTGTTCAGGCAAAAAAGTGATAATGATAACCTATGTTGTATTAGGAAGTGGTTTCATATGAAGTCATAAAACTAAAAAATGTTGAAAATATTATATACACGTCAGATATTATTCACAACATAATGAACATAAAGAATAACCTAAATTATTATCGATTAATATTAAAATGAATGATTATTCAACACTAAAAAGAACTGCTAATTTTGGAAACTGATCATATTTTTACATGTGTTGAAGAATGTAAATCCAGACATTAAAATATGGAATCAAGACAATACAGTTTAACATTTTTAATGTTACAAATATACCATTCTCTTGTAGAAAGAACAATTTGACCTCATTTTCAATATATATTTCTGATTCTAGGATAATGAGGTCATTTTCATACATGATCTAAATCATCTAGTGCTATAGAAATAAATTATTTTTAATATATAATAGCAACCAAACAATAGAGAATAATGCATCCATTTGGAGGAGAACTCATTAATTACCATGTTCTTATGTTTGGATTTTTTTGATTCAATGTATTCATGTTTACTACTTGAGAAAAAATGAGAAAGAGATTCTCAACAAATTTGTGAAGATGTGATATGTAATAAAAAATGAAATTATAATAATAGTGTTAAAAAATAATTCAAACAACTTTTGATGTTATTATTATTTGTGTTATATACAAACAATGAATATGAATTGGGTTTATGAATCCAACATATGTATGAAACAAATAAAAATTACTAATAATGAAAAAAAATTTACTATGTGATCTATATGCCAAAAAGAAAAGAAATTAAACAAATGGATACATTTTATTCCATTATTTACCATATGTAAATGATAATGTATGTATTATTATATATATTATCAAAATTTAAACTTAGGATCATTTTTTATAATACCATATGAAGTAAAATAATTGATTTCTTTTTATACATTGAAAATTTAATTCATTCAAAACATGGGAAAATATTTATAATAATTTTAACTATATGGGAAATATAAACATGAGTACTAGCATCTAAAATATTGTATGTAATGTGAATTAACCATTACATGAATTCTATAATGGAGTATATATTATTATAAAACATTTACACATACATTGTTCTCACATTCATTGTTGATGTAATTCTTCTAGAATGTCCTGAATTTTAAGGGAAAAACATTTCAATTCATTTATAAAATTGAATTAGGGATAAAATATGGTTGGAGAATCAAAATATACTGAAAAAATTATTTCTAATATTCACTACTAATGGTAGTGAGGTAATCAAGAGGAACTTTAAAAGATTTCAATAATAAAAAATTCATTAGTATAAATAGTTTTTTATATTGAAATTATATGTAAATTCAAGTGTTTCAAACACAATGAAATAATATATAATTAAAATATTATTTAATATACATAAATAATTATTTTTTGAATTTTATCATGAAAATCATTAACATAATAACAGAAGAAATTATTATTTTGGTGATATTATTATAGATATATAGTAAATAATTTTTTTTCACACACGTATAATTATTTTAATGAAAACAACCATGATAATTAGATAGTATTAACACTTGGTCACCATAACACTTTAGACCCCCATACTTATTTCTTATGGTAATTATAAATTATATGGGATAGTTAAAATAATGAAAAGGCATACTGGTATTCTATGGTACTTGTATAGTATATATATTAATTTAATGTGGTCATTAATATATGTGATGAATAATATGTGTCATTGTGACTCAACTAAAAATTTATCCAGATACATTAATAGATACCACCAAAAATATATATCAGATCATATTTTTTATATAAATGAATTATGTTGAAAATGAAATACACAAATTTTACCTGGATAAATTATTTACAATGAATATCTTAAAAAGAAATCATATATACACACAACATCACTAACCATGACCTAAAAATTCCCAATAATTATTTTTCTAAATCAAATTTTTTAGTCCTATAGACCACCATTTTAAATGTATTGGTGAATTTTAATAGTTTTATTAAAAAAATTATTGAATATGGGACTTACATTATATAATATGTTTAGGTTCCAAATTAGTTTATGTAAAGGTTATTATTTTTAGGTCTGGTTAGAGAATATGGTTAATTATTATGAACAATTTTTTTAGCTATTACAATATCTATGCCTATTATTTTTTGTATGTTTAAGGTAGAATATATGTATGTATATTCGAGAAAAAATAATTCTACTTTTTTCTTTAACATAAATGAAATTGAATACTATTTGATAATTTATTTCTAAATTATTGTCATTAACATTATATTTTTTACTGTTTCATTATATATAGGAATGATTCATTAGTATCAATATATTATAAGTTCTATTTGAATAATAGAGATCATTAAATGTTATCGTAGGGGAAAATTTACTACCCAAACTAATTATATGAAAAAATGGAAATAATTTAGTTTTTAAAGGATTTTTTCCTTTACGAAAATCCTTAATAGTAATCAAAATTTTATGTTTAATCTATTAATGATACATAGAGAGTGATCACTATGATGTGAGATTCATATAAACATCACATGATACTCTGAGAAATTAGTATTAATGATCTAGTAGGAGGAGACAAGACCAATATAGATGTTACCATGTAATAGAGAAGTTCATGGCTGCTAGAAAATTGAGTGAAGGATTTCACTTCCCTATAAAGTATACCAGGATAAAAATAATCTAAGATATTATGTTTGATTTTAATTATAAACATATTACTATAATAAAAATATATCTTCTTAGAAGAGAGTATGCCACTAAATATTACATGAATTATATGAAGATGATGATATTAATTGCATGATATTACATTCCACATGTGGGTTAATTTCATAAGCATTTTTAAAATCTTATGATATAATAATCCGAGGAAGATAACAAGTCTTTTATATTTGTAAGGATTTTTGAATCATCGGTTCGAATACAGATTCACGATGAAGATAAATTGAAGTGATTATTCAATATTATTATATCAGAAATCAATGAGAAGTCATGAATGTTACTAAATAATTTATATTTATCATGTATATAATATATAAATATATATATTAGAAAGGGAAATAAAATGATACTTCAAATGGATCATGAATGAAAAGAAGGATATGAGTTTTTTGTTTTTCTGAATTCAAATTTTAGTGGATTAGAGAATAAATATATGAGATTTTGAAGTGATCAAATATGAGGAGTACCCAATTTTGGTAAAAATATTTAGTTGATATATAATTATATTTTTTTATCATAGGAAATGAGATCGTATAGGGGAAAATAATACTAATATAAACAAATTTAAAACCTACTGTATTTCTCATAAAATAGATAGATATTTGAATTCGTCGATGTATAATCTCATGTAGATAATTGTAATGGTGTAATAGTTTGGTACACTTCTATACATAACAGGTGAATAATTATTACCGGATAAAATTCATACCATATTTAATTTGTGATTATTCACTGACCAATGATATGGAATGAACGATTGATAATTGAATAATAAGACTTCAATGTACTAATAAAAATTCGATGAATGAAAATCGTACATCATAGAAATTTCAAATATTATATTTACGTAATGATAAAAGGGATACCTAAATTATTATATTTTCTGATAAACATATGAGGTTTGATCATTTTGAACATAAAAATATGGAAAATTGACTTATCAGTTCAAACTGTTTTAGGTGAGAAATAAAATCAATGAAAATACACTAATAATGACTCAAGAAAACAAAAATGATATTACTTTTATGAATATCTTGACTACTCACTTGTACAATGTGGTAATAATCAACAACTTGTTTTGTATTGGGTCGGTGCATTGAAAATGAGTTTAAAGTGATACAATTTCTTCAATTTATTATAATAATAATTAAAATAATAGGATTTCACGGGATAATAAAAACAAAACACAATGTATCTAGTCATAATTATATAGGGAAAACTCATTATAAATCCCTGGTTTTCTTTTACGTTTCTTTAATTTTTTTAATTATATTATCGTCCAAATGAGATATAATGGGAGAGATATCTTGTTGGTAAATAAGTTGATATGTAATATGTTTTAAAGGGAAAACATACGAAAATGAACACTTACAAATATTCACTCCCACCCAAACCCCACCATTCAACCTCTGTGTCTATGTGTTCAAAATATTTCAATGTGATCATAACATAATGTTATATGGTAATTTATAAATCTGTATGGATTCCCTTTTATTTGTTTTTAAGAATTTATTTTTTCATTGTCATGACAATATGAAGTTAATATTTCAATTATACTTTTATTTCAATATATAATTAATTATTGAATATATGTTATTTTTGTAATAATGTGATGGAAAGGGAGAGGTGAAATGATATTGAGAAGTCAATCATATATGAAGGGAGAGAAAAATTATTTTTTGATAGATTATTGTAATTAAAAATAATGATAATATAAATATTTATATTTATAAATGATCTTATAAGAGAAAATTCTATTAGAATCCATCCCTCTAAATTAATATTTAATAAAATATAAATTCCTTAGTTAGAAATAAAGATAAGGAAACATCAGGAAGGGATAGTTTGGATCTGTTGTCTAAATCCAGATTGGGGAAATAAAGAAAGTGCAGTCTAATTTATTTTATCATATTTACATTAATATGGAGTATCCAGTATATATAATACATATGTTCATACATTTATACTAAATATCCATGATTTATATCCCAATAATAAGATTTAGGAATATTAATAAATTATTGCTAAAAATTATATTATATGATACATACCTAAATTTTTTTTCCTATATATGTTTAAAATTTTTAGAATTATAAAATTGGGTATCACCAAACATAAATATGAAACCCATAGATTTGAGAAAAAATTTCAATAAAATTTTAATAATATATATGTATTTTTCCATAAAATTTTCAAAACATTAATTGGTATAGTGTTATTAAATAGTGATACAAAATTGAATATGAGGGAGTCTGCACAATCATGAAGATATATGAAACCGGGGAAGATCATAAATCTATAATTCAGGCATTGAAGAAGTAATTTATTTTTAAAATGATTAATATTAGTTTCTATAAAGGAGAATAATAGAGATGACCATGTCCAATAAAACGAATGAACAATATTTACTATCAAATGAAATAAATAATAATCCCTTTTAATAAAAAAATTATGTTACTAAAAGTTGGGTTAAGAATCATTAATAAGAAATGTTTGGAGAGGGAAATTTAATTGAAGAATTAAAATTCTATTTAGTAAATTTCTATTTAAAATTTTAAAATTAAAGTTGATAGCGCATAAATTATGAAGGAGGATAATTAATATGAATTACTTAAATATGTGGGAAAAAATTTCATAAGCTCATCTAGTAGTAAATATTTAGTATCCTCAAATGGAATGTTATTTTTCATTACGAGAAATAATATTAGTAATAAATACATATTTATATGTATTGTAGGATTGAAAAATTTCAATATAAATAATTAGATTAAAAATTTACTTCTATCGAAAAAAATCAACTATATTTAATGGAATCATATTAATTTAGATTTTTTCCCCTAAAATTACTTTTAGATAATGAGATATTATAAATATTCAGTTATGAAATTATTGAGAGATATTATTTTAGATGAAATGATCAAGGTTTATGGGATAATTTTGGATTTGCTAATATATTTGGAAAATGGATATTGATTTTTAATATAGATATATAATCTCTATAAGTTGATGACTAAATAAAATTATTGGATGAAATATAATAGATCCAAGAATTATGTACATGGATAATACATTTCATTTAAGGAATAATTTATATAGGAAAAAAACAGGCACTCAAAGTCCATATTAGTTTAGTGTATTGGGAAACTCGAACAAAATTGTATATCTTTGTGAAAAGTTTTCATCATCTCCTATAATTATCTTCCCTTTTTTTCCAACCTTAAACAATTATTTATTTACTGGGTAGATGGAAACCTAAAAAGGGTGAGCTCAAATTCTCATTAAGGGAAAAATGGAGAAAATAATACAAACCATATACATTTGAATGTAATAACATGAACATATAGATTAATAATAAAAATCATGAGTCATGAAATAAATCATTGTAGTTCATATGGAATTGATCAAAAAGGAATAAGAATCATAATAAAATAGAATGGTATTTAAACATTGAATTGTGGAAAACTATTAATCATATAATATTATTTCCATAGTATCCAAAGAATTGTTTCCAAGACCATCATAGTGGACAGTGTCCATTACTGAACTAGGCTAATATTCCATTCTAACAAATGTATTACCAAACTAGAATTACATGTTGTTCTAGTCATTTTTATCTCATGAGATATAAATCTTTACCCAATGCATTAGTGGGAGATAAAGGTCCCATCCATATCATAATGAAATCATTCATACATCTACCACAAAAACAGAAATCATTCATCATAGCATACCCCATTAAATAAAATGGGATTCTTAAACATCATGTCAACATAACAAAATCCATGTAAGATAAATTGGATTAATAAAAAAAGAACCACATCACAAACAAAATCGAATAAATGTAATAATGGCGATATAAACATACACCTATTTCATCTCAGATGGAAAAGATAAAAATGATAAAAAATGACATTAAAAGGACATGGAATTATAGTAAACATTTTATGAATTAATTTTTATAAAACATTGACATGGATGATAAATATAACCTCAAAAAATAAGTATGTATAAAAAATCTTTTTTAAAAATGATATTGCTAAAATATCTCTTAATTTAGGTCTGATTTCAACTATATATGTCCAAAATTCATTTATAGTGGGTTTAAATTTAATATTTACTTGTAAAAACCCACAATAATATTTATTATATCATATACGAATCACCTAAGAAATTATATTACTAGTCTATTTTTCAATTATATGTAACTTCAATGTTTTGAGTAATAATTTTTTCATTTATCGTACATGTTAGGACTAGTTATTCTTATTATGATTATGTATATCAGATTTACTTACTTCCAAAATGTAAAAAACTATTTATAAATAACTTATTTATTCATTATATAAGGATACATTTATTAGATAGATAATTGAAATGGAATGCACCATTGATGGACATAGTACGTCATACGTACAAATGAATGATGTTTTTATTTATTTATTGAATTGGATGGATGTAAGTAAATTAAAAACACACACACACACATATATATATATACATAAATCCAATATCATTATTTTTTTAAATATATCATTATTATGTATTATATATATTTTAAAATCATTCTTGAATAGTTAACATAACGAATGAACCTCATCACATCGTGGAGACGGTAAGTCATACTTACGCACGAGAGATATTATCATTCCCATAACTATCGAATTTTAATAAAGTGTATGGTTTATAATATCAAATACTAAATATCTTGTTATGACACATAATATATATTTATTATTCCCACCATTATACCCAACCACGTAAAGATTTGGCGAATAAAAGATTACGCCACGACATGGAGAGGGTAAGTCATAGGTACGTAGACACGATGATTTTATTTTTTGTAGGATGGAGAGAAGATGAAATAAGGGTGTCGGATATTTATAATAACAGATAATTATATGAGTGATACTGATTTTATAACTTTATAATGAACAACTATATAATTGGAAGTACAATAAGTATTAAATTTAAAAGAATCAGAATAAGAGATTACCTTTTCCTTGACATGCCTCTTTTAAATTTACTATTAAGACACTAGAGATGGTCTTCTGAGAAGACTAGAACCTCTATAATGTAAATAGTTATGTTGATAAGACATATTTAAATGGTGTGGCCGAGATTGAAGGCTTAAAAAGGATTTAAGGTGAGAGGTATGAGGTTCTCTTTTAAAAGATAAGACAGGGGCACATTGGAAACTCTGAAAAATATTAATTTCATATAAAATCAAACAATACCAAAAACATCCAATGTGTCCCAAATTATAATATGAGATGAGATAGGGATTTAATATAATATGAAAATAATTTTTTGACTACTTTTGTTGTCAATTAAAACCTGATCGTTTTAATTGACACTTATTTATTCTATTAATTTTTTTATTTTGGTAATAAAATTTGAAATATTTAATGTTAATGAATATATACATATATAATTCTAATTGAACATATATATATAATTTAATACATTTTTTACTTCACAGTTAACATTTTTTTATTTTTCAATATTTTTAGGATTTTTAAATAACGTAATAAAATTTTATGTTATTTAAATGTTAATAGTGTCAATTTTACACTATTTATTTAATAGACAGTAAAAAAAATCCTCACAAAAGATCAATTAAAAATTAATATTTAATACACTCCTACCAAGTCATATTCACATATAAAATTCTTGGAAACATTAATTAGTTCATATTATATTGGTTCTTGTATTTTTAAAACCATTTATGTGATATTTCTATAAATAAAATAATTTATACATCACTAATATGTCATCATTAATGATAATTAATTAATCATTAAAAATTATAAATAAATTAACATGATATATAAAATTTAATTATATTTCTATTGACTATTTATTATCGATGTTTTATGGAGTTTATCACTAAATTTGAATTATTACACTTATAAGATATAAGAGACTAATGTGTTGTCACTCTCTTTTTTTTAATATTAATTTAATTCTTTAAGAAACAAATGTCCATGAAATGAATATATTTATAAATATTAGTAATATGGGTATACTTTTATTCAACAAATTTAGTTTTATCATGTGTTAGGGTAATTTTATTATCTTATTTTTACCCTTAATTAAAACATTTACCATTAATTATGGTAATAAAAATAATTACCACATTTATTATTCATAATTCCTAAAAATTTAAATTATCTTATTAACATAATTTTGACCTAATTTTTCTTATTATGGAATCTATTTTTCAAAATTAAAAAAAATCTAATTTTACATAATTAATATATAATATAGGGTTTTGAATAAATGTCAAAACACTGCAATAGATTGAAATGTTTTCGAATATGAATTCAATTTAAATTTAATAATAATGAAATAAATTATTTAAATCTATTAAAATATATTCTATTTATAGATTAAAACCATTAAAAAATATAATTTAACAATATAAATTATTTTTATGAAGAGGTTGTTTTAAATTAAAATTCATTGTATTTTCAATAGTCCTCAAAATATAAATGTTATCAGAAAAATATAAAAAAATAATCTAATGTAAAATTTTATATCCCTAATCAAATAAAGATGTTTATTGTGTCATATTTAACTTATAATAATTTCAAAATCAAAATTTAAAATGTGTTCACTGTCAAAAGGCTGTAAAAATACTTTTTTTAAAAAAATACGTCATTTATCCAAAAAAATTAAATTTGTTTTTCTCATATTGTGTTCTAGAAAATGTTTATGATGAATTGAAATTATATAAATATAATATTTTCATTAATAATTTTCATAAGGGATATTTTATATCCCTTAAAATATATATATTTTAATAAAATTTTGTTCTTTAGTAAAACTTGGTATCTCGTACAAGGCAAGATATCAATGAAATTTTCTCTTGAGTGTAATGAAAGCCAAGTCAGTGTTTCATGTAGTGTAATCTTCCTTTTGGGTCATGTATAACATTATTAAAATATATTTAACTTATAAATTGATTGAAATCTATACTCAGTGTTTCATGAAATGAATTATATCAAAAGAGCATGAAATGGTGTGCAACCCAAGCCATGAATATTTTTGGGAATAATGAATGCTAATATAGTTTTTCTTATTGAAAAATATAATAATTGTGTTTCATAAAACAAAATAAATCAATAAAATTAAAATGAATCTATCTAATAAAATCTTTGGTTCTTACATTTTACCCCCTTAAGACAAATTTATCTTTCGTAATTCATCAGGGCATTAAAAGATTTTTTTTCTTGAATGTTTATTTAATAGAAACCCACATCATAAAAAATGATAATAATGCATAATTTTAAAAAGGAATGTTAGAAATAATGGTTACCCAAAATAACACATCTCTGGGTTTCCACATATAAGAACATAGTTGCGATGTGGAAACACATATTTGAAATTGAAATCTAACCATCATGTTCTGATTGATAGTGGTAGAGAATATGGTTTGGGGAAAGTTAACTAACTAAAAGCTATAAATATGGGATTATTTAAGTGACTATATTACTCATCAGATATGATTTTACTTGGAAAACATTTTTTGTTTTCAATATCCTATACTTAAAGTTGATGAAATTTTCATGATAATTATTACTTCCTTGATTTTGGTACAATCTCAGAGTTGGTAATTCCTAAAAAAATTCTTCTTAATATCTTATTTAAATAAATGGAGTAGAATTATTCATTAATGAGTTGTTACCCTATCATGCAATATAATGATATTTTATTCCATTTTATTCTATCAAAAAACTCTTAGCACGAGTTATTCAATATATTTAAGCTTATCTACACATAGATTAATCGTATACTGTTCAAAAAATAGACATATACTTCATATATCATACCTCATAATAAATAAAACAATTTTATATTAACCAAGTACTTCAATTTGGTTAGTGGTAGGATATAGATCCATATCGTTATTTAGTTGTGGGTTTAATTCCCCTGGTCATGTTTGATGCAATGGGTTATCGTCCATCCTGAATGTTGTCCTTTTTCTAAAACTATACTATAATTAAATTCTGGAAATAATATAAAATAATGTTATAGCATTAAATAATACTATTTAATGTCTAACATAATCCATTCTATCATTTAGGCTTATCTAAAATACTTCATTCCAATCTTATAGTATAAATAAAACAATTACAAGAATGGTCATATAACAAGACTACGAATACCATCATTTATCCCCCATATATCATAAGATGGATCTTTTATTGTCACATTACAAAAATATTGATGTCTTCATCATGTATTCTCTTGAGTCATGGTAATATCCTAAATAACCAAATATACATATTTAATACATGCTTGTTTCATTATTCCAAAACATATTGGTCATCTTCATTATGTTTTGAAATGCTATATACATAATCTATGACAACATAACCCATATGTCAACAAATCCTTAACCAGTTCAATGGTAATTAATATTTTCCAACATATCATCATAAAAATATCATTATATCAACATCATGCATATATGAATGGTTATCCATCACTATACATTATAACTATTCAACATATTCCTGAAAATCCATAGCGAATAACATAAACTGATTATTATTATATAATACACCATTCACCATTTGGGGATTAAAATATAAAAATAATTCAATCCATCCACATTAATGGTAGGCATGGAATAAGTCCTTCCTTGTATTAAAAGTGGATTTATATGTCTGGGAATTGAGTTGGGAAATGCCCATGTTTTCAACAGATGAGACATTGATCTTCAATACAATTCATCACTCTATGAAAATTTTTCCCAGATAGATAACTTCATCCCCTCCATTTGAGGTATTAGTCATGGTTCTTCTTCCAAATTTCTTGACATGTAGAATGGTGAATATTTCTTCCTCTATGCTTCAATAAGTTCATCTTCCTCTTAATATATGTGTTATGAATTTCACCATAGATCCCATTGATAATAATATATCCTTAAATATGAGTCTTCAAAATAACAATATCATTCCCTCCTACTATTATCTAAATTATTATCTCATAATCACAATATGGTTTATCAGACTCAATGTTAATACATTTATTTTTGTTGTCATCCATTAACTATAAACAAAAAGAACTTGTATGCTCCATAAAGTTCATCTTCCTTTGGAAATCGAGTTGGGTAATGCCCATGTTTTCAACAGTAGAGTCAATGAACATTATTACAATTCATCACACTATGACATTTTTTCCCTGATATATAACTTCTTCCCCTCCATTTGAGTTATTATTCATGGATTATTTTTGGTGTCCTCCATTAACTATAAAAAAAATTATTGGTATAGAAACACATCTCATTGAAGAAAAAACATAATTAAGGGGATTTACATTCAATATCTAACATCCAATGTTTAATCCCAAGTTATTCATGATCATTACCATAATTCTAGGATAGTAACATCTAGTAATACTTATCTATATATACATCCCTAGACGTATCCTTCTAAATATAACAACGGATCTCACTAAATTTTTGGCATCCTAGTTTCAAAATTTCAAATAATCAATCATTATGATAAAAACTATAGAGTCCCAAGATTTGCGTACATGGAAAATAAATTTCGATTGAAGATTAATTAATACATAACCCAAACAGACACCCAATGAACATATATGTTTAGTGTCTTTGGAAACTCAAAATACAATATTCTAACTTGATGAAATATCTCCAATATCTCCCATAAAGATCATCTCCTTTTGGTTTACACCTAAAACCATTCTTTATATCGAAGGAAAAATATACCATAAAAAGGGTGATCTCAAAAGATTAGTAAGGGTGAACATGGATAAAACAAAACAAAACATATATATTTGAATGAAAAAACATGAACATAATATTTAAACATAAAATTCACTAGTCAAGAGATTAATCTTGGTGGAACGTATAGTATTAATCATAAAAAAATTAATTATGATAAAATAACATCGGAATAAAACATTGAATTGTTGAAAACAATTACAGACACAATATGATTTTTGTAGTATCCAAGGATTTATTTCCACGACCATCATAGTGGACAATGTCCATTACTGAAACAGGTTTACCTGATGTTAGACCAATGTATTACTGAACAGGATTTACCTTTTTTCCAGTAATTTCTATCTCAAGAGATATAAATAGTTAACTAATTCATTAGAGGGAGTTATATTTTCCACCATTATCATAATGAAATAAATCATCCATGGGCCACAAAAACATAAGTAATTCATCATAGAAAAACCCATGAACTAAAATGGGATTCTCTATCATAAAGTCATAATAATATAATCCATATATGATAAATAGACTTCATAATAAATAAATAAATAACCAAAAACAATTAAATAAATGTAATCATAGTGATTGAACCATAACCCAATGTAATCATGTATTTAAAATAATTTTTATAAAACTCCTGAACTTTTTTCATGAGGAACATATCATTTCTTCATCAAAAATGTTTTCTCTTCTCAAAATTAAACACAATTTTAAAATAAACGAATTTTTTTGAAAATAATAATTAAATAATGTAGAGGAAGATTCATGTAAATATTGTGTTTATAAACCTTAAAAATGAATTCATCTTGTGTAAGTTAATCAAAAACATTATCCTCATAATTTTGTTGGAAAAAAAGTGTCTCATTTTGTAATCGAAAGAGACACTTATTCCATAAAATGTAGTAAAAGTCAAAAATGGTTAAAATGACATTAAAAAAATTAATAATAGTACTAATTTCTTGATATTTTTAGAAAATAAGGGCATGGATGATTAATATAACCCTATTAAATACATACTTACATGCAATCTTAGATAAAAATGATATTGAAAAATTATCCCCTACCATTGTTCTGATCTATTTCATATTTTTATGAAACATCTCTATAGTGGGTTTAAACTTATTATTATCTTGTAAAATAACCATAATAATATTTATGATATCATATATGATTCACTTACAGCTTTATATTACCCTATCATTTGTCAATTACATGATAAAGCAACGTTTTAGTTAATAATAGGTATATTTATCATACCAATTGAGACATCTTATTTTTCATATGATTACGTAGATCATGATTTACATTCATTAAGAGTGTAAAAAATTATTTATGTATATATTATATATTCATTATATAAATATATATATAACATATAGATAAATGAATTTGAATACACCGTTCATGGATACTGTAGGCTGTACGTATGCATGATTACAGTTTTCGTTTCCTTATTGAATTAGATGGAAGTAATAAAATAACATATTTATATACATAAATAAATAAAATATTATTATTTTTTAATAAATTTCATGATTATTTACTATATATACTTTATAATCATTCTTTAATGGTTAACATGGACAATGAATTTTATCGCGTCATGGAGACAATAAGCCGTACATACGCATGAGCGATTATATCGTTCCCATAATTTTTGAATGGTATTACAGTAGATAGAGTATAATATATCAGAATTAATATAATGTTATAATAATAATATATTTTTATAATTTTTAAAATTTTACCAATCAATGTAAGGTGGCGGTGAAAAACATATTACACCATTACCTGGAGACGGTGATCTATATGTAAGAACGTACCGGGATTTTTTTTTTGTATGATGTATAAAATGTGAAATATGGTTGTTTCATATTTATAATAACATATTATTATATGAGTGATACTTATGTTATTAATTTATAATGAAACAACTAATTTAGAATATGTAGAATAAGAAATAAAATTGAATGCATCGGTGGAAAATATAACCACTTCCTTTTACGTGATTCCATTGAATTTATTTATATGGTACTGGAGATAGTATTTTGAGAAGACACACACCAATTGAATGAAATTAGAGATGTTTATAATAAAAATGAGTAGGTTTTGGATGAACATTAAGGCTTAAAATGGAGTGAAGAGGATAGGGAGTTGGTTCCATTATATAAGAGATGAGAATGAGACTTTAAGAAACTCCCAAAAATATTAATTTATAATAAAATAAAATCATTTCAAAAAATATCAAAAGTGTACCAAATTCTATGATGATATAAAATATTTTTTTAATATCATAAACTAATTAATTATGAACAACTTATTTTGTCAATTTAAACCATATATTTTTAATAAACACATAGTTATTCTATTGATTTTTTATTTTGGGAATAACATTGTTAATATTTAATGGTTTCTAATATTGATATAGGAGGTGTTAATTTTCCATAAATGGATACTCTATGAAATTATGGATCTTATAATTACACCATTGTAAATTTTTAATATTTTTATGATTTTTAAATAATTTCATAAAATGTTATGTTAATAAAATTTCAAAAGTATCAATGTTTACACTATTTAATTGTAATCCTTTAAATAAATTCCTAAGAAAAAAAATAAAAAAAATATTAAATAAACTCTTATAATGTCATAAACAACTAAAAATTTCGTGGTTTACTTTAATTAGTTCATATGATTTTTCTTTTAATATTTATATCACAAATTATTGGATATTTTTATTAATAAAATAATATTTACATCCTTATTGTGTCTTCATTAATGATAATTAACTAATATCCAAAAATAATAAATAAAATCACATGATATAAAAATTTTATCTATATTTATAGTGACTATTTTCTGTCAATGTTTTATAAAGATTATAACTAATTTAAAATTATTACACATTTAAGATATAAGAGAGTGACATGTTTTCACAATATTTCGTTTTAATAATAATTATATCATTTTCATAAATAAAATAGTCCATGAAATGAATCTATTATTACCGTTATGTTATTTGGCCTACATTTTTAATCCAATAGAATTTTGGTTGGTGTTTGGGTAATTTTATAATCTAATTTTTACGCTTAATTTTCATATTTAACTTTAACTGTGATAATAAAAATAATTAACAAAGATACAATTAAAAATGATCAAAATATAAATGTAACCCATTTACATGATTTGTATCTACTTAATGTAAACCTTTCATCCATTTTATAAAATTAAAAAGAAACAATTTGCAGTAATTAATAAAAAATTGGTTTTTTTTAAAGCTAAAACATTGAGAAAGTTTGAAATGTTATTAGGTACGAATACAATTGAAAATTAATGAAAATGACTTAAATTGTCATAAACATTAAATATATGTTCTATTTTTACATAACTAACATTCAATAATATATTTTACCCAAAAATTATATTGATGAAAAATTTTGTTTTCAATTAAAATAATGTGTATTTTCACTATTCATCAAAATATAAAAGTTATCATAAAAATATCAAAAATCATTCCAAAGTAAAATTTTATATCCCACTCTTAAAGAAGAAGTTATTTTTTAAAATTTAACTTAAAATGTATGAAAAACTATATTTAAAATGGGTGAATCATTAAAAGGTAGAAAAAATTCATTTTTTTAAAAAACACTTTTTTTTCATAAAATATAGTTTTTTATATTATGTTCTATACAATGTGTAGGATGACTTTAAATGATATAAAATTAAAAATGTATTTAATACTATTCATAACTACAGGTTTATATCCCATTAAATAGAAATATTTTAATAATATATCGTTGTTTACTGAAACACAGTATCGTGTACTGTGCTAGCTATCATGGAAGTCCCTCATGTGTGTAACACAAGAAATGTAAGTGTTTTTTATATTTCATGCTTCGTTTGGAGATTTATATTACATAATATAAGCAATGTTATTTTTCACATTAAGAAATATATATACAGTGATGTGTGAAATTAATTATATCAAAATAACATGAAATAGTGTACAACACATGCCAAGAATATTATTGAAAATGCTGAAATAAAATTCTATGTTTCATATATCCCAAGATAGTATTGTTGTGGTGTACAAAACAAGACATCTATGAAATTAAAATGAACCTATCTCATTAAATATTTGGGTGTTTCCAAAATAATGAAAATTTCCATCATCTATAAATTATGAAGACATATTTTTATATTTAAAATAGATTTGAATTACATGATGAATATTGTGATCTGTAAAATGGGACTAGGTGAAATGATGTTTAATTAAAAAATAAATCATTCCATCATACAACTAAAATAGATTATAATATGATACTGTAGATGCTACAGAACATATTCATGAAAACTATTGGAGAAATTCAGGACAAATTTGCTGGAAAAAAAAATAATGTTTTGTACGATGAATAATAGTTAGTTATCACTGTATGATAAGAATATACAGAATAATGTACAAAAATAGGAATAATTCATAATATAAGATTTCAAAAACAGTAATAAGAAGCTACTTTTTTTAGAAAAAGATGACATATTATGGATTTTTGAAAAAAAAATAATGAGTATAGTTAATAATATAAGAAATAAAAAAGAATTGAATAATTTTCCAAGAAAAATGTCAAGGTACTAAATTGGTGAAGCGAACTCCTAAGAATATAGGAATAATTTGAAGACTATAAGACCACATTTATATAGTTAGTTTGGAAACCTTGTCATATAATTGGGTGAAATTTAGACCGATAGATGCACAAGAGATGGAAATGTCTAATGTGAATAAAAAATATCCCAAATTAAAAATAAATTGAATATAAGGAGGGGATATAAAATGAGGAATGTATAATCTCTTGTGGATTTGTATGGTTGGTGTATATAAGCTGGAAAAAATAGTAATGACTATGAAATGATTATTCCATCCCAATATAAAATCATAAAAATGTTAAACAATGAACTAGGTGTTTCTTGTTATTTTATTTATAAATTTATATGGAATATCTCACTCAATATGAGAATTAATGTACCAAAATTTTCCAAACGAATAATCAAATATAATGATTTTTTTATTATAATAATTATTACTTTCAAAACTCGAGATAAATTAAATTTAGAAAAAATTTAATAATTATTTCTTCAAAAAATAGAACATATTGTTAAATGAGTTGAACAATTTTTTTTTGAAAATCATTTGTGCATTATTACTATTCAAATAATATTATAAATTGAATGATTTTATTATTATTAAATATACAACAAATAAACTCATAAAATATATAGTTAATATAATATATTTAAATAATATTTCATTTTTTATTAATTTTATATAAATAAAATATTGAAAATTTAGAGAATAAAACAACCATGAATAAAGTGAAATTGAATTTAAAATTCATATCAGAGTGGTAAATGTACTCATATTGATATGAAATATTTAAATTTTATCCAGAAGATTATATGAATAAGTATATTTTCTTAAAATAACAAATTATAAATTCATACATGTTGGTGTCATCGCAAAATAATCGAATCATAACTCTTAATTTGATGACATCACATTTTATTAAGTATTGTATGTGAACATACCATGTTTGAAATCGATAAAGAGGTGATTATAGACATATATATTTTATATTTCATTGAAATAAAAATAATATATATTAATATTATTCAATTTAAATGTAATTAATGTAATATATATCATAATTACAGCTCATTGAATTTTTATTTATTTTATGCAAAATAAATTCATATCAATCCATGATATTCTTATGATTACATATTATATTTTATTCAATTGATTAAAATAAAATATTATTGGTTATAATTAATTTATTTAATATTTATATATATTTGGTTCCATATGTTTAGTTTTAAAATGATTGATATTATGTTCAACAATAGATAAAAACAAGTTGTATCAGCCTAGATACATACAAAAATACAATGAGGATAATATTTAAATATTTTAATAGATTGTATGATGTCATATTGTGTATGGAAATGCATATTATTTAAATAATACAAATTTTTTTCTATAATGAGTATAGACCAGATAGGAAAATAGTTATCAAATGATGTCGAATTCTCTAAAATAAAATGATAGAATCCTCTCTCATTTTACTTTTAATTTTTTTCTATAATTTGGATTGATATGATATATTATATTTTAATAATTCATAAAGGGAGATATGTTGGAAATGATTTCACATTTTCACATACAATTTTCTATCATTTCTAATTATAATAAATACAAATTGGGTATTTATGAATCCACATTTCATTATTCTATTTATTATCAATGAGGAAAGTAACAGGTTCATTGATAATACATGATAATCTTATAAAAAATTTCTGAATGTGAATAACGATATAATGTTGGAATGTTTAGTGAAATTATAATTTAATTATTCATATTTTGATGTGTTTGTGTGGATTATAAATATTCCTTGGATATTTTATGTGACTTAATATTACACCACAAACTATGTATGACTAAATAAATACAAGTAATTATTACCAAGATAATCAAGGAACACACTCAGTTGATAGACATGATTATAATAGGCGTGATTTACTATTTCTATTTAATGTGTTTAATGGTTTTTCAACATGAAACAATATCATTTCATGTTTATATATGTATAAACATGGTATTTTCAGTTTAGATACAATTTAAGATGATTTAAATAAATGAGGGGAAATTAATTGATGGAATATTAATGATGATTAACATTATATATCACTAAAAAATATTAATAATCGATGATTTTTGAACTATTCATCAAGTTTCATATATGAATTAATGATGTGACAATATTTCTGATATCTAAATATAGAATATGAATCCTTTTAATATGTTATTAGAAGGATCCCATTATATGGAAGATATATCGTCATGTTATCATGTGGACACTAAATTATATAAAATTAATAAGACAAAATACATTATATGGTAATATATAAATGTCTAATGAGAATAATTTGTTTCATGTTTCATATATGTATGTGTGACTGATCCAATTTCAGTGTTATTTTCTATATTAAAGTAAATTTATTTTAGAAATAATTGAATATTCAAATCAATATACATTTCATTAGTTATGTATCTTCACATGGTTAATAAAATTTTTATATGTTTCATTAGTTATTAATTTTCATAATGTTTATCCTATACGTTGATAATTTCACATATTTTTTAATGTTAAAAATATGGTTTTTAGAGTTATTTTGATTTAATTTGAAATTAAATAAATTTTTTAAATATAGTATTCTTTAATTTCAAAAAACCATGCCCATCAAAACCATTCCTGCTAAGTTATAGAGGAACTATGTTTTATAACATAACTTTAACATACACATCTCATCAAATTGTGAGGAATTGATATTAAATATCTATCTTTTATAAGCCAAATCAATTTAAAGATATTATTCCATAGAGAGGTTGATTTTATTTTGAAAATAATGTAAGGATTAATCGACACAATAGACGATCATATGGTAGTGGAAAATATTGATATGAGTTTATGTATTTTCTTAAAATATAAATTTTATGTGATGTTTATATATTCTATTGTCATGTTAATAAGGTGAATATGAACTTATTACTTGTATCATATGTCTTTGGGCATATTAATTCAGCACATATATTAGTTTCAATTCCATTGGATATCCTAAGCTGAGGATTCAATGTTACATGTTCAATTTTGAGGTATCATGAAGCATCAATTCAAACCAATATTAACGAATATATTGAAAAGAGAATTTTTGTATAAATTATAATGTCATAAAATAAGGGGTAGTTATCACTTCATCTACATGATATCCCCCACATCGGTTGATATAGAGTTATTAAATTTTTTGGGAGCTGAATGATTATAACATGTCTAATATTTTCGGAAAAAAATTATGTAAAAAAGAATAATGTCATTAGAAATTTTATTATTATAATATCAACGAATTATATTTGATAGTTTGTTGAATTTTTAATATGAATACAACTAGATGCTATATTGATTATATATATATATATATATATTTGTATAACAAAGAAAAATTGAACATAGAATGAAAAATGTAAGAAACAAAAATGTACATTAGAGCCTATGTATTGACGAAAATATTAGGGTAAGCTAACATCATGAAATTTATCAAAATATCATTTCATGGTGATGGTGTTTTAGTGATTTAATTATCTTCATTGAGAATATTATAAAGATAAGAAGTCATGTATAACAAATATTCACAATTGAATATTTCTGAGAAAAATAGATAATTTAACCAATAATTTAAGAGGAAGATGTTTCATATGAAATAATAAAATTATAAAATGTAAACAAGTTGTATATACACATCATATATGATTCCTAAAATAATTAATATTGAATAATATCTTTTATTTTGATAGTTTAAACTTATAATATATATTTATTAAATAATAAAGAGAACTAAATATTTTTTAAACCGATCGTATTTTTACATGTGTTGAAGAAGGTAAATCCAAGCATTACAATGCAGAATCTAGCCAATATATTTTAACATTAATAATCCTAAGTTAATAAAATTATCTTATTAAAAATTACAATTTTCCCTCATATTATTTATATATTTTTCCTTCCAAAATAATGAGTTTATTTTCTTACTCATTCTCAAGCATCGAGTTCTAAAACATTAATTATATGTACTGGATAATAACAACCATACAATGGATATGAATTCATCCACTGGGAGGAAAAACTCTATAGAGGCCATGGCGTTATGTTATGATGTTTTTGATTCAATATATTATTGTTGACTAGAAGCGAAAGAAATAGAGGGGAAACTTAAAAAATATGCAATGAGGTGTTATGTAATAAAAATATTAAAATTATTATATAAGTATAAAAATAATAATTCAAAATAATATTCAGGTTAAAGTTATCGGTATTTTATATGAAAAATGTATATGAATTATGTTTATGAATCCAAAATATATAAAACATAAATTAAAAATTACTAATACTGATAAAAAAAATATATGAGATCTATATTCTTAGAGAAAATGTAATTAAATAAATGGATACATTTGATTTCATTAGGTAAATTATGTAAATGATAAGGTATGTATCATTATATTTAGTATAAAAATGATAAATTAATCTGAATTTCTTATAATACATTATAAAAAAATAATTGAATTCTTCTAATAAATCGAAAAGATAATTTATTCAAAAACATGGGAAATATTTAAAATAATATTAACACAAAGGGAAATATAAAAATTAGTAATATGATCTCAAATTTTTTATGTAATGGGAATTAACCATTCCCCGAAATCTATAATGGATTATATATTATTATAAAACATTTACATGTACCATGCTTTCACATTCATTGTAGTTGTAAATCTTTTAGAGTGTCCTATATTCAATATGAAAAAACTTTTTAAATCTTTTATAAGATGGAATTATGGATATAATATGGTTGTAAAGTCAAAATATACCAACAAAATTATCTTTAATATTACCCTGATAATAGTATTAAGGGAAACAATATATATTGTAATTGATTTAAATACTAAAAATTTCATTAGTATAAATATTTTTTTTCATTAAATGTATATGTAAAATTAGGAATTAAAAACATAATGAAATAAATAAAATTTAAATCTTATTTACCATATATAAATATTTTTTTTAAATTTTCAATGTAGATATCATTAAAATCATAATGGGATAAATTATTATTTGGGTGATATTATTATAGATAGATGGGATATAATAATTTAATTTTACCCATTGATAATTTTTTTAATGACCACAACCAAGATAATTATATAGTTTTAACACATGGTCACCATAACACTTTAGATCCCCATACTGATTTCATATAGAGTATTTAAATTACAATGGATGGTTAAAATAATTTGGGGGATGTTTTCCCACTTAAATTAATCTAGGATAATGAAGTTTCATTTATAAAATATTGTATTACCATTTTAGGCATATAATTAATGAAAGGAAGACTAGTCTTCCCTGGTACTAGTACCATTTTGATATGAATTATATGCAGTCATTAATATATATGATGAATAATATTTGACTATGTAACTCAACAAAAAATTAATACAAATAAATTAAAATATATATCATATCATAATGTTCATTTACATGAATAAAGTCAAACAGTTAAATACACAAATTTTGGATGGATAAATTATTTACATGGAATATCATTAAAATAACTCATATATATACATGACATGACTGCACATGCCCGAAAAATTCTCAATAAGTATTTATTTAACTCATATTGATGTGTCCTATGGACCACTAGTTTTTAATTACATTTATGTTACTAGATCACATAAAATAAGTTTTATTTCAAATCCGGAGGGACATGTGCAAGGTCTTAGTACAATATACCCAGTATGATGTTACCACTCAATCCCTACTAACCTAAAATAATGAAGAACACCCGTACCCAAAATATTATATTTAGTTATAAATAAATATTTTATTGTTATACATAATATAAAATTAATGATATGTCCCTGAATATTATTTTTAGTTTCTTTTTTAACTACATACATAATACATCCCCAATATAAACTTATATCATGTAATTAATCATATATATAATTTAAGACAAATTATAATCCAAATAAACCCCCATTAACACCTATAATCACCAGTGCTCATTCGTGGAAAATATAATATAGTGAGACAAAGTGATATGTAAGTCATATAATATTTTCCATTAGTCATTATGAATATAAACATATGTTATAAACTAGTCATATGCATAATAATATGTGAAATTATAAGACTAATATAATAACATCATGAAATACTAAAAAGGGCCCATTTTCCATGATACAATTATAATATATCATTTCAAAAAATCCATTAAAAAATGTTATCCTAAAAATATAATGTATAACGTCTCTAAGGATGTGAAATATTATGATAATAATTAAGAACCATAGTGACAAAAAATGTAATGTGGTACAACTATAAGAATATAAAATACATGAACATTTCATGGTTTTTTTCCAAGACCATTTTATCATATTATACAAAGATAAGGACAATATATTATTTCATAACAAATTTAAAGAAACACACCAAAAAAGTTGCATGAAGAAAATTATTTACAATGAGAACATTATTATGTCCACATATATCTTATTTTCATTATATGTTATATTCTTCCTCAAATGATTTAATTGTTATTATAATTCTGTGCTCACTATCAAGTAATGATATATCAAAACATATTGGTGCCACATTAAATTTAAAATATTCATGAACAAATTAAAATATCATCATGATTAAACCATATTGATAAAATATCAAAAAGTTAAATAATATTACTATCTATTCAAATTCACATCAATAATAATAATTGAGATTTTTTTAATAAAAAAATGTATACTAAAATGATATATTGTAATATAAATAGTCTCTAAAAATCTATCAAATAGTACAATTCTCTAATTGAACATTGTTCAATTAGATTAATAATTTATGGTGTGTCTATAATAAAAAAGGTATAAGGAATATTATATTTATCGAATTTGTTTTAAAAAAATTCTAGGGTTGTTATTGATAATTTAACTCTTGAGGATTTCATTTAAAAAATATCATGGTTACGAGTGGATTTTAATAAAATAGAATTTTCACCAAAGTAAAACAAAAGAAAATGATTAATGTGAGAGATAAAAAGATAAAAAAATGTCTTAAATGATGAAATTTTAAATTGTATTGACCTAGATGAATGTTATTTTACAATAATTTGTGAAATATTATACAATTTTGGAACAAAAAACCAAAGTTTTTAAGAAATTATTTAATTATTCAAATATAAGTTTAAAAATTTCTAACAATTACATAAAATTAATATTATATATGAATTTATTTATGTTTTAATTATGTAAAATTTATAAAATAAATTAAAAAATTTCTATTAATAAATATATATTCAAAAAGAATGTACGAGATTTTATTAATGTTTAAAATAAATCTGTTTTATCCTTTTAAAAATATATCTTTGAAAAAAGTATATGACTATAATGAAATGAAAAATAAAAATGTAATATATCCAAAAGAATCATATAATAATTATAAAAATATATTTTTAAAAAAATATATGTAATGTAAAATTGATATGGAAGTGAAAGATAATGTTTAATGGGATCAGTTGGAAGGGATAGAGGAAAAAAACATTATAGTGCAAAAATAGTAAGGGGGCACTTCTGTATGAAGTATAATATAAACTATAATTCAATGATTAATGAATGAAGACCATTAAAAAATATAAAATAAATGGAAAATATTTTATCATACATTTATGAACATGTAGATTATATAATCATGAGACTATTGGTAGTAATGAAATAATAATTTAAATGAATATTTATTAAAAGACAAATACCAAGATTCAAGAATGATTTAGTATTTATTATTATCTCCAAAATAAATAAATAAATATATGAGTTTGTGTGTTAATTACTTCCTTTAAAATCGTATTCATATTTATTTTGCAATTATTACTTCAAAAACACAGTTTGATATCAATTATTATTATTTTATTGAATTACTTTGGTTTGTGTTGGTAATTTTGTTGTTGTTTTATTTATAATTCCCAAAAAAGTAATGACATAATATTTTAACATTTAGTCGCTATACCATATTTAAATATCTCCATCGAATGAAATATAGATGGTAGATTTCATTCTATACGTACACATGTTTCGTTGTTAAATATATTCAGATGAAAAATTCCCAATTATTAGGTATTCAATTGACATAGTGTTTTATAATATTAAAATTATTAACTAAATATTACTATTAATATCATCCATATATATATATAATATGTTATTATTTTATAACCATTAAAATGAAAATATTTCATTTTTAATATAATATTTATAGATAAAATATTTTTTAGGACTATCCATGTAAGATATATTTGATAAAACATCATTGTTCACTTTAGAAATTTGTATATACCCTATGTTAAAAAAGTTTTTAATAAATATTATAAAAAAACTAAATAATAATTTATTTATATGAATAATTTTGTTTAGAGATTTAAAAATATGTTATTATTATTATAATGGTATGTTATGTCATAGAATGAGTAATAGGATAATTCTGATGTCTATGAAACCACATACATTATCATTATGTATTTTTGATTATGTCTAATTCCTTTTCTATGGTGTTGGGTAGTGACCACAGAATAAAAAATAAGATAATTATAAAATAGAATGATGATTTTAGGAACTATTGAATAGAATCATGGCATGGTCTGGGGTGTGTGAATGCTAGGAGGAAAAAAATGTTGTTCTGCACGAGTGATGAAGCATGGTGAAGGGGAACCATTTCAATATCTGGATAGATACTCAACATTACTATTTTAAAGGTTATATGTTAAGGGAATTTTGGATATGACAATAAATATCACTTTGTGGTGCCACAAACCATGAATTAGGGATATAGGGAATCTTAATATATTCATCCTTCATGATATCAGGGTTTTGACCTATTTATTTTCGATTAAGAGTAAAATTGAAGTATTATATCTGTATCCATTTAAAATGTGTAATATCAATAACATGAAATAAAATTGTATTTGAAATGAGAATATTTTTATAAAAAAACTTGACATTTTATTTTTTCTAAAAACTATGCAATAATAAGGATTATTTTTATTATTTATAGTATTTAGTAAAATATATATATTTTACTAGCATATTAAAAAATTCAAAAACATAAAGACATATAGGATTCATTTTATTGATTATAAATAATAATAAAAATATTCGAAATAATAGAACTATGATTTTGAAATTTTATTTATAGGTTTGGGTTTTTATTTAATTAATTTTTTTTAAAAAAATTATTTATTAGATATACATTTATACATTCATAATGTTTTATGAATGGTTATTTAATTTTTAAACGTCAATGATTTCATAAAATTAATGGTACATTAAAAAACTATATATCTATTATTAATAAACCAACAAAATTTCTAAAAAAATATCAAAATTATAGTTTAGATGCATCAATAAAATATGTAATATATTTAACAAAGATATTATGAAATATAATTAAACTCGATATTGATGATTTTATATAATAGTAATTAATTTAAATTAATTAAAAAAATTAATTTTTAAATACTAAAAATATTTATTTACTATTTTAAAATATTTGGATAATTTGTTTATGGTATTATAATATTAATATTTTTATACTTAATAAATTTTATACATAATTCATAATGTTCAGTTATCAATTTTATTTTTAGTTATAATATATTTTTAATTTCTTGGTCATTATTTTAATGGTCATACATTTTAATGGTTATTTTAACTATTTACAAAAATAACAAGTTCCCACTAATTCCTATGTATTTTACATAATTACATTATTATTCAGTAATTTTTAATGTAGTCTATTTGGATTTATTTTAAATAATTACTATATTAATTATAAATTTTTTGTTTCCATTACATATATTTATTCATATTTGTCAAATTTATAAGAGTATAGACACCAAATATTTAGACATTTTAGTTCTAATTTTTAAAATTTTTGCTCATTGTTTAATTTTAAATTTTATGAAGTTTAGTTATCCATCATATGTAATCATTTATTATAACGAAATAAAATAACGATTTTTCCTTTTTTATTACCGTTCTAATTACATATAGTATTAATTTATATATAAATTAATATTGTACAAATAAATATGTTTTTATATTGGAATAAAATTAAATACATATTATAATCATAAATTATAGATTCCTCTAATTAAAAAACATATAAGTTAATTATTTAAATATATAATCGTTTCACATAAAATAAGATATAAGGAATTTTTATAGAGAGTTTCGAAAAATTAATACAACCCATTAATAAAATTGTTTCCTTTTAATTTGAATACGTAGAAAAAATATTATTAATGTTTTATAATATTTTCTCAAAACAAAATAAATATCACAAATATCATCTTAAAATTTATTAATGTATGGTTAAAATATGAACATAAAATTAATTTATTGGAAATGATAATCTTATGTGAAAAATCATGTAATAATTACATAATACAATATGGAAAGGGTAATTAATTGGGGACTTCATCCACATATTATTTTGTAATTCAAATTCCCCCGAAATAAAAAAAACTCTACCATGATAAAAATAGTAGTTCCCCAAAACATATACTTCTAGTCCCGTTAATAATCATATCTGTATTTTTATACCTAATAGAAACATAAAATAATATCGATGAATATATAGTTTATTTCCTTTAAAAACTAGGTTCATAATACCTATTAAATTTATAATTATAACCTTTTATTTTTTCTGATCATATAATCAAAAACACATTTGAAATGGTGAAAAAAAATTTAAAGACTATAATCAGCTGGAAAAAATATGGATCATTAAAAATGATTGAGCTTTAATTATCAATCATGTTTACTAGGATAATAACGATAAATAAAAGTGTTATCATTAGATTATAGAAAATTTTATATACAATAACATATGATAAATTAAAATAATTAATACAATTACATCAAGAAATAGAATTTAGTGAACATATGACCCGATAACATAATCATATATCATTGTAAAAAATCTATAAAAGGGTGATTCTACATACATAAAAAATATCACGGTGTAATTTATTGAAATCAAAAGTCCATAATCATTTAACTAGAGGATATTACATTTGAATAAAAGAAACACATTAAAATAAATAAAAACATATCATATATTAATGATCCCTTCCAAGTAGATTTTAACCTAGTAGAAAATGTTAAAAAAATTATATACACACACTATAATTTAGAAAAATATAAATGCATAATGTATATGAATTATATTTTTACCAATGATAACAACAACATGTTCTTTCATAACACAATTTTTAAATGAAATAAAATAAATTTAAAACACATTTGGGGATATAAAATTCTAGGAAACAACCCCTTATTGATATATAAAGAAATACTTGTTCCCAAATAATGTGAACAATAATTATAAATACATCAATATTATGGAATGAATAACTCATAAAAATAATATAGGAATCTAACTTAACAGATTACTAACCTTTATAATTAGCCATAAAATATAATTACGAAGGTCATGGTATTCACTATTTATTAAATATATCTATATAATTAAAATTAAATAGTTTATATGGGACTAACAATAGGTATGAAAATATAGTTTAGAGACATTTCATAAAAAGAAAAAACCTAAGCTTATTCATGAAGGATTATTTAAAGTAGAAATATTTAATTTTTCTATGATTAATGATAAATAAATATGATGACAGTGACAGATCAAGAAACTCATAAATATTTAATTTCCATAATACAATGAAAACATATGTATTTGATAAAAGTATTAATTTCACCAAAATAAATGATATGAATGTTATAATTAGAGAGAAAATAATTTAAGAAACATATAAATTGTATAATTTAATATGGAATTATTATTGATATAAAATTTTTTATGATAAAAACAGAAATAATATATGATATCATATATAAATTCCCTAGTCATTTGGATAAATTTAAATAATAATAATTAAATTATTTTTCAAATTCTTGAAATGATATAAAAATAATAATACAACTATAAGAAAATATATTTCAATTATTACCATTTAATATATAATATAAATATTTAATTTTAGAAAATATAATTATACAAGAAGATATTATATGGTTTAAATTTTTCTAAAATATATAACTTTTATAGTAAATATATTTCAAATACAATTAATGGATAATAAATAAAAGAAACATTGAATTGATATTAATCAAAAAATATGACATAAATTTAATTTTATTGGAATCGAAGAAATATAATGGATATAAAATAAATATTTCATGAGAAAAATAAAGTAAATATGTGATTATATGGGTTAATTGGGAAGAAAATCACAAGACAAAAAATTATTTTGAGAAACCCCTTATAAAAAATGTACTTTATAAAAATTATAAATAATTAAGGAAAGAAAATAGATTGTAACAACCTAATTTATTATAAATTAAATCAAATTATAAAATGAAATAATTTTTTAGTTAGGAAATATAGTTAAGAAACATGTGTAAATGTTTGGATATTTTTTCCTTTTAAAAGATATTACCTATTTGATTATAAAGATCATTAAACATTATAATAATTTATAATACTGTTTTTCTATAGTGACCATTAATATTCATATATATTAGAATATATTAATAATATATTATTGGAATACATGAATGAAGTGATAGCCTCATTTAGTTTGATCTTTCCATATAGATCAAATTTATTAGTTCTTATATAGTAGATTTCATAACTAAACATTTCCACTTACCATTACCATGTAATAATTAAACAAAAAATTAGCAGAAACACCATTATGGAATAATTAAATAGTTATCAAGATTTCATACCAATACATGTTTAATAAACCAAAAAAAAATGAATCACTAACTCACAACATACCCTTTTGGGCATAAACCAGTTTAATACAGTGTTATGTTTCTAGATCGAAATTGTATGAATTTCTACATTCTTATTTTTTATAAAATAATTTTTATATTTATCATTTTCATTATACATTACAAATGATCTTATATTTATTTTGATGATAATATTATATTTATATAATAATATTCAATATTTATTTTTGGGGGAGTTATACATTCAATCAAGACAATCATTTTGATGATTTCAATATTTTTTTCGGTAAAAATCATATAAAAATGTAATCTATCATAAATTATTCATATAAATATAAAAGATAATATTAATTTACAAAGTCAAATTTATTTTTTTAATGGTTAGAAAAATATTATCATCATAAAAACCGGTATCTTTAAATATGTTGGAATTTTTAATGAAATCTATAAATTATATTATTTAATAATTTTGGTGCAAGAAATATTAATTTTTAAATAAACATTTAAAAATAAGATAACATAATTTTTTTCATAATTTTCTAAGGCAGTTAAATTTTAGCGTAATTGTTAAATATATTTTATATATACGGTACGTATTATGAAATTATATAAATAAAAAATATAATATTTTAAATTCAAAAATAATTATCCATGAATAAATTCATGATCATTTTATTATACAACATGTTTTTTAATTTTACAAATAAAAAATGATTCTTCTAAAACCTATATAAAAATTTATTGTTTTAACATTATTTCCAAAGAAAATTATATCACTTACATAGTAATAATGTTATTATTGTAATGAGTTCAGTTATTGGACATATAAAATGTTGAAAATAACTCATCTTTGTGGAATCTCGAGGAATCTAGGGAAGGATTTTTGATTTGATTATTTTATCATATAGAGTCTGAAACAAATGATTAATATTGATAAAATATTATCACATATTTTTCATTAAAATCCCACTTATACTCTTATTACAAATCACCCAAAACCCTTTTAGAATTAATTCACTCTTACTCTCCCTATCTAAATGAATATATCATGATCCCATTATATTTAGAAGCTCCATTAATGATTTTATAAGTATCACAATAAGGTAAAGGATCATATCATTCTCCCCATTATTCAAGAAGAATATATATATTATTTGTTTTAATTTCAAATATTTTATATTGAGATATATTTCAAACATACATATTATAGTGGTTATTAATACCATAATATGATATACCACTTTCACACTTATTAAAACTATAATAGAATCACTATGCCACTCTATTATGGTGACAAATTTATATAGTTATTTTCCATCAAAAAAATTAATTTTGTAAATACACGTCCAATTTTCCACATTAGAATATTCAAATATAAGTAAATATCTTTAAGTGATTGTTAATACTATGTATATATCACACACTCTTTAATTTTTGGATTAAAGGTAATAATTGATATCACAATTTTGTATGATCTATGTGGATTACATATGTATGTACAAGATATTAATGTTATAAGTGGGTCTAATATTATATATACATCCAATACATTTGGTAATTTTTTATCTCATGATATTCCTTGTATAGTGAATGGTATGTTTTTCAATGACCACTATTTTATGATTTATTGGTGGATATCCTTGATATAAGTTTATAATATATTATTTTATATTACTACCACAATCACATGTTGAATTTATTTTATCATCTTATATTTTTCTTAATTGACCATTTTTATAATTATCATCCCTCTTATGTGGCCACTATGTGCATCTTTACTAACATATAATTATTCAAAATATTTTTTTCTATGATTTATCGTATTCAAATATTTTTATCTCATTAATTTCTTATGTATGTCCCCATGTTATCCCATTTATTTTTATATGAGAAATTAAATTTTATGTGATCATTGTGGAGTTTATAGAAAATTTGGTAATATAGACATTTCAAGGTATTGTCATATTTATGTAGTTTTTAAATAGACTCTAGGAATTTTTACCTTATGGGATTGTATTTTGACCACCTTTATGAATCAAATTATTTATTAGTTTATATTAAAATATTTTATTTCAATGATGGAATTAGAGAAAATAGTACTTATTTTTTGTATTGCGATTAGAATACCGTACAAATAACTTCATTTAAATGACTAAACAATGTAATACAACAATATATTTTTGTAATATATAGTGTATGTGGGGTAAAATAAAATAAATCCATGTTTGGATACTATAGGTGGATGAATCTCAAAGAAATAACTGTCATAGGGCAATGAGCATGAAAATATAACATTTATCATGACTTGATAACCACATGGTTTATGAAAATGATACCTTTCAGACACTCAGTTTAAAATTCCACGTTAATATACTTTTTTATATTTATAAGAACATTACACAAAATTTTTTAAGGGATAAGGTAATCATTTCATATTATGGTAAAAAAATTATTATGATGACTTAGATTGAAATCAATAAATTAATTATTTAGTGAATGTATGTTTGTTTTGGTTTATCTATTCGATGTTCATATTTCCCCTATTATATGTTAAATTTTCTGAATATTATACTCCATAAGTGTATTTTGGTGGAATGAAAAGATTATAACCATAAATAAATAGTGATATAAAATCTTAAAATTAATGGTTCTATAAATTATTTAATATAATTTATTTTATGTAGATATATTAAATAACATCTTCAAAACATGGATGTTGATATATTATTGATGCTGAAAATATGTAAATTATTGCATCCATTTTATATAACTCCTCTGCTAACTATTTTTATTTGCATAATATCTCATCGAATATTGTTATACTTATTTATATTGAATTCAATTTGATTATTGGTATTTAATAATTTTCTATTTAAATATATCCAATATGAATTACTAAATTAAAGAAATCACCATCAATATACAAAAAATCCCCAATCCCATAAAAATCCTAGAATTATGATGAATCTCATTTGGTGTAATCATACTATGAAATGCTATTACTGGATTGTGTGAATGTTTATGTATCTAAAATGATTGGGGATAAAGAATACATCATCCTTGATGGCATTCCCTTTATAATGGAATTTGATGGGGTGCTTAATATAGAATTGTCTAATCGTCCTTCATGTAGTGAGGCTAAGTTATCTATATATATTATATCTATAGATTTCCCAATTTGAAGAATGGATATAGAATAACTAATTCTCAACTTTCAGAGATAATGAATCGACTATAGGAGAATCTATATAGATGGTTTATAATATAATGTGAATGAAAATGGGGTGCACTAGTCCTTTTTGTTAAGAATAAGAATTGGTTAATGATTTTCTATAATGATTATCATGAGATCCACCTCATCATGATATTGTATAATTATATCCTTCTATATATTAATTAATTTGTGGATTAGTTTTGTAATTTACAATATATACCCAATGTGGATGTTTAGTCAGCATGTTATCATGTAATGGTTAAGGAGGATATCTCCAATTCAACTTCTTCATAAAATGTATGGGAACTGTGAGATCTGATTAATTCTATTCAAATGCACTAATAATAATGTTTTCCTCATTGACATCGTTAATATATTCCTCATGTATCACACATATAATTTTTTGTAATTATTTATAGATAATTATTTTGAGTTATTTTAAATGTAATGAGGTACATAAAAAGGATTTGAATGAAATACAAAAGCACATGTTCAAAGAAAATTAATACATGAATAATAGTTAATCCACATCCTAGAAGGAGAAAGTTTAATTCATGAGTCTTGTTGTCACCAGAAAAGTGATATATGTTAATTATAGAAAAATGTGGCAATTAATGGATATCCAAGACCAATAACATGGATGGAATCCCATATTTTTCTTTGGATTATCCTGATATTTTCATCCATTTGTCAAATACATCATGTGATTATCCAAACCATAAACCAAGTTAACTTGTAAGGGATTTAATATTGGCTGGACCAATGATTTATGATGAAACATTTATGAGTTAATAAAGAGGATAATCACTACACATATTCTTACATTATCCACTAGTAGGGAAATACTTGTGGTAATTATTAATTCATTTCAATGTTTCTTGGTTATATACCGATATAAAAAGAAAATTTGATAGCCTATTCCTCCATTATATTCATGATGATTTGAACTACCCAATATAAGATATAAAAATGGATTATGGAATTTTATCATTTTAGATTTGCTAACACTATCTCTATGTTGAGAAGTTTGAAATATATATGGATAAAAAAATTATCATCTATATATTCATAAACAATGTCATCAATATTCTATAATGATGGCTGTTATATGTGATAATGTATTATGATTGTTTATTTAATTACCAACATGGTATGGGAGAATAACGTGGCAGATTCTCATAGTATAACTAATCTAGTAAAACTATCTTTGATGAGGACCTAATAGGATATAATTTTTTTATGATAAAATGTGTGGAGATTTAAATTTTAAATAAAAAATTATCCAATATTTCTCAAATAATATCTAAACCATACATTATTGAGATGGTTAATGAGACCAAAAGCATATGATGAGGTGTTACATAAAAAGGCAGTGAATATTACTGAGATATAATTTTCAATGTATGGAGTTAGATTTTTTGTATCTTGTATATTTTTCCAATAAATTTCAATGTTGAAGAGGAATCACCTAGAAAATTTACATATATCAATCATCACTATTCATCTGGGAAGAAAATATTGTATTATTTCTAGATTAAAAAAATAGTCAGACAATATAAAGAGGTATATTAGAGAATTTTTATATATAAGCCTGATATTACAATATGTCAAGAGAAAATGATAAAATTTTATATTCATGAGGCAACCATTTATCTCAATATTATGAAAATTGAATCTCAAATTATGGATATCATCATAAGGAAAAAAAGTTAATTTAAATGAAATAATTCCATATGTGTAGTAGTTGATCAATACAGATAGTCAGTTCATTTAATTTCTATCATGTTATATTTTTATATTAACTATCACACAATGATATACATAGTAGAAGTGGTATTATTTCAAATAGAAAAACTATGAAATGTATCTGATCAAGATCAATGGTTTACCTCATGGATATAGAGAATCATTACTGGAATTTTACCCTTTACCAATCATTCCGAACAGTTTTTAATGGCTTGAAAACCGTTGGTATATTATATACCAACGGTTTCCCAAACCATGGCCATGTAAGGCATTTGTATAGGCTTATACCAATGGATCTGTGTAAACCGTTGGTATATGTGTTAAAGTAAGAAATATAGAAACTGTTTCACAAACCATTGGTATATGTTACCATTATACCAATAGTTTAGAACCAATGGTATATATTGTACAATTTACATCCAACGTATATACCAACGATTTTGAAAACCATTTGTAGAAGTTTATACCAACAGATATAACAAAAATGTTTGTATAATATACATTAAAAGGGTATAACAATGTTTTTGAAAACTGTTAGTATATATATGTTGTAGCTCCATACCAGGAGCAGCCAACTGCCACATCTGACCTGCAAATCCCCATGTCCTACAACAACACATACACTAAGAATCCAAAAGGTTACATGGGATGTTTAAAATTCATCCAGAATTCAGAAATTTGGAAATTTAAAATTCATTCCTCTCTTAAACCACAACACAATAGAAAAATCAAGAATCCAATATATACATAATCCAGTACATCCAATATTGAAATGCAATGACACCCATAACACCAATAAAAAATTAAAATCCAATACTTTTAGAATCTAAAACACGTAATAGTATTCAAAATTTTGAATTCATTACCATTACAACCAGAATCCAATATATCAAGAATTTGGAAATTTAGAATTGAAAATCAATAACAACCATAATAGTATTCAAAATTTAGAATTCACACCTAACTCAAACCACAACACAAATACACACAAGGGAATAAAACTACAAGTTATATAAATCAAATTAGATGTTTACTCATGGTTTTGGGGTGGAAATCTTAAAACCAACAGTAAAACTTTGGTAGAGTGTACACGGATCATGATACTCATAATATATAAAATGTTAGTGGTAATGTTTTTATACCTAGGAAGAGTTACAGGAAGCACATGGGATTTGTATATTCCTCTAATGACTATGTATCCATGTATAAATGGTTCTTGATGTGTTAATAGGAAAAATTGGCGAATCTCGACATATGAGATAGGTTACCAAAATAGCCTACATGTTTTTCATAGAATTTTAAATTGAATAAGGGGGTATATGGATAATTGTAATTTTTTCTCCCGGTTGTGATATGAAAAGAATCCCCATTTTGGGTAGTGGGTATGAATATTCAGTTATGTCTTTAGTATTGGTTTCCCAAATGGACATTGGTTTGGTCGTACAACCCACTGTTTGAGCAAGTGATTGGCGTATTAAATGTCATGTGTTTAGAATAGGGTTAAGAGTTCCTCACATGAGAAGTGCATTGTCTGAGGCTGAACCATGGATCCTTGTGAAAATGTATCAACACAATCCGAACACGTTTGGTTAGTTTTCTGTAAGCAATTTGTTGTTGTCACTTATAATCTTGTCCATTTAAAATTAATGTGATATAGTTTTAGAGGTACCGGCCACACCGTGCCTTGGATTGAGGTAGGGTTGACTCGTACACGTCACAAATGACACATGGATCATTTTCATAAAGTATCAACAGAATACGAATGTGTTTGGCTGGTTTTCTTGTATGTCAGTTGTTGTTTTCACATAAAATATTGTCCATCTCAAATAAAAGTGAGACACTTTGAGTGGTACCAGCTACACCGTACCTCGGATTGAGATGAGGTTGACTCGTACACGTCACAAATGACCCATGGATAATTGTGCTAAAGTATCATTACAATCAGAATACGCTTGTTCTACTTTCTGAATGACTATTGTTTTTACATAAAACATTGTCCATTTTAAACCAAAGATTGACACTTTGAGTGATACTGGCCACACTGTGCCTCCTATTGTTACGGGGTTAACTTGAATAAATCACAAATGACCCATGGGTCGTTGTCCTGATGTATCATTACAATCAAAAAGCATTTGTTTGGTTTTCCATATGCAAGTTGTTGTTTTCACATAAAATCTTGTCCATTTCAAATAAAAGTGAGAGAGTTTGAGTGGTACCAGCAACACCAAGCCTATGATTTGAGATGGGTTTGACTCATACACATAAAAAATGACTCATGGATCATTTTCTTAATGTATCAACAAAATCCTAATGTGTTTGGTTGGTTTTCCATTTTCAAGATGTTGTTTTCACTTAAAATCCGGTCCATTTAAAATAAATGTGATAGAGTTAAAGTGGTACCGACCACACAGTGCCTTATATTGAGGAGGGGTTGACTCGTACACAAAAAAAATGACCCATGGATCATTTTACAAAAATATCAATATAATCCAAATAATTTTGGTTGTTTTTTCGTATGCAATTTTTAGTTTTCACTTAAAATCCTGTCCACTTGAAATAAACATGAGACAATTTGAGTGGTACCAACCACACCGTTCCTCGGATCGAGGCAAGGATAAATCGTACATGTCACAAATGACCCATAGATCATTTTTATAAAGTATTAACAGAATATGAATTTTTTTGGTCGGTTATCTGTATGCCAGTCATTGTTTTCATTTAAAATGTTGTCCAATTCAAATAATAGTGAGACACTTTGAGTGGTACAGGCCACACCGTGCCTCAGATTAAGGCAGAGTTGACTCATACATGTCAAAAATGAATCAAGGATCCTTGTGATAAAGTATCAACACAATCCGAATACGATTGGTCTATTTTTCTTTATGCCATATGTTTTTACGTAAATGGGTGTCCATTTTAAACAAAAAAAGAAAATTCGAGTGATACCGGCCATACTCTGCCTCGGATTGAGGCAGGGTTGACTCATACACGTCACATATGACCCATGGATCGTTTTGATAATGTATCAGCACAATCTGAATGCGTCTGGCCAGTTTTTATAGGCATGTTGTTATTTTCAATTAAAATGTTGTCCATTTCAAATAATAGTGAGAAACGTTTAGAGGTACCAGCCACACTGTGCCTCAAAATGATTCTGAGTTGACTGTTACATGTTAAAAATGAACCAAGGATTATTATGATAATTTATCAACGAAATATGAATATGTTTGGTCTTTTTTTAATATGTCTATTGTTTTGAATTAAAAAAATGTACATTTTAATCAAAAGAGATACACTTTTAGAGATACCGGCCACATTGTGTCCCATATTGAGGCGGGGTTGATTCATAGACGTAAAAAATGACCCATGGATAGTGTTCCTATTGAATCAATACAATCAGAAAGAATTTGATTAGTTTTCTGTATGCATGAGGTTCTTTTCACATAAAAAAATGTCCATTTAAAATAATAGTTAGACAGTTTGAGTGGTACCGGAGACACCATGCTTCGGATTGAGGCGGGGTTGACTTTTACACTTCATAAATGACCCAGGTATCGTTTTCCTAAAGTATCAACTCAATATGAATGTGTTTGATCAGTTTATCATATGAAAGTTTTTGTTTTCAATTAAAATCATATTCATTTCAAATAAAAGTGAGATAGTTTGAGTGGTACCGGACAAACTCTGCCTCAGATTGAGGCGTGGATTACTTTTATAGGTCATAAATGATCCATGGATAGTTTTCCTAAAGTATTAATATAATCTGAATGTGTTTGGTTTGTTTTATGTATGCCAGTTATTTTTTTAACCTAAAATGTTTCCCAATTAAAATAAAAGTGAGACAATTTGAGTGGTACTAGCCACACCGTGCCTCGAATTGGGGCGGAGTTGACATGTACACATCAAACATGACCAATAAATCCTTGTGATAATGTATCAACAAAATCCATATACGTTTAGTCAGTTTTCCACATACCACTTTTTTTTATTAAAATGGTGTTCATTTTAAAGAGAGCCGAGAATGGGATCCAAGAAGCCAAATAAAGAGTGTGATTGTCTCTGGAATAAACGTAGGTGGTACATAGCCTTTAATGATTTTTTGTGATGTTTTATATATGATGAATTTCTTCTCACCCAATGTTGGGATGTCAGGTCGGGGGCTGTTTGGGGTCTAGGGAGCAGGGTGGGGGCTGTCCGTGGGGTTGTCCGGTGTCCATGGAAGAGGGTGGGGGGCTGTCCGGGGAGGCTGTCCGGGGGGATTTCCATGGGGCTGTCTGGGGGGATGTCTAAGGGTCGTCCAGTGTCCAGGGAAGAAGGTGGGGGCTGTCTAGTGTCTAGGGAGGAGGGGTCTATCCAGGGTCCTGGGAGGAGGGGGATGTCCGAGGTCGAAGGAGGAGGGTGTGGGACTGTCCGGGGGGGGCTATCTCCATAGAGGAGGGGGGCTGTCCAGGGGGCTGTCCAGGGGGCTATACGGGGGGCTATCCTTGGGGTTGTTTGGGGGGCTGTCTCGGAGCTGTCTGGGGTCCAGGGAGGATGGTGGGGGCTATCCGGGGTCTAGGGAGGAGGGGGCATGTCCGGGGTCCAGGGAGGAGGGTTGTGGGGGGGGGGGCAGTCTTGGGGGCTATCTGAGTGGTTGTCTGGGGGTTGTCCGAGGACTATGGAGAGTGGTGGGGACTATCCAGGGTTCATGTATGATGGGGTGGATCTCTATGGTCCACAATAGAGAGTGGGGGGGGGGGTGTTTAGGGGCTATCTGGGGGTGTTCGGGCTCTAGGGAGGACGGTGTGGGGCTGTCCGGGGGGTTTTCTTGGGGGCACATCAGTTCTAGACATAGGCTAAGGTGGATCATCTGTCTCTATGGTATTATGAAATCATTGAAGATTATATATATGGATGGTCCATTGTAAATAATCGTCGATGTCCCATAAAACTGAAACTACAACGATGTTTCAGTCTTTTGGATCATGTATTCATCATATTAATAGGACATGACAATATTCTGTTTATGCTCCATCCTGACATCATTGCATAAGCCAGAAAATCATTTATTGTCCACATAAGCTCATCACACCTCTAAAATATGTCTTTCAAATATGCAACGTATGTGCGCACACCCACATATCTAAGATGTTTCCATAATTTTATTAAAGGATGCATGTATACGCCAATTTCAAAGCTGGGATAAGAAGGGCCATATATGAGTATACTCATGAAACTGAACGTTTTTTTTCATACACAACCATGGGGAATGATTATATATGTGTATAAAAATTGGAAATGTGATGTGTGAGGTAATAATATGACAAATGGATTAAAACTATCGCATGAAAGACCCAGCCTCACATTAGACAAGTTATATGTAAAATCATGATATCGAGCATCAAATATCTACCATGCAAATCCATCAGCAGGGTGAACCAACTCATCATTAGTCTTATTTCTCTCAGTATCATGCCATATCATTTTTATTGATATTTCCCCAATCATAAAATAACTCTATAGTCGGGGGATCAATGGAATTCTCCACATTACTTTATGTGACACGAGTGATGGTGTTCCATCATATTTTTACTTCCAGCTGGATGTGCCAAATTTTATAAAATAATTTCGTTTAGTGGATTCCTCCCAGAGTAAACTACAATCTTTTGGGCAAGCATGATTTTAGTTTCTTGAAAATCCTTGTTCCTCAACTAACATCCATTCAATATAGTGGTTTGAGGGAATATCTACATCATCTCGAATTATATACTACAAGAAGGTAATAATGTAATCGATTGTTATATTAAAAATTTGTTACATAGTTTTCCCATGAAACAATCGGTTTAAAAATTCCAAATTTTAAATTTTATCGCACTGTCGATATACTAGAGTCATGGCAGAATGATTAAATTTTTTAATGCTGACAACATCATCATTTTCATAAGACGTGTAACACCGGGACCCCAGAAGCCCAATGTCGGTGCATTATTTTAATACATTAGCATGATTACAAGGAATCAAGTCCCAAATGATGGATTGGTTTAACAGTCTTTCAAAATAGATTACATACATGAATGTTACATTAAACATTATAACATAAAACACAACATAAATAAATCATTATTTAACTCCATTACTCCATTAACTTAACCCTGCATGTCAATCAAAATACATTTCCTGGAATCCGGGGAAAAATAAAACATAGAAAGGGTGAGCTCAAATACTCACATAGGGTAAGAAATACACCATAAGATAACCAAAATATTATTCATGGTGAATAATTGAAACAATATGACATTACCAATAATAGATATTAATACATTTATGGATGAAATGTGAGCTGAGTAAATAATTCCATAACAAAACAAAATCATGGGTATTCTACTAGTCGAATGACCACATGAACAATAAATATTATTTTAATAATGTGGGAATGTATAATACTAGACTTTTATTTCATTGCCAAAGCCTCGTGCCAGGACATATGGGATAAATATAACCGGACCCAAACCCAGAGAGTCTCTATAACCGTACATCATTCCGAAGAGCCTCTATAACCAGACTCCAACCCAGAGATCCTTTGTAACCGGACTCCATCCCAGACAACATCTATAACCAGACTACAACCTAGAGAGCCTCTCTAACCGGACTATATCCAAGAGAGCCTCTGTAACTAGATTCCAACATGGAGGGTCTGTTGTAACTGGACCCCAATCCGGAGGGCTAACTTTTATCAGTCCCCAACATGGAACATACTAGTCTAATACATTCATCATAATAAAAGGTTTAAATATAACATAAACATTCATATTAAAACTAGCATATGAAATGTCAACACATTAACCGTAAACCATGAATGGTATACGAATAGCACATCTATAGTCGAAAATATCACAAAACAATCCATACAGTATAAATGATCGGTATCATAATAATTCAACTTCAAATAAACTTAAAATCCATCAAAGGATGTAGACATAGATGAAATAATAAACTTTTTCTAGAGAAATTTCTCTTTATATATTGAAATCATTTAAGAGTCTCATAAATATTAAGAAAGAATTTATTTTTAAAATATTATTATAATATTTTAAGGGAATCTTATACGATTTTATATCGGCAGAAAATAGTCGCACCCACCGTATAAGTTAAAAAAGATAATCTTACCTTAATTTTGTCGAAAATGCTAAAAATGACCTTGTTTGGAAAACAACAGAAAGATTCCATTATAAAAATCTTATAAATGTAAAAAAGGGTATAAATGACATTAACCCATAATCTATAAAATATTAATAATGTTTTGAAATACATTTTTAAGAAACATAAACGAGGATGATGATGAGGTCCCAGTAAATAATTATGTATAACCAAACTCTGATAATGAATAGATTGTAGAATTAACCCTCACCATGTACTATTCCTTGGTCCATGGTCGGTTAACCATCTGTATAATTGTAAAATAATTTTTATTAAATTTTAAAAGCATCATATACATTAATATTATATCATATATGATCTTTTAACATTTCTTTGATAATAATATCTTAGTATTATCGTCTTTTTTGGTGTTAACAGATTCGTTTTCCATTATATTATTTGTTATGTGAGTCATATTTGTTATGGATGGGATGTATCTTATTCATATCCAGAAATATATCATGTCTTTAAACATTATTTTTAATCATCAAAAGAAAATTATTCTCTAATGGATACGATGGGGAGTTAGTCTCATCGAGTTCGTGGTGGCGGTAATCCGTACTTATGCACCAACGACAATATCATTGTTTTGATATTAAAATAATATATAATTTGATGTTATATCATATATAAAAAAAATTATAATGTATTATATATTATTTACATGAATTACACATCATTATTATATCAATCCAAATAATAATATATTGAATAACAACTACACCACGACGTGGAGACGGTAAGCTGTACGTACGCACGTATGGTGACATGTCATTCAAGGGATGGATAGAATAACGAATTTGGTTGTACCATATTTATTATAAAATCACATTATATAGAAGATACTAGATTTATTATTTTAGAATTGAAATAAAAAAGAATGAAAAAGTGGAAGAAGAAAGGAACGTGAAAGAGGTGATGAAATATTTACCTCTTCTTTCGGGTTCTTTCTTTTGATTTGATCAAAATGGCTCTTTAGGTTGGCTTTCTGACTAATGAAATTCTTATAGGATAAAGTTAGGACAGGTGAGAGTGTATTTGGGTCGTGGTTTAGTGTGACAAATATCTTTGATGGTGTGAATTAGAGAGAAGTGGTAGTGCCATTTTATAAGAGGGGTGAGGGGACCTTCGAAAAAACTATAAATATTATTTTATAATAAATTCATATTCAGTTTATAATGACTCCAAACTAACTTATTTAGAATATATGGTGGGGATGGGTAGAACTAATATCAAACAATATGTTTTAGAAAAATTTAGGTTACCATTTTATCCTTATCATTTAGATTTTACTCTAAGATAAATAATTCAACTTTTACTGTGTCTTCTTGTATTCATACACTATATGGTTAATAAACAGACTATAAACTACCAATCAAATCCCAATTGTTTCATTAATGTCATATATATGATTATATAAGTCTTTTGGCTGAACTTTATATTTTTAGGACCATTATATTATTTAATAATATAATATTTGTTTTAAAAGCTATTTTATGTCAATTTTGACACTATTTAGTATATGTTTTTTTAAATTATAACAGCATTATTACTTCTAAAAAATCATCTAAAAAACCAGAAAAAATAATATTAACTTATAAAATTAGTTTAATTATTAAAAATTTCAAAATTACATTTCTTTTGAAATTTATAATATCAATTATTTTAATATTCCATTAATTAGGTAATTACGGCATCATCATTGTGTCATTTATAAATTTAATTTTTTAATTTCTAAAAAATATAAATAAAATTCCATTTTGTATGGATTATTTTTATCTTTCTAATTAATATTTACAGTCGAATTTATCTTATGTATAACCCTATATTAAAAATATATTAGTTATTAAACATTGATTTTAACTATTTTAACTCTTCTTTAAATAAAATAATAATAAATGTCCTAATCTAATCCAAGAGTACCTAAAGGATAATATATTATTACTAAGGGTGTTTTTGGTTCAATTAAACCTATACAATATAATTATTACATGTGTTAAGGTAATAATAATATCATTTTTACCCTTAATTATCCTAATTACTTTTAACCATGGTAAATAAAAGTAAAAAATATATTATTCACCAAAAATTATTTTCATCTCATTGAACCATATTTTACTTACTTATATCAACCATGTCTCTCATATTTGTGATATTCAACTCATAGAAGTGGTAAAATTATGTTTTATGGAAATTTCCAAATGCTCCTAAGAGGTGGGTAAAGGACGGTGAGGAGTTCTATAAAATTTTTATACATATAAAATTATTATAAATTGACTCTAATGAATTCCATTAATATTATATAAGAATTATGTAACTATTTTGAAATATAATAAATTTAAATAAAATAAATTATTATTTAATTAAAAATTTGGTTTTTAAACTATAAATCAGTGCTTTCACTATTCATCAAAAAATGAATGTTTTCAGAAAAATACCAAAAATTCCCCACAACCAAATTTCGATATTCCGAATCCAAAAAAGAAGTCTATTTTGAAAGATAAAATTTATAAAATCTTAAAAAGTGGGTATTAATATTCATAACAGCTAGTTTTCTTTTTGTGGTTTGTTAGAACTCGGATTTGCGTACAACACATGCTATTGTATTATTGAAATAGAAGCTTACCGTAGAACCTTGGGGTGTTACATTCTCCCCTAATTAAATAAATTTTATGCTGAAATTTTTAAATTGATATTCAAAAATATAATGTTTCAAATATAAAATACCTTTTTGGAAAACCCTCGTCAGAAATAGGGTTAATAAAATTTAGTTTTAATTAGAGGGTAACTGAAATGAGAAAGTCACCACCAAATTTCGTTTTTGAATAGGAGAACATTGGTGGAAATTATGGACACGTAATGAGATGAAAAATGAAACTATTTATAGGGAGTGATTAAGGCCATCAATCACAAACAAGTGTAAATTTAGGGCCTCAAATCCATCAATCTATGATAATTTAAAATATCATCATTTCAACAAAATAGGTATTAGCATACCACATTTTTGGTTTTAATATCCCTTCCCTAATGTTTAAGAATTAATTTATTCATTCAATAAGAGAAATATATATAAGTATATATATATATACTTGACATGTAGAGTTTCATCGTTCAACTAATTCCTACCACAAACTCATCATTCACTAGATAAGATAATAGAAGCCAAAAATATATTATAATTATCCTAATAATATATGGTTCCATATATTAACACATACCATTTAATTGGAGAAAAATATTATGTAGTAACCAGGGACTTCCTGTAGGCTAGTTGTAGGTAATAAAGGCATGTCGCACTATGGTTGTGGGTTCGATTTATGAAGGTTTTTTAAACGCAAAAGGTTATCGCCCGACCTGTAGTTTGACCTTTTTCAAAGATAATTATAAAAAAATTTATAAACATAAACAATAATATCCAATATTCAACTTAATCCATTCCAATGATTATATTTATTCAATATACATTCGTCCAGACTCTCTGTAAAAGTTATCTAAATTCCTATATCAATTGTAACATCAGATCCCCCCAATAAAGTAAATATTCTCTTATAGTCGCATACTAAAAATATGATTCACTTAGTCATATTAAAACCTTAATGAAAACAAAATGTATTGTAGTAAAATCCTTATATATATCACATTATTCCTATAACCAGAATACAATCCATGAGTCAAAAAAACACAAATACATTAATTATTCCACATCAATTCTTATAACAGCATAAGATTGGCCTTGATCACTTGGCCTTTTCTATGGTATGTTTCCTTGGAACTTAGGGAATACATTTTCATAATTCCCCATTTCTCTACAATTGTAGCATTCAACATTGATAGCCTCTTTCTTCCCCTTTCAATCACAAGCTTGGTGGCTTTCTTCATCACACTTATAACAAACTCCAATTCCTTTAAGGCAAGTACTGCGGTGTTTCATCCCACAATTATCACATAATGGAAAATACTTCTTTCCATTTTTTCCTTTATCTATCTCCTGCTCCATCGTTCTCTTCTTCTCTTGCTTTACTTTATTGTCATAATATTTAGAGAATTACTTTTCTGTCTTTATAGCTCAAGAGATTATATATCTTCATATTATTAGATATATTTCGATACTAATTATAGACAGAGAAATGGTTTTAATCCATCAATTAAATGGTAAATATTACTTTGTGGTTTACTTATATAATCTTCAGCATGCCTTGCTATCCTTTAAAGTTAGCTTGATACTTGAGATATTCTCATCCTACATTTCCCTCAGACTCAAAAATTGTCTTTCCATATCTATTCAATGGACTTATAAGAAGTATTTTTCTAAGAAAATTTATTTAAACTCCCTCTATTACATATTTGATACTTCCTCATATTCTTTTGTGTTTTGATTTAATGACCAACATTGATCAGCATCTCTAGTGAGGTGGTAAACTGGCATGACAACTTTTCACCTTTTGCTACTCCCCAAGGCATGGAATATTCTCCCTAAGGAAATTATCCATCGCTTGGCTACTACTAGATTTTTACCCCCATTAATTTTTGGTGTTTTTTCGTCATGAAGTGATCTAACATTAATCGTCCACATTGTGGATCAGGGTTCTTTATATGGGTAAAGTTATTATACATAACCTGAGTGAGTTGTCCTAGTATGGTGATTAGATGATCAGCACCAGTGGCATCACCAACTCTCTTAATAATCATGAGTAGAAGGTAAACCCCTACATGGAGTGTAATCATTGATATAGTTTACATTACTTACACTGGGTGCCATTTCTAAACGATAGCATAAACTAGATTAGTTTATGAATCAATATATATAAATCCAAACATGTAAAACACTTAAAATAAACTGAATAGTTTTTCGATATAATCCATAATCATATATGTGTTTTCAATGAGGAAGTATATACCCATAAACCCTTCATAATGTTTTGTAATGAAAATGAGAATTATACTAACCATATCCCCTAGGTGTGTCATAACTAAGAGTGCAGTAAGTCTCATTGTCGAGCACCATATCCCGTTAGAGTCTACCTCAAAGAGGTGTTTTCGGGTTTTAGCCCAAGGTACATTTGTGCTAGAGTTTCCTCTACCAACTCGTATCCAGATAAAGATGTATTTCTTGGAAAATGCATAAAATCTATACAATACCACATTTCTAGGATATTCATATATACTATTCTCCGAAGTCTATCTTAGGTTTATGTGATCTAACCAATGTTTACCTAAATCTAGTTTACAAGGATATTACTAAACCTCATCTGATACCAACTGTAACACCTGGAACCCAGAAGCCCAGAGTCAGTGCATTATTTTAATACATTGGCATGATTACAAGGAATCAAGTCCCAATGGACCGATCAGTTTTGTAGTCTTTGAAAATATATTACATACACAAATGTCACATTAAACATTATAACATACAACACAACATAAATAAATCCTTTATGAATGCCATTATTCCCTTAGATTAATCCTGTATATCAATCAAAATACACTTCTTGGATTCATGGAAAAAATAAAACATATAAAGGGGTGAGCTCAAATGCACTATAAGGGTTAGAAATTCAACAGAAGATAACATAAATATTAAGTTTGATGAATAATTTAAACCACATCCCTTTACCAATAATAAATATGAATACTTTAATGGTAGGAATATTCGCTGAGTAAATAATGCCATAGTAAAACGTAATGATGGGTATTATACTAGTCAAATGACCATATGAACCATCAATATTATTTTTTTAATGTTGGGATGTAGAATACAAGACTTTAATTTCAATGTATAGGCCTCGTGGCTGGGCCAATGGGCTAACTGTAACCAGACCCAAACCCCGAGATCCTCTGTAACCGGACTCCATCCCGGAGAGCCTCTGTAACCAGACACCATCCCGGAGAGCTTCTGTAACTGGACTCTTATCCATAGGGTCTACTATAACCGGACCCCAACCCGCAGGGCTTACTTTTACTGGACCCCAACCCAGACCATATTAGTACAATACATTCATCATAAGAAAAGTTTTTAATATAACCTAAACATTCGTATTAAAACTAGAATACGAAATTTCAATGATTTAACCATAAACCATGAATGATAAATGAATAGCACATCCATAGTCAAACATATCACAAATCCATCAATAGAATATGGATGTTTTTTATCATAATATATCAACTTCAAATAAACATAATATCCATCAAAGTATGTTGACATAGATGAAATCAAAACCTTTTTTGAGAGAAATATATATTTCTATTTTGAATTCATTTAAGATCCATATAATTATAATGTAAATATTTATTTTAAACATATTATTATAATCTTGTAAGGGAAGCTTTGATGATTTTATAACGGAGGAAAATAGTCTCTCCCTCCGTATAATTTTAAAAAGACATTTTGACCTTAATTTTGTCGAAAAGGATAAAAAAGACCTTGTTTGGAAAATGACAGAAAGATTCAATTATAAAAATCATATAAAAAGTCAAACAGGGGTATAAATGACATTAACCCATAGTCTATAAAATAGTAAAAATGCTTTGAAATTCATTTTTAAGAATCATATATGTTGATTATTAGGTGGTCCTTGTAAATAATTACATATAAACAACCACATATAATGAACAAATAATAGAATTAACCCCTACCTTGTTATTTTCCTTTGTCGAGGGTAGGTTAAACTCCTATATAATTGTTAATTTATTGTTATTAAATTATCCAATAATCATATTCATTAATATGATATCATATATGAACTTTTAACATTTCTTTTTTAATAATATATTAGTATTATCGTCGTTTCAGGTGTTAACAGATTCGTTTTCATTTATAATCATTGTTATGCGAGTCATATTTGTTATTGATTGTATGTACCTTATTAAAATACAGAATTATATCAATTATTTAAAAATTATTTTTAATTATCAATTGAAAATCATTATTTAATGGATACGATGAAAAATAAATCTCATCACGTTCGTGGATATGGAAATCCGTAAGTAAGAACCAGTGACAATATCATTCATTTGATATTAAAATAATATACAATTGGATGGTATATCATATATACAGAATCAATATCATGTTATATTAATTATTTAAATGAATTACACATCATTATTATACCCATCCAAATAAAAATGTATTGAATAACAACTACACCACCACATGGAGATGGTAAGCCGTATGTTTGCATGTATGGTGAAATGTCATTCAATAGATGGATAAAATAATGAAATTTAATGTACAATATTTATAATAACATCACAATATATAGAATACACTAGAGATATTATTTTAGAATGGAAAAAACAATGAAAAAGGGGATGTTATTGAAAAAATGAACTTGAAAGAGGTGATGAAATATTTACCTCTTATTTTGGGTTCTTCTTTTTGATTTGATCAAAAGGGATCCATTGATTGGCTTTCTGACTAAATTAATTCCTCTAGGATAAATGGAGGACTGTTGAAAGTGTATTTGGGTAGGATATGGAAAATCCAAATGCCATTGAATGTGTGAATTAGGGATAAGGGTGTGTGCCCTTATATAAGAGGGGTGAGGGGCACCTTAGAAAAAACATAAAATATTATTTTATTATAAATTCATATTCGGTTTATAGTGGCTCCAAAGTGACTTATTTCAAGTCTAGGGTGAGGATTGGTCAAAATATTATCTAACTATAGGTTTTAGAAAAATTTAGTTTACCATTTTATCCTTATCATTTAGATTTAACTATAAGGTAAATAAATTTGCTTTTACCGTGACTTGTTGTATTCTTACAATATAGAATTAACAAACATGCCATAAACTACCAATAGAACCTCAATTGGTTCATTAATGTCATATATATTATTATATAATACTTTTGAAAAAACCTTAGAATTATAAAACCATTATATAAACTAATAATATTATATCTGTTTTAAAAAGGTGTTTATGTCAATTTTGACACTATTTGGTATTTGTTTTTTGTTAAAACCATAAAAACATTATTACTTCGAAAAAAATCTCTCTCACCAACCCTATCATGTCATATTAACCTATAAAATTACTGTAATTCATTAAAAGTCTGAAATTACATTTATTTGGATATTTATAATATCAAGTATTTTAATATTCCACTAATTAGTAATTACTACATCATCATTCTATGGTAAATAAATATAATTATTTAATGTCTAAAAAATATAAATAAAATACCATTATTTAGGAAATATTTTTATCATTATAATTAATATTTTTAGTCTAATTTATTTTATGTATAACCCTATATTAAAATTTTTTTATCTATTAAACTTTGAATTTATCTATTTTAACTCTTCTTTAAATAAAATAATAATTATTATCTTCATCTAATCCAAGTGGACCTAAAGGATCATATTTTATTCCTAATGTTGTTTTTTTCAAATTAAACATATCCAATAGAATTAGGAAATGTGTTAGGGTTATAATAAAATCATTTTCCCTTAATTATCCTATTTACTTTTAACCGTGCTAAATAAAAGTAAAAAAGTTACTATTCACCAAAAATTATTTTCATCTTATTGAACCACATTTTACTTACTGATATCAAATGTGCGTCTCAGATTTTTTAAATTAAACTCACAGAAGCATTAAAATTTTTATTTATGCAAATTTGTAAATTCTCCTAAGAGGTCGGTAAAGGAAGTTGAAAAGTTCTATAAAATTTTTATATATATAAAATTATTATAAATTAAATACCATGAATTAATTTGTACATATATAGGTATTATGTTTTTACCTAAAATAAATTTAAATAATATAATTATTTATTTAAATAAAAATTCATATTTTAAACTATAACTCATCGTTTTCACTATTTATCAAAATTGAAAAATACAAAAAATTCACCCTAGGCTAATAAAAATATTCCAAATCCAAAAATGAAGTCCATTTTGAATGTTTAAATTTATATAATTTCAAAAGGTGGTTATTACTATTCATAATGGCTAGTTCTCTATTTTTGGTGTGTTAGAACATGGATTTCATTACAACACATACTATTATATTATTCAATGCCATCATTGATCAGCATCTCTAATGAGGTGGTAAACTGCCATGACCACTTTTCACCTTTCCCTACTACCCAAGGCGTGGAATATTTTCCCTAATAAATTTATCTATAGCTCATCTACTATTGGATTTGTACCCCCATTTTTTTGGTGTTTTTTCATTATGAAGCGATCTAACATTAATCCTCCACGCTGTGGATAAGGGTGCTTTATATGGGTATGGTTATTATACATAACCTGAGTAAGTTATCCCAGTATGGTGATCAGTTGATCAGCAAAAGTTGCATCACCATCTATCCTAATTATCTTGAGTAGGAGGGAAATTCCTACATGGAGTGAGAGCATTGATACAGTTTCCATTCCTTCCACGAGGTTCCATTTCTAAATGATGGCATAAATTAGATTAGTTTATGAATCAATATACATAATTACAAACTTGTAATACTATTAACATAAACTGAATAGTTTTTGGATATAAACCATAATCTAAAAAAATTCATTGAGGAAGTATATACTCAGAAACCCTTCATAATGTTTTGTAACGAAAAAGAGAATTATCCTAAGCATATTTACCAGGAGTTTTGTTACCAACAGTGCAGTAAGTCTCATTGTCGTGCACCAGATCCCGTTAGATTCTACCTCAAAGCGGTGTTTTCGGGTTTTAACCCTTGGTACATTTGTGCCCGAGTTGCCTCTACCTTCTCGTATCCAAATATAGATGTGTTTCTTGGAGAACTAATAAAATCGATGCAATACCAAATTTCTAGGATGATAATATATAGTAATCCTCGATGTCTATCATAGGGATATGTGATCTAATCAAAGTTAACCTACATCTAGTTTCCAAGGATATTACTAAACTTCCTCTGATACCAACAACAACACCTGGACCCCAGAATCCAAGAGTCGGTGCATTATTTTAATACAATGGCATGATTACAAGGAATTAAGTCCAGATGGACCGATCTGTTTTGTAGTCTTGGAAAATATATTACATACATTAATGTCACATTATACTTTATAACATAAAACACAACATAAATAAATCCTTTATGAATGCCATTATTCACTTAGATTAACCCTTTATATCAATCACAATACACTTCTTGGAATCATGGAAAAAATAAAACATAGAATGGGGTGAGCTCAAATGCTCTATAATGGTTAGAAATATAATAAGAAGATAACATAAATATTATGCGTGGTGAATAATTGAAACCACATCCTTTTACCAAAAATAAATATGAATACTTTTTTGGCAGGAATATTCATTGAGTAAATAATGCCATAATAAAACATAATCATGGGTATTCTACTAGTCGAATGACCACATGAACCATCTATATTATTTTTGTAATGTTGGAATGTTGATTACCTAAATTTAATTTCAATTTCAAGTCCTCGTGGTAGTGCCATTGGGCTAACTTTAACCAAACCCAAACCTCGAGAGCCTCTATAACCGGACTCCATCCCGGAGAGCCTCTGTCACCAGACTCCATCCCGGAGAGCATCTATAACCGGACTCCTACACATAGGGTCTACTGTAACCGGACTCCAACCCGAAGGGCATACTTTTACTAGTCCCCAACCCAGAACACACTATTCCAATACATTCATCCTAAGAAAAGATTTAAATAAAACATAAACATTCGTATTAAAACAAGAATATGAAATGTCAATGATTTAACCATAAACCATGAAAGGTATACGAATAACACATCCATAGTCAAAAATATCACAAAACCTTCAATAGAATATGGATGTTTTGTATCATAATATATAAACTTAAAATAAAAATAAAATTCATCAAAGTATGTTGACATAGATGAAATCAAAACCTTTTTTGAGAGAAATATATATTTCTATTTTGAATTCATTTAAGAGTCATATAATTATAAAGAAAATATTTATTCTGAAAATATTATTATAATCTTGTACGGGAAGCTTCGATGATTTTATAATGGTGGAAAATAGTCAATCCTGCCGTATAAGTTAAAAAATGACATTCTTACCTTATTTTTGTCGAAAAGTTTAAAAAAGACCTTGTTTGGAAAACGACAGAAATATACAATTATAAACATCTCATAAAAATTCAAATAAGGGAATAAATGACATTAAAACATAGTCTATAAAATAGTAAAAATTCTTTGAAATTCATTTTTAAGAAACATAGATGTTGATGATAAAGTGGTCCCTGTAAATAATTAGGTATAAACAACCTCAGATAATGAAAAGATAATAGAATTAACCCCTACCTTGTACTTTTATTTGGTGTAGTGTAGGTTAAACACCTATATAATTGTTAAATATTTGTTATTAAATTATACAATAATCATATACATTAATATGATGTCATATGTGATCATTTAACATTTCATTTTTAATAATATCTTAATATTATCGTCGTTTCAGGTGTTAACATATTCGTTTTCCTTTATATTAATTGTTATGTGAGTCACATTTTTTATGGATGGGATGTATCTTGTTAAAATACAGAATTATATCAAGTATTTAAAAATTATTTTAAATTATCAATTGAAAATCATTCTTTAATGGATACAATGAGGAATAAATCTAATCACGTTCGTGGATACAACAATCCATACGTAAGAACCAATGACAATATCATTCTTTGGATATTAAAATACTAAATAATAGGATTGTATATCATATATACAGAATCAATATCATGTTATATTAATTATTTACATGAATTACACATCATTATTATACCATTCCAAATAACAATGTATTAAATAATAACTATACCACCACGTGGAGACGGTAAGCTGTATGTATGCACATATGGTGACAGGTCATTCAAGAGATGAATAGAATAATTAATTTTTTTCTAAAATATTTATAATAAAATCACAATATATAGAATATACTGGAGTTATTATTTTAGAATGGAGACAACAAAGAAAAAGAGGATGTGTTAGAAGAAAAGAACTTGAAAGATGTGATTAAATATTTACCTCTTATTTCAGGTTCTTCCTTTTGATTTGATCAAAAGGGATCCATTTATTGGATTTACGACTAAATAAAATCCTCTAGGATTAATGGAGGATAGTTGAAACGGTATTTGGTCAGGTATTTGAAATGCCAAATGGGGTTGAAGCTGTGAATTATGGAGAAGGGGGAGTGCCCTTTTATAAGAGGGGTGAGGGGCTCCTTAGAAAAAACATTAAATATTATTTTATTATAAATTCCTATTCGGTTTATAATGGCTTCAATGTGACTTATTTCAAGTCTAGGGTGAGGATTGGTCGAAATTTTCTCAAACTATAGGTTTTAGAAAAATTTAGGTTACCATTTTATCCTTATCATTTAGATTTAACTGTAAGTTAAATAAATTAACTTTTACCGTGTCTTCTTGTATTCTTACAATATAGGGTTAATAAACGTACCATAAACTGCCAATAGAACCAAAATTGTTTCATTAATATCATATATATTATTATATATGTAGTTTGGACGAACCATATATTTTTAAGACCATTATATCATATAATAATATTATATTTGTTTTAAAAAATAGTTGATGTCAATTTTGACACTATTTGGTATTTGTTTTTTGTTAAAATCATAACAACATGATTACTTCGAAAGATATCGGTTTCACCAACCCTAACATGTCATATTAACCTATAAAATTAGTTTAATTCATAAAAATTATGAAATTACATTTATTTTGATATTTATAATATCAATTATTTTAATATTCCTCTAATTTTTAATTACTGCATCACCATTATATCATAAATAAATTTAATTATTTTATGTATAAGAAATATAAATAAAATACCATTATGTGGTAAATATTTTAATCATTATAATTAATATTTATAGTCGAAATTTTTTTATGTATAACCCTACATTAAAAATGTTTTATCAACTAAACTTTGATTTTGTCTATTTTAACTCTTCTTTAAATAAAATAATAATTATTGTCCTAATCTAATCCAAGATGACCTAAAGGATCATATTTTATTCCTAATTTTGTTTTTTTTCAAATTATACTTATCCAATAAAATTAGGACATGTTTTAGGGTAATAATAATATCATTTTTTCCCTTAATTATCCTATTTACTTTTAACCGTGCGAAATAAAATTAAAAAAGTTACTATTCACCAAAAATTATTTTCATCATATTGAACCACATTTTACTTACTGATATCAACCGTGCATCTCAGATTTTTTAAATTCAACTCACAGAAGCATTATAATTATGTTTTATGTAAATTTGTAAATTCTCCTCGGAGGATGGTAAAGGACACTAAAAAAGTTCTATAAAATTTTTATATATCTAGAATTATTATAAATTAACTACAATGAATTAAATTGTACATATATACATATTATATTTTTACCAAGAATAAATATAAATAATATAAATTTTTATTTAAATAAAAATTCATATTTTAAACAATAACTCATCGTTTTCACTATTCATCAGTAATTGAATGTTTTTAGAAAAATAACAAAGACTCACCCTAGGTTAATATCCATAATCCGAATCCAAAAATGATGTCCATTTTGAATGTTAAAATTTATTTAATTTCAATAAGTGGGTATTACTATTCATAATGGCTAGTTTTCTTTTTTTGCTGTGTTAGAACTTGGATTTCATTACATCACACACTATTGTATTATTCAAAGAGAAGAGTACAAAGGAAGCTTGGGGTGTTACAAGATGCATCAGGTGTTCTCATATTGAATTATTCTTGGGTAATAATCCTTTCTTTTTCATGATGATTAATAAATAAAAATCGGTCATATAATAAATTCTCCACTCCAGTCCTCTCATTTGGATCATCAACTATTTAAGATTTCCTGTTCTCACCATTGTGATATCACACATAGTAGTTTTCATGAAAAACATATTTTTTTATGTGGAAGCTAACTTCTTCATAGATCAACCATGGACTTCTAGCACAAATGGAACATGGGTACTCTATGCGACCACTATCAGAAGAATTTTGAAATGGAAAATCAAAAAACCTCTCCAAATTGTTATGAAAATTTCTTGATATCTGATCGTTTTAATACATCCAAATTCTATACATTTTGTAAAAAAAATAATTTCTATACGTCATTGCGTCAAATGAAATTTAATAAGATTGAAGCTTCATTGAAAATATATGTAAGTAAACAAAAATTGTTCACATTATATGAAGCTATAACTTACACACTACTCTATATGAGAATCATAATATAAAAGACAACGAAATACTCTATTTATAACAAAATATCTTTGAAGGACTGTATTTGAGTGTATAAGATCGTGAAACTTGTGGAGAAGAATTATTTATGAGTTGACTAAATTTTAGATTGAATAAATTTTATATTTTAGTAGATAATCTAAGTGATCACATACATTACCCAAGGGTAAGGGACTCTCTTGGGGGTGAGGGGTGTCCAGGGGGTAGCGCGGCTGTCCAGGGGGTCAGAGGTGTCCATGGGGTGGGGGGTGTCTAGGGGGTCGGGGTGTCCAGGTGGGCGGGGTGTCCATATCGGTGGACGGGCTGTCCAGGGGGGTAGGGGGTGTCAAAGGGGGTGGGTGGGATGTTCCCGGGGGTGAGCATGATGTGTCGGGGTGTGAGAGGATATACAGTGGGTATGGGGTGTCTAGGGGGTGGACGAGTATCTCATGGCAGTAGTGGGGCTGTCTAGGGGGTACGGGGTGTCCAGGGTGGTGGGCGGGTTGTCAAGGGGGGGGTGGCCTGTCCATAGGGTGGTCGGGATGTCCACGGGGGTGGCGGGGTTGTCTAGTGGGGTTTTGAGTGTCAAGGGGGTGGCGGAGGGATGGTTTCGAGGGGGTGGGGGCATCTGGGGAATGGGTTTGTCCGGAGGGTGGTGGGTGGGTGTCTGAGAAGGGGGTGGGTGGGCTGTCCACAAGGGTGTGTAGGGCTGTCTATGGGGGTACAAACTATCCAGGGGTGTGGGCAGGCTATCCACGGGCATGTCGAGGATATCCCAGGGGGGATGGGGTTTTCCAGAGTGTTGGGGTTATTTATATGGGTGGGGGAGGGTTTTCAGGGGGTACTAGGTGTCTAGGGGGTGGTCGGGTTGTCCAGGTGTGACGAGGGTGGCGGGGCTGTCTATGGGGGTACGGGGTGTCCAGTGGGTGGGCGGGATATCCATAGGGGTGGCGGTTGTCCCTGGTGGAGGGGGTGTCAAAAGGGTTGGTGGGGCTGTCCAGGGGGTACATGGTGGGAGGTCAGGCTGTACACGGGGGGTGGCAGTGATGTCCAGGGTTACAGGGCGTCCGGGGCGGTGGGCGGGCTGTCCCTGGGATTGGGTGGGGGTCTGTTCAGGGGGTATAGGGTGTTCAGGGGGGTGGGCCGGCTATCCACGAGGGCGGTGGGGATTTCTAGGGGGTCGGGGTGTCCATGGGTTGGGGGGAGGATTTCCATGGGTGGGGGATATCCAGGGGGTATGAGGTGTACAGGACAGCCCACCCCCACCCCAACTTGGATAGCCCACACCCCCTACCTGGACATCCCACCCCACCCCCTAGACAACCCACCCCTTGACAACCCACAACCCCTTGACAACCCCCACCCCACCTCCCTAGACAATCAACACCCCCTCTCCCACTGAGACATCCCCCCCCCCCCCCCCCCGACCGCCCACACAACCTCCCCCAACGGGATAGCCCCCCCCCACCACCCCAGGACAAACCACCACTCATTGTACATCCCACGCTAACCCCCCTACACCCCCCTGACATCCCAACTGGACCCCCCCCCCTAGGACAGTCCACCCCCCTCCTAGGAAAGCCCACATCCCTTCCCCTAGAGTACCCCCTCCTACATGGACATCCCTCCCACCAGGACATCCCCTCTACCTAGACACCCCCACACCTAGAAAGCCCACCACCTCCCTGTATTCCCCACACCCCTCCCCCTCCTAGACACCCCACCCTAACACCCCATGATAGCCCAAAAACTTCCTTGGAGAAGCCCATACCCCTCCCCCAAACCTCTATAGCCCCCTACCCCCTTGTTGTCCCCTACCCCTAGACAACCAACCCCCCACCTAGACAACCCTTACACCCAGACAACCCCTACCCCTCCTGCATCCCCCATTAGGGTATTTTTCTTTAAATACATTTTATTCATTAATATGTCCAAACTATTAGGCATTATCCATTTCAGTAAAAAACCATAAATCCCTACTAAACATAATACATAAAACCCAAATAAACAAAAAACATTAAAAAAACCCATTATCCAACTAAACAAAAATCATAATACAAACCCTTTCCCCCCTGCACTAAAAAAACCCCACTAAACAGAATATTTATGATGTATGATGTTTAAAACAAATAAAAACATATAATAAACAAAGGGTTTAGTAATCCAATAGAAATAACACTAATTTATCCAAAATGAAAACATCAAACATAACATAAAAAGAGGATGAACAGTAAAAATAAGTTAACACATAGTAAGTTGAAGTGTAGAGAGAATAATTTATTTTAATGAAGAAGTATCTTCAGATGGAAATTTTTTTGATACCTACAATACGTCAGGAAGAGGTCTGGATTAGGTCTGAAATCAGACCTACTAGGAGCTGGGTTGCTGGGTATTAGGGGGAAAATATTCCCAACTGATTTTAAAAACCATTAGGGAAAGCATCCCTTTAACAACAATATATCAAAACTGTTGGTATTCAATAGAGAACATAGTTTTTTCCCTAATGTATTTAGTAAACCATTGGGAAATATTTTTAATGTATACACAATGCTAACTGTTTTTTCAAACTATTGAAAATTTTTGCTTCTTTTACAACATAGAAATGGTTTCCCTAAACCATTGCTATAGTACAGTTGGGAAAACACCATGTTCAAATTTTCAATACATGAATAAATGTTTTTCATAGATTTAATTATTAGTACTAAATATCACACAATCATGGATGGCCCGTCTAAGAAATCCATTCAAACACATGTGGATTTTCTGAGATTAGGTTCAGTAGATTTAGGTAGATGATTATATTAGCATATTCCCCTAGTAAAGATCACAAGTAAATATACATTACATTATCTTATTAAAATGGAAACATAGAATTCTGTATATGGGACGCAAGATCATATTCTGACATGTTGGGATGATGTTTGATTTAGAATAATTATGTGACATAATAATTAATAAGAGATTTAATAGCATATTTTATCCATTCAATGTCATTTGAAATTCACCAAAATTTTGAAGAATACATAATAATATTATTTTTAAAATAATATATAATTTATGATAAGATATAAAAAGTCTATTTATATATATTAATGTGGAAGAATGTCATGTCAGTTTAGGGAAATGGAAATCATAAAATTTAATATATAAGCCCCTTTGAGATCCTTGATTCCTTTTAAGTTGTCCCATGTCAACTAGCACTCCCACCACAACTACAACACGTATGTAATTTGTACCATATATCCATATTGAGTAAGTATATACCACACCCCTCATATGTAATGAATCAATATGTTGTACCATTTTATATTGAAATATTATACATGGAGATTCCAATGATGATATTATATTATAGTGAAAATGTTTAGAAAAGAAGGAAACAAAACATGTTGATTTTATATTAAAAAACTACATTTTTGTGTCAAAAATAATGGAAGAATAAATGGATATCATGTAGAATCATATTGCAATTCTTATTTTATGAAATAATATTTTAAGGTTATATTTTATGAATAGGGGAGTAATGTAAAGACCTTGAAACTTATAAATGAAATTCATATTTAAAATGAATAAATTTATTATTATTTTTTATGTTTATAGAAATCACAGGAACTATATTAGTTATTTTTTATAATTATAATATATATCATGTCATGTTTAATAGATCATTATGTATCCAAATTATAGTTAATGTATCAATTGTATAGTGACTGTTAAGATAACTATATATTATGTGATATGTTAAAATTAACACATATTAAGTAAGTGATGACCTATAATATTAGGATAGTACTATATGAATCCCATTTATCGAATATTTTGAGGGAGATGGAATCAATGTAATTTTCCATTCACAGTGGGAAAAATATTATTTGACAACTAATCCATGATCAAAACTAATTATGGGAAAAGACCATCTTTATAGAAATCAAGAAACAAATCATGTTCATCGAACCACCGATAAATTTATCAACATCCCAAAACATAGCTTCAGAAAATAGAATAATTTAATGGGTGGTTATATATACAGACATTAACATTTTTGTTTTCCACAATTATATTTTTAGTGGAACAAAGATTACATATTTTAATACATTATAACTGGTTAATTAAATATTTTTATTTAGTAAAACACAATTTCTATTATTTTGAATGTTATAATTTCAATCAAGATACTATTTCAGATAAATCTAAAATTTTATTAAATAAATATTTATTTAATGAAAGATTATATTAAAATAATATTTTTCAAAAATATAAATGTTTATATAATTTTATAAGGGCATATTTAATTTTTATAACGGTCAAATAGTTATTACCTTGGTTAAAACTAGCATATTTTAATATATTAAGGGTTTTATTTAATATAATATATTCATATAACAAAAAATTTAATAGAATAAAATTTTTATTTTAATTGAAATCATTGTTACAAAGATATCCAATGGATATTTTTTCATAATTTTTTAAGGCAGTCAAATTTCTTGTTATAATTAAATATGATATGAATATATGAATGAATTGTGAAATATCACAAGACAAACCCCAATTTCATATATACAATAAATAACATCAAAAACAAATTTATTTTTCCCCTTTGATATATTTTTTTATTGAAATTATTTAATTTGTTTTAAAAATTAACAATGAATCCCCTAAATCAAAAAATATATAATATGTTGTGAAATGAAATTATTTTGGAATATTAATCACATCCACATTAACACTGGTATTGTATTAGTTGTTTTATTTTTTCTCAATATTAAATATTTATAATAAATCCATTTTTAAATAAACCAAGGGAAACCCAATTTTATGGTTTTTGTTTCTTATTATTTTGTTATATATATTCCATAAATATTGATTAGATGTAAATAAACAATTTCAAATACTTTTTCTAAAAAACAAACACATCCATAATTAACCCTTCACCAAAAATAATTATATTGTAAATTTACACATTAATTCCTTATATAATACCACACCAAGATGTTCCCAAGATCATATGAATCTAACTCCATGATTTTAAATTCTTCCTCTCATGGTTCTATATCATATGCATAACATTTTTGATAAGCAATCATAAAATTATTATTTTTATTTATAATTATTCCCGATGGTATATTCTTAACACTTACCTATTTCATTTTATATGATTTACAAGTGATTAGATAGTAATTTAACTCTCATTAAAAACTATAATGATTCCTTATATACTCATGCTTTTCTAAAAAAAATTTCCAAAAAATTTCTACAAAATGAATTGTGTATTTGAATACCAATCCCCATTACATATAACCTTATGATCCTTTTGGACAATTAAATTATCCAAAATCTAATATTTGATGACTGAAGTAGAAAATATGGGCTGTCCTTAGACATTTGAGAAAGTCCAAGTTTGATACATTTCAATATTTTTCTATTTTTTACATTTCAATAGTGAGCCATTCCAACAGTGTGAATTTTCCAATGGTGAGATATTTATAATGGTGATACAATTAGAATAGTGAGAAATTTCAAACAACAAGTCATTTCAATGTTTACACATTTCCATTGGCGATACAATTCCAATAGTGAAATATTTCAACAGTGAGGCATTTCTAATTTTTAGATATTTTTAATGTTGATAAATTTCAAATGGTGATACATCTACCATAGCGAGACCTTTCAATGGAGAGACATTTCAAATGGTGATACATTTCAATGGTGATAAATTTTTAATGGTGATACATTCTAATGGTGAGACATTTCTAATGGTGGTACAGTTATAATGGTTAGAAATTTCTAGCTATGATAAATTTTTAGCGGTGAGACAATACCAATGTTTAGACATTTAAAACATTTTTCCATTGTTTCAGAATATTTTAATTTTCCAAAATCAAATAGATTTTCTATTTTTAAGAAATGTAAATTGAAAAATCGATTAAATTCCTTAATTATGCAGTTTTAATTCGATTTCAAAAGTTATTACTTATATCATTAATTTCCAAATATTCTATTGACCCATTAAATTCTTAAACAATAAAGATTTTTTGGAACCTACCTTAATGGTAAGTTAAATCCATAATGAATCCCCCATGTACCAGATCTATCCATTATAGAGAGTTGAGATATCAATATTTCTGTCTGGGGTAATTTCTAATGATATTAGAGGAACTAAATCCTTTATCCTAAGGAGTCATAGAAATAGTTTTTGTATTTATATTTAGTTTCCCTCTATGAAGAATTTTCGGGTACATGCACCCCCTATTTTGGTTTTTTAATTTTTGTAATATATTATTTCATCAAGGTTGATATTTTTTTGACTCTATTTATGTTTATTATTATGTATGATTTTATTATTTTCATCTCTTTTCAATTATGATACATTCAAGTATATTAATTAAATGAATTGGCTAAAATTTAATCTAAAGGATTAGGGTAATGTTTAGTATTATATTTCATGTTTTTATTTTTTTTGATTTGTTTTTATATTTTTTTTCTATGGGTTTAAATCCTTGTTGAAAATCCTAAAATATGGTTAAATGATTATGTTGCACTAAAATTTCCATTAAAAATATATTTTATAATGTTTTGTTTTCAATTAGTATATTTATCTTACCATTTATATTAACATAAGTTAATGGATTCCCCAAGATCTAATGGCTTGTTTGATTACACCATTAATTAAAAAAGTTAAATTTGATTATATTAAAATTTTTAAATATATATAATGATTTCTTATATATTATTATAAGTTTTTGTTGGGTGAATTTTATAAAATATTTTTCTAAATAGGGGTTGTGATTTATTTTTGATGTAGTGGTGCATCCAGGTTGTAATGGATGTTATGATATTGTCATGCAGTGAAGTTGTGACAATATTTGGAACTAGATCTTGTTGTTGGGATTTTGTTATGTTCTTATTTTTTTCTACTACAGTGTTTCAATTTCATGGAATTCAATGAATTATTAATAGAATAATAATATTTTCTATTGAAAAAAAATTGTGTTTATTTTTTGCTTTTATGAAAATGAGAATATTTTATGGGAACATGGTTGTGGATGAAAATATGTAAAATGGAATGATGATAAAAAATATTGAAATATGAATCGTGGATTCTTCTAATTATAGTAGGAGTTATACAATTATCTTTTAGAAAAAATTTGAAGTACTCTTTGAAATGTTTTACACATTGGTTGTGAACCATTAGGATATGGGTTTGGTAATGTATATTTATATGTATATACCATGTAATTTATTTTCATATCAATAATAAACCAAGCCTCATCTATCAATATTTTATGAAACCCACACAATCATGCAAGTGGTATTTTTTCCAATATCCTAGAGAGATTATGTATGGATCGCTACCCCATCATTACTATTCACTCTTCCGAGATATTAGAAGGAACACACGATATGTGAAGACCAAAAGTAAAAATTTCCACTAAAAGGTTGTGTTGTGTTGATATGTGATGGCCTAGATGTGTTCAGCTATGATTTGACATCTTGTGTTGGCTCAATTTTGTATGGAAGGTATGTGAGATGATGGGATGTTATTTAGAAGGGGCAAGGTCTCTAGTATGTATGACACTGGGGCATGAGAGAAATACATCAATGGAAAAAAGAAATTTGGTACCCCATTATTAATTTTCTTTATATTATATTAAATTCTATAATGTTCTATTTGGTGACATATCGTTCGTGTGGTTTGGGTTTTAGGTAGTATAGTTGTTAAAATGTTGGTTTGTTATGCTGGTTTCACACGATTCCATTCGTTTCTTTATTCACATGTGCATGAATGTATAAGTTTTTTCTATACCTTTATATACACCCTATATATAAAAAGTTTATTATTACTGGAGGACATTGCGGACCATGATCTACTTTACTAGAACATACCATTGGATATCTGATGTGTAGTTGTTCTTGATTTTTTTTGGTATTTATATTACAGACATTTTTTGTATATCCGTTTTATTGACACATGCGTAATGGAATAATTTTTTGTTTTATAATATATATATTTTATGGATTTGATTTATTTGATTCATCATATATTTAGATCCAATTTTTATATGGAGAAAAATTTCTTCCATATTGTTATATTTTAATAACCATTGTAATAGTCTCCAACCCAGCACACACTAGTAGCAGGACTTGGGGTCGTTATCTCTCTAGAATTATTTTTATATATTTGGTTGTAGGGGTCCACGAAAATGTGGTATCAGAGTTGATAGTTGAGATATATATTCCAATATATAGTTATGAAATGAGATAGATGCATGGATTGTTAATTAAATAGTTCCATTTGACCTTGGAATGTGTCATAGGGCGTGGAGACCGGCTAGGACAAGGTATTTCTATGCCCCCATGTTCATGATTAAAAACTCCATGATTATTGAATGACCATGTGAGATGTGAATTTTTACTATGAAGAGACTTATGAGAGGTACATTCATTGGGATGAAATGTTTTATTATTTGATTTGGGTTGTCCGGGGAATGACAAAATTGATAAAATGAATAAAATTGAATAAAATTAATGAAAATATAACAAAATTAAAATTCATACTATCGAGCCTAATACATCCTTATTTCTCATTCATATATTGATCCAAATCATCATCTATGTGTGGATATGGTCATAAAGGTTTAGCAGGCCAACCCAATTGGTCACCAGAGGGTTGATCTTGTTGGGAATGATGATCATTAGAAGGGAAAATTGTGAGATTTTAAATGGTAGGAATTGAGTAATAATGAGGGAAATGTTTTTAATGAGGTGGTAGAGGGTTTTCTGAAGGATATGGATATCACTTTTATTTTGATCTGGGACCCATTGGTAAATTGTTTCTTCTTTTTAGTAAGCTATATGTGAGGATCTATGTGTTTGTGGTGGACATTGTATCTTGGTGGGTGGAAGAAGGTATATTTGCAGGAAAAAAATTATAGAATGGGATTCATGTGAGGTTAATTTATCAACAAGGAAGGTTATGAAGAGGGAACAGGTACCCTCCCTTTAGAAGGGACTCGTGACTATGCGGGATCATGTGATCAAGCTCATGAAAATTATACTCTTTCCCTCAATCAATTCCGAGATGAGGGTCCAATGAAAGTCATCTAAAGGGGGAACTTTATCCATAGTCCAATTAGGTAGTTCATTATTTTACATTTCCAATGTATTAGGAGGTTCAAATGAATGAACAAGTCATCGAGTTGAGGAAATAATGTGGATGCTTACTATGATAGGGGAATTGGTTGGGTTCTTCAAGGGGTAAAATCTTCAGTGCTCAGTCTCATACACCATGTCCTATAAAGATGTGACCAACTATAGGTCATCCACAATATCTTCCCTTTTGGCCACAATGATCCAGTGGTAATAATAATCCTCATGGGGAGTCATCCCATTATGTTTCATCTATGGGGTTCATAGATATCATCATGGTCAGTTCCCATTGGCTTCTTGATAACGGATTGTTTTAGGAGCATACGTTCACCATCATCCTCAATGGTACTTATGAGTAAGGTCATTCTTACTTTAGGGGTGGAATGATTATGCTTTAATCAATGTAGATGGGGAACTCATAGGAGAACCATAGAATGTACCTCATACTAAGATACATTGATCAAGTGTATTCATGGTGGTTGATGTGAGTAGAGTTGTAGAGGTGTTGGGATTGTAATGTTTTACAAATGGTGGAAATAAAACGAGATTGGAAAGAGGTCATTAGAGGTATGATTTGTTTCTTATATACCATGCTCGGTGTTTTTTAATACAAGAGATTGAAATTAATTTCTGTCAACTCAATACTCCAAGATCTAGGGCTAGACAAAGTGAGGATTCCCAAACACATGGTATTTACTATGCTAGTTATAGGATAGACCAGTTTACTAGGTGTGTTTTAGGAATGTGAACTAATAATGGGGAAGTGTCATTCATGTGTATAAATTATATTTCTTCAGATACAACATTATAATATAATCGTAACTATTGATATGTTATATTATAGTCATTGTTTTATCAACATATTATATAGGATATTCTTGCATATAGCTATAGATAGCTGACATGTGGTTCTCATTGGTGAGAAGGTGTTCAGTGTGGGAGGTTAGTGCTTGGAACCCCTTCATTTTTTGGTGGAATTGTTTTATATGGATGAAGTGTATATTGTGATAGAAGAGGCTCCTACGGTTATAAGTTATTTCATATATGTTCTCCCCTTGGAGGTTATTAACCAACCCTTTGATGTGTCATTGAGTATGGCATATACTTTTATCATAGTTCTTCTGTGAATTCAATGTCCCCATACTAAATATATATTTATAAGATGTATGATTTAAGGATTAAAATAGATGACTTGATATAGGTGGGTTTAATCCATCATAGTGTGTCCTGATGGGGTTACCCATTTTTATTCACTATGAATGAGGATGACATTCTATGGTTATGAATAAGACACCAAAGGTTGAATGATGTGAATATAATGAATTTATACCCTATATCAAGGATGAATGATCATTTTGACCAGTTGAGGGGATCTTTTTGGTTCTCTATTATAAATCAATTGTCTTGATATATACAATTATTTCTAATGGAGGGCAACATCTAGAATATTTCATTCAGATATAGTTACTGAACTATTGAGTTCATGCTAATTCTTCTGGGTGTAAAAAACACACCACCCAAGTGCATGGGATTTAGGATCTTCTTATTACATGAGATCTTAGACCAGTTAATCCTTATATTCCTTGTCCACTACTAATCAACTCATAGCTATACGAGGAGAATTTCAAACATCTCATAGAATTTTTTAGGATTTTCGATGCTGTCGGGTCTATGGAATATCATCTAAGTTAATGTTTTGGAGAAAATAGGTTCATTTATTAGATCATGTGTAACATAAAGATGATTTTTGAGTGGAATAATCAATGTTTGACGTAGGTGTATCATTCTAATATCCCATTAATGTTGAAGATGCTAGTATCATACACGTCCTCTAATGCTATTATCATAAGGTTTTTCCTAATTTCTATTTTGTTTAATCCCAATTGAGGGAATTAAACATGATGAACCAATATTGTTTTTGGAATGATCAGTGTTATGGATCATTAGATTTCATGAAGGGTAAGTTTGTTAGTGCACCATTATATCATCTATTGTAGGAGGGTGTGTGGTTTGAGGGTTTCTGTGATGTGTCTCATATGGGCCTTGGGTGTGTATTAATGAAATTGGATGAAATGATCATTTATTGGAATATGAAGTAACATCCTAATTAATATATCTACCCCTCACATGATATTGTGCGAGAATCTGTTGTTTTTTCAATGATGTTGTGGGGACATTACCATATATGGTAGTTCATTGTGGTATTCATCCATCAAATGAGTCAGCAGCATTTATTATTAGAACATGATATAAATATTTGGAAATGAATTCAGATGGATTTTATTGAGGAATAATTTTTCTGTTTCCTACACATAAAAAATAGAGAATAACATGGATGGTTGTTTGTAAAAAAAGGCATATGAGGATGTTGTTCGGTAGTATACAGATTCTCAGACTGTGATAGAGGAGTCGGAATCCATGCACTTAAATTCAAGAAAGGATGGTGGTAGAGGTAGATGGTTACATATGATGATTCAGTCTTCCCGGATAAAAAATATAGAGGATTCTTTTAATGGAAAATTGTATGTAAAGATGTTTTGTGATAATATTTTCCATGGAGATGTTCCATTGTGGAGGTCAGAGGATGGATAAAACAAGCAGTTTTTATGGGATATTTTTTTATTCTAGTAGCAATGTGGGAGGTATTCATTCATGAATTTCATATATCACCTTTTACATGAAATCTATGAGACAGATAGATGTACACCATCATAATGACATATTTTTGGTGGCCTTGAATGACATGGGATGTTTTTGATTTTTTTGGTTCAGTGTCTGGTTTTCCAGTTGGCAATGATATAACATCAGGTCGCGAGTGGTTTATTATCGACATTGGATGTTCTTCTACTAGAATGGGATGAAAAATAAATGTATTAATTATAGTGTTAACAAGATATCACAATGTATGTGTTTCTATCTAGGTGACTATGTATCAGTTATCAAACATGCCTCATATTCTATTAATCAAGGATTTAAGAATATTGGTTGATTTAGAAAAAAAATTATATAGAGGATGTGGTGTTCCTAAATTAAGATAAAATGTTTGTATTCTCAGATCTAGATTATTGATTTATTGGACATTTATACATTGTATTTGAGCATTCATTTAGATATTACCCATTCCTCAACACTACTTTACACCCTTATATATATGCGGAGATGGAATGGAATATCCATACACCATTGGATATGTTGAAAACATCTGTATTATACATTTGAAGATAAAGGGAAAAATGATGACCCCTTCTAAAGTTCACATATAATAATATTTATCACATTTCTATTGGAATGGTTTGTTTTAGGATTTTTATGGAAGGTCGTTATGTTCTCTTTGATGTTGATGGCATTTGGGGATGCACCAGTTCATGGACCTGATGTGCCGCAAAGAATGAAAGGGATAGGATGGTAGGATTAAGATATATTAAATGCATAAAATAATGAGAAATGGTATTATGTTCATCATATGAGGATCTCTTTGGACATAGAATATTAGGAAAACATTTTCTGGATGGTTTTTCCTCATCATTGAATGTAGAGGTTCAATAAATGATTTAAGCTATCACTTTAGATTGTTTGGGGATTTTAGATGGAGAGGTTTGTTGGAGAGGTAGTTTACGGGTTGGAATATCCACCATGAATTGATCTAATCCATGATGTATACCTTATCTCTCATCTATATCAAAATAATCACGATGAATCCCGTTCCCTTTACTGTGGAATGTTAGATATTGAGGATGATGGGGCATTTTTGGATCATCATATTTAGATCTCATACTATCAGTATAAATTATGGTATGGATGAAACATTCCCCTAGTTCATGTTCAATTGTTTCATGGTGTCTTGTAGGAGAGTACCTAGGATCATGAAATGCAAATGTGAGCATAGTATATAAAGTTCTTAAAGTTTTCCCTCTCTCACTTTATTGTTTTGTTACATTCAGACCATGAGGATTTATAATAGATGTTGTATTAAAATTTAATTTATGCATGTTGTGGAATTTTGGATAATTTTATTACAAGATAAAAATTTAAAAAATGATTAATATTCACGATTTATTAGACTATGATTTGACTAAACTTGTGCAAGTTAGTTAGTTCCAGCTTATGTAGATAATATATTGACACTGGGGATGGAATTCCATTATTATTGAGTCATAGAATGTATGTTTTCATCAGTTTTTTGTTATTTTTATGGAAGGCCTAATTGATGGTAGTGTTTCATGGGTAATGATATTTTTAATAAGGATCCCAAGGGATGGTTGTTTACACTCATTCAATTCATCTTCCAAGGTAGTTTTTGAATTATAGAGGGTGAAAATATTTTTAGAGTTATCTTGTGAAGTAACAAGAAAATTTGGGATAGATTACAAAAAATACGATATTAATGGTGTTGAGGAAAATATTATCTGTTTTATGGTCATTTTACAATGTCCAATTGTGAGATATTTAATCATTTTTCGTTTTTTCCACTTTTATAATGGCGAAATATTTCAATAATGAAAAACGACCAAAGTTGAGACATTTTCAATAGGGGGTATTTCCAAGGGTGAGGCATTTCTTCTAGTGACACATTACTAAAAATGAGATATTATAATAGCAATGAATTTATAATTCTCAAACATTTAAAATGGTGATACATTACCAATGGTGATACATTTTTAATAGAAAGACATTCCAATGGTGACACATTTCTTATGGTGATACATTTCCAATGGTGAGACATTCAAATGGTAGTATATATACAATGGTGAGTCATTTCAAATATTTTCTAAGGGATATAGATTCAAAATGGTCAGACAATTCCAAAAAATATTCTTTTTATTAAAATTTACCATTTTCCCAAAAAAATTACCAAATTCCCATTTCAATTAATTTTATGATGTAAATTTGGATAAATCCACAAAATATGGGGTTTATAATTCATTTCAAATAATATTAATCATGTCATTATTTTATAAAATGTTCTATGAACTTTAAACTATAATGCCTTAACAATTAATGGTATCCACCATTAATGGTAAATAAATTCCATAATCAATCTCCCTGGTATCAAATTTGTGCATTGTAAAGATTAAAAATTTCACTATTTACATTTGTATTAATTTACCATGATAAGATAACTATGAATCCTTCTTCTCTATGATTCATAGAGGTAGTTTTTATTGTTATATTTAGTTATCTTCAATGAAGACATATTCTATATTTATGCACCATGATTTGGTGTATGGAGTTTAGGGAAAGCCTCTTTCTTCTATATTGGTTTTCTTTCGTTTATCCTTATCTTGATCATGATATATGGGTTTGTTGTTTTAATATCTTATAAAAATGGTTGAATATATACTATATAAAACAACGAGTTTTTTAGATTTAATCTAATGGTCCAAAATAATGTGTAGTGTTATCTAATGAATATTATTTTTTTATTTTATTTGATATTCATATTTTAAAGAAGAAACTCCTTGTTGAAAAACATATATATCTATTGATTTATTATCCACATTGACTTATTTTAGTAACTTATTTTTATTATTCAAGTACATCATAAATAATTGTATTACCACATGTATTCATTTAATGGAATTTAATCACCATGATGTAATTTATTGTGTGTTAAAAAACAATATTATTGATGTAAAATTCAATAGTAGACCTTTTTGTAAATATGAAATAAATTTGTGATATGGTATGTGATGTCATCTGTTTGTAGAAAATGGATAAAAATTACTTTTCCAGAGGGGAAATGATGGTTGTTATGAGGTGGTGGTGCGGAAGAGCTGTGATGGTTGTTTTGATATTGTTACATAATGTGACACAATGTGGAACTAGATGTTGTAGCTGAGATTATTTTTATTTCCTGTTGTGTTCAATGTTATGATAGTTTCATGATTTTCCATGTATGGTGAACTGAATAATAATATTGGTAATTTTTAAAATAATAAACAATTTTCTTCTTATTTTATTCAATAATAAATAGAATGTCTTGTAGGAATGGTTTGGTAATTTTGAATCTAGAAAATATATTAATGATAATAAAATATTGAAATATAACTTTTGGATTCTATTTTTCAGAGGGGGTTATGCATTTAGCATTTACAGAAATAAGTAGAGTATTCGTTGAAATGTTTTACACCTTTCTTTAGAAACATAAGAATGGGTATTGTGTGTTGTTTATCTATATTTATATACCATTTCTAATATTGTGATTTTTTACGCACCCCACCATCGTCGAGAACAATGTTCCAAGACCCACATTTTCATGCAAGGGGTATTTTTGCAAACATCATTGTTGTTGGGTTGATGGATAAATACCCACCTTCCCTACTCCTACTTCAGGGATATGAGAACATGAGCATGTTGTGATGGAATGATGTAACATAAGAAACTCCCAAGTTGTGATGCGATCAAATTTTCTATAACATGTTCGTAGGGTTTGTATGTGATGTGTTTTGATGGACCATGTTTTAGTGGGGGGGGATGTGATGTGATGTAATGCTATTTGGAAGGGGAGGGAGTCCTGGGTAGTATGACCATAGGGTTTAAGAGTTTAAAATTAAGGGGAATGTTGGGTGGGGCACCCTGTAATCGATGTGAAATATATCATATTATATATTATAAGTATTATATGATGAAAGGCTCTTAATAAGGTTGGGGTTTTGGTTAGTATATCTTTTTAGTTGTATATTTGTTAAACTTCTTTCACACTAGTGTGTTTGTTTCACTCTTCACATGTGAATGAGAGACTATATTTTTTCTACTGAGTAATCTTGTATGTTCACCCTTAATATATAAATTTTTCTTATGATTCAAGTAGGAATTTTCAGAAAATATTGGTCATTTCTAGCCTGTACCCTTGGATAGGTTTTCTGTCGCTATTTTTATTTTATTTTTTGTATTTACTCTGGATAATTTTTATATGCATCATTTTAATTTTCACATGAATCGTGGTATGGTATCTTGTTTTCTAATAATTATATTTCACATAGATAATTTTTTTTCATCCTTCGCATATCTCGAACTAGTTTAATTATCGCAGAATATTACACACATACTATTTGATTTTTATACGATCAGTTTTAGTTTTCAACATGGGGTGTAATGGATGTGGTACATGTGTGGAATTATCTCCCACACCAAACCATGTAAATTTTTATTCAAGGAAAAAATAGAAATGTCATTCCCAAAGTAAGACTGAGGACAAATTACATAGGGGGCCTGAAATTAGTGATGTATAAGGGAATCCCCTCTCACTAGGATAACATTCTCTATCTTCATGGTGACAATAGTATGAAATCATCTTGGATCTAGACCGAGGAAATTATGATAAGAGATATTATTCACCAAATTTTTCCCCTCACTCTATGTATTGGGAAATCTATTTTTTTTATGATCAGCCCCCTACACTTCCTGATGATGTAAATAATAGATCGTTGGATAGATCCAGTTCCTTTCATGGCACTGTGAATGATTTGGGAGTTAGTGTCAACAACTGATAAGATTATCCTCTTTTGTCGATATAAGAGGGATCCATAAAATATTTCCTTGGCCTCCACCTAGAGGGTGTATCCATGTCCCTAAAAAATGAGAATACCATTATGACCCACCCTGAGGGGATACGAACCTCCCCTCATCTCTAAATAAGTCCCATGTTTCATGACCCGTATGTATTGATTTTTATCCAATTGCTGGGTGGTGACAAATAGACCCACTTACCTCTATTATACCTGCTTCATAAAGGAGTGATGTTGTTACAAGAATAATTCATTTTATGGGGAAGAGCCTCCTTCTAGTTGAAAATAGATCACACCATATCAAGATGTAGGATCTTTGTTCGATGGATGACTCCCTGGTTGAAGGAAATAGTACTTTCATGCAATAACTTATTCCTCACCTACCAAATCGACCAGCATCCTGTGTGCATGACCACCGTACATGCCATTTTTTGGGTCCCCTCTTCCCAACCACAAGGAACCATTTATCAATGAATGGAATACCAGCCTTGGGGCCATTATGGATATTTTTAAACTCATCAAAATACCCCCACACTACTCTAGCCTAGTCTTGTTCAATGAAAATCAACTTGAGCTATCCTCCTAGAGGAATGAGATGAAAACGCCCCAATAAGATACTAGGAATGCCACATCACTTGATGTTCTCATCTATTTAAATATCCTTATCTCATAGGGTTTAGTTAAGGATGTTGGGTTTGATAGCGATATCATTGGGTCATAGAAGCACATCCCATGGATTTCTCTATTCCTGGGAGGCCAGAGTGTCCCAGAAGTCACGTGAAGACAAGTACCCTAAAGAAGAAGGGGTGATGGAACATTTTTCCAGTACGGTGTTAAGCTTGATGTGGTTAAAAATTTCCTATTGATCCTTATCCATGATCATTAAAATAAAAGTCGGATGTGAACTGGACTCCTTGAAGTAAATCGAAGTGGTCGGGCATTGTGCATGGTGAACCCCCAAAGTGTGTGTTGATACATAACATCCCATGAAATCTTTTCATCCATACATATAAGGGTATTCATTCAATTATATTATTATATATTGATGTAACATGAATGGTTCTTGGTATTTTGTACAAAAGAAACAATGATAGGTAATATTTGTAGTAATAATTTTATTATGTTTATGATCTGATGCATTATTTGGTTCCCAAACTATAATGTTTCATTTATTTTATAATCATATATCATAATTCAATGTTAATGATGAATATAATTACCCAAATTATGTTATTTTTATTTGTTCATATACTCACTTTTACATATTTACCTTATATTAATCATTGATTAATAGTTTATTAATATATATTTCCCACACCATTCTTATATATATACATATGTTATCCCATCTGGGTTTCAAAGAAAAATTTAATTCTATGGTAATGTTATGGAGTATTTAATTAATATTTTCATACACTTGTATCTTGTTATTGTGCTATGTGAATAACATAAAAAATAATTTAGGCATTCTGTTATTATGGGATGGTATTATGTATGCCGATTAATTTCATTGGACTTTATAAATACAATATAAAAATTATTTTCCATACTTAATTTTTTTATCATTAAAAATATTAATTTTATTTTTATTTCAATTCTTACTAATTTTATTGTCTTTAATTTTTAATATTATAGAATATATATAATTATTTTATTTGTTTTGCGGTTGTTTTCATCATAATTAAAAGTCAACAAAAATTTAATAGTAATTGATGTTTTTTAATTTAAAATATATCCAAAGGATCTTGAAGTTTTACGTATGTGGTTGAGGATATTACAAAAGTAGAAAATTTCCATACTTCGACATTTTTTTAATATAATTTTTAATGTAATTAGATATTCTTCATAATATTTTTCTGACTGATAAAATATCATTCATTGATTAGTTGTGGTTTCAATATTATCAATAAAAATTTCTTCTTCTAAAATCATAAGCGTATAATTAATTTTTATATAATGTTTTATTTGTACATAGAAATTATATATATGAATAACCATGGATAAAATAATAGATTTAAATAAATAAGTTTTTTTATACTTAGTATCATCATTATCTTTTTTAATACTGATTATAACATTATTTAAAGCTGTAATAAATATAAATAATATATTAGTGTCACAAATATAATTGAATACAATCAAATATCTTTTTAATTTAAATATTTTCATTGACACCCATCCTTAGGTCTTTGTCAAAATAATTTTTGGTATCCATATTTATATAATAGTAATATAATAAAGTGTTTTAGATATTTAATCGATATTTAAAACAGAAAAATGATTATGTTAATTTAATGTGTATTTTTATCATTGATGTCCATTACATTGTGAACTATAAAAGGGGGTTGTGGGTTGATATTTTTTGAGACATGGACCACATAGTATGGGTTTTTTCATTAACTTGTTAGGGAAATCCATAAAACAAAACTCTATATTATGTTATCACATTGAAATAAAGATAAAAAATTGTAATGGTAATTAATTTAATACTTCTATGTTATATCTTTTTTTAGTTTTCTAAATCTTGCTAATGGATTTTTTTGAGGATCAATTAAGTTGAGTTGAGTTTCATTGTAATAAAAATTTTCAATGGAAAAAATAATCATGTTGAGGGTGACAACCATGTCATATAACGATGAGTCTAAATGGAGAAGTTACACGGATAAATGAAACACAAAATGAAGTTATATATATTTTATTGTAATGTATATTAAGTAAAAGAGTGATTTAATCCTATATTTATGAAACATTATGTTTCATATTTTTCATATAAATTTATTTCAGTGTTGGTTTTAGTGTTATTTGCATCAGAAAATTGTAAACCAAACTACCACTACATAATATTTATCAAATTATATGAGATATATTTGGGATTTATTATTTATTATTACTGTATTTTAGGTAATTCATGTATCATTTCATATTTTACACTTTAATTGTGGGAACATCTTAGGAATCCTCCGGGTATACGACATTTTTTTGGGGGGAAATTTACAACTTCTTTGGGATTTATGATTTTCTAATTCTTATTTCATGGGTATAAATTTATTAATGTATTTGTGGGGTTATTCTGGATATATAAGAATTATAATGTTTGTCTTGGGTTTTATGGTAATAATAATTCTTTTATTCCAACAACTTGAGAAAAAAAATTTCATGTAATTGGAATAAACGACATGTAATTTATTCCGTGGAGAATCGATGTACCTGGTAGAAAGCATGATTCAGTTAGACGTCGTGTAAAAGGATAATTTTTTAATGTTAATTTTTTTAATAAAAAGTATATATATTTTTTGAGTATCTAATTATTAATGATTACATGAAGTTGAAAGGGATTACATACCATTTAAATGGTTAATGAGTTGATTTATCATCCCAAAAAAGTTATATGTTATTTCATTATTCCACAAACCGCTTCCCTCTCGACCATAATCTAATATATAATGATTTTGGAAACATTTGTTTGATCTAGATTGATTTATACAATGTTGGATAATAATCATAGATGTGTTTTGTCACTCAGGTTAAGATATCATTTCTTATTTTTCATTGAATTGTACTTGGTATCACTATTGCATACACTATTTGATTCTTTGAACTGTGGTGATTTTTATTCAATTTTTCTTAATTTCTTTTATGTGGTATTATTATCAGGTCAAATCGATGTTAATTGTGGTGCATCATTTCAATGATCTAGATGTATGGGTTGTTTATTCTTCTAACCCATTCCTTTGGATTAATCAATTTATTTATAAGATGTGTTGATTGAATATTTGGATTTATTTTTAAATTTTTTATCCTTTCTTGATGAGGGTTCCATTGTGGGATTCTTAGAATAAAAATTAAGGTAGGTGGACCCATCTTTAGACTATGATGGCCAACTACAATTCAATAGTATTTGATAACCTATTTTATTTAATGTAACAGAATTATGGACTAATTTGTTTATATGTGTAGGTCTTGGTTGTTATAAAAAATTACATTCACCTGTTTTTGGTAAATATAAATGGATTTTCAATACAATATAAATGGTTTTGTGAAATTGTTTTCAAAAAATGAAAGGATGAAAATGGAATGATGAGCTAGTTTGGATAAGTATTTACAACGTAAACCTATTATACATAGTTGGATGATAGAGTATTAGTCATTTTCCACTACTGGGGGGTTTTATCATAAGATTTCCCTTACTAACAAGTACTACTGTTATATGGACTTGTTAAAATAATGGGGGCGCACACTAGGGTTTTCTACTAATATCTGTACATGATGAATACATATCTAGTGTTTTGATGCATACATGATTGTTTATGTTATGTACAAGTGTCCTATCTACCCTAAACTAGTGTGATCCCTCTAATAATATTACAAGGGCTTATAAATATGGTTTTTATTGTGTTTTTGCAATAAAATATATTTTATATGACATGATATGGAATATTTTAGTTGAAATGATATGCTTCATATAAAATATTGTAATTAAATCATTTAAAATTGATTTACCTTTTTTGTTTAAAAATCTGTAATAAGGGAAAATTAATATGTTTTTTTATATATTGATACGGAAACATCTAAACTGTTATCATTCTAATTTTTCCAGGATTTTTATAAATAATGAATTGTTATTTGGATAAAATATATGGAAGACTAAGGTCAGCCCATACTGAGACTATTAGCTCACACCCTACATTCCCCATTGGTGGTTTGTAGATGTGGTTATGTATTTCAATGTATGTAAATGAAAGGGACCATTGTTAGAAATGCTGATTTTTTTAAACTAGGATGAACAAATGGTGGTGATATGGTGGGATTCATCACACACTATCACATAGAGTTATTGGTTTTCCTATTATAGATCTCTATTGTTGATGGAATTATACTTGTAAATTGTTTCTACTCATGAGATGTTTGGTTTTAGATAATATCTTCATGTTCTGGGTTATTTTTTTATTTTACATTTTTATATTAGTTATGTATACTTATATGTTGAAATAATTAATATTTATTTTGGAGAAAATAATTCCCTATGGTTTTTGATATATGACCGCGTTCTAGTCTCCTTGTTTTGGAGATCAGGAATTCCCTTCTAGTATGTGACACATCAATCCAGGTAACAATTTTGGATGGTTTTCATGTTTATTAATTAAAATTTTATATCATAGGTGGTTATTCCTCAATTTAACTTGTTTATGATGTTTGGTAGATTGGAAAAAAGGATTTCTGGGAATTTATCGGTATATTCTATTGAGTTCCTACATAGCTTTTTTTCATGATGAGAATCATGTTATCATATGTTGTTTGGCTGTGTGTTTCATATTTTATTTTTTGATGTTAATATCTGTTTTTTATTATAATGTTTTTGTTACATATGATATTTTTATTTTTATTATTGTTTATTTATATCAGTATACAGAATAATGAATCCATGGTGTGTTATATGAGTTCCCCTAAAGGGTGAAATAGATTCTCATCAAATAAATATTTATATTCATTAAACGATTGTTATGGATATCATGATTTAAGTTAATTATATTGAATATAATGTGATTCAATATCAGAAAATAGTTTTTGAGGACTGTATATAAGTTTTAAAGAAAATATATCAATAATTATTCTTCTTATGTGAGACGAATACATCATTAAAAGACATGAATAAACCTTAAGTTTCCAAGGAAAAGAATTAAATGTTTAATCATGCCTTCATCTTCCAGGATACCCCTATGATTATAAAATTGAAGTGCATAGCATTTAGGAATGAGTTTCCTAATCACAATATTTGTGTTTTTATAGTATGAGAGTATTGGTATGTGGGATTGGACTAGAATGGTTATAATACCATCTTCTTCCAATGTTTTTTTATAGATTCGTGGATAGTGTAAAATTAGATATTTTTTATCTCTTCGTGGTAGGGAATTATTTATGTGCCATTGTACTCCAATTAATTTGATGATATATATTGTTTTTCAATAATGGTTTTAATGAATGAGATGCTAAAATTTTAGAAGTACATACATGGATAGTTATTAGATATCAAATCATAGGTACTAATCTAAATCATTTTACATATGAGGAGATCGTTGAAAGGGTTATGATTGTAGAAATTAATATGGAAGTTATGTATGGATATTCTTCCCCTTATATTACCGTTTTATGTTGCTATAGTGGTGAAAATTGAAAAATAGAATGTGGAAGGATCAATATAGGAGTGGTGGAGATAGTTATCAATATCATGATTCTTCAGGACCTCCACTTGTATCTAGTGGTGTGACATTGAAATTAAATTACTTTTGAAATGGTGGAAAAAACTTATTTGTATTCCATCACATGAAGTGATGTGTAATAGTGGTGGATGTTATGGTAATCTAATTCCTTCCTACCTGGCTATTTATATTCTATGATGTGGTTAGGGATCCTCGATGACAGTGGATAATATGATACAATATGTTTCTTCAAATACTAAAGTGTTTTAGTAGAAGGAATAAATATTGAAGAACATCCACCCAATAGATGAGTTTCTATTGGAGGAATTTTTGGGCCCAGTGGCATTGAGAGTTACCACATTTATTGATTCATTAGTAGTAGTTTCTTTATTTTAAATGTGTGCATCAGAGTTGAAAATAACGGGATATTTTATTTGTATAATTAACCTTTTAATATATCTCATTTTATTTTTATGGAGTAAAGAAACATCTATAGTTTATGAATGTTTAAGGATCATGATTAACATATTATAAATTTGGATATCTTTCGTAAAGATAGTTTGGGATTTTCTTATTCTTGATCTGGATCTATAGATTTTCATCATCAGGATGGATTGGGTTATTGTTCATCGAGATGAATGAAATTGTTATTATATTCCTCCATTCATATGGATTATGGGTGATCATTGGTGTTTTAGGTATAGTGGGATATATGTTATTGTCATGTTAGTCCATCTGACATAGATCCCATGAGTTTACAGTATTTAATTTCATTTGTGTCTAATTAAGACTCATCTATTGTTGATCTACCCTCTATTATTTGATACATTTTTACATTTTTCATGTTTTTTTACCTTGGATTTTTTTAAATTGGTAGATAGTTTTTATTATTGACCCTGTTTGAGGTGCACAAACGATATCAAAACATTCATATAGAATTACATAAATTGAAATAAAATATACCTTGATTTAGTAGAAAACTCTAGTGGGAAAGGGTTTTATTCACCCTACTATTTCTCCCTCTAAATCCCTCGAGATATTTTCCTTAATGGTAGACAGTTCACTTATTTCTTTCTTGAACTATCAGAAGTTGATCTTGTTAATGGTTAAGAATAAGCATAATATTCCTCATGAGAATCTATGAATTAATTATTGAATGTGAGAAAAGTGGGTTGCAAGGAATGAAATTTTTTTAGGTAGTCTTTAGATTTAATGTTATAAGTATGATATAACAAATATGAAGTTTAGGTGTAGGTATTTCAATTATGAATATATTAGTTCATTGTTTGGAATAAATATTATTCTTTTAGTTCTATTTGAGTTTAGGATTATGATATTCAATGATTATATTTACAAATTTATTGTATTGTTCATGGATGATACATTTCATTATTTCATATATTTGTTCTTTCATGAGAACCATGTAATTTTATATTTTGTAATTTTTAGAATTTAATATTTTTATGGAAAATTTTCTATATTGAAATACTAGATTAAAGAAGTGATTTTTTGGGTGCACATTAATTATGAGTATGAGTTGTCATTTTATAGTGAAATTTAATGTATTACTTGTTAGATAAAGATCTTGGAAATATCATTTATGTTCAATATTACATCATGTTAGTGGTTTGGTTTGTGATCATAGAGGATGATTAGGTGGTGGATCAGGGTTCTTATCAGCTTAAAAGACAATAGATGATTTAAAATAATATTAACTAATATCATTCCCCATGTATTCAAGCATGTGTGTTATTGTGGAATAATTTTTTCGGTGGATAGTTTATTGTCATTAATGAAAAAAATATTTTTATCTATATAATTTATTAGAATGCAAAAAATACCAAAAAAGTTAATGGGTTAAATACATTCAAACAAATGACTGTGATATCACCTATACCATGGATGAGGGGAATGTCATTAAATATTATCTTACTAGGTATGTTCTGAACCTATATATTTAGGATTAAATGTAATTGTGGAACCTTATATGAATTTTTTCTCCATTGAATCTATATTTTTATGAAGACAACTCAAGTACATTTTTGACCAGTGTTTAGTTATCATCATCATTAATTGAGTCTATTTAGAAAAGACATTATTCGGATATAGAGTTAAAAAAAATTAAGGAATCCCAATATATTGGTTAAATAATTATATGTTATTCTCATTATTTATATTTTATTTTTAGTTCTGTAGATCGGTTTTTCATCCCAGTATCTATGAGGAGATGAGATATTTTATTTTCATAGATCGTAGAGGACCTTTCATCAAGAAACTACAACGATATATTATGAAATGAGATAGTGATTCTGTTGGTTCGGTATGAAGCATGACATTGTTGATTATATTTCACATTACTACATCTGAAGACACATAGAAGAAAATCATTTTGATTTAAACTGACAGAATCATTCAACTACTACGTAAAGTAATTAAAATTCTTGTACGACGAACAACTACCTCACAAAATAGTGTAGTTTATTATTCCATTACAATATCAAATTGATTTTAAAAATGATGGAAAGTATATTTTTATATGATCTATATGACTTATTTTTTCTTATATATTAATAATATAGAACCTACATATATGCTTTCATTTTTCTGATAATATAGTAATTTTTATTGGGGAAGTGTGGACCACCGCTTCCTCAAATATATGTAATTTATTCACAATCTACATGGAATGCATTATATGTGGGTTCAATGAATTTCTATGATATATATATATATATGAAAATATATTGATATGATAATTAGTATATATATATATGTGTGTGTGTCCTTTATTTTCATTCATTCAATAAAATAATTAAATGAGAACATCGTTCATGATTATGCATGATGTATCATCTCCATTAACTATATATTAAATTTCATATTTCAATTCATAATATATTATGATGAATAAAAATATATTGAATATAATTGATATTTATATCATGGATTTCATTTTGGACATAATAAAATATCAATGAGGGAAAAATATATAACATGTTATGACAGAAGAAAAAGAAACCTAGTGGATATTACCAAAAGAGAATCACTAACATGAAATTGTTAGTATACATGTAACATAATGTCATAACAAAACAATATATGAAATTAGATATAAGAATACAGTTATATGGTAGATTTATAATAACAATATAATTACTATATTTGGTTTTTAATGAGTACAAAAATATTAATGACATATGGTAACCTTATTTCAAGTCTCACATTAATTTATGTGAGACATAGCCTGTTTTCACTAATCATTTTTTTGTGTGATGTATATACTGGGGATTAATATTTTATAATATTTATATCACTGTATATATTTTTTATTTACATATCCATTAAATTATCCATCTTTTATGGGGTTTATGATTCAAAAGTTACCAAAAAGGTAACATTTTACGTCTAAATTTTATTTCTGTGAGACAAATTCTCCAAACATAAAAGAAAATATTTTGAAAATTGGAATTGAACTCAACTTCAAGGTAAAGTAATTTTCAAAATATTATATGTTTTCAATATTCTACATTATATTTTCAACGTATTTTCAATAAAAATTATTTAGAAAAATTCATGCTTTCTTTACAAAGAAATGGGTTTAAATATGGTTTCATGTATCATTTATCTAATTCCAAGGGAAATGGTTTTCAAACTAATTTCAGGCATCCATTTTATTATTTCAAATAAATAGGTTTTCAAATATATTTATTCTATAAATGATTTTTTCATAATATGAATGAATATTTTCCTTCTAAAATGTTCTTCAATTGATCCTTAAAAATTATTTTCTATCTAAGATGGCATCAATTGGTGTTACGCCATAGTTTATAGAAAATGATCCAAAGGTTTCTTTGACATTTATTATCTGAATGGATTATGTTTTGTGGAATGATTTTTATGAAACCATTTCCTTTACCACATGTAATATCTTAAGGGATACTATATATTTTCTTTTCCTAATGTTTGATGAATAGATTATAAAAAATGTATTTTTTGAGAGGTAATAATATGATTTCATGTTTGTGTCACACTTTTAATTTCATGGGTCATGATATGAATGATCAGGATTTTATGGCACATTTTTGTATGATTTAATTATGATATGGCTGGGACAAAATCCCCACCCATTTCAATGGGTAATTATATATATCTTACAACATTATTGTTGGAAGATAGTTTATGGGAATGATCCTATATTGCAATATGGTGAATGTTAATCCCTTACAAGGAATGGACTATGACTATGGAAAGTGGAGTGTCCCACCAAATATGTTTAGTCCCACAAAGATGGAATGTTGTGAAAAAATGTTCCATACTGGGAAGATTGTGAAACCCAATCTCTATTAAGTAAATGACTGTGACTGGGTATGATGGTGTGTCCCACCTTGTAGGTGTAGTTCTCATGGATCCAGGATTGTAGGGAAAACCAATCCATTATGGTAATTTGGGGAACCACAATCTAGTAGGGGTAGATGTGGAATCATGATCCCTTACAAGGAAAGGATGGTGACTATAGACAGTAGTGTGTCCAGAACAGTATGTGTAGTCTCCCATTATGTGATCTTCCATGTTATAGAAATGTGGCTAGACTTATAGGGAAGGATATTACATGTTTATGTTAATTCCATCATTAAATTTCATACTCTAATATTATTATTTTAGGTTTTATTTTATGGATTTCATTATGATTCAAGTCTTGTGAACAACCAATCCTTATGACATTATTTATGTTTATAGCCTTTGATATGTTGTGTATGATCTTCTAATGGTATGATAACGTTCTCATTCACTAATTCTCATGATTATTAATACATATATCTCTTATTTACCCTTATTGAGCATATGATATCACACTGTTTTATGCTTACATTCCTCTTGTTATGAATATATATAATATATATGATGATTCTAAGAGGGGTTTTATTCATGAATAAACTAGTGGGAGTGAATGTATTTTATTATTGTACATGTTTTTATGATTCCATGTTTCTGAAGGCACTGGTCTAGATGTATAATTGTTAATCTATTTGTGCAATGCATTTTATATTCTATAGAAGTTAATGAGTCACTAGTAAAACGATATAGTTTTTTGATTATGGAATTTTTTTCAGAAAATGATCTGGTTCCATTTAATGAAGTATTGTATTACACTTTTTAGTACTATAAAGATGTAGAAAATGAAAAAATTTACTCTAAAAAATTATTTAATATCAAATCATGAGGCGAATTTCATGCTATATTTTATAATGAGGATAAATATTAAATGAGTGATTTTCATCATAATATATGATGTCTCACTACGAAATTTAACCATAGGTTTTCCATATAAATGTGTATTTATTAATATTTATGATTTGAGAATTTTTGAATAAAAATATAAAAGGATGTGATAATTCAATATATCATGTTTGTTTAAAAACTAAGACATAATGATATTTCAATGATTTTATTTGTATTGATTTAAATAAATACAAAATATTAAAAAAATAGAATGATTTATAATATCAAGTTAATTTTTATATATTTTTGTGAATATATATAATGATAATAATATTATGTGATGTGATCAAATATTATTATTATTTTATTTTATTTAATATGATTAATTAGAAATATTTCATATGATATAATATTCTTAGAGAAGACATGAGTGTACCTATGATAATTTAAATTCCAAAAAAAATTAAATGATATAATATCTAGTATAATAAGAGTGCATAACAAGGAGAATACCGAGAATGCTATTTTTTGTTCTACTATATTATATCCATATATCAATAAATAAGAAAAATAAAGGAATTATATATATTCTGATTGAATTAAACTAAAATTTTTATTCATGTTCTATTTATATAGTCAATTATTGATGAATAAAGTAAGATGAAAACAAAGAGTATCATTATAATTACTTAAATTTGTCATTTTTTTTAATTTATTCAAGACCAAAATGTTGATGTATAAACAATGATATTTATTCACTTATGTGTGACAATGAACTTTTTCATATATAATAAGATCATAATTATAAAATAATATGATATATAGTGCATAAAAAACATATTAATTAAGAGTTATTTTCTTAGGAGCATTAAATAATAGTGGATACTATTATATTCAAATCTCGGATACAAGAAGGTTTCAATATAAGCAGATCTATCAGGTCATGATGTGGAAGAGACGTAGGTAGATAACAATTATTACCTAACAAATACACAATGATGTAAATTAAATATATCTTTTAATTTCATAAATTTAACTCTAGTATAGAACATATTCCATTTCCCATATATATTTTTTCATCACATAAAATATATATTTAATATATTGTTCTTATAATTTAACACGTATTTATATCCACTATAATTATTCATCCATGATACAATAGGGATAAAATTTGTTATCAAATAAAATCAAGGATCTCACTAATTAGATATATTTTCTAACATATTTCTTCAGTAATAGTTCTTCCTTAAATTGTAATTCTAGTTATCACTTTTACTTATACATATATGTAGGTTGTATTTAAAATGTTCAATACAATACTATAAAATTGGGAAAAAGGATAACGAATATTATAGAGGTCAAATAAAAAACCCTAGTTAAATAATAAACATTATCTAGTATTTAAAAAATTTATTTTTATAATAAATCTAATAAATATTAATGATTACATAATTAAGTTGAATGATCTACAAATTTATAAGAAAACATATATTTTTAGTTTTAGGATTCCCGGAAGAATGTTCCAAATAGTTTTATCAATCAAGTAATTATGTTGTAGCTTGAAACTAAATAATGAAAATAAGGATCTAGACTTTTATGGAAATGATATGTAATTTTTTTTATAAAATATGTCCATTGTGAAATAATCTCAATTATAATTGAGAAATTAATAGAAGAATTTATGATTTTATTTGATTGAAAATATATCTTAACTAAAGAAGAATATAATACTAAGTTTTTGAGAAAAATGATGTTAAAAAATAGTGCTAATAATATCTTTCCATTAAAGACTATCATAGTGCTATTATTCATGTCTGGTATTGTAAAATGGATATCAATTTCAAAATAATTATGGATCATTTAATTCATTAAATGAAAATAGATAAAATTTAAAATATCCAATTAATAGTTTTATGATTAGTGTAATGACACAATAAAATTTGTAAAATAGGAGAACAAATATCAATGTAAAAATCCATGAGATTGATGTGAAAATGGAAAAAATGAAAAAAATCATAATCCTTTCCAAAAATATAAACAGATATATTTTAAAATAACATCTTTGGGTAAGTTACTTTATTATAAACAAATATAATTAGATCAAATAATAAAATGGAGTTAACTCAGTATTCATCTACAAAAAAACTCATTGAAAATATAACCCTTTTCTATAAAATTAGTAATTTTGTTAATGATATTTAAGTAATTACTGTAAAATAAAATTCAAAATCTATAATGATATTTTTGAATAATATTTGAAAAATTTCACTACAACATCATCATAGATATAATACTGTGAAATATTCTCCTTATAGTAAGCTAAATAGAAGAACCACCTTTTTTGGAAATATCATGATTCACATGATGGATAAAATATAACATAATATAAAATGAATAGTGTTTGGTATAAATTGTTTTATTTACATAATTTTTTGACAAAATATCTTTGAGTATTTTAATAACAAACAAAAATATTGAATTTGTAGAATGGTTTTAGTTAGGGGGAATATATTTTATGATGAAAAAAATTTATCAAGAAGGAAAAATATAATAATAATAATAAATTATTCAATATGAATAGGTTTTAATGTCTAATAATATTAAACATAATTTTAAAAAAATGTTTCTATAATGATGATGAGTGATGCTAAGATCCTATCATGTTGGTGTAACTTGATGATGGAAAGAAAATTCTATAAGACACAGAGATAACAAGATTAATATGATTTCAAAATTGTATAAAAGAATAACTAAATTTTCTATAAAACTATACACAAAGTGTGTTTAAAAAAATATCCCACCATGAACTCATATTTCGCATATTATAGTTATAAAGTCTACATTATGGATTAATCCTCGTAATATATTATTTATATGATAAATTATGTAAGAAATATATTATAACATAATCAATCCATGAATGAAACAATTTGATTGGTTTAATGGAATACTTATATGAAAAAAAATTTAATTTCTTATGTTCTTTATATCTAAGAGAATCTTAAGGATTATATAAATTTTTTATGGGAGATTAATTTAATCATTGAATTGCCATTTTAAATTTCACATAGTTATACATTCATATAGGGATATTTTCAATTAAATATTATGAGAACTAGTGAAATATTTTTAAAAACAAAAGTGAATTGGTAATGATATTAAAAAATTATTTTCTATCATACCCAAATAATTAGTGAATGAAGGAATGATTATTATAGAAAAAAATTATAGTTCTTCTATGGAAAATTAAATGTATATTATTCTAAACATGGAGAAATATGATGTCAAACTATTCAATGTTTCCCTATGAATTTTTAAACACTATAATAAATGTTGTAAATATCATGAATTGTCATTGAAATGATAATAATAAAATGAAATGGTATTTTTTTGTTGAGGAAATGGTTTTGAAAATTTTCTCTAATTATGTAATTGATGGATAACTAAAAATTTTCCTTTTAATTTTTTGCACTATGTTTTCACTTAGGATATTTAATATGATATATATTAAATGCTGAATTGAATATGTGTTTTAATAAATAAAAAATAGGAAAATATATCCTTTTTGTTTTTATTAGAAAATCCACAAATAATGTTTTCTAGGAAATAAATTCTAGATTGTATCAATGTAGATGTATTGGTATTGGTCATATAATGTTTTTTAGGAAATAAATTCTCGGATAATATGGATTTTTATGTGTTTATTGATGATGATTTGTAGTGATCATATTTACAATTACATGGAAACCCATAGATAATTTTTAATCGAGGTTAGCATCACATAAAAGATTTTTTGATGTGTATATTAACTAATATAGTATTTGAAAAAAATAATTTCTAATATAATCATCAAACATGTTATTTCATATCCCGTCTACTATGTATATTGTGGAACTATCTTTAAATAAATTAAATCATGTCAAAAAACATAAAAAAGTATGAGAATAAAGTGGATAATATGTGATGTGATATTCCAATCATTAACCCCTTTCTATTATTTATTAATAAATGGGTTATTATTGTTGATTTTATGTATAATAAATTTATTTAAAAATAATCCAAGTGTTTGGGATGAGGATCTCAATTTTATTACAATATATAGATATATTGGATTTAGTTTTTCTATATTTACTAGGCAGTCAAATATAATAGTTGAAAAATACTTGTCTATCTAATACATGATTAATGATATATGAGATTATACAAAAGTATATTGTAAATGGAAGAAATGTTTTTAACACTATGAATCCATAGAATAAAAGTAAATGATTTTAATTATCCTCTATGATCCCAATAAAAAAATTATAGGTAAAATAATTTATATATAATGATAGGGGTGCTTGATTTTCTATAATCATGACTAATACATATCAAATTTGTGGAAAAATATATATTATTGTGCTTATGTAGTTGAGGTACCAGGATATTAAAATTGATTTATTATGTTTTGAATAAAATGGTAATTACTGGATGAAATATTTTTGAACCATCATGGAACTATATTTTATTTTATTATTTCAAATATATTGAGGATATATTTTATAGGATGGTATTGAATTCTGAGGTAAAACTAAAATAAAACAGAAAATATATATACCTATAAACTCAAAATGTTATGTATATTTATGTTTCATGATATTTTAAATAATTATGAAGATGATTTTAATTATTATGATATTTAATAAACTTATTTAAATTCATTATTATTGATCTTTAAGTAAAATGAAATTACCTTGGGTGATTTCTATAGTAACTCAAGTGAAATGAAAGAATTATAGAATTTTTCTTTTGTTTTTTTATATAAATTGAATGGAGTATATGTAATATATATTATATCATAGAATATCAAATAGAAAAAATACACATTTTCCCTATTTACATTAAATTATAATTATCAAAAAAATATCAACATGTATTCAGTTTTCTTTATACATTAATTCCACATAGAATAATATGTATTATATTTAATTAGGGTTTATAAGTAAATATTTAATAGAATATATTACTTAATATATTTCATTTGGGAGTGATAAATGTTATGGATTACATGATACACGTTCATAAATTCATGTCATCACCCAGTTTATTAATATATATAATGTATTTTATTGCATATTCTATACCCAGATATTGTGGACATTAAAATGGAATGATATGGGTATGATTTTTTGTTAATTAATATGTTTTCCATTAAATAGTACAATGAAAATCTCTAAAGTTAAACAATATATTCTAGAATCAAAATATGAAAAATCATGTGTATTTGATTTATCTTAAGTAACATAGTATACATAAATCTGTATTCGTTGTGAAATCTATAAAAAAAATTTGGAACATTTTCATATAAATTTACATAAATGAAGGGATATGTATGATTTTTTATATGTTAAAAATGTTTCATTACTGTTTAAAATTTTAATTTCACCTAAATATTGTTAAATTAGATGATTTTGATATTTTTATTCAGTTTTTTCAACATATTAATTAAAATGTTTATTATTATAAAATTTTTATGAGTGTTTCAATTAGTTCTATTAAATTAGTAACTAGACCATGTCATGTAGTAGTCCAAATACGAGGAAAATCAAATAATGCTATTTTTTATTAGAATAACTCAATCCATGATGACATTTCCACCTAACTGTGTGTGATGAATAAGTTATTTTGAATAGATATTGTTTTGATAACATATTATAAATCACCATGAAATCTCATTGAATATTTTATATTAAATTTTGGATTTATTAATATAAAATGTTTCTATTTGTATGAAGATAATATAGAGTATTTATTGATATTTTTATATTTTGTAAGGGTATATAAAAAAGTAATTATGTGAATTTAAATACATCATTTGCGATATCATTTGATTAAGGAAATCAATACTTGAAAATTAATGTTTATATATTATAGAGATAATATTCGTATGATTCTAGGAAAATATAAGAAGTGAATTAAGGGAAGAGATATGATATAACATTTTTCTTGATTTGAGTATATTTTTGAAATCACATAATAATAGAATTAACTGATATTATATTATTGTGAAACATCATTATGTATCATGGAATAATAATCTAATTCCATTAATTAGTAGAATATCCTGTTCATTTTGGATGTGAAATAAATATTAGATGGAGGAGTGGGATTTCCGACCTTCTATACAATAATAATTTATCAATGTTGAAATAAATTAAATGAAAATAGTATTTACAAAGGATAACATTATTAATTTTTTTTTATGATCTCTATATTGAAGTCAATAAATTATAATTGTAAAATTATACAAATGGGGTATCCATATAATTACAGGTCATATCCATCCTTACATAAAAAATTGAATATATAGAAAACACCCAAATAGTTATGTTGATTCAATTTTTACAATAATTAACCTCTTTCATAATAATTAATAAAATAATACTATAAATTTGTGAAATACCAGGAATAAAAATGTTCTTTTTTAAATTTTCCTTAAGATGATCATTGAAGACAAAAGGAATATATTTTAATCAATTCTTAAAGACTAGAGTTATCTACTTTGATAATATATATCTGGTCAGGTGGAAGTACAGTTTTAAAGTAACATCAAATGATTCATTATAATGAAAAGGGAAGTATCCTTCCATCCGATTATAATTCCCCAATCACATTTCTATGTTCTTATGTATTATTGTTTTCCAAAATGATTGAATCAACTAAAACATTTAGTGAATATAAGTGTTCTGATACTCAACTTGAACCCCGAAATTATTGGTTTTTCATAATGGGTCGGAAAAAAAAATAAAATGGTACATTTAGTGGTCTTTATTTTGTTACTTTCATTTCATGGGGTATTGGGGGTTGATATAATATTACATTATCAATATTTTTTAAACAGAATGAATTTTCAAATACTAAAGTTGGATATTTATTAAGGAATATGATATTAAAAAAATTGTTAAGTCTATTCCACCTCTCACTATCAGTGTTTTTAAAGGATATATTATTCCAATACCTCGAGAATCTTGGAATATGAAATCCATATAATTGTCTATATGTTCCACAACAAAATACTAAAACATATAAAAAATTACTCGAAATGTGGAGAAAACTATTTTTAGAGAGGAAAAAATAAAATTTATTTGGGATTAAAGATATAACCTCATCTGTTTAAAAGATTAATAAATCTTATGTAGTCAAATTATTATATTTTATACCATCCAAGATGATGTATCGAAAGAATAAAAAAATAGACCATAATTGTTTTTGGAATATATAATTATTGAATAGTCAAATTTTACCATTTATCGTAGTTAAATGAAATAGTTGTTGAATGTATATTCCATAGATATACACTTGAATGAATTAGTTACCCATGAATCAATATGAATCTATGAAATTTATTTCATATATATGAAATATTTTTAAGGAATATATTAATAATTTAGGAATAATTATACCCATTATTCAATAAATTGAGATATATATTAGGGAATAAGTTAGAAACATTTTATTATTATTGTTTCATGATATGATTATTAATCATCATAAAATGATTATGAGATATACAGTTATGGGAAATATCAATGTAAGAAGAAATGATTATATCATTAATTATAAATTATGTTTATTATCAGATAATTATTGGAGAATGAGGAATGGGTAATAAATTTATAAATTTTTGGACTAATTAATAAAATAATATCTTTTATCCAGATATTGATCAAAATAGTTAGTGAATAGTTCTATCATGATGGTTGTATATCATAGATTAAAGAAGTGAAAATTTAAATTTTTCCAAATGAAATATTGTATTTTATTCCTGTCCAAATGATAATAACGTGATTATTATGTGATGGGTTTTCATAAACTAAATCATTGGGAAATTTGAATTACTATAAAAAAATATCCGATTACTTTATATAGATAATCTCAAAATGATTATATTTTAATTGATGATATAATTAATACTATAACATGTATTAAAATAATCTGAATATTATCTAAAATATCTTCTAATAGAATTATAATTTTTTCAAATAGATGTCATTTCATTATTTGGGAATGGTGAACCTGAGTAATGGGTTTATATTTAAAACCCGTAAGGGTTCACCCATCACAATGATGGTAATTGAGTTTTAAAGAGGAAAAATGTCATGTGTGAGAAAAAAAGGCTCAAAAGTCATGGATTTAAAATATTATATTGATCTTAAAATGAAAAAATTAAATAATGAAAATTTTTATATATTATATATTTCTCTTGGGGTGAAACAAAATCTCCTATAGTGACTGTCTAGGTTGAAGAAATTATTTATGAGAGAGTTTAATAAGAGACATTGGAGGAATTTTCTTCCAAAATTTGAAAACCATGAAAATTATAATTTATGAGTTAGATGATGCTATATTTCATTTTGAAACTCACAAGTAATATAGATATGTTATTTCACTCATAAAATAAGTATGATTTTGTTTAATTGAATAATATTTTAATGGAATAATCATGGGATCTTTCAACTATAATTAAAATTTTAATTATGCTATTAACTGGTGATAATGGATGTTGTGTGGATTAAATAGGTTTTTTTAATATTGATGGTATAATAATTTATTTGATGATATCATGAATAGAAATCAAATATGTATTAAAACATTGTTAGTGTCTCTAATTAATCATTATGTTATGATATTTGTATGAGTGAAATAAATTTCTTCTAAAATAAAATAGAATATATAAACTTAATTTATTTGGGATAAGGATCTATTATTTTAACTTTATTGTCTCATCATTGTCTATTAATTTGGATATATTGAATATTTAGATCATAAAATATGATATATACTATTTATTGGAGGATGATAGGTATCTTAAATCTCTATGAAATAGAATTCTATCAAACTGAGTAAAAACAAACACGAATATGTTATAGGAAAAAAATTCATTGGATAGATGTCAGTTATTATTATATATATTGAATCTTAGTGTGGGTGTTTTAAAAATAAATTTTGATTGGGTTTTATTTTCAATTTTTAATAAATATTTCAAGTAATCTAGTGTAATATTTTTGCGACAAAATATTTATATCAACTACACCTACATCAAGGAGAAGGTCGAATAAAGTTATACATTTATGGAGTAAATTTCAAATAATAATAATGTAATATATTATTTTATAAATCATCCTTTGGATTCCATAAATACTTTGATAGTGTTTTTTCTGTGAATTTATTACTAAAATCACTATTTTTTTAATGTTAATTTTCCATCTTTAATTCATATTACGTTATTATAAAATGGTGGAATTTATGAGCGGGGGGATCCTTGAAGATGGGGTTGGACTCTAGTTAAGAATCAAAGTGATATTCAAGGTGGATAAATGAGGATTTAGTATATACATATGATTCATAAAGATGACCCAATAAAAATCTTCACCTGTTTCCACACAATAAAAAGATAGATAAATATGATTCATTAAAATATTATAGAGATATTAAAGAGAATTTTACTAATGAGTGTCTTTGATGAGTTTTGGTGATTGTGTAATCCAATCATAAAACTTTTTAACAAATAATAATATTATTTTAATCCTAATTGAGACATTTTATGTATGATAATGATATTTACAAAAAGTGTTTTTATAATTATATGAAAAAATTCTATTATATAATTTGATTCATATATAACCATCACATGAGAGTAATATTTTGAAAAATAGAATTAAAATACTCAATCATTGAATATATTTGGTTTCATTTTTCATTTATTTTCATCATGTTTAGTTATGATTCATAGAGTCATTTTATTTATGAGGATTTTCAAGTTAGTGTATTTTTTTTGAGTATGATCAGATAATAGTGTGCATAATTAGGATCATTCATAATTGTTAATGTATAAAATTATAAGTTTCTCTTATAATGAATTTTTTTTTAATCATATTTGTTCCTCCATGAAGTATATATGGAAATAGATGAACGCGTTATTAGATATTAGAAGTAATTTCAACATTTATTTCATTGATTTTGTTCTTGAAATGCTGGTTACTGATAATTTAGTGTTATTATACCACAATACAATAGGTCTCACGACAACAATTACTAAATTATACATGATATACATGAGATTCACACATAAGATATCACTTATATTGGGTGGTAAAATGAAAGAAAAAAATCATAAAATCTCAAGGGATGATAAGTAAATAAATTTTAAATGTGTCACCTAAAATTAACTATGAATGGAACTTGTGATTCAGTAAGGTGAGTACCATGAAATTACATTGTTATTTTTCTAGGTATTTATGAGAATAATATACTTCTTCATATAATTAAAAATATAGAGAAATATATTTTTTGGGATGAATAAATGTATCATCTAGGTTTTTATCGTTGTTCATTATTATACATACAGTTTATGACAATTTTTATATTTTAATATATGATCTTATTGATTATAAAATAGAACATTCATAGTCGGATCTCAAAAAAAATAACAAAGATAATTAATTGATTAAAATATTTTATTAATACATTAATTTATATTAATACATGTGTCATTCTTTTACTCCATCTCTCATCATAACTTAACAATAATGGGGATCTATTAAGATAAAATCCAGAATAGAATAATGTAAATTGTGATTTACTATTTTTATGTAATATGTGTTTAAACCCTTCCCTTATCTACAGTGGAATTCCCCCTCTTCATCCAGTAACTATATCAATAAACCCCCTCAATAAAAGATTTAGTGATAAAAAGCCTTCTTTAAACACTATATTTTTAGTAATCTAGATGAATCTATAAATGTTTTATATTTCACAATAATAAAATAATAACATCCCACAAATTCACAAAAAATATAAAAAAAATGTATGATTTGTTTATTTGAAGATAAGATATATATGAATCACATTTTTTAGTGCTTCGGATTATTTATCAATAATTGGTTCTCACATGACTCCCTTTTTTGGTACTCATATGTTACACTTCTCTCCATGTCTTGCCTATATTATTAATCATGAGAGATAACATTCAATAATTACATGTTTCCATATGATGAAGAAATGGGTAATGAATAATTATATAAAATCATCATTACCTAGGGAGAAAATATCATAAATTATATTTCATTGAATATGGAATAGTATAATATAAAAAATTTATCAATATATTGTGGAAAAAAGAAAATGAAGAGGAGCAGTGAGATCACCACATAGAAATCAGAAGATGCATAAGATTGTGGGATAAGAATAATCAATAGAAACAATTGTGATAAAATCTAGGTATGTCTGCTATTTTATATTGTGAAGAAATCAATCTATATCAATCAATTATTATTATGAAAAAAGGATTGTATATCGATGAAGCAGAATATCATGAGATATAGATACATTAAATAAAAATTTGAGGGAGATATATGAACCCATCCATAATTATTTGTACATACTAGTTCCAATTGTAATAAATTATTAATCATATCAGAATGGAAAAATTGAAATAATATTTATTTCATATTCATTTATGTTTTAATTCAATTTTAATTATTAAAGGAAATAATTCATTGGTTCATAAGTAATTTTATAATAATATATCTATATTATATAAACAAGTGTTTATTTAAAGAATAAAATATTTTCATCAAATAGATATAAGATATAAAACTAATTCACTAATTTTTCTAATCAGTCGATGTATGTCATCTACATAAAAAATCCTCAATGATTGATTTAGAAAAAAATTGTTTTTAAGAAGGATATGAAATTGGATTAAATGTTATGCACATTCACAGTATTTGTTTAAGAAATAAAATTGAGGTGATTTATCCCAACAATAGTATATAAAAAATCACAATACACCACAAAAAAATATGTGGATGGTGTAATTTAAATAGTATCCATAGTCATGTAATAAATATGTTAATTTATTTTGACATATTTTAGAATCATTCTTTTAGGATAATTTGGTAAATCAATTTACAAAAATGAACCACCATTAATATTTTTGAGAAAATATTTTTGATAATAATAATTTAATATTACTATTAAAATAGTATTATATTTATTAAAGTAATAAAATTTAAAGAATAATTTTTATATTGAATGAGAAAAAGATGATTGATTTTTTAACATGTGTAATGTTAAAAATAGATGACTTTAAATTATTTGGAAAATATTCCATATGTAATATGACCAAAAAAAATTAAATTATTCAAATATAATTAAATTATTTTATTTTGGGTTTTTAATAAATTTTTTAAAAATAACTATATTCCAAAAATAATCCAATTAATAATGACATAGTGAAATGGGAGGTTCCCAAACAGAAATGAATAAAGAAGGTTATTTTCGTAAATAAGAAATTCTATGGGTGAAAAATTACTTGAGTTGAAATGAAATATTTATGGGACATGTAAAAACCCATGAATAACATAAATATGGTAAATAATATTCATTTGGCTGTAATCACAATATAAAAAAGTTATCATTGTTTATTATATGAAATATATCTCATGATATTACTTATGTGATTAAGAACCCCTTACATCATTGGAATCTTCTGAATCAGATTTCCATAAAAGATAAAATGTTAGATATCTCTTTAAACCCAAGATATTTCATTAAATTTATAACAAAATAATTCAAATTAAAATTTATACTTCATAAAAAAGGAATTATGTGTCGAGTAAACATTATATATCAATAAAGCATAAATAAAATTTAAATACATTTAATATTATTTTCCACTTAATAAAATATCATATAACAGCTTACAAATAAGAATAAATATATTAATATTTTTTAAAACCTTATTCATATAAATTTCCTTTTATATATTTCATTTATGATTCTTTATTATAATTATTTATTTAGATAATTAATATTTTTTAAATCATATATAAATAACAATAATTATTTTATGAATACTTTATAAAATCAATTTTGTATCCATTTAGTGATATATTGATTAATATTACAAGAATATTTACGCAACTAAAATATATGACATATTTTAATCTATAAATCTCCTATATTGTTTTTATCTTTTTTCACTTATATTGCATAATAATTGAATCAGTGTTAGTTATTTCATTTATTTTAGAATTTAATGTTAAATATTTTAGTAATAAATTAGATACACAAGATTAATTTTTTCATGACCATAATATAATTACAATTTAATTAAAATATTAAAATATTAATATTTTATAAGTTCCCATAGTCATGCATAATTGTGTTTTCATACATCATTCAAGTAGTTGGGTAAACCAACCCAAATGAAAAAACTACATAACATGGTTGGTGAGAATTATCAGAATGGAATATAACAAAATTATAATATAAAAAATTCGTATTATATTGTTATTATTTATTTATTTAATTTCATATTAATTAGATTAAATTAATAATGAAAATCAATTTGAAAAAATATCATCATTCGTGGAGGGAGTAGTCCATTCATATAAACAATTGATGTTTTCTTATTTTTATTAGTGAATCGGATGGAAGAAACAATGGTTGTTATCTTCACATAATGAATACAATGTTATTTATGATGATAAGGACAGTGTTGGTTTTGAATATAGACATTATGAAGAATAATATATAAATTAATTAATACCCACTATAGAAGTTAAAACCGTACCATAGTAATTTATTTAAAAATTGTGATCCTAAAATATCGTTTATTGATCATTGTATTTAAAAATTCAATATTTATTTTTGGAATGTAAAATAGAGTATAAATTGAAATAATGTTTCAACGTAATCATGAAAATTGAATGGGTGGAAGTGATCTTTTTTATATAAGAAAAAGGGTTCTTTTAGGTATAACCTTTGTTTCTAAATAGAGGATTGAGACTATCATAAATTCAATGTCTCCAAATATGGGAAATATTTATTTTTCATGGGTTATAAGGTTGATTATTTCACTATAACCAATTTTATCACATTTGGAAAAACAAATTCATCATTTTACAACCTTATTATTAAATTTACCATTTTTAATGTTTACTTTGTTATCTAGTATTTTATAATGTAATTTTTGATTAAGTAAGTATAATATGATTACTGATTTTATCAAATTGGTGTTCTCTATCCCAAAATTTACCCGCAATATAATTTATTAAATGTGTACAAAATAAAAAATTACCTATGAATCAAAATATTTTATATATAGATAAATATTTTTCTAGAGATTTGTTTAGTATCGTTAGCTATTCTAAAACTTATTTATATTTGATTATGAATTAAATGAGTGATAATATATTTATATATATTTCTAAAAATAATTCTAAATTTATATTGAGATTATTTCAATTTATTATATTAGATAAAAATTTCACAATATCAATAAAATGATTCATTAAACATAAACAGTTAACCATTATCATAATAATTAATTTTAGTCCTACGAGTCTTATTTTATTGAAGAAAATTATTTTCATATTATTAAATAACATGAACGTATAAATATAAATTATATAATATTTTTTTAATACCAACACATTATTTAAACTAAATTTAAAAATGATTAAAAAATATTATTCTCTACAATAATATTTTTAAATATAAGATACTATAAATTGGTTATATAAATTAATCATATAATTTAAATGTGAAAAATTTTATTATGTAAATACAATTTTTGAGTCTAATGAAATTTTTTTGATAGTTTTTATTTAATATTTAATTAATTACTAATTGATAAATGTTGCGGTATTAAAAAAAATGATTTTACTATACTCACATAAAATATATATTATTTAATAAGAATATCATGAAATTATAATAAGAGATTGTTGATATGTTCAATCCAAATATATATTTCATTTTATCAAAATTGATGAATGAAATTTATATTTTCATCATTTAAACAAAAATATATTATATAATTAATAAGTATATATATTGAAAAATGATTTTAAAAACAATATTTTTCAGCAATATTATCAAATAAATATTTATAATTTAAAATTTTTGATAATATTATTTATTATAAAAAATTATAAAAAATTATCATAAAAATAATTTAAAAGTTTTTAATAAAATTTGTCTATAATTTCTACGAATAATTTAGAATGACTCGTTAAATAATTTAAAAATCATCTATATGAATTAATTTTTAATTTCCTGGTAACAATTTTTAGTTGTGATATTATTTTAATATTTTATAATAATTTTATAGATATACATAATGAATCCTTTAAGTAAATTTTTTTCAATCTCTAATGTTACCAAATATAATAGTATTTTAAAAATATATATTCCAAAATTCAGGCCATTCTATTAAACCCCTTAACTAAATTGTGACCTCAAAACATTTTATTATCAATTACAAATGAAAATAATTAGTGAAACTAATAAAATTTTCATCTATGGATATATAAATTCTATAAAAAATCTAAATTACTATCTATTTGAAGATAAATATATATATATATATATATCATCAAAAATTGCAATTATAGCCTATTATGTTTAAAACACAATCATATATTCAATTAAAAACAAAATTTATATGACCTAAAACAAAATAAAATGTATATATGAATCAAAAAATTATCATTATATTTAATTCAATATTTCATTAAAAAACACAAATCTGAATATGAACAATAGTTTCAAATGATTCATAAATTCACCGCAACTGTCATGGACCACTTTTTACTCTAATCAATTATCAATCCCAAGTTTACCTATCATTCTAACGTATATTCATTAATGAAACCAACCCTTTGTCTCACAGACACAAAATTGATTCACTATCAAGACTGTATTTACCATAATATTTGTCCATATTCAATCATGTATTCATATATTTTTTTCTTCATGAATAATAAATTTTAAAAAAAATCAGAATACATAGTTACCAATAATATATAACACATTATTCCCATCATTAAAAAACTATTTAATAAAAATGTAGCTAGGTTTTATATAATCCTCATAAATTATGAATCCATTAAAATACCTTTAATAAATACTAATATATTTTATTACATCATGTATGATATATACCCACTTCAATAATCTAACTACATTCTTAAAATAATATCTAACAAGGTATTTGGTATAAATTAACTCTTAAAATATTAATTATACATCATGTTAAAAAATTCATCAATATAAATATATTTATATCCCCGACCTTTAACAAAATAAAAATAATTCATTTCATTTATACATAAGAAAATAATTTTTTCATGGTAATTTATTATTATTTTCCCTTACATTAAAAAATTGTAACATTCCAGTTTTATTATGATAGTATATTTTTCAATTCTTCCACTATTTTAGAGCGATGGAAAATAAATCATTATTCCTCAATCATCCACATCATCCCAAACATCCATGATAAAACATCCTCACTTCTTTGGTGCAATTGGAAGCTCTATATGGTTAACCATGTTATCATATTTCTTCGTATATGGGTTATAATAATCATAATATATCTTACATTATTTCATATAATTACATTTTACATGTGAGGTGAATAACAATATTATCCATGTCATTCAATATTAACATGCCTATTTCAGGATTCAACCATTACTAAATCCAATTGGGGTTGAATAGTTTGATTAATATGTATGATCATTAATCAACTATAAAAAATTTATTTTGGGGACCCAAAACACTAATTTTTTACTCTCTGAAACAATGACATTAGATTACAATTCTATATTAACCACTATTTTTAAATATTTTTTATGAAGGGTTCTATAATACTCCTTTACATAATTCGTTAAAAAAATGTCATTCCTAATGACATTCATATATTGTGACGACCCACCATGACCAAGATGAGGGAAGGTACATCAAACATATGGCCCCTTCCTTCCTTCAGATGAAGAAGAGATAATAACCCCCGAGTCCCGCCTTTAATCGGCCTTTGAGTGGAGACTAGAACCATGGGTATAAAATCATACATAATATGGAAGGAATTACCCTTTTTATTTAGTAGGATCAGGATATAAGATGGAAAATCCTCAAAGAACTCCAAAACTGAAGGTAAACGTAAATTCAAAAGCCATTCCCACATGCATGGTCAAAGGTAAACCCATAAAAAGTAGAAAAAAATTACAATGGGAAAGTACCAAAAGAAAAGAAAATGGATACACCAGATGTCACATTGTATAAGAATGTATGGCCCCACACAGTTCCTGATGTACTCATGAAAACCTAAAAGTGATATTATATACGTACGGTAAGTATACATGTATACACAGTTGGAAAATAACAATAGATCTTGTGCCAATATTGGAAGGAAATATCAGGACCCATGAGAATATAGAGGTAAAAAAATACATATTAAGGAATCTATCCACCCAGCCTCACCAAGGAACACTCCCCATATAATTCATGTCAGGTATGGTAATAATAATGCCTCATCAATATTTGGGTACCCCTCACCGCTTTCCCACGAGTTATTGATGAAATCATACACATCAAACCTCCCACACATTTTCTCAAAGAAGTCCCACTACCACCCCAACAACAACCTTATGGCCCCCCTCAACCATGTATCCCACCCGCAGACACATGGACCCCCTCAACCATATGTAAACATGCCTCCAAAAACTGGGTCCATGACAACTACTGTCACACACGAAGACACATGTGCCTCACCCTGAAGATTCATGGGAAATAACATTATTCTACAAAACTAGGCCAACCACCACAACATACCATACCCAATGAGTCTTGGGACGAAATGGACAATAGGCAATCACAAATGGCCCAAATGTTCTTAGGCAACTCTGGAGAGGAATAAGAAATGAGTTGATTACTATCCACCCAATAGAATGTTGCTAAAAACACCCTCCCCCATGATATTAGTATGTTTGGAATGAAGTGAAAAACATAGGATTGGTGCGAATAAGAAACCAAAAAAAATTTATACGTATAAGTAAACAATTACTCATCCTAAACTGAGGGTTCTAAAAACAAACCATTCACAAACATCCCCATTTCTATTAATTCATATACAAAAGTATAAGAACCACAACTATTGAACATCCCATTTTTGATATCATGTTCAAGTGATTGAATTCATATCATTCCATCACTTCAAGGAAACTAATAGGCATAGCCGAAATCCAAACAATAATAGGACTTGAGAATTAAATATCCAATTTGAAATTTATGCATTCACTCCTTATTCACGTGAAAATTCATAACAATAAAAGGGATTTATGGGATCCATCAAAGTATAGGAACCAATACAAACCCCAATATCCGGCCCACTAGCCTCACATCCACCAAGAAATAAATGTACTACGAGGGATTCCATAACCATTCACACCACACCACAAGCATCAAGAAGATCATTCGTTCTTATTTGCAGAAGAACAAGGGAGATTTTAGAATTCACCACACAATTTGTCATGTTCATTCCATTCATTTGGTAAAACGGGTGATCACACATGGATTCTTATTGATTGGGAACCCATTTAATCAACTTATTTTACACGATTATCTAGTTTTCAGGTTATAACCATTCAGTCATAAGATATTTCAGAATAATAGTGGTTCCATAGTGCATAAGGAAAGACCACCAATGACAAATATTATTATTGGCCATAAGCCTATACAATTCACAACATATGAGTGAAGATAATAGATTATATAAAATTCACCATTAAACACACCAATTAATTATTTAATGTAAATTTATTTTCTTTATTAATATTTGGTTTCCTCTATTATCTTAAGAAAAATTATCATACCCACCCCAAATTCTACCCAATAAGAGAGATGAAAGAAAAAACCTATTTAGTTGTTCATTGATTGATGTATCCTCCTCCCACAATGGACTGGGTATGTGTGAATTGCATGGAATAAACACCAAGGACTCTATGGGTACACGGGAAGGGATGTAGAATAGGTGCACAAATTTTTCTATAGATGAGGAACTCGAATCGCACAACATAAAGGAAAAATAGATCAGGAAAGAAGATGATATCAGGTGATAAATGATTAGATCATGGAGTTATGGGATATGAAATATTGAATAGATTTAAATGGTGATCTTTGTATCTTCACCTGATTGGGAGGTTACACATGATGGAAAATTTTTATTAAATAATTATTCATAGAGAGGTTTCAATAATGGCTATTAGTTAGTAAATTTTCATTACATTGAGTAAATTTGTAATAGGGGAGAACTATAAAACAATACATGGTGTGAAAATAAAAAAAAGGGACACAAGTTTTTATAATACAAGGGTCACCTAATTAATGGGGGTTTAAGAATACTTTTATTGGAATTAAAAGGATTTGTAATGGGAATTAAAACACTCTTACGTTAAAAGTTACATTACTGGGGATTAACTGGAGGGTCCTGAAAAAATAGTTATAGACTCAAAATTAGGCGAGTCATCATCACTGTGGTACCAACACCCTGAAACCATATCCCTAGAATAAATGCCAATTTGTAATAAGGATGACCCATCAGTGTCGATGATTCCCATCGGTGCCACTGATGCATATCGGTGCCATCGACGCTCATCGGTGACATCGATGCTAATATCTACCATTGATGCCCATTAGTGTAACCGAAGATAATAAGTTCCAATGATTAGAATCAGTGCACCTACACCCATTTGTGGCACCGATGCTCATCGGTGCCACTGATGTCGACTTGGGAAACCTATGACCATCAGTTCCCAAAACGTTCGAACCTGAAAGATGGTAAACTCCATAATGAGTCTTCGATGGTCCCCATGACACTCCAAACACCTAAAATTTACATAGTAATGAACCATGAGGTTCCCTTACACTTCATCATATAACTCTAAAACAATTCTCATCCTTGGGAATTTATGGATAACCCCAAAGGTAAGAGAGGGGTATGAAAAAAACCTTATAAGATACCTCATAGAGACAAACCACCCTAGAGTTGTTCGAAATCATGAACAAACTCGATATCTACAAACAAATTTCCCTCATCTATCTTCATTCAACCACATATACACTACCTATATTCTCCCATAATAACACACAACATAAATATTTTTCACTCTCATGACATTTGGATTAGGATGTCCTTTTTCCCATGATAATATATTATCCACATTTGGTGGAACTGACTCAGCCGTATAAGTTTACTATCATAAAAAATAATGAGTCTTCAATAGAGATCTGGTCCTCCTCTACCCATATCCTAGACACTCTTGACCCCCATTCTTGGAATATGGGAACCATAACATCCCATAGTTGACGACATCAAGCATTACATCACAATAACATACCAAATAAAACAGAACAATACTTAAAACAGTTATGGGTACTGGGTACACATCTGTACCTCTGGTTCCTAGATATTATCCTTGAGGCCACCATGTCTCTATTTCACACGAACCAGTATAATGGTTTTCCAATGAAGCACCTTCACCGGATGGTCAGTAATCCACAATGGTCACTACATGAAAGATTTATTTCCCTTGATATACATATCTATCCAATTGAAGATTTGTAAATCATCATGTAGATACTGACGAATCCGAGACACATGGAAGATACTATGCAGCCTTAGTAGGGTTAGTGGTAGCTCAAGTTGATTTTCCACATAACCTACCAACTGCAACACCTTAAAGGGTCTGATAAAACATGGAGAAATCATACTAACCATGATGAAGCTATGTTGACCTTACTGAGGGGTGAACATTATGATCATCTGGTCCCCAAAATAGAACTCCTAGGGTCTTCTAATATGGTCAGTGTATGACTAATTTAGGTCCTAAAACTCCTTCATCCTCTCATGAACATGCAGAATTGTTACTATTGTTCCCCTCACCACCTTTGGGCCCAGAATGCATGCTTCACCATCTTATGTCTAGAACACAGGTGAATGATAGGGTATTCCATAAAAATATTTGAATAGAGCCATGAAAATGGTAGAATGAAAGATTTTGTTGTTGTAAAACTCCATCTGTGGAATGTGTCGAACCCATGATCACTCGAAGCATAGTACACATGCCCACAACAAGTCCTCCAATGTCTAGATTTTATTCTCTGTCTGACCATCCATCTAAAGGTGGAATGTAATGATGAGTAATTTTTGGGTTCCAAAATAATTTATCAATCATTTCCATACACTTTCGGTAAACCATGTATCACGATTCGATACTATGGAACTCGGAACTCCATGAAACTACACCACCTAGTATATGCCCCACTTTTCTATGGAATCCACCACACTTGAATCCATAATTTCAAGGATTAAGATGATATTTTTAGCCAGTATTCCACCGCCATGATAGCATCATAACTTCCTTGAACACTATGGAGTCCCATGACGATATCCTCTATGATCTTGTCCCACTTCCACTCTGGAACAGCTAAAGGCTACAACAGACCGCTCGGAACGCAATGCCCATCCTTCACATGATGACATATGAGGAACATTTTTTTAACCCTGCCACAACCTGTTCATCATGGGCCACCTAACCTGACACCTAAAGCCTCGGTACATCTTTGAAACCTCTGGGTGTACCACCATGGGTGAGTTATGGTACAGGCCAAGGACTTTCTCATGAATTGTCTCTAGAGAAAACATCTTTCATCATAAACTAATCTGATTCTAACCACCTTTAAACCATCCTTTTGTAGAATTTCCTTTTCTAACACAAACAGGAATCACTTTCACCTCTATATCACCACACTATAACACATCAACCTATACTACCAAAGAATACTAAACCGTCATTTATAAACATGCATCCTCTATCATCATCCTCCCTTACTTCTAGGTTCAAGGTACCTATATCCCCCATTGCCTTCCAATAATCTGATTATTCTCAAAAACATTCCTACTAAGACTTTCTATATTTGTAATTAGCCACCATATCCCCCATCCCGGATGTTTATGAAATCTTGAAGTCAGGTAACGTAAGGAACTCCATCCACCTCTAATGTCCCATGTTTATGTCATGTTTGGAGAAGATATACCTCAAGGTATTCTGATTTTTGAAGACCACGAAGCACTCCCCGATGAGGGAACGCCACCACAACATTAGCACAAACACTACCAATTCAAGATCTAGGTCATGTGTGGAATATTTACATTTGTTAGGATGTAACAACCTATACCTAAAAAAGATCATTCACCTCAGATGCAACCACACACACCCCAAGACTGGTCCTAACACATCGTAGAACACATTAAATGCTGCCCCTTCTTCTTGATACACTTGAATTAGGGAACTTCCCCTTCCGATATATTAAGGCTTCTTAGTAATGCTCTGTCTAAATGAATTTCAGGTCTTTCAAGGTCAAGGATTCAAATGTGTTTCAAATCAAGATAAGTTGAGAACAAACATCTAGTAGTAACATTCTAGACCCAAGAAAATATTAAACTTAGCAGTTTTCTTGCATTCTTCTAAAGAAACAATCACATTGACTTACGATGGGTCCAATGCTATTCTCTTCTGGGACACCATGTATCGGAGGATGTGCATCTCTAATGTCTAGAACATGCACATGGAAAAAATCTTATAGAACTAAAGATATAAGAGGTCCTCAAAAACTATCCTCAGATGCTTGGCATGATCCTCCACTAATCTTGAGTAGATAAGTATATTGTCGATAACCAAGACTATGAACCGGTCTAGATATTCTCAAAAGATAGAGTTCATGAGCCCAATGACCTCAGTGGGTGAATTTTTAATGTTGATGGCATGACCACAAACTTATAGTTCCCATATATTCAACTGAAATTAGTCTTTGAAATTCCACCATACTTCAACCTCAACTGGAAATATCCTGGTCTTAGTTAGACCTTAGAGAACAAAGCCCCCTCCATTAAACTAGTCAAAAAGTCTTTATTCCTCGAGAGGGGGTAACAGTTCTTGACTGTCACCTGGTTCAGCCTTTGGTAGTTTATAAATAGCCTGATACCATAACGTTCCTTCTTTACAAACAATAATGGAGCACCCCATGGTGGTTCTCTTGGTCAGATAAAACCCATCTTTATTAGATCAACTATATGAATATGTTACTCCTACAACTTAGAAGGTGACATCCGATAAGGATCCATTGAAATTTGATGGTCACTAGGTTGCATCTATATCCCAATATCAACATCGCATCGAGGGGGTAGAGTCACCACCTATACATGGATGATGTTTTGAAACGCACTGACAACCCATGGGACTTCCACTATCTCTACATCTACTTACTCCACTGACAGCTCAGCTAATAAACAAATAATTGGATCCACTCTCCGACTGACCTCCAAGCAACCTTGCTCACTGAAACAGCCTGGCTGGGAAATGCTTCTACTAAGCTGGGTGATATGCCATCCCACATCAACAATACATCACCAAGACTATAAAATAATTCTTATGCTGGCCAAAACTACCACAAATGAAGCACATCAGTCCTAGGCTTGTAGAGAAAGGGAGAGGACTTTGAGATCAAAAATGAAACAGATGAGGCAAGCTCCCTGTCACCAAAAACCTGGATGGCCCTAATGTTGTAAGTCATCTACTGATAGCCTTTAAATATTACTAACACATATAAATCTCCTCTCATGACACACCACAATGTGTGGGCATCCTCCCCATCACTCCAGCCTTCTTATGGACCACCAGATTTGTTGGTAGTGTGAAGGGAGTAACAACAAAATGGAGAGAAGTGTGTAGTGCCTCATCTAAACATATCACCCAAGACTAATCATCCAAATATTGGTCCATATAAAATCAAAGGAGATCCTTGACCTAATCCCAAACTCCCTTTCTAATATAATCCCCTGATGGAATAAGACTATCTCTTCCTCTTCTCAGCCTTCATTATATAAAAAGGGAATTCCACCTGGAACTCTTTCCCGAAGTCATCCAACAAAATCTCACATTCCATATTATCTAAAATGTAGAGAATACACAAGTGAAATGATTATCCTCTCACATTATTGACTTAATAAATAAAGCAGTACTCAGTCGAGGCTCAGATCTAGCTGAAATTTATCACCAACTCCTCAAGCCATCTTTCCGTGTAAATGTCTCTGATGCTGCCCCTGTACTTACCAAGGTTCTGCCGAAAAATGAGTCGAAGCTTATTCTTACAACTTTTGTCCTCCTCTCCTAGATTATTCCTCCACTGATCATCTAGATCATCCTCGTATCCCTTAATCACCCGCACTACTTGTGGTCATAATCTGGGGGACATTGGTGCAAGGTAAATAAGGAATGCCTAACCTTGAGTACTGTAGAAGATTTCATTTAAAGTTTGATGAAACATGTTATTTATTTAAATTCATAGAACAACAAATAAACACAATAAAACAATGCATTATGATGCATATACATTTTCTAGGGTCTCTACCATGTAATATGTGTAGCCTCACTTGATCGTTCGGTAGGTCCAAAGTCCTAGCATCAGATCACGAGGGGCTCAAAATTCATGTGTCCTATTCAGTATTCCATTGCCTAATTCATGCAGAAAGATTTCATAACATTTATTACATAATATCCCATGAAATAATTACTTTCCCAATCCCTGAACCCCATCCTATATCTCAAACATCACCTTCGATACCAAATGTCAAGACCCGCCTTCCCCAAGATGAGGGTAGCGGCAATAATCTACTAGAACCTTCCTTCATCATGTTTATGGAGTGAAAATGACCCCTGAGCACTACATTCAATAGAAAAGGAGTGGAAAATAGAACTAATGGTATAGAATCACACATTATATGGATGGAAGTAAGCTTTTTATTTTGATGGATTGAGAGATATGGTCGTAAAAACACAATCAAATCCACAACTGACGGTAAAAGTAAATCCAAAACCCATTCCCATATTCATGTTCAATGGTATACCAATACCAAGTACAAAAAAAATACCAAAGGGAAATTACCTAAACAATAGAAAATGGAATAAGAAACTATCCCAATTCTTGAGTTAGTACTTCCCCACACGTTCCCTAAAGCCCTTCTAGAATCCCGAATGATGTTTTATATTCGTAGGGTAGGTATACATGTATACTCAGTTTGGGAAACCCAAAATCTCTCATGCACTAGTACAGATGATATAAAATTCCCCATGAGATTATAGAGGTTAAAAACACCTTAAATAGAATCTATCTACCAAGACTCACCAAGGCACACTCTCCAAATAATGAATGTCTGGTATGTTAATAGTAATAACACATCAATATTTGGGTACACCACACTGCTTTCCAGCATGTTATTTAATACATCATACGCATTAGACCTACCTTTAATTCTCACTTTATACCCACTTCCCCCCCCCCAAAACAACCTTATGGGCCACCTCAACTATGTATCTTGCATGCAGGTTCCTGGGCCACCACAACCATACATATCCATGTTCGCAGACACATGGTCCAGAACAACTACCACCCAACCCAAAGACACCTAGGCCTCATCCTGAAGACACATGGGAACCATCATTCCCACACACACATGGTCCAACCACCAAAATATAACATTCCCAAAGAGTCTTTGGGATAAAATTGTACTCATTCCATCATATCATGATCGATTAGTATTGGGATTCTTCGGAGAGGGTGTAGAAAGGCGATAATAACCATCCACCAAGTATGATGTTGGAAAAAACTCGCTCCACCATGAAATGGGGGTGTTTGGAAAGAAGTTCCCAATAGGGGTGGTGTGTGAATAAAATACAAAAAAACGAAATTTATACATATATGTAAACAAGAACTCCCCCAATCTATGGGATCCAAAACCAGCACATACACAAACTCCCTTGATATAATTCATTCATGCACAAAAGTAAAGAAACCACAACTAGAGAACAAAACATTCATTTTATCATGTTTAAGGTATTCCATTAGAAGTATTCCTTCACTACCGGGAAGATAACAGGAACAGCCAAAAGCCAAATCAACAGTTGGAATGGAGAAGTAAACATCCATTAAACAATTTAAGAATTGAAACCTGATTTTCTTATAATGTAAAAACATCAAAAGGGGTATGTGTGATACCTCTATATACTTGATCTAAACCAAGCACCATCGTACGACCCCCCCCCCTCGACCTCATATCCACAAAAAAATAACTAAACAACAATGGATCCCATACCCATTCACATCATCCCACAAGCATCAGGCATAACATTCGTGCTTATTAGTAGAACAAAACAAGGATGTTTTCAGATATAATAACACAATTTCTCGTGATTTTTCTTTTCTTTTGGATAACCTTATTAATCACTGAATAATTATTATTCATTGGGAATCCATTTAATCAATGTAGTTTACATGACCACTCAGTTTACATGTTACAACCCTTAAATGAATATATTTCTAAAAATTGAATGGTTCATTAGTGCGCAAGAAAGGCCCACCAACCACCACTATTTTTTTTATGAAAAATACTATACAATTCCAAATGTATATGTAATGATAAAAGAGTTCAGAAACATCCCCATTAATCCAAACCCTTAATTCCATAAATTTAATTTATTATCTTCATTAATATTTTGGTTCATCCCAGACTCAAAGAAACATTATCATACAAACCATGCATGATACACAGAAAGAGAGAAGAAGTTATAACCACACATAGTTGACCAATGATCGATTTTTTCTCCACGCACCGGGATTGGGTATGTACACCTTATAGGGAAACAACTCTAGGGACTCTAATTCTAAGAGGGAATGGCTCTAGAATCGGAAATCAATTTCACCTCCAGAATGAGGACTCTAAAAGCACCAATAAAGTGAAAAAGAGATCATGGAAGAAGAATTTCTCGGGTTAGGAAAAGATTAGATCATGTAGTTAAGGGATATGAAATATTAAACTTTAATGGTGGATCGTGGTTTCATCAGGTGTTTTGGTGGTTAAAAATGGTGGAATTAATTATTATTCAATAATTTTCCTTGGAGAGGTGGTGATAATGTCTATGAGTTAAAAAAATTTCTTTTACGCGGAGAAAATACTTTACAACAGTGAACTGTAAAACACAACAAGATGTTACACCGAAGTAAAATGGACAAATATTATGATAACCCATGTGTGGCCGAATTAATGGGGGTTTTAAACTTATTTTTACTGGCTTTAAATGGATTTAAAAATGGTATTAAAACATGTTAATGTCAAAAGTTACATTACTGGGTTCAAATTTGAAGGACCAGGAGAAACAGGGAAGGAATCACTGTTAGGTGAGTCACCGTCCCCCTGGCACCGTCACTGTAAAGAACTGGAAATTCAATGGAATATTTTTCTCTTAAATTCTTGGGAATTTTACGAGTCTGCTGTTTCTAACAGTGCCTGATTCCAAGGCCCAGTGTGCCCAAAATCAGTTTCTGATGTTCTGTACGGGTACAATGAGTAAACGTACTAGCGGGATTCTATACCATCTTAACTGGTTCTCAGAATTGAAATATGAGGAAATCGTTGAACTCTAAGCGCTGGAATTATCTTAAGGGAACCATCACCGCAGTTGCGTTCTAACTATAATGGATGTTAATCTTGGGGTTTCTGAATAAAATTAAATAAAAATGAGTGTAACATATTTTTATTTGTGTGGCGTTTTAATCCTCCAAGTGGAGGTTGGTGGTGGGGGCCATGACACACTAACCTCCCATGAGAGGAAATGGTGGTGGGGCCCACCATTGCATAACCTATCATGGGAGGATATTACTAGGTGGGGCCCCCATGAGCTTAAACCCCGTTTAACCCCGCCATTTATCTGGTGGAACCCTTTGAACATACCCCGTTGTTTTAAGGTGCCAAGTCCCTCACAATAAATTTGTTATGCCATTGCAAATAAATAATTGAATCCATTTTAAAATAATTCCAACCATTATAATAAATGATAACCTATAATTTTATTTTTGGTTGGTAAAATATTTGTTGGGAGAATTAGGAAGAGGAGGAGTTCATGGGAGAGTGACATTTTCCAATGAAGAACGCCCACTTTCCACCAAAGAACGATGAACACCATCTTCGATCATCGACCATGACAAAAGAAAAGGAGCTTTCCGTGAGGAATGGAGACACTGCTTCACCCTCGGATGGTTCCTGACATTAATGAATCAACGTCCACCCTATTTCTGTGACTTCATCAATGTTCATTGAATCGAGGTAGGGGGATTTGAGTTGTTTTATGAATGAGTTTTATTTCCGATCATCATCTTTCAAATGATGGTTAAGCTATGCGGATTGTAAACAATGTAAAAAGGAGGTCTCGGACCACATGAACATGGTCCACCCCCCCCCCCTCGGTGTTGTTGTTATCATTGTGTTGACGGCAGTGGAAGTGAAATGACGGCCGACATCGGGCCGACCGAGAAGAAAACAGGTAGCACAAGACCACCGGGTCGCTAAGAGGGTGTGGTACTATTAGACCACACGGAAGGGGAATCGGGACCAATATGGGCTACGGCAGAGGTGAGCGGTGTCGTCGTGCTACGCAGAGGCCAGCAGAGGGTCGCAGTCAGCTGGGCCGCGGTAGAGGGAGACGGCTCCGTCACGCCTGACCGGTGATTCAGAACCGCGACCAGGGCAGCTGCGACCAAGGGATGTGGGGCCGTCATGGCGTGATATAGTGGTACTGTGGCCAAAGGCTGCGGCGGTCATAGGAGGGCGGCCGACTAAGTGGGCCGCCAACGGCACTCCATAAGGCGGGACCCTTCAGGTCCTGCAGCACTCCAAACCGACATTTAGTGTCGGTTCCTTCGGAATCTGGGGGATCGCGGCACCCCTCCCCCCACGGCACGGTAGGTTGGGCCACCACCAGGCTGGACAACCATCAGGTCGGGCCACCATCGGGTCGGACTGTTCCATTGGACCTCATCGGACCCACGAATCGGTTTGGACCCCTATCCTGACCCATAACCTGAAATCACATTTAATTCATATTTTGGGCAATGGGTTTCCAAATGATGAACTGTCAGTGGCGACAGAAGGCTTAGAGCATGGCAGATATTTTGGCATACCCCGCTTGAGGATTGGACGGAGTTGGTGTATGGCTGGGTTGGTTGGAACCTAAAAAACAACCAGGCCCGTAGAATGAAAATGCCAATAAATCACAAACGGACCGTCTGATTGATGCACAGTTTATCGCGTTGGGTTCCTTCTGATGATTCGGAACTACGAGATACATCAAATCGTGACTTCATAGTAGTTTATGTATCGACATATGGGTCGAGGATCAGACCCTCCTGGAATTGAGCGTGATGTGTGAGGAAACCCTATGGCTGGCTGCGATTGAGATGATAGGATCCTCCATGGGTTCTACAATGAAGATATTGTACCAGGATCCTCCATGGGTTCTACATTGAAGATATTGTACCAGGATCATGCATTGGTTCTATAGCAACAATACTAGATTAAGATCCTTAGTGGGTTCGACAGTTATGACTTCTATACCAGGATCCTACGTGGGTTTGATAGCGCTGATACTATTCCTGGATCCTACATGGATTCGACAGAGGATATGATTCAGTGGCTAAAAATAATAATCTCTAATGCCTCATCCTAATTTTCATACCATTGTGAGATGAGTCTTGTCTTTCAGTCATTGTCATCGAGATGATTGAATTTTCTTCCATTGTGAATTGGGTTGTGCTTGGGCTTGAGTGTTGGAGCCGGACTGTGATTGGTATCTTAGGTATATGTATGGGTATATTCCTATTTAGGGATGGTTGAAACAACATGATTGTATCTTACTATAGTGATTTATCCTTAATGGATTATGGGAGACCGTTGGGGGTCTCAGGGTCCCCTACTAAGTATTGTTATACCTACCCCTGCACAGGCTTCGACCGTACCTTGTTGTCTTCTATGCAGATGATGGTCAGTATTGATCAAGGCTAAGGAAGACAGGAGGCTTCTATGAGCTAGACTAGATGGGACGTACCTTAGGGAAGAGTTTTTCGAGTTCCATAGCTACCCTTCTATTAGGATTTCTTAGTGGACGATCCAGGAGTATTTTTTTCCTTTTTTACTTGTACCTATACTTGTTGTTCAGTTGGGTTTGTATACTGGACCACTTACTTTCAACACACTTTTCATTTATATATTATTACATTTTACTTCTACCTCTTCTATTCAGACTATGTGTGTTACAATTATCGAGGCAATGCCTTCCCTTTTTATTGGGGATTTGCCTTTGGGGCTAGTTACCGGCCCCTAGACTATGGAAGGCAGGCTTGGGGAAGTCACGACATGGGCCCCGAGGATGGGTCAAGAAAAAATTGGTATTATAGGATTCAATTATACTGTAGAAATTGGTCTCTGATTCTTTTCAATGGATATAGTGTTAAGAGTTTTGAGTTTGGTTATCAGTTTAGGGAAACCGATGTCGGTGCGGAGGCGGACGTATCCATACACTAGGACTCTGACTTCTGATTTCCGACATAGTTCATGAAAACACTAATTGTGAGTGTGTTTATTTTGATAAGTTTTCTTCATTATTACTTTGTGTCATCTCACCAATTATATTATTTTGACTATGGCGCACCAGTTTCATTTCAGGATGACCCCACATTGGCATCTAGCTAGGGTTCCGAGTTTCGTACATGATGGTAGCCCAATGAGCGACGAGGCCTCGGTGTCGGGCCCCATCACAGCGGAGGTACCAGCGGTACCACTAACCGCTGGTCCACCGATACCACAAGCTCTATCAGCAGAGAGTAAATGCCATCTGAGTGTATTTCATGAGTTCTGGTGATAGAGGTCACCCGGTATCAAGGGAGAGACCGACCCACAGGCATCTAAGGATTCGCCGGAGGTATCTGTGAATGTTTTCATATTGGTAGGGACACTGGTCGACCTCATGGTGATCCTTACCGTGAGTCTCCTACACGCAGTAGCTGGAAAATGGTTGAGCCTTATGCTCGAGGTGCACGAAGAGGCATCACTACTCTGGGAAGACTTCCTGAGTCTCTTCCGGATAGAGTTTGTTCCAGCCACCCTTTGTGTTGTGCGGATACATGAGTTACTTAATCTACAGTAGGGTAGCATGAAAGTAGCTCAGTACTCATTGAGATTCACCGACCTCTCATGTTACTCCAAAGATATGGTACGAGACACGTTCTTCCGGGCCCGGACCTTTGAGTAGTGACTGGAGAATGAGATCAGTGCTTGGATGATCTCCCTCAGCATCCCGACGTAGCCAAGGGTGCTAGAGCGAGCCCTTCTTGTGGAGAGATTTCTGTCTTAGCAGTCACCAATAGTGAGAACCACCACAAAGTTACTCGTAGCAGAATATTCTACAGCCGTATATAGACAGATGTCGCTGAGTTCCAAGTGGACTAGGCCATCAGGTGGCAGACCCTAGGATACAGTTTCTGTTGTACGAGGCACACGAGATAGATCCAGGAATATGAGGAGCATGCAGTGCTATGCATTCGGAGGGAAGGGTCACATGGCTCGTGACATCCCATCCTGCAATGTAGATTAGAAGCAGATAGTAGAGGGACCTCCTATGCTAAGGCATGAGATCAACCGTGGTGGTCCTCCATGAGAAAGCAGACATGGTCGATGAGCTGACAGAGGAGCAGGGGGTGGACAGTGTTTCAAAGCCTTACCACCACCACCACCACCTGGAGGTCCAGCCCGACCACAGGGATATGGCAGACATGGGTCGGCTCAACTCTAGGAAGTAGAGGCCTATGACCACAGCGCACCTCAGATGAATCGAGGTACTATCTGTGACTACTCCACCTTTGCTGCAGTACATATAAACCCAAGTGCGAGTCATTCATTTATTTTCGTTGTCGTTGTTCAAAGCTCGGATATTTCGACGGAGTCGTTGGCTGGATCTTTTAGACTAGATACTCATACGGGAGAAGACTCAATGATTACGCACTAGTGCAGGAAGTGTGAGCTTACTCTATGAGGTGAGAGCTTTGGCTGGGATCTTCTTGTAGTGGAGTCGAGGACTTACGACATCATCTTCGGTATGAACTAGTTATCCAAAGTTCATTCATATATTTACTATATTAGGCGCAATGTGTGGTGTGTCTGCATGGATGGGACATGTTTTACCTTCACCGGTGAGAAGGGATAGTTTGTAGCACAGGATGAACATACCCAAAGGAGGGGGCAACCAATCGCACATCAGTTGGACATCCTCATTCATGTAGCGGTTGATATACAGAGTCTATAAAGACTCAGTTGGAGCAATGAACCACTAAGAGGCATGGGTAAATCGGTGGTACCCCTTTTTCCCTTATTATGTTCTCTTAATATTGATAACATCCTTTGTCTCTTGTTAAAGATGTAATTCCCTACTGAGAAAACAAACAAGGACACATCCAAAGGAACAAAACAATTTACAAGTTCCACTATTCAATAAGAGTAGCTATGTCCATGGTATGATTGGATGCAATCCAGCACCATACAGTCCACTAAGAAAAAAATCCTTGGATTACAACGAGTAGGATATACCCTTACACTCGTGAAGAACTGTGAAACAATCACTCTAGTGTGTGTGCACCCTCATAGCACAGTAGGGAAAAGTCTCATTTCTTATAACAACTTTTGTTACATGCACTTCCGTTCAAATTCACAAGTGTATTCATGTTCAGCACAAATCATCACTTCCTTACCCAGAAGAAAGGCAAGGACTCCTTGGACATGAGATAGATCAATTACAATCTGAACATCCCATTCCGAATCTCCACTCTGAATTTTTCTCTCTAAATACTTCACTACGAATTTTCTTCTTCACTCTGATTCTTCACTCCGAGTCTTCCTCAGTCTGAGAAAATCAATACAGTGATAGACTGTACTAATTCCCCATTCTGAATCTCCACTCCGAATTCTTCACTCCAAACTTTCTTCTTCACTCATATTCTTCAATCCGAGTCTTCCTCAGTCTGAGAAACTCAATATGGTGACAGCCAGTACTGATTCCCCATTTTGAATCTTCACTCCAAATTCTTCACACATAATTTTCTCAATCCGAAATTTCTTCACTCCGAATTTTCTCAATCTGAGAAACTCAATACAGTGTCAACTAGTATCATATTATTGTTTCAATTGAGACTACAATGAAAAATCAGTCAGCCACACACATCATTCTCTCTCTAGATAATCATAGCATCTCTCCCTACTTAATCATCACACATTTACTTTGTACTCTGATCTCATTTTATAGGTGCTCCAATGTGTGCTTAGGTGGGAAATCAATATATTTTCCTACTCACTTATACTCACCCAAATCTTAATTTCTCCTAAAATCTCGGAGTAATTATGATTTTTTCAAAACTTCTAGAATCTTTTCAAATCTTCTTCTACTTATCTTGATTTAGAACATGGGCCTTTTCCTGATCCGACATTCTGGCTTCTTAGTATCACATTATCGGATCCACCCTTCATGAGTCTTCGGCATCACATTCTCGGATTCACTCTTCTTCACTTCTCTGTATAGATTTTCATTGCTTTCTCAGTATGAAAAATTCTTCATTCTCAGTATGAATCCACTTTAATCATCGATACCAATGATTTTGAATTCTCGGTATGAATCCTATGGATCTCAGTATGGCTTCACCAGTTCTCGGTATGACTTCTGGTTCTCAGAACGGCATTTCCTGAATCTCAGAATGAATTTTGGTTCTCGATACAGCTTCTATGATTCTCGGTTCAACTTTAGGTTCTCAGAACGGCTCACTAGATTCTCGGAATGACTTCTCATTCTTAGAAAGGCTCTTCTTGATCTTAAGAATGGATTTTGGTTCTCGGTATGACTTCTCGATCCAACTTTTTCCCGCATCGTGAGAACAAGCATATACTCACAATTTTAGAGCTAGAAAGCAGCAATGTATCGTCACAATTAGTGCCTTCACATCTCCTATCATCCAGCATTCGATAATTTGCGATTTCTAGGTTTCGAACTTCTCTATTTCCATACTCCAATTTCTAGACTCCGAATACTTCGAACACCAGGTTCCGAATGTTCAATATTCATTGTTTCGAATCTTCAAACCTCTAGATTCGGAATTATTAGAAATTCAAGGTTTCTTTCATTTATGAAAACTTCCTCAATATCAACAAAAGGCAATCCATGCAAAAAATCTCTTCCTTCAGGTACAAAAAAACTTCCATGCCAAACTTCTTGAGAAGTTCCTTAACATAATTTTCTTGGGAGAGAAAAATGAATTCTTTCTGTTTCAATATTTTCAACCCAAGAAAGTATCTCATTTCACCCAGCATGGACATCACAAAGACATTCTTCATTTTTTCGGCCTACCATTCACAGCTCCATTAATAATTCCCAGCAAAAATTATGTCGTCAACATAGACAATCACAATGAGAGAATGATCTTGTCTTTCCATGATGTACAAATTTCTTTCAACTCTCCTTTTCTTGATGGTCATATCCATTAATCAAGTATTCGGTTTTGAATACCATTCTCTTGGAGCTTGCTTTAGCCCATATAGGGCTTTCTTCACCCTTCACACATAACTTTCATTCTTCCCTATAACAAAGTCACATGGTTTCTCAATATAAACTTCATCTTTAAGAACACCATTAAGAAATGTGGATTTGACATCCATTTGAAAGATTTTGTTGCCTCCTTATTTAGAAATAGAAAGAAAGATTCGGATTGTTTCGAATCTGTCCACTGGAGAAAAAGTTTCTTCAAAGTCAAATCCTTCAATCTGCGAGTAGCCTTTGCATACCAATCTTGCTTTGTTTCTGATAAATTCCCCTTCATCATTCAACATGTTTTGGAAGACCCATTTGGTTCCATTAATGTTCTTATTTTCAGGCTTGGGTACATGTTCCCAGGTTTCATTCTTTTCAATCTGATCCAATTCTTCATTCATGGATTTAACCCATTCAGGATGTTCAAATCCTTCTTTAACATCATTTTGTTCCACATTGGAATTCAACGATGTATGTGGTATTTAATTACTTGTTCATCTTGTGTGAATCATGTGACGTTGATCACCAATAATATTCTGATCTTTCACTTCATTCATCAGCCTTGGATATGTTTTTTGTGTGCCTTCCTCATCACTTGATTTGGCTGAATCTGATTCTTCATCTTGATTAGGATTACAATTCATTGCATCCTTATCAAAATCGTCAATTTTATCTTACTTATCTTCCATGTCTATCTATACATGCTTATCTTTCCCTAGAGTTTCAATGACTTTTACATCAACTTCATCCACCATTTTTTCTTTTTCATTGTTAATGAATCTATATCCTCTTCCTTCTGGTGCATAACCATGAAAAACTCCGTCTTCTCTTTTCTGCTCGAATTTTCCACTACTTCAACATTTCTTTATTATAATGCATGGGATCCCAAAAACATTATCATTCTCCATATATGGATTAATGCCATAGAATATTTCATAAGGAGTTCTTTTTTATTGAGTCCTGTAGAAACATCGATTATGAATATAAAGAGTTGGACTTGTAGCTTTCCTCCAAAAGTAATGAGTAAGGCCATGTTCAAGAAGCATGGTTATTCCCATTTCCACCATGCTTATATTCTTCCATTCAGAAACTCCATTTTGTTGAGGTGTATATGGAGCACTATATTCATGCTTAATCCCATGCTTCTCAAGATAGTTTTCAAAATCATCACATATATACTCACCACCATTATCTTTTCTCAACATCTTCACAGAGTACTCACATTCTTTCTCAACATTCCTTCTGAAGCTTTTAAAAGAATTTAGAGTGTCTGACTTGTGCTTCATAAACATAAAAAACATAATGCGAGTAAAATCATCAATTAAGGTAATGATGTAATTGTCTCCATTTGTTGATTGTTTTCTCTAGGGCCCACATATATCAGAATGTATTAGACCAAGGGGTTGTTTAGAACAAATGTAAACCTTTTTATGCACAACACTTGTAATATTTCTTTTCTAATAGGTAGTGCAACACCAATACCTTCTTCATGGAAAATCTAGAATATCACGAACACTGTCCCATTTAGATAACTTGCTTATATTTCTCTGACACATGTGTCCATGTCTTATGTGCCACAAATTATTTTCTTCCACAAAGGTCATGTCATATGAGTTTTGTGAATTGCCAACCTGAAACAGATTCCCTTTGGTTTGTTGGCCTTTTGTAATAATCTTCCCATCTTCGTCACCATTCACAATAAACCCATCCTTTTTTTATATAACTTTGTTACCCTCATCACACAATTTTGATACACTCAGCAAGTTGTGCTTCAGCCCATATACATACACAATTTTCTTGGACTTCAATTTTTCCTCCCCAATGATGGCTAATCCAACACCTTTGATTTTTAAAGATTCATCATTTAGAAATGTCATAGTTCCTTCTTTAAACATCTTCATATTCTTTATCAACGTCAAGTATCCGGTCATATGTGAAGAACATACACTATCAAGTATCCAAGGTCATTGTTCCTTTGTAACTTTTAGAGATGTTTCAACAACAAAAGATTTTTCTTCTTTCACTTATTTCTTCACCTTCGACTTTTGAGAATTAAGATCTTTTTGTTTAGCTGGTAACAACACAAGACATCCTTTTGCAAGGTTTCCAGGTTGTTCACACCTTTCGTAAATAGATTCTAGAGGCTGGAACAAATTTTTTGTCTTGACTTCATTCTTCTCAAATTTCATCATGAAAACATTCTCAATCTTCATTCATTGAGGAGATTGACTCCCCACCAATATCTGCCATTAATAACTTGTGGCGTGGAGATAATAATGTTGATTGAACCAACACATATTTGTTGTATTCCCAAATCCACCACAATACCAACAGTACCCATAGACGGAGTACCTTCCTCAAAATCCTTTGTACCGATAATTCTTTGTTTCTCTTTCTTTAGGCCCACCAACCATTATTTTGATAGCAAGATTGCATTGCTATAATTATTCCTTCTCTAATTTTTATTAGTTTTTACCAGATTTAGACAAAGGTTTCTTTGAAACTTTAAAGTTCCTAGTTACATTGGTCTTGGACACATAAATATCATTCTCATCATTCTTCTTCAAAGAAACCATTTTATTATTCTATAGAATTTTCTCATAATTTTCTTTTTGAGAGATTTCACCTACATCAGTAGTTGAGTTTTGAAAACATATGGTTCTTAATTCAAATTTTGAGAGATTATTTTGAACGTGCTCTAATTCTTCCTCTTTTTCTCTCAGCTTAACATTCATGTGCTCATTTTTCTTTTTCTCATCTTCAAGAAACCTCTCAAAGTATTCAAGATAATTTTCAAATTCTTCTTTAACATTAGCTTGATTTCATGCTGAGGAACATTCATCTTCCAACTTTTTGTTAAATTTATCTAGATTTCTGATCTTCCTTAAACATTCCTTCATTTCTACATTCAGATGAATCTCAAGCTGAGTTTCTTCTTCTTCTGAGATGTTGCTTCCGAAATCCTCATCATTCACTGTTGCAATGAATGTATTCTCAAAACCATGCTCAACTAATTTTTCAGATTCATCGTCACTTTATTCATCTTCATTATTTATGGATAGAAATCTTTTTCTCTTGGATTTGAAGAATGTATTTTCTTTGCATGACTTTCCTTTACCACCCTGCTTCTTCCATAACATTTTTGGTTTTTTTCTTCTTCATAAATGTCTTTTTCATTCTCATTTTGAGGACAGTTAGACGCAAAGTGGCCAATCCCTCCACATTCAAAAAAATTCAAGGGAAGTTTTCCCTTGTATTACCTTGTGCCTCTTTTAACATTTCTTGAAAACAGGTATTAAATATCGTTAATATTTTTACATATCTGAATTTCAGAGTTAGAGTCACCACCATTTTCTTCAATCAATATATTCTTAGATCTCTCCTTCCTCATTATATTGAAATATAATTCTCTTTCAAAATCTATCTTGGTCTTCATATTTTTTCCCTTCTAATTTCATAAGTAATGAGTGTGCTATGGAAATCATCAAGAGATAGAGTCTCTAAGTCTCTGCCTTCTAATGAAGATACATTCACATCAAATTTATCAGGATGAATTTTCAAGATATTTTCCACCACAATAGAGTCTTTCAGCTCTTCAGAAAGACATTTTATGGTACTAATAATATCGTTCACCCTGGTGAAGAAATCCCCAATAGATTCATGCTCTCCCATATTCAAGTCTTCATACTTCAATCTCCAGATTTGATGTTTTTCCTTCTTGAATTTTGTATTTCCTTCATATATGTCTTTCAGTTTTTCCCATATACCTCTAGTTTTGGCGACTCCTTTCACTCTCAAGAACTCACTTTCAGAAAGTGATGAAAATATAGCATTCGTGGCTCTTACATCATTCTCAGGAAAGTTCTTGTCAACAAGTGTAAGTGGATCATTATCATAAATGGGGGAAAACCCAACTGTTGAAGCTTCAAGAACATCAAAACTGATAGAAATGAGATACGGTAGCATTCTATCCTTCCAGATGTGATAGTTCAGTCAATCAAATACCGGAATTCCTTTACTGTTCACACAATTCAAATTCTATATCAACAAAGAAAACAAAGGTAACCTCCCTCTGATACCACTTTTAAGGACCCAGTTTGAGCAATGAAACACTGAGAGTGGGGGGGGGGGTGAATCAGTGGTAACCCTTTTTACCTTCTTATGTTCCCTAAATGTTGAGAACATCCATTGTCTATTGTTAAAGATGTAATTCCCTTCTGAGAAAACAAACAAGCACACATCCAAAGGAACAAAACTATTTACAAGGATTACTATTCAATAAGAATATCTACGTCCTTGGAATGGTTGGAAACAATCCATCACCATAAAATCAACTAAGAAAACAATTTTTGGATTAAAACGAGTAGGATATACCCTTACACTCATAAAGCATTGTGATACAATCACTCCAGTGTGTGTGCACCCTCTTAGCACAATAGGGAAAATTCTCGTTTCTTGTAACAACTTATGTTACCTGCACTTCATTTCAAATACACAAGTGTAAGAATGTTCATCATAAATATTCACTTCCATGGCTAGAAGAAAGGAATGGAATCCTTGGACTTGAGATAGATCAATTACAATCTGAACATCCCATCCTGAATCTCCACTCTGAATTTTAAACTCCGAATTCTTCACTCCGAATTTTTTATTCACTCCGATTCATCAATCCAAGTCTTCCTTAGTCTGAGAAACTCAATTCGGTGACAGCCTGTACTGATTCCCCATTCAGAATCTCCACTCCATATTCTTCACTCTGAATTCTTCACTCTGAACATTCTTCTTCACTCTGATTATTCAATCTGAGTATTCCTTAGTCTGAGAAACACAATACGGTGATAGACAGTACTGATTCCCCATTCCGAATCTCCACTCTAAATTCTTCACTCTGAATTATCTCGATTCGAACATTCTTCACGACGAGTTTTCTCAATCCAAGAAAATCAATACAGTGTCAACTAGTATCAAATTCTCATTTCAATTAAGAATGCAATGAAAACTTAGTCAGCCACACACTTCTTTCACTATCTAAATTATCAAAGAATATCTCACTACATAATCATCACACATTTACAATGTACTCTAATCTCTTTTTATAGGATCTCTAAAGCGTGCTTAGGCAGGAAAGAAAAATATTTTCCCGCACATTTAAATTCACCCAAATCTTAATTTCTCATGAAATCTATGAGTAATTAATACATTGTCAATGCTTCTAGAATCATCTTCCACTTCTCTTGATTTATAACATTGGCCTTTTCTGGATCCGACCTTTTGGCTTCTCGGTACCAAATTCTCAGATCCACCATTCTGGAGTCTTCGACATTACATCCTCAGATTAACTCTTCTTCACTTCTCGGTATGGCTTTTAATTGCTTCCTCGGTATGAAAAATTCTTCATTATCGGTATGACTCCACTTTATTCATCAATAACGATGATTTTAAATTCTCAGTATGAATCCTCTAGATCATGATATGGCTTCACCAGTTCTCAGTACGACTTCTAGTTCTCAGAATGACTCTCCCTGATTCTCGGAACAACTTTTGGTTCTCGATATGACTTCTTCGATTCTCAGTACGACATTAGGTTATCGAAAAAGCTCACCAGATTCTTAGTATGACTTCCCGTTCCTGGAACGACTCTTATTGATTCTCGGAGTGGCTTTTGGTTCTCGGTATGACTTCTCGATCCATCTTTTTCTTGCATCTTGAGTACTTTCATATACTCACTATTTTAGAGTTACAAAACAGAAAAGCATCGTTATAATTAGTTCCTTCACGTCTCATATCAGCCAGATTATGAGAATTTGCAATTTCCCAGTTCTGAACTTCTCAATTTTGAGACTCTGATTTTCAGACTCTGAATTCTTTGAGCACTAGGTTTCGAATGTTAAATATTCTTGGTTTCGAATCATCAAACTTCCAGCTTCTTAATTCATAGAAATTCAAGGTGTCATTCCTTTATGAAAACTTCATCAACATCAACATAAGACAATCCATGAAAACCATCTCTTCCTTCAGCTTGGTCTTAATAGAGTTCGAGTTTTCCTATTCTGATGGATCATTATGCGGATGTTTTCCCTAAAAATGTACCAGGACTACCTCCTCCTAGAGAGGTGAACATATAAATTGACCAGTACCCCAGGATGACACCGATATATACTCCATCATATCGAATGGCTCCCACTGAGCTTCGTGAGCTGCGGGTACATCTGGAGGACTTACAGGGGAAGGGATTTACTCGACCTAGTGTTTCACCCTAGGCATACCCGATTTTGTTCTCCAAGAAGGCGGATGGGACCTTGAGTCTCTATGTCGACTACCGTTGACTGAAATAGGTGACCATAAAGAGAATTTCCCACTCCTGAGGATTGAAGTCCTCTTTGATCAACTGAAGGGAGAGCTTTGGTTATCGAAGATATATCTTCGGTCGGGCTATCACCAACTCAGGGTATGAGATGAGGATGTACAGAAGATAGACTTCAGATGTCTATATAGCCAATACAAGTTTTTGGTTACTCCATTCGGAATAACCAACTCACCTGCAGTGTTCATGGGACTCATGATCATGATCTTTCAGCTATTCCATGATCACTTTGTAGTAGTATTCATTGATGACATTCTGATCTACTCAGCTACCAAGGAGGAGAACTACTACCATTTGCGGGTAGTGCTGGACACACTCCGAGAGCACCGGATTTATAGTAAGCTCTCAAAGGGACAGTTCTGGATCAGAGAGGTACACTTTCTAGGATATGTCATCTCAGAAGCTGGAGTTGTAGTGGATCTAGCGTAGATCGAGGAAGTACTTTCTTGGAAGCCACAGAAGAGTGTGGTGGAGGAACGACGTTTTCGAGAACTTGTTGGGTACTATCGGAGATTCACTCTAGACTTCTCCAGAGTTGCAACACCACTTTCATAATTGACGAAGAAGGGGAAAAACATCGTTTGGTCAGAGAGATGCAAGCAAGGCTTTTAGGATCATAGGTATAGGATGACTAGTACGCCCATTCTAAGCCTATCATAGGAGGGCGTTGGGTATGTAGTTTTCTATGACCCATCAGGGACCAGACTCGGGTGTGTCTTGATGTACGAGTGAGTAGTGATCGTGTATGGATCCTTGTAGTTTAGACAGAATAAGAATAACTACGCTAACCATGAATTGAAGTTAGCAGTAGTGGTATTCTCTTTGAAGATGTGGCGACACTATCTGATGGCTGAGCATTTTATAATTTAATCTGACCACTAGTGTCTTATGTACATCTTATCGCCGAAGGACCTAATCCTGGGACAACGACATTTGATTGATTTCCTCCAGAACAATGACTTCGAGATAGTCTATACTCTTAGGAAGGGGAACGTTGTAGTTGATGCTCTCAGGAAGAGATCATAAATTCATCTGCTTGGAGAGGTGACAGAGCAGTTGGCTGCAATGCAGATTACCTTTGTAGATCATGATGGAGCAGCCTTTCTATAGTCTCTTACATCACGCCTCCAATTATACAGAGAATTAGGGAGGCGCATCATTGGGATGTTGACTACAAGGCTCGACATGCACAGATATCCATAGGGCTAGCACCTGATGGATTTTTTAGGTGGGGAGAATGTTATTTTCTTCAGAGGACATAATGTGGTACCAATTTCACATCAAGAGGATGTTTTGATGGGGTTCCACACATATCCTTTAGTTGTACATCTAGGAGTGGAAGAGAAGTATCATTACCTTCGACTAAAGCACTGGTGTCCTGGTATGAAGAAGGCAGTAGCAGAGTTTGTCTCACGATGTCTCACTTGTCGGCAAGTGAAGGCAGAGCACCAGGTTCCAATAGGATTATTTCAGCCTTAGAGGTCCCAAGGTGGAAGTGGGATGAGATATCCATGGATTTAGTGACTGAACATCAACATATTACTAGAAGAAATGACTCTATCTTTGTGATTGTCGACCGACTCACCTAGTTGGCCCACATTCTACCGATTAGAGAGAAGGGTTCAGTTGAGAGCCTGTGATGACTCTACATACAGGATATCATATGAATTCATGGTTTTCCATCGATGATCGTCTCTAATCAAGATACTCATTTCACTTCCTGTGTGTGGAAGGGGTTGTAGGTGTCTTTTTGGATGCAACATCACTTGAGCACCTCCTTCCATCCTCAGACGGATGGTCAGTCTGATAGGACCATTTAGACTCTCCAGGACATGCTTCATGCATGTTTCCCTGACATCAGTCATATATGGGAGGATCACTTACCCATGGTAGTGTTTTAATACAACAACATCTATAACTCCACCATAGGGATAGATCCTTTTGAGGCACTTTACAACCAACCTTGCAGATCACCTCTGTGTTGGACTGACCCTGGGGAGTAAGCACTCATGGGACCAGAGATGGTGTAGGATATGAAAGACAATGTTCAGATCATCTAGGAGTAGATGCAGAATACACAGAGCAGGCAGAAATACTATTCTAATAGAAGATGGAGACCACTAGATTTCGAGGATGGAGACCACGTCTTTTTACGGGTATCACCTCGATGAGGTCTACGGAGATTTGGCCGAGGCGGAAAGTTGACTCTGTGATTCATCGGACCCATACAGGTCCTTAGAAGAGTATGTGAGGAGGCTTACCACTTGTCTCTTCCACCTCAGTTGCACCGGGTGCACAATGTCTTTCACGTATCCCAGCTAAGAAGATACGTGCATGATCTATCTCACATCATCGACCACAGGGAGCTGGGCATCGATGAAGGGGATACATTTACAGAGGTTCTAGTGGAGATTAAGGATCGACAGGAGTGGGTCCAATGTGTATGGTTGATACCTATGGTGCGTGTTCACTGGCAGCATGGGAATCTACAGGAGAGAAAATGGGAGCGGGAGGCTCAAATGTGTGCTCAGTACCGCCATTTGTTTTCTTTATTGTGAGTTGTATCTTACATAGATATAAATCCCTATGATGGGGTGAATTTAAAGACACAGAAATTCTGAGGGATTTTTTTTCTCTTATATTCGTGGTAATTTTACGAGTTCACAGTTCTTCACGGCGCCTGATTCTGAGGCCCGGTGTCCTGCGAATCAATTTCTGAGGTTTTGTTCAGGTAAGTATAGTAAATGTACTAGTGAGATTCTATATATTTTGAACCGGTTCTCGGAATAGAAATCCAAGGGCACCGGTAAACTCACAACACCAATATTCTCTTAAGGGGACTTTCGCTGTAGTTGATTTTTAATGAAAATGGAAGTTAATTTTTGTGGTTTCTAAACAAAATTAAATAAAAATGAGTGTAACTTATTTTTATTTGTGTGGTTGTTTAATCCTCTAAGTGTAGGTTGGTGGTGGGGGCCATGACACCCTAACCCCCAATGACAGGTTATAGTAGTGGGACCCACTGGCACATAACCTCCCTTGGGAGGATATTATTAGGTGGGGCCCCCATGAGCGTAAACCTCCTTTAACACCTCATTTATGTGGTGGATCCCTTTGAACTTCCACCTTTGTTTTAATATGCCAAATCCCTCATAATTAATTAATTATTCCCTTGAGAAATTCATGTAAACCATTAAAATAAGTGATAAGATATTATTTTATTTTTGGTTGGTATAATTTTTTTAGGAGAATTAGGGAGAGGAGGATTTCTTGGGAGAAAGACATTTTCCAACGAAGAACTCCAACATTCCATTGAATAATGACGAACACCATCTTCAATATTTGACAGTTCCTAAAGATAATGAGTCACCCAAAATGAATGTCGATGACGCTTCAGCCTCAGACGTTTCCCGATGTCAATGAATCATCGTCCTCCCAATTTCCGCGACTTTGTTAATTTTCATCAAATAGAGGTAGTGGGATTTGAAATTCTTTATATATGAGTTTTATTTTTGATCGCCATCGTTCAACTGATGGTTGAGATATGCTGATTATTAACAACGTAACAAGGAGGTATCAGACCGTACAAACACGGTCCGACCCCCCCCCCCCCTTTGTTGTTGTTCTCATTATGTTGATAGTGATAGAAGAGCTATTTCAAAGGAAATCAGGCAAAACATGAAGAAAAATAAAGGCACAATATTTTTAGGTCACCAAGAGGGAACGACACCGTCGGGCCGCACGAAAAGGCCATCGTGGCCATGGAGGGCGACGGCGGAGTCGCACGGCGCCGTCACGCCGCGCGAAGTCCAGCATAGGAATGCGACTAGCTAGGCCGCGGTGGAGGGTTGGGGCTCCGTCGCATCGCGCCGGTGATGAAAAATCGCGTGCAGGGTAGGCCACATGGAAGGGGTGGGGCGCCAACATGCCGCAATAGAGGGGGACCGCGGCCAAAGGCCGCAGCGGTCGAAGGAGGGTGACAAGCAGAGTCAGCCGCTGCCGGCATTCCACAAGGCGGTACCCTTTGGGTCCCGCAGAACTCTAGACCAGCAGTTAGTACTAGTTATTTAAGATGTTGGGGTGGCACCCGCCATGGTGTGGCCGGCCAGGCCAGGCTGTCCAGCCTACCAGGCCACGCGGGTCAGCCGGCTAGGCCACGCGGGCCGGACAGGCCATGCGAGCCGGCTGGCCAGGCCACGCCGCCACCAGGTCGGGCTGCCCATGGGGGAGGGACCGCCATCAGGTCGGGCTACCATTGGGCTGGGCCTCCATCGGGCTAGACTGCTCCATTGGACTAGGTCGGACCCACGGACAAGGTCAGACCCCTATCCGGACTCGTAACCCAAAATCACATTTCATCCGTATTTTGGGCTACGGGAGTCCGAACAATGAACTGTCTGTGGTGACGGAAGGCTTAGAGCAGGATGGATCATTTGGCATATATTTCATGTGTTTTAGACACAGTTGGGGTACTTCCGGGTTGGTTTTAACCTATAACCGAAATGGTCCCCAAGAACGGAAATGGAAATAACTCACAGACCGAGCGTCCGATTGACGCGCCGTCTATCGTGTTGGTTTCCTTAAGATGATACGAAACTATGGGATACATCAACTCAAGTCTTCATGGTAGTTGATGTATCAAAACTTGTATCATATAATGGACCCTCCCGGAATCGATCATGTTGTGTGCGGAAACCCTATGGCTGGCTCTGACTGAGATGATAAGATCCTACATGGGTTTGATAGAGGTGATACCATGCCAAGATGATCTGTGAGTTTGACATCGATGATATTGTACCAGGATCCTATTTAGGTTCGACAACGAGGATACTAGACTGGGATCCTCCATGGGTTTGACAGTGATGACTTATGTACCAGGATCCTACGTGGGTTCGACAATGCTGATACTGTTCCGAGATCCTACAGGGGTTCAATAGAGGAGATGATTTAGTGGATACAACTAATCATATATACCCCCTCATCCTGAGTTGAATACCTATATGTGATGAGTCTTGTCTTATAGTCATTATCATCTAGATGATTGAATTTACTTTCTTTGTGGAATGGGTTGTACTTGGGCTCGAGTGTAGGAGCCGGACTATGATTGGTATCATATGCATATGTATGGGAATATACCTATGTTTGGATGGTTGATAATTTTATATTGTATCTTACTGCTGTGATTTATTCTAATTGGATTCTGAGAGACGTTCGGGGGTCTCGGGGTCCCCTACTAAGTATTGTTATACTCACCAATGTACGGGCTTCGCCCGCACCTTGTTGTGTTCTATATAGATGGTGGTCAGCAGTGATCAAGGCTAAGGGAGACAAGAGGTTGCTTTGAGCTGGACTAGACAGGAAATACCTCAGGGAGGAGTTGATTGAGTTCTGTACCTACCCTTTAGGTATGATTCCCCAGTAGATGATCCAAGAGAAGTTTTTCCCTTTTTACATGTACTTGTACTTGTTGTTCAGTTGGGTTTGTATACTGGACCACTTACTTTCTGCACACTTTTCTTTTCTATATTAGTACTTATTACTTCTACTACTTGTCTTCAGACTGTGTGTGTTATAGGTTTCAAGGCAACTCCTTCCCTTTTTATTGGGGATTCGCCTTTGGTGCTAGTCGCCAGCCTCTGGCCTATGGAAGGCGGGCCTGGGGTATTCACTACACATGCCCTGAGGACGAGTCGTGATAGTCACCCTCACACCATCGCCTGAGTACTGTCACCCTGGCACTATCACAGAAGCACAATATCCCATGAATTATTACCATGTCACCAACTCCATAACACTTTCTCCCTAGAATCGATGCCGACTGATGCTATGGATGTCCCATTAGTGCCACTGATTCCCATCGATTCCACAGACACTCATCGGTTCAACCAATGCCGATCGGTGCCACTAATGTCGATCAGTGCTATTGATGCCCATTGGTGCCACCGATTTCCATCAGTTCCACAAATTCTCAAACCTAGAATTTTCCAAACTCTTTAATGAGACACCCATGGTCTCCAAGACACTCTAAACACCAATAAATTGTAAATTTAATGGACTAGGAGTGTCCGGGTCATTCAATATATAATACAATATACTAAAGCATATCCCCCAATATTTTCATAAAAGTATTGGTGTTTCTCTAATTTTTCATACACGTGGTGATAATTGATTTAACACACCACACATACATTTCAGAAATCATAACCATATGTAATTTTTTTCAAAATTATATATATAATTTTAGAATAAATATAGTGATGAAATTGAGCATAAACTACATAATCTATAAATTAACAATATTTTATTATGGTGTAATTTAATTTCAATTATTTTTTAGACTTATCAATACAGTTTTGACTATAATATATCTTAAAAAAACTCCAAAATATCTAGTTATGTCTTTGGAAATTACAAATCCCTATATAAAAGAAGTTATTAAATTCCATACTCACACAGTGGGATCTGGTGAAAAATATTTTCATTAAAAATACTATTTATACAATATAGGATTATCCTACACCTTTTTTTCAATGTTTCCAGAAGATAAACATTACATCTCATAAATAAACCCAAAATTGAATGAATTGTTTTTATGTATTCAAGGACCAGATACACAAAAACTATTTTTTAAAACATGTGATAATTTTATTATATTTATGTGAAACTATAATCAAATATATACTTATAATAAATTAATATTATCATCAAAACATGAAGAAAAGTAAAAATATGAAACATGTGATGTCAAATATTATGTAAGGGTAAACATAGGTGATAAATATCAATTTTCATAAGTGATCATAAAAAATAAAAGAGGTAATAGAAAATTACAAGAAGTAAATAATATACATGAAAACAAATATCATGAATATGATTCTAGGAACATTCCATGTAATAACAGATGAAATGATTTAATATAGTGTGGGAACATGTTTAAATGAACATGATCCATGAGATAATAACATATTAATAAGTATAAAATAATTATTCGTGTATAAAAATAACCATTGAAAATCATTGAAAATAACTAATTATGTACACTCTATTATGGAAGGAGAAAACATATATATGTTAAAGATTTTGGACAGTGTTATATCCATTTATTTCAATAGATCATTGTCTCATGAGATATAACTCATAAAAAATTAATTAGGGTGAGTAATACAACCCAATCAATTATCATCATTATATAATAGTTTTAATTTAAATATGTCATCCATATTGTGATAAATAACTAATGGAAATAATAATTTTTTCTTCTGGTATTCTAAATGTATCAAATAATAAAAAATATTGACTTTTTAATAAATAATCATAACTTTATATAAAAATATAAATAAACATGTTTGAAAATATATTTAGTAAAACATCTAGAAAAATAAATAACAGTTATGATATTATGAAATTTAAGCCATATATTTAGATGTTATTTTTTTTAAATTATTAATTTTCCTATTTAATATTTATATGGAGTATATGTTAACACCATTAAATCAAAGAATTAGAAAAAAGGGTATCCACTATGTCAAAAAATTGTATGAAACGTTATACCTGCTCGTTGTAGATTTTAAATCATTAAAACATATTGATAGATCATTACACCAATAAAAAATAAAATTTTACAATCTAAACTATGAATGAAGGTGTTATGTATAATTTAATTAATATATTTCATTAAAAAAGTATTTCATACAAGGTTTATTTAGATGAATTGTTTATTTTTGTGGTATTATGAAATTCCCTTTAAAAATCGGATTCATTCTTGATATCTTTTAGAACATTTTTTTAATAATATATATTTTAACAAACTCAAGGAAAAATAATTTATTTTATAATGAATAAAAACATAGATATATTGATTAATAGAAAATTATAACCCATAAAGAATGATATTTTCTAATATAAAACTCTAAAAATATATTCCAATAAAAATTTCATGAAAATAACCAATGTGAAAAACACCATAAATTTCATTACAACTCTTAATGAATATCAACGAAGTATAATATAAAATTTGATACATTATTGAGATATATATTATTCAATTTTTAAATGAATCCAATGAATATATATATATATATGTACATATATATAATTGGAGGCTCCGAACTGGAATGAATAGACAAAGTCAGTTTCAATTACATAAAAAAAATTGAATGAAATGCATGTAAATAGGTTATGAAATATTCCATAGACATGTAAAAACCCAAGAAAAAAATTAATTTTATAAAAGGAATTCATTATGAATTAATTACCCCATATAAATAATATTATGGTTCATTATATGAATTTTTTGTGAAGAAAATAAATTTGTGACAAGAATTCATAGAACAAAAAATATATTTACAATCGAAATACAATATAAGATAAAATTTGTGAGTGAATATTAAACCCAATATCTTCTACAAAACATATAAAATTATACCTCTATATATAATTTATGCACCACAAAATAACATGTAGTGAATATGCATCGTATGATAATAAAGGAAATTTAAAATCAAAAAACGATTACAGTTTTTAAATTATAAGATGACAACCTACCATATAGTGAATTAATCATTTATTTGAAAATTAATTAAATGCTATAGGTTTCTAAAAAATAAATTTAAATTGTTCCCATAGAAGATGTGAATTATGATAAATAATAATATGATCATACCAAATAAGATAATTTTAATCTACACCTTCATTAGAATGTCCATAATCTAGATTGTTGGACTGCCTGTAGACATGAATGATATTGTATTGGATGGATGAGATGAAATAATAGAAGTTGATTCCTCAATTCCTTACCCTTCTTAGAATAAGAGAAATGAAAATTATTTTATTTTCAACATAAATTGTTTAGTTAGATTCTATCCATTGATTGTTCCAACCTCTCTACTTAGATTTATTTGTATTAATGATAAGAAAACGAATTCCCGCATTAAAATGTGATGAAACTCCACTTGAACCATATATATATACATAGAAATTCATATGGTTATCTATTATTACAAACCTATAACCCCGTGAAACTAGATTATCCCTTGATGAATCATTGGTTTTTATTTTTATCCATCCTAAAAAAGGTGACTAATAAATAAAACCCATTATTCCAAAATGGGTGAATAAAAGTACCATAAATTTAAATTAGGAAAATGACATATATACCATGAAAGAAATTATGAAAATAATCCCTTTGATAGTTATATGTAATTTTTCAATGGTGAAATGTAAAAATATAACGAAACATGATACGGGAGAGTAGATCAACCATTAACCTGCATATTACAAGATTTCAATTGAATTTTAATGAGTCCAACTACTGTTACTTAGAATATAATATGAATATGTGGGGAAAATTTATGATCCAAACAAACAATTATAAATCACAAAAAAAATATGATGTTTATGGTAAATGAACATAAATAGTGTCCGAATAATTTGTCTATTTAGATGAAGTTGTATCACAACTCAAGAATAAATTTTCAATATAATCTATTTCATTTTAAAAAAGTAAATATATTGATAAAATTTATATACTATATATCGTTAAAAGTTAATATATTTTTATCTTTTTATGCACCACCCTCCAAATGATAATGCTCCTTCGGGGACTGGTGATGACAGTATTATACTTCCATATCCATTGAAGTCTAAAATAAAAACCCATGAAATGTTGATTGAATGGTTTAATTTTATATAGTATAATAAAAAAATACTACCACACCTAGAAGTAAATTTTCAACGAGAAAATAATATAAAGATATTGTGTTTAATATGGTATAGTAGAGCCTATAGTTTATTATATTGGTATTTAAAATAAATCTTAGAAAACATATTTGATTACTAATTAATGAGTGAATAAATCATAGTAACTACATTCAAATTATAAATCTAGATGTTATGTTAATAGTCATTGGATAAAACCCATCTAGATACTGATGAAATTAATGAGAAACCATAATTAAAATTAGCCCAATCCAAGTAATCGAACTGATAATAATTTCATATTTTGAGATTATTTATAATTCTAGATGTAGTGACCTTACATAAAAAATAACAAATATGGAATCATGGTACCAATACATTGAAATAAAATTCATGTAAATTTCCTGAGAAAGGTCCATGAAGTTAAGAAGTCTGGTTATTCCATACACAAAAATGAGTATTATTTTACACATTAATACACTATTTTCAACATATTTTTTCATGTTAATGAAAATTAATCCATATAGTATATCCTTTCATAACATTCTTATCACACTTAATGGAATCCTATGGAGAAGAAAGATAGTAATGGTGTGCTCAAATTCTTAGTTAATGTAATTTACAGTGTATGAAATAAATAATCGATGAGAATATTCATTATAAAATCATAATAACGGAAGACTCATTCATTGTAATAAATAATCAAAAATAGAAGTTCATAAATAATATAGAAATGTAAATAACTAAAAATTCAAGATTTTTAATAAATTGGATAAGGATAAATCAATATCAAATGGTAAGAAAATGAAAAAATTTCCATTTCAATTGTTAAACTATGAATAAAAAGAATCTAAAGATATGCTAATGTAAAATATCATGTATAAAAAATACAATATCTAAATAAAAATAATTCATGATTAATGGCTGTTATTTATGTTGAAAATGAAACACTACCATTAAGACCATTCACAAGAGATTTTTTTTCTTTATTGATACCTATGTATAATTTTTCTATGAAAACTAGATGGTTTTGTCTCCAACATGTTTAATTTAATGAGACTTCTTATCCATATACGAGATTATATTAACTGATCCCAAAACATTGTTTTCTATTTAAAAAGAATTTCTCATATATATACTAATATATTTAATTAATATAATGTGTTCCTTATAATTTGTTGTGTGTATTGATTAAGAGAGATATATATTTAAAAATTTCTCAATGGAGGATACGTAACAACAATTGTTGCTTACATTGATAAATGTAAATACCATTGAATGATCATTAAAAAATTATTCACTAGAATAATCCTTAGAAATTCCAAAGTATTTCAAACCACATTGAATCATTGGAGTCATAATCCCAATAAAGTAATAACATTAAATGAAACTCATAATATATCGTTAAAAATGATGACCATAATATAACTTGTCCTTGGGATGTATATTCACCATATAAATGATATGGGTAATTACCCTAAATTAAATGATCATCTAAAATTGAATATATCAAGGTGAATAAAAAGGAATCTGGGTATAGAATGAAAATATTATCATTGTAAAAATTAATTATATACCATAAAAATAATGGATTAAAATGGTATATATATAATATATCTCATTTGGGGTACGGATCAAAGGTTTTTTTTTGTTGATGGAATATAATAACAACTTTGAACGTATACATTAAGAAAACAATTTTTGTATTGATATACCTTCTAAAAAACTGTTTTATTGAATATAAAATTTAATAAACTGAAAACACTTTATAAAGGGTTGTCATATCATTCATAAATAATTTTTATAAAGATAAAATCAATTTTAAAAATATTTTAATAAACATGGTATTTAAAAAATCAATGGTTTTCTGACTAAATATAGAAATGTAAGAAGGTTTTCATAAAAACATTTTTATAAAACCATTTGTGTAAATAATAGTGTAAAATTGTATTATTACATATAAAGGTCCATAAACAATAAAAATAGGAGAAAACTAATTGGTTAACTGAATTTTGATCAAATAATTTCCCAAGTGAAAATTTATTTAAATAAATCATGATTAAAATGTAATTGTTACGTAAACCCTTGAGAATTCAATAATATATATTTCAAAATAAAAAAAAGTATTAGATTATAAGTGTCAAATTTGAATCCAAATAATTCTACAGGAAAAACATATATATATATATATATATATTTAATTACGTAATATTTATATAATTTTTACTATAATGAGGAAGTAGTATCTCCTAATAAAAATGAATGTTGTTATCAAATAAATTACCACATAAAAAATTAAATAATATAAATAATTAATAAATAATTAAAATTTATAAAATCATACCTTAAATATAATATATATCATGTTTTAATATATCTTATAGGGTATTAGATACCTAAAAAATATGAGTTAATTTTTATGTGGGCCTCATAGAAGTAAATGAAAATAATGAAACCCTTAAGTTGTGTTTGTTTTTCTGTAAATGCCGATTAAAATCATATATAGTTATTTTAAACATGATAATATCATCCTCAATTAATATATTAATAATTTTAATATCATTTATTTTATTCTTATAGTATCTTATTACGATTTTTTAATAATCATTCGTTATCCTTACAATTTCAGGTCTTAATTACAGTGTTATTTGAGTATGTTATGACATGTTACTTGTTGTTCATATTACATAGATCATTGTTTAATCATACCCAGAATGTAAAACGTTGTTTAGGTTATCATATATATTCATTATTATTATTATTTTATGTTCCATTTTATTTTTATTATAGCAACGAAATGTACCATTTATGGAGACCATATGGTGTACGTACGCGTGAGTGCTAAATTAATTAATTTATCGTATTAAAATATTTAAATGTAAATGAAATATAAATATATTATAAATATAATATCATATATATTTGATATTTTGTACATTGATTTACTAAAATAATCCATTAAACATTCCATGTATAGCGTGAACAAATAACATTGTTCTGGGGAGGTGGTAGTCCACAATTCCACAAACAATGTTATCGTATTCCAACAAAAGAGAGTGAATAATTGTATGTGTTATATAAGAATTATATAATACTAATTCAATTATAAATTTAATTTATATATATCATATCTAAAGATTATTCCCATCAAAAATCTCATCCATGATATGTGGTAATGGAAGAAATAATAACCATCGTTTTGTGAGGTGATCGTTAAACATACACATACATTGTATGTCTGTAACCAATTATATGGATGTGTGCGTATGTTTATGTATAAACACATGAATAATAAAATATTAGTATATTTTTAATATCTTTATTATTATATATTCATGGAATTATAATTTCCAAGGGGTGGATAATGAATATAAAACAAACAATCACGAGGAAGGATGTTACATTTTCACTGGGAAACGACTTTTGGTATGTGCCAAATATTGTCCATGGTATTATTTATGAAAAAGTTTAGAATTAAAAAATATGATTATTAAATTTAAATAAATATTTTGGCATATCTCGATTTATCAAACAAGGAATGATAGGTTCAGGGAAGTGTGAGAGGTGAGTACCTTTTTATTACGGATGAGTAGTGGTATTCATCAGTATTATGGAAAAGGAATTATTAGCATTGTTCTCCCAGATAACATTGGATTAAATAATGTTACAATGTCAATAAAAGCGAATATAGGGTCTAAATATGGACATTTATAGACTATTGGACATGTTATTGTATCATTTTGGCCCATAAATTTAATGTTTTGTCTTTTGTTATGTTACTTTTTCTATTAATCATTGAATATAATTTTAAATGATTTCATAAATTTTTTTCGTAAGTAAATTTAAATAATAATAATTTATAAATTCTAATGATTCCAAATATATAATACATTTTTTCATATTCTGATTACCAAATTTGTATAAAAATTTTAATCCCACAAAGGGGATGATAAAGTAGGGTTTTAACGTAAAATGATAAAAATTATGCTATGTTTTTTATTCAATTTCAAATTGAAAAATGATTGAATTACATTAATTATATATATATGTATCATTTTTTAAATTATAATTTAAATTAATCAGTAATAAATTATATCATTATAAATAAATTAGATAAAAAAGTAGTTTTGAATTTAAATTCAAAATTTTTAATTACTCCTCAAAAAATAAAACATCACAAAAAATAGAAAATATCTTATCTAATAGATTTTTTCTGATTAAATTTAAAAATTGATCTTTATATTGTCATGTTAATATTCGAAAACTTCAAAATTTGGACTTAAATTTAGTTCAACATTAAAAGTAAAAAAAAACTTTTAAGACAAATAAAATTCTAATCTTAAAAATGATTTATTCTTATCATACACATATACAATATATTATAAAAATAGCAAATAATTTTGAATTAATATATATCATATATATTTATTTAATAAAATTCACTAAATTTAATTAATACAAATTATTAGTATAAAACACCATTGTGAGCATAATGAAAAATACCTTCATAATCAATTTGTTTTTGTATTCATTTATAAAAAATTTAAAACATATAAATTTATTTTATGTTATTTAAAAGACTATTTTTCTATTATATACATTATACTACTCATAACCTCTAATTTAATATCTTGGTTATAACTTATTATATTATATATAAATTTTTTATTAATATATTTTTTGTTCAGAAAAGATCAACCTTGGATATAACACATGCCTTTGAACTAAGTCGTTATTGTGTTTGATGCATTATAATATAGTATCAAATGAATTTCAAGCTATATCATTGGTTAATTTTACAAAAATATTTAATTTATTATAATTTTTCAGATTATTATATTCACTTACACGCTTGGTGTTGCGTCTCAAATAGGTTATTAAGTACAATGTTCTTACATTATAGTTTATAGGCATCACATTATCCCCACCTAAAATAAACTGTGAACTCAAATTATAATCATGATAATGTTAATTGATTGTTTTATATTATCTATATTGAGAACCCACATTGGAAAAATGGTTTGTAAAACTTCTTCTATTAAATTTATAATGGTTAGTACAAAGGTCTGGTGGAATAACATATAACTAGGTCTCTATGTAATGGAATATTAGTGTTATATAGATAATTATACATAGATCGTAAATTGGTTTATTTATATGAAATTATTGTGATCATCAATCACAATGTAGTCAATTATCAATGTAATTTTTTGTACCTAGAAGCCATAAATCTATGATGATTACAAAGAAAATCACTTTGAAAATGGTATTAAGTCAGCATTTTTGTATTAACAATTTTTTTAAAATGTGAGTAATTATTTTTCTACCAATGAATATAATGAAATACAAATACATAATATATTTCTATCAACACAACTTTCATCAATTTTTAACTTCAAACATTCTATAATACATCATTTCCATCATAAAATGGATGTCCAAAAATTATCATTATTTGATAGATAAATAAATAGTATTTTAATTAATCATTAGGCCCATAAATGTGTAAAACATATCACTATTTGACTTGAAATATTATCCAATAGTAAAATAAATATTTACATAATATCCAATCCTCCAAATTGAGACTAATAGTACATCATTAATTATTTTTCATTTATAATATCAACAAGAAACAATAATATATATACAAGGACATTGAGTAGGATAGTGGTTTAAATTAATCCATTATCGTCCTTCAACCATGCTTTCAAGTGCCTTGGGATTTACAGAATTCATGAGTTATTACTAGGAATATTATTTTCCTTTTCTAAAATCAAATTAATATAGTTTACAAAATACATATAATGTACATTATTGAAATAATGTTATTCCAAAAATAGACTTTCAACTATGGTTTTTAATATAACCTCATCAAAAAAAATACTTCTCCTATTTATTTTTACATATTTCCTTCCATGGATATAGTTTTTCCACTAGAATTGGGAATTTTGTTATATAAAGAACTATAATATGATCAACAATAATCATTATGAGAGTTGAATATGATAAATTATAGGATATTCAAATCTGGACACATAATTTATTTATGACACAAAATGTTTAAAATAAGAACATTCACTCTCATTATATATCAAAATCCCTCATAATGGATTGTAATGTAAATGTGAATTATCTAATGTGTATCATACAAGAGTGTAAAACCAGGTGCAAAGTAAAGACAATTTTTGTGTACCAGGTTATGCCATGTCAGGCCCAAAAAACATTTTTAGAGTGGTTACACCATGGTATAACTATTTTAGAACCATATCCACTAGTATTATTCATTAAGGGATAAATTACATGGAAGAACCACATTATCTATTCCTAAAAAAAAATATAGGATGTCACACTATACTAATCTTTAATGTCTACCTTGCGGATATGTTCTCTAATATATGATTTCATAATTCTTGTTATTATGGTATAAAAAATTGTTAATTTGATTTCAACTGTAGAAAACCGACCCCTAAAATCCCACAGCCAGTGACATTCTACCATTACATTTTCATACGATACAAGTAAATGGCATCTCAAAATACTAAACAGTTTTGTAGCCTCAGAAAAACAGATACTCACATGAGTCTTTCATATAAATTAAATCACTAAATAAATCATATTTTTATTCTATTTCGTGTATAATGAAATTCTTAAATATACTGTCTCCATGCATATCATTCATAGAACACGTTAAGGAATCATTTGTATAGAAAAAATATTTAGGGTGATCTAAAATGCACGGTAAGGGTAAAGTACCATGAACTCGACAATGAATATATGGGAATATTCAATATAAAATTAAACACACATTCCATGTAATCAATAAACTCAGAAGGCCGTGTGTAAAAAATATGTCCATATAAATAATTTAAAACACTGTCAATGTAAATAACTTGATTAGGAAAAATAAATATGAACAGATAAGAAAATTAAATATCAATAAATTTTAATCAATTATAAAAGGATTAAATTATTTCATAGATATGTTGACACAATATATCATCAATAAATAATTACTCAATAAAAATTATTCAAATTCAAAATATTTTAACGTCTTGTTTCTGGATCATGAACTACTACCATAATGGCCTTTCACAATATGGTTTATGTCCTTTGGTGGAAACATTTCCATTCGACATGGGAACACACATTAAGGTATTATTACCAATAAATTTCATATCATAAGACTACCATCACATTGAGGTTATTTCATTAGCAAGTTTCCATCATGTGTCTCGAATATCCAAATAATTCCACATATACTGACGAATCGAACTAATTAATAGACAATGTGTTATATCATCTACAATTCGCATTGAATAAAATATAAATATTATTAAAAATTTACCCAATTTATCATATATAACATAAATGGTTGATGACATAGATGAATTAAAATACCTATGAAATATCATTAAACCATTATTCAAGAGATTTATTATGACACATTCTGATGTTTTGAAAACCACCACAAAAAATTTGAAGAATAATAAAAATGATGAATAACATTAAAATAAACATATAATATAATAAGAAAAAATTTATTCATGATATAAAAATTATAATCTAACACCTTAAAAATTCATTGTATGTAATTTTCTTTAATGAAATTCAATAGCTTGCGCTACACAGAACAACGATTTCGAGTACTCCACGACTTAAAAACATCCCGTTCAACAATTGGATATGAATACTATTAACTGAATTTAGAATTTCATATACTGCATAAAATTTTTAAATACATATTATGTGTTTCTTGTAAATAATATAAGAACAAATTCAATTTTTAAGATAAAGCATTTATTTTTTTAAAAAAAGTAATTTTTCAACCATTTAATTGAAGACCCATTTTAAATACAATATTTGAAACTTTTATATATTCCATTTTATAAAATAAACTTCCTCTTTAGAATCGGGACAAAAGAATTAAGTTTGGATAACTTTTTGTGACTTTCTGAAAACATTGATAATTTTATGAATAGTTAAAAATGTTAAATTTTAATTGAAAATAACATTTTTAATCAAAATAATTTATAATTATAAATTATACATTTGAATGGATTTGAAGTATAATTAGAAAATAATTTTTTATCACATGATCCTATGTTGGTTATTAGAAGTAATTTTACATTTAAATTGTACATAAATAGATATCAATCTTTTGATAGTTTTTAAATCTCAAAAACCCACTTTCTGGTTTTGAAAATAGGAATTATTTTTAAATTAATTAACAAACCATCTATGTTTTTAATTTGATATAATATTAAACATTTCGGAATTTTGAATATGAAAAATAGATTTGGGTGTCTATTTCGAATCGGTTCGAAATGCCAAACAGTTCTGTATCTGACGATACATTGACCTGCTTTCCAAAGCCATGCGTTCACTGGGTTATTTGGCCAGCAATGCATAAGAAACCACATTGGTTGAGAGGATGGGAATTCGAGCTCATCTAACCCTTTTGGGTGGAATTACTGCATGTTCCGGGACTCTCTTAAAGATTTAAGACGTATTCATATGTTCGTGAATCTTTGGTTTATACCTAAGCATAGTATCCATGAATTACTCCTTGTTGGAAATTCTTAGCTGAATGCAAGGATCCAGAATCATTTACGACCGAGGATTACCATATCCCCTAGTATTAAAGACTCTAAGGAGTGTGGACTCATTAAGACAACACTGGTTTGAAGCCCCATAATAGGGCGCTCTGGTGTTTATTGTCATCCAGGGGGGCAGATAACGACATGAGCGTTTTGATCAAACCCATGATATGGGATTTCTACATATCCTCGTGAGACAAATCAGAATCCATGTAGTTCGGTTTGGGTGGGGGATTACACTCTGAGGAATCCCAAGGTGTTGGTGAACCGACGTGAAGGAGGTCAGAACGACTGGTAGTTGGGATTGAACCTCAGGGAGGCTTTCTACGTACCCCACCTAGGAGAAAGGGATCAAAATCCACATAGTTCGGGAAAAGGGTGTTGGCAAGCCGACTTGAAGATGGACCTTCGTCCAATATGAGATGTGATTTATCCTCATAATGCATCCTACGTTCCATTCCTTGACATGGATCAATGACCTAGTAGTTTAGAATAGAGAAATACAGTTTAACATCATGCAGGAAGGGGGTGTTCTCATGGTCATTGCTTACTCTAAGCCCACATGAGTCATGATCGGTGTGAGAAACAAGAGGCAGTAGGGACCTGATGATCACTTCATGAAAGTTTCTTCTATGGGAAGTAAAATGGGGCTTACGCATGGCTGGCAGCCTGGGGAAATGGAGATTGGGACTTACTCGAGGATGGAGGCTCGAATTGGTGACAAACACCAATGGGAGAGGGATTTGGGACCGAAGAGTAAAGGAGAGGTATAGGTACCACCTCTTGAAATATGAAATAGGGGCTTACACTGGTATGGTTGCCCTGATAGATTTGGACTTACTCCGGGAAGGAGGCCCGGTCACTCCCAGAAGGTTAGAGAAGTGACCACCGCTGGCGTCGAAAGGAAACGCAAGCGGGGTCCCCCCAATCCTGGTTAGTGGAGAGGCAGAAAGGGGGCTCTCGGGCTCAGACCCTACACTACCGTGGGTATAGGAACAAAGTAATGTTTCAATAACCCGCTCAAGGGCTCGAGAAACCCCAATATCCTCACCTACCGTGGGTATGTGAATTCAAAGCGGCGCGTTGATACGCTTGAAGGTTACATCATACGGATCTAGTGGCAACCGTAAATGACTTGGCTCGAGGCCGATGAATAGGACAATGTGGGAATTGTGAGGGATCATGATGGATTGGAAGGATATTACTTGTCTTGGGGAATGGGAACATCGAAGGAGTTGGCGGGCCACATGGGAGTATGAGGAGTGGAAACCTTCGCGTAGGGTGGGGGTTCTATGTGGCTGGAGAGGTTGTCCGCATGCCAAGGTGGTACATGGACTGATTGGCATCCTGCATACCAGGGCGGAACACGGCTTCGGGTTCAACCCGCGTACCAATTTGGTACACGGGGGAGTCTATGCGAGTATCGGTGGCCATGGGCGACACTGGTCTGGGGTTTGTTATTGAGGGCTTCGCCCGCATAGGAGGGTGTTACACGGTATGTAAGAGCGAAAAAACGGGCATAGACTCCTCGGTCTGCGAGGAGTACATCCACGAAGGGGCCATGACTCCCGTTCTTCTTTTTATTTTTATTTTATGTTTTCGGTTCACCATGTTTTTAGGCATTTTGTGGTTCTTTATTAATTCGTTTCTAGTTTCATACCTCTTCGGGTTCGCGAATTGGAACTGCACTGTTTGGAAAATTTTATGCTCCTTCCTCTGAAATCCTTCCACTAGAACCCTATCGATCCCTTTCTTCTCCCCCTATATATCCTATTATAGAGGGGGGAAAGGGATGTATCTGTGATCATGCTGTAACTTTTTAGGTGTCCCATGACCGAAAACCGGGTTTACGGATGACTTGGTCAATCCGCAAATCGTGGGGGGCATTGAATGCACCTGATCTGCGAACCAAGTCAGTGCTTCGCTACTGTGTAGGGCTCCGCCACTGTTCTACGAATGAAATCTCATGCAGCGTGGGACAATGGATGTGCTTCGTGGCTGGGGCGGTTCGTGTCGGTGGTACGGCCTAGCGCATGTCCCGCTTCGCGCCTGCGGAGGGGTTTCCGCTTCAATTCTGCGAAGGATGCTGGTCCGCGGAGGGGGGTAGCTCGCTGAATCGGCAGCGTACCATCAACGTCGGTCTGGTACACGGACTGATGGTTCCTTTGACAATCTTGATAATTGGCTACATTTCTTCCCAATTCCATGAGATAAATTGTGTAGAATCTGTTCTCATGTAAAGGGGGATTCCCATTCTCATTTGCAAATTTTTTTCAGGACATAAAAAGTCCCCCCGTCGGAATGGGGTCTAATCGGAATTAATAGGAGACTATTCTGATGTAGAGTGTTCCTGAAACTTTGATAATTATTAGTAGGGGAGTCAACCTGGTAGGGGACCCCAACTATAAATAAAGAGGCCTCTACCATTTATCTTTTACCAGATTCTTCATGGAAACAGAGCCCTCATTTCGTCTATGCGTGCCTGCCTCCTTGGCGAAACTTTTTGTCGGCGAACCAGCTCCCGTTTCTGCGAACCATTCCTTGTTCGTGGTTTCCTTCACCCATAGACCAATCACTCAGCCGTGAACTAAAAATTTTAAATAATTAGAAAGTATGTTTTGACTGGCTTCGTAGGAACTTGCTACGTGGTTTTGATGGTTCGAGGACCAGAAATCTTCCATACATTGAAATTTTCATAAGCCTTCTGAACATTATCATTTAAATCTGGGAATGGGATTCCATGGAGTAGCTTGGTTCATGTTTTTCTGTCCAACGCTTCATGGGCCAGAGTACCGTGGACTTCTTTCACATAGGGTTTGTTCATGGTATGTAGCCATCGCGAACCACCTTTTGAGGCCTTCTATCATACCTCATCATGAAGGCTCCTTGCAGGAGTCCTTTTACAAATAATAGGTTTTTTTGTCCAGATTATATTATTCCAGACTAACTATTTTCCTGGCTTTTATATTGCAGGTATAAAATATGGTTTCTCTTCAACCTGCACATAGGCCTCCTGCCGAGCCTCTTCAAATTGGTCCAGGGAGACATCTAGCTATGGTCCATAAAGCCGAGAGCATTAAATAGGACCCTAGACGACCTATCATTCCCGACAATGGTGTTTTGAAGGACATGCTCTCTCCCAAACTTCTGGGATATCCCTTATCAAATTGTCTTCCACTTTATGGTTTAAGACTTCAAGAAGTCGTCCCTATCCATCCTGTCTTCATAGGTCTTCTATCACCATGTTTGGAAGCATCGCTGAAGTGCGCTCAAGAGAACCTCTCATAGTCAGAAGAGATGATATTTGATTCTGATCCAAAAGACACTTTTATTTTGAGGGGATCCATTTGGACTCAAAGGTATCGGTGCACAAAATACTTCTCTTGAGAGGTTGTCCTCAAGAGTTATCCCTCCTTGACCAACCATTCCCGAGTCGATCCTGACGATGCATGGATTCCCAGGTGAGATCATTGGTCTGGTGGGATTTTATCAAATGACTATCCCTGGGCCAACTGTTTCCATTACCATTGGTGAGAATTTATCGAGTCACTAGAAGCAGTAAATCTGTACTCCACAGTGTGGGCTTCTCAGTTTGCTGTTTACCCACCATCTTCGGTGCTACCAGACTTGCTCAGTCGCTGGTGTTCGTGCACTACACTTTCAACCGTTCCCATGGTGAGGTTGGTATTAGTTTATGGTACACTATCAACTGGGAGGACATCAGATCATTTGTGAGATGTATGACAAGTTCTTTCCCATTCGTGAATCTTCGGACGATGTCGAATAAATGCCTTCGTTGGTGAGTGATATACTGCTTATGGGAGAGCGGTCACTGGGTCATCCCTTGCGCGCCAACTCCCTTATTCCCTATAGCACCTGGATAGGGTTATTTCTTAAGACCACTAGTCCTATGTCGAAGATCATGGGCCCCCGGACTCATCTTTCTCAACAATCATGGACCATCCCAGGTTCCTACTGGGTGGTACTGGAGGAGGGAAACTATCATTCATGGGGTTATGCGGTGTGCCCCCATTGTGCCACCTATGCTCAGGTTGGGAGGTCATTTCACCATGATTTCGAGCGGGTGGCTATTATCATCTCAGGATATCTACCCTGGCATTAGGGCTTGCACCATGATGAAAGAAGCTGTAATGACCCGGATCCAGAGCCACTCAACTAGTGCCCCATACCCGATTCGCCACAAGACCTCAAATGTGTTTCACTAAATACCAGAGCCTGCAAACTTGCAGCGAGGTCCTTTCTGAGTCATTGGGGGAAAATATGCCCTTATTTGGTAAAGTATTCAATTGAATGGAAATAATAGTCAATAGAGGAAGCAGTAAACAACATAAAATAACTGAAACTAAACAGCGGAAGCAATGTATAATATAAAAAGGATGAAAATGATACAGCAGGTACAAGTATATAAGGAAAGCAGCATCACAACAATGTGATGAAACACAACTGAGAACAATGTACTAAAATTAAATAGAAACTCCAGCATCATTGCATGCCTAATCTCAGTCGTATGCTATCTAGCTCCAACCAGCAATCATATACCTGAAGTAGAAGGACCACAATATTTCTCCACACATACAATCATATGACATGTTTGGGCCAAAAATCAGGACCCAAACAGTGTGTGATACTAATCCCAATAGGCAATCATCACAAGATCTGTGCCTTACTATCAGTGATCAATATATCAAAAGTTAATGAAATAAATGCAGAAGAGTAACAGGATTACACTAAGTAAACAATCCAACAAATATCGATTCAAATTTAGTCAGTAAATAAATTAATTCATTAAATTATCATCCAAGGAATCTAGAAACAACTCTATATTCCAAATGCATAGCAAGTAAAATAACAGGTATCTCAGCAGACTACCAAACTACAAGAAGAACAAAACACAAGCTTACTTTTTGGCCAGGTGGACTCATCACAACCAACCAAAAAAATTCACAATGACTCTCCGGGAGGCTCATACCGGCAGACCCCTTTAGTCAAGTAATCATACAAAGGCACAGACACTCTGGGAAGCACTCACCATCAATTCCCCTTTGGTCTTTCAACGATAGGTATAGACTCTATGAGGAAGAATATACATCTAATTCCCCCTATAGTCTTGATACATAACTAAGGACACTCTGAAGAAGCACAAAGTCCTATTCTTATAAGTCATACGAACAATACTAATTTATAACAGACTCTCTAGGGAAGCCCTAAATCATGAATTCCCTCATTAGTCTACCGCACCAGGTTCACACAACCTTGAGCTTTCTAGTCGCTCATAATTGACTGTTAGCAGCACTAAGTATGTTCAACAACAATGGGCTAATAGCTAAAATTCATAAAATGTATATAAACATCATGAAATACAGGAAATCAAATATCTCATGGTAGGTAATCAATGCAACATGGTATGCCTCACAGGCAACCTAAGCTAAAAGTTGGTGAACAGACAAAGTGAGGGAAAACCCCATGGGGTGATCCTCTCACATGCTAAAAAGCAGTCAGTAATCATCTAATATCCTCAAGAATAAAATAAATCTAAGCCAGACAATAAAAAAAGTTCAAATCTGTAACCCGAGATACCTGATACATGGGAATCAAACACTTATTGCACAAAAACTCAAATACATTCAACACAGGGCAACAAACAACCTCCCTTGATCCTAGAAGATATATATACATGATCCTTGGCCTATGAATCATCCTATAATGGAGAAGATCATCAAAAACATCAAAAACGATCAAAATTAGAAAACTCACATAAGAGAAAGAATCAGAAAATGTGGCCGAAGAAGAACCAATAACTCACCGTTGCGATTATATTACATCTGACGGCGTTCAATTCAGATAACTGGTGAGATATCGGTGGCTTGGAGAAGAATTGGCCTCCTCAAATGCTCTGGATGTAATTAGGTGACGAAGAATAAGTAATTAGAGATTAGACGAGACCCCGACCCATTTAATAAAATAAAAAGAAAAGTACACGGCGTGTACTTCTTGAGTACACGGTGTGTACTCGCTTTTTCCGTACACCTCATTAAACAGCCTCCACATCACACCTACACACCTGTGTGTGGCCCGGACACAGCCAGCACCGGTCCTCACGTGGGATCAAAGTACATGACCTGTACTTATAAAGTACATGGCGTGTACTTAAAAAATTTCCAGATATTCCTCTTTTCCTAAAAAACAACCAGAATATGTAAAACATACCTGCAAAGAATTTCAGGGTTCATTAAAACTACCCCCATTAAATATATTTGTAACTGAATTTACCAAGCAAGGTGGCGATGAAGAAACATCGAACAACTCTGGCCACTGTGATTGCATATTGGTCTCCCTCTCCAAGGTCTCCTCATGTACTCGCTCGTGCTGCCATAGCACCCCGTACTAAAGGAACATACCAACCATGGAGAAACATCACACTACGATCAACAATCCTGATAGGATTCTCCTCAAATGATGAATCATGCTCCAGCTCAACCTCCTTGGGTTTAAAGACATGAGACGGGTCTGAGAAATAGCATCAAATCTGAGAAATATGGAACACATCATGCATAGCCTTGTACTTCTGGGATAACTACAACCATTAAGCAACCATCCCAAATCATTCCAGAACCTCTAACAGCCCGAAGGATCTCAGTGAATGCTTACCCTACCTCCGGATCCTCTTGTGTCCCAAACTTGGGGTAACACATAGGAAAACCTAATCTTTGACCATGAACTACAATTGTCGTTTTTGCTGATGATCATAAGATTTCTGCCGAGACTATGCAGTAGTCATCCTATTCCGAATCAACTCCACCTATTCTGTTGTCTCCTAAACAATACGAGGTCCCAGCATAGCTGCCTCTTCGGTCTCAAGGAAACACAAGGGTGATCGGCACGACCTACCATATAAATCCTCGTAAGGTTCCATCTGAATAGTTGCTTGAAAACTATTATTGTAGGAAAACTAAACTAGAGTTATATGTTTCTCCCATGAAACTAAAAAATCAAAGACTCATGCTCCTAGCATGTCCTCTAGAACATGTATCATGCGCTCTGACTAGCCTTCTGTCTGAGGATGGTAAGATGTACTCAAAAGTACCTGTGTACCCAAATCCCTCTATATCACTTTCCAGAAATGTGACATAAATCGGGCGTCCATATCTGAAATGATAGTACAAGGAACCCCATGAATGCATAAAATCTCATGGATGTACAACCGTCCATGTTCATCGACACCGAAGGTCTCCTTGATCTGAAAAATGTGAGCAACCTTTGTTAGACTATCAATGACAACCCATACCGCATCATTCCCTTGAGTAAATCTCAGTAACCCTGGCATGAAGTCCATCGCGACATCATTTCACTTCCACTCAAGAATGGGTAGAAGATGTAAAATCCCTGCTGGTCGCTAGTGGTATGTCTTCACCTGCTAACAGGTTGAACATCTCATGACAAAACCAGAAACATCTCTCTTCTTACCTGGCCACCAATACAGGCGGTGCAGATCACCATAAATCTTGGTGATGCCAGGATGAACTGCCCAAACTGAGGAATGAAATCTCACATCAGCTTCTCATGTGTATTTTCTAGCACCCATACGTGTCCCTGGAATCGCATGATCTTATCCTCACCCACTATCCATCCAGGAGGAGTGTCCTCTATTGACAAACTCTCCCACATGACAAGGCCTTCTGTGTCAGATAGATGCCACATTCGTACCTGATCAAGAAGTGTAGAGGTAACATCTGTTGAAGATAGAAAAGTCTGACCCTGTCTATCGTGCACCACTAGATGCATTTCAGATAACAGATCCATATGCTTCCACTCGCTACTAGCCTCCTGAACTTCTTGTATGTACGCCCTTCTACTCGGTGCATCTTCCATAATGTTGCATTTCCCATGCATATATGAATGCTTGAAATCGAAAGACTATAGGTACTCAAACCACCTCCACTATCTCAGATTAATGTCATGCTACTTGAAGACATACTTGAGGCTCTTGTGGATAGTATATACCACAATATGCTCTCCCATAAGATAATGTCTCCCACAACACAAAGCATGAACAACTGCAGCCAACACCAGGTCATGCGTAGAATAGTTTCTATCATGTAGACTCAACTGCCGAGATCCATATGCAACAACACGATCCTACTGCATAAACACTACTCCAAGCCCGATTCCAGATGAATCAATAACAACTGTATAACTCTTTCCCAGGATTGGAAAAACTAGAATCGGTGCTGAAGTCAATCTCCCCTTCATCTTCTGAAAGGCTGAATCGCAGGATTTTGACCAAACATACCTCACCCCTTTCATAGTCATGCTCTTCAGTGGCACTGCTAAGTGTGATAATTCTTGTATTAACCACATATATTAACCTTCCATCCCTAAGAAACTTTGTACCTGAAAGAGATTATTCGGTTTCTCCCAGGTAACTACTGCTCTCACTTTCTCTGGGTCTACTGATACTCATGTCTATGAGATGACATGAACCATGAAGTGAATCTCATCCATCCAAAAGTGGCACTTTGAGAGATTGACATATAACTGATGCTCCCTCAGTGTACTAAAAATTTTCTCATGATGGATAGCATGGTCGTGTCGAGTGTGAGAGTACAATAATATGTCATCCATGAAATCCACCATGAAAGAATCCAAGTATGGATGGAAAATTCTGTTCATTAGCACCATGAAAACATCAGGCACATTCGTGAGATCGAATGGCATAACCAAATACTCATACAGACCATACCTGCTCTGAATGGCTGTAAGAGGTATATCAGAGGGTCTGACATGCAACTGATGGTAGCTAGATCTCCAGTCACTATTCGAGGACACACTAGATCCTTGAAGCTGATCAAAGAGATCACCTATCCGTGGAAATGGATATTGGTTCTTCAACATGAACTGGTTCAGCTAGAGATAATCCACATAGATCCTAAGGGATTCGTTTTCCTTCTTTTCCAATAGGACATGCAATCCCCAAGGAGAAGTACTGCGATGGATGAAACCCCTTTCCCGAAACTCCTCCAACTGCATTTTGAGCTCCTGCCACTCAAGTTTAGCCATCCTATAAGGAGTAATGGATACCTATGACGCTCATGGAACAAGATCGATAGAACAGTCTACCTCTCGCTCTAGAGGAAAACATGAAAAGTCTTCTAGAATGGCATCTGTAAAGCGATCAACAATTGGAGGAAAATCTATCTAAGATGTCCCATGGTCATCCAGATATAAGATTGCATTTTGGGCCATAACACAGCACAACCCATGATGCTCTGGACCTGCTCTGCTCGCCGGGACATCCCATTCTCCCTTGCGAAGAAAAGATCTGCCCCTAGTGATTTAAAACTCACCCTATGACGTTAGAAATAGACAAAGGCCCGGGAGGGAACTAACCATTCCATCCTGAGAATGAAATCCTAGCCTATCATCTCCAAACAAAGAGACTCCATGAAAAACAACACCCACCAATCTCAAGGGGGTAGTCTATGCACTGACGTCCACTAGCAGTTTTAATTCCCAAGGCAGTGTCTAGCATCATCATATCCTCAGAAGTATTAACACTAAGTATAGGTATTTCCAATGTATGCAAAGATATAAAGCTATGAGAAGATCCTATACCAAAAATTGAAGCGGATAAAACTGAGGCTTCTAAAATTTTACCTTGAAATTTGGAAGGTCCAGGATCCTGCTCCTGATAAATCTTAACTACCGCAAAAGTATGGCATGTACCGCAGACCTGTGTAGCGGCCTGAGATCCCAGTGCGGACCCTCCCTTAGCCTGAGCATTGCATCCATGGCCTCTACACTGGCATGAATGACCTGAAAAAATCCATCACCCAGTGTACTAATGAACTATTAATCCTTCTCCTGTATGCAGAGTCAAAACTGATCCACCTCCACTAGCCACTGGAAGAAGAACCTTGTAGAAATGCTACATATGACCCATCTTGCCGCATGATCGGAACTCTACTGGGACTCTTGGGAACTGATTCAACTTATTCCCATTTTACCACACTGATAGCACACCACTCGGTTGCCATAATGATGATCTCTTCTACCAAAATAAATTCCTAGATTCCTCAAGTCACCTTGTATAGACTCTCGGTGGCGCTTTTTGTCGTCTACCAGAAAATATTCAGCCCTGGATGCTGAACCGCTCTGGTCCACAGCTCCAGTCTGCCTCAGGTTTCTCTCTGTGATAAGTGTCTAGTTGACTATCAATGTAATATAAGTCTACTAGAAGATGTTCACTTATGATCTGATGTCCGGTCTAATGTCTTCCTCAAACTTCCTCGCTAAAACCAGATCGTAATTTCCTAGAAAAGGAGTGAAACATCATTACTCTGTGAAGAGAGAGGAATAATCCATAACTGTGAGAGTACCATACTGTAGGTTCATGAAAAATCTAGATCTGTTAGCCCTCAGCATTGCCAGATAGAAATAGTCATAGAATGTATGCTGAAACTTGTCCTAATCCATAGCCTGTTGGCACCCTGCCTATGAAACCACATCCCACCACCTCTTGGAGGAGTCTCACAATATATAAGTCTCTAGATTCACTATCCTATCTGGAGGCATCTCTAGGTTCTAGAAGATGGATATCATGGCTTCTATCCATGAGTCCGCATCCTGAGGTCCTCCATCCCTTGCGAACGTGGGAGGATGTTATTGCCTAAAAACCTGCATCAGCTCCGCCATAGACAGAGTAGGATGTTGAGCTCCCTTGATGGTCTGAATAAATCTCATGAAACCCTCTCTGAACAGAGCGTTGGAACCAGTGTCTATAGTCATTGTAGGTCCCTTGTTCAGAATGATAGGCAGAACTACAGGTAGTCCCTAATCTGTCGTATCTGGATTATGGTCATTTCCCCGGTTCCTGACGTGCAATAGGAGGACGTCTAGGTTCCATATCTCTGAAAAGTCAAACACACACCTTCTTTAAAGCAGAACACATTTTAAACATAAGAGATTAAAACATAATAGGGTGTAAATCATAAAAATTCTTGAAAAACATGACTACACGGCATGTTAGTAACACTACACGGTGTTCTATCCAGATATTTTACCCTAGGCATGTACCTTGTCCATACATGGTTGTGTAATCCACTGGGCTACATGGCGTGTTCACAAACTACACGGTGTGTACTAAACCTTTTTCTCCCTTCCCAATCACTCCAACATGTCTAGGAGAATAGTCTTTCCCACCAGGAAACTACATGACATGTTTGTCACTACATGATGTGTCCTTAAGATTTTACCATGTCCATGTCATTAGTCACACAGACTGGTACACGAACCACTACTACATGGTGTGCCAACATGGTACACTACATGTTTCCCTGTGGATTTTACCAACCCATGTATTCAGCTACACGACGTGGTCATACGACTCTCCTATGACAAAACTACACAGCATGTTCAAGGGGACACGACATGTACAAGACATGCCTTACCTTTTCCATGTTGTTAGTGACAAGGCCTGACACACGACCGACCCTACACGGAATGTTTTAGATGGAAACAATGTGTACTTGAAGTGAACCCCCATCCCGTTTTGTTTGTGACATGGCCAGATACAGAAGTCATATTACACGGCGTGTAAACTGGCACACGGCGTGTTCCTAAAAGAACTTTCACAACCCAGTGTCCATATCCACACAGTTAGTGACACTGCTAAAAACTATATGGCGTGTATTCATGAATTACATGCCGTGTATTCTGGGTTTTCCTGGAAAATATCCTTAGAAATGTAGCAGATCCTAGAAAACACAGAGAAACAAGCATTATGAAGCCAAATTGCATTCCGTCGGGGCCCATACTCCATGCGAATCAATGCTTGGCATCATAACAAAGCATATAACAAGTAAATAGTACAAATAACTCACAACCCACTAAATCCTGATCCTCAAGGGCCCATAACACCTCTAAGACCAAATTTTGGGGTTAATTATAAGGAATCTCTAAACAAATGATACCCTATCAAAATGGCAGGTATTCTATCACATCATCTATCTTAATATCATGCATTATCTATGAAAAATTCTATCCCAAAAACATGAAAATTCTAATGCAACCTAGATGGCATGGAAAAATGAATTACATGTGATTTTCTAACAAGTGCCTATATGATTCCTGAGATTGAATACCCTTATCTCATTGAGTTACAACAAAATAGAACCATAATCATATATACAGTAATAGGACAAAAAAAGTTCACCACCCAACGATGAAATCAAGTAAACTGTAACATTTGAAAAACTAAAAAAATTGCAACATTCGAGATAATCTGGATTTTTCCCTATACATGGGTTCTAGAACTCCCGAGAACAAATATTTACCACTTACATGTTACACCCTATCCCTACATAATGTCGCTAAACAGTAAGTCAATAGAAAAGGAAAGAACTCATTTGATACCACTCTGTAATGTCCCGGATCCAGAGCCACTCAACTGGTGCCTCGTACCCAGTTCACCACATGACATCAACCGTGTTTCCCCAAATGCCAGAGGCTGCTGACTAGTAGTGAGGGCCTTGGTGAGTCATTGGGGTAACTATACCCTTATTTTTTATGGTATACAAAGAAAAGGAAGTAATAGTCAATAGCGTAAACAGTAAACAACATACAAAAAGTGAAAATAAATAGCGGAAGCAATGTATAATATAATAATGATGAAAATGATGTAGCAGGTACAAGTATCTAAGGAAAATAGAAACATATAAATGTGCTGAAACACAACTGATAAAGAGTTACTAAAAGAAAAAAATTACTTCAGCAGCATTGCAAGCCTTGAATCATTCTTATGCTCTCCAGCTCCAACCAACAATCATGTACCTAATGTAGAGGGGATACAATCCCTATCCACCCATGTGACCATATAACCTGTTTGGGCCAAAAAGCAGGACCCATAAAAGGTTTGAGACTAATACTAGTTGGCAATCACCACAAGATCTGTGCCCAACTGTGATTGAGCAATATATCAAATGAGAATGAAATAAATGCAGCACATAAACAACAGTACACCAAGTAAAAAATCCAACAAATATCAATTCACATTTATTTACTAATTTAATAAAATCATTTAAATATCACCCAAGAAATCTAGAAACTACCTTATATTAGCAAATCATAGCAAGTGACACAATAGGTATCACAAAATACTACATATATACAAGTAGTAAAAAACACAATCTTGTTCTTTTTCTTGGTGGACTCATCACAACCAACCAAACAAAATTCACACTGACTCTCTAGGAGGCTCATACTGGTAGACCCCTATTGTTATGTAATCATACAAAGGCACATATACTATAGTAATCACTCACCATTAATTCCCATGTGGTCTTGCAACGATAGTTATAAACTCTCTAAAAAAGAACTTATGTCAAATTCCCCCTATAGTATCGATACGTAACTATGGACACTCTGAGGAAGAACAAATTCCAATTCCTATAGGACCTTCAAATGATACTAATTTATAACTGACTTTCTAGTGAATCCCTTAATCATCAATTCCATATTTAGTCTACCGCACTAGGTTCACACAACCCTTTGTAGTCTAGTTGTGCGTAATTGAATGTTTCCAGCCCTAAATATGTTTAGAAACTACATGGATAATAGATAAAATTCATCAAAATCATATAAATAACAGGAAATACATGCAATCAAGTATCTCATGGTAGGAAATCAATGCAACAAGGTATTCCTCATAGGCAACCTATGCCAAACAGTGGTAAACATCCAAAGAAAGGGAAACACCCATGGGGTGATAATCACACATGAAAACATGAAGTAATTAATTATCTAATAACATCAAGAATAGAATTAATCTAAGGAACACAATAAAACAGGTTCAAAACCCTATCCTGAGATACCCTATATTTGGGAATCTGAAAATTTTTACACAAAAACTCAAAGACATTCAACGTAGAGAAACAAACCACCTACCTCGATCCTAGGAGATCGATAAACTTGATCCTCGGCCTGTGAATCAGACTAGAATGGAGGATATTTTCAAAAACATCTAAAACATTCAATATTAGAAAACTCTCATATGAGAAAGAATCCGAAAACGTTTCCAAGGAAGAACCAAGAAATCATCGATGCGATTCTATTGTCACCGACAGTGTTCGATTCAGATAACTGGTGACATATCCATGGCTCGGAGAAAATTCGTCCTCCTCAGATGCTCTGGACATAATTAGGTGAAGAAGAATACAGAATTAGGTATTAGACGCGACCCCGGTCTATTTAATAAAATAAAAATAAAAGTACACGACGTGTAATTCTTGAGTAAATGGCATTTACTCACCTTTTCCATACACCACATTAGGTGTCCTCAACATGAACCCTACACACCATGTGTGTGGCCAGGACATGGCCATCACATGGCCTCGCATAGGATCAAAGTACAGAATGTGTACATATAAAGTACATGTCATGTACTTTGAAAATTTCCAAATTTTCATCTTTTCCTCATAAACGAATAGGAAAGTAATAAAAAACCTAAAAAGACAGTTGGGGTTCTTACAACAACTAAGATAGTGGGAGGCCACCTGGTGAATTTGGTTGTGCCCACATTGGCTCGTATTTATTAATTACTGAGCAACATTTGTAGGGTGGGTCAGCCTATCATCTGAGTGGGCCATTTCAATTCTTATACGGCTGGGTTGCAGATCATTGGCGCTGTTATGAGTATCGTCATAACACAGTCATCCTAATTCCTATCCTTTGGCCTACCCTTCTTGATATAGCTGGAGTTCGTCTGATGCCCCACATCTTTGATGAAGTCATCAAGCTTCTGAGTTACTTCTCCCATTTTTCTAACATTCCCTACCCCACTCCTTCTAGCGCCATGGTTAACGACCACAGGGGGAGATTATAAGAGTGTTCTTTCAGGACTTCACTGTAGGACAGGTGATTATAGGCACCGATTGATGGGGTTTCTCTATGTGAGTTGTATGCCCCATATCATTTTTCTCAGCAGTTTGGATACATTAGACTCTAGGTTTCCCTTCCTCATCATTGTGCCTGAGGACTACATCCGGCCACTCTACGTCATTCATGGTTTTGGTTGATGCTCGAGGGATCTGGCATAAGGATTCCCTTGCATGTCATAGGAGCTGCTTATAGCCAATCCTTAAAGTAAGAAAGAATGTGGGTAAAGAATTATTCATATGGGATCATGGGGATGGCTATCTGGCAATTCCCCAAATTGGGCAGTAACTCCTACAGTTGTTCTTACCACACCTTCCTCATTGGCATTGAGGGAGGACCGATTGATGGCTCGTAGATCGATGCGGCTCAGGGGATCTTCCTCTTTCAAAAACTCTGTGACATATGTTTAGACAGATCCAATCCTTTTGGATATAAATGAGGATGATCATGTGTCTTCGGGGGCCCGTGATGTAATTCTCGAAGCTTCACCGGTCGATTCTGCACTTAGCTGCTCAACTCCCAAGCTAGAACCAGGGCTAGTGGCTTCTGACCCTCTAGTCCTGTTACTATCTCCTAGTGCGCACATGTCTGTGCTGGCCGCAATTACATACTTCATTCCTATGTTATCTGGTGAGGATACCAAAGATCGTCGTGTCATGGAAGACCACAGGCTGAGATGATGACTAAAACCGAATCCCTTCGGCAACTCATCCTAGGCTTAGGGTCAGGTGGGATCCAGCGAGCATAGTCTGACTATTGCTAGGTTTTTGTAGAATAACACCACAAAATTTTTGTCTTTTCTCTTAATACCCTAATTATCTCTGGTTCCATTTGGTGTCGAACCAACAGGTATTGTCCAACTTTTTCTTAGGTCGCCCTTTTTGGGTTTTTTGGCCTAACGGGCTTTGCACCTCTTTTTGTGAGCAGTTTAAAATCCCGTCGATAATAATATCATTACCGATGTTTCATGTCGAACATATTTGACCATATATGGTGGGGTGAGGGTCCCAATGTGGTTTGGTTGATTAAAAGATGTCTCAATACCTTTCCAACACACATAGGGAGAGCATGTTTAGATTTGAACAACATGAAGGGCATGTCTCAAGGCATGGGAGCCTTATCGGCGTGCATAAATATGAAAGAATTACCTAAGGAATATTTGGCTTTTTTAGATGGGACAAGGGAGATTAGAAACCAGAGCTGCTGAGGGCATGGTATGAATAGTCGTGCAAGGGTGTCCTCAAGTAAATGATTGTCCATTTTTGATGGCCTGAGGACTTCATGGGAGTCCGGATTATAGAAACTACCTTGGGGGCTTGAATAATTATGAAATCCCACCAGGGGTGTCTTAGAGAGGGTATGTGACATCTGAACGGGTTTGGGAACATCTATGTGAATCGGGAATGTGGATAAAGGGTCCCTGTCCTATGAATTTAGTGAGCGTAAATGATGGTTGGAGCTTGGAGCAGTTTAAAGTCATGCAGCTGGTACATTATTTAAAATGGAACGACTTCTCCTGGTTCTCTGTAATTAGGTCAGAGACGTTCCAGAATATTCAGTTAGGGTTGTGAAAGAGGTTGGTAAACTGTAGATCATAGGGTTTCTGAATCCCGGGATGGGTATGGTGACTAAGAGGCCAAGATGCGTACGGAGAGAAGAACTGCCTCAGAAATTATTGGCAATGGTTTACGGTCCAGGGGCGATCAATATGCAGAGCCACTGAGGGCATGGTATGCATAGTCATTCAAATGATTCCTTAAGCCAATGATTATATTCTCTCGATGGTCGAGAAAAATCAAGGAAGTTGATATTCTGGACAACTTGGGGTGGATCCTTCTGGGTACAGAGAATGGTTTATGACGAGAGGGTTCCTAGATATGGGAGAAACATCTAGACTAAATATCCTAGGAATGGGTAAAGTCATCCTTTCTCACACTGGTGTGAGACAGTGGTTTATGTAGCTCTGGCCCGTGTATTGGAGGAAGGAGGAAAACCTTTATACTTAATTTAAATTGTGAAGAGCTCGACCAAACAATTTAACGTCATGCAATAAAGATGAAAAGAATTTTTATTATTACTAAATCTGTGCAATTTAACGTCATATAGTGAGGATGGAGGGAATTTTAAATTCCGTGCAGTTTAACGTCATGCTGTAAGTACAGCTTCCGTGTAGTTTAACGTCATGCGGTAAAGAAGGGGAGCATTATTAATGATACTATGTAGTTTAACATTGTGTACTAAGGACGGGGGGCATTTTTAAATCTGTGAAAATACTTTTAGTTGGATGAATTTTCCTGGATGATTAAGGCTTGGTCTTTGGATCATCATGCCATGTGGAAAAGACATGTTCCATACAGTTTCAATCGTCATGTGGTACAGACGTAGCTGAAAATGCCACTCTTGATTAAAAATTAACTGGGCTCAAATATCTCGGAATTTACAAGACGTAGAGAGGGGTTGATGGTGTAAACAATTGTTACATGGATTCTTAGATCAAGAGAGATGATATGGGGGCTCTAGGGCCGGTAAGAGTATGGGGCTAGGAAGAGCATCGCCTAAGGAAATAATTCCATTAATATACGAGCCAGGATCTATCAATATGCAGAGCTACTGAGGCCATGGTATGAATAGTCCTACAAAAGTTTCCATAGGTAGATAAGTTTCCACTTTTGATGGTCATGAATGATTATGAGGATCTATTATTGTCTGGGCCACAAAGACTGTCATTTGGTGAGTGAATATATGGACATGTCGGGGATATTCGTCCCTAATTGCTGTAAAACTCAAAGAGTTCCCTGCGCTGATTTATCATGCACATGGGGTATACCTTTTCTCCACTCCATTTAACGTCATGCGGTAAGGAAGAAGTAATATTAGTTTAACGGTCATAGTGTTCGGACCATTGGGTGACAATTTCTACAATCACCCAGAGGGCAATTAAGTTAGAAAGAACTAGTATACTTTTAACATGTGTGAGGTAATGAGGGTGTAAACAATAACTCTTGGGTTTCCCGGATCAGGTGGTATGGTATGGGGGCTCTAAGGTTGGTAAGTGTAAAAATATTGGAAGATCATCCCCTGAAGAAATCATGCCTTTGGTAGACGGGCCATGGTCTATCAATATGCAGAGCTGATGAGGGAATGGTAAGCATATTTATGAAAATGTATCTAAGGGTCGATAACTTTCCACTTCTGACGGCCTTGAGTGGTTATGAAAGTCTGGGATTTCTCATAGCATAGAGTTCAGAATTTGTGGATAATGGTGTCCAAGAATACAAGAAACATCTTCACCGCAACTGCCCATTGTGTCAAGGTAGCCTAGCCCCGGCTTGATGCTTAAAGATGCATATCGTCATGTGAACCACGGGCGGATACATCGGCTAACTATCTACGGATACTCTGGAAACATTTGGATGTCAGCAGGGAACGGACTTATAAACCACTACTCCATAAATTCTTGGATTGGGAGGTATGATGTGGGGGCTCTAAGGCCGGTAAGCGTATAGATATATGAAGAGTACCGCCTAAGAAAATCATGCATTTGGTAGATGGGCCGGAGGCTATCAATATGCAGAGCCTCTGAGAGAATGGTATGCATAGTTGTACAAAGGTGTCCATGGGTCGATAATTTTCCACTTCTGATGGCCATGAATGATTATGAAGATCCGTAATTACCCTGTTTGGGGAGTCTGATGTATGAGGAGGATGCATCCAAATGTGCATGGAGTATTCCCATCCCGTTTCTCTGTATACCTTAGGTGGGTCATGACGAAGTCCGTGCTGTTTAACGTCGTGTGGTGAGGAAGAGGTCCATGTTGTTTTAACGTCGTGTGGTGAGGACGAAGGTGAACTGGCATGAAAAGGGGATTCCGTGTAGTTTAACGTCATGTGGAAAGGACGAGGAATATATATTCATGAGTTCTCTTTTATCGGTGGATGGTCTAGGAGATAAGATCACGTCATCTCTACATATCCTATGGGGGCAGGAACAAGCCAAACATAGTTATTTTAATGATAATACACCCCATGCAGATCTGGTCTGCACACGGGGGAAGGGGCATTGTAAATATTTCTTATCTGTGCATTTTAACATCATGCGGTAAGGACAGGGAATAAACCCCGTGCAGGGCTGGTCAGTACATGGGGGAGAGGGAATTTACTAATCTTCATTTGGTGTGGCTGGGCGAGGATGTGTAATTCTAGCGTCGCTACGTATCCTAAAAGGACATGAATCAAGCCATACGTATTTATATGAAATCCGTGCAATTTAACGTCGCGTGGTGAGGATGAGGAATACACATCGTGCGGGAATGGTATGTACACGTGGGAGAGGGCATTTTTAATCCTACGTATCCATGTCGTTTAACTTCATGAGGTAAGGATGAGGAATACACCCTGTGCAGGGCTGGTCCATACACAGGGGGAGATGGAATTTTTTAATCATCATTTGGGGTGGCTGGGCCAGGATAAAGAATTACGACATCACTACATATCTTGAAAGTGTAGGAATCACGCCGTACATAGTTCTCTGAAAGGGATACACCCTTTGCTGGGTTGGTCCGCACACTGGGGAAAAGAAGGCACTTTTAACATTATTTTTGGATGGTTGGGCCAGGATACAGAATAATAGTGTCACTAAATATCCTGCAAGGGCAGGAATCAAGCCATATGTAGTTCTCGGAAATCTATGCAGTTTAACGGCGTGTGGTGAGGAAGAGGGTGAACCGATGTGTAAAGGAGATTCTGTGTAGTTTAACATCATACGGTAGGGATGAAATACGATTAGATTAGTGTCATAGAATATGGTCTGTTGGGTGCTTGGCAGTTTAACGTCATACATCTCGGACGACAACTGGTTTTGGTTATGCGAAATACTTCTTTAGAAATCTCACATTCGTAGGAGCGGTAGTGAACTACTCATCCATATAGATCAGGGAATTTCCTCTGTTGGAGTAGACATTGTGTATAACATATGGTCCCTCCCACTTGGGCTCCACCTTGGAGGTTTTTTTCCAAGTATCATTGGGGTCCGGAGGACCAACACCAATTCTGATTCCACGAAATATAGAAGGAGAAATTTTTTATTGAAGGCTCATGAAATCCGGTTCAGATATACTTCCATATGGTGCAAAGTGTGCACCCGGCTCTCATATAGCTGTTCCAATTCACAAAGTTGTTTTTCCGATTGCTCATCATTGGATAACTGATCACAAATGGAAACACAAAATGAGGGAAATCAGAGCTCAATGGGAATGACTACTATGGTTCCGTATACTAATGAGTACAGAGTAGCCCGAGTAGCGGTGCAGATTGTGGTTTGATAAGCTAAAAATGCATGAAAGAGTTTATCCGATAATGATTTCTCATCTTTTTCCACCATTTTCTTGAGAATGTTGGACAAGGGCTTGTTGAAAGCCTCTATCTGTCCATTGGACACTGCATAGTAGCAGGAAGAGTGGTTAGCCTTAATACCATATTCATGGTATAGTTTCAGGAATTTAGCAGAGAAGAAGTTGGTGCCTTTATCTGTCAGTATGGTATAAGGGATGTCAAATCTAGTGATGATATTGGCTTTCACAAAGCTGGGAATGTTTTTTACCCCAACTTCCTTGAGGGGTACACCTTCTACCTATTTGGAAAATAATTCGGATTTTGTGAGGATATACATCAGTTTTTTGGTCGTGGCGGTAGGATATGGTCCCATGACGTCCATTCCCTATATGGGAAATGGCCAAGAGTACATGGCCTGATGAAGTAACTCTGGGGGTTTTTGAATTAAGTTGGCATGAATTTTCCATGAGTGGAATTTTGAAGTAATGTGCTTGTAATATCGTGCCATTGTGGGCTAATATTACCCAATCCTTTGAACCTGATGGGAAAGCTCAGACCATGACTGGTGTGCTCCACATACTCCGACTTGTACATCAGTCATGACGGCAGTGGTATCTTCTCCATTAATGAATCTGAGGAGGACTTCATCAAGGCCTCATTTGTAGAGGGCCTCTAGATATCCCGTGCCTCTATATAGGACAAAGTTGATTGACCATCTCTATATTTTCTCTCATTCAGCCCTGTCTGATGGAAGTTCACCCCATTGAAGGTAGTTTGGCATAGGGGTCATCCAGCCGATGGAAGGAGCATATGGTTCAGGGACAGGACTGACTTCATTGATTTCTTCCATCTTAGTCTGAGGTAATGGCAAGTCCATATGAAGATGAGAAATGCTAATAGTTGTTTCATCATTGTATGGGTCAGCTAGGGTTGTGGCCGCCTTAGTTAATGCATCATCCTGTGCATTTTGAGACTGGGGAATATTGTTCAATGTTGGTTCTGTGGAGAATTCCGCCATTAACCCTTGTACATGGTCAAACAGGGGAATCAGCTCCTCTTTTTTAATAGCATAGCCACCATTGACATTCTTGATGACATGTTCTGAGTCACCTTTTACATTAAGGTGTTCTACTTGTGCCTGGAGTGTAAGTTCCAGCCTGCAATGAGGGCTTGATACTCTGCCTCATTGTTTCTACGTACTTATGACAGGAGGAAGGAAAATGGAAAGACCTCATTTTCTGGGGACACAAGATTTATCCCCAGACCCACCTTGATAAATTTTGGGTCCTCCATTATTTAACCGGTCGAGCTTCGAGATGCACCATCGAAGTACATTTACTATGTTGGGAACCCCTCCTGAACCGAGAAGATGTCTTCAATAGGTAACTCGACATCTGGTGCTGTGGTCCCGGTCGAGGGGTGCTCTGCTAGAAAATTTTCTAATTTCTAGCCTTTGATCACCTTCTGAGGAACAAACTGAATGTCAAACTATAGCGGGATGACTGCCCATCGGGATAGGCGCCGGGTCAGCATCGAGCAACTGAGGATGTACTTGAGCAGGTTACTACAGAGACCAAATGGACTTCATGATGCTATATATAATTCTGCAATTTTTGAACTATGATGACAAATTCCAAAAAACACGTCTCGATGTTTGAGTATCGGGTTTCAGTGTCTATCATTGTTTGACTGAGGTAATAGAGACTATTTTCACTTCTAGTGTCATTTTTCTATGCATGGATGGCCCCCAATGACCGTTCGAGGTCCATCACGTATAGGATAAGGGGTCTACCTTTATCTGGGGACATGAGAACCGGTGGACTTAAGATGTATTTCTTTAGGATTTCGATTTCATCTTGGAAATCATCTGTCCATGGTACGTAACCCCCATTTTTATTTACCTGGTGAAGGTCAAACATTTACCCACCAAGTTATATATGAACTGCCTAATGTAGGCCAGGTGTTATTGGAGTCCTCTCAACTATGTGATATTGCAGGGAGGAAGTAAACCAAGATTATCCCTTTTCATTTCAGGGTCGACATATATTACACGATGGCGTACGACGAAGCTATTGAATTTCCTTAAGGAAACCCTGAATGTTCATTTCAAGGGGTTCATCTTCAGACTATGTTATCGAATTTTTTTGAAGATGGTTTCTATGACTGAATAGTGATCTGAGCGCTATATCGATTTTACCACCAAGTTATCCACGTAGCATTCGACGAATCATCCAAGGAATGGTTTAAAGATACAATGCATGGTGCATTGATATGTGGCGCATGCGTTCTTTAGACAAAAGGGCATGAACCTATAACAGAATACTCCTTGAAAGGCCCTGAAGGTAGTGGCTTCTTCATCTTCTCAGGCCATCCAGATTTGATTATACCCAGAATAGATGTCCATGAAGAAGAGAACCTCATACCCGAACGATGTGTCAATTAATAACTCGGTGATCAGGACCAGGAAATCATCTTTCAAGCAATGCCGATTGAGATATCTGAAATCAATGTAGACGCAGTTCATGGTGGGCGTCCATGCTCAAGTATTCATCACAAAATTGAGGGTTAGTGGAAGTTTCTGCATTGTCACACTCTGTCATTATGGCTGAAGTCATGAGGACAACTGAGTGTGTGTCTGGGATTGAACACCCGCTCTCAACATGGTTGATGGGCAATATGTAGTCTCGGCCAAGCTACTTGAGGGGGTCATCAGTAACCACTTCCATTATATTTAGAGCGGTGATCTATTCAACACCATTGACCGATGTCTTCTTCTTCTATTGCTCATAAAACCCGACATCAATGTAGTGTCACTCGGAGAGCTCAAAAGGGACCTTGTCAGTGTGATATTTCCCTTTTTTCCATTGACAAAATACTTCATACATGGGTGGTAGGATGAAGTAATGGCCATTTGATTATGGAGTCATGGAATTCCTCGAGAGACATTGAATGCGGTGTTCTACCGGAACACCGGGAATTCTGAGTAGGCCTCAAGGTCTCCAAAATGGTTTTTTAGCTTGATTTGTCCCATTGGCTTCTGTTCACTCTTTTCGTAACCCAAAAAAGTTGTGGCTGAGGGTATTAGATCATCCTCATTGTATCCTAACATAAAAATTGTCCGTAGGGGAATGAGGTTAACTCTAGACACATTTTCGATAAATACTTTCTGTATCTCGACATCATTTAATGTACCAGACGCATATAGTGGTTTGATGTGTCCTTACATGATGGTATCTTCATTCTGATCAGTAACACCCCAGGTAAATAAGGAATATGACATTTTCATATTTATCCATATTTGTGAATAAAATATTAATATGACTTTAAAGGGGACGCTATGCTCGATGGCGTACCCAACACGCAACAACGAGTTTCTTGGGAATCTTACGTTTCACTCTAATAATAAAATAATATTATTCTAAATGGTAGTTAACATGTATCCGTTGTAATGGTGGGAATGGATAGAAATAACTAAAATATGATTATATATGTTCTTAAATATTTTTACATTTATACAATAAAAGATAAAGTCTTAAAATACGGAAAGAATTCAATTTTAGGCGTATATGCCCTAGTTTTCACTAAAGCTTCACTTATCACCTTTTGATGGAGAAACGTCATTAAATATAGTTTTGTTCACTCTTAAACATTCCTTTGGACCAAATAAAACTCTTATTAAGAACCGGGACATCAAAATTTACTTGGTGTAAATTTTTGGTGTCTTTCCGATAAAGTTCATTTTTTAAATGAATAGTGTAAAATGTTTTATTTTAAAACCACTTTTTAATATAATTTATTTATATGATTAGATTATATTTTGAATTGGTTTTAAAGTGAAATTAGAAAATATTTTTACCATTAAATCCAATAGTGGTCGTTGGAATCAATTTCACTTTGAAATCAGACTTAAACTAGTGTCAATCTTTTGATACTTATTGTTTCATAAAACACGCTATTTGTCATGACAGCGGGAATTAATTATTAAATTAATTAATGTGACTTATATGTTTTGAATTTTGTAAAACAGACTTCATTTTTGAATTCAGAATATCAAATATAGCTTAGGGTGAAGTTTTGGGATTTTTCTGAAAAACATCAATTTTTGATGAATAGTGAAACCACTAAGTGGTACTTATAAAACTGATTTTCCGTTTAAATAAAATTTTGCCATCATTGTGTTTTTATTTTCAAAAATCCGACATACATGGTTGTAATTATGAATTAAAATGTGGTTCAATGAGATTAAAATAATTTTTTTGGTGAATAGTAACTTATTAAGTTTTTAATCGCGATTAGTGGTAATTAGTGTGGTTTAAGGTAAAAATAATGCTTTAATAAAATGAGATGAGCTTGACACATGTCTTACCCTCATTTGTTGTATCATGGCCGACCAAGAAAAGCCATGGGTCAACTTGGTGACCCTATGGATCCACTTTGGTTGGGAAATGACATAAATAACATTTTATTTAATGTAAAAGTAAAATTGACACAAACATGATATGTTTTACTAAAACAATTTTTAAGTGGGGTTATACAAGTCATATTTTTGATTATAAATATTCATTGGAAATATAAAAATATTTCCTACATCATAGTATTTTTTTTATAATTTTTAGACATTAAATAAATTAAATTATTTATGACATAATAATGATGCAGCGATGACATCATTATTTGACGATTTAAATAAAATGGAAAGATAATGTATAATATATGAACTAAACATGTCCAAAACTTATTTGATGAGTGGATTTCGAAGCCTTATCACCTTATCCTCGAAATATATCAATGTGAGACCTTTTGAAACCGAAACACATTTTCAAATAAAGTAATATTTCTTTACTTTCCAAAAGTGCCCCTCCTCTCCTCTTATAAAAGGCCCCCACCTCTACCTCATTTCACACACTCCTCAAGCCTTTGGCTCGGCCAACCCCTGCCCATTTACTCTCTCCACATCACTCTCCTCATCCTAGAGGATTCCCTTTGGGCATAATCCTTTCAAAGGAAGCCTTTAGGCTCAAATCAAAAGGAGTTACACTTTTAAAGATAATTCATTCTCTCATGTTCATTTGTTTTATTTTGCTTCTCCAACCCCCTAAACTCTTTTTATTTACTTCTTTTATAACATCAACAGTATCATCAATATACTAGGATATTGTTATAAGATTAGTTCGATCTACACTCTCACACAACTACATCAAATGGTTAAAGAAAATACGGTTTCCGTGGATGGTGAAATTCTGCCTCCCGAAACGATGATTGTTCAATACTCATTTAACACCTTCAAAGGTGGCCATTATGATGTCACTATTTTTATATGTGATATATAATATGTTTATGTTTTCCTTAATATTCTGTTTTTTTTCATTTTGGGCTTACCTTTATGGTTTCCATTATGGGTAAACGCGATATCTTCATTTAAGGAAGTGCGGACTACCACCCCGTCAAAGTGATTTGATTCGTTAAATACCATATGTGGGACGTATAAAGGATGGAACTATGATATTATATATGATATTATACTTTAATTATAATATACCTTTATATCATTATTATTCCATTCTATAAAATATGAAATAGAAATGAAAGTAGCGTTTATGCGTACGTACGGCTTACCGTCTCCATGAACGGTGCATTTCATTTCTTACCTCTAAATGATTATGTAATGTTATAAATGCATTCATGTACTGGATATATATTAAATATATGATATCCAAATCATGAATATGATTCTGGATATAATAAACATTTGACCACATGAACAACATGTAATGGCAAGAAGTCCAATTTCGACTTAAGAACCAAATATCGACAAAACAAACATTATTAACTTAAATGTTTACATAATGTTTATAACATGGAAATAAGTGATATAATAGGAATAATTAACTATAAAAAGGTTATTAATAAAGTGGAAATTAACTCAAGTTTATTATTCAGGACGTTAAAGAACGATCGAGTCAAGTCGGACCCGAGGTAAGGGATCCTACACCTCTCTTTCTTTTTACGTACACTCTTTTATGTCATTCCTTTTAAGCTCATATTTATTATGATTTGGATGTTATTTTATATTAATCCTACTGTAATTATTATGTTCATATGATGAGAGACCCTATTCTCTCTCATCAATCCATTTTGGAAGTTTTGAGTGGTGCCGTTAGGCTACCGAACTTTCATAAGAGATCTAACCTCTCTCTTTCTTTTTAAGTACTCTCCTTTATGTCACTTCTTTTAAACCCCTCCTTGAAATTTTGGGGGATTTTCTTTTATATTCCACTTGCTGTAAATTATATTGTAATATGATGGGATACTCTATCTGATCTCATCAATCCATATTTGGATGTTTTATGTGGCGCTGTTAGGCTGCCGAGTTTTCGTGAGGGATTTTTCATCTCACTTTTATTCCCGTGAGATTTATGCTACATTCGCCAAAAATTCCATTGAGTGGTGTATGTACTGCCCATTATTCTACTCTTTGTGTAATATACTTTCGTTTATGAGTATTTACATCAATGACCTATTGTCTTTCTTTCACGGGGTGTATGTTTTGAAAGATACCCAAGTCGGTAAGGGAACCTTTCACCCTCCTCTTTTTTAAAAGACTTCTTTTATTGGGTCTTTTAATTTACATATTTTTATGTTGGGATATGTTCTCATACATCCTTATTGATGTAAATTTTATGTCCAAGTGATGAGATACATTTTTTATCTCTCATCAACTCATTTTGATGTGATGTCGTTAGGCTGTCAAGGGAACTTTTTAACCCAATTTCGATTTCTTTGGGTTCAACTTGTAGTCATTGAATATGTCATCCATTGAATATGTGTGAATGACCTTTTATTTTTTTACACTTAATATCCACTTATATTGGGTGTATATATATTTGTCACACATATTTTTGAGATTTATTTGTCCTTAATTTAAGGATACCTTCTTTATAAGGGATTTCATCCCATTTGACATTTCTATTGAGGGTTCATTGTTGTTATGCACCAAGCCACTCTTATATGGTGTATATACTGTCCTTTGGAGTATTATATCATGAATCCTTTTATTCTCATGATATTATAATGTTCTTACTAAAAGTTATTCCTCGATTATTGTATTCATGTGTCTCTAATTTTGGTAAAACCCCTTTAACCAAAATATCGTTTTAAATGTTTTAATTATTTGTTCTTATTAATATCCATGTTTTCAAAATGGTTTTAAGGATTTATTTATATGGATATTAATGGTTTAAAATGTTAAAATCTTCAAGGTGTTATGGGACACTTTGATTCAAAAATCTCTTTATTAAATGTTTTAAATGGTTTTGGAAATGGTTTCTTTTTGAATGGATTCAATATTTCAATATACTAAAATGTTATATTGTGATTGAAATGTGTAAATGTTATGTTTTCTTTATGAATGTTTTATGTGACACATTTATGTTATGGTTCCTGGGCATTGTTGTGAAAACGGGTGGTTCCGTGATAAACTAAGGGCGGGTGAGCCCGTTATAGCTCTCCAATGCATTGGGTAACGCGAAGGAGTGAAAAGTTAAGGTTTCTCCGAAGAGATTTAGGGAATATACTGTGATGGGTATTCCAAACGTAACCAAGAGGGTTACTCCCTACGTAAGAATGTTATGAATGCCTCAAGTTACCTTTATGTCTTATGTTTTCTATGATTTATTCATGATTTGATATGCCTATGTTTTATGGGTAAAGTATGATTTCATTCTTATGTATATATGAACTCATGTTTACTTTCCATATTTTTATAACCCTTACTGAGCTTTTTATGCTCATCCCATGTTTTTGAAATGTTTTTCACAGGTTATGGGAAATGTACATGATGTGATGATAGTGTCAAGGATGTGTTAAGAAAGAATCCGTGTTTTATTTTAAATAGGTTTCCGTTGATGGGAAGAATGAATATTGTCTTTTATGTACCCACTTTGTTTAAATGTGGAATTTAATGCAAGGTTCACGATCTAATTCTCTAAAACTCTAAACCCGAAAAGATCCTCAATGTGTAATCTTGTAATAACTCAAGATTAAGTAAGGTTTAATGATGGGCCTTATAGTTGGTATCAAAGGTCGGTTTAGGTAACTTTAGTGGTTAGGGTATTCTTTAAGCATAATTGACAATTACCATAATGGTTAGGATTTCAGAAAGAGTCTTAGTTTTAGATAAAGTGAATGAGTAAGTATATCTTATTGTCTATCTTACTCATTAGTACATGATGGTTTTGTTGATATACTCTCACTGACCTTTTTTGTTTTAGTAAATGGCTGGATCTAGCAGGAACCAAAGTAACAGTGGATGTGAAGGAAACTATGACAGTTTTTTGAGCAAGCAAGTGAATGATATGGGAGCTGCAATGAGAAATATATTGATTATCCTCAACCAACTATCTGGAGTCATGATTGACCACCTAAACATTGGAGATTTCTCTAAGGCATCATATATGCAAGAAACAAATCCCTACGGAAGTACAGGTAATAATCATAAAGGTAAGTGTGTTCAAAAACCTATGTGTCAAAGATGTGGAAGGAAACACCTAGGAAAATGTTTCAAAGGGACAGAAATATGCTATAGATGTAGAAATGAAGGTCATAAAGCAAGAACCTGCCATGGAAAAAGGAAGCATCCAGTTGACTCGAGGAAAGGGAAAGAAGTTCTTTCTGAAGGATCAATTGAATGTTTTAAATGTGGTGTGCATGGTCATTATGCAAACACATGTCCTATGAAGAAGTTTCGTGAATGTGGTCACCAAGAGAGTACCAATATTCATTTACCAATACCTAATGCCATTCCAATTGAGGATGAAGAAACTGACAATGACCAATCAAAGGTATGTACTATTTGATGACTATTGTTTTCTTATTTTGGAATCTTAGGATATGATTCATGATTTTGTTTGTAGGAAAGAGGTATTTAAGAATAAGTTGGAAAGGAATGGATAATGGATCATGAAGAATGTTGAATGAGTAAGATGTCACATATGAGGGATTCAAGAGTTAGGGTGAAATTCTTAAGAGTATTAAGTCTCTTTTGATGATGGGGTTACATTAGAAGACTTTTTATATTATGTGTAACCCTGATGTTTAATATAGGAAAATTTTATTCAAGTAATAGTTATCTTTTCTTTTGTGGACATAGTTATAAAGAACCATTTGGGTTTATATGATCCTTACTTTTGAGGTAATTATGGGTTACCATATGTTATGATTGAAGTGAAAGGCATGAGATAAAATTGAGGTTGAAATTATGTTATCGTTATTTTTGATGATTTTATCCCTTTTTGGGTAATTATTTGAGAATTATATAGTTTTGGAAAAAGGACAACACGCAGACCGTGTGACAACCCATCGCGTCGGACAATGCTGCGGGAATCGAACCCACAACCAAAGTGCGACTGGTATTTATCTCCTACCACTGGACTACGTGAAGCCCCTGGTTAGTTTGACTGATTCTTTTTAGTTATATGATTTTATGAATTAAGAGTAAGTTGATTTTGGAGGATATGTGATTAGGATAATTACTTTTCAATGTGAGACTTTAGGAGCAACTGATGTTGTTTGGAGATAAATGTTACGATTTAACTTGGAAGACTATGTGACTAAATCCTTCAAATATTTGGGTTTCAATCTTATATTGGTTTACTTTGAAGAATTTTACTGACAAATTGTTTATCGGATGGTCCTTGTTGAACTTTGGGTTTTGTTGGACAAATTTTGGAGATTAAGAATAGATTTTCTTTTTATAAGGGGTTATCCTTTTCTGGATTATCTGATCTTGGAATAACCTTTTTGGTTTTGGTTTTGGTTATAGCCTAAAAACATGGGATGTATATAGTTCTCTTTTGGGGATTAGGTGATTCTCTAGAAGTTGATTATAGTACTCTTAATGCGAACAAGTCTCCCTAAATACTCGTCTTTTGGAAAAAAAATATGAGTTTGACTAAGGAATCTAGTAAAAGTTGAAAGTCAACATGATAAGTGATTATGCTTCCTTATGAATAAATTCCTCAATAAAAATTAACTTAAAACAAAAATGTTGTCTATTAACTTTTCCTACTGGGGAATCGAATACCGTTTAACCCATCACAAGTTTGTGATTTACTCGTGGATAACTTTCTCCTAAACATGTTTTCTATCACTCTCCATCAGAACATGACCCTTTTTTTCCTCCATGTCCATATTTTCATACTTGGAATCCTAGTATGGGTTAACTCGGGTGACCTTTGTACTTATCTTTCTTTATTATAAAGTGATTGTTTTACCGACTCTTCTCCGATGTGGGACGTTCAAAGATGTTTCCAAGCGCAATTTTAAAATTGCGAGGACGCAATTCCCAAAAGGGGGAAGGATGTAACACCCCAGGTAAATAAGGAATATGTCATTTTCATATTTATCCACATTTGTGAATTAAATATCAATATGACTTTAAAGGGGATGCTATGCTCGATGGCGTACCCAACACGCAACAACGAGTTTCTTGGGAATCTTACGTTGCACTCTAATAATAAAATAATATTATTCTAAATGGTAGTTAACATGTGGCCATTGTAATGGCGGGAATGGATAGAAATAACTAAAATATGATTATATATGTTCTTAAATATTTTTACATTTATACAATAAAAGATAAAGGCCTAAAATACGGAAAGAATTCAATTTTAGGCGTATATGCCCTAGTTTTCACTAAAGGTTCACTTATCACCTTTTGATGGAGAACCGTCATTAAATATAGTTTTTTTCACTCTTAAACATTCTTTTGGACAAAATAAAACTCTTATTAAGAATCGGGACATCAAAATTTACTTTGTGTAAATTTTTGGTATCTTTCCGATAAAGTTCATTTTTTAAATGAATAGTGTAAAATGTTGTATTTTAAAACCACTTTTTAATATAATTTATTTATATTATTAGATTATATTTTGAATTGGTTTTAAAGTGAAATTAGAAAATATTTTTACCATTAAATCCAATAGTGGTCGTTGGAATCAATTTCACTTTGAAATCAGACTTAAACTAGTGTCAATCTTTTGATACTTATTGTTTCATAAAACACGCTATTTGTCATGACAGCGGGAATTAATTATTAAATTAATTAATGTGACTTATATGTTTTGAATTTTGTAAAACGGACTTCATTTTTTAATTCAGAATATCAAATATAGCTTAGGGTGATGTTTTGGGATTTTTATGAAAAACTTCAATTTTTGATGAATAGTGAAACCACTAAGTGGTACTTATAAAACTGATTTTCCGTTTAAATGAAATTTTGCCATCATTGTGTTTTGATTTTCAAAAATCCGACATACATGGTTGTCATTACGAAGTAAAATGTGGTTCAATGAGATAAAAATAATTTTTTTGGTGAATAGTAACTTATTAAGTTTTTAATCGCGATTAGTGGTAATTAGTGTGGTTTAAGGTAAAAATAATGCATTAATAAACTAAGATGAGCTTGACACATGTCTTACCCTCATTGGTTGTATCATAGCCGACCAAGACAAGCCATGGGTCAACTTGGGGACCCCATGGATCCACTTTGGTTGGGAAATGACATAAATAACATTTTATTTAATGTAAAAGTAAAATTGACAAAAACATGATATGTTTTACTAAAACAATTTTTAACTGGGGTTATAAAAGTCATATTTTTGATTATAAATATTCATTGGAAAGATAAAAAGGTTTCATACATCATATTATTTTGTTTATAATTTTTAGACATTAAATAAATTAAATTATTTATGACATAATAATGATGCAGCGATGACATCATTATTTGACGATTTAAATAAAATGGAAAGATAAGGTAAAATCTATGAACTACACATGTCCAAAACTTATTGTATGAGTGTATTTAGAAGCCCTATCACCCTATACACGAATTATATCAATGTGGAACCTTTTGAAACCGAAACACATTTTCAAATAAAGTAATATTTCTTTACTTTCCAAAAGTGCCCCTCCTCTTCTCTTATAAAAGGCCCCCACCTCTACCTCATTTCACAGACTCCTCAAGCCTTTAGCTCGGCCAACCCCTGCCCATTTACTCTCTCCACATCCCTCTCCTCATCCTAGAGGATTACCTTTGGGCATAATCCTTTCAAAGGAAGCATTTAGGCTCAAATCAAAAGGAGTTACACTTTTAAAGGTAATTCATTCTCTCATGTTCATTTGTTTTATTTTGCTTCTCCAACCCCCTAAACTCTTTTTATTTACTTATTTTGTAACAACACCAGTATATTCAATATACTAGGATGTTTTTATAAGATTTATTCGAGCTACACTCTCACACAACTACATCAAATGGTTAAAGAACATACGGTTTCCGTGGATGGCGAAATTCTGCCTCCCGAAACGATGATTGTTCAATACTCATTTAACACCTTCAAAGGTGGCCATTATGATGTCACTATTTTTATATATGATATATAATATGTTTATGTTTTCCTTAAGCTTCTGTTTTTTTCATTTTGGGCATAACTTTATGGTTTCCATTATGGGTAAACGCGATATCTTCATTTAAGGAAGTGCGGACTACCGCCCCCCTCAAAGTGATTTGATTCGTTAAATACCATATGTGGGACGTATAAAGTCTGTAACTATGATATTATATATGATATTATACTGTAATTATAATATACCTTTATATCATTATTATTCCATTCTAAAAAATATGAAATAGAAATGAAAGTTGCGTTCATGCGTACGTACGGCTTACCGTCTCCATGAACGGTGCATTTCATTTCTTACCTCTAAATGATTATGTAATGTTATAAATGCATGAATGTACTGGATATATATGACATATATGATATCCAAATCATGAATATGATTCTGGATATAATAAACATTTTACCACACGAACAACATGTAATGGCAAGAAGTCCGCTTTCGACTTAAGAACCAAATATCGACAAAACAAACATTATTAACTTTAATGTTTACATATTGTTTATAACATGGAAATAAGTGATCTAATAGGAATAATGAACTAGAAAAAGGTTCTTAATAAATTGGAAATTAACTCAAGTTTATTATTCAGGACGTTAAAGAACGATCGAGTCAAGTCGGACCCGAGGTAAGGGATCCTACACCTCTCTTTCTTTTTAAGTACACTCTTTTATGCCATTCCTTTTAAGCTCATATTTCTTATGATTTGGATGTTCTTTTATATTACTCCTACTGTAATTATTATGTTAATATGATGAGAGACCCTATTCTCTTTCATCAATCCATTTTGTAAGTTTTGAGTGGCGCCGTTAGGCTGCCGAACTTTCATAAGAGATCTAACCTCTCTCTTTCTTTTTAAGTACTCTCCTTTATGTCACTTCTTTTAAACCCCTCCTTGCAATGTTGGGGGATTTTCTTTTATATTACATTTTCTGTAAATTCTATTGTAATATGATGGGATACTCTATTTGATCTCATCAATCCATATTCGGAAGTTTTATGTGGCACCGTTAGGCTGCCGAGTTTTCGTAAGGTATTTTTCATCTCACTTTTATTCCCGTGAGATTTATGCTATATTATCCACAAATTCCATTGAGTTGTGTATGCACTACCCATTATTCTACTCTTTGTGTAATATAATTTCGTTTATGATTATTTACATCAATGACCTATTGTCTTTCTTTCATGGGGTGTATGTTTTGAAAGATACCCAAGTCGGTAAGGGAACCTTTCACCCTCCTCTTTTTTAAAAGACTTATTTTATTGGGACTTTTAATTTACATATTTTTATGTTGGGATATGTTCTCATAAATCCTTATTGATGTAAATTTTATGTCCAAGTGTTGAGATACACTTTTTATCTCTCATCAACTCATTTTGATGTGATGCCGTTAGGCTCTCAAGGGAACTTTTTAACCCAATTTCGATTTCTTTGGGTTAAACTTGTAGTCATTGAATATGTCATCCATTGAATATGTGTGAATGACCTTTTATTGTTTTACACTTAATATCCACTTATATTGGGTGTATATATATTTTTCACACATATTTTTGAGATTTATTTGTCCTTAATTTAAGGATACCTTCTTTATAAGGTATTTCATCCCATTTGACATTTCTATTGAGGGTTCATTGTTGTTATGAACCAAGACACTCTTATATGATGTATATACTGAACTTTGGAGTATTATATCATGAATCCTTTTATTCTCATGATATTATAAAGTTCTTACTAAAAGTTATTCCTCGATTATTGTATTCAAGTGTCTCTAATTTTGGTAAAACCCCTTTAACCAAAATATCATTTTAAATGTTTTAATTATTTGTTCTTATTAATATCCATGTTTTCAAAATGGTTTTCAGGATTTATTTATATGGATATTAATGGTTTAAAATGTTAAAAGCTTCAAGGTGTTATGGGACACTTTGATTCAAAAATCTCTTTATTAAATGTTTTAAATGGTTTTGGAAATGGTTTCTTTTTGAATGGATTCAATATTTCAATATACTAAAATGTTATATTGTGATTGAAATGTGGAAATGTTATGTTTCCTTTATGCATGTTTTATGTGACACATTTATGTTATGGTTCCTGGGCATTGTTGTGAAAACAGGTGGTTCCGTGATAAACTAAGGGCGGGTGAGCCCGTTATAGCTCTCCAATGCATTGGGTAACGCGAAGGAATGAAATGTTAAGGTTTCTCCGAAGAGATTTAGGGAATATACTGTGATGGGTATTCCAAACGTAACCAAGAGGGTTACTCCCTACATAAGAATGTTAGTAATGCCTCAATTTACCTTTATGTCTTATGTTTTCTATGATTTATTCATGATTTGATATGCCTATGTTTTATGGGTAAAGTATGATTTCATTTTTATGTATAAATGAACTCATCTTTCCTTTCCATATTTTTATAACCCTTACTGAGCTTTTTATGCTCATCCCATGTTTTTGAAATGTTTTTCACAGGTCAAGGGAAAGGTACATGATGTGATGATAGTGTCAAGGATGTGTCAAGAAAGAATCCGTGTTTTATTTTAAATAGGTTTCTGTTGATGGGAAGAATGAATATTGTCTTTTATGTACCCACTTTGTTTAAATGTGGAATGTAATGCAAGTTTCATGATCTAATTCTCTAAAACTCTAAACCTGAAAAGATCCTCAATGTGTAATCTTGTAATAACTCAAGATTAAGTAAGGTTTAAGGCTGGGCCTTATATGATCGGTGAAGTAAAACACCTCATTGCACTCAGCCGGTCCAGTCTCCATCTGGTAAATCGCAATGGTAGATACCTTGTCTTGAAACTCTTGGGGGCTGAGCAAGGCTTCTATAAGAGCCTCCCTGAGATATGTAACAGCCTTAGGGCATCCAGGATTGACAGTTTGGATGGTAGATACACCAGCTGCTTAAGGATATTGTATTTCTTCTTCCCTGGCCGACGCTTATCCATTGGTGGGAGAGTTTTAGCTGGAGCTTTAGGAGTTAGATCATTTGACGAGGAAGGACCATACATGGGGTTGTAGGTCGAAGGTGTTCCCAAATTCTGGGGTCTCGGCACGGAAGGTCTATTTGTGCACCCTAGGAGGCTAGACCCTTGTTCCTCCTCGAATGGGTATCGCAGAATGACGGGGCCAGAGTGGCTGATTGTGTAAGAGGATAGATATTCATTCTCATGCTGAGTTCACTGAAGGGATCTCCCACAGGTTTCTGTGATATTAACGGTCTGGGCTGGGGTAAAACCATAGAGATGGTTCCAGCCCTGACTGCACCTCCCCTGGTATCCCATGCTTCTACGATTCCCCCTCCCGTCTCCTCGTGTTTGGAAATTGAGTTCATAACCATAAATTTTGTTAGGGAATGATTCCATTAAATGGATGACGATTATGGAACTAAAAATTAGTTCCTCATCCTGTGAAAGATCAACCTGATCGGTTCTCGCTGATGGTGTCGTTTGGTGGGTCAGTGCATGTGTTTCCATGTTTGGGGGAATAAAATCCAACATTTTCAGGGCTAACTTCAACCTCATTGTAGACTTCTCCTCTTGAACTTTTCCCCACCATTTTCGATTACTTCTAGATGTCCGTCTCATGGAGGGTTATGAGACTGATATTTTAGGTTGTGCGACAATATGGTCTATTGGTCATAACACCGGCTGTTGTAATTGAGCTCGTAGTATGCACTGAGCTAGATTGACATTTTTCCAAGTCATCTAGCCATCAAATTTTTTCCCCTTCTTGCTGAAAACATCCTTCCACCCAAGACTTTTGTTAGAGATGGTGGTAGAAATATATGTCACATGTGTTGGGGGTGGTCCTAGCTCGACCTTCCTGGAGTCTATCATCCTTTGGAGGAGGTATTTGAAGGCGATGCATTATTTGATACTGTGACTCAACATTAGATTGTAGGGATAATAATCTAGGTTTTCATTAAGGAAGACTTATTTGGGCATCCTTGGCAATGGGAGGTGGAGAAAGTTGCGATTCATGGTGGCGATGACGTAGCCACTGCCTTGGTCCTCATGGAATGAGTATAATTTGTCTCTCCATTCCTCAAACTGGTTCCTCTTTGATCCTTTATGATCATCCCACTTGGGCGGAATCAGACACTAATATACAGGGGGGACATGACGATTTGGTGGAGGCCTAGGCAGTGGAGCAGGCGCAGGGGCTGGCTTGAGCGTGACAGGGGACGCTTCAACGCTAACTGTTCACTTTGCAGGAGCCTGTGAGGCTATTCGGGACATCATATTGGTCCACTGCAGGGAGTCATCAATGATTTGGGCAATGGCAGAGAGATTGCGGAAGCCAGTGGTCCACTCCACTTGTATGAGCGGTGTTTTCAGCTCATCCCAAAGGTTATCGATTTATATGGAAAGCATCTCGTCTTGGGGAATTGATCGGTTCAAGGATTAGGTCAGACCCTTCCATCTGGTGATGAAATCTGATACCCTCTAGTTCTACATTTGTTTTCAATTCATGAGGTGACATGACATTTTTTAGCCAGGGATGAGCTGATGTGGAAGAGTAAATGCTCTCAAAGGTCTTCCCACCTTTTTATTGACTAAGCTGGTAGATTCGTATACCAGACGAAGGCAGATCCTTACAATGTCTGAATGAAGCATTTGAGTTTCACTGCTTCTTTTTGTTCTGGAGTTCCCCTCATAGGGTTCCAATAAGACGTGTAGTGCACAAAATGACGTTCTGGATCACCTGATCCATTGAAAATATGGAATACATGGCTCCAAAAATTGGGTGGGGTGGCGTGTTGCTGACCCAATCTGGGTAGGGATTCCGCTCTGGCTGTATCGGAGCGCGTTGACCTTCCATTGCTTCCAATCGTGCTGTCAGTACCTTTATAGTGTTGGCAAGACTCTGGTTTACATCTTGTGGGGCCTAGTCTTGGGTAGGTGTATCCCATGGCATTGCTTGATGTTAGAACCCAGACCTTTTTATCAGGTATGTTTTCCCTTTTCTCGAGTTTTTGAGAAAAAGAAGAGAATCTGGAAATTTTCAAAATACATGACATGTACTTTATAAGTACAAGATATGTAATTTGATTCCACATGAGGCCGTGTTTTGGCCGTGTCCAGGACACACACACGTTGTGTAGGGGAAACATGGAGACCGCTTAATGGAGAGTACAGAAAATCCTAGTACACGCTGAGTACTCCAAAAGTACATGTCATGTATTTTTATTCATTAAACGCACCAGGGTCATGTCTAATCAACTTAAATGTCTTTTTCAGGTCTTTTTGGACCGAGAGAAGCGATATGATGATGAGACTTCTCCATGCCCCTGAACCTCTGTTCGTTCTATGAATCGTCCGCCATCTATTGCGTTGGAACTGCAAGAGTGAGTTCTTCTTTATTCTTAAGTTTTATTCCATGATTTTTCCTCTTCCTCAAGATATCGTGGGTTGATCGTTTTGGATGTTTTCTTATATATTCAACATTATAAGAAGATTCAAGCCTCTTGGATAAAGTATATTGATCTCTTAGCATCAAGGTAGGTGGTTTGTGCCATTCCGATCGATGACTTTTGTGTTTTATGTAAAATTTACACCAATACCCTTGAACGAGGTATTGCATGTTTACTGTTATTCTTCTTATGTGTTAATTCCATTTTAGTATGCCTATGTAGGGGTAGATTTCAGTTAAATATAAGGATAATTGTTTTTCTTGGAATTTTTTACCATGCTTGTTCTGTTTACAACCTTTGGTCTTGTTATGCATTTGGTTGTTGTACCTACATTCCATGCTTTGTGGAAATAGGATGGAGCCATTTTTCCTGATAAGCTTGTTATGCTATATACTATTTATCCACATAGATCTGTAGGTTTACTTTTTCCATATAGAATTATTATGCACTGGCTTACACGGGGGTGTGATAACCTGGTGCTATAGAAAATAAGGGGATAGACCGAGTGAGCTTCCTCAGAGAGTCTTGGACATTATAGACTATAGGGGATAGACTGAGTGAGATTTCCAGAGAGTCTTGGATATTATAGACCACATGAGGATACCTTGAGCGAGCATTCTCAGAGAGTCTTTAGCTTTATAGACTGTACGGGGGAGACGGAGTGAGCTTCCTCAGAGAGTCTTTGTTTTGTTTGGATTCATTAAACCATTCCATGCTATAGAAGTAATTGAACGAGTGAGCTTCATTAGAGATTCTGTGATGGATCTAAGTCTATAAGGGAATTGATCGAGTGAGATTCTTAATAGATTCTTTAGACCTTTGGGATATAAGGGGATTAGACTATGTGATCTTCCTCAATGAGTACCTAACTACCATAGACTATAAGGGGAATTGACTGAGCATTCTTCCTCAGAGAGTCTTATAATTTTGTATGACCAATCCATAGGGGTTAGGCTGAGTCTATTTCCTAGAGGGATGTTTGTACTTTTGGATTGGACCAGAGGGGATGGTTGTTACAACGTCCCATAGGGTTTTCTGTTTGTGGATAGCTATTTGTTTCACTGTAGCTTGTTGATTTTGTGGATTGTTAACTGCTGTGTATTGCTAGTTACTGCTTATTATTAATATTACTATGCTTTACCTGCCATATACTCACTGACTATTAGGTACGGATCTTCAGGTAGTTTCCTACTAGGATTTTTTCTCACACCTTGTTTGGGTCATTCTTTTGGGCACAAAAACATTATATTTTTGTAGGTATAGACAAGGGAAACCACCCTTCTACATCATGTACATGTCTTTCATTGAAGTATGAGGGAATGGGACCAAGCCAAGGCTTGCGATGCAGAGGAGTTTATTATCTATTTTTATTTTGTATTTTGTTTTTGTATTGTACTCAGCATTGTGACTTGTTTAGCTTCATTCCTATACATATGTGTCACGCATTATTCAACATATATATGTGCTCCAATTGTGTATTGGTTTAGTCTTCCACTATTCACTTGTGCATGGTTTTTTACTGCTTTCATTATTTATTATTATTTCTCTTTTTCGTTGTGTACTCTTCCAATGAAGGCATTGTTTTCCCATTATCACCCCCAAGTCCCTCACTGATAGTCAGTGGCCTCTAGCATTCGTGGAAATGAGATTGAGGCCATGTGACAAACCGGGTACGGGGCACCACTAGGTGGCTTCCGTAACCGATACGTTACAAAGTGGTATCAGAGGGATTGTTTTCTCTGGACATTCTATTTTGAGCCATTATCCTGAGGTAGAATGGAATAGGTACTTGGTAATAAACTATTCACAAGAGTATTTAACCCATGTATAGAGACAAGCCAATCTACCTCCCTTATTGTAGTTTATGGTTTTTCTATGTTACAGCTGATTTGATTTCACCTAGAGTGATTCACATGCTTTGTGCGGTTACCGTTGTTGTTATTGTGGTTCTATTTCTGTCGCAACTCGATAAGATGAGGGTATTCCATCTCATGCTTCATATAGTCAGTTTTTAGAAATCACATGCCATGCATTCTTGCCATGTCATCTAGGATGAATTAGCAATTTCATGTTGTTGTGATATATGTTCTTTAGATTATGCATGCCGTTGTGATAGATGTTTTGGGAGAATATCTGTTGTTTGATAGACAATTGGTTTATATAGAGATTTATAGGAATGTACGTCAAATTTGGATTCTTGTGGTGTTACGGGACCTCATGAATCGGATCACGGGGGATTATCGACTTGTTTCCCATGTATATGATATATAAGAGATTCCAAGCCTTGATTCGCTGAGAGTATGGGCCCTCATGGATTAGAATTTGGAACCTTCATGCTTGTTTTCTGTGTTTTCTTGGACTGCACATCATTTTCTGATCTACATCCTGAAAAAATCAAGAATACACGACATGTACTTATTAATACACGATGTGTAGATTTCAAATAGTGTTACCGACTGTGTGGGCAGAAACACGGGGTTGTGAAAATCTTCAGGAACACGCTGTGTGAAGTAGGTACACGTTGTGTTGTGGATACATTGTGACTACATGTGTAACTAATGACACAAATGGATGAAACTTTGAATTTACATGTCGTGTCCTTTTTTCACACACTGTTCCATGTAACCTAAGTACTCGTCCGTGTCACGAACAAGACGGGTCGGGGAAAACCATCAAGTACACGCCATGTTCTCAAGGAGCACGCCATGTAGAGTGAACCGTGTATCTGGTTGTGTAAATAACAACACTAGTCGTTGAAGCCTTTTCTAGTACACAATATGTGGAGATCATACATGCTATGTAGTCTAGTATTAGGATGACCATATGGGTTATCCATGTAAGGAGACTCAGGAAGGGGAGTATAGTTCAAGTACACTACGTGTGTGGTGAAACAGGCCTGTGTGTGGGGTGTTACCCGACCAGTTGTGGAAGATGTAGACACCCATGTGAATGTATTAAGAGAACATGTCGTGTAGTTTTCATACACGTCCTGTAGTCAGGTTTTCTATACCTTGAATGTTTCTTTATCCAGTGTCCCTCCTCTACTATTGTGTTCTTTCATTGATAATCCAGATCTAAGTTGTGATTTTGACCTTTCAGAGTTATTCCTCAGAGACATCCTCTCATTATACGTCAGCTTCCAGATTGTGATCATACATAGGATATGGGCGATCAGGGACCTCCTATAGATCTTCCTGTTGTGACAACCTTGGCACTAGTAGTTATACCAGTTATGGGCGCCGATGCATAGTTCAGGGAGGGTTTCCTTAGGATGATACAGACATTCCTGGGAGAATTTTCTTCTACCCCATCGATGGCTGAGTTGATGCTGGTTTTAAAGCAGCAGAATCATCCTACGTTCTCCAGGGATGAAGGACCTCATGCTACATATTCGTGGCTCAAAGCCACAATGACGATCTTCGAGCATCTGGAGATAACTCCAGAGAAGTGGGTGAATTTTTCAACCTATATGCTCAAAGACTCCGCCAAGAGGTGGTGGGAGGTGATCTCAGATTCAGGATGCCAGCATTGTATGACTTGGGATGAGTTTCAATGCATCTTCTATGATTAATTCTACCCAGATACCTTGAGGGTCGATCGATCCTGGGAGTTTATGATTCTGGAGTTGGGTACTCTTTCTGTTATGGAGTACTCATCTCCCTTTACATAGCTAAAAAGATTCACGCCTATTTCAGGAGGTGATGAGTTGTTCTTTGCGTGGATGTTCGAGGATAGTATGAGGCATGACATCCGCTCACAGGTGAACATCTTTAGGTTGAATTTGATATCATCAATCATCAACCAGTCGCTGAACACAGAGCGCAATCTGAGGGATTCTGGGGCAGTGAGCTATGGAGGTTCGACCTCTAGAGCTAGTGTTTCTCCTTCTAGTAGCAGGAAGCATCGTAGGGTGCTATCTCAAAGAGATCAGAGTCAGCAGAGTGCATCTTCTGGTAGCCTGGTAGTATGATACTAGTGCGGGGGGAGTGGGCATACTAGGAATTAGTGAAAGAGAGACATGATAGAGTGTCGATCATGCGGCACGATGGGCCATCTAAAACGTTTTTGTTAGATCTTCTCACCTACGGGCGGTGGTAGGGGCTCTTCCATGACCCAGCGTTTAAAAGAGGCATCGCAAGTTTCTCCCTAGTCTGGGAATATATATTATTCTAGCCGTTCGAGCTGAGGTGGATGTCACTGCCATGGTGGCCAGTCACCATGTTACCGGCGACAATATAGTGGGTAAGCTTAGGGTAGTCAGCCAAGGTTGTAGGGCCACGGTATATGCCAGACATTTTCTGTGGAGTAGACCCCTCAAGAGAAGGATCCCAAACCTTCTATAGTTTGAGGTAAGATCTTATTAGCCTATGTTTTATCTTCATCTCTTTTCGATACTGGTTTTATGCAAAACTTTATCATTGTTTCTATTGTGGAGAACCTTGGGCTCTGTATCTTTTCCTCTGACGGTACATTGACTCTAGACACATCATTGGGGACCAGAGTGGATGGCGTACTTCAATGTAGAGAGTGTCCTCTTGAGGTTGCAATGAGTCACTTTTTGTGGGATCCTTATGTCCTAGAGATGACGAGCTATGATGTCATTCTAGGAATGGACTAGCTAGTTCCCTTCCAGGTAGTCGTTGACTGCTATCTCCGCAGGGTGAGTTTTGTATCACCTGAGGTTGGATCCTTTCTTTATAGAGGTGAGTGTGATGTCTAGGAAAGTCGAGCAGGACCCGAGCATCATGGGATAGGAGGAGTTACAGCCCAGAGATCTAGTCTCTATCTAGATGACTAGAAGAATTTGCAGTTAGACATTCCCTCAGTGGTGGACCATTTTAGAGGCGTCTTTTCAGAGTACTTTTCAGTATTGCATCTGGAGCGTGAGGTAGAATTCTTGATTGATCTCGTGCCAGGAGAGGCATCAGTGTTATTACTCCTTATATGATTACTACACCGAAGTTGCAGGAGCTCAAGAAGCAGTAGAGGGAGTTGCAGGAAAATGGTTTCATCTGACCCAGTACTTCTCTTTGGGGTTCACCTGTCTTTTTTGCAAAGAAGGAAGATAGTACCATTTGGCTTTGTGTGGATTATCAGATGTTGAAATAGTTGATGGCCATGAACCGATATCCCTTGCTGAGTATCGATGACCTCTTTGATCAGCCTCGAGGATCCTGAGTGTTCTCAAAGATTGACTTGAGATTCGGCTATCATCAGTTGCATGTTAAACCATTTGATATACCTCTTACAGATTTTGGGAGCAGGTATGGTCTATATGAGTATATGGTTATACCATTCGGTCTCACGAACGCACCAGCAGATTTCATGGCACTGATGTACTCAGTATTCCAACATATATGGATTCCTTCATAGTGGATTTCATGGACGTCATCTTGGTGTACTCTCACACTCGACACGGCCATGCTACCCATATTGAGATCTTTTTTAGTACCCTAAGAGAGCATTATATTTATGCTAAACTCTCGAAGTGGCACTTTTTAATGGATCAGATTAACTTCATGGGTCATTTAATATCAGATATAGGGGTATCAGTAGACCCAGAGAATGTGAGAGATATATTTTCCTAGGAACAACGGAAGAATGTCTTCATGGTGCAGAGTTTTCTAGGGATGGCTGGATACTAAAGACGCATAATTTAGGACATTTCATGCCCAGAAACACCATTGATAGGTCTGAGCAAGAAAGGGATGAATTTCTTATGGTCAGATTCTTGTGAGTATGCATTTATGGAGCTGAAAGGGAGGTTGATGTCAGCACCGATACTAATCTTTCCAGATACGGGCATGAGCTATACCATTTACTATGATTCTTCCGGTATCGTGGTGGGAGCTATCCTTATGCAAGAAGATAGAGTTGTTGTGTATAGGGCTCGACAGTTGATGCCACATGAAAAGAACTACCTGACACACGATCTGGAGTTAGTATTTTTTGTTCATGCCTTATGCTATTGGAGACACTAGCATTTGGGAGAGCACATTGTGGTTTTCACCGACCACAAAATTCTCAAATACATCTACTATGAGTGGGACCTGAATCTAAGACAGTGCAGGTGGGTCGAGTATCTTTAGTCCTTCAACTTTGGGCATGCCTATACGCCATGGAAGGGCAATTCAGTTGCTGATTCACCGAGCATGAGAACTCAGATACCGGCAGTTCATGAGTCTAGAAGTGAGTGGAAGCTTATGGCCCTATTCTCTTATAGGAATTTGAAGGTGCATGACAGACAGGGACAAACTTTCTTATCTTCTGTAGCTGTTTCCTCTACACATCTTGATCTTGTATGGATGAGGCAGCTATCAGACATAGAAGTCCTAGTCAGGCGTGAGTGTGTGACAGGAGAAGACTCTCCTCCTGGATGGATAGTGTGTGAGGATGAGATCTTGCGTTTCCAGGGACGTGTATGGGTGCCATCAGTCATACGTGAGGATGTGATGCGGGATTTTCCTTCCTATAATCTGGAAGTTCATCCTGGTGTCACCAATATGTATCAGGATCTTCATCACCAGTATTTGTGGACAATTATTAGCAGAGATGTTGCTGGTTTTGTTATGAGATGTTATACTTGTCAGCTGGTGAATGTGGAGCTTCAGAGGCAGACATGTCATTTACAGCAGTTACCTATTCCTAAGTGGAAATGGAATGATGTCGCGATGGACTTTGTGACAGGGTTTCCGAGGTCATCGCGGGGGAATGATGTTGTTTGTATAGTCATCGACCTAATTACGAAGGATTCTCATTTCTTACGAATCAAGGAGACCTTTAATGTTGATGATATGGGACGGTTGTAAAACCTTGACATTGTACGTCTACACAGAGTTCCACACTATATTGTTTCAAGTAGGGAATCACGTTTTACTTCTCGGTTCTAGCAGGGGATTTAGAATGCTTTAGGTACACAACTACTTTTAAGTACAACATTCCATCCCCAGACAGATGGATAGTCTGAGCGCACGATTCAGGTGCTTGAGGATATGCACAGATCTTGCATTCCAAACTTTGGATCTCTTGGGAGAAGAATATACCTCTTGTAGAGTTCTCCTACAACAACAATTTTCAGGAGACTATTCAGATGGAACCTTACAAGGCCTTTTATGGTAGGCCATGACGATCAACATTATGCTAGCTGGAGGCCGGAGAGGTAGCTTTGCAGGGACCTCACCTTGTTCAGGAGACCTCAGAGCAGATAGAGTTGATTTTGAAGAGGATGGCTATACCAAAGTATTGATAGAAGTCTTATGCTGATTAGTGGAGACGACCTCTGGAGTTCGAGGTTGGGGATATAGTTTTCCCGAGTGTCACACCGAGGTTAGGACACAAGAGGATTTGGATATAGGGTAATCATTCACCACGGTACATCAGACTGTTTGATGTGTTGGAGAGAGTTGCTCTAGTTTCCTATTGGTTACAGTTACCATAGAGGTACCAGGATATGCATGAAGTCTTGCATGTTTCTCAACTCCGATGTAACTTTTCATTCCCATCTCAAGTATTTCAACCTGAGGAGGTTGAGATCAAGGCATATGCATCGTTTGTGGAGCATCCTATCCGGATTGTCGATCATAGTAAAAATGTTCTTTGTGTCTGGATTGTTCCTCTGGTATGGGTGCAATGGAAGCACGGGCGAGTACATGACGAGATTTGGGAGAGGTAGGTTGATGTACAATTGATGTTTCCAGAGTCATTCGGGGTTTATTTTTCCATGCCTCACTAGAGAAATTTGAGGATGAATTTCTTTAAGGGGAGAAGTTTGTATGAAACCGGACCTTATTATCAGGTA